>CM040122.1:255505500-256908223 GCA_022559845.1 Amorphophallus konjac
CAGCCCACTTGGTGAAATACTCGGTTGCTGTGAGGATGAATGATTTCTGTTTAACCTGAGCATTAGGGTCACCAAGTGGTCCAATGATATCAAAGGCCCACATCAAGAATGGCCAAGGAGCAGAGAGGGGATGGAGAGAAGAAGCAGGAGCATGGATTTTATCGGCAAGAAGCTGGCACTGAAGACACCTATGGACATAGGTGGAACAATCTTCTTCTAGGGTTGGCCAGTAATAGCCATGTCTAAGAATTTTCTTCACCAACGCCTGTCCATTAACGTGCCCTCCACATTCACTTGCGTGAGCTGCTTCTACTACCTTCCAAGCCTCATCGTCATCCAAACATCTCATGAGAACTCCATTAAGAGCTCGCCTATACAATTCTCCTGCAACAATCATGTATCTAGAGGCGACTCTTCTAATGGCCTTGCACTGCTCAACATTTGCCGTCTCTGGGAAGGACCCATCCTTACAATATTGCTCTATTTCATAATACCACGGTAATTCCTCCTCTTCTATGATTTCCGCGAGCTCAGTCAATGATACTTCCTTCAAATCTTCCTTTTCGGCTTTCCTCTCCACAGATTTCCTAAGGTTGTCAAACAAAGGATCCTGAAGGGAAGGAATGTCTAACCGCAGGACCACAATGGTCTTAGTGGTGCGACTGAGGGGGAAGGAAAGAGAAGAAGTGAGTGATGCAAGTGCATCGGCCAGAATGTTTTGAGAACGAGGAGTGTAAATATAGATTAACTTGCGGAATTGCCTAGCCAAGAGCGTGACCAAATCTTCATAGGGTTTGAGTTTAGGGTCACGGGTGCGGTACGTTGAAAGAACTTGATGTAGCACCAATTGAGAATCTCCTATGATGTTTAGGTATCGCGCGCCTAGGAGGTAGGCGTGCTTCAGACCGGCTAGGAGAGCCTCATACTCGGCTATATTATTTGTGGCAGGGAAAGAGAGCTGATAAGTAATAGGGATAGTTACTCCCTCTAGAGTAAGGAGAACGGTGCCGATCCCACGGCCCTGAGAATTTAATGCACCGTCAAAGTGCAAAGACCAGAAGGGGAGACGAGTGATTACAGCAAGGTGCCCATCAGGGAACTTGTCCTGGATTGAATCAGTGCGATGGATAGGAGAATGAGCAAGATGTTCAACAATCGCGTATCCCTTGATCACTTTCTGGATAACGAAGGTGATATCAAATTAAGAAAGAAAGCTCTGCCAACGAGCTAATCTGCTAGAAAGGATAGGTTTTTCTAAGAGGTAATGAATTGGGTCCATTCTGTAGATCAGCTTAACTTCATGGGCGAGAAAGTAGTGCTTGAGCTTCTGAGCTACCCATACTAATGTTGCGCAGGTCTTCTCCATGGCAGTATACCTAGATTCAGCAGGGTTAAACAATCTGGAGAGATAGTATGCTGTCCTTTCTCTTCCTTCGTCGTCTACTTGCGCCAGGACAGCTCCTAGGGAGTCCTCAATAACAGAAATGTACAAGATCATGGGTTTTCCAGGGATGGGAGGTTGTAGAACCGGGGGATTAGATAGATAAACCTTAAGATCCTGGTAGGCCTTTTGACACTGTTCATTCCATTCAAATTTGGCCCCCGCCTTCAACAGATCATAGAATGGGTGGCATCTTTCCGAATGTTGAGATATGAATCTCCTGATGAATTACAAACGCCCAATTAAACCTCGCAGTTCAGTGATATTCTTCGGCGGGGGCATGTCCATTACGGCCTTAGCCATATTCGAATCGATCTGAATCCCCCGTTTACTAACTATGAACCCTAGCAATTTTCCCGATGCAACTCCGAACACACATTTCTTTGGATTCATTTTTAATTTGTACTCCCTAGCCCTTTGCAATACCTTAGCTAAAATGGCAGGATGTTCTTCTTTGGACCTTGACTTCACCAAAATATCATCCACGTAGGCTTCCATATACACGTGCATCATGTCGTGGAAGATAGCCATCATTGCCCGCTGATATGTGGCACCTGCTTTCTTCAATCCAAAAGACATGACAACATAGCAGTACGTACCCCAGGACGTGGTGAAAGAGGTCTTCTCTTGGTCTTCGGGAGCAAGACAGATCTAATTATACCCAGATTATCCATCCATAAATGAGAGGGCTTCATACCCAGCCGTATTATCTACTAACACATCAATCTGAGGAAGCGGGAAATCATCTTTTGGACATGCCTTATTTAAGTCACTAAAATCAATGCAAATTTAGATATTTCCATCCTTCTTCATTACAGGGACTATATTTGCCACTTATTGTGGATATAAAACAACTCTAATAAATTTGGCCTTATGCAATTTATCAACCTCTTCCTTTATCCTTAAGGCCATTTGAGGGTGGAATCTTCTTGATCTTTATTTAACGGGTGTTGCCCCTGGTTTAAGGATAAGCCTATGTTCAACCAGAGTGGGGTCAAGACCCGACATGTCCTCGTAGGACCAGGTGAAAGAATCGCCATACTCCCTCAATACTTTGATTAGCTCCTCTTCAACCTGAGGAGGGAGATTAGCGGCAATGATTATGGGCCTGGGGTTCTCTTCAGTTCCAAGATTGATCTCTTTTGTGGGTTCATCCACTACCGTCGATGGTTCATCAAATCTCTTTAAACCTTGCGCATATAGATCAGCAGTGTCATCCACATCGCTTCCTTCATCATCGACTGGGTCCTTCTCATCAATGATTTCGTATACCCCTAATCCGTCATTGCTCCATACCCCTTCTACTTCCTCATCATCCTCTAGAACAATTACAGTCTCTACAAATTTAGGACATTTGAGAAGGGCATGACATCTCTAGCCTAAATCTTGAAGAAACCTATTTGGAACGAATCTAGAATGACGCACCACAGGGTGCGCCGCAGAAGTGGATGGGCTGACAACACTAGAACTAGACTCTACCATAACTGACTCTACCAACCTTGGGGACTCTGCACACTGTACATCTAACCTAGGAGATAAGAAATCTATAGGGAATGAAGCAGGGGTCTCATGCCCCTGAGGAGATGGACAGAACATAGCGTAATCCTCCAGCGAAACCTCCGTTTTAAAATTGGCATTTTTTTTGGAGGTCGGAGGAAATCATGAAGCAAGAAGGGTTAGAGGAGGAAGGAGGAGGAAGTTGCATGGGAAATGGAGAGGGGAAGAGACAATCGAAAAATGGGTTAGAAGAAGAAAACAATATTTCATGGAGTTCGGCAGTAGGGAAGGGAGGAGTAAACAAAGTTGATAAATCAATGGGTGGGCAGCGCCCACATGAATAAGGAACAAATAGAATCTCAAGTGATCTTTCCGTAAAGTACGGGTCGACCATAATCGGAGGAGAATGGGGAATAAACCCTAATTGCTGAAACAAGGAGGCAAGGCGGGACGGGGACAAAGAAAAAGTAGTGATGGAGCTCCCCACTTCCTGCGGCCTCCGGTGAACTAGCTCAATCGTAGAATGCTTCACCAGTTGCATCTCCACCTTCTTCGGACAAACCTCTTCTTCACGAAACATCTTCTCAAAACAGCTGCAAAAGTCATCCATATAGCCCACCAGCCCCTCCAGCGGAGGCGGTGGGTCAGCAACAACAAACGCGGCATCGATCTTCTCATCAGAACAGGGCGGAGACCTCTTTAGAGTGCCAGGCTGCAACGAGCCTTTCACAAAATGTTGATGGTAATCCCACATGAGTGGCCCGGAGTCTCCTAGTATTGACAGTGCGGACTCCCGGTAGCCAAGGCCTCTTCGACTCATCTTTCTGCCCATAGGGACGGGATTAGTCCGCCCCTGCAACTATGCGCCAAGGCCCATGCCCGACTGATAGCCCAATTTCAAGATCATATCCCACCCTTTTGAATCTCTAATCTTGGACTTGATTTTAACGTTAACTGGTGCAATGGCGGGCTTGCGTGACGCATATGCACATGGAAAGTTCAAGTCCCTTACTGACAACACCGGCTTGTTGCTCGGCCATAATTTAGGTAGAATCTTATCAGCGATTGCATCAACGGTCTGGACTGTGGACACACTTTTCACCATGACCACCCGCCCCTGAAATGGGAACTTGTGGCATTGGTGGGCAGTCGAGGGTACTGCATTCAAGCTATCAATGCATAGACGACCCAAAATAGCCTTGAACATTGGGTCTATGTCCAACACATAAAATTCCACGTCCATCTTCAAAGGCCCTAGCTTGGCCTGAACTATCATGACCCCGTGACAAGCTCTCCTTGAGTTATCGTATGCTGCAATGGTTGTCGGTGTTGGGTGCAGCATGTCTTCAGCTATGTTGCAGGCACGCAATGTGCTCAAGGGACACACATTAATAGAAGCTCCCGTGTGCACTAGAGGCGCATCAACAGCCACCTTATTCAAAGAAATTGTAATGCATAGTGGCATCTGACGTGCCTCTGGGGGTGCTAGCTCTGATTCAGAAAATGAAATAGACAGCCCCTTTGTGATGGTGGCCAACACCGACGGCAAACTGTCTACCGCCACGTCCTCGCTAACCATACCTTTTTGCAGGAAAGCCCTTAGGGCATCTTGGTGTAGCGTGGACCTTTTAATTAACTCCAGGACTGAAATCTTGGCCGGCATCCGGTCCAAGTGCTATAGTAAATCATACTTCGTGCCAGGCACGGGGTCTACTTCTTCTGCTTCAACTATTAAGGAAGGAACTTGAGGGTTGGGTGCAGGTGCACCAGTGGAGGGGTAACTTTTATGAAATAAACGCCGCTCCGGAGGGCACAGTGTCATGTCGGCACGGCCTCAGATGGACCCCAAATTGGCCCAGTGGGGTGAGTGGAAGGGGTAGAAATGGGGGTGACGATGGCGGAGGCTGGTCTAATGGGCCCAGGTGGAATAGCGATTGGTGAAGGGTTGAGTGGAGGGATAATGATGGACGGTATGGCGGGTGATGGTTGAAGGACTTGCGGGATGGTGGGGAATGTGGCGGGTGCGATAGGGGACCTGGAGGGGATAGTGGGTGGAGCGGTAGTCAAGGTGGTGGGTCGGAGGATGGAAGGAACAGAAGGCGCGGGGGAGTTGGTGTATGCGTGGTAGAAGGCCAAAAGATGAGCGGGGGTCTCATCGTCAAAAGACCACCCAGCATTAGGGGCTAGGTGGTGAACAACATTTACTTGAGCCAGTGCCGGAGGCTGCTGTTGCTGTTGAGGAGCGGGCGGATGTTCTGGCATGGGATTCTGATGAATCCCGAGGTCTTGCTGTTGCTGCTACTACTGTGGAGGTTGTTGTTGGGGAGGTTGCTGGAACTGCTGATGCTGAGGTGCCGCCTACTATGGCCTTGCTTGTCTTCTACTTTCTTTTATATCCTCAATTAACTTATGCATTTGGGCCCAATCAATCCTCTGGCCCTCATGCAAATCATAAACTAGATCCCTGAATTGATAACACCTCTCTATCGTGTGCCAGGGTTGCCGATGGTATATGCAATACCTTGACTGGTCGGCTGCCGGGTTCTAGTTCTGGCGTTCTGGAGGCAACTGTATGTCACCAGTGTACATTAAGGCTGAGAAAATGTCAGGGAGTGTTTCTAGAAGTGGTGGATAGTTGGCTCTCTTTAGTCCCGGTCGAGTAGGTGCATAAGCCGCAGAGGTGGAACATTGTGGTATTGGGGTGGCTGCTGAGGCTGTTGTGGTGGTGGAGGTGGTTGTTGTGGTGACTGGGGTGCTGGAAATGAAGGCCGTGGAGCTTGTGAAGTGGAGAACTGGGGGTTTCGTGGAGGTTGCTTGAAACGGGGTGGAGCGGACTGGTTAGGGAACTGAACAGCCTGGACCTGCTCATTGGTTTGAACTCCCTCGATAACTGGGCCCTGAGTCTTCCTAACAGATTTGGGCTTTTGGGCTTTAAACAATGAGTGGATGGGGGAGTCTTTGAATTGGGTTTGGATAAACTGGGCCTGGCTGTACAACTGGTGCATGCTTGAAATATCGTTCATTGCCAATATGTTCCGGAACGTCGGGGTGGCATTAGAAATCAATAGTTACAACTTTTCTTCCTCCGGGATCTGCCCGAGCACACGTGAGGCCATTTGCCTCCACCAGTCTGCATATGTAGCAAAGTCTTCTTCTGCTTTCATCTTCTCTGCTACCAAGTCAGTGAAGGAATACTCCTGGCCCACCCGGTCTTGGAATCCTGTTATGAACTTCTCTTTCACTATCTTGAAACTTTCTACCTCCTCCAAAGGCAAGGTATAGAACCATTCTAGCGCGACGTCGTCCAATGATCGGCGGAAGAGATACGCCATAAGGCGATCATCATGTTGGAATTGCGCCGATTCATAGAGAAACTCCCTGACATGAATGAACGGGTTACCATTCCCGTCGTACTTACAGTATATAGGGAGATCAGATTGAGGAGGAAAATGAATGTCCCAGAAGTTAGGAACGGGGACATCAGCAAGGGATTGTGGGCCGACCCTTTTATGAAGAGATCAATTTGCTGCTGCATGGCAGCCCACTTTTTGATAATCTCCCGTTCCCGGATTGAGGAGACGGAGTAGGAAGAGCAGAACCTGTGTATGGAGCGGATGGATAGACCGATGGAGGGGGATGCCCATAAGAAGGATAATGGACCAGGGAAAGGCCCATATCCAAGTAAGCAAGCTGAGTAGCCCCTGGCTAGAGGTGAACAAATTCGGCCGGGGCCACAAGGGCCTGCGGCGCTTGAGAGATGGTAGTGTAGGGATTTGAGTAGGAGGGCACGGGGATCTGGGTCTTCCCCTTGTCCAGAGACTGATGGGCCGAGGTAGAAGCCTGTCCCGCTTCCATATTGGGAATCGAAGAATCTGAGGATGAATTGGAGTAAGGTCAATGGGGGCCGCAGAGGTGGCCCCTAATCCAGCAATCAGAGATATAGAAGTGGCGGCAGTAGACACGGCAGAAGAAAGCACTGAAGGCGGGGTATCTGCCCCTTGCAAAGCTTGTTTAAGGAGATGGAGTTGAGTAGGGTCCAACTGGGCCATCATGTGAAGAACATGACTAGCTGAGTTGTGAGTGGATGAATGAGAGAGAGAGGGTTGGGCACCCTCAATAGTGGCAGATGGAAGATAAGGGGCGGACTCTTCTCTCCCCTGGAGAGAGATGACCCTAGGCGGGTCCTCCAAGAGTCCTTGAGGAAGGGAGTCCTCATGGGTGTGAGAGAAGTTGTAAGATGACATGACTGGAGGAGAATCGAATAGGGGATTGAAATAAGATATGAAATGGGAGTTTCCCCTAGGAGACGATCCGATGGGGAAGAAGCAACTCCACATGCACTAACACTTGGGGAGGGGAAACAATCAACCCTGACAAAGGCCTAAAACAAACAATCCAACCAAACAAAAAAAATGCACACAAGAGAGGGGAGAGATGAGAAGAGAGACAACCAGTTAACCACTCAAGTTATGAATGATACGCGAAATATTTTATAGATTCCCTCTTAGGACCTTAGTGGATTAATTAAAGTATGAATTCACTCAACCACAAGGTACCTAACCGGGGTAGGAATAGGAGATTGGCTGACTCTAAGGGACCCTCTCTCTCTCTCACGGATGCAAACCCTAGACTGGGCTGGTACGGTACAACCTACTCGGCATCCATGTAGGAATCCACGGCTCACGGGGGCTTACGGAGGTCCTGGATAAGGTCACCTAGTCGGCTCTAAGGAGTATGGAGATGAGAGGATCCCCTACCTAGGTAGGAATGCAACTAGTATGAAAAGTGTGTATAGTCCTATGTGCACCGGAGTGCATGCAGGAGTCTAACCTAGATCTAGCAATCAATGAGCAAACAAGTATGAGTGATATGAATAACAATCATGAAAGAGCAAACAACAATCAGGGGAGACCAATAATCTGCACCAAAAATATCATGAAGGGTGTGAAATGATAATTACAATGGAGGCTCGGGTGCACTGTAGCACAGACAGACGGTCTGTGGCAGACCACTCAGGGAGGGTGACGGTCCTGGGTGTACCGCTCAACGGTAGGGAGTAATGATAGAAACTGACAAAAGTCACAGAATGCTGAAATGAATAGAAGCTGGGAAACGGGGGCGTATCTGGGTGAACGGTCTATTGAAAGACCGCGCACACTCTGAACGGACCTGAGACAACCGCAGAACGTCAGTAAAACCACCAGTGTATGGGCAGAAGTGTACCTGAGCAAGCGGTGCCGGACGGTCTGTGGGAGACCGTAGGATCAGTGAGCGGGCGGAATTAGACCGCGGAAGGCAGCAGGCTCGCAGAAGAAACAACACCGATAGTCAGAACAGAACGGGCACTTCTCGGTCACGCAGATACTTGGACGGCGCTGAAGGAACCGTGGAATCTCCAGAGGACATAAAGGAGAGATGACGATATAACAACCTGAAACCACTCAAACACAAACCCTAAACGAGAACAGAAACTGGTCAGCACACCACTAACACGATGGGTACTAGGGGTCCCACCATGATCACCAAAAAATGGGATGTTGACATGTTTTCTACCCCTTTTGATGTGACACACCCTTGGACTCTATCAAACAAGCACAATTCACAATGGTAACGGACCGAAAGCGGCGGCCGCTCACCCGACACTCACCCAAACCTGGGGTAACTTGGCGATGCCAAGTGGAGGATGTGAGGGCTGGGCCCTTGCTGGTAGAGGGCCAGCAAGGCCAAGGTTTGTTCCCAAGGGTATGGAGGCCCAATTCAATGGAGCCGACATTGTGCCGAGGGCACCGGTTACACTCTTCCCCATGGTGGTCACTCGAAGCAACGGAGCTTGAGGGACCGAGCACTCACTCTCACGGCCATCAGAGCTAAGAGTAAATATTGAAAAGACAAGCACTAAGGGAAGCAAGGTTAGAACACTTACTTGACCGGTTTGAAGAAACCGGTCCCGCTCGAAGACGTGGGAGAGCGGGGAAGCGTGGTTCCCCACACGCTACGCCGGAATAGCGTGACCCTGTTTTAAAATTTTACAACACTACTCCCCATGCAAGGGGGTGGAACAAGGGGAGGGGGAGTCATTCATACACTCAAACACTACGTCCCACAGGGAGGGGCTTTAAGCCGGCCAGGTGGGGAGGAGAAAAACTGAATTGGAAGCCGAACGGATGGACAACGCCGGTTCTGCCTGCTCTCTGGAACATGGAATAGACGGTTGAAGATGACGCTGCTGCGGCCACTCCTGATTTTTTATGATGATGAGACCAGTTGGAAAATCGTCGTAGCTGGATCAGGATGACGCCTGAATTTTTTTGATTTCTCTGGTCGCCAGTGCCGGTCGGGATCAGACTGTAAACAGGGCCCCTATGTTCTGACTATGGCTGCAGAAGCACCTCAGCAACAGGAAGAAGAGGTCACCACGAGTGCTCCCGAACTTTAAATCGAGTGTGGCTGAAGTCGTTGGATCCGTTGTCAAGTCTTCTTCGAAACTTGACCCACGGAAAGGCCATATGATGTCGGAGCAGCTTGGGAGAACCCAAACAGTTGACAGGGGTCGGTTCAGTCCTAGAGGGGACAGACCTGCGCACCCAAGGGAGGAAAACGAGAAAACATAGCTCCGGATGCCGAACGGGGTTTCGCTTCTTGATACTGGAAGTAGACTCGGTGTATAAATTCCAGCCAAGGCCCACCTTCAGAGCTTTAAGAAGTTGGCCATGGGAGCCTCGGCAACTGGCTTCAGGTTGACTGTCAAGAAGTAGCTGTGCAGTTGTGGAAGATCGCCTCCCCCAGGCAGCCACGAACTCAGAACGGGACGAGACCACCACCGTTGCGAAGAGGACAGGGAGATGCTTCCGACAGTACCACTTGGGCCTCCAGGAGCACCGGGATGATGTCTGTGGCTGAATCTGCAAGATGCTGGTACTCTGCTGCCTGCGAACCGAGAAGTGCAGGTTGGAGATTGGAGGTAGGAGATGAGGTAAATGGGAGGGGAAAGAGGGTGGATGGGTGTGGAGGTAACCCTTGGCTGTTAGGGGGTCTGGGAGGGGGCAAACCAAGGTGAGGGAGGGGGAGAATGGGGGTAGGAAGGTGGTCTAGCAGGTGGTGAGAGAGTGATCTACGAATTTGGGACTAGGAGGGTGAGGGAGAGGGATGGTGATTTCCCTATTTGGGGGTGGTCCAAGGTTTGGGGGATGAGGGAGTGGAGGGAAAATAATTCAAATCTTCCTTTGGGAGCTGGGGAGATTGTCTGGGAGGATGAGATTGTGTTGGGGGAAGGGAGATTGTATTGGGAGGGTCAAGGATTCTCCTAGGGAGGGAGGAGATTTGGTGGGAGTTGGTGGAGGGGTAATGAATGCACCTAGGGAAGTGATGATGTGGTTGGGGTGGCTAGTTGTGTGTCGATGAGGTGGAGCCTAGGTGGAGGAGAGAGGAGAGAGAGGGGAAATTCAAAATTTGGGGAGGGGGGAAGAGAGAGAGAGGGGGGCGGCCCCCTTAGAGAGAGAGAGAGAGAGAGAGAGAGAATGGAAGGGATTCTCACCCTAGGGCTTCACACGCCACTAATGGATTCTCTCCACAAGAAACTTGAATTTTAGAACTCAATATATGGCAATTTCATTAACTTGAAATGGGGGAAATGGTATCCTATATATAGGCAACCCACATTTTACAAAAAGTCCCTCACTCATGCAACAATGACAAATAACCAAGGGGTAGGGGGCGCCCTTGGGCCTAGCCCAATGAATTGGGCCCAATAACAATCTAATCAATCCTAATGACACTCAAACTTAAGGAAATAAACAAAGACCTAGGGACATGACTCAAATAAAAGGGAAAATACAATGATATGACTCAAATAAAAATTACATAGGAGTCAAAATAAATAACTAGACCATGCCGGATGCAACCGGGGAGAGGAGATGAGCCGTGAATGTAGGCACGAGATGTGATGTCCCCATCATACTCCCGGGGTGCGGAGAACTCGACTCTGTCGAGTAAGAGTCCTTCCCTCCTCGGAGGGTGTAGAAGTGATACCGCCCACAAGTCTTCTTAAGGAGACCGATCCATCCACCCGACGAGATAGCGTTTGTATACCTTGCTCCTGGTGGTAGTGACATGTTCATCCAATATTCGCTTAATTCGCTCACGCCGGGCTCTCTTGGCTAGTGGACTCTTCTCACGGGTGGGTGCTCTCTCAATGGGAGAAATGGGCTCAATATCCTCACTAGGTACCACCGTGGGACCCTTATATGGCACTAGGTCAGCCACATTGAATGTGGGGCTCACTCTATACTCTTCGGGAAGATCTAACTCATAAGCATTAGTGCCAATGCACCTCAAAACCTGGAAGGGACCAGCCCCACGTGTAGTGCCCCAGAATTTATATATATAATTTTTGAATTTTAAAATAATTTTTTGAAAACTATAAAGGCTTAAATAAATTAATGAAGGGGCTATTAGATTAATAAGTCATTATAAGGCTCAATTATGCTAATTTGTAAACCTAGCCTATCTAATTATTATCCAAAAGGTTTATGGACCAAGCCCATCAAGTTTGGCCCATATTCTAGAAGGGTAATTAGCTTATTCTCGTATTTTAAGGATAAATACTATTTATATAAGATAATTATGAGGATAAACGAATAAAAGAGTTTTATTTAATTGAAACTCTATACACGTTGAATGTAACGGTCTATCGGGCGACCGCCACAGCCCTGTAACGCACCAGGCTGGATGCGTTACACTCTGTTAGTTCCGTGAAAGGATGAACGAGCAAAAAGATTAGAACTTTGGGATCTTATCTACAAGAGATCGACTTAGGGAAGCTTATAACATTACTAAGGACTCTTAGGAATTAGGTTCTGGTAAATTAAGGACTCTAGAATCGATCTAATCTTTTAAACCCTATAAATAGGACCTAGTTCTGAACTGAGCGACCCTTACTTTTGGCTCGTGAAGAATCAAGGTAAGGAGTCATAATTTCAGGTAAGTTCCTTACGACATTTTGTTTATAATACATTAGACTAATAGCTCTCTAAATTTCATGCTAGGAGATCAAGCAACCAAGGAGATAGAAGCTTCCAAAGTTGCTGATTCAACCTTAGCAACCTAGGAATCTGAACGCAAGTCCCCTGAAGATCCAGAGATTAGGACGTCTAAACGAGGTAATTAGAGTTCAATCCTTTAGAACTTTTTGTTCCCAATAGTTTCATCTTCTTACGCTCAAAATTCACATCCTTAGGTCAAGAGGCTGAGGAAATAGAGTAGATTGAAGTTGCTGATTTATCACAAGAAATACAAGGGACTAAGGGTAGCACCTAGCATCAAATTCAAAGTTTAAAGGTTTTAGAAGAGGTAGGTTATCTCATGATTGGAAAAAACAACTTGTTAGGAATAAAAGTCCTCTGGTTGTGCTTGATTTCATGTATTTTAGACTAAGAATTTCATGATCTAATAGTTCTATACATTCATGCATCTCTTAGCCCTAAATGAAATTAAAAGATATTATCATGTCTATTCACTAAACCCATGCATATAGTTGGCCTATACTTCGTTATCATGACTAGGACAGTGGTAGTATTTTGATTTGCAGGCATGTTATGTTTTTCATAAACCTTTACTTAGTTTACTGTCAGCAGATTCTCTAACGCACCAACGTAAGACTGTCACATTAATGTAACGGCCTTACGATAGACCGTCACACCCTATTGTGTATTATTGTTCTATTGTCTCTGACGCACCCTAGCAGGAGCGTTACACCACTGTAACGGTCACTCGATAAACCGTCACAAGCACTGTAACGTGCCTATCCTAGACCGTCAGACCCCTGTGTTCTGTCAGCCCAAGGCAGAATAATAACCAGTTAAGTTTACTTATAAATAAGCTTAGATAGCTAAGTTGGACCTATTATCATGACTTCAAGTTTAGTTACTGATTCATAATCAAATTGTATAATTAATGTGTCTTAGGTTATTTTAAGTTATGTTAATTTCATGTGCCAAAATTCTATAGTTTTGTATTTAAATCATGATTTTTTTCAAATGTTGTATTGACGGAGTTTTCTCATGGTTTCACATCGTTACACGTTCTTTTTATCAATAGAGTCATTTCCCTAAGTATATGGCGCATATTCTGGTATGTTGTCCATTAGTTCACTTTGCACTATAGGAACGTTATTCTTGGACATGAGGACCTCTCTATTGGATATTCCTTCCAATGGACTAGGAAATCTTGTTTCAAGGCCTTCGTAATTCTCCGCGAGCCTGGGATTCCCACTAGGATGCCAAGTTTGTTGTACCATTAAAAGCCCATTGATTAGATTACACTATAGATGTTTTTAGTTATCAGTAATGTAACGGCTCTATGTTGGACCGTCAGGCACAAGTAACGGCCCAATATACGACCGTCACATTCAACTGAGTCTGATTTCTTGGTTCTGGATTCAGACTAATGTAACGGCCCAATACTGGAGCGTTACATCATGTAATGGCCCAGTACACGACCGTCACACTGCTTGAGTATTTTAACCCAAGGTGGACCAAGGGTTGATATTCCAAGGTTTCTAGATGGACTATTAATGATCTAGAACTTATCATATTCATCAAGAAACCTAAAATAATGAATAGAAAATAAAGAATGTACCGTTATGCTACCGATTTGTTTTCATAAGCATAACCTTGCTTAAATCATTCTTGATTTCTCATGATTCTTATTAAATCATTCATTCTTTAAATTATTGTTATCATGAGCTTATTGAACTTATTACATTTTTGGCCATACTTTATTGTTACATGCGTGGAAAAAGCTTGATTTATACTTGAAGATGCGATCGAGCACTGATTGTGTTCAAGGGCTCTATGCTAGTCCCCTCGGCTGATTGTCGGAAACATGCTATTATAAACCATGGGGTATGATGCTACTGGCGTCGCATTGCGCTGGGAGTACTTTCTCTATAAATAAGTGAAAATCCACAATACAGCATGACATGACATTCTTATACATGACTTTCTTACTTGATATTCCACAGAAATTCACGAAGTACTTGCTCATCAGCAAAAGATACCAGAGTGATGATTATGTGGCTTGCTAGTACATTCTCGATACATTCTTGTTCATGAAAGGCCAATATCATGTTCTTGTTACATTCTTGCTAGTTCGTACTTGCTCTCGTTCTAACTTACTTGATCGTCTTGTTACTTTGGTTTAATCGCGTGATTGATCGCATTCGCATGATTTTTATCTTATTCTTTAGAGCTAAATTGGTAATTACTTTAATAGTGCCTTCATGTTGATGCGGAGATACCTACTGGGCAAGTGTGCTCATTACCTATTTCTAATCTTTTCAGGAGATGGAAGTGATTCAAATTCGGATTCGGGTTATACAAGTAGCGGGTCCGAGAGCGAATGAAAGTATTGTCAAGATGAGAATGAAGACTTAGAAAGTCTAAATTGTTTAGATTGAGTCTATGTAATTTTCCTATTTCTTGAGTCTAGTACATAATGGAAATTGAATTGGTGGTTGTACTTGAGTTAGTAATGAAATAAAGTTGAAGTTTGAATATACATATATATTGTGCAATTGCATTTGTGTGTGTGATTGTATTACGCTCTGGTCGTTCTTACTTGCAAGAGACTTACCATGTCGGCTGTCCGCGCTCCCCGAGTTAGTCTTCCACTGTAATAAAGGCTCGGGGCGTGATAGTTAAGTTGGTATCAGAGCCTAAGTCTCAGGACTTAGGAAGAAGAGTCATGTCATAGGAAAAGTCCAAGGTTTAAGGACCCCTACCTATGAACTAAGGAAGAAATTTTCATACCCATGTGAGAATTGGGTAGAGCCCGGGATAAGATAATTAATTAGCTTTAAGATTGATTTTTCATTTCATGAGAAATAACAAGTTGTTATTTTTCTCTCAGGTACCTTATCTTACGAATGGCTCATCATGTAGATTGGGATGGCATGCAACAAACAGTTGCCGGCCTTACTCAGGCATTGCAAACCATAGTGCAAGGTGGCGCAGGGGCAAGGGCTGGTGACCTACACCGTAATTTCTGGAGTTTAAACCCTCCGTGATTCTATGGTTCTTCTAATCCCGACGAGGCAGAGAACTGGATAGACGAAATGAATCGTATATTTGATGTTATCCAATGCACCGATCAGGAGAAGGTGCGTCTCGCAACCTTTCAACTTAACAAAGACGCTCGCACATGGTGGAAGTCGATTCCGGCACCTCCAACCGATGCACCTCATACATGGGACAGTTTTCTTACCCTATTCCATGCCAAGTACTTTTCGGAGCACGTAAAGGAACGAAAGGCTATGGAGTTCGCCACTCTTCGGTAAGGAATGATGACGGTTGCTGAATATGAACTGCAATTCTCAAGGCTAGCACCGTATGCATCACATCTAATCAGTACCGACTATTATCCTGATAGCGAAGTGATAGTAGAAGGTTATAATCTCCCCGTAAACTTAGTATACCTTGACATGAAAGGTTATGATGCCATTTTAGGGGTAGATTGACTTGTACATCATGATGCTTATATCAATTGCCGAAATAAGATTATATCCTTTCGAAAGCCCGGTCTTCCAAGATTCTCTTTTCTTGGCATCAAGTACAAGAAGCATCCTACTATCATATCTTCTCTTCACGCTTGTAAACTTATCTCGCAAGGATGTGAAGCTTTTCTTACTTCTGTCATTGTTACCGAATCCAAAGAGATTATCTTAGCGGACATCCCTATTGTAAATGAGTTCCCCGATGTGTTTCCGTCCGAATTACCCAATTTACCACCCGGGAGGGAAGTGAACTTCACTATTGAACTCATCCCAGGAGCAGCACCTGTTTCTATAGCCCCTTACAGGATGTCCCCCACAGATCTTAATGAATTAAAAAGGCAGTTGCAAGAATTACTAGACAAAGGGCTTCATCAGGCCTAGCACATCCCCGTGAGTGCGCCTGTCCTATTTGTCAAAAAGAAGGATGGTTCTCTCAGGCTATGCATCGATTGTCGGCGACTGAATCAGTTTACAATTAAAAACAAGTATCCGTTGCCGTGTATTGATGAGCTCTTCGATCAGCTTTCGGGAGCATAGCATTTCTCTAAGATTAACCTCAGATCAGGTTATCATCAGCTTAGAATTAAAGAAGAGGACATTTATAAATCGACTTTTTGATGTCGTTATGGCCACTATGAATTCGTAGTGATGCTGTTTGGGTTAACTAATACCCCAGCAGCATTCATGCAACTTATGAACAATGTCTTCCAGCCATATCTGGACCAGTTCATCGTCGTCTTCATTGATGATATCTTGATATATTCCAAGACAAAAGAAGAACATGAACAACATTTAAAAATAGCTTTACAAACACTTAGAGAACATAAGCTTTATGCCAAACTCAATAAGTGTGAATTCTGGCTCGAGGAAGTCTCATTCCTAGGCCACATTATTTCAAAAGAAGGTATTGCTGTGGATCCTTCTAAGGTAGAAGCTGTCAAGAATTAGAGTCGGCCAACGACTGTATCAGAAGTAAGAAACTTTCTGGGTTTAGCAGGTTATTATAAGAGATTCATTAAGGACTTCTCAAAAATTACGTTTCTTTTAACTAGACTCACAAGAAAAGAAAATCATTTTGTCTGGTCAAAGGATTGTGAAAAGAGCTTTCAAAATCTTAAGAATCATCTTACGACAACTCCTATTTTATCACTACCAATGGAGGGTGGTGGATTCGAAGTGTATACGGATGCGTCTGGCATTGCTTAGGATGCGTTCTCATGCAGAATGGAAAAGTAATCTGTTATTCTGCAAGACAATTGAAATGTCACGAGGAAAACTATCCCGTACATGATTTGGAATTGACAGCGGTTATTTTTGCCTTGAAAATTTGGCGTCATTATCTTTATGGAGAAAAGTTCACGGTCTACTGGTACCACAAAAGCTTGAAATATTTATTCTCTCAAAAGGAGCTTAACATGAGACAGAGGAGGTGGTTAGAATATCTCAAAGACTTTGATTTTTCTATTCAATATCATCCTGGCAAGGCAAATGCTGTAGCAGATGCACTCAGCAGAAAACCAATGGGTATGTTATCAAGTCTTATGATTAGTGTGACTAACCTTGTTCCTCAATTTGCTCAGTTGAACTTAGATATTGACATAAAGGAAGAAGATTGTTTCATATCTAATATCTGAGCTCAACCTACATTATATAAGATCTGGTCAAGCTATAAAATGATGATCCTATATTACTGGAAATTAAAGCCAATATTGAGCAAAGGCAGGATTTTTCTATTTCCAATGATGGAAGATTGTTATTTAAGGGCCAAATATGTGTACCAGATCATGAGGCTACGAAGAAACTAATCCTAGATGAAGTGCATAATTCCAAATACACAATTCATCCAGGTGGAACAAAGATGTATCAAGATCTCAAAAGAAATTTCTGGTGGCCCAATATGAAGAGAGAGATAGCTAATTTCGTGTCCCGTTGTCTCACCTGCCAACAAGTAAAAGTAGAATATTTTAGACTCGCAGGTAAATTACACCCCTTGAGTATTCTCGAATGGAAATGGGAGAGTATAAGGATGGACTTTTTTATGGGTTTACCCAAGACCAGAGGTGGACACGATGGAATATGGGTAATCATAGAATGATTGACTAAATCCGCACACTTCATACCAATAAAGAGTCGATGGTCTGTGGATATTCTAGCAGCATTATACATAAAAGAGATTGTCAAACTACATGGTGTCCCAGTCACTATTATATCTGATAGAGATCCTCGATTCACATCACAATTCTGGAAGGGTCTACAACATTCACTAGGGACTAGATTGAATTTCAGCATAGCTTTTCATCCACAAACAGATGGTCAAACGGAAAGAACGAATCTGGTAGTAGAAGATATGCTCAGGGCTTATGCTATCGACTTTGGAGGTAGTTGGCATGATCACTTGTCTCTAGTAGAGTTTGCATATAACAATAGCTATCATGCTAGCATATGAATGACACCTTTTGAAGCCTTATATGGAAAAAGCTGCCAATCGCCAATATGTTGGAATGAAATAGAGGAAAAGTAATTTCTAGGCCCCGATCTCATCAGGGATTCTACAGAGAAGATCAAGCTCATTCAAGAAAGAATGAAAATGGCACAAGATAGGTAAAAGTCTTATACTGACAATCGAAGACGTGACTTAGAGTTTCAGGTAGGAGATCATGTATATTTAAAAGTTTCTCTAGGTCGTGGTATTCGAAGATTTGGCATTAAAGGAAAGCTAACTCCAAGATTCATTGGCCCATTTAAAATTCTTGAACGGATTGGTGAAGTGGCTTACAAACTTGCTTTACCTCCACAATTAGCAGGAGTTCATTACGTATTTCACGTCTCTATGCTGAAGAAGTATGTATATGATCCTAGCCATATTATCACTTATGATAATCTGGAGATTCAGAAGGATATGACGTTCGAGCAAACGCCAACAAAGATTCTGGAACGAGAAGTGTGTCAACTATGAAATAAAGTTATTCCTATGGTCAAGATTCAATGGAAGGAAACATGGCCATATGAAGTAACATGGAAAACCGAAGCAGCCATGCGGAAAAGATTTCAAGAATTATTTAACTGTAAGTACACTCTCCGAAATCCATATATTGAATTTGGGGACCAAATTCTTCTAAGTGGGGGAGGATGTAGTGCCCCAGAATTTATATATATAATTTTTGAATTTTAAAATAATTTTTTAAAAATTATAAAGGCTTAAATAAATTAATGAAGGGACTATTGGATTAATAAGTCATTATAAGGCTCAATTAGGCTAATTAGTTAACCTAGCCTATCTAATTATTATCCAAAAGGTTTATAGACCAAGCCCATCAAGTTTGGCCTATATTCTAGAAGGGTAATTAGCTTATTCACGTATTTTAAGGATAAATACTATTTATATAAGATAATTATGAGGATAAACGAATAAAAGAGTTTTATTTAATTGAAACTCTATACACGTTGAATGTAACGGTCTATCGGGCGACCGCCACAGCCCTGTAACGCACCAGGCTAGATGCGTTACACTCTGTTAGTTCCGTGAAAGGAAGAACGAGCAAAAAGATTAGAACTTTGGGATCTTATCTACAAGAGATCGACTTAGGGAAGCTTATAACATTACTAAGGACTCTTAGGGATTAGCTTCTGGCAAATTAAGGACTCTAGAATCGATCTAATCTTCAAAACCCTATAAATAGGACCTAGTTCTGAACTGAGCGACCCTTACTTTTGGCTCGTGAAGAATCAAGGTAAGGAGTCATAATTTTAGGTAAGTTCCTTACGACCATTTGTTTATAATACATTAGACTAATAGCTCTCCAAATTTCGTGCTAGGAGATCAAGCAACCAAGGAGATAGAAGCTTCCAAAGTTGCTGATTCAACCTTAGCAACCCAGAATCTGAACGCAAATCTCCTGAAGATCTAGATATTAGGACGTCTAAACGAGGTAATTAGAGTTCAATCCTTTAGAACTTTTTATTCCCAATAGTTTCATCTTCTTACGCTCAAAATTTCACATCCTTAGGTCAAGAGGCTGAGGAAATTGAGTAGATTGAAGTTGCTGATTTATCACAAGAAATACAAGGGACTAAGGGTAGCACCTAGCATCAACTTCAAAGTTTAAAGGTTATAGAAGAGGTAGGTTATCTCATGATTTGCAAAAATAACTTTTTAGGAATAAAAGCCCTCTAGTTGTGCTTGATTTCATGCATTATACACTAAGAATTTCATGATCTAATAGTTCTATACATTCATGCATCTCTTAGCCCTAAATGAAAATTAAAAAATATTATCATGTCTATTCACTAAACCCATGCATATAGTTGGTGTTGTGCCCCTTGTGCTTTGTTGATGGTGTGGTGTTTTAATGATAGCAACATGAATGAGTCACCACATTGTCTTGAATATGTCTGACCTTTTCTGTGGGAGATTGCATGAGTGTGCCATGTCTGAATTGTGAAGAATGCATGTGTATGCTTGAGTCATGCTGTGATAAATTGGTTTGTGCTTGATTTCTGTTTTGTACATTGCTTCTCTGCTGATATGTTCATGTTGTAGTTCATCGAGTCTATACATTGTCATGCACATTAGTCAGGCAGCAGTGTGTACATCGCTTAGTGTAAGCATGGCGAAGTCCAAAGTCTATACATTGCTGAGTCATTCGACAAGTCTGTAAATTGGCTTCAATTCCTCAAGTCTATACATTGGGGTCGGCTCTGCAAGTCTGTACACTGGTCGAGCATTCAAGTCTGAATATTCACAAAGTCCATACATCGACATTGTAGCTTGCATAGCTCAAGTCTGCACATTGGGCTTTACGTGAAGTCTACACATTGGTCTCCACTTGAAGTCTATACATTGGCTAAGGGTCTTCAAGTCCATACACAGTCGTCTAATGCATATTGATTGAAGTCTGTACAACATGCCTTGTTGTTCACAGCTTTCTTGTTTGTGACTTCCCTAGTGTTTTGATGATGAGCATCAGTATGTTAAATATTGCCATTTTAATCAGATATCTTGCGTAATGTTATGCATTTAAAATTTTCATGATTAACAGGAAAACTGCTATGAGGTAGTACCTTGCATGTCCGTACTGTTCCTTTCATACTTCGTGTTGTTTGTGTTTACTACACTTCGTGTTGTCCTTTTTGTACGTCGTCTTGTTCCAACTATGTTTGTTGATTGTCTTCGTGCTGTTTACTGAAGCAGCTCGATTTGTTCTGATGAACCTCGTGTCGTTTCTTCAGTATTTAGTTGCTCATCTCGAGTCATCCTTTTTATTTTTGCTCTTGTGTTTTCGTGTCATTTACTGTAGTTACTCGAGTCGTTTTCCTGCTTTCATTGTTTTATCATGTGTCGTTGTAGCCGTTCCTGTCTTCTGTCCTCGTGTTGTTTTTCCTAGACCCCGTGTCCTTTTTGCTTTGTGACCACACTTCGTGTCGATTTCTGTTTTCATCTTCGAGTTGTTTTCAGCCCATGTCGTCCTCGATTTCGAGTCGTTTTCCTATGTCTTCAAGTCATGTTAGTGTAAAGTGCCGTTTCATTTTGTGCCGTTCCCTTTGCTGTTTGATATTTCGTGTTGATTCTCGTATTGATTCACCGATGACCTCGAGTCAACTTAGTCGTTTTGATTGGTCGTTCTTCGTGTTGTTTCTGTGTTTGTGTCTTAGTGTTGTTTTTATGTCTTCGTGTTGCTTCCTTCTATCTTCGTCCAGGTTTCCTCTGATCACGTGTTTTACTACCGTTTTACTCCGTGTTATCTCCTTCTCACCTCGTGCTGTTCTCATCTGACTTCGTGTCGTTCTCTTTGTAGTGTTAGCCTTGTTACTGTGGTACCTCATGTCGTTCTCTCTTTATCTCGTGCTGTAGTCATCTTATGTACCTCGTGTCGTTCTCAGTATAGTGCATCTCGTATTGCTATCACATACCTCATGCAGTTTTAGTTTTTGTGGCCCTGAGTTTTAATGGTTTTAATTTCTTTGCAGGAGAAGAAGAAAAACAAAAAGAAGAAGGTGGTCCGAGGAAGAATATTCCCCAGTGTCTGGGCTGCACGTGATTCAATACTAAAGGAACCAATGCTATAAGGGCACGTGGAAAGAAGGTTCTGGATCAGGTGTGGGAGGCACACGCATTCTGTACCTTATCCACCTGCTGCTGCTATATATTGAAGCCTTCGTCCACAGATGAAGGTTGATCGAAAGGGAAAAAGAAAAAGCAGAAGTGCAGAGAGTTCGATCCAGCAAAAGAAGAGAAGAAAATAGAGGGCAGAAACTGAAGAAGAGGAAGAAGAGAGAATAGCATAGAGAGTGAGAGAGAGAGAGAGAGAGAGAGCTCGAAGCTGAGAGTTCAGAAAGAAGAAGAGGATTCTGGTTTCAGGATCAAATCCGAACCAGTTTGCTCTATTGTGAGCTATATTCCGTGTTTTATCGTTCCAGCATTTAGTCTACTGTATCTTTTTAGTTTCTTATTTTTGATCTTTCCTTACTGTTCTAGTTTTGTCTCCGATCCTCAGGTTGAGATCGGTGGTCCTCCTGTTTTGTTGGTTCAGGAGAAGGGAGACGCTGTCTCCAGTTGCAAGTGGCCGTGTGCTGCTTGTGGGTTCCCTCTGGGCTTCAGAGGAAGAGAGACCTTGGTCTCTGGTTCTAGTGACTGCAGATCACTAGTGTTCCCTCCGGTTGGAGGAAGAGGAACTTGTTTCCTGGTTTCTAGGGACTTGGCGTCCTTAGGATTCCCTCCGGGTGTGGAGGAAGAGGGGAGGGTGTTCCCCTGGTGAAGCTGTGAATCAGCCGTTGTCGCAGACTGAGTCTGCTTGGCTAGCCGGTGCTAGTGGAAGCCTCACTTCGATTTGAAGTGAGGGGTGGATGTAGGCAGACTGGAGGTCTGACCGAACCACCTTAAAAATCCCTGGCGCAGTGTGTTTGGTTTCTATTCTGGCTTTGGATCTATTCGGTAGATGCTTGTCTAGGCCGATCCAACTTTATCTTCCTAGCTGATCGTTCTGCACGGTTAGTGTTTGACCGTTAAGATCTTTTTCGGAAACTCCTAATTGAGAACTAATTTTTAATCCTCAATGTTTTACTGGTAAAGGTCCATTCACCCCCCTCTGGACCTATCAATTGGTATCAGAGCAGTCTCTGACTTCCAGATCCAACGATCTGCAGAGGATCCTGCTGATTTGATTTCATGCTTTACAGTTCCAGTGTGGTGCATTCTTCTGATATTGCTTTCTATCTCATTGATCTGAGTCTATTCGATTGCTTTATAATGGCATCACCTGCAGTTTTTGATGGTTCTAACTTCAAGAAATGGTCACGCAGTCTATGTGGTTTTATAAACTCTATAGATCCAAAACTGTGGGTTCTCGTTGAACATGGTCCACATGTTTTGCCTCGAGAGAAGAATAAATGGTCCCAGAAGGATAAACAACTGAACAATGAGAATATAAGAGTTCGGGACATTCTGAAGAATGTTGTAGATGCTAATATCATTTCCTCTATTCTTACATGTAGGACTGCGAAGGAAATCTGGGATTCAGTGATCACATTGCATGAGAACCAGAAATGTCTAACGGCAAGAGGAAGCACTTCAAGCAATGAAGAAGAAGACCAGGTAAATTCTGAATCTGATTCTGACAAAATGACTTTTGATGATTTAAAGGAAATGTATGCTGAATTGTATGAAAAATATAGAAAAGTAAAATCTGAAAATAAAAGACTAAAGAAAAAGATTGATCAAAATTGTTCTGATTTATCATGTGAAAATTGCTCAAAATTGAAACAATCTCATGATGCTTATCTGATTGATATTCAGAACTATTAGAAGCAATTGGAAGAAGCTGGAAATACAGGCTCAGAAATGAATCAACTGAAGCTTGAAAATGAAAAGGCTAAAAGGCTCCAACAAGAAAATCAAGCTGAACTTGACAAGCATAAAGAACACATTTCTGTGCTGAAAAACAAAAATAATGAACTTACTGATAAAATTTCTGAACTAGAGAATGAGCTGAATTCACTAGGAAAAGATCAAATCCTAATTGATGAACTGGTTCAGAATGAACAAATAAGAAAGGAAAATGAGGAGCTGAAGCTACTGAACTCTGCTATGTCTGAGAAGCTTTTAATGCTTGATAAGGAAATTCAATTTGAGAATGAATTGAAACTGAAACAGGAACTAGAAATTGTTAAAAATTTGAATGATGCAATGCAGAGACAAATTATCTCATGTGAGGAAGACTTGACTAATTCAGAACTCAAAATTTGTTCTCTGCAATCTAAAATAAGTAAACTTGTTCGTTCCATGTCTAAATCTACTAAGGAAAAAGAGAAAATGAATGTTCCTCTGTGTGATAACGCCACTAAATCAAGTGGAAAGCAAGGATGCAAATCCCAAATTGAAAAATCTGTTAAGAAAAAGTTGTACACTACTTTTGTTCGCAGCTCTGACATTGCAAGCTGCTCTGGGCCTTCTAAAATATCTACATCATCTGTTTTCCAATTCAAGGCCCAGAAAAATGAAGAACAAATAAAAGCTGTGAACAAGGGTAAACAAATGAGCAAAAATGGTAAGAAAAACAAGGATAAACATGTCCCTACTTGTGTCTTTAAATCTGCTACCTATATTGCATCTGATGACTCAATGCATACTGCTCATAGCTTAATTAATTATCCGTATGCATCTAATAAGAGTGTTTCATGCCATTATTGTGGCAAGGTAGGCCATGCAATGGATGATTGCAGATTGTTGATTGAAGATGGGCATGCAAGTGAAACATTACATTCGAGAAATTCATTTGGTAAAAATCATGCTACTAGGAAGTCTGATACATCTTGTCATTACTGTGGTAGGCATGGTCATTTCATGGATGCATGTTTCTTCATGAAACAAGATGATAATATGCATGCTAGGTCTTCTGTTCATCATCACCCCAAAAAAAATATGTATGCTTCAAACCAACACATCATTTGTTATAATTGTATCAAACGTGGTCATAAAGCTGTTGAGTGTTGGTTTAGGACTTCATGGGGATATAATGGTTCAAGAGGTAAGCACCTAAGGTGTTTTGAATGTGGCAAGTATGGGCATGCAGTCAAGGACTGCTGGTATGCTCAGGGAAAACATTTTAATTCCAAATTTGATAAATTCCCTGCAAATAAAAATTTTCTTGGTAGAAATAAACCTATTTTTAAAGAAAAGATTCTTGTATGTTTTGAATGTGGAAAACCTGGCCACCGAGCTTCTGAATGCTTGTGGGCAGGCAATGTTAAATCAAAACCTCATGCAAGTAACAAAAATTTTCATGCAAACTCACATAGATTCCATAATGATAATAATGTCCACAAAAAGAATTCAAGGTTTGCTACATCATGTAGAGATTGTGGAAAATTTGATCATTTCATGGATAACTGTTACCTGGTGGATCATGATGATAATACTGCTAAGAAATTGCTTAGAACACCTGGTAGGGATAAAACAGGACCCAAGGCTGCTTGGGTTCCTGCAAGATCAAAGTGATTGTTTTGCTGCAGGTATGCCTTGGAATGAATAAAGAGGGGTTAATTAACCAAGACACTCAAAAAAAAAAAGGGAAAACCCCAGGACTCAATTCAGGTCAGTTCTGAACCTTACTTTAAATTCCATCATCTGGAATTGTGAGTATGAAAAATGAGAATTTCATGTTGATATGTGTGTCTGATGTATGATCTTCTCTTGCCTAGCTGATCAGTCTGTATTCCAGACTCAGCTATTGAGTTTTAATTCTGCATATATGATGTTTTTCTCTTGTCATATGTTGAATTGAATTCGAATGGTCCTTGTGACCAGGTTCTCCACCTAGAACCATGGGTCTAGTCCTTATGAAGAGCTGTGTCCTGCATATCAATAATTTTTTTTTTTAAAAAAAAATCTAAACAGAAATGGCTTGGATGCATACATCTGAATAAGTTTTCAGCTTGATATTCATCTTATTGCCATTCATACCCTCATTCATTGCATATAGACAGGGAGAGCATTTTTATATTGTTGTCACTATTTGAAATTCACACTCTCCACTCTTTCAAATCATCAATTGACTATTTTGAGCTCATACCTTCTTGAATCTGAAAATTTGGCTGCCAATCCTCAATCTGGTGAAGAAGGAGTGTCTCATTTTGTCTGAATGAAATGACTTTAAACCTTTATTCTCTCTTGCTGATTGACTCTTCCACCAGCTTGTACTCTTCCTTCATATACCTCTTAGCTGGTGTGACTATTTTGGCTCCATTATTAAATTGTTGGTCAGCTAAATTTATTGTTCTGATCTGAGGAACTTAAGCTGCATGTCATGCAATTCAGTCTGAGATTTTGGTAGAAACTCCTATCATATGGGTCTAAGAATTATCACTGAATCAGACTGATATAAGATTAATGTATTCTCAGCTTTGTAATTAAATGAATTGAAAATATTTGAATGATAAGGTTTAATAAACTTTAACCTCTTGTGTCATGTAATCCTTAAAGTCTCTCATCTGATATCTGAAAATTTGAAATCTAGGCTACTTTGGTAGAGATACATAGAGTGAGTGTTGTGGTTAAACATTAACATGAAAAAGGTGACTAAATGAAAAATTATGAATTCAGAGCAATGACTCGGTCACTGAGAAACTGAGTTCTTTATCAATGAAATATAGTAACTCATGTCATGAGGTGCCACAGTTATCTCTGATAAAAATTTAGTGAAACAAAACCTGACAGAGTAATAGCTTATTTGTGTTGAGTAGCTGGGGAGTCTGGCCTTTGATAAAGGTGTCTTCTCATGTAAAAAGACACTCATATTGCTAACTCTGCTCTCAAAGTGAGAGGCAATGCCAGTTATCACACTGAGTAACTGGGTCACTTCAACTGAGACTTGTTGTGCCTCATGTAAGAAGGTGTTGATCAACTTAAATTGCTCAGGAAAAATATAATGTGCTTCAAATAAAATTATCTTGAAAAATCTGTCAACTCATGTTCTTGAAAAAGTGTTTAACTTCGGTACTAACCTGTGTATTTTTCAAAGGTGCAATTGAGATCATATGTGTAAGATAAAAGATGATTGTCTTTGAGTGTTTTCTGACTATTTGGTTCACTTTTATTAAAACTTGGATTCAGATATGAGTATTGAGTTTAATTTGGCAAAGTTGGTATACATCAAAATTAAATCAGATTGGTTAAGTTGCCACTTCATAACTCCTTATGATCGAAGAGTCTACATCTTTTAAGACTTATTGAAGTGATGCATGCATTCAAATCCCTCATGATCAGATTCATGCATGATCAACAAAAACTGTATAGTCAACTCCTCTCTTATCAGTTGACTGATTCCATCTGCATTTTTCTGACCATACAAATGTGAGGTGCCACTCCCATTATTACCTTGTTCACTTGCAGCCTTCTGAACTTCAGAATCCTTATGGTGGTGGATTTCAGATTGATTCCTGAGATGTATTTCTCTCCACACTGTTGGAATCTTCCATCTTCTTCTGTAATAAGTTCTGATTCTGTGGTATTTTCACCAGAATTCAAATTCTTTGTAACGGCTGATTTCAGATTGATTTATTGGATAACCAGAGTCCATTCCTATGCTTCAGGGGGAGTTATGGTTTATTAACATCTAAGGGGAGAGTAGTCAATCATGCATGTTGATAGGGGGAGAGCTGTTTCATTGTCATAAGGGAGATCTTCATTTTAAAGAACCATGACTCATTCTCTGCATTTATGTGCTGTCTTTGTGTGCTGCATTTATGTGCTGCATTTGACTATCAAACAATTTCCCATCTTTTTGATTATGTCAAAGGGGGAGAATACTTTGATGAGTCAGTGTGACTCATTATGTTGCCATCATCAAAAAGGGGGAGATTGTTGTGCCCCTTGTGCTTTGTTGATGGTGTGGTATTTTAATGATAGCAACATGAATGAGTCACCACATTGTCTTGAATATGTCTGACCTTTTCTGTGGGAGATTGCATGAGTGTGCCATGTCTGAATTGTGAAGAATGCATGTGTATGCTTGAGTCATGCTGTGATAAATTGGTTTATGCTTGATTTCTATTTTGTGCATTGCTTCTCTGCTGATATGTTCATGTTGTAGTTCATCGAGTCTATACATTGTCATGCACATTAGTCAGGCAGCAAGTGTGTACATCACTTAGTGTAAGCATGGCGAAGTCCAAAGTCTATACATTGCTGAGCCATTCGACAAGTCTGTAAATTGGCTTCAATTCCTCAAGTCTATACATTGGGGTCGGCTCTGCAAGTCTGTACACTGGTCGAGCATTCAAGTCTGAATATTCACAAAGTCCATACATCGACATTGTAGCTTGCATAGCTCAAGTCTGCACATTGGGCTTTCACGTGAAGTCTACACATTGGCCTCCACTTGAAGTCTATACATTGGCTAAGGGTCTTCAAGTCCATACACAGTCGTCTGATGCATATTGATTGAAGTCTGTACAACATGCCTTGTTGTTCACAGCTTTCTTGTTTGTGACTTCCCTAGTGTTTTGATGATGAGCATCACTATGTTAAATATTGTCGTTTTAATCAGATATCTTGCGTAATGTTATGCATTTGAAATTTCCATGATTAACAGGAAAACTGCTATGAGGTAGTACCTTGCATGTCCGTACTGTTCCTTTCATACTTCGTGTTGTTTGTGTTTACTGCACTTCGTGTTGTCCTTTTTGTACGTCGTGTTGTTCCAACTATGTTTGTTGATTGTCTTCGTACTGTTTACTGAAGCAGCTCGATTTGTTCTGATGAACCTCGTGTCGTTTCTTCAGTATTTAGTTGCTCATCTCGAGTCATCCTTTTTATTTTTGCTCTTGTGTTTTCGTGTCATTTACTGTAGTTACTCGAGTCATTTTCCTGCTTTCACTGTTTTATCACGTGTCGTTGTAGCTGTTCCTGTCTTCTGTCCTCGTGTTGTTTTTCCTAGACCCCGTGTCCTTTTTGCTTTGTGACCACACTTCATGTCGGTTTCTATTTTCATCTTCGAGTTGTTTTCAGCCCATGTCGTCCTCGTTTTCGAGTCGTTTTCCTGTGTCTTCAAGTCATGTTAGTGTAAAGTGACGTTTCACTTTGTGTCGTTCCCTTTGCTGTTTGATATTTCGTGTTGATTCTCGTATTGATTCACCAATGACCTCGACTCAACTTAGTCATTTTGATTGGTCGTTCTTCGTGTTGTTTCTGTGTTTGTGTCTTAGTGTTGTTTTTATGTCTTCGTGTTGCTTCCTTCTATCTTCGTCCAGGTTTCCTCTGATCACGTGTTTTACTACCATTTTACTCCGTGTTATCTCCTTCTCACCTCGTGCTGTTCTCATCTGACTTCGTGTCGTTCTCTTTGTAGTGTTAGCCTTGTTACTGTGGTACCTCGTGTCGTTCTCTCTTTATCTCGTGCTATAGTCATCTTATGTACCTCGTGTCGTTCTCAGTATAGTGCATCTCGTATTGCTATCACATACCTCATGCAGTTTTAGTTTTTGTGGCCCTGAGTTTTAATGGTTTTAATTTCTTTACAGGAGAAGAAGAAAAACAAAAAGAAGAAGGTGGTCTGAGGAAGAATATTCCCCAGTGTCTGGGCTACACGTGATCCAATACTAAAGGAACCAATGCTATAAGGGCACGTGGAAAGAAGGTTCTGGATCGGGTGTGGGAGGCACACGCATTCTGTACCTTATCCACCTGCTGCTGCTATATATTGAAGCCTTCGTCCACAGATGAAGGTTGATCGAAAGGGAAAAATAAAAAGTAGAAGTGCAGAGAGTTCGATCCAGCAAAAGAAGAGAAGAAAATAGAGGGCAGAAACTGAAGAAGAGGAAGAAGAGAGAATAGCAGAGAGAGTGAGAGAGAGAGAGAGAGAGAGCTCGAAGTTGAGAGTTCAGAAAGAAGAAGAAGAAGGATTCTGGTTTCAGGATCAAATCCGAACCAGTTTGCTCTATTGTGAGCTATATTCCGTGTTTTATCGTTCCAGCATTCAGTCTACTGTATCTTTTTAGTTTCTTGTTTTTGATCTTTCCTTACTGTTCTAGTTTTGTCTCCGATCCTCAGGTTGAGATCGGTGGTCCTCCTGTTCTGTTGGTTCAGGAGAAGGGAGACGCTGTCTCCAGTTGCAAGTGGTCGTATGCTGCTTGTGGGTTCCCTCTGGGCTTCAGAGGAAGAGAGACCTTGGTCTCTGGTTCTAGTGACTGCAGATCACTAGTGTTCCCTCCGGTTGGAGGAAGAGGAACTTGTTTCCTGGTTTCTAGGGACTTGGCGTCCTTAGGATTCCCTCCGGGTGTGGAGGAAGAGGGGAGGGTGTTCCCCTGGTGAAGCTGTGAATCAGCCGTTGTCGCAGACTGAGTCTGCTTGGCTAGCCGGTGCTAGTGGAAGCCTCACTTCGGTTTGAAGTGAGGGGTGGATGTAGGCAGACTGGAGGTCTGACCGAACCACCTTAAAAATCCCTGGCGCAGTGTGTTTGGTTTCTATTCTGGCTTTGGATCTATTCGGTAGATGCTTGTCTAGACCGATCCATCTTTATCTTCCTAGCTGATCGTTCTGCACGGTTAGTGTTTGACCGTTAAGATCTTTTTCGGAAACTCCTAATTGAGAACTAATTTTTAATCCTCAATGTTTTACTGGTAAAGGTCCATTCACCCCCCTCTGGACCTATCAGTTGGCCTATACTTCGTTATCATGACTAGGACAGTGGTAGTATTTTGATTTCCAGGCATGTTATGTTTTTCATAAACCTTTACTTAGTTTACTACCAGCAGATTCTCTGACGCACCAACGTAAGACCGTCACATTAATGTAACGGCCTTACAATAGACCGTCACACCATGTTGTGTTTTATTGTTCTATTGTCTCTGACGCACCCTAGCAAGAGCGTTACACCACTGTAACGGCCCCTCGATAAACCGTCACAAGCACTGTAACGTGCCTATCCTAGACCGTCAGACCTCTGTGTTTCGCCAGCCCAAGGCAGAATAATAACCAGTTAAGTTTACTTATAAATAAGCTTAGATAGCTAAGTTGGACCTATTATCATGACTTCAAGTTTAGTTACTGATTCATAATCAAATTGTATAATTAATGTGTCTTAGGTTATTTTATGTTATGTTAATTTCATGTGCCAAAATTCTATAGTTTTGTATTTAAATCATGATTTTTTCCAAATATTGTATTGACGGAGTTTTCTCATGGTTTCACATCGTTACACGTTCTTTTTATCAATAGAGTCATTTCCCTAAGTATATGGCGCATATTCCGGTATGTTGTCCATTAGTTCACTTTGCATTATAGGAACGTTATTCTTGGACGTGAGGACCTCTCTATTGGATATTCCTTCCAATAGACTAGGAAATCTTATTTCAAGGCCTCCGTAATTCTCCGCAAGCCTGGGATTCCCACTAGGACGACGAGTTGGTTGTACCATTAAAAGCCCATTGATTAGATTACACTATCGATGTTTTTGCTTATCAGTAATGTAACGGCTCTATGTTGGACCGTCAGGCACAAGTAACGGCCCAATATACGACCGTCACATTCAACTGAGTCCGATTTCTTGGTTCTGGATTCAGACTAATGTAACGGCCCAATACTGGAGCGTCACATCATGTAACGGCCCAATACACGACCGTCACACTGCTTGAGTATTTTAACCCAAGGTGGACCAAGGGTTGATATTCCAAGATTTCTAGATGGACTATTAATGATCTAGAACTTATCATATTCATCAAGAAACCTAAAATAATGAATAGAAAATAAAGAATGTACCGTTATGCTATCGATTTATTTCCATAAGCATAACCTTGCTTAAGTCATTCTTGATTTCTCATGATTCTTATTAAATCATTCATTCATTGAATTATTGTTATCATGAGCTTATTGAACTTATTACATTTTTGGCCATACTTTATTGTTACATGCGTGGAAAAAGCTTGATTTATACTTGAAGATGCAATCGAGCACTGATTGTGTTCAAGGGCTCTATGCTAGTCCCCTCGGTTGATTGTCGGAAACATACTATTATAAACCATGGGATATGATGCTATTGGCATCGCATTGCGCTGGGAGTACTTTCTCTATAAATAAGTAAAAATCCACAATACAGCATGACATGACATTCTTGTACATGACTTTCTTGCTTGATATTCCACAGAAATTCATGAAGTACTTGCTCATCAGCAAAAGATACTAGAGTGATGATTATGTGGCTTGCTAGTACATTCTCGATACATTCTTGTTCATGAAAGGCCAATATCATGTTCTTGTTACATTCTTTCTAGTTCGTACTTGCTCTCGTTCTAACTTACTTGATCGTCTTGTTACTTTAGTTTAATCGCGTGATTGATCGCATTCGCATGATTTTTACCTTATTCTTTAGAGCTAAATTATTAATTACTTTAATAGTGCCTTCATGTTGATGCGAAGATACCTACTGGGCAAGTGTGCTCATTACCTATTTCCAATCTTTTCAGGAGATGGAAGTGATTCGAATTCAGATTTGGGTTATACAAGTAGCGGGTCCGAGAGCGAATGAAAGTATTGTCAAGATGAGAATGAATACTTAGAAAGTCTAAATTGTTTAGATTGAGTCTATGTAATTTTCCTATTTCTTGAGTCTAGTACATAATGGAAATTGAATTGGTGGTTGTACTTGAGTTAGTAATGAAATAAAGTTGAAGTTTGAATATATATATATATATTATGCAATTGCATTTGTGTGTGTGATTGTATTGTGCTCTGGTCGTTCTTGCTTGCAAGAGGCTTACCATGCCGGCTGTTCGCGCTCCCCGAGTTAATCTTCCGCTGTAATAAAGGCTCGGGGCGTGACACCACGAGGCCTCAATTTGGAGATGGCTCCTGAGGAGAGCCTCTCCGTCCTCACCATCATAAAGTCACCCACGTGGAATTCTTGGTGATGCCTATGGGAGTCAGCCTGTCTTTTATAAGTCTCATGTTCCTTGCTGATGTGCTTGCGAAGATTTTCATGCAATTTTATGAATGCTGACATTCTAGGGGTGATGGGTGGACCTGGGCAACCAAAAGTAGACCAATCATGCTTTGACGCCAAGAAGACTTTGATGGAATGGGGAGGACCGGGGCATCCATAGGTGATCCGGTCATGCATGGGGGTGACAAATGCCGAGGGACCCGGACATCCATGAATACTCCTATAATGCCTACGACCCATGATGAATGAAGGAGGAGCATTACACCCGAATATGGACCACTCTTGTTTCCTACTTGACATGTGGGTGATGTGAATGAATGGATCCAACATAGTGTTCATGCCAAGTGGTGTGGTAAGCCTAGAGACATGCATGCTTATCCCAAAGGTGACTTCCATGTGCATAGATGTGGGATGACCTTTGAACTTCCATGTGAAAGGGTCGAAGGGATCTGGGAAGGTGGATATGGGGTGGGGCATTTCCTCGATCTCTAGGTGGGTGTTGCCTAAGGTCATGGCTCCTTTGGTGTAACCCGGGTCATGGATGAGGTGGGCTTGGCCCAATATGGTGGGTGAGGGTAAGAAAGGGTGGGTGGTGGGTAAGGTGGTTGGGTCACATGAGTTCCACGGTTCCCATTGGAAGGGATCAAAGGGATCATGAAAAGGGTTACCAATGGGGAGGGGCCCTATGTCCTCAAGATCCTCAAATGGTGGTGGGTCATCCTCCTTTAATGAAACAATTGGGCTGAAGTTCTTGGTGGGTGGGTCGGCCATGAGGGGAGGGTTTGGCTTTCTACCCGATATAAGAAGCTCCAAATTGAGGAGAAGGTTGGGCTCATTGGGTGTGGGGAGTAATAGAAGGAGGTCACTAGTGTAGCAACCAATGGTGTATACCGAGGTGATGGACCCGACACATAGGTGTAGGAGGTCAAGGCTCCTTGGTTGGTTGTCCATTGTGGTCAACATGCCGGTCAACTCCATTTGCCAAGCTAAGCCTATGAGAAGTTCCCCTAGGTTCTCTACTTGGTGAGAGGATTGGATGGTGGTGTGATGGGAGAAGATGGGTACTATAGGGAGGTATTGCTCCACGGGTAGATAGATATGGGTCATGATATCTCTAATCAAGCTCTCCCTTAGCCACCTAACAAGGGGTTCTTCTAAGATGAGTTCGGCCTTATCTAGAGAGGGTGGTGTAGGGTGAAGATCGTTGTGCGAGACTTCCCCTTCAATTTGGACATGGGTGCCCTCCATGGAGGGGAAAGGATCTGGAGGGGCATTTGTCTCCATGTGATAAAGTGGGTGGTCTACTTCTTCTAAAGCTAATGGGGTGGGAAGGTTCTTTGAAGGTGGGGTGATGTTAGCCGGTGTGTGGTGCACCCGGGGTGGTGAACAAGGGTGGGACTCCGGTGGATGGGAGAGTACAAGGTTGTTGAATTTAAAGATTCCCGGAAGGTGTGGCGGATGCACTAGGCAAGTCCGACGTGTTGGGTCAATGTCAGCATTCCTTTCATCTAACCATTTCTTACCTAGGATTATGCATGGACCCGCCAATGTTCCTACTTAACACCAAGCCCCATCAAAATACTTAGTCTCCCCAAACCATCTATGGAATTCAACAAAGACTTGGTCTCCATTGTGCATAATTTGTCCGGTCCTAGAAAGAGAGGCAACGATATCGGGGGATACCCAACTATCGGACTCTAAGTCAATGAAATCAATTTCCGTGGGCTCGCCATTAGGTAGGTATGCATGGGATATGATTGTGAGAGGGGCCATTTGACCCTAGACTCAACGATGACAATGGTGGGTGGACAATGCAAGGGTCGGACCGATGATGACTCCAATGCAAGCGTGCTCTAGGACTTGACTTGTAGAGACAAGTCAATAACCTGGCTCTGATACCAATTGATGTGACACACCCTTGGACTCTATCAAACAAGCATAATTCACAATGGTAACGGACCAAAATCGGCGGCCTACTCACTCGACACTCACCCAAACCCGGGGTAACTTGGCGATGCCAAGTGGAGGATGTGAGGGATGGGCCCTTGCTGGTAGAGGGCCAGCAAGGCCAAGGTTTGTTCCCAAGGGTATGGAGGCTCAATTCAATGGAGCCGACGTTGTGCCGAGGGCACCAGTTACACTCTTCCCCATGGTGGTCACTCGAAGCAACGGAGCTTGAGGGACCGAGCACTCACTCTCACGGCCAGCGGAGCTAAGAGTAAATATTGAAAGGACAAGCACTAAGGGAAGCAAGGTTAGAACACTTACTTGACCAGTTTGAAGAAACCAGTCCCGCTCGAAGACGTGGGCGAGCGGGGAAGCGTGGTTCCCCACAAGCTACGTCAGAGTAGCGTGACCCTATTTTAAAATTTTACAACACTACTCCGCATGCAAGGGGGTGGAACAAGGGGAGGGGGAGTCATTCATACACTCAAACACTACCTCCCATAGGGAGGGGCTTTAAGACGGCCAGGTGGGGAGGAGAAAAACTGAATTGGAAGCCGAACGGATAGACAACACCAGTTCTGCCTGCTCTCTGGAACAGGGAACAGACGGTTGAAGATGATGCTGCTGTGGCCACTCCTGAATTTTCCTGATAATGAGACCAGTTGTAAAATCATCGTAGCTGGATTAGGATGACGCCTGGATTTTTTTGATTTCTTTGGTCGCCAGTGCCGGTCGGGGTCAGACAGCAAACAGGGCCCCTAAGTTTTGACTCTGGCAGTAAAAGCACCTCAGCAGCAGGAAAAAGAGGTCACCACGAGCGCTCCCGAACTCTGAATCGAGTGTGGCTGGAGTCGTTGGAACCGTTTTTGAGTCTTCTTCGAAACGTGACCCACAGGAAGGCCATATGATGTCGGAGCAGCTTGGGAGAACCCAAACAGTGGACAGGGGTCGGTTCAGTCCTAGAGGGGACAAACCTGCGTACCCGAGGGAGGAAAACGAGAAAACACAGCTCCGGATGCCGAACGGGGTTTTTCTTCTTGATACTGGAAGTAGACTCGATGTAGAAACTCCCAGCCAAGGCCCGCCTTCAGATCTTTAAGAAGATGGCCGTGGGAGCCTCGGTAACTGGCTTTAGGTTGACTGTCAGGAAGCAGCTGCGCAGTTATGGAAGATCGCCTCCCTCGGGCATCCACGAACTCAGAACGGGACGAGACTACCACCGTTGCGAAGAGGACAAAGAGACGCTTCCGACAGTACCACTTGGGCCTCCAAGAACATCGGGATGATGTTGTGGCTGAATCTGTAAGATGCTGGTACTCTGCTGCCTGTGAACTGAGAAGTGTAGGTTGGAGATTGGAGATAGGAGATGAGGTAAATGGGAGGGGAAAGATGGTGGATGGGTGTGGAGGAAACCCTTGGCTATTAGAGGGTCTGGGAGGGGGCAAACCAAGGTGAGGGAGGGGGAGAATGGGGGTAGGAAGGTGGTCTAGCAGGTGGTGAGAGAGTGAGCTACGAATTTGGGACTAGGAGGGAGAGGGATGGTGATTTCCCTATTTGGGGGTGGTCCAAGGTTTGGGGGATGAGGGAGTGGAGGGAAAATAATTCAAATCTTCCCTTGGGAGCTGGGGAGATTGTGTGGGGAAGGGATGAGATTGGGTTGGGGGAAGAGAGATTGTATTGGGAGGGTCAAGGATTCTCCTAGGGAGGGAGGAGATTTGGTGGGAGTTGGTGGAGGGGTAATGAATGCACCTAGGGAAGTGATGAGGTGGTTGGGGTGGCTAGTTATGTGTGGATGAGGTGGAGCCTAGGTGGAGGAGAGAGGAGAGAGAGGGGAAATTCGAAATTTGGGGAGGGGGGAAGAGAGAGAGAGGGGGGCGGCCCCCTTAGAGAGAGAGAGAGAGGGGGGGAATGGAAGGGCTTCTCACCCTAGGGCTTCACACCCCACTAATGGATTCTCTCCACAAGAAACTTGAATTTTGGAACTCAATATATGGCAATTTCATTAACTTGAAATGGGGAAAATGGGGTCCTATATATAGGCAACCCACATTTTACAAAAAGTCCCTCACTCATGCAACAATGACAAATAACCAAGGGGTAGGGGGCGCCCTTGGGCCTAGCCCAATGAATTGGGTCCAATAACAATCTAATCAATCCTAATGACACTCAAACTTAAGGAAATAAACAAAGACCTAGGGACATGACTCAAATAAAAGGAAAAATACAATGATATGACTCAAATAAAAATTACATAGGACTCAAAATAAATAACTAGACCATGCCGGATGTAACCGGGGCGAGGAGACGAGCCGTAAATGTGGGCACGGGAGGTGATGTCCCCATCACCTTTGCTCTTTCTTACTTTCCTTTTCCAAGTGTATCAAAGCGTAAGACAAGTGATGTAAAGGAAGAAAGAAAGAGGGGAGAAGAGTGTGTAATCGTGATCGCCACCAAGATACCAAAATGCAAAAGGATGCACCCGTACCTTGGAAAAGGGAGACACTCGCTTGTGAATCAGCACTGCAGAAATAAGCGGCTCTGGAAGAACCGCTCATGAATCAGATGGCCTCTCGATAGACCACCGAACAGCGCTGGGAAGGACGCGGGATGAAGAACTGTGGACAGTGGAACGGTCCGGATGGCACCGTAGAAGGACGTAAAACGGTGCAGAGGAGTCTACTCTACGCTTCAAACGGACAGGAAGACGACCGCTCAATACCACTAGGGCTTAAGCTGTGGAATCTGAACCTCCACGCCCTCCGACCGAGCAGAAGGGATGGGCCTCGTGCTAGTACGTTGCTGACCTGCAAAACATAGTGGAAACACAAAGAGACAACCCAAATCAATACTGAATAGTGTAGAAACTATAGAGGGACATGAAAAATAACCAAAGTAGCATAAAATGGGGAATACCTGGGAGTTTCCAAACCCCTAGGGGCACCAAAACAATAGGAGGGTGTGTGCAATGATGTGTAATGAAGAAAAACGTGGAAGGAAAACGAAAAGAAAGAAGCATGCAATGGACGAGATAATGGGTGGGGCTATTAAAACTAAAGACTCAAACACAAGTACTCCCTGAACTAGAGGCCTGAGTGGACATAGAAGACCTCCCTCCCTGACTCTTGGTCACTCTAGAATTCAGCAAGGCTTCGCCGTGACCTTAAAATCTCCCCCCTTTCAAAGCCAGGACTATGGGTCCTATTTATAGAGCCCATAAACCTCGCCTCGAAATTAGGGTTTTCAGTGAAAATTAGGATGAGATAATAACATAAAAATCATAGATAAATGAATTATCTTCCACCAGGATCGTACGGAATCCCATTCGGTTGAGAAACCACAGAGAAAATGGTGGGATAAGTCAAGGGTCCAACCATGGGCCGGAGAGAGGAAATTCATTAAAGTCTCAGGAATCGGGCCATTAAGTGGTCGCGCGATAGGCCGCCTAGCCTATTGCACGATCTGTTGCCTGACAGTTCAAGGCTGTCGGTGGAAATTAAATAAATAGGAAAATAATCTAAATATCCCTCGAACTGACCAACTATTTCGCTGTTGGACTCTTATGGATTGAACGGTCTACTACTAGACCACTCAATTCATGGGGCGGCCCAACTTCAACCGTTTAGGATCTGATGGTGAAAATTCAAATAAATTGGATAAATCGATAATTATCTGAAAAAATCAAAGCTCTGGGGATTCTAGGAACTGGACGGCCATATGACTACCGTTCTATTAATTGGGACGACTTCATGAGAACCGTTCAACAGCTTGTTGGTGGAAATTCAGAAAATCACGTAAATATCCTATAAATATATGAACGGCTCAATATCAACCGCTCATTGACTGAACAGCCAAGCCATTGACCGTGCAAAGGCTGGGCGCTTGAAATTGATAAAATGTGATAAATTAAGTAAAATCAAGGCTCATTAAGCCCTGAATTGAAGCAGACCGAGTCAGGGAGGGAGGTACCCATAAAATGGGCCCAAGATCATGCCTGAAAATAGCCCAATGAGTAATGGACAACTCGAGGCATCAACAAATGATAGTAAGAGAAATGACTCAACTTATCGACAAAAAACGGGTGTCAACATATGGCACGGTGAGTTTTAGTCCCGACACGACACTCACTATCGTCTGTGTTGAACCTTGTGCGTGACTTTACTTTAAAATTTTTTGATGATGACCAAATACAATGTGACGATGATTCATGTGGATATGAGAATGTCTGATTCCATGTAGTCTAAATAGATGCTAAGATTTGTAAATAGGTGAATGAAGTGTTATGTGAGTTTTTGAACTGGACTGTGATTGGTGGTTTAATATGTAAGATATTGTTTTAGTTTCCACAAGAATGGCATCCCCTTTGTTCATTTCATTACTTACTGCAAGGACAGATATTATAACGACCCAAGATCCGGATACCGGGAAGAACCCGATACCATTCGAATCCTGGCCCGCCGCCCACGAGCTGGGAGGGCTCGAAAGGGCTAAAAGCAGTGTGGAGGTACAAAGAAATAGGAAATAAAGTATGACAATTCAATAATTAATAGAAATAAATAAACAACTACAACAACAATAGAGTCCTGTCCAATAGAAAGTACAGTCTAAAGCAGTAAAATGTATCACATGCAAAGTGACCACTCAGCCCGGTGAACTAGCAACTAAGAACCTCTGAACAGCACCCTCGAACCTCGAGGAAGAACCGCCGCACCTGAAAAGCATGGGTGAGTCTCCTGTCACTGGCTCAGTAGGGATCCCACGGAACCCCAACTGAGAACAACGGTGGTAGCAGAAAGGAAAACAGCTACAACTACAGCAGGAACATCAACCCGGTGGCCGGTCAAAACTCGGTACTACAGCTACTCCCACTGTACCGGTCAAACAGAAAGAGAAATCCCGATCTCACAATCGGGAAATGGACCACTCTAACACCAGTCCTACCGAGGAACACTCACGGCAACCTTGCCGTAGAAGTCTGCCCACATAGGCACGACCAACCGGGGCCGCACAGTCCCACACTAGCACGACGAAACCTCGGTGAAGCCACTGGCACCCTGGCCACTACCTCGGAAACACCAGACGGTCCAGAAAACCATGTCTCGGAGACAGGAAATGGAACCTGGAAACAAGAGAGTCACGTCTCACGTGATAGGAGTACCTGCCCACTGAAAGTGGGGCCGGATGCATCCACTGACGTCTTAGACCGTGCCTTAGGTGTCTCCCTCTGGCCCAGCGGGAACTAAGACACCGTACAAGTAAACACAGAACAAGTGACTAGCTGGGGTCACGCTCATTAGCACGGGTCCAACCGCCCCCAACCACGTGTGCACACACAGAACATGCGTCTCTAGTCTGGCTCTCTGACGGGTTTTCTCCTCTGCCAGACTCTGGCTGGTAGACGTGGGGCGCGACAAAAACCAGTCTAAAACCGTCTCTCTGGGGTAGCCACCACTCCCTGGTGGGACCACTCGCGTGTCGGAAGGCTACGACGAGTGGGGAGTCACTGGTGTGACCACTCTCTCCAAAGAAAAACACCGAGAACCACACACGCACCCTGTGCGAAAGTTGAGAAGAACCAAGTGGCGCCGAGCCACTGGACTCTGGATAGTCCTCTAGACTTACTAAACCCAACGGTCCTTGAGTCACAAGACTCGGGGTCAAGACTGTTGCACCGAACGGCTCTACGCCGTCAATCTACCTTAACCCTAGGGTCAGAAACCTCGGCACGATATCTCATGAAGCAGCTCACAACTACTGAGACCATTCCCTCGAAAAGGGAACTAAGAAACCCTCCAGCCCCAGGCTGGGTAATTGGACTCAGTCCACGGGCCACACACACAGCCCGCGTGGAATGTATAGAAGCATGATTCCCAAGGTAGCTCACAAGCCGCCACGCCGATTCCCCATTCTTGGGAAAGTTGGAAATCTCCAGCCCCAGGCGAAATGACTGGACTCGTAGTCCAAGGTGAAACACTTGGCCCAGTCGGGAGCCATCTTCCACAAAAACCCACGACATGCAAGGGAACCCCACCGCACTCACACCGATACACGGTGACTCGATCGAGCGTATCACGAAAGCCCGGAACACATGCATTGGGTCACTGGACCCCTGAACACATAGGCATGCTAATCGAGGTAACACGGTACCTCCAAACACCCCAGAAACACAGACACGGAACTCACGGGGTGTCCGGGACACTCACGAGGCCGATGGTCGACCACTGGGTCACAACCGGGTCGACCGGAGACCAACACAATGCGAACCCGACATCTCGAGCATGGAAATCTCCTAGCGGTCTAACCTTAAACCGCCATAAGGCCTAGCGGTCTAACCTTGGACCGCCAAGGATAGTCTAGCGGTTTAACATTGGACCGCTACACACAGAAACCACGGACCCATAGTGGCCTACCTTTGGACCGCGAAGAAGAGCCTAGCGGCCTATTACTGCACTGCCAACGGCGCTGGCGGTCCACCTCTGGGTCGCCAAACCCTCGGAACACACAAAGCTCAAGCGGTCTATCGCGTAGCCGCCAGCCTTGAACTCTAGACCACCAAGGACCCTAGCGGTCTATCGCATGGTCGCCAGCCTTGAACCGACACAGGGAGACCCTAGTAGTCTACCCTTGGTCCGCTTGGAGCCCTTAGCGGTCTCTGGAACGACCGCTAAGGCATCCTGAACCCGAAACGGCGGGAAACGCCCCAAAAACCCAATCCATGCCCCAATCCCCCGGGTGATGGGGAAACAAAGGGGAATCCATCCCCAAGCACCCTAGCATACATCTATGCCCTGAGATCGGTCAAAAACCTCACGAAACGGGAGATCCAGCTCACTCCCCAAAATCATGGTTTTTCCCCAAAAAGCTCAAATAAGCCCGCTCGACTCACCACGGCCTACAAAACTCGCGGGAAATGAAGTACACGAGCTGAGGATCCATCTCCCTACCTCCACCGAAGATTTCACTCGCCGTGGATGCCGATCCACGAAGAAAAGGCCGTTAAACCCTCGTCGAGACATGAACTTGTGACCGAGCTTCAACGCGCCTCCACCGCCTCGATCCTCACCCATCCTCACCCGTGCCTCGCCCGCACCATCTCCGCCTTGCCCGCGCTCCGCTCCATCGGCCGCCGGAGAGAGAGGGAGAGAGGAGAGAGCGTGAGAGAAGAGAGAGGGAGAGGGTGAGAAATGAGAGGGGAGAGAGAGAAAGGGTTAATATATAGAAAAATCCAAAAAATTCAAAAAATTCAAAAAAATACTAAATATTACCTCCGTGATCCTCGTGAGGAGCACAATGCGTCGGTACTATCCCGGAGTCGAAGAACGCCACGGTTCGCCCTGCACAGAGTTTTGAAGGCACATCATGGAAAAATATGTGTAAAGCACAAAATACACTCCGAGACCCACGAAAATGATCCGAAAAATATCCAAAAAATCAAGGGCATTACAACCCTCCCCCCTTAAAGAAACTTCATCCTCAAAATTCAGGACTAGAACCAAGCCACAGGAGAAGAACACCTTAACCAACTGACAACGCTGTAAGAGCCCCTGCACAGAAAACCTTGATTCTTTCGAAAGCACCGATCCTAAGGGATGCAGCAAGACTACAATCACGAACAGCACCTCGCTCCACACGCCATGCACATCGGCCATCAGAGCAGGCACACACCAAAGGACACAGTCCGACATTACCTCAGTCACAAGGAAAACCAATTATGGCACCACTGCCACCATCTCGCTCATCGAGGAAACACAGTCCTAGTCACGAGAAATAGCTACCGATCCATCCCATGGTCGGCGGACAAAACACACATCAGCTTTACAACTAGCTGACTGGTCCACGCCCTTCTCGAGGGAACAACCAATACAGAGCCTCCACCGGCTCATGCAGTCATCTCAACAAACCGCAACCAGAACATCGGGTCAGCACCCAGAATCACCTCACACATGGCAAGCTGAAAGCCAGACATATCACTGTGCCAACTCTGTCAGAAGATAAATCCCGACAAAGCCCAGATCCCATCTAGAAAGGCACATCACAGAGACGACCACCAAAGGCCTCACCTGCACACGGGTCTCGCCAATCTCGATGCACAATGAACAGCATCTTCTGTCTGTGACAAGACCATCCCCTGATCTCCAGATACACGTCAAGAGGAAACCTTCACCGACCCAACAGGCACGTTCCAACTCATGACATGCCATCCACTAACTCACACACAGACAATTACCACATCACGAGTTGAACTCCTCTCGGACACCGCATCCGATCTTGAGCATCACTCTAACTCTACCCTTGCAGGGGATCATGATGAAACCAACGACAAGACTCGGGAGTCTTCGGTCATCACCTCACTTGACTCAGACTTACAAGGAAATCCTGTAACGACCCGAGAATCCGATTATCGGGAAAGTTCGATAACCCGAGTCTCGCACTGCCACCCACGAGTCCGAAGACTCGGAAGGGTTAAAAGGATGGTGTGGAGACTACACAAGTATCATAAATAATTACAAAAATGAAATAGTTATATAAGTAAGTAGGAAATTAAATTAACATTTTACATGATACATGGTCCACAAGATAACAATAAAATAACAACAGTAGCAATAGTCCACAACTAGTACAGAGACAAAAAGAAAAGTACAGCTACATGGGGCATACCCTGGCTCTGACCTCTGGCACTAACGCTGGGCACCTGAACCACGCTGAGCCTCAGACGCACTCCCCTGAAGCCGCGCCTTGCCTGAAACACGGTGAAAATATGCAGGGAATGAGTCTCAGAACAAGACTCAATAGGGATCACTCGAACCCTACCTCACAAACGGAGAAACCGCTAGACTAGTAGTAAGCGAGTACCTCGGAAAGGGAAGCCCTGCCATCTACAAAATACCGATCTTACGGCACGAAAATCGACACACATGCCACGGTGAAACGACCGGAACACCACGGCCAACAAGACAAAAAACCAGAAGGTCGAAGTCGCAACGACTGACAGTCTCTCACTCCGAACTTGACAGGAGTACCTCACACTAGAAGCACGGTCGGTAGCATCTCTTGACGTCTTATACCGCACCGCGGGTGAACTTCCTGACGTGGTAGCGCCTACCAAAGGCACGGACACCGTACAAGTAACTGCAAAGCAAGTGACTAGCTGGGGTCACGCTCGTCAGCGCGTGTCCACTACCCCCAACCACGTGTGCACACACAGACCATGCGTCCTAGGTCTGGCCTCTGACTGATTTTTCCCTTAGCCGGACTCTGGCTACAGACGTGGGGTCCGACGAAAACCAGTCTAAAAACCGTCCTCAGGGTAAGCCCATACACCTACTCGAAGGTGGGACCAGCACACGCGTACTGGTGGGCTACGCCTAGTGGAGGGTTACTAAAGGAGTAGACTCTCAAGTCAACGAAAAATCACGTCCGCATCCGACGACGTAGGTGTTGGAAATCTGGTTTTGATAATGACAACATATGAATCATGTTCAGACTGCTGTGTTTGTATAGTTTGCCTTGTACTGCCTTAGGTTGTCGCAATACATGTTCAAATTACAGTTGCGTCGGTGCAACTCTGTTTCTAATCCTCAGTATAGTCCTTGCATGTATTCATCTAGTCGGTGCAACTCTTACTGTTGCACACGCACTCGACCAAGATAGTCTTCCCACGGTACGTAGACTTTCATGACCAGAAAATGCTTGAGAAATTTCTTGAGTTTATTGAAATCTTTAAGGCTCAGAAATGGTTAAAAATTTTGGGTAAGCATAGGATATACTATCCTAGACTCGTAGCAGAGTTCTACCAGAATCTGAAATATGATTTGGATCAAGCAATACTGGTTTCTAAAGTCAAGGGGTACAAGATTGAAGTGTCTAAACACCTTCTACATACTGTATTTAGAATACCAGAAGAAGGAGTAGCTGAAAAAGGGTTTGCATGTGATCTCCATGAGGTATACTCTGTCATCACAGATGAGTCTAAAAATCTTCTAGACAAAAATCAGGTAAAATTGGGTCAGTTTAATGCAAACAACTTCTGTCCTCTCAAGAGATTGCTACATCATATTCTAACTACCATGATCACTCCTCAAGTTGGAGGGAGAGGAAGACTGACAATACTCAAAGATTTGTTTTATATTGTCTGTTGAAGAAAATCAGAGTGTGCTTGCCTGAAATAATCATTCAGATAATGAGATCCGGCAAAGAGTCTAGGAGACATTTGCCTTACGCAGCTCACCTAACTGCTGTCTTTAAGAAGGCTAACATAGCTTTAGAAGATGAACCTTCGAAAGATATTCCAAAGTTCAATGTTTACAACATGGACTTCATTGATACTTACATGAGATTTGATGAGACTAACTCAGAGAGTCCTTCTGATGAAGTTCAAAGAAAAGAGAAATCAGTAAAACATGCTCCGTTGAAGAAAAAGAGAAAAGTTCAAGTGAAAAATATGTCAGAATAGCCTACCCAGATTTCTCAAGAAGAAACTCCTATATTACCTGAACAAGTCCAATGCTCTGTTGTTAAACCCGTTGAGAAGAATCTCATTGATCTACAACTAGAGCAAGAAGTCCATGAACTGAACCTGACTGATACTCAAATTGAGGAGTAGCTGGATCAGAATATCAGTCAGCTTTTTGATAAATTCAGAATACAATCTTGACAGGAACAGCAAGTTGCTCAGCAAGAACAAGAAGAAGAAGATCAACAAAAAGAAGCAGAAATTCAAGAAAATAAGCCACAAGGCATAGAAGACGAGAGAGAAGAAACAACTGAAATTGATGATGAAATGATGTCTAGGGTGACTACACAGATTTTGACAGAAGAAGCTGAGAAAATTCTTGAAGAGACTGCTGAGTCTGTTGTCAATGAACAAGAGGACAATCAACCAAGAGAAGAAGAAGTTCCACAAGAAGTTCCAGGGGTCACTGAAGAGAGTACACATGACTATGTCATAGGACCTGCCCCTCACCACAGATTATATCCAAGAATGTCCTTCTCTCCGGTGCCTGAGTATGGTCCACACCTTGGAGAACTTATTGGTATTGGAGTACCACCTCCTCCACTCCCTGAACAACATCATGAATACTTCACTGAGCTGCCAGATTCCAGTGCTTCCACCTCTAGTACACATGGAACAAATGTTGAACCCAATCTTACTCAGATGTTGTCCAACCTGACAGAGATTGTTCTAAATCAGAATGACTTGATGAACAAACAGTTCTTGTTCCAGACTGTTCAAATAGACAGAGTAGAGGGCCAACTGAAACATTTGGAAAAGGTTGTGAAACGCCAAGGAATAGAATTTTTAACTGCCAAACGGAAAAATGATGAAGCAGTATGAGAGATTTTACAATCTCTTATGGGTATCAGTACTCGAATAGGTGACATGGTTAGTAAAATTCAAGATACTCAAATCTTCATAGTCACCATTATGAGTAAATTTCTTGGCCATACATTTGATTTGAAAATTGAGTTTGAATTGTTAAAGGGGACGTTAACCAATATAGCAACCACTCAGCCAGAAATCATCACAAAGTTTGAAGTTATCCAGTCCAATCTGTAGACATTGTCAGAGACAGTTAAACAAGCCTTAAACAAATGAGAATCAGTCACCTCTCTAGTGGAAAGGCTGGGGAACACTGTGCATCAGAAGCTTGATAGACTGGCTGACTCTGTAAGGGATCTTCAAACTTCTTTGCTGAACAAATTTCCCATTTCTGGTTCAAGTTCAACATATCCTCCTAGAGACAGGGGGAGCTACCGCGGTCATTAGTTACTATCATTTCCCCATTTTTGATAATGACAAAGGGGGAGAGAATGTTATGGGTGCTGCTGGCTGCTGATGGCTGCTACTGTTTGATGGTTGGATGCTGAGGTTTGCTAATAGGGCTATTCTGTGATCAGTTGTAGTGCTGTGGATACTTTCATGGACATGCTTGTAAAGCTGAGGATACTTGTGAACGTTAACACACTTTGATAACACACTTTGACTCTTTTATACACAGATGTGATAGTGTGCACTTGTAGGAATTCTTATGGCATTTTGTGCTACAAATGTGCTTGTTATATGCATGATAGCAAATGATTTTGCGTGATCGATTGTGTGAATTCTCATACATGACTCATTATGTGGTCATCATCAAAAAGGGGGAGATTGTTGGAAATCTGGTTTTGATAATGACAACTTATGAATCATGTTTGGACTACTGTGTTTGTCTAGTTTGCCTTGTACTGCCTTAGGTTGTCACAATACATGTTCAAATTGCAGTTGCGTCGGTGCAACTCTGTTTCTGATCCTCAGTATAGTCCTTGCATGTATTCATCTAGTCGGTGCAAATCTTGCTGTTGCACACGCACACAACCAAGTCGCTCGCGTTCATCAGGTGAGTCGGTGCTATCCCACTTCTGTGTATAAGGTCAATGCATTTCCATTATATTAGTTCGGTGCATATATGTTTAAGACACACTCAAGGTCGGTGCATGTGTGTATATGCCTAAGACATTCGCAAAGTATGTGCAATATAGGTTTGCGTAGTCTGTGCAAGTCTAGTGCATAGAGTGAAGTCTGTGCATTTCTTATGCCTTGCACACATGCTGTCGATATAGTCGTTGCATCTCGCACATACTCAATCCGTGCAACACTTGATGCGTGCACAGCTTGACTCCGTGCATACGAGATCTTATACTGAGTGAGTCGGTGCATACTATGTTTATTGTTTTATCAACTTCGTGCAATCTCATTATTTCTTGACCTGTGTTCAATTGTCATGAGGATGACTTCGAGCTAAGTATGGTTGTCAGGATGCTAGCTCGACGATACTAAAGCTGGCACGTGTCTTCTGAAGACTCAGATCTAGACTGAAATCTGAGCGGGAAAGTTGGTTGCTCCACACGCGTTTCTCTTGTGAGATATATATATATATATATAGGGAGCTGGCTTTGAAAATAAGTGACAAGGGTGAATTACTGAAGAATATGGAAGAAGGGAGATCGAGCACCCGAAAGAAGAGAGAGAGAGAGAGAGAGAGAGAGAGAGAAGGCGAAGGGAAGCAAGAACAGCACTCTGAAGATTAGCTTTTCTAGTGTGTTCTCTGGATCAGATCCGAGACACTTGGCTCTTGTGTGAGCAGTCTATTCTAGATTTATTGACAGTTTTCCGTTGTTGTGTTTAGTCCTTTTGGCTTTTTCTTATTTGACATTTTATTCAAGCTGTTCGTCAGCGGGTGCAGAGGAGGTTTTCTCTGGTCGGCTAAGCTATAAAGCCCAGCGGGTCAAGCTGTTTGTCAGCGTTACAGAGGATTGATTCCTCTGGACAGCAAGCTGTGTCGCTCAGCGGTTGTAGGTAAGTTGTGAAGCCCAGCGGTTTTTCAAGCTGTGTGTTAGCAGAAATCCACACTCTGGTTGAGTGTGGGGTGGACGTAGGTCCGAAGGACCGAACCACCTAAAAATCCTTGTGTAATGTGTAGATTGCTCTGTCATGTGTTCAACGCTAGATGCATGCTTAGGATCTCATTTCAATTTATTATCTATTGACTCATCTTGAGAGCATAAATGCTCTGTTTCTGCTGGAAGTGCAGGTCAAGTGTTCAACGGTGTGCATCAATAGAGTATTTCGTTGTTTAGTCAAGTCCTGTATCGTTTCAGGGAGTTTCGATCCGTGTGTCCTTGTCTTAGGTTTTGAAATTGGTTGAGATTTTCACTGAGGAATTCATTCACCCCCTCTGAATCCATCACATCAGCTCTAACAGTACGGGGACCGTCCCACGTACCAGCACCATCTCACAGTGACCATCGTCAGAAAAGAAACGGGACTGCGAACCACCCGGTGCAGCCCTGAGCCTGGCGGTCTACTCCAGACATGCCACTGGCTCTGACGGTCTAAGGCTAGACCGTCACAGCCATCTGACGGCCCAACATAGGGGCATCAGACCCTCAGTGCAAAATAGCGTGTGACGCGCCTACCCTGGTGCGTCACAGTTTGTGACACGCCCGCCCTGGTGCGTCACAAGATAAGAAGAAACCGACTGTGACGCGTGCCACTCAGTGCGTCACAGCTTGTAACGGACCAACCCTGGTGCGTTACAGTGTGGGAGAACGTCATCTCTGACGCACCCACACAGGGGCATCACAAGGGTGTGACACGCCAAGTCTGGTGCGTCACATGCCTTGACCCCCAACGGTCAAAACCAACGGTCATGCCAACGGTCAGATCATCCCTGAGGGTCCAACCTAGGTGCGTCACAGCGCCGTGGCGGTCTATCGTGGGACCGTCACAGCCCACAGACCCCCAATTGGCTAAAACAGGTCTGTGACGCACCCACCTAGGCGCGTCACATGGTGTGACGGTCACTGGAAGGACCGTCACACTGACCCGATGGCGAAACAGCGTGAAACGCCCAAAAATTCCAACCACGCCCCCATGCCTCCGTAGGAGAGGGGGAAATCAAAGGGGAAGACCACTGGGGACCCCTAGCATGCTTCTAAGCCATCAAAATGTGAAATCATGACCTAAAATCATAGATCGGGTGAACTCTCCCAAAATCATGGTTTTGACCTAACCCGCTCAAAAACACCCCTCTCGGCTCCCATTCGGCCTACAAATCACGGGGGATGACGGGATGAGCATAGGGATTCATCCCCCTACCTCAATAGAGTGAAAGCTCCGCCGAATCGAGCTCAAACCATGAAGAATGCTTTTAGAAACGCCGCTCCTTCACGCTTCCTACGAGCACCGCACGCCCAAGAGGTCGCCTTGTCGTCGCCCACGTCGCCGCGCCGTCGCCCGACCGTCATCTGCAGCCGGAGAGAGGCCCGCCGCTTCGAAATGGGAGAGAGAGAGGGGAAGAGGGGGGCAGTAACGGTGGGAGGAAGAAGAAGAGGAAGAAGAAGAAGGGTGGGGGAGAGAGAGAAAAGAGTGATATTTATAGAAAATCCAAAAATTCTAGAAAATACCAAAAAATTAAAAATTATATTTCCGCGATCCTCGGAACGCATCGATCGCAACGGTACCACTCTCGCCTAGGTGAACAACCCGGTTCACCCGCAACAAGGTTCCAAAAGAATTACCGAAATAGACACCAGAAATCAAAAAACACATGCGGAAAAGCCGCGGACGCATTCCGGGCCTCCGAAACAACTCCGGATCGCGCCGACCCAAACATGAAAGATGTCCAAAATAAAATTTCAGACACAACGGATCCAAACACTCTAAGAAAATAGATTCGGGACCCACGAAGAATGATCTGAAAGGTCCAGGATATTACAGCCCTCCCCCCTTAAAGGAATTTCATCCTCGAAATTGAGAGCAACTCAAGGGGAAAGAAGAGGAAGACTCACTCAAACAAGTAAGGGAACTGTTGACGCATCTCGTCCTCACGTTCCCAAGAAGCCTCACCACCAGAGTGCCACTACCACACCACCTTAACCAAGGATATGACCTTATTCCGCAGGCGCTGCTCTCGCTTATCCTCAATGCGGACGGGAAACTCTGGGAGAGAAAGATATGGAGTCACCTCGGGCCAAATAGAAACCTCAAGCACATGAGAGTCATCGGGCATATACTTCCGCAACATCAAGACGTGGAACACGTCATGCACAGACGCCAACTCAGGGGGTAACTACAATCGATAAGCTACCTTACCGATGCGCTCTACAATGGGAAATTTACCAACATAGCGGGGACTCAGCTTCCCACGCCGTCCAAAGCGCATCACCCCCTTCATCGGAGAAATTCTCAAGAACACACGATCGCCAATGGCGAACGTGAGGGGCTGCCGCCTATAGTCAGCATAGCTGTTCTGTCGACTCTGGGCTGCCAACATGTTCTGCCAAACCAAGTGCATAACATCCACATACCGCTGCACCAACTCCGGTCCCGTCAAAACACGCTCACCAACCACAAACCAATCCAATGGAGTCCGACACGGACGCCCATACAACGCCTCATAAGGAGCCATGCCGATGCTGGAATGATAGCTGTTGTTGTAGGCAAACTCCACCAATGGCAGATGGTGAATCCAACTCCCTTGCCATTCCAGGCAACAAGATCTCAACATATCCTCCAAAGTCTGGATGGTCCTATCTGACTGACCATCTTACTCAGGATGGTATGCTGAGCTAAATGCTAAATCCGTGCCAAGAGCTCGCTAGAAACTCCTCCAGAATCCAGACGTGAAGCGCGGATCCCGATCCGATACAATGGAGATGGGAATCTCATGCAACAGAATGATCCACTCTACATAAAGACGAGCCAACTTGGGCACACTCCAGCTGACTTTGACCGGTAACAACCGAGTCACTTTTGTCAGCCTATCCACCAGCAACCAAATACTGTCCTGCCCACTCGGAGTCCTCGGCAATCCCACCATGAAATCTGTGGTCACGTGGTCCCATTTCCACGCAGGAACATCCAAGGGCTGGAGAGTACCTCCCGGTCGCTGATGCTCCGCCTTCACCTGCTGACAGGTCAGGCACCTGGCCACAAATTCGGCAACATCTCTCTTCATGCCAGGCCACCAGAACTGCCTCCGCAAGTTCCGATACATCTTTGTCGCACCCGGGTGTATGGTGTATCTGCTCCCATGAGCCTCACGCAACACCGCACAATGAACCTGCTCCTCGGCTAGGACGTACAGCCTACCACGGAACCTCACAGCACCGTCCTCACCGAGATCCACATCAGCCATAGCCAAAATCTGGGGCAACTCAGAGTCTGCATAAGGAGCCTCTGTCACCTGACGGCGGATAGCAAGCGTGACAGTCAGACTCGCAAGCACTGCTAACCCTGGCTCTTGGGGAATCTTGAGCTTGAATGACACTTCGGGCACCTGTTCCCAGAGCCTTCACTTCCTCAACATCAAGGCACTGACCGTGACCTTCCGACTCAAAGCATCGGCGATGACATAAATCCTGCCCGGCTGATAAGACAGGGTGAAGTCATAATCCTTCATATACTCCATCCAACGCCACTGCCTGAGGTTAAGGTCCCACTGCGTGAACACATATCTCAAACTCTAATGGTTAGTGAACACCTCGAACTTCTCAACGTACAGATAATGCCTCCAGATCTTCAGCGCGAAGATTACAGCTGCCAACTCTAGGTCATGGGTAGGGTAGTTCTCCTCATGGGGCTTTAGCTATCGAGATGCATACGCCACCACTCTACCATGCTGCATCAACACGGCACCCAAACCAACCCCGAAAGTATCTGTACACACCACAAAACCTCCCGATCCAGAAGGTAAAACCAACACCGGAGCCGAGGTGAGTAATCTCTTCAGTTCCCTGAAACCTTGCTCACACTCATCAGACCAGATCAAAGGCACATCCTTCTGTGTGAGCTTGGTCATCGGGGCCGCCATGCGAGAAAAATCCTGCATGAACTGACGATAATAGCCTGCAAGCCCCAAGAAACTCCAGATCTCCGTCACAGACCTCGGCCTCTGCCACTGCATCACTGCCTCAACCTTGGTAGGGTCCACGGAAATACCATCACCAGAAATCACGTGCCCCAAAAAGTGCACCTCACGAAGCCAGAATTCGCACTTACTGAGCTTCGCATACAACTGGTGATCTCGCAACGTCTGCAGCACCACACCCAAATGATACGCTTGCTCCTCAGCAGACCGCGAATACACAAGGATGTCGTCCACAAACATAACCATGAACTGGTCCAAGTAGGGACAGAACACCCTCTGCATCAAGTCCATGAAGGCTGTGGGGGCATTGGTGAGCCCGAACGGCATCACCAAGAACTCATAATGCCCATACCTCGTACTGAACGCAGTCTTCTCCGCATGGGACTCGCGAATTCTCAACTGATAATAACCGAGCCGCAAATCAATCAGCGAGAAGACTCGAGCAGACTGAAGCTAGTCAAACAAGTCATCAATCCGCGGCAACGGATACTTGTTCTTAACGGTTATGTCGTTCAACTATCAGTAGTCAATGCACAGTCTCAGACTACCGTCCTTCTTCTTCACGAACAACACGGGCGCACCCCAAGGGGAAAAGCTAGGATGAATATACCCCTTGGCCAGCAGCTCCTGCAACTGCGCCCTCAACTCCCTCAACTCAACGGGGGCCATACGGTAGAGAGCCTTTCGCCAAAGGTCCCGTACCAAGCACAACCTCGATAACGAAATCTATCTCCCGCTGGGGAGGTAATCCAGGTAAGTCCTCCGAAAAAATATCGGGAAACTCGCACACCACCAAAATGTCATCGACATCCGAACACGGTTGGTCTACCAAGACCACAGAAGCGAGAAAACCCTGACAACCTGCATCAAGCAAACGACGAGCTCGAATCGCAGAAATAAGAAAGCGGGAAGAGGAAGACCTGATACCTTGGAAATAGAAGGTGGGTCCACGAAGTCACCAAAAGTAAACTCTCTTCGAGTCACAATCCACCAAAGCATGATGTGCCTCAAGCCAATCCATGCCCAAAATCACATCAAAATCCTGAAGCGGCAACGCATAGAGCCTAGCCGGTAACTCCGTGATGCGGGACGGATGACCGACTCGGGCTAAGACGTACGACCGACTCATTATGCAGCCAGCACTAGCACACTAAGGCAAGCCGGGCGACTGACCACCGTGGTATTCTCCGGGTGGAGACGTCTCTCAACAGCGACTCTCTTGAGCCCGATGATCGTCCCTTGCGAGGGAAACGTGGGGATCGCGGCGATTAAGAAACCACCATCGCCTAGGGTGCTAATCCGCGCTCGGTGCTCGATTGGAGCTACGGAACGGGCACTCACAACTCACAATCGCGGTGAAATTTGGAACTAGCTAACGGCCCTAATCTCACAAACGCAGCAATATAGAAAGCATACTAAACAGCAAATGTAAGGATCGGAACGAGCACGTACCTCCACGCCTAGGCGTGGGGAAGACTCCCGGCCGATTTTCGAACAACCCCGATATACAAATGCAATAAGATTACACTTTCAGAAATATATGCCCACTCCACGCAGGGAGGTATAGGGCTACAAATGCCAATTTTGGGGTTGCTGGAACCCGGGTTGACGGGCCACACTCGCAGGAGGCGAGGAACGCGTGCCGGAGCCGCTCGGGTACGCCGACGGAAAACTGATCCGGTTCTGCCCGCGCTGGTCACCCTGCGCAACGAGCTTGTGGAGGTTGGTACGACCAGATCCGATGCCCGATCGGAGCACCGTTTATTGGAGAATGTCGGTGACTGGATGTAGTATCTTCACTCCGAAGGGCGTGATCAGATGCTTTCAGATCTGGGCGCAGCGATGACACTTCTCAGGTTCTGGTTTTGTGCTCACAGAACTGCACAGCGACACGGTAAAAATATGAAGTAATGGTTGCTGATGTCGGATTGGGGCACTCTTTATGAGAGAACGTCGGTGACGCCCTGAGGAAGAAATACTCTGAAGACCGCTCACATGGATCTTGGCCGGATGAAGGTGGGGAAGGCTCTGAAAGTCGACTCAGATCTCAGCCGGACCTGCTCAGACCATTTCGCGTGATCCCACGAGATCTATCGTCACGATCCGTACCGGTCACGGATCGAGGCGAAACCAGTGGCAACGCGAAGAGGACTTGAAATACTACGATTTCTCTTTAGAAACCAACTTCTGATGGCGTCAGGGTTGGGCTCCAAGAATTAAAACATAGACATCTTCAATTCTGGGCAGCATTCAGGAACCGATCTGCGTGCCTCCACGAGAAAAATCGCCACCGTTGCTCACGAACTCGGATCGACACGAAACCAAAGCTGAATCCTTGCTAACTCGTAGTAGTATCAAGGATAAATCAGGTGAAGTCAGAAGATAAGAAAAAGAGGGGGGTAGATGATTGAGTCTCACGACCTGAATACTGTCCAGTCACAGGACAGGGTTGGGAGTCACACCCAAGGAAGAAGAAGTGAATCACTCACTTAATGCAATTTCTCCAAAATCTTTTCATTAACCTTTAAACACACATTGTACAAGCCTTTAAATAGGCATTACAAGAGGTATAGAGGGGAGGGGCTGCGTGGGATACACAATGAGAGAGGGGGAGAACCCATTACAATGTGATAGTGAAAGGGGGGGGACAAGGGGCAATGGTGGCTCACCTAACTTTGAATTTCTTGTAAAATGTTAGGTGGCAGCCATTGGAAAATTGACCAGCAGCCTTCTAATACCCCATGTGGTAATTGGAGAAGAAAACAAATCAACCATCTAGCCTAATAAGCCAAAAAATGGGGCGCCCCCCTTCTTGGGCCTAGAATGGGCCACTTGGTGGTCTTGGCTTAAGCCCACCTATCCACTCTAGCTTAAGGCCCTTTCCATCTTGAGAACCCAAGAGTAAAAGAAGCCCATTCTAGTATGAGGCCTCTCCCACTTAGAGAGCCCATGTAGGAAGGGAGCCCATTTGGGCCTTGCTAGGCTAATGGGTTCTTCATATTGGTCCAAGGCCTTTCCTTTCTTATGGAATGCTTAAGGGCCTTTAACCAATTGGCCTTTTAAGGGTCTAGCAACCAGCCCAATATGAAAACCCATGTATAATCTTCAATACAAGCCCAAATTTAATGCAAAAAGTGTCCAAATGGAAGCCAAATTATCCCCAATTCGATGGGAAGCCGATGTAGTCCACTTGGCGCTCCGCGTATGGCACCGTCGGTTCGTCGACGTGTCACGTGATCGCCCTGGTGTCCGCACCAATTCTCCCCGGGTGGGAGGAACTCAACCCCGTCGAGTAAGGGTCTCGAAGCTTACATTCTCCGCATGTGATCAAGGTGTTGGTCATCGTGGGGTATCCTCGCCAACGCACTAGGACGTGTGGATATGCGCCGTTCCTTATGGTGATCCCTGCTCATCCAGTATACAATCTATATGCATGCGTTCAGGCTGGAAGAGGTGGACTCTCGGGTAGGGTTTCACTCACAATAGAAGGAGAAGGCCCAAAACTCACGAGGCATCACCGCGGGTTCCAATATGCTACCAGTTGAAACATGGAACGTCGAATTGACACCATAGTCACTCGGTAGTTCAATATCATACGCATTCGGACCCACTTGTTTCTTAACCCGAAAAGGGTGGGTATCGTGGACTTAGAGTTGCTTTTGGTCTCCGGGAGGAAACCAATCAGGTATGACCCTGCTCTAGACGTACTCTCCCTTTGAATCCTCGGATATGTAGCATGCATCGGCTACCTCCTTATATGTGCTTTGACTGGCCATTTATTGACACGACTTAATGCAAACCATATGAAAGAAAACAAACCATAGAAACAAACACACACACTTGAACATAGACAAACCTATGGCTAGTCTGACCTACGCATGGACGATGGCGGACCAAGACACCCAAATGTGTGCCATGCATACACTAGATGCAACCAAAGGTAGGTAGGATGATGTACTCCTAGACACCCAAAAAGACACCATGCATGCAAGGACTTCCTACCAGATGTGGGCGTGGGTGGGCTAAGAGGTTCATCACCACTACATGTAGGTAAGGCATGCCATGCTTCCCAATAATCGGACCTATTGCTATGTGGAGTTTGATTGGCTCGAGGGGGAAGAGAGTGGTAGGGGACTTCCTTGACAAAGTAGAGGGGAAATGGTGGGTCACGAGGCCCACTAGAGAAGGGGTCGAATGGGTCAAAGAATGTGTGACCCCCCGGTTCCTCCATTACATAGTCCCATGTTTGAAATTCATGAAGGTGATGGTCACCTCCATCCATCGTGGTAGATGGGACAGTGTATAGAAGATAGGGCTCCTCCCTCGGGATAAAAGGAGTGAAGTCGGGCTCGGCCGGTAACGGGAGGAGTAGAAGAACCTCCGTGGTAACATGACCCACGGTGTACACGGAGGTGATGGATCCTAAAGCGGGATGAGTGAAACTACGACCTGTGGGTCGGTCGAAGCCTGGAGCCAACAAGTGCGTAAATATCAATTGCCGGTCTAACCCTTTAAGAAGATCATCCAATGTATCCACATGGTGACTAGACTGGAAAGTGGTATGAAATGAATTGATTGGCACCAGAGGTTGGATAGGGTCCATAGATGGGAAGGGAAGTGGGCCAAGCTGAGCCAACTAACTAGTGGCTCGGCTATGTAAAGTGTACCCGTTAGAAATACGGGTGGCTCGGGCTTTGGTGGCTCCAAATGAGAGGGCTCCGAAATAAGATCGGAAGGTGAGGATGGCAATGGAGCACTCACGGGTGATGAAGGAGGGATCTCCATAATGAGGAGAGGGCTTGGGGACCCCGTTGATGGGGCCGGGTTAAGACTACCGGCGATGACCTCCTTAGGCTCGGGTTGGAGTACATCACTAGGAGTACGTGTCCTATCCATCCCATCCAACCGGTCCAAAATCATTTGCATAAGTTCGGCAACGGAGTGGGTTGGAATAGGGATATCATGATGGACTCGCCCGTAGTCAACCGTCCTAGGATTGGGTTTTGGCTCATCTACGTGTGGGACTCTTTGCCTCCGACTATAACCCACTTGGTTGGAAGTGATTGGGTGGGGCCGGTTGGAGGCGACCGGTTGGGGCACGTAGACCTTCCTAAGCTCTCTCTTCATGTCCCACCATGACGCGATGGGCCATTGCCCCCTAACCTCTCTCATTCTTTCGATGTAATCCCACTTTTTGGCAGCCTCATGAAGAAGCCACTCTTTGGCGAAAGAGAATTTATTGCCTCGGACATAGTATAACAATCAAAGTAGGTGTCATGGTGGCCTCCCACTTGAGGTAGATGCCCGGGTCATTGGAGCCAAAAAAATCTGAGGCTTCAGGCCTACAGAAGCGGAGAGGATGGTTGCCAAGCCCATGGGTGGGCCAACGGTCATATCGCCTGGGCGACCGGGAATCCATGGAAGTTGGAGAACTACATGTTAGACATGCCGACACTTGGACAAGACACTAGACACGACCCAAAATACTAATGCAAAGTTGGCATGAGACTCGACTACACACTTAGACATGACTATGTGGAATGCACTAACTAGGAACCTAGACTTAACCCACTATTCGATACGCGGCGGAGCTAAGCGATCCGAAGATCACTCGCGCAAGTGTGCGGCCTTCCTGATAGGCGTAGCCTAACGTTCGTGTCCCACCTTTTGATATACCGAGTAGAGGAATGCAAATGCAACCTTGGACTTAAAGGACACTCTTTTTTTTTTTGGACACCCTAGACTCAACTCGCTCTGATACCAATTTGATGCGGGACGGATGACCGACTCGGGCTAAGACGTACGACCGACTCGTTGTGCGGCCAGCACTAGCACACTAAGGCAAGCCGGGCGGCTGACCACCCTGGTATTCTCTGGGTGGAGACGTCTCTCAACAGCGACTCTCTTGAGCCCGACGATCGTCCCTTGCGAGGGAAACGTGGGGATCGCGGCGATTAAGAAACCACCGTCGCCTAGGGTGCTAATCCGCGCTCGGTGCTCGATTGGAGCTACGGAACGGGCACTCACAACTCACAATCACGGTGAAATTTGGAACTAGCTAACGGCCCTAATCTCACAAACGCAGCAATATAGAAAGCATACTAAACAGCAAATGTAAGGATCGGAACGAGCACGTACCTCCACGCCTAGGCGTGGGGAAGACTCCCGGCCGATTTCCGAACAACCCCGATATACAAATGCAATAAGATTACACTTTCAGAAATATATGCCCACTCCACGCAGGGAGGTATAGGGCTACAAATGCCAATTTTGGGGTTGCTGGAACCCGGGTTGACGGGCCACACTCGCAGGAGGCGAGGAACGCGTGCCGGAGCCGCTCGGGTACGCCGACGGAAAACTGATCCGGTTCTGCCCGCGCTGGTCACCCTGCGCAGCGAGCTTGCGGAGGTTGGTACGACCAGATCCGATGCCCGATCGGAGCGCCGTTTGTTGGAGAATGTCGGCGACTGGATGTAGTATCTTCACTCCGAAGGGCGTGATCAGATGCTTTCAGATCTGGGCGCAGCGATGACACTTCTCAGGTTCTGGTTTTGTGCTCACAGAACTGCACAGCGACACGGTAAAAATATGAAATAATGGTTTCGATGTCGGATCGGGGCACTCTTTGTGGGAGAACGTCGGCGACGCCCTGAGGAAGAAATACTCTGAAGACCTCTCACACGGATCTTGGCCGGATGAAGGTGGGGCAGGCTCTGAAAGTCGACTCAGATCTCAGCCGGACCTGCTCAGACCAGCCCGCGTGATCCCACGAGATCTGTCGTCACGATCAGCACCGGTCACGGATCGAGGCGAAACCAGTGGCAACGCGAAGAGGACTTGAAATACTACGATTTCTCTTTAGAAACCAACTTCTGATGGCATCGGGGTTGGGCTCCAGGAATTAAAACACAGACATCTTCAATTCTGGGCAGCATTCAGGAACCGATCTGCGTGCCTCCACGAGAAAAATCGCCACCGTTGCTCACGAACTCGGATCGACACGAAACCAAAGCTGAATCCTTGCTAACTCGTAGTAGTATCAAGGATAAATCAGGTGAAGCCAGAAGATTAGAGGAAGAGGGGGGTATATGGTCGAGTCTCACGACCTGAATACTGTCCAGTCACAGGACAGGGTTGGGAGTCACACCCAAGGAAGAAGAAGTGAATCACTCACTTAATGCAATTTCTCACAAAATCTTTTCATTAACCTTTAAACACACATTGTACAAGCCTTTAAATAGGCATTACAAGAGGTATAGAGGGGAGGGGCTGCGTGGGATACACAATGAGAGAGGGGGAGAACCCATTACAATGTGATAGTGAAAGGGGGGGGACAAGGGGCAATGGTGGCTCACCTAACTTTGAATTTCTTGTAAAATGTTAGGTGGCAGCCATTGGAAAATTGACCAGCAGCCTTCTAATACCCCATGTGGTAATTGGAGAAGAAAACAAATCAACCATCTAGCCTAATAAGCCAAAAAATGGGGCGCCCCCTTCTTGGGCCTAGAATGGGCCACTTGGTGGTCTTGGCTTAAGCCCACCTATCCACTCTAGCTTAAGGCCCTTTCCATCTTGAGAACCCAAGAGTAAAAGAAGCCCATTCTAGTATGAGGCCTCTCCCACTTAGAGAGCCCATGTAGGAAGGGAGCCCATTTGGACCTTGCTAGGCTAATGGGTTCTTCATATTGGTCCAAGGCCTTTCCTTTCTTATGGAATGCTTAAGGGCCTTTAACCAATTGGCCTTTTAAGGGTCTAGCAACCAGCCCAATATGAAAACCCATGTATAATCTTCAATACAAGCCCAAATTTAATGCAAAAAGTGTCCAAATGGAAGCCAAATTATCCCCAATTCGATGGGAAGCCGATGTAGTCCACTTGGCGCTCCGCGTATGGCACCGTCGGTTCGCCGACGTGTCACGTGATCGCCCTGGTGTCCGCACCACTCCACCCTTCCACTCACACAGGAATCTCATCGAAATAATACGGAGTGATCATAAAATCACCCAAAGGCAACTCCACTGCCAAATCATAGGACAACTGGGTCACCGGCTCCTCGATACTCAGCGTGAAATCCTTCAAAATAAACGAATGAGACGCGCGAGAATCAAACAAAACCCGAGCCGCACAACCCAAAATCTGAACGGTACCTTCCACGAGCTGCGACGCCACTGCCTCTGCCCTGGTCATGTGTGTAATCTGGCCTCGATTTCTCTGCCTGCCTCCCACACTCGCTGACCTGGGTAGCTGCGGATACTGTCCCTGCTGCTGCTGCGGCTGCTGCTGTCTCTGAGGACAGTCACGCGCCATATGCCCTGGCTGGTCACATCGGAAACAAACTATCGGTGCTGTGCACTGCCTGCCTGGATGGTACTCGCTACATCGTGGACACGGTCCTCGTGATCCACCCACTGATCCCTGACGTAGAAAAGGAATCGGCTGCTATACACTGCCCGATGATGCCTGCCTCTGATCCTTGCGCTTCTTAGAGAAACCCATCTTAAGGAACTTCTTGACCTTCGAGCCAAAAGACACAGATCTTGTCACTGACGCTGTCGGTGTCGGTGCTCCTGAGCCACCCGATGCATGCTGAAAAGAACCATGCTGCTGGGTAGCCGACTGCTGGCTGCGACCCGACAAAGACTGCCCCTGACTAATCGGTCCTCGAGTCCTCTGCATATCCATCTCCAAAGAAGCCGCCACGCGAGACGCTGTCTCCAAATTATTGGCCGCATTCATGATCAAATGGTGCCTCAACTCCTGCCTCAAGTCCTGTACGAACTATGCGGTCTTCACCCTCTCATGCTCCATGATATGAGGTGCATAACGACCTAGCTCAACAAATCAGGCCCTGTACTGCAACACGGACATGTCGCCCTGGACCAGCTCCAAAAACTGATGCATCCGCTGTGGAGCAATATACTCTGGACAGTAGACACGCTCGAAAGCACTGACAAAGTCACTCCACGCAATCTGCTCAAGGGGACGTGACCGAAAAGATGTCTTCCATTAGAAAGACCACCACTCCCGAGCTGGCAGCAACTGGTTGTAGGCCAACATCACCTTGTCCTCCGCAGTACACCGCATGGAACTGAACACCCGCTCCATCTCGTCGAGCCAACTCCGAGCCATATCAGGGCCTGGCTGACCGCCGTAGTAAAGTGGATGGAACTGCATGAAATCCCTCACTGCTCGGCCTGGCCCACCTCTGGTCGACAAGCCCTCACCAGCCTCTCTGCCGAACTGCTGCGACATAAGCAGGTACATGCCACGGAAGAAATCCTTGGCCACCGAAAACCTCGCAGCATCCGCTGCCTCGGTGGCCGCTGGTGGCACTCTACTCTGCTCCTCCTACTCCTGCTGAACCTCCTGCTAGATCTCCTGACCTCCAGCCGACTGCCCCTGCTGAGAGCGAGTGCTCCGCGTCGGCGCCATGCTCGCTCCTGAAGCAAAAGATAGGAAACACGGAACAGCAAGGTTAAGAAAAACACACGATGCCCGATGCTAGCGTCAATTGTACATCATCACTGTGGACTAGTGGACCACCACAATTACTTATGATTCTCCTATAATCCCACAACCGCACTCTGATACTAGCTGTAACGACCCGAGAATCCGATTACCGGGAAAGCCCGATAACCCGAGACTCGCACTGCCACCCATGAGGCCGAAGACTTGGAAGAGTTAAAAGGATGGTGTGGAGACTACACAAGTATCACAAATAATTGTAGAAATTAAACAGTTATATAATCAAGTAGAAAATTAAATTAACATTTTACATGATACATGGTCCACAAGATAACAATAAAATAATAATAGTAGCAGTAGTCCACAACTAGTACAGAGACAAAAAGAAAAGTACAGCTACATGCGGCATACCCCGGCTCTGACCTCTGGCACTAACGCTCGGCACCCAAACCGCGCTGAGCCTCAGACGCGCTCCCCTGAAGCCTCGCCTCGCCTGAAACACGGTGAAAATACGCAGGGAATGAGTCTCAGAACAAGACTCAGTAGGGATCACTCGAACCCTACCTCGCAAACGGAGAAACCGCTACGCTAGCAGTAAGCGAGTACCACGGAAAGGGAAGCCCTACCATCTACAAAACACCGGTCTCACGGCACGAAAATCGACACACGTGCCACGGTGAAACGACCGGAACACCACGGCCAACACGATAAAAAACCCGAAGGTCGAAGTTGCAACGACTGACAGTCTGTCACTCCGAACTCGACAGGAGTACCTCGCACTAGAAGAAGGGTCAGTCGCGTCCCCTGACGTCTTATACCGCACCGCGGGTGAACTGCCTGACGTGGTAGCGCCTACCAAAGGCACGAACATCGTACAAGTAATCGTAAAGCAAGTGACTAGCTGGGGTCACGCTCGTCAGCACGTGTCCACTGCCCCCAACCACGTGTGCACACACAGACCATGCGTCCTAGGTCTGGCCTCTGACTGATTTTCTCTTTAGTCAGACTCTTGCTACAGACGTAGGGCCCGACGGAAACCAGTCTAAAAATCATCCTCAGGGTAAGCCCGTACACCTACTCCCAGGTGAGACCAGCACACGCGTATTGGTGGGCTACGACCAGTGGAGGGTCACTAAAGGAGTAGACTCTCAAGTCAACGAAAAACAGCATCCGCATCCGACGACGTACGGGGACCGTCCCACGTACCAGCACCGTCTCACGGTGACCACGGTCGGAAAAGAAACGAGACTGCGAACCACCCGGTGCAGCCCTGAGCCTGGCGGTCTACTCTAGACGCGCCACAGGCTCTGACTGTCTAAGGCTGGATCGTTATAGCCATCTGATGGCCCAACATAGGGGCGTCATACCCTCAGTGCAAAATAGCGTGTGACGCGCCTACCCTGGTGCGTCACAGTCTGTGACGCGCCCGCCCTGGTGCGTCACAAGACAAGAAGAAACCGACTATGACGCGTGCCACTCGTTGCGTCACAGGCTGTAACGGACCAACCCTGTTGTGTTACAGTGTGGGAGAATGTCAGCTCTGACACACCCACACAGGGGCGTCAGGAGGGTGTGATGCACCAGGTCTGGTGCGTCACATGCCTTGACCCCCAACGGTCAAAACCAACGGTCATGCCAACGGTCAGATCGTCCCTGGCGGTCCAACACAGGCGCGTCACAGCGCCGTGGCGGTCTATCGTGGGACCGTCACAGCCCAAAGACCCCCAATTGGCTAAAATAGGTCTGTGACGCACCCACCTAGGCACGTCACATGGTGTGACGGTCACTGGAAGGACCGTCACACCGACCCGACGGCGAAACGGCGTGAAACGCCCAAAACTTCCAACCACGCCCCCATGCCTCCGTAGGAGAGGGGGAAATCAAAGGGGAAGACCCCTGGGGACCCCTAGCATGTTTCTAAGCTATGAAAACGTGAAATCATGGCCTAAAATCATAGATCGGGTGAACTCTCCCAAAATCATGGTTTTGCTCTAACCGACTCAAAAACACCCCTCTCGGCTCCCATTCGGCCTACAAATCGCGGGGGATGACGGGATGAGCATAGGGATTCGTCCCCCTACCTCAATGGAGCAAAAGCTCCGCCGAATCGAGCTCAAACCATGAAGAACGCTTTTAGAAACCCCGCTCCTTCACGCTTCCCACGAGCACCGCACACCCACGAGATCGCCTCGCCGCCGCCCACGTCGCCGCGCCATCGCCCCGCCGCCGTCTGAAGTCGGAGAGAGGCCCGCCGCGTCGAAATGGGAGAGAGAGAGGGGAAGAGGGGGGCGGTCACGGTGGGAGGAAGAAGAAGAAGGGTGGGGGAGAGAGAGAAAAGAGTGATATTTATAGAAAATCTGGAAATTCCATAAAATACCAAAAAATTAAAAATTACATTTCCACGATTGATGAGGACATCCCACGACACTCGCTATGGCTCGGGTCACCTGCACACTCTTGATTTGGTCGACTCATTCTCATCTTATGTATCTTCCTTTTATTGAGTCTTATCATATGTAATTTTCCTTTTATTGGGTCATGTCGCATGTATTTCCTTTTATTATGTCATGTTCTACTAGTCCATTTCCCCTATTTGGTCTAATTGGGCCCTAATACCTTAGTTTGGGCCTATTGGACTGAGTCTAGGACATGTTTGGTCTTTTGCCTTAAATGGCAGGGTTATTTTTGTCTTGTAAAGATGGGTTGCCTATAAATAGCCCCCATCTCCCTCTATGTACTCACTTTTGATGAAATATTGAAAACTACTTCATTCCACCTCTCAAGATCTCTCTCTTTTACTCTCTCTCTCTCACTCTCTCTCTCATTCTCTCTCTCCCCAAGGGGAGTTCGACCCTCTCTCTCTCTCTCCTCCTTCCCCCTCACTTACTCCAACCCCCAACCACCTCCACTACCTCACCCACCTCCATTAAGGCCCTCCACTTCCCCATAGCCCCTCATTTACTCCCCCTCCTTGTCCCAAAGCAACTCTTCCACCTCCCAACACAATCCCCCCACTTCCCCACACAAATCCCACCCCTCCCAAGGTCAATTTCGAATTTGAACCTTCCCTCCATTGTCTTGGCCGCCCCATACCCCTCCCCCTCAAGCCAAGTTCGCCCCCACCCTCCATTCACACTCCCTCTCTCTCTTGTGCACACCCACCTCTCCACCTCCACCTCCAGCAGCTCCAGCCAGGTTCGCCATCACCCCTGCTCCCCTCAGCCCTCCAGCAACCTTCCTCCATATCCCACAGCCCACAGCCACCCTCCCCTTGCTAAGTTACCCCACCCCAACACCATTTGACACCATAAGATTGCGGCTACATCAACAGTTCGTTGGCAGCAGAGTTGGGTCCTGAAAGTCGCAACATCTTCGGCCGATCCCTGATCTTCCTGGTGTCAAGGCCTACATCTCTGGAAAGGTCTTCCAGAGAGCTTTCCAGGCGAGGCGGTTTTGTCGGCATCCGAGCTCCGAGCTGTCCGCGGTAACCATTCTCCCTCCACTGCGCAGGGCTTCTCAGGCCAGGAACCAGAACGACATAGCAGGCTCTCCCACGATGAACCTTGAAGGAAACAGCCTTCAAGGTCTTCTACAAAGATCTTCCTCCCCCTATCAGCGTCCAGGAACAGAAGGCAGAACCCTGTTCGGTGTCCGACAACCAGAGATCTCAATTTTCTACCACAACCATGCCGATCTGCCTCCTCACAGTCTGCACCGACCACCATCCACTCCTATGGACACTCAGCTCATCTCCGACATCAGAAGACTTCCCCGTTTGTTTTTATGCAAAGTAGACTCGTCCACGGTTCCAACGAGTCTGGCGGTGCCAGATTTAGAGCTCAGGAGCAGTCGTGGCAACTTCTGCAACCTACTGTTTCAGATCATGTTCGGCCAGAGACCAGAACTGCAACCACCTTCCAGTTGCCGGAGCAGCCAGCCCCCAGATCGGAACGTCACCCAAAAATTCAATCCTTTCCCCTCTCCAGTTAGGAAGTTTTTGGAGCAAGTCTCGTCAGATTCTGAGCTCGGTGGAATTATTGGCATCATCAACATCGATCCTCTATCCCGAAATACAGAAGCTAGGCAGAATCGGCGAAGCTCGGAAAGTCGACTCTATCTCGCTCATTCCCCTCCCCGCTTGGCCGGCTGAAGGCCCCTCCCTGCGTGGAGGTAATTTTTGGTTGTAATACATTAACCCCCACCCCAAGATCCCCCCCTTGCACGGGGTGTAGTGCTGTACCTCTTCGCATTTTCAGGTCAAGCTCCATCGCCGCGGCAATCAGGTGTATACCCTCGCCTCCCGGCGCGCCCTCGTCTCCGAACGGGATCGGTGTCTTCACACCGATCAGGTGAGCTTCTGATCACACCCTTGTAGCTTCATTTCTGCAAATGTAGTGTTGCCTTGAATGCCCGTCGGACGGTAAGAGAGTGCTCGGACTTCACTTTAGGCAATATCGTGCCCACCGCGGCCCGTGAGTGAGTGCCACCCAACACCCCGTCTTGCGGGCCAGCCACCCACAAAGTTGGGTCTCCTAGGCCCATTGGGGGTCAGCCATAGCATTGTAAGTCCATTAGGATAATTGGGTCCCGCCTCGGACCCTCACCATCATCTCCCGGATCCACCGGGTGAACGTGTGAGCCGTGTGGGCAAAAATCATCATTGTGAGAATCATTGAGCGCTTGTATGCTTGCGGGTCTAAGTCCTAGGGTCATCTCATCATATTTAGTGGTCTTTGGGCTGTGCCACATCAAGTGGTATCAGAGCGGTCATAGGCTTGTCCTTACAAGTCTAGTCTTGGGTCACACTAAGTTTTTCTTAGGTGCACTCGCACACCCTTGCATAGCCCACCCAACTTTGCATGACCACTCGTAGTGGAACTCATTATCAAGACAATTCATCTTCTTCCAATAACACCATGAATCCCAATTCCCACGGTGATCGGTTCACCATGTCCTTTAGCTTCAAAGTAGTCCTACCCCACAACAAAATCACCACTGTGTTCCTTGATGAGTACCAATCGGGAAATTATGTCTCCCAAACTCTTGTGAACTCCTTATCACAAGAAGGGAAAATTGTCATCCATGGGGAATGGGTTTTCGTAGAGTTCTACGTACCTTGTGTAAGCCGCATTCCCTCCAAATCCATTACGTGGGGTAGTGGAGCATGGTGTAAAATTCGGCCCCTTGGGTCACATATTATTTTGGGAAAAGAATGGATGGAAGAACAACAAGCAATCATAGACCCCGAAGGAAAAGGGTGTCACTTGCAATCCCCGAGAGACAAGAAAAGGTTCCACTTCCCAAATTCTTATAACCAAGCCCTCTCCAAGTTTAAGCAAACCATTCAAAAGCGATCAGTTAAAGTGGAAAATGAACCTCAAATCTCCATTGCACAAAACCAACCCGAACCCCAACATGAGCAACTCATCCCACCCACTGGTGAGCTAACCATAGAGGAGCCCCTAGCTACCTGGCTCAAGAAAGGTCCAATCTTGTACCCTTCAACCCCATGCAACCTCCCCATAGAGCAAGTTTAACTAGTGCCATGTCATTCTCGTCACACAACATATCAATCCTTTTGCTTTGTGGAAACCCTTGAAGACCTACTTAGGAGTTTGAGTTATCAAATGGGGTTGACTAGCATGTTGGCCATGGAACCCATTAAGCCCAAGTACCTTGCCTTTGCCTACTCATCCATTGGCTCCATTACATCTATTTGCACTATAGGCCAATGCACTAGTGAGCTTCTAATCTTCCTGCCAACCCCTAGGGAACTTGACCCAATGAGCCCCACAAAAAAATGCTCTCCTCTCCTCAAGGTCACACTTCCTAGTGAGTCCACACTCTTGTTGTTGCCCCTTGTCGATGAAGGTTCAACATGCATCGGGGAACGTCCTACTTGGGCCAACCTATCCAAGGACATAGAGGAATCCCTCCATAAGAGTTTCAATTTCTATGATCCTTTTGACCCCACTCAATGGAAATCCCCTCCTTCCACAAGGAAAGGGATTTCAATTCCCGATGAGTTTTACACCACTCCCCTACCACAAGGAGAGGGCAATCAACCTAAGGAATCCACTTTGGTGCTTACCCCATTAGGAGACGAGTGCCCAACCCACACTAGGGAGTGTATGCTTTGGAATGCTCAAGGTCCAGGATGGGAAGAAGCCTCATTCCCCTCAACCCAAGTCCTCCTAGATCCACATGTTCCCTTCCCACTAGCCCCTCATTACCAACCCACCTCCTGGCCCTCCTACATCTCTCCCTACCCCTCGCCCCTTTGCAAGGAGCATTACGATAAGTCCCACTGGGTTCATGATTTCCACTTCCCTATGTGTGCTAGGGACCCTAGGGCAACCACTTGGATTGAAACCCACCTCCACATCACCCACCCCTTAATCTTGATCTGTTTGGCCACTCCCTATGGGCTTCCAAGTACTCTTCACCCACCACCCACTCCCTCCTACCCTCACCCACCATGTCAGGCCTAACCCACCCATTCCGAAATTCCGCCCACACTATGAGAGTCAATGCCAAGGGTGGCATCAACCTTGGAAATAAGGGAGTGACCCATCCCAAGATGTCCATCCCTTGGAACCGCTTCAATCCCCATGAGTGGAAACCCCCAAATCTCACAGATGGGACCATCTTGATAGGAATCCATGTATCAAAACCTTTTGCATCATGTGGTCAGGCTAGTCACATCATTTGTGTCATTCACACACTAGGTCCAGTGCATGATAGGCTTACATTTGGACAAGTTGGTCTTCCCCCACTCTTCATCCGTCTCATGCATGATAGGGCCACTTGTGGCTGCCCCAGTCCACCTAAGTGCATCAAGGTCCACATGGTTTCTAAGCATGATAGGTCAATTCATGGATGCCCTGGTCCTCCTAAGTCTGTCAAAACCAATCTAACACTTGATAGGGCTGAATTTGGCTGTCCAGGCCCTCCCTTCATCCCTATAGGATCATCATTCATGACAGTGCATGGTTTTAGGCCTAGAAAGCCCTCGGATCTCATTCCCCTTCCCCCACATGCTAGGGTGTCAGTCTCAGCTGAGTCCTTTGCACAGCATATCAAAGAGTTGCATGATGACATCCGCAAGCATATAGGGAAAAGCAATGAGGCTTACAAAAGACGGGCAAATAATCATCGGCGCCACTGTGAATTCCAAGTGGGAGACCTAGTGATGGTGAGGACGTAGCGGCTCCTTCCCGGGCCTGCCTCCAAGTTGAGGGCACGAGGGTCGGTACCCTTTCGAGTTCTACGACGACTTGGTAGCAATGCTTATGAGCTTGACCTGCCAGAGAGCTATGGGGTGCACCCTACTTTCAATGTGGCGGATATGGTACCCTACAAAGGCCCCGCGGTGGAGCCCAGTGAGGAGCTTGAGCTTTTACCCCACCTTGAGAGGGACACTTCCGGAGGAACTCCACCTTCTAGCCTGAGAGACTGACGAGAGCAGATAGAGGTAATACTGGATGAGTAGAGCATCATTACGAGGCACAAGGTGTATCAGCGCTACTTGGTTAGGTGGAAGAACCGTCCCCCGACGGAGGATACTTGGGTGAGTCGGGAGGACCTGCTGCGGTTGGATCCCGACATTCTGGAGCACTATGACAGCCAGGCAGACCCGCACTCGACAGGGTCGAGTTCTCCCCACCCCGGGGGATTTGATGAGGACATCCCATGACACTCGCTATGGCTCGGGTCGCCTGCACACCCTTGATTTGGTCGACTCATTCTCATCTTATGTATCTTCCTTTTATTGAGTCTTATCATATGTAATTTTCCTTTTATTGGGTCATGTCGCATGTATTTCCTTTTATTATGTCATGTTCTACTAGTCCATTTCCCCTATTTGGTCTAATTGGGCCCTAATACCTTAGTTTGGGCCTATTGGACTGAGTCTAGGACATGTTTGGTCTTTTGCCTTAAATGGCAGGGTTATTTTTGTCTTGTAAAGATGGGTTGCCTATAAATAGCCCCCATCTCCCTCCATGTACTCACTTTTGATGAAATATTGAAAACTACTTCATTCCACCTCTCAAGATCTCTCTCTTTTACTCTCTCTCTCTCACTCTCTCTCTCATTCTCTCTCTCCCCAAGGGGAGTTCGACCCTCTCTCTCTCTCCTCCTTCCCCCTCACTTACTCCAACCCCCAACCACCTCCACTACCTCACCCACCTCCATTAAGGCCCTCCACTTCCCCATAGCCCCTCATTTACTCCCCCTCCTTGTCCCAAAGCAACTCTTCCACCTCCCAACACAATCCCCCCACTTCCCCACACAAATCCCACCCCTCCCAAGGTCAATTTCAAATTTGAACCTTCCCTCCATTGTCTTGGCCGCCCCATACCCCTCCCCCTCAAGCCAAGTTCGCCCCCACCCTCCATTCACACTCCCCCTCTCTCTTGTGCACACCCACCTCTCCACCTCCACCTCCAGCAGCTCCAGCTAGGTTTGCCATCACCCCTGCTCCCCTCAGCCCTCCAGCAACCTTCCTCCATATCCCACAGCCCACAGCCACCCTCCCCTTGCTAAGTTACCCCACCCCAACACCATTTGATACCATAAGATTGCGGCTACATCAACAGTTCGTTGGCAGCAGAGTTGGGTCCTGAAAGTCGCAACATCTTCGGCCGATCCCTGATCTTCCTGGTGTCAAGGCCTACATCTCTGGAAAGGACTTCCAGAGAGCTTTCCAGGCGAGGTGGTTTCGTTGGCATCCGAGCTCCGAGCTGTCCGCGGCAACCATTCTCCCTCGACTGCGCAGGGCTTCTCAGGCCAAGAACTAGAACGACATAGCAGGCTCTCCCAAGATGAACCTTGAACGAACCAGCCTTCAAGGTCTTCTACAAAGATCTTCCTCCCCCTGTCAGCGTCCAGGAACAGAAGGCAAAACCCCGTTCGGCATCTGACAACCAGAGATCCCAATTTTCTACCACAACCACGCCGATCTGCCTCCTCACAGTCTGCACCGACCACCGTCCACTCCTCTGGACACTCAGCTCATCTCCGACATCAGAAGACTTCCCTGTTTGTTTTTATGCAAAGTAGACTCGTCCACGGTTCCAACGAGTCTGGCGGTGCCAGATTTGGAGCTCAGGAGCGGTCGTGGAAACTTCTGCAACCTGCTGTTTCAGATCATGTTCGGCCAGAGACCAGAACTGCAACCACCTTCCAGTCGCCGGAGCAGCCAGCCCCCAGATCGGAATGTCGCCCAAAAATTTAAGCCTTTCCCCTCTCCAGTTAGGAAGCTTTTGGAGTAAGTCTCGTCAGATTCTGAGCTCGGTGGAATTATTGGCAGCATCGACATCGATCCTCTGTCCCGAAATACAGAAGCTAGGCAGAATCGGCGAAGCTCGGAAAGTCGACTCTATCTCGCTCATTCCCCTCCCCGCTTGGCCGGCTGAAGGCCCCTCCCTACGTGGAGGTAATTTTTGGTTGTAATATATTAACCCCCACCCCAAGATCCCCCCCTTGCACGGGGTGTAGTGTTGTACCTCTTCGCATTTTCAGGTCAAGCTCCATCGCCGCGGCGATCAGGTGTATACCCTCGCCTCCCGGTGAGCCCTCGTCTCCGAACGGGATCGGTGTCTTCACACCGATCAGGTGAGCTTCTGATCACACCCTTGTAGCTTCATTTCTACAAATGTAGTATTACCTTGAATGCCCGTCGGACGGTAAGAGAGTGCTCGGACTTCACTTTAGGCAATATCGTGCCCACCGCGGCCCGTGAGTGAGTGCCACCCAACACCCCGTCTTGCGGGCCAGCCACCCACAAAGTTGGGTCTCCTAGGCCCATTGGGGGTCAGCCATAGCATTGTAAGTCCATTAGGACAATTGGGTCCCACCTCGGACCCTCACCATCATCTCCCGGATCCACCAGGTGAACGTGTGAGCCGTGTGGGCAAAAATTGTCATTGTTAGAATCATTGAGCGCTTGTATGCTTGCGGGTCTAAGTCCTAGGGTCATCTCATCATATTTAGTGGTCTTTGGGCTGTGCCACATCAACGATCCTCGGAACGCACCGATCGCAACGGTACCACTCTCGCCTAGGTGAACGACCCGGTTCACCCGCAACGAGGTTCCGAAGGAATTACCGAAACACACTGGAAATCAGAAAACACACGTGGAAAAGTCGTGGACGCATTCTGAGCCTCCGAAACAACTCCGGATCGCGCCGACCTGAACACGAAAGATGTCCAAAATGAAATTTTGGACACAACGGAGTTGGACACTCTGAGAAACCAGATCTGGGACTCATGAACAAGGATCCGAAAGGTCTGGGATATTACAAATCCCCCCATGCTGGTCACCACACCAGGGATAACCACGCCAATGCCAACGTCCCATCAAGGACCTCCAACCACAGGCGTCATGCTTTCATCTTATCTCATCGAATCCTACCTCAATTAATCCAAGTGGACACCTACCAATCCCGATTCTGCCCTCACCATAGAGCCACGGGACACCACCGGAACAATTCATGGCACACGTCTCTAGGGGAGGAAAGTGCCATCCAATATTATGGCAACCAGGTCACCAACACCACGACCAAAGCACACCGGTCCCCAACAATACACACCTTATCATGGTTGACTATGAGACTAGCCTTACCAGTCACTCGCAGCTACCAACCGGGACCCAAAATCTGCCAGAGATCACTTCCTCAAAACACGATCTCATCCGAGGACACGACTGGCAACACAAGTCGGGCACCTAACCATCGACTCTGACCAACACATCCTCGACCTCCTTCAGGCGACATCCTCAACAACCCCTTCTGGGTCTAACACCAACGCCTGACACGGCTTCCATCACAGGAACAGGGTACTCATGCGGCACACTTACCGACATATTTCCCCAACACTCCATCCTGCCAGTGCCAAGAACCATAATACCTCGAGCAACGGCATGGCAACAACACGTTTCACACCAAGGAATCAATCCTTCGATGCTCAACGCAACCTCAGGAAATCCGCCTGTAGCACCCAACGCTACGATCCTGAACCTGTGGGTTGTGAGCCCATCGGCTTCCGCTGCGCACTCTGATTCACACGCGCACAGCCAATCACGGTAACTCGAGACTCGCCATCCCGATAATCCACAAGTCGACTGGCCAACTTCAGAAAATAGGGTGAGGAAAGCTCCATTACCTCGAACCCCAAGCACAGATTCTCCCAAATCTGGCAATCTCTGCAACTCTACAGGCCCCGAACTGCCACGCATCGGAAAATTCCAACAAGAGCCAAGAATTCGAACACCGCCCAACCAGCACTCATCCTTCTGGAACAACGCCAGCACCCTCAAACAGCAAGGGAAATGGGCACAACTCTCACAGGCAACCACCTTGCCAAAACAGGGAACACGTCTCGCACGGACTCCATGGCACACAAAGGCCAACCAATCTGAACACACAATGCAAGACGGTGAATCTTAGCCAAACACAATCTCTCCAACCCACGGAGAAACCAACACTCCTCCGACCAATCGGAGAAACTTTACGCTCGACCTGACCTCAAACCTCGCGCATGGCGGGAACAGCACCAAGAAAACCATTACCTCGTCAGGTCAGTGTTGACACCCATTTTTTGCCGATAACTTGAGTCATTTCTCTTACCACCATTTATTGATGCCTCGAGTTGCCCATTGCTCATCGGGCTATTTCCAGGCAGCTTATTGGGCCTATTTTATGGGTACCTCCCTCCCTGACTAGGTCTACTTCAATTCAGGGCATAATGGGCCTTGATTTTGCTTGATTTAACACATTTTATCAAATTTCAAGCATCCAGCCTTTGCACGGTCTATCGCTAGGCCGTTCAGTCATTGAGCGATTGGTTATGAACCATTTATCTATTTATTGGATATTAAGGTGATTTTCTGAATTTCCACCGATAAGCTTTTGAACGGTCCGTTTATAGCCGTCCAGTGTCATTGAACGATATTCATATGACCGTCTTGTTCCCAGAGTCCCATGTCGTTGGTTTTCCAGATAATTATCTATTTATCTATTTTGTTTGGATTTATCACCGACTGGCCTAGGCCGGTTTCTTTTGGACCGTCCCATGAATTGAGTGGTCTGAATTAGACCGTCCAATCCATGAGAGTCCAACGGTGAAATGGTCGGTCAGTTCGATGGATATTTGGATAATATTGCTTATTTACTTAATTTCCACCGACAGCATTGGATGGTCGGGCAACATGCTGCTCAATGGGCCGGGCGGTCTATCGCATGACCGCGCAAGAGTCCGATTGCTGAAGGATTTAAGGGTTTTTCTCTCTATCCGTGGTTTTATCCTCAACTTCTTCCACGCATTTCTCCTCGGATACTTCACCAAATGGGGTGCCGTTTTAACTAGTTGGAAGATAATTATATTATCTACGGATTTTATGTTGATATCTCGAGCTGATTTTCACCGGAAACCCTAATTTCGGGGCTAGCTTTTGAGGCTCTATAAATAGACCCTTAAGGCCAAGCTTTGAAAAGGGGGAGATTTTTGGTCAACGGCGAAGCCTTGCCGAATCTTTGAGTGACCTACCACCAGGGAGAGAGGCCTTCTACGTCCGCATAGGCCTCCGGTTTAGGGAGTAGTCATAGTTTGAGTCATTATTTCATTTAGTCCCACCGTTCTCTTTTATTTGCATGCATCGCTTCTTCTATATTTTTTCCACGTTTTCTTACTCTCATACATCATTTACACACACCCTTCTATGTTTTTGACACCCTTAGGGGGTTTAAAAACCTCCAAGTATACCCCATTCCATCTTAGTTATGCTTATTTCTTTCTATTTTTAGTAGTTACTACACATCATAAGTTCTAATCTGGGTCTTCCTTTGTGTGTTCTCTGTATCCTTTTGCAGGCCCACTCCCTCTGGCTGGCCGGAAGGGGTGGAGGTTTAGATCCTACAACTTAAAACCTGATGGCATTGAACGGTCATCTCCCTGTCCATTTGAAGCATAGAGCGAACGTCTCTGCACCATCCTGCATCCTTCGGTGGCTTCCTTCGGACCGTTCCATCGTCAAGCCAGGCTTCATCCCACGTTTGTCCCAGCACTGTTGCACGGTCTGTCGATCGACCGCTCATTCACAGGGGGGTTCGCTACGAGCCATTTATCTCTGTAGTGCTGTCCATTGGCAAGTGTCTCCCTTTTCCAAGGTACGGGTGTAACTCTTTTACATTTCGGAACCTTGGTGGCAGTCACGATCACTCCTTTATACCCTTCTCACCTCAATTCACTTACTTCTACATTGATTTATTAGAGAAAAGAGGGAGTAAGGAAGAACATGTCAACACCCCATTTTTTGGCGATCACTGTCGGACACCTAGTGCCCATCGTGTTAGTGATGTGCTGACCAGCTTCTGTTCTTGTTTAGAGTTTACGTTTGAGTGGTTTCAGGTCATTAGTTTGCCATCTCTTGTTTCTATCCTCTGGAGTTCGCGCGGTCTCCTCAGAGCCGTCCAAGAGCCTGAGCGGCAGCCAATCGACCGTTTTGAACTATTTGCAGTGCCGATCATTCTGCGAGCCAGCTGCCTTCAGCGGTCTTATTTCGGCCGTTCATTTCCCGAGTGGTCGGATATAGACCATCCGGTGCCGCTCGCTCAGGTACACTTCTGGCCATACACTGCTGGTTTTACTGACATTCGGCGGTCTTTGCAGGACCGTTCTAGTCTGCACGGTTTGTCGAGAGACCGTCCATCCAGGTACGCCTCTATTCCCTACTGCTTAGTTCATTTTAGTATCTTGTGATTTTGGTTAATTCTGTCATTACTCCCTACACCGGAACGATCCATTCCAGACCGTCTGCCCTCCCTGAACGGTCCATTTCAGACCGTCTAAACACCCTGAGCGGTCTTCCTTAGAGCCTTACTACTATGGTGCACCCGAGGCAAGCATTATTTTGGTCATTGTTCCATATCATTGCATAGATATTTGGTGCTATTCTGATCTCCCCTTGCTGTCATTGTATTGTTGCATGATCATTGTCATTGTTTTCCTCATATTTGCTTGATCATTGTTTGCTAGATCTAGGCTAGACTTTGCATGCACTCCAGTGCGCATAGGGGCATACATACTCTTCATAGTAGTTGCATTCCTACCGAGGTAGAGTTTCCTCTCATCTCCATACTCCTTGGAGCCGACTAGGTGACCTTACTGAGGACCTCCGTAAGCCCCTGTGAGCCGTGGATTCCCACACGGACGCCGGGCAGGTTGTACCATACCATCCCTCAGTCTAGGGTTTTGCATCCGTAAAAGGGAGAGTCCCTTAGAGTCACCCAGTTTCCTATTCTTACGTTGGTTAGGTACCTTGTGGTTGAGTGAATTCATATATTAATTAACCCACTAAGGTCCTAAAAAGGAACTTATAAAATTTTCATGCATCATTCATAACTTGGGTGTTTAATTGGGTGATTCTTCTCTCATCTCTTCCCTCCATTGTGTGTTGCCTCCATATCATTTTGTTAATTAGGCCCATAGACTAGTTCATCTTTGCATCCCTCCATTTAGTTGCATTTGTCCTAGGTTCGTTTCTATCCTTGTATTCCTTTGAAATTCACTGTATAAAGTCTCCATTTCTCCCATGGAGCACTTCTCTTATGTCCAGTATCCCTCATCTTCCCTGTCCTCTTACCCCCGCGTGGATTCCTCTTCCCACGCGGGCCCATCACCTCATTCATCTAATGGGCCTTATTCTTTTCACGGGCCTTCTTCTTTCAATGGGCCTACTCCTTTTAACGGGCTTTCCTATCCCGCCCGTGCTGTTGCTGGCCCAATCAATTCTCATCCCCACATACATGATCCTTCCAGGCCCATATATCCTTCTCCACCTGGAATGAGCTTTCCTTCTTCTCAGGCTGGGTCCCTTTATTCGGCCCATCATCATCCTGGTCTAAACTTTCACTCTCTTGCTCAGGTTGGCCGACATTCTTCTCAGACTCTTCCCACCGAGGAGATGATCGCTCAAGCCCAATGCCAGCTTGATGAATTGCAGCGCCGAATTAATCCCCAAACTTCTTTGGATGTCCCTTTTGTCTTTCAAGGTCTTCAGCTTCCACCACGTTCACAAATTCCGGCTTATCGTCGCTATGGTGGAGTTGGTGACCCCTACGTGCATTTGAAGGTGTTCCTTTATGAGTCGGCCCAATTCCGACATGACCAACGTTTAATGGCTTATCTGTTTGGTCTGTCGTTAGAAGGCCCGGCTCGAGATTGGTTCTTTTCATTGCTGCAAGAGCAAGTGGTGAATTTTTAAGCCGTCCAAGCAAGATTTATTCAGCAGTACCAGGACCAGGCCGGGCCCAAGTACTCCATGGTAGATCTGGCCCAAGAGAAGATGAAGCCCTACGAGGAATTCTCCACGTTTGCTGACCGCTGGCGTCGCCTAGCTGCGCAAGTTTCGGGGCATATTCCGGAGGGCGAGCAGATTAAAATGGTAATTTCTAATGCAACGCCTGAGCTCAAATGCATTATAGCCTTGAACGATATCACTTCATGGCAACAACTCTACAGCCGAGCCCACTTCATTAGCCAACAACTCCTAGTTTCCCTTGACCCCGAGTCCCCTTCACCTTCTACGCCCACGTACTCCTCCTATCCATCATCTCCCACATATCCTTCCACGAGTCAACCCTCCACCACATATCCTTCCACGAGTCGGCCTTCTGCTCCCTCACACCCATATAGCTCCCCATGTCGCTCCACTACATCTCCCTTCACAAGTAAGCCCTCCGTTGTTTTATTTCCCCACACCTCTCCACTTTCGATCAAGGAAACGTCACACCCCGAGCGGGTGGATGCCGTCCATTATATTCCTACTCCCTCCATGCCTCCACATCATTCACTTACTAGCCCTCCACCTTCACCTACGCAATTCCCCTTGCCTACGCAACCTCCACTACCACTACCTTCTCATACCCCTTGACACCCACCTTGCCCGAAGCGGGCTCCTCACTCTCCATTGCCAGAATCTTTCACAGATATTTTCAGGGCTTTGATGGCCACCCGCGCGTTGCAACTCCCTCCGGTTATGCCTTGCCGACCCGCGGTCGGAAATTTGCTCCATTTCTGTGAATTTCATCGTCAGCCTGGGCATTTGGTTGAGGACTTCCCCGAGTTCCAGGAACTTGTTTACAGTTTGGAAGATAAGAAGATAATTGATCAGGCTATCGTGCATAAAGTCATCTTGGATCTTCACAGCAAGCAGTGCCGCCTAGGCAGCCGTCTCCACTTCAAGACCAGGGGCACCCTGGTGATCCTTTAGTTAACAAAGCACCTACTCCGTTTCCCACTTCTTCCTCTATTCCATCTCCGACACCTACCCCAGCCTCTGCTCAGGCAACCTCTCTTTCACCCTCCATTTCCACCACCACACCTGTCCTTAACGCCCCTCAACGTGTCATAAAGATACGCCGAAAAGCGCCACCACCTGCCACTTACCCCACTACACCACTACCCTCCTCTCCTCCTCCTTCATTTTTACCACCTCTCTCGACCACCTCACCCCCATCCCTGCCTTCATTAACTACACCACTTCCACTTTCACCCCCACCATCTCCATCACCTTCGCCATCCTCCTCACTACCACCACCTTCTCCACCCCCTTCACTTCCCCTTTCGCCATCATCATCCGAGCCTGAGCGGGCCGAACCTGAAGCCACATCCCCACCTTTGCCTTTACCTCCACCCATGCCCATCATTATCACTAATCCCCCGTTACTCGCATTACCTCCGCCCACGCCCCTCAAACCTCTTCCTTCTAACCTCCCTATGCCACTTCCCACCCCGCGGAGCAGGTACACGTTACCCTTGGTGCCCCTCGGAACCAGGGGAGGTGGTAAGTTAAGCCGGGCTTTAATCGTGCATGCTACAGTTCAACAGTTCATTTGTCGCATGCCGATCCGAGTCCGAATTCCTGGCTACCTTGGGAACCAGGAGTGTTCATCTCTAAAGATGGCTGTCAAGGCAAGGTCCTCGGTGCTAGTGCTAGTTTCTTCTTGAGCGAGGTCGATGGCAATCTCTTTGCTCACCCGAGGTTTGATTATCGATGATGTTATTTCTCCTCGCTCGATTGCTGTTCAGTTCATTGGCCTGGAGGGGTTCTCTACTCGGATCATGCAAACCCATACGGCCGCCAAGAGCCTGATGAATTCCATGTTCAAGGGGTAATTGGCCGTATTTATGAAATTGACTAGGGGCATCCTGCACTTGTTATGCAATCTCCCCCGATTTATTGGTGAATCAGCCACGTCAACGCCACGCATCACTCTCCCTCAATTTTGTCCTACTCTTCTGGTGAGGGAGTTATGCTTCAGGCCCGATTGTCGATGGAGATGCCGAATCTCATGTTACTAGTGCCGAGGGACAAGACTCCACTACTTTTTGCTACTCATCCTAAGGAGTTGTCTGTTCAGGAATGCCCACCCATGGTTAATGCCACGTGTCTAAGGGAAATCGCCCCGATAAAGCAGCATATTCATAATCGGGCCAGACCATCTGCTAGGTGGGCCCGTTATCTGAGAAGACACAGCAGATTGAGAAGGCCGAAGATCCGAATCCGCGCTAGGCAGGTCCGTTACCAGACAATTTCTGCCAAGAAGATGTGGCGACGTAAGTATAAGGGCCGTCAGTTCTGCATCCGGGGGCTCACTCCACCTCCTTCTTCCGTCCATTCATCATTTCTCTTGCTCAGTTCCTATCCTTGGGTGGTGTACCTTCCGCCACCCCACCATATTTCTACCAGCTTCTCCTATCCTCACCATTTTAGGTCCCGGCCTATGTCCTCCTCCTCCCCTGATCCAGGGGCCTCTTCTAATTTTCCTCCCCGGATATGTCTGGATTCCACTTCTCATCCTTTTCCTCCGACCCTGTTGGGGGTTCCTCACGCTCGTTCCCTGACCTTGTCGGGTGGTTGTTCTGATCCTTCCCCGACTTTGTCGAGCGACCGTCACTTTCCCGCCCCGACTTTGTCGGATGGTTTCCATTCCTTTTTCCCGACTTTGTCGGGCGATCATGTCACTTCTTACCCACCTTCAGAGGATGACTCTCATTCTCTTTCTCCGACCATGTCGGATGATCATTCTCCTTCTTCCTTATCTTCGCAGCAATCCTTTCATCGTGTTTCTATTCTTTCTTCCTCACCCTTTCCGGGTTCTCGCCCTTTTTCATGCTATTTTTGAGGCTTTAGTCCGCCTTGATCTTAGTTAATCTCTGTTCATTCTGTATTCGGTTCCTTGCTATCAGGGCCTCTGTGCCTTAGCGAGGGAGTTCTAGCCCTCGTCTCTCTTCCTTTTATTCTTCTTCGTCCAGTTTGGTGTCTGTCGCTCCTCCATCTAGAGGAATCTTCAAGTCCTTGTTATCCTCGCCCTTTTACCCTGACAAGCGAGGAATACAAAGCTCATGCTGATCAAAGCTCGATGATCAAGATCGCTTCAGGACGCCGCTTTTCCGTTCCATGGATTCGCAAGGTATCTTTATTTTGTGCAAGAACATGCTATTATTGCTATCATTTCTATTTCTCCTGCGCATGGTTATAATGTGGTTTCCTCAACACATTTTGAGCGGCTTTAGTTCATTAAGTTTGGTTAGTTCAAGTCAAGTTGCTTCTGCAGGATCCTGAGGCTGGTGATAACTCCGTGTTAGGAGTCTAGTTTCTTTCCCTGATTGTTGAGGGTGACCTTTGAGTATGAATTTTTCACACACTACACGGCGAGCCATAGCCTATCTCTCTAAGGCACAATGTTACTACTTTGGCCATACTTTGGGTATGCACAAAGGCCTTTTCTCTTCTCTGCTTGGCCAAGTGCAGGGGAAAGAGATTGATGGATAAGATAACTAACATAGGCGCTCCCTAATACGAGAGAGATCTCAAATAGGGGCTTGTCTCTAATTTTTCTTCTGTTTCTCCCTCTTAGGCTGGGCTGTATCCCGGGTATGGCCTTAGTAGGGGCACCGTTCTTTAGAAGCGGTTGGTTGTGGTAAGCCACCGTCAAATGCACGCCCTACTTAAGGGAAGTCTTTAATGAAAGGGGTAGGAACGACGATCCCTGGCCAGTAGTTTGAGCACATCTTTAGGTGCTGCGGATTGCTACGTCAAAATCAAAAAAAAATCAAATATTTTCAAAAGTCTAAAAAAATCAAATACTTCAAAAAAAATCCAAAAAAATCAAATATTGTCAAAAACCTAAAAAAATCAAATACTTCAAACTTTCAAAAAAAAAGCAAATATTTCAAAAACTTAGAAAATCAAATACTTCAAAAAATCCAAAAAATGAAATACTATTGAAAATCTAAAAAAATCTAAAAAAATTATTACAAAAAAATTTAAAAAAATGTGCCTTTTTCATGCATTGACATTTGTTTTAAGGACAGATACATAATCCGTTTGCTAAGTGTGTAGGTTGCAAGTACTCACGTATTCCTTGTTATATCTTTGTGCTCTGCCTCCTGTCCACATCTTTGATTTGTTCTTTCTTTCTTGAATCCACTCTCTCGATCTGTTCTGAAGCTCATGTTCTTCTAAGCTTTTGTTTGCAATGATCATATCTTTATGAGAGGGCTTTGCCTCACGATTATGAACCTGGCGGTTCTGCTTTATTCTGATCTTGGGTTTTGATTGAAGGGCGTATTTATTTGTGCCTTTTGTCCCGCCGTATCCTTGTCACGTGTTTATGTCCCACCGTGTTGTCCCACACATGTTGTTTTGTCCCTCACCGAGTGTTGTTAGTTATCTTGCACATGTTGTTAGTCACCCCTTTATGTCTCATGTTCTCGTCCTAACCGTATGGTCATCCGTCATGTTCTTGTCCCAACCGTGTGTTGTCCCACTGCGTTGTCGTCTTGTCACACCGTGTTCATGCATGCATGTTGTCTGTTCATGCCATTGCATATGTGCTTGTTTGCCTTTGTTATGTTATGTTGCATTGTCTCCCATTTCATTTGATCGTTATGTTATGTCGTATTATTTGTCGTTCAGTTAGTTGTTATGTTATCTACGCTATGTTTATATTTGCTTGTTTATCATATTTATCTTATACATGAAAATCCATAAAAATTAGAAAATGAAAATCAAAAAATGCCATTTTGCCTGCGTAGGTAAGTCAGGTATGGCTCTCTATCCCTACTCATTGTTGCATTACTATGTGGTATCTATATTGTTATATTATCTTGAGAACCGGCTGGTCATTCATGTGTTTCAGGATCTGACGTTCTGACGCGGGACGGGGACCGACACGGACTAAGACTCACAAAAGACTCTAACTGAGGCCGGCAGTAGCACGCTCAAGGGTCGCCAAGTGGCTGACCACCGTGATATCCCACAGAATGAGGGACGTCTCTCAACAGAAACTCCGACCTCGGCCGTCCCAAGGAGGGAAGCGCACGTGTCTAGGCGTATAGTCGACCTCCAAAGACAAGGGGAGTTGAGTCCTAGCTCGGTGCTCGACTAGTGCTAGGGATGGATGCTCTCACTCACGATCCGCGGTGATGGCAATAAGTGGCTAGGCACCTACCCTCTCTCACGCGGCATAATCAATCACATATTAAAAGAGCAAGCAAAAGGAGGAGAGTCGGAGCGCGTACCTCCACGCCTAGGCGTGGGGAAGGAACCCCGGCCGTGAACCAACAACCCCAATACACCAGAGATCAATAAAATACAACCCAATAGTGGCCCACTCCTCGCAGGGAGGTAAAAGGCTACAACCAATACGTTCGGGACTGCCGGACACGGGTTGACGGGCCGCACTCGGTGACGGGTTGGCCGCGAGGAGGTTCGGGTGCAACGCTGCCGAAACCGGTGTCGCGCGCGCCTGAGCGGAGGGGGTCTCACGGGCTGATACGACGCCCGTTTGAAGCACCGTCAGAGAGGACGCGTCGCTGACTGATGGAGGAACGCTCCGGCCAAAGGGGGCGCGCTGGATCCGCCGGTGGTGACCGTGGGCGCTGCTGAAAGTCAGATCAGGTTCTGTGGACACAGAACTGCGCACGCCGTCGGTAAAATCTGGAAATCGGCCTTCTGGTGCCCGAACAAGTCCGGGCCGGTTGGTGGTGACAGCTGATTGGCAGAGGTCGCCCTCGGCCAAATGGCGCTAGCAGACGACGCCGGTGCGAGCCGCAGGAGTCGTTGAAAGTCAGGACTGGTTCGCTGGGCGGACTGGGCAGACACGCTGGCGCAACCCCACGAGATCGACCGCCACGGACGGTGACGATGTCGAAACGCAACGCCGTCGGCGGCGTTGGAAAGTTAACTCGGAGATCCACGAACCTTGAAGAAACCAGCGCAAAAGACGCAGCGTGGAGGCCTGGGGAAAATTCGCAATCAGGGCCTCCCCGCTGGGCGAGCAGAGAAAGTGGTGCTGGCGCAGGTCGGCGGAGAAAATCGGTACGGGCAGTGCCGATCCCCGATTGATGCAAAACCGGCCCCGACGCGAAGCTGATCCGCAGACGTATCTCCAGAAAATAGATCGTGGCAAAACTCGTCCAAGAAGGGGGTGCGAGCTCTGCTACAAGTCGGGGCAGAAATCTGGAATCACGCACACGAACCGTTGAGGAAGGAGATGAGGATAAGAGGGAACCCCGGAGTCCACCGAGGGCTGAGGCGTCACACCCCGCCGTTCTCCCGTCGCAGGAGAAGAAAGAGAGAGAGAGAGAAGGGCGCAAAAAGCTTTGCACATTACTCACTTGTATTCAAAATCATGTGTAAAAACTGTAATCGGTACAAGGTGAGAACTACTTATAGGGGATGGGAAAACCCTAATCTAACTAGAAGGGGAGGGGTGCGCCCAGCTCCAAAGAGAGAAAGGCGGCCCATATTTCAGCAAGCTTAGAAAAAATAAGAAAGGAATCTAAGTGGGAGAAGGAAGGGATGGAGTTGGGGAAAGGAGGAGAGGGGAAAAGGGGAAGGGAGAGGGGAGAGGGGAGCGCCCCCCACCTTCCCTAGTAGAACTAGGAAGGGGTGGGCGGCTGCCTCCTCCTCCTCTAGATTGGGAGGGGGCCGCCCCCTAAACCCTAATGGGCTTCTTTTAAGTGGGCTTCAAGCCCCAATAAGCCCCTGACCCAATAACAAGATCCATTACCCCACAAAGCAACCCAACTGGCCACTATATGGCCCAATAAGTGCCCAAACAAGAAGATGTCCACGCAGGGACCAAAAGACAAGGCCCACAAGGCCTGAGCAAGTCCAGACTGAGGCCCAACATGGCCTAAATATGATGAAAAGATAACTAGAAGGTGCCGCCGTCGCCGAGCCACAAGGAGGTAGCGGTGTGCCGGGTGCTCCGTCGAGGATAGCGCCGTGTGTCCTCACCAATTCTCCCCGGGTGGGAAGAACTCGACCCCGTCGAGTAAGGGTCACGGTCGCTGAGGTACCGCTCCAGCAGGTCCTGATCGATTCGCTCCAGCTCTCCACGTGTAATCCAGGTGTTGTCCGACTCGGGGCGCCCTCTCCAACGCACTAAGAAGCGTTGGTAGGCTCCGCTCCTGGTAGTAGTCACCTGCTCATCCAGTATGCAATCTATATGCTCGCGTTTTTGTAATGGGGCTGGAGGAGGTGGACTCTCAGTAGGTGTATCACTCACAACAGGAGGGTCAGGCCCAAATAACTCACTGGGTATCACCGCGGGATCCCGATAAGCTACCAGATCAGAGACATTGAACGTTGAACTGATCCCGTAGTCGTCTGGTAGCTCGATCTCATACGCGTTCGACCCAATACGCCTCAACACTCTGAATGGTCCTGCACCGCGGTCTTGGAGCTTCTTTACGGCTCCCGAAGGAAACCGTTCCAGTCTAACCCGGACCATGACGTACTCTCCCTCGCGGAACTCACGTGTGCGTCTGTGCGCGTCAGCTAACTCCTTGTAACGTGCGTTGCTGGCCTCTATATGACGACGGACATGGTCATGCAACTGTCTAATATGCTCCGCAAAAGACTCAGCTGACTCAGAGACTCGGGACTGAATGGGGGAGGGAATCAAATCAATCGGCTTCCTAGGTCTTCGACCAGTGACAATCTCAAATGGACTCAACCCTGTAGACCTATTGACCGAATCATTATATGCAAACTCTGCTAATGGTAAGACAAGGTCCCAATCTCCAACTCTATCACGCACTAAACACCTCAGAAGATCCCCTAGACTTCTATTGACTACCTCCGTCTGACCGTCAGTCTGGGGGTGGTATGCGGTGGAGAACTTCAACTGGGTGCCCATCATCCGCCAAAGGGTTTTCCAAAAATAGCTCGTAAAACGCACATCCCTATCAGAAACAATGGTACGCGGCAACCCAAACCTGGACACACAGTGGGTGAAGAACAACCTGGCAACTCTAGAGGCATCCGATGTCTTGGAACAAGGAATAAACAAGGCCATCTTGGAGAAGCGGTCAACCACAACAAAAATAGAATCGTGCCGCCGTGCAGTACGGGGCAAACCAAGCACAAAGTCCATGCTGATATCCTGCCAAGGACTATCAGGGACAGGCAGAGGGGTATAAAGGCCAGTGTTCTGTTTCCTCTGCTTCGCTAGGGCACAAATACGACACTGGGCAACTATGCGGGCCACATCCCTCTTCAAACTGGGCCAGCAGAAACGGTGCTCAACAGCCTCTATGGTCTTGTTTCGGCCGAAGTGGCCGGCAAGACCTCCTGCATGAAGCTCCCACGTAAGAAAATCACGAACTGAAGTCCGTGGGATGCACAACCTATCACCTCGAAATAAGTGACCATCCTGAAGGACATACTCGCTAAACTCACGGGACGGTCCTGACTGAAGGGCAGAATAGATGGGACCGAAGTCCGGGCAATCAATGTAGGCCTCCTTCAACTTCTCTAAACCAACCACCTGAACATTCATGGTGGATATCAACATCACCCGCCGACTAAGAGCATCGGCCACCTTGTTCTCAGCACCTGCCTTGTGCTTGAGAACGAATGTAAACTCCTGCAAATATTCCACCCATCTACTATGTCTGGCATTCAACTTCTTTTGGGTGTGGAGAAATCTCAATGCCTCGTGGTCAGAAAAGAGCACGAACTCCTGGTGGAGGAGATAGTGCCTCCAATAGCGCAAAGCCTGGACAACTGCGTAGAATTCCTTGTCATAAGTAGAGTAACGCAGTTTGGCATCATTGAGTTTCTCACTGAAAAAGGCTATAGGGTGGGACTCCTGGCTAAGCACTCCCCCTATGCCTACACCTGAGGCATCACATGTAACCTCAAACACCTTAGAAAAGTCAGGAAGTGTAAGAACGGGTGCCTGGGTCATGCGATCCTTGATAGTCTGGAAGGCTGTGGCAGCAGCCTTCGTCCAGGTAAACTCGCCCTTACGGATGCAATCCGTGATCGGGGCGGTGATAGAACTGAACCCCCTAATGAAACGGCGATAGAATGTCGCCAGACCATGAAAGCTCCTAACATCGTGGAGTGAGCGGGGCTCGGGCCACTCCACTATGGCACGGATCTTCTCCGGATCAGCGGAGACTCCGTCACGGGACACAATGAACCCTAAGAAAGAAACCTGGTCAGTCATGAAGCTACACTTCTTAGGGTTGGCAAACAAGCTCTCCCGTCTCAGAACAACACACACCTGCCTAAGGTGGTCTAGGTGTAACTCCCTAGTGCGGCTATAAATCAAGATGTCGTCGAAGTAGACGACCACAAACACTCCAATCATAGGACGCAACACCTGCGTCATCACCCGCATGAAGGTGCTAGGGGCGTTAGTCAGCCCGAAGGGCATGACCAACCACTCGTAAAGACCATCCTTGGTCTTAAATGCAGTCTTCCACTCATCACCTGGTCTGATCCTCACCTGGTGATAGCCACTCCTAAGATCGATCTTCGAGAAAATCGTGGCTCCCGACATCATATCAAGCAAGTCATCCAGCCGGGGAATGGGAAACCTATACTTAACCGTGATTTTATTGATCGCACGGCTATCGATGCACATACGCCATGTGCCATCCTTCTTCGGCGCTAGCAGGGCGGGAACAGCACAGGGACTCTTGCTATCCCGAAGGGAACCCCTACTCATCAACTCATCAACCTGCCTCTGTAGCTCAGCGTGGTCCGCGGGACTCATCCTATAATGTGGAAGATTGGGCAAGGACGAGCCCGGGACAAGATCAATCTCGTGCTGAATGTCACGCAATGGTGGAAGGCCTTCGGGAAGGTCCTCCGGGAAAATATCAGCAAACTCTCGCAACATCTCAGCTAACTGAGGGTCTGTCACTCCCTCGAGACTGGGGACCACCTCACCCGTCTCCCTGACAACCACAGCTAAGAGAGGGACACCACTAGCAACCTCTCTCTCCATCTCTCGGGGACTGATGATCATCAACCTCCTAGTCGGAGGGGCCTCTATGGTGAGGGTGGGAGAGGGGGTGGAAACTGACACCGGAGGTGGTGGTGGTGGTGGGCTGACCTTCCCCTGGTGAGGGGTGGTCGTGGCACTAGGGCCGGCTGGTCCCCTAACAGTAGGGTCCCTAGGTGGGGCTGGGTGGAGGGTGATCCTGTGGCCGTTGTGATCAAATGTACAAGTGTTTGCACGGCCCTGTAGGGTGGCATCCATGTCAAACAACCACGGCCTCCCTAAAATAATGCTACCTACCTCCATAGGTAGAACATCGCACCAAATTTCATCCTGATAGGTCTGGAACTGAAGGGGCACCAGGCAACGGAGCCTAACAGGAATGGAGGTAGAATCGACCCACGAAACCCTATAGGGGGCAGGGTGGTCAACTGGGGTCAACCCAAGGCGGGTAACAGTGCCAGTAGATATGGCGTTGATGCAACTCCCGCTATCAATGACAATCTTGCAAGCTTTACCCCCAAGCCTGCAGAAGGTGTGAAAAATGGTGGTGCGACGCCAGTCGTCACTCACCTGGGGCTGGGCTAGGATGCACCTAACTACCCCTAACTGTGGGTCACCCTGAAAGTGGCTACCCTGGGCACCATCCTGCTCTCCTTCGAGCAGATCATCGAAGAACTCCTCAACCAAGTCCTGGTCTACCTCATAACTAATAGGAATAGGCTCAGTGGGGGACTCAGTGGAAGTGGGGTCTGCCATGACAAGGGCCTTCCTCTCTCGAGTGGGGCATCTATCAGCAAAGTGGCCAAATCCGCCACACCGGTAACAAGTAGTACGTGCGCCCGCACTGGATGAGGCTCCAGCGGTCATAGGACTCTTGCCCTTGTCATCATGACGGGGCGCGGGGAGTAAAGGCTGAGAATGCGCAGGGTGCGCGGGAGGTGGAAGTGTAGGGCGTGTGGGGGGGTAGGGCGGCTGCTGGCGAGGTGGAGGAAACGGGTCCCTAGGAAGGGGTGGACGAGGCCTGGGACCAGTGGGGTCCTGGCGAAGAGGCTCCGCGGGCCGAGCCGCCGGATATCGACCATACTGGGTGGAAGTGGAGCGAGGGTCAAGACCCCGCTGACTAGGCATCCCCTGACGAAAGGTGGGGCCAAACTCCAACTCAAATTGCTCTAACTCTAGGGCAACCTGGTAAGCCAGCTCTAAAGTGTCTACCTGGCGACGGTAGAGCTCATACTGATACTCGGGCCTCAAACCACGGCGAAAACGCGAAACAGGCATGCCCTTCTCCTCATCAACTCCACATCGTAAATAATACTCGTCAAACTCGGCGATGTACTCGGTCACGGACCGATCGCCCTGACTAAGGGTCTGCCATCGGTCGATGAGCCTCTGGCGGTAAGAAGGAGGGACATACTTCTCGCGGAGCTTACGCCGCATGTCAATCCAGGTTTCTATGGGTGGATCCTGCCTCTGCAACATCAGGCTCTCGACATTCCTCCAGTAGGTCTGGGCTCTCCCCACGAGCTTCATCTTGGCAAATCGGACTTGCCGAAGCTCAGACATCTCAACCCATTCGAAATACCTATCCATGCTATTCTCCCAGTCTATGTAGACTTTTGGGTCAAGGGACCCCTCGAAAGTGGGTGGATCGGCACGGACGGTCCTAAGGATCCTATCATCCTCATCCTGATGTGGTCGACGACCACGGTACTGGCGCCCATTCCCCTCAAAATCATTCTCGGACCCATAGTCATCAAAGTCGGGGGCTCGGGGACGCCGCTCCTGAGCCCGAGGGGCTTGAGCGGCAGCAACTGGAGGGGCTCGATCGGCTCTAGGAGGGTCCTGGTGGGGCACTTCATCAACTCTCCCAATCCGTCCAACAAGGCCCTGGATGGTTAAGTCAGACACTCTGGCACGATCCTCAATGATCTTCAGACGGCCATCTAGATGCTCAGTCAACTCCTTGATGGACTGGTCGGACCTGTCCATACGGGTCATAAGTTGGGTAATCAGATCCTCTAGAGATGGGCGTCCCTGAGGTGGGTGTTGGTCACCCATGGCGTCCGGGCGATGGTAATCCGAACCACCCCGAGTGGGCATGCAAAGGAGACTAAGGGAAGGGTAGGCTGACACCCTAAGACCTAGAGGGACACGAATGCAATGAGATGCAAGACTCAAACAAGACACGTCCAAAACCTAGACACGACCCTAAGACCCAACCTGTAAGGACAAGTTGGTAACCTGGCTCTGATACCAAATTTGACGCGGGACGGGGACCGACACGGACTAAGACTCACAAAAGACTCTAACTGAGGCCGGCAGTAGCACGCTCAAGGGTCGCCAAGTGGCTGACCACCGTGATATCCCACAGAATGAGGGACGTCTCTCAACAGAAACTCCGACCTCGGCCGTCCCAAGGAGGGAAGCGCACGTGTCTAGGCGTATAGTCGACCTCCAAAGACAAGGGGAGTCGAGTCCTAGCTCGGTGCTCGACTAGTGCTAGGGATGGATGCTCTCACTCACGATCCGCGGTGATGGCAATAAGTGGCTAGGCACCTACCCTCTCTCACGCGGCATAATCAATCACATACTAAAAGAGCAAGCAAAAGGAGGAGAGTCGGAGCGCGTACCTCCACGCCTAGGCGTGGGGAAGGAACCCCGGCCGTGAACCAACAACCCCGATACACCAGAGATCAATAAAATACAACCCAATAGTGGCCCACTCCTCGCAGGGAGGTAAAAGGCTACAACCAATACGTTCGGGACTGCCGGACACGGGTTGACGGGCCGCACTCGGTGACGGGTTGGCCGCGAGGAGGTTCGGGTGCAACGCTGCCGAAACCGGTGTCGCGCGCGCCTGAGCGGAGGGGGTCTCACGGGCTGATACGACGCCCGTTTGAAGCACCGTCAGAGAGGACGCGTCGCTGACTGATGGAGGAACGCTCCGGCCAAAGGGGGCGCGCTGGATCCGCCGGTGGTGACCGTGGGCGCTGCTGAAAGTCAGATCAGGTTCTGTGGACACAGAACTGCGCACGCCGTCGGTAAAATCTGGAAATCGGCCTTCTGGTGCCCGAACAAGTCCGGGCCGGTTGGTGGTGACAGCTGATTGGCAGAGGTCACCCTCGGCCAAATGGCGCTGGCAGACGACGCCGGTGCGAGCCGCAGGAGTCGTTGAAAGTCAGGACTGGTTCGCTGGGCGGACTGGGCAGACACGCTGGTGCAACCCCACGAGATCGACCGCCACGGACGGTGACGATGTCGAAACGCAACGCCGTCGGCGGCGTTGGAAAGTTAACTCGGAGATCCACGAACCCTGAAGAAACCACCACAAAAGACGCAGCGTGGAGGCCTGGGTAAAATTCGCAATCAGGGCCTCCCCGCTGGGCGAGCAGAGAAAGTGGTGCTGGCGCAGGTCGGCGGAGAAAATCGGTACGGGCAGTGCCGATCCCCGATTGATGCAAAACCGGCGCCGACGCGAAGCTGATCCGCAGACGTATCTCCAGAAAATAGATCGTGGCAAAACTCGTCCAAGAAGGGGGCGCGAGCTCTGCTACAAGTCGGGGCAGAAATCTGGAATCACGCACACGAACCGTTGAGGAAGGAGATGAGGATAAGAGGGAACCCCGGAGTCCACCGAGGGCTGAGGCGTCACACCCCGCCGTTCTCCCGTCGCAGGAGAAGAAAGAGAGAGAGAGAGAAGGGCGCAAAAAGCTTTGCACATTACTCACTTGTATTCAAAATCATGTGTAAAAACTGTAATCGGTACAAGGTGAGAACTACTTATAGGGGATGGGAAAACCCTAATCTAACTAGAAGGGGAGGGGTGCGCCCAGCTCCAAGGAGAGAAAGGCGGCCCATATTTCAGCAAGCTTAGAAAAAATAAGAAAGGAATCTAAGTGGGAGAAGGAAGGGATGGAGTTGGGGAAAGGAGGAGAGGGGAAAAGGGGAAGGGAGAGGGGAGCGCCCCCCACCTTCCCTAGTAGAACTAGGAAGGGGTGGGCGGCTGCCTCCTCCTCCTCTAGATTGGGAGGGGGCCGCCCCCTAAACCCTAATGGGCTTCTTTTAAGTGGGCTTCAAGCCCCAATAAGCCCCTGACCCAATAACAAGATCCATTACCCCACAAAGCAACCCAACTGGCCACTATATGGCCCAATAAGTGCCCAAACAAGAAGATGTCCACGCAGGGACCAAAAGACAAGGCCCACAAGGCCTGAGCAAGTTCAGACTGAGGCCCAACATGGCCTAAATATGATGAAAAGATAACTAGAAGGTGCCGCCGTCGCCGAGCCACAAGGAGGTAGCGGTGTGCCGGGTGCTCCGTCGAGGATAGCGCCGTGTGTCCTCACCACGTTCCCCTCTAACAAAAATGATGATGATCTAGGTGCACATGTTTAATCATCAGATAGGCCGTTAGGTTGGGAAAATTAAGGAACGATGGTTCTATCACGCACGCCGTGGATGCGGATAGTGTCTTGACTCTGATTCTCCCAGTCTAACAATACTATTCTCGAGTATTTTATATTTTATCTTTTCTTTGCATTCGTTTTAATGATTTCTTTTATTTTAGCCCAGCATGCATCATACGCATATTTTGAGCATTCATGACCCATGATTTGCCTGTTAATGTCCCACCAGTGATGGATAGCTGTGCGTTGAGTGTTTGAGTAAGAGGAACAATTCCACTCTGAGTTAGAAGGTTTTCTCTGGTCGATGTGCTCGGTTTGGTTGATTAACAGGTCCCCGTCTGGAGTTTTAGTCCGTTTCTTTACTTTTGCTACTTATTTCGATCTCCTCGTTGGTCCGAAGGATTGTGTCCCCCATGAGGTTGATCATGTGTTTCCTTTTATTTAGTTAGTTCCTCCAGATCGGTGTCGCTTTTAATCTAATTATTCCTTGTGATTGATTTGGAGTTTTCTGGAAGATTCATATCGCTCGCTGGCAAAATGGGTGTCTTTTACTATAACGCCCGCTTTTCGATCCGCTCCGCTTCATTTTCGCTACATCTCCATGTTCCATTTTACTTTCGCTACACCTCTGCTCGCTCCCCTACAAAGAGGACGTTAAGGAGGGCATCTGTTGACACCCGTTTTTTTGCCGATAAGTTGAGTCATTTCTCTTACCACCATTTATTGATGCCTCGAGTTGTCCATTGCTCATCGGGCTATTTCCAGGCAGCTTATTGGGCCTATTTTATGGGTATCTCCCTCCCTGACTAGGTCTGCTTCAATTTAGGGCTTAATGGGCCTTGATTTTGCTTGATTTATCATATTTTATCAAATTTCAAGCGTCCAGTCTTTGCGCGGTCTATCCCTGGGCCGTTCAGTCATTAAGCGGTTGGTTCTGAACCGTTTATCTATTTATTGGATATCAAGGTGATTTTCTGAATTTCCACCGACAAGCTTTTGAACGGTCCGTTTATAGCCGTCCAATGTCATTGAACGGTATTCATATGACCGTCCTGTTCCCAGAGTCCCATGTCGTTGGTTTTCCATATAATTATCTATTTATCTATTTTGTTTGGATTTATCACCGACAGGCCTAGGACGATTTCTTTTGGACCGTCCCATGAATTGAGTGGTCTGAATTAGACCGTCCAATCCATGAGAGTCTAACGGCGAAATGGTCGGTCAGTTCGATGGATATTTGGATAATATTACTTATTTACTTAATTTCCACCGACAACATTGGACGGTCGGGCAACATGCCGCTCAATGGGCCGGGCGGTCTATCGCATGACTGCGCAAGAGTTCGATTGCTGAAGGATTTAAGTGTTTTTCTCTCTATCCGTGATTTTATCCTCAACTTCTTCCACCCATTTCTCCACGGATACTCCACCAAATGGGGTGCCATTTTAACTGGTTGGAAGATAATTATATTATCTACGGATTTTATGTTGATATCTCGAGCTGATTTTCACTGGAAACCCTAATTTCCGGGCTAGCTTTTGAGGCTCTATAAATAGACCCTTAAGGCCAAGCTTTGAAAATGGGAGATTTTTGATCGACGGCGAAGCCCTGCCGAATCTTTGAGCGACCTACCACCAGGGAGGGATGCCTTCTACGTCCGCATAGGCCTCCGGTTCAGGAGTAGTCGTAGTTTGAGTCATTATTTCATTTAGTCACACCGTTCTCTTTTATTTGCATGCATCGCTTCTTCTATATTTCCTCCACGTTTTCTTACTCACATACATCATTTACACACACCCTCCTATGTTTTTGACACCCTTAGGGGGATTAAAAACCTCCAGGTATCCCCCATTCCATCTTAGTTATGCTTATTTCTTTCTATTTCTAGCAGTTACTACACATCATAAGTTCTAATCTGGGTCTTCCTTTGTGTGTTCTCTATATCCTTTTGTAAGTCAGCATCATCCCAACACGAGGCCCACTCCCTCTGGCCGGCCGGAAGGGGTGGAGGTTTAGATCCTACAACTTAAAACCTGGTGGCATTGAACGGTCATCTCCCTGTCCGTTTGAAGCATAGAGCGGACGTCTCTGCACCGTCATGCATCCTTCGGCGGCTTCCTCCGGACCGTTCCATCATCAAGCCAGGCTTCATCCCGCGTTTGTCCCAGCACTGTTGCGCGGTCTGTCGATCGACCGCTCATTCACAGGGCGGTTCGCTACGAGCCTTTTATCTCTGCAGTGCTGTCCATTGGCGAGTGTCTCCCTTTTCCAAGGTATGGGTGTAACTCTTTTACATTTCGAAACCTTGGTGGTGATCACGATCACTCCTTTATACCCTTCTCACCTCAATTCACTTACTTCCACATTGATTTATTAGAGAAAAGAGGGAGTAAGGAAGAACATGTCAACAGTCAGCACCTCCGACACACTCGGTGAGTGTCACGTCGGACCACAATCATAACATCTCTCGATGCACCACCTCTGCAATTCCTCGAACTGCAACACACCACGCCAAGAGCCACAACACGAGCCATAATCGACAATTGCCAACGCTCATTCTCGAGTCCCGAAACCCACCGCAGAACCATCACAACTCAAACCAAAACCAGGGCGAACACAACTCATTCGCACACAAGAGCGTTGGAGCAAAACTTACTAGGACACCACAACCCAATCATGTATCAAAATCTACAAAAATAACCGGGACCGACATGCCATTCCTGACGCCACAAAGCACGACGAGGACATCAGGCTCGAAAATCAACAACTCACCGAGAAGATCCTCTGCTCCCTCGAGCGTACCTCTCGATCAGAACACCCGCTCTGCCACCTTAAAACACAACCTTAACACCTCAGGGGCTGGATAAACCCACGCTGGAGTGGTCAAACCAATAACAACTCCTTCAGAGCACACTCATTGCCACTTAACCACAAATAATCCTCGTCAGTCACCTGACCTCGCTGCAAATACCTCGAACACAGCACCATAAATCCGCGCCTACCGGAAACCTCTGCTCAACTCAGCACAACCGGGGCCACCACCGATGAGGGAGAAAGCTCTCGATCTCGATCCTTAGACCCCACGCCGGCACAAAATCCACGAACAGCAACCACCTTAACATCACCGCGCAGTGCACTCAAGTTCTCAAGCGACAAATCAAGCAGAAAACAAACAGAAAACCCTATGCCAGTTGTCGACTGTACTGGACCTTATGGACTCTGATCACTGCAATGTTTTGAATTCCTATGTATGTCCACAACCACCGCTCTGATACCAACTGTAACGACCCAAGATCTAGATACCGGGAAGAACCCGATACCATTCAAATCCTGGCCCGCCGCCCACGACCCGGGAGGGCTCGGAAGGGCTAAAAGGAGTGTGGAGGTACAAAGAAATAGTAAATAAAGCAGGCTAATTCAATAATTAACAGAAATAAACAAACAACTACAATAACAGCAGAGTCCAGTCTAACAGAAAGTACAGTCTAAAGTAGTAAAACGTACCACATGCCAAGTGAACACTCGACCCGGCGAACTGGCAATTAAGAACCTCCAAATAGCACTCTCGAACCTCGAGGAAGAACCGCCGCACCTGAAAAGTAGGGGTGAGCCTCCTGTCACTAGCTCAGTAGGGATCCCGCGGAACCCCAACCGAGAACAACGACGGTAGTGAAAAGGAAAATAGCTACAACTACAGCAGGAACAACAACCCGGTGGCCGATCAAAACTCGGCACTACAGCTACTCCCACTGTACCGGTCAAACAGAAACAGAAATCATGATCTCGCAATCGGGAAATGGACCACTCTAACACCAGTCCTACCAAGGAACACTCACGGCAAACTTGCCGTAGAAGTCTGCCCACACAGGCACGACCAACATGGACCGCACAGTCCCACACTGGCACGATGAAACCTCGGTGAAGCGACTGGCACCTTGGCCACTACCTCGAAAACACCAGACGGTCCATAAAACCACGTCTCGCAGACGGGAAACGAAACCTAGAAACAAGAGAGTCACGTCTCACTTGACAGGAGTACCTGCCCATTGGAAGTAAGGCCGGATGCATCCACTGACATCTTAGATAGTGCCTCAGGTGTCTCCCTCCGGCCCAGCGGGAAATGAGATACCGTACAAGTAACCACAGCACAAGTGACTAGCTGGGGTCGCGCTCGTCAGCGCGTGTCCAACCGCCCCCAACCACGTGTGCACACACAGACTGTGCGTCTCTAGTCTGGCCCTCTGACCGATTTTCCCCCCAGTCGGACTCTAGCTGGTAGATGTGGGGCCCGACAGAAACCAGTCTAAAATCGTCTCTCGGGGGTAGCCTCGCCACCACTCCCTGGTGGGACCACTCTCATGTCGGAAGGCTATGACTAGTGGGGAGTCACTGGTGTGACCACTCTCTCCGAAGAAAAACTCCGAGAACCACACACGCACCCTGCACGAAAGTTGAGAAGAACCAAGTGGCGTCGAGCCACTGCACTCTGGACAGTCCTCTAGACTTACTAAACCCAACGATGCTTGAGTCACAAGACTCGGGGTCAAGACCGTTGCACCGAACGGCTCCACGCCATCAATCTGCCTTAACCCTAGGGTCAGAAACCTCGGCACGATATCTCACGAAGCAGCTCACAACTGTTGAGACCATTCCCTCGAAAAGGGAACTGAGAAACCCTCCATCCCCAGGCTGGGTAATTGGACTCACAGTCCATAGGCCACACACACGGCCCATGTGGAAAGCACAGAAGCATGATTCCCAAGGCAACTCACAAGCCACCACACCGATTCCCTATTCCTGGGTAAAGCGGGAAATCTCCAGCCCCAGACTGAATGACTAGACTCACAGTCCAAGGGCAAACACTTGGCCCAGTTGGGATCCATCTTCCGTAGAAACTCATGACGTGCGAGGGAACCCCACCGCACTCACACCGATACACGGTGACTTGATCGAGCGTAACACGAAAGCCCGGAACACAAGCACAGGGTCACCAGACCCCTAAACACACGGGCACACTAATCAAGGTAACACGGTACCTCCAGACACCCCAGAAACATGAACACAGAACTCACATGGTGTCTGGGACACTCACGAGGCCGATGGTCGACCATTGGGTCACAATCGGGTCGACCGGAGACCAACACAACGTGAACCCGACATCGCGAGCATGGAAATCTGATAGCGGTCTAACCTTAAACCGCCACAAAGCATAGCGGTCTAACCTTGGACCGCTAAGGATAGTCTAGCAGTTTAACATTGGACCGATACACATAGAAACCATGGACCCATAGCAGCCTACCTTTGGACCGCGAAGCAGAGCCTAGCGGACTATTACTGCACCGCCAACGGCGCTCGCGGTCCACCTCTGGGGCGCCAAACCCTCGGAACACACGAAGCTCAAGCGATCTTAGCGATCGAACCCTGGACCGCCAAGGACCCTGGCGGTCTATTGCGTGGCCGCCAGCCTTGAACCGACATAGGTAGACCCTAGCGGTCTACCCTTAGTCCGCTTGGAGCCCTTAGCGGTCTCTGGATCGACCGCTAAGGCGTCCCAAATCTGAAACGGCGGGAAACGTCCCAAAAACTCGATCCACACCCCAATCACCCCCGGGTGATGGAGAAACAAAGGGGAATCCATCCCCAAGCACCCTAGCATACATCTATGCCCTGAGATCGGTCAAAAATCTCACGAAACGGGAGATCCGGCTCACTCCCCAAAATCATGGTTTTTCCCCAAAAAAGCTCAAATAAGCCCCCTCGGCTCACCACGGCCTACAAAACTCGTGGGAAATGAAGTACATGAGCTGAGAGTCCATCTCCCTACCTCCACCAAAGATTTCACTCGCTGTGGACGTCGATCCACGAAGAAAATATCGTTAAACCCTCGCCGAGACATGAACTCGCGACTGAGCTTCATCGAGCCTCCACCGCCTCGATCCTCACCCATCCTCACCCGTGCCTCACCCGTGCTATCCCCGCCTCGCCCGCTCTCCACTCTGTCGGCCGCCGGAGAGAGAGGGTGAGAGGAGAGAGCGTGAGAGAAGAGAGAGGGAGAGAGTGAGAAATGAGAGGAGAGAGAGAGAAATGGTTAATATATAGAAAAACCCAAAAAATCCAGAAATTCAAAAAAATACTAAAAAGTAGCTCCGCGAGTCGGTATTGTCCCAGAGTCGAAGAACGCCACGGTTCGCCCTGCACAGAGTTTTGAAGGCACATCAGGGAAAAAGACGTGTAAAGCACAAAATACACTCTAAAACCCACGAATATAATCCAAAAAATATCCAAAAAATCCGGGGCATTACAGATATGGCCATGAGCTTTTGTGAAGGACAGAGTTGAAGGAGATGCTACTTAACTCAAATTGATAGACTCCTTTTCTTAACTATGGTTGAATGGCTAATTGTGATTTTATTTTGTAACTCAGTGACAGAGATACTTGTGGAGAAGTTAAAGGAATTCCTCCAATGCTTTCTGAACCGTGCTAACTGTGGACATGTATAATGGATTAAGTAGTTAACACTTGAAAGCTACTCTCATAAATGTTACGAACTAAATTATCCTGAGTTCAGTTTAGGGAGGATATCGTTCTAAACTGATGGATATGTGGCAAAGGTAAATTTGTATATTTTGCTTGAATTATTGGCAATTGGATCATGGGTAAGCATGCTCAGTTTTTGGTTTGATCTCTCAGACCCTTTGCTTTCATGTTAAACCTTTTGTTTTCATTGTTTTGAAACCCCAGGTGAAAGTGTCGACTCTTAGAGTCGACACATTTCCCACTGGCTCTACCCCTTTAGTGTTTTTGTAACCTGGAATGGAAATGTCGACTCCTTGAGTCGACATTTTTATCCGACCTATCTGTCTGCTGGTTTTTTTAGTTGGCCAGACAAAAAATGTCGACTCAAAGAGTCGACACTTTTTTACTGGCACTCTGTCTTGGTGTTTTCAGCATTCCCCGGCAGGAAGTGTCGACTCCTTGAGTCGACACTTTTTCTCCTTCGTCCTGTCCATGCGTTTTCCTCTGCAGGCCGACTAAGAGTGTCGACTCTGTGAGTCGACACTTTTCGGCGACTGAGTTTTACGCCGGTTCGTGCGGGCTCGACACCCTATTTACATTCCACCTATTTTGTCCCCCTCAATGGTTGGTCCAAGGGAGATTATTCCCTCCACATGTCCCTCCTTTCATTTGGGTATTTATACCTTGAGATTAGGGTGATTTCAGATGGGAGAAAAGGCTTTCACATTTTATCTGGTTTTTGGCTTTGCAAGGAGAGCGCAGCGGCGAACCGGGCATTCCTCTTTGCCTTGTGAGCTGAAGATCGTCTATATGAGGGAGATGTCTTCCTCTAGTACCCTACTGTGATATCTGCAGCGTGTTTTGTCAAGGGGATGCGGCTAGAGTTCTTCATTCGACCCATTGTCCCTGACTTCAAGAAGAGGAGCTCGAACTCCATCAGAAATATTGAAAGGGGGAGCTAGATATACTTAGAATCTTTCAGATCTTGATTTTTGTACATATGCTCATATGTTATAGAATATCTGTTTTCCATCTTCCAACATTTGAGAATATTTTGTGTGTGGTTGTGTAGCCAAGGTCGGCTGCGTTTATGTGAGGTTGTACGGCCAAGGTCAGCTGCGTTTGTGTGTGGTTGTGCGGCCAAGGTCAGCTACGTTTGTGTGTGGTTGTGCTTACATCACGTGTGTGTGTGTGTGTGTGTGTGTGCCTCACATCTATTGGAGCTTTATCCTCACACTGTGAGGGGTGGACGTAGGGGACACAGTTGTGGACCCGAACCACCTAAAAGTCGCGTGTTCACATCTGTGGTTTGTCTTCCATTGTCGATCTTATGTGGGCTCTATGGATATATGAGTGAATCTTTTTCATGTTCAAAAATTGTGTTCTAACAATCTTGTACCTCTCCCGAGTGTGATTTGAATCGAGGTGAGAAAGGGAGGTTGGCTATTTTTATCCACTGCATCATTGTTCTGTTCTTAACTTTTGAGGGGTGCTAGACAATTATTTTTTATAGTTAAAGTTTTTTTTGGTAATCAATTCACCCCTCCCCTCTTGATTACTATTCGCCTGGGTACAACAATTGGTATCAGAGCTTTGGTCTCTAGTTACACTGACCTTACGGTCACAGAGTAAGATCCTAGTGAATGGCGAACAAGGGGATGTTGCTCGAAGGGTACTAAATTCATAGGCCTCCGTTCTTCGATGGGTCGAACTACGCATATTGGAAGAATCGGATGTATGTTTTTCTGAGGGCCCAGGAATTTGATATTTGGCAAGTTATTAGTAAGGGTCCACATCAATTACCTGACAAAGAGGATGAATGGGGAGAAGATCATATTAAGAAGTGTATAGCTAATTTTAAAGCAATGAATATAATTCAATGTGCAATTCACCCCAATGAGTACTCACGAATTTCGATGTGTGCTTCCGCGCAGGAAATGTGGAACAAACTCTGGTTGATGTTTGAAGGAACTTCGGAAGTGAAAGAGACTAAAGCAAATTTGCTCGTCCGGGACTATGAATTATTCATGATGAAGCAAGACGAAACTATGTCTGAGATGTTTGCTAGAATGCTGGAGATAACCAACGGATTGTGTCACGCCCCGGACGCGGAAGATACCCGGAGACGCGTGATGAGTTTATATCGATCATGTCAATCAGAGTATTAGTTTATTCGACACCAAATCAGAGATGCGCAAGAGTAAAGATAACCCAATCCTTTTATTCCTTCACAAAAGTATTTCTATTACAATCCCTTGAAAATGCTAAACTTAATAAAAAGAAAAGTATAAAATTGACTCAAGAAAATATAGAAAAGACAAGACGAGTTGACGCTTTGAGAAGCTCTAATCTCTTTCACTCTTGACCTTCCCTGTCCGATTGAGTCTCGTCGTCGGACTTACCTGAAAAGTAGGGAAACATTGAGTGAGCGAACACTCAGTAGGAAGTTATATCTCAAGAAATAGCAATGGGTTTAAGTAATTACATTTTTCCATGAATGCACTATGGTTATGCAGGCTTGCATAAAATGACAAGATAGAGAGTATTAAATGAACTATTCATGCACTTTCAAGAATTGGTATCAAATAGATGTCAAGACGTTCAAGCAAGTATATTCATCATGTCATGTTGAAAGTTTGGCTATCACGTTTCAAGTAAGCAAGTATATAAATACCCTTTATCGGGTCACGCAAGTCATGTCATGTCAACTACGAGTCAAGTATAAGAATTGTGGAATGTCCAATCAAGCTAGTCATGCACTTTGGTACAATGCCATACCGTGATCATTACAACTCCCATGGGCACTAGTACTTTCGGATGCTCCTCCCAGGACCAGATCGAGCCCTATATGCGCAGGCATTGATCATGTATTTTTTTGACATCCACTTTATGTATAGCCAATATGGAATTTTCAAGGAAAAGATTGGGGAAATTCAAGATAGAGTAGAGTTCAAAAATTGAACTTGATGTATAAGGACGATAATAACGATCTACTCACGAATATCGATAAAAACTGGGTGGAATTGGTTCTCTAATTGGGTACCATGACCCTTAAGTGTCCATATAAAGATGGTCACCCACTTAATATAGAATTGAGGTCCACAAGAATAGCATAATAATGGCATGATTTCCACATCCCATTAAGATTATTCTCATGATATCCACATAGCATATCATGAGGGCCGGTATACCATGTTTCTATATAGTGACATGGCAAAATAGTGTAAAGGGTTTTTATGGTACAACCTGCTCAGTCGGCCTTGAGGAAATCCAAGGCTACGAGGAGACTTACGGAGGTCCCAATGACTAACTTGCCAGTCCAAAGGAACGGAATGTCCAATGGAGAGCTTGTATGTCACCGAGAGTTGAGGGGTAATCGATAAAACATCGTAGAACATGGGACTATATTCACGGAATGGAAATATAGTGCCGATCTATACATATATATTTATATAAAACCCTCGGTTAACAGTAAACAGTATAAAATAATGACACAGAGAATTAGAGACTTAACATAAGTCACTACTTAATAAATTAACACCCTACACGGGGTCGTTTATTTTCAATTTGACGACTTCAGGAACAGTCGTCCATTATAAATTTCTATTTTGCTGAAACTTTCTAAATTCTGGATTTTTGATAAATACGCGCCTTAGTCAGGGGCGTCACTTTCATAAAAGACGACCCACTGGAGGTCGTTAATTCATTCTTTTCCAAGATTTATTATGAACAGTGGTAATTTCCAAGATAATAATTTTCAGGAAACAAAGTACATGGTCAGGACAAGAAAAATATCAGGATTCGAGATATATGATCATGCTTTACATCAAATTCATGGTTTCATAGATATTAAATTTTAAACATGCGTATTTATTAATTTCTTGAAATTGACGACTCTTAGGTCAGTCGTCAGAACTTTAATTAGCGCCCTATAGAGGGTCGCTACTTACAAAATTTCTCAGAAAACTATGAAAACACAGAGAATCTATATGCATGTATTAACAGATGACATTATCATAATTATTATGCTAGTTTGGGCTACAATTCTTGAGAAAACCTACCTGATGATGATCTGGGTGATGATACGTGAAGGTTGTGAAGAGAAAACGGTACTCTGTTCTGAACAGAGTCTTCTGGGAAAACGATGTTGATGAAGAACCCACGTTCTTCAGCTAGACAAGAGAGTTACTACTTGCTGTAGGCAACCTACAGAAGAAGAAGATGAAGAACATTAATATTCTTCATAATCCATGACGAAAGGCAGAGGAAGAAGAACCACCTGTTCTTCACGTACAGCAGCAGCATGCCTTCCTTCGACAAAATAGCTATTAGGGTTTGATTGGAAGGAGTATTTATAGGATTTCAGGAATCCCTTAGGGTTAGAATTTGATTAGAACTCTAGTTTCTGTGATAGAGTCCTTACCATAATCAATCGAACACGTACCAATCCTAAAACTTACCCTGGATAGTCTCCTGGTTCGAATGGAACACAAATGCAATTAACGCCTTAGGTTAGGGCGTGCATTTTAATTGACGTCTTGACCTGTACCGTTTCTTTTGTAATTCGCGCCCAAGAAGAGGGCGTTTCTTTCCCTTTCCTTTTATTCATTTTGGATGTTTTGAAATTTGACGACCTTTGGTATAGGCGTCACTTTTTGAATTAACGCCTCAGGTGAAGGTGTTTCTTATTTAAATCGCGCCTTGTTGAGAGGCGTTATTTACATTTTTGACTTATTATTTATTCATTTTGATTCTTATCATTTACTTACTTAATCTTTCTTGAAATCTTCCTTTTATTTTACCAGGGTTGCTACACCCTCCCCCACTTAAAAGAATTTGGTCCCCAAATTCAATCACATATAAACGTAGAGAGTGTAGAATACATACCTTTTTAGAATAAGTCTAGGAATCGTTTCCTCATAGACTCCTCGGTCTCCCATGTGGCTTCGTGTTCTGAACATTTACTCCATTGCACCTTAACCATGGGAATAATTTTGTAATGTTCGTACCTCGCGATCGAGGATCTTCATGGGCCTTTGTTCATAAGTGAGATCCCTTTGAATCACCAGGTCTCCATGATCAATGATATGTGACGGATCGTGCACATACTTCTTCAACATTGATATGTGGAATACATTGTGTACTTCGGACAATTGAGGAGGTAAAGCGACGCGGTAAGCAACCTCGCCAACTCTTTCTAGTATCTCAAAAGGTCCGATAAACCTTGGTGTAAGCTTGCCCTTAACCCCAAATCTCCTTATTCCACGTCCAGGTGATATCTTAAGAAAAACGTGATCTCCGACTTGGAATTCGAGATCTCTCTTTCTTGTGTCCGCATAAGTCTTTTGTCTAGACTGAGCTACTTGAAGTCTTTCTCTAATCAACTGAATCTTTTCAGTGGTATCCCTTACCATATCTGGACCTAATAGTTATTTTTCGCCAACTTCGTCCCAGCACAAAGGCGATCGGCAACTCCTTCCGTATAAAGCTTCGAAAGGTGCCATTTGTATACTTGCCTGGTAGCTGTTGTTGTATGCAAATTCAACCAACGGCAAGTGATCATGCCAGCTTCCACCAAAATCAATGATGCAAGCTCTGAGCATATCTTCAACCACCTGATTAGTTCTCTCGGTCTGACCATCCGTTTGCGGATGAAAAGCTGTACTAAAGTTAAGTCTCGTCCCCAGTGAATGTTGTAAACCCTTCCAAAAGTGAGAAGTAAAACGGGGGTCTCTGTCAGACACGATTGAGACAGGTACTCCATGTAACCTGACTATCTCTTTAAGGTATAATGCAGCAAGAACATCAACTGACCATCGACTCTTGATTGGCAAGAAGTGTGCCGATTTGGTCAATCGGTCGATGATAACCCATACTCCGTCATATCCACCCTTTGAATTGGACAGACCCATAATGAAGTCCATACCGATATCCTCCCACTTCCATTTGGGAATATCTAGAGGATGTAGCTTACCGGCAGGCTTTTGGTATTCTACCTTGACTTGTTGACATGTGAGATAGCGAGACACAAAATCTGCTATTTCTCTTTTCATATTGGGCCACCAAAAGGTCCTTAAGATATTCTAGCCAACGTCTTTGCCTCATATTCAATTCCTTCTGAGAGAAGAGATACTTAAGACTTTTATGGTCAGAGTATACAATAAACTGCACTCTGTACTGATAATGTCTCCATATCTTCAGTGCAAATACTACCGCAGCCAATTCTAAATCATGAACTGGATAGTTCTCCTCGTGCTTCTTCAATTGGCAAGAAGAGTAGGCTATAACTTTCCCTTGTTGCATTAAAACACATCCGAGGCCAATGCCAGATGCATCGGTGTATATTTCGAATCTCTCGCCTTCAATTGGTAAAGCTAAAACCGGGGCAGTAGTTAGATGATCTTTGAGAGTTTGGAAGCTTCTTTAACATTCCTCACTCCATTCATAATGTATCTCCTTGCGAGTTAGCCTAGTGAGTGGTACGGCTATCTTGGAGAAATCCTTGATGAATCGCCGATAGTAGCCCGCAAGACCCAAGAAACTACGGATCTCGCTAGCATTGGTCGGTCTTTCCCAATTCCTTACAGCTTCAACCTTTGATGGATCTACGGATAAACCATCTTTTGATATAACATGCCCCAAGAGAGCTACTTCTCCTAACCAAAATTCACATTTGCTGAGCTTTGCATATAACTGATTCATCCTCAATATTTGTAATGCTATCCTCAAATGCTCCTCGTGCTCTTCCTTGGTCTTTGAATAGATCAGTATATCATCAATGAAAACCACTATGAATTGATCTAGATGAGGCCTGAATATACTATTCATCAACTGCATAAAGGCAGCAGGGGCATTTGTTAGTCCAAAAGGCATAACAACAAATTCATAGTGCCCATACCTGCTTCTGAACGCGGTCTTATAAATGTCATCATCTTTGATCCTTAGTTGGTGATATCCCAACCTGAGATCAATCTTCGAAAAATACATGGATCCAGATATTTGATCAAATAACTCATCGATTCTCGACAGTGGATACTTGTTCTTGATAGTGAGATAATTCAACTGTCGATAGTCGATGCATAACCTCATGGATCCATCTTTCTTCTTTACAAATAGCACAGGTGCTCCCCACGGAGAAGTGCTTGGTCTAATAAATCCCTTCTTGATAAGTTCCATCAATTACTCCTTCAGCTCCTTGAGTTCGGCAGGGGACATCCTATATGGTGCCTTGGAAACTAGTCCAGCACCAGGGACCAAGTCGATGGTGAAGGCCACTTCTCTTTGTGGGGGTAATCCAGGCAAATCCTCCGGAAACACGTCCGGAAATTCTTGCACAACTGGGATGTCTTCTAGCTTAGTCTCCTTAATGGTGACAAATGCAAGGAAAGATACACATCCTTTCCTTATTAGCTTGCTAGCTCGGAGAGCCGAAATAAGAGGTGACTTGCTCCGGCTCTTAGGGCTAGAATAGACTAGTTCTGGAAAGTCCTTGAAAGTAACTTTGCTGTTACGGCAATCCACAGTTGCCTGATACTTAGATAACCAGTCTGCTCCCAATATGACATCATATTCCTTTAGGTCTAAACATATGAGGTTGATAGGAAGATTTCTTCCTTTTACCAAGACTTCACAGTTTTGATAATGATGAGTAATATCGGTTTCGTTTCCGAGAGGAGTAGATAAAAACATTTTCATCCATTCCGGTTCCATAGGTAGTGGGTCAGCAAACTTCTTGGAAATAAAAGAATGTGATGCACCCGTATCAAATAAGACATGTGCAGACTTGGAACAAACTTTCAGTGTACCTTCTACAAGTCCGCCTTCGTCTTGTTCCGCCTCCTTAATAGCTTGGAGACGAGCATTCTTTGTCACCGGGCGCTTTCCGTCACCGGCTTGATCATTGAGTAGGGGACAGTCGGGAATCCGATGATCACGGCTCCCACAACGGAGACACGCTCCAAGTTTCCTCCAACATTCTTCGGCCTTGTGCCCGGCCTTATCACAGTGCTTACATACCACCTTAGAAGGTGTAGTGGTGATGGAGAAAGGTTTGATCTTCTTGAACTTTTGCTCCTGGGAGGGAGTACCTCCATTACTTGGCCTCTTCTTGAAATTGGGTTTGAAGGTGCCAGAGCTAGTAACATTCTCCTTCTTGTCTTTCCCACGGATCCTATCAGATAGTTCTGTGGCATCTTCTAGTAATTGGGCTCGTCGAACCATCTCCGAATACACTTGTATGTCCATCGGTGCCAGTTGTGTGATATATTGGGGCCTGAGCCCATTAAGGAATCTTCGAGCTTTCATCTTCTCAGTACTAACTAAGTGTTTAGCGTACCGAGACAGCCTTGAGAACTGCGCTTCATATTTAGCCACCGACAAAGATTGTTGCTTAAGTGCGGAGAATTCAACGGCTTTCTTCTCTTGAACTCGATCTGAGAAATATTTATTGTTGAAATGTTCAACAAACTCCTCCCAAGTAACTTGTCCTTGATCTAATGTGGCTTCTACCGACTCCCACCAGCATCGGGCGTCTCTTTCTAGTTGAAATGTGGCTAACAAGACCTTCTCTTGGTCCGAACATTGCATGACTCTAAAAACATGTTTCGTCTCTCGGATCCAGTGCTCGGCATCATCTGGATCAGTGGATCCCATAAACTTAGGAGGGTTCATGTTCTTGAATGTTTGGTGGAGATTTCCTGCTCCACGATGTGCACCTCCTTGTGCCACTTGTTGAAGTGCCTGGGTCATGCCTTGAAGAGTGCGTTGCATGTTGCGCCATTGAGCACGTTCGGCAGCCATTGTTCTATAATTACAATAGCTATATAGTATGTGATTGCGTTAAAAGGCTTTTAATTCTATTTTGACTTTAACCCTTGGTTCTACCCAATCTCTCTGGTTAGAGGTTCAGACTTATCCTTGGACTTGGGTTTCCTAGGAATTGAATACCCTAGGCTCTGATACCACAAAAACTGTCATGCCCCGAGCGCGGAAGATACCCGGAGACGCGTGACGAGTTTATATCGATCATGTCAATCAGAGTATTAGTGTATTCGACACCAAATCAGAGATGCGCAAGAGTAAAGATAACCCAATCCTTTTATTCCTTCACAAAAGTATTTCTATTACAATCCCTTGAAAATGCTAAACTTAATAAAAAGAAAAGTACAAAATTGACTCAATAAAATATAGAAAAGACAAGACGAGTTGACGCTTTGAGAAGCTCTAATCTCTTTCACTCTTGACCTTCCCTGTCCGATTGAGTCTCGTCGTCGGACTTACCTGAAAAGTAGGGAAACACTGAGTGAGCGAACGCTCAGTAGGCAATTATATCTCAAGAACTAGCAATGGGTTTAAGTAATTACATTTTTTCATGAATGCACTATGGTTATGCAGGCGTGCGTAAAACGACAAGATAGAGAGTATTAAATGAACTATTCATGCACTTTCAAGAATTGGTATCAAATAGATGTCAAGACGTTCAAGCAAGTATATTCATCATGTCATGTTGAAAGTTTGGCTATCACGTTTCAAGTAAGCAAGTATATAAATACCCTTTATCGGGTCACGCAAGTCATGTCATGTCAAGTACGAGTCAAGTACAAGAATTGTGGAATGTCCAATCAAGCTAGTCATGCACTTTGGTACAATGCCATACCGTGATCATTACAACTCCAATGGGCACTAGTACTTTCGGGTGCTCCTCCCAAGACCAGATCGGGCCCTATATGCGCAGGCATTGATCATGTATTTTTTTGACATCCACTTTATGTATAGCCAATATGGAATTTTCAAGGAAAAGATTGGGGAAATTCAAGATAGAGTAGAGTTCAAAAATTGAACTTGATGTATAAGGACGATAATAACGATCTACTCATGAATATCGATAAAAATTGGGTGGAATTGGTTCCCTAATTGGGTACCATGACCCTTAAGTGTCCATATAAAGATGGTCACCCACATAATATAGAATTGAGGTCCACAAGAACATCATAATAATGGCATGATTTTCACATCCCATTAAGATTATTCTCATGATATCCACATAGCATATCATGAGGGCCGGTATACCATGTTTCTATATAGTGACATGGCAAAATAGTGTAAAGGGTTTTTATGGTACAACCTGCTCAGTCGGCCTTGAGGGAATCCAAGGCTACGAGGAGACTTACGGAGGTCCCAATGACTAACTTGCCAGTCCAAAGGAACGGAATGTCCAATGGAGAGCTTGTATGTCACCGAGAGTTGAGGGGTAATCGATAAAACATCGTAGAACATGGGACTATATTCACGGAATGGAAATATAGTGCCGATATATACATATATATTTATATAAAACCCTCGGTTAACAGTAAACAGTATAAAATAATGACACAGAGAATTACCGACTTAACATAAGTCACTACTTAATAAATTAACGCCCTACACGGGGTCGTTTATTTTCAATTTGACGATTTCAGGAACAGTCGTCCATTATAAATTTCTATTTTTCTGAAACTTTCTAAATTCTGGATTTTTGATAAAACCGCGCCTTAGTCAGGGGCGTCACTTTCATAAAAGACGACCCACTGGAGGTCGTTAATTCATTCTTTTCCAGGATTTATTATGAATAGTGGTAATTTCCAAGATAATAATTTTTAGGAAACAAAGTACATGGTCAGGACAAGAAAAATATCAGGATTCGAGATATATGATCATGCTTTACATCAAATTCATGGTTTCATAGATATTAAATTTTAAACATGTGTATTTATTAATTTCTTGAAATTGACGACTCTTAGGTCAGTCGTCAGAACTTTAATTAGCGCCCTATAGAGGGTCGCTACTTACAAAATTTCTCAGAAAACTATGAAAACGCAGAGAATCTATATGCATGTATTAACCTATGACATTATCGTAATTATTGTGCTAGTTTGGGCTACAATTCTTTAGAAAACCTACCTGATGACGATCTGGGTGATGATACGTGAAGGTTGTGAAGAGAAAACTGTACTCTGTGATAGGGTGCTAGGCCCGGATACAGAGGGGGGGGGGGTGAATGTATCCCTCTAGAAATTATGCCCAAATTAAAAAACTAAAGCTCAGATATGCGGAATAAAAACTAATGAGCTTTCCAATATAAGATGATAATTCAACAAATGATCAAGCAGTTGGACTGCAACAATGCAGCCACCTGATCACACCAGAAACAGGAGCCATAGCTAAACAAACCAACCACACTTAGTAGAAATTAATGCTCAAGATATACTTCTAAGAGAGCACAGCTAACCAAGCATTCACAACATGTGAGGGGTGGTAGGTGATATGGAGCAACCGTACACAGCAATTCGCTCAATAAAAGACTAGAACACTATCAAATGCAAGATAGATAGTCTGAAGAACAAATTGAATTTTCTTTTAAACCAATGAGCAAATATATATAAGGCTCACCTAAATAAGCAACTAGCAGAAGAATGCAATCAACTCTCAGCACGGATAGAAACAAGAATGCATAAAGCAATCTGTGAAGGGGGTAGAAGATCAATCACATAGCACAGAAGATTTTTAGGTGGTTCGGTCACCAAGACCTACATCCACCCCTCACTCCCAACAGGAGTGAGGCTTCCACTAGCACAAGCTAGTAACCTGCAGACTCAGTCTGCCAACACACGCTGCCAAACAGCTTGACCAGGGGAACATCCTCCCCTCTTCCTCCCAACCGGAGGGAACACCAGTGACACCCAGTCACCAGCAACCAGAGACCCAAGTCTCTCTTCCTCCAACACGGAGGGTACACCTGGACCTGCTACCAGCAAGACCAGAACCGGAGGGCTAGCCTCCCTTCTCCTGACCCACAGGAGGAACCCGATTCCCAGCAGGGCAATAGGAAGAACAAGAATAACCAAATGAAAAAGAAAAAATAAGAAGCGGAAAATACACAGCAATCGGAAGGCTGTAAATGAAGAACAAGAATGTAGCTCTCAAAGGAGCAGATCTGGCTTGGATTTAATCCAGACGCCAGAGGACAGATCTTCAATAGCTTCTTCCTTCTTTTCCACGAACTCTCTCTCTCTCCCTATCTTTCTTTCTTTCTCCTCTGCTCTCCTTTTCTCTCACGCTATTCTCTCCTTCTTCTCTGCAACCCTTTTTCTTTTGCCGGCTCACTCTTCTTCTATTTCTTCTTCTTCTCTTTTTCTTCCTCTTTTCTTTTTCTTCCTCTTTTCTTTTTCTGGATCGAAGGGCTTTTCGCTCTCCAGGCTTCTTCTTCGATCAGTCTTCTACAGAGGATGAAGACTCATATAAATAGCATCAGCAGCAGCACACTGGGTGAGTGTGGCTTCCACGTTTTCTGCCCTAGAACGTCAAACCACGTGGCAGCATCCTGGTTCACGAGCCAGGCACCTCGGATCACGTGCCCGTCAATTTCAACGACATTCGACCAGTAGGATTCAAGTCTGCTGCGTTGACTCCATCAGCCTGCAGCATTGACGCATCTGTGATCCAGCGATCAGGACTTCAACAGATGGGCGTGCTGCATCGACGCTCTCATTGTGCTGCGTTGACGCATGGAGCTGCAGAGTCTGAGCTTAGATGGCTTCAGCCCTCTCACGTTTCGTGTGGAGTGCGTTGACGCATTGTGCAACTGCGTCCACCCTTTGGTCACCTTGTCGATCCATCAACCTGCTGCGTCGACGCCACTTGATGAATGCGTTGACGCACCAGAGTAATCCAGTAAGCTCCTTTCCTGATTGTTTGAACTACTGCGTCCACGCCACTTGATCAAGGCGTTGACGCATTGATGCGTTCCAGTGAGCAACCAGCCTAGCCTTTCTTAACTGTTGCGTCGACGCTGCTCCACTGCTGCGTTGACGCTATGGAATATTTCTAACAAGGCCTCTGCTTCTTGAGTGGCTGAGTTGACGCAGCCTTTGCGTAGAGTTAACGCTGTGAAGAGTATCTGTGGATGCATCTTCACTGGTGCGTGGACGCCTTAAGCTCTAGCGTCGACTCTGTTCCCTTCAGCAACAAGAATGAAGTCATAAGGTCTAAGTATGTACATTGTATTGTACATACTTCGAAAGAAACAATCCGATGTATATACTTCAAGAACTCTAGACAACGGACGCTGTACAGACTTCAGATGCTTTGAACGCTTGAGCGATGTATAGACTCTGAATCGATAAGGCAGGCTGTACAGACTTCAAGACTAATGTATGAAGCAAAGTAAGAGCTCTTTCAAAACAATTCCAATGCGTCAACGCATTGAGTCCACTGCGTCGACGCACCAGTTGACACATTTTATAGACCAGCTCTGGGACAAACCAGTGAGTTGACGCAATGATCCCATGCGTCAATGCATCATGCAATACGCATGCAAACTCATGAATTCAATGATGTATATCAGACACAGTCCTATGCAATCATATCAGCAGCCATATTCAAAACATAATATCATAATGCACTGACTGTGTTGCAATCATCAAAATAAATCAGCATGCTATCATCAAACCCACCATTTAAAACCATCATCAAAACTACAGGGGCACAACAATCTCCCCCTTTTTGATGATGGCAACACTACACAGTGAGTCAATCTGATGACTCAAACTAATCTCCCCCTTTAACTTCATCAAAAAGAAAAATAGTTTGAGAAATTAAAGCATGTATAAAAAATCAGTCAATTCCTCCCCTTTGCAAGAACATGATTCTTCCCCTTTAAGAGTTTCAGCAAAAGCATGAGTTAGAGATGATCAAAAAGAACCTGCATGCAATGATTGACTGATGTTCTCCCCCTTTGGTATAATCAAAATAAACCATGGGAAGGGGTATGAATGCAGATGCAGATACCAGAATGCAAGATCTCAATTCTTCTTCTACCATGCAGCATGATGCATATGACAAGGAGGCTCCCCCTCAATAAATGGAATCTTATGAGATAGTTGAGAAGGAGACCACAAGGGCAGACAGGGAGAAGTTCAGGTCAATGAGCAGAAGAGGTTCAATTTACAGATTTTTAAAGAGGCTTCAACTACAAGAATTTCAGTCAGATTTTCAAGGAAATATCACTCTCATAAATCCAAATCAGAATATTTCAAAGTCTTCCAATATAAGGGCTTATGAATGAATTTTATTGATCAGCATGGTTTAAACATGATGTATGCAGAGTTTATCAATAAAATTTTGTATTGATATCTAAAACATGGTTTAATAAAAATAAACCGAGCCCTCATATTTATCTTGATAAAACTCCCTTTTTCTTACACAATCAAAATTATTGACTTCATTCGGAATTACATGCATCAGTATTGAAATCAAGCAATTATGAAGTCATATGATTTTATCTAGGGTTGAAGCAATTTGATTTTAGCATCAATATTCAGATATTTCAATTTGATCAACAATTTTCCATGCTACAAATTTTACGAGCACTCTAGTTCAGTGCACACCTTGTAACTAGAGGATATACCTTGATCAGAGGCCAATGTCCCTAAGCACTTAGTGTAACTAACTGTCATGCTTTATATGAACAGAGATAGCATTTACACATCATGACACACTGCAAATCATTTCTTGATGAGTGAGTTGTATTTCTCAGTGTGCATGCCATTGCTCTGCCTGATTTTCAATGAATTTTATGCAGAGTTAACTAAGGCACCTCATGACACAGTCCTTTGGACATGTGTTTCTCAGTGACCAAGGTCATTGCTCTGACAATTACTTTACCCTTTAGACAATTCAGAAACATTCATTTGCTTCAAAACAGTATTAATCTCATGTACTTAACCAAATAAAGTCATGTATTCAAAAGTGCAGATTTCAGAAGTTTTTGCTAGACACAGCATGAAACAGTTGGTTAAGATTTATTAAACATGATTCAGATATGTTAAGGGATTTTAAAGTTAAACTCCATGAATACATTAACTTAAACCACATGAGTTATTTCAGACATTCATAAAAGCGTATAATAGAAGATTTCTAGTTCAAGATTTTCAGATTTATGATCGAGATAGCCCATTGAAATCTTCATGAAGGACTGAAATAATTCTGATACCAAATGATACCAATTGTTACCAATTGATAGGGGAGATTTTGAAGCTCAGTGTTTTCAAATTATGATCAAGGTTTGGTCAAATAGAATCAATGAAAGGGATATGCACACAGGGCAAGATATCAGGAGGTCAAGCAAGTTCCAGGATGTTCAAAGTTAACATGCAATGAACTCTAACATAAATGTATGCACATGACTACCTTTATGCAATGTATTGACTCCCCCTGACAATATTCATTCAGTCAATCTTTTTGGCATCTTTCATGAGATGCAATGCAATTAACTACATGTATGCAAAAATACATGCGCAGACACAACATATGTCTATACACAACTCCCCCTGAAAACATGCAATGTTTGCCATGAAAAATTGAACATATGATTTTGATTCATGCACATTCAGACTGTCCTATCCAGCAAAGTGACCCATGGTACTAGGCGGAGCACTTGGCTTAAAAGACCACCTCATACATAGTAAGAACCTCCAGACAGATTTCCCTGCATTTTGGTACCTTACCATTTATATACCATTGAGGTCATGCATGATAATGCAATACGCAGTCCAGATTTCCAATCAATTATCAATCTGAATTATGCACTGATATCTCAACATGTGCTCATGAGAAGCAGGGCAGATTTTTAAATGTGAGCATGCATACATGGATCAAATACACACCAATGCGTCAACGCATTAGTGTCAGCGTCGACGCAGTGAACAAGACAGCAAATGAAAGACGCACAATTGCGTCTACGCAGTCAGCCAAATGCGTCAACGCACTAGAAGCCATACAGAACCCATATAGATGAAAACAGACAGGTACGAGCTAATGGGAGGGCAAATTCCAAGCCACATACATATGCAGTTTAGTTTTTTCAGAAGTTTCAAAGTGCATGATCAGAGAGTAGTGCAAATGGCAGATGATAAATGAATATGCAAGAACAGATTTAATATGCATGCACTAGATGAAGCTAAGAACAGGATATGCAAGAATACATCAAACCAGATATGCAATGAGTTTCAAAATGGGAAATGCAGAGAGATTACCTGAAAAGTTCAGAAGGGGTTTTTCTTTGAGTGCCTTAGTTTATTACCCCTTTTATTTCAGTCCCAAGGCACACCTGCAAAACAAGGTTTATTTTACACAAACAGGTACCCAAGAAGTCTTGGGTCCTGACATGACATTATCACTTCTAGCAGATTTTCTCAGTACATTTTTAACTTGATAGCCTGGAGCAGCAGTTTTCAGATCTGATTTATGCACATTCTTGTTAACATGAATTCTATGTGCATATGCATGAGATTTCTTGTTAACAGAATAAAAATTCTGTTTGCCAAAACCAGTTTGGTTTTGATATCCTGCCAGCCAACAGGTTGCAGCCCTGTGACCTTGCTTCCCACAATGATGGCATGTAAATTTCGCAACATGGAGTTTAGTAGAGTTATTCTGAACATGCCAACAATCTCCAGCTACGTGGCCTGGCTTCCCACAGTGATAGCATGCAGGAAATTTTCTATTAATGACAGGGAATTTAACAGTTTTAGAATTTAATTTTCTACCCTGAGCATGCCAACAGTGGGCTGCAATGTGGCCCATCTTGCCACAGTGAAAGCATGAATTAGAACTTTTCTTACCAGCATTCAGCCAGCATTCAAATCTCTTATGACCCAAATTTCCACAATTAAAGCATGTCATATGCTGGTTTATTGGAACAGACTTGTTCTTGTTAAGAGCATGATCATTTGCATGAAATTTATTATTATCACTCACAAACCAGCATTGTGAAATTTTGTGTCCTAGTTTACCACAATGAAAACAATGAATTTTCTTTTCCCTAAGGACATGAGTTTTAGCATGATTTTTCTGTGAATTAATAGCAGCAAGGTCATCTAACTCCAATGATTTGCATTCATGCATGAGATGACCCATTTCATGACAGTAAAAGCATTTGGATTTCCTGTTTTGAGCCGAATAGGATTTCTTAGCATAAGAAGTCCTAACATGAAATCTATCATTATCATTCTTCATGACAAGGCAATCATCAAGTACATGGCCAGAACTTCCACAATAGAAGCATTCAACATTCCTTCCGTGGATAATTGGAAATTTTCTAGCCTTAGGCTTGTTTGCATGAAATTTACTATTCTTCTTCAGTGTTCTCATTTTCACATTTTCTTTCTGTTTTTGAATCTTCTGATCATCTGACTGTTTTGAAGAAGGTGCAGAAGTACTAGCTAAGTTTGAGCTACTCACAAATGTTGCGTATAGTTTGTTCCTTACAGCTTGCTTAACTTGAGAATTGCACCTTTTCTCTTCATTCAGTTTGGTGACTTCCACATTCAAAGAATCTTTCATTTTTTCTTTACCTTTGGCAAATTTTGACAGAGAGTTGTTTAGGTTTTCAATTTCAATTTGCAAGGTCATAATGTGGTCTTCACACGAGATAACCTGATTTTGTAACCCATCATTCCGACTTTTCAGGATCTCATTCTCCTGAGTTAGCTTCAATTCAATGTTCACTTCTTTTTCTTTCAAAACTGATTTTTCTCTTTCAACCGTTAGCCATCTTTCAGATAAAACGGTGTTAAGGACCATTAGCTTCTTATTTTGCTCCTTCAGGTGGATGTTTTCTTCAATCAGCTTATCTTTTAATTTATCAGTTTCCTTCTTCTGAGTCAGCAGAGAATCATTTTCTTCTTTCAAGGAAGTGATTAAGTTTTCCTGTACATTATCATCAGAATGTAATTCTTCAATCAATTCCTTCAATTTATATTTTAGATTTTCATTTTCAGCCTTTAGACATGTGATTTCAGCATTTTTCTCTTTTCTTAATTTTCTCTTTCCTGATTTGACTCTTTCATATTTATCTAGAAGATGCTCATGCATGGCAACTAACTCATCATGGCTAATATCCTCGGTCTCAGAGATTACCTGGGATGAGGACTCATCTGATTGATCACTCCTTCTTGCCATGAGACATTCTTCTTCCTGTTCCATGTGTGTTGTAGTCACTCTATCAAACATTTCCTTTGCAGTGCTACAATCTGAGATAAAAGGAAAATCGTCAGAATCAATTGCAGCCTTCATTAGGTTAAGAGCTCTCACATTATCATCATTTTTCAACTTGTGAACATGAGTCCACTTGGACTTATCCTTAGGAAGTTCATAAGGACTGTGAGAGATAACCTTCCACAATTGTGGATTAATAGAGTTAACATGCTTGTGCATACGATATAGCCAGAATTTAATATTTGAACTACAGAATAATGGAGGATGAGCCATTAAGAACAAATGGCAAGCAGATTCAAAGCAACAGGAATATTGATGCACTAAAAGCAAATAATCACCCAAGACTACAAGATCGGATCTGCAGGTCGCTGGACCTTCTAAGCAGAAACCGCTCTGATACCAATTGATAGGGTGCTAGGCCCGGATACAGAGGGGGGGTGAATGTATCCCTCTAGAAATTATGCCCAAATTAAAAAACTAAAGCTCAGATATGCGGAATAAAAACTAATGAGCTTTCCAAGATAAGATGATAATTCAACAAATGATCAAGCAGTTGGACTGCAACAATGCAGCCACCTGATCACACCAGAAACATGAGCCATAGCTAAACAAACCAAACACACTTAGCAGAAATTAATGCTCAAGATATACTTCTAAGAGAGCACAGCTAACCAAGCATTTACAACCTGTGAGGGGTGGTAGGTGATATGGAGCAACCGTACACAGCAATTCGCTCAATAAAAGACTAGAACACTATCAAATGCAAGATAGACAGTCTGAAGAACAAATTGAATTTTCTTTTAAACCAATGAGCAAATATATATAAGGCTCACCTAAATAAGCAACTAGCAGAAGAATGCAATCAACTCTCAGCACGGATAGAAACAAGAATGCATAAAGCAATCTATGAAGGGGGTAGAAGATAAGGAACAAGCGCACAAGCCCAATCACACAGCACAGAAGATTTTTAGGTGGTTCGGTCACCAAGACCTACATCCACCCCTCACTCCCAACAGGAGTGAGGCTTCCACTAGCACAAGCTAGTAACCTGCAGACTCAGTCTGCCAACACACGCTGCCAAACAGCTTGACCAGGGGAACATCCTCCCCTCTTCCTCCCAACCGGAGGGAACACCAGTGACACCCAGTCACCAGCAACCAGAGACCCAAGTCTCTCTTCCTCCAACCTGGAGGGTACACCTGGACCTGCTACCAGCAAGACCAGAACCGGAGGGCTAGCCTCCCTTCTCCTGACCCACAGGAGGAACCCGATTCCCAGCAGGGCAATAGGAAGAACAAGAATAACCAAATGAAAAAGAAAAAATAAGAAGCGGAAAATACACAGCAATCGGAAGGCTGTAAATGAAGAACAAGAATGTAGCTCTCAAAGGAGCAGATCTGGCTTGGATTTAATCCAGACGCCAGAGGACAGATCTTCAATAGCTTCTTCCTTCTTTTCCACGAACTCTCTCTCTCTCCCTATCTCTCTTTCTTTCTCCTCTGCTCTCCTTTTCTCTCACGCTATTCTCTCCTTCTTCTCTGCAACCCTTTTTCTTCTGCCGGCTCACTCTTCTTCTATTTCTTCTTCTTCTCTTTTTCTTCCTCTTTTCTTTTTCTGGATCGAAGGGCTTTTCGCTCTCCAGGCTTCTTCTTCGATCAGTCTTCTACAGAGGATGAAGACTCGTATAAATAGCATCAGCAGCAGCACACTGGGTGAGTGTGGCTTCCACGTTTCCTGCCCTAGAAATTCGGACCACGTGGCAGCATCCTGGTTCACGAGCCAGGCACCTCGGATCACGTGCCCGTCAATTTCAACGACATTCGACCAGCAGGATTCAAGTCTGCTGCGTTGACTCCATCAGCCTGCAGCGTTGACGCATCTGTGATCCAGCGATCAGGTCTTCAACAGATGGGCGTGCTGCGTCGACGCTCTCATTGTGCTGCGTTGACGCATGGAGCTGCAGAGTCTGAGCTTAGATGGCTTCAGCCCTCTCACGTTTCGTGTGGAGTGCGTTGACGCATTGTGCAACTGCGTCCACCCTTTGGTCACCTTGTTGATCCATCAACCTGCTGCGTCGACGCCACTTGATGAATGCGTTGACGCACCAGAGTAATCCAGTAAGCTCCTTTCCTGATTGTTTGAACTACTGCGTCCACGCCACTTGATCAAGGCGTTGACGCATTGATGCGTTCCAGTGAGCAACCAGCCTAGCCTTTCTTAACTGTTGCGTCGACGCTGCTCCACTGCTGCGTTGACGCTATGGAATATTTCTGACAAGGCCTCTGCTTCTTGAGTGGCTGAGTTGACGCAGCCTTTGCATAGAGTTGACGCTGTGAAGAGTATCCGTGGATGCATCTTCACTGGTGCGTGGACGCCTTAAGCTCTAGCGTCGACTCTGTTCCCTTCAGCAACAAGAATGAAGTCATAAGGTCTAAGTATGTACATTGTATTGTATATACTTCGAAAGAAACAGTCCAATGTATATACTTCAAGAACTCTAGACAACGGACGCTGAACAGACTTCAGATGCTTTGAACGCTTGAGCGATGTATAGACTCTGAATCGATAAGGCAGGCTGTACAGACTTCAAGACTAATGTATGAAGCAAAGCAAGAGCTCTTTCAAAACAATTCCAATGCGTCAACGCATTGAGTCCACTGCGTCGACGCACCAGTTGACACATTTTATAGACCAGCTCTGGGACAGACCAGTGAGTTGACGCAATGATCCCATGCGTCAACGCATCATGCAATACGCATGCAAACTCATGAATTCAATGCTGTATATCAGACACAGTCCTATGCAATCATATCAGCAGCCATATTCAAAACACAATATCATAATGCACTGACTGTGTTGCAATCATCAAAACAAATCAGCATGCTATCATCAAACCCACCATTTAAAACCATCATCAAAACTACAGGGGCACAACACTCTGTTCTGAACAGAGTCTTCTGGGAAAACGATGTTGATGAAGAACGCACGTTCTTCAGCTGGACAAGAGAGTTACTACTTGCTGCAGGCAACCTACAGAAGAAGAAGATGAAGAACATTAATATTCTTCATAATCCATGACGAAAGGTAGAGGAAGAAGAACCACCTGTTCTTCACGTACAGCAGCAGCAGGCCTTCCTTCGACAAAATAGCTATTAGGGTTCGATTGGAAGGGGTATTTATAGGATTTCAGGAATCCCTTAGGGTTAGAATTTGATTAGAACTCTAGTTTCCGTGATAGAGTCCTTACCATAATCAATCGAGCACGTACCAATCCTAAAACTTACCCTGGATAGTCTCCTGGTTCGAATGGAACATAAATGCAATTAACGCCTTAGGTTAGGGCGTGCATTTTAATTGACGTCTTGACCTGTACCGTTTCTTTTGTAATTCGCGCCCAAGAAGAGGGTGTTTCTTTCCCTTTCCTTTTATTCGTTTTGGACGTTTTGAAATTTGACGACCTTTGGTATAGGCATCACCTTTTGAAATAACACCTCAGGTGAAGGCGTTTCTTATTTAAACCGCGCCTTGTTGAGAGGCGTTATTTACATTTTTGACTTATTATTTATTCATTTTGGTTCTTATCATTTACTTACTTAATCTTTCTTGAAATCTTCCTTTTATTTTACTAGGGTTGCTACAGATTGAAACCACTCGGGAAGGAATACTCCAACCAGGATCTTGTGAGGAAGGTATTAAGGTCCCTCTCACCACAGTGGCATACAAAGGCCACGGTAATTGAAGACTCGAAGGATCTTAGCACCTTGATGTTGGACGAGTTAATCGGCTCCTTGATGACGTATGAGATCAACATCAAAAGGAGCGAGGAAGATCATAAGAAGAAGAAAGTGGCTACAACAATGGCATTGAAGACAATCCCACAAGAGCTAGATGGGGGTGAGATAGACTCCACAACCAACAATGAAGATGAAGAGCTGGTTGCTATGATCACAAGAAGAGCAAGAAGATTTGTTAAGAGGACTAGAAGAGTTGGTGGTCAGTTCAAGAAGGGATAGAGAAAACCTATGTTTAAGAAAGGTGAAAGCAGTAAAAAAAATGAAGAAGTAATATGCTATGAATGTAAAAAACCAGGGCACATGTGTGGAGAGTGCCCCAAACTTCAGAAAAAAATTCAAGAAAGGGAAGTTCAAAAAAACCAAGGCAATGGTGGCAACGTGGAGTGATGAAGACGACGCCGATGATCAATCGGAAGATGAGCTGGACGAGCTTGTCCAAACCTTGTGTCTAATGGCAAATGATGAAGACATCAATGAGGTACATTCTGAAACTGAGGAACTCACATGTGAACAATGGGAAATCGCATATGAAGCTTTGTATGAAAAATGCAAAAAGTTAAGGACTAAGAATAGAATGTTAAAGAAAAAGATTGACCAAAGCATGCTCAATGAATCTTCATGTGTGAAGTGTGTTGAATTAACCTCTAAGCTTGAAACATTGTCTCATGAGAATGAATTGCTAAGTTCAAAAGTCATCTTGTTTGAAGAAGAATTAGCTTGTCTAAGGAAGAGCAACAAAATGATGAAAAATCCATGAGACAAGATGAAGAAAATGAGAAGCTTAGAAAAATCATTGAGGAAGTGAACGCGAAAGTGAAAAGCTTGGAAGAGGCTAAGATGGAAGTTGAAAAGGCAAATGAGCTCTTAAAGAATGAAGTGGAAGATCTGAAAGAATCACTAGCTAAATTTGTCAAAGGAAAGTAAACTCTAGACATCATCCTAGGAATGAAAGTAAATTTCAGAAAGGAAGGCTTAGGATATAATCCAAGCAACCATAAAGCTTTTGAAAATAAGATTTATACTTCCTATGTGAATGTGGATGCTCCGTCTTCATCATGTTCTTCACACAAAAAGAATGAAAAACATATTCATGTTCACAAACCCTTCATGAATGAATATAAGAAAAGGAATCCTAACAAGAAAGTTGTTTCATGTTTCTACTGTGGAATGTATGGCCACACCATGTATACATGCAGATTAATGTTGGCTGATGATGAAAATTTTGCGAGAAAATCAATGCGGATGAATAGATCAAGAACTTCTAACCATTATGGACCCAAGCAAGCTTGGGTACCAAAATCATAGAAGTTTTCTTGTCTTGGTGGTTTTGTAGGTCTGCTTGAAGGCTAAAAGAAATAAATGGTACCTCGATAGTGGATGCTCGCGACACATGTCAGGAAATAAAGAAATATTTGCATACCTCAAAGACAAGGATGGTGGACTTGTTGCCTTCGGGGGCAAGGACAAGGGAAAAATAATCGGCGAAGGTATGATAGGTAAGGGATCTACTCACAGTGTAGAAAATGTTTTGTTGGTCAAAGGTCTTAATCATAATTTACTGAGTATTAGTCAATTATGTGATAAAGGGTGCAATGTGATTTTTGACTCCACACACTGCACGGTTGTAAATAAAGATACACATGAAATAAAGTTCATAGGAGTTAGACAAAACAATGTATATATCATAGACTTAGATGATACATCACACAATAATCTTTGCTTAGTTGCAAATAATTCAGATAATGTTTGGTTGCGGCATCGTCGTCTTGGGCATGCCAGTTTTAATGTTCTTACAAAGTTGTCCAGAAATGATCTAGTCGTTGGATTGCCAAAGCTGAAATTTGAAGCAAACAAAGTGTGTGAGGCGTGCAGCAAAGGTAAGCAAACCAGAACTTCCTTTAAAAGTAAGAATGCTGTCACAACTAGTAAGCCCCTTGAATTACTTCACATTGATTTGTTCGGACCTGGTAGAACTTTGACACAAAAAAGTGATGCATTGACTGAGTTTAAAGGTTTTTGCAGGAAAGTTCAAAATGAGAAAGGATATTTCATCAAAACAATCCAAAGTGATCATGGTAAGGAGTTCGAAAATAATGAGTTTAATGACTTGTTCAGGGAACACGGGTACACGCACACATTTTCAGCACCCAGAACTCCAGAACATAATGGGATTGTTGAGAGGAAGAACATAACCCTTGTAGAGATGGCTCGTATGATGCTCAATGAAAATAATCTACCTAGGTACTTTTGGGCAGAAGCCGTTAACATGGCATGCTACATTATAAACCGAGCCATGGTAAGACCTCTTCTCAGAAAAACACCCTATGAACTCTTCAAAGGTAAGAAGCCGAATGTGACGACCCGGATCCCAGGTACCAGATATACCCGATAGGATAATCGAATACACCTGATAACACTTGGAACTCGCGAGGCCTCCCAAGAGCAGTAAAGCTCCGAAGGGAAAAAGGATTGTCGTATAGTACATTGAACTGACAGATATAGCAGTAAGCAATTAAATTTCATTAGACCGGGTTGCTGAAATAGCAGAAATAAAATTCCTTTTTAATTAACAGATTACAATTAAAAATTATATACCCAGAGTCAAGTCCAAAGGAAAGACAGCAAGTCTACCAAGTACAGTCAACAGAGAAGAAAGACGTACTAGAGAGTCGGGGGAAACCCGACGAGGCTACCAACTGGCCATGACAAAACGCAAATCTAGGTGCCACGGAAGCAGAACAAACATCACCCCACCTGAAAAGAAGGGGTGAGCCTCGTGTCACTAGCTCAGTAGGGGTCACGTGGATCCCCACTGAAAAACACGCAGTAACACGCTAAAACTGCAGGTAAACGACAATAGTAGCCAAACAGGAAAGCTACACTACAAAGCTGCAAGTCTACACTAGAACGCAGTAAAGGAACAGACGGGTAGTAGGAGTAAGGAGCAAGCTAAAGAAGAGGGGGAAGAGCCCGTGCCAAACAATGGCTACCGAACTAACCTCGGCACCCCAAACCACTCCAAGCAACAGCAGGAAGGTGACTCAGAGCTGACACGGTCAGGAGTTGCCGATCTACCGACAAAATGCCAGGCCTAAAGCGAAGACCCGCAAGAACAACAAGAAAGCCTAGGAGAACCTAGACCGACAACCGACAACACGACCAGAACGTCGTGCACACTGCCCCGCGCACGACCAGAATGTCGCGAGGCGACATAACACTAACCTCGAGTACAGCCACAGAAAGGCTAACCCGAGAAGGTCGTGACGCACAGAAACGCCGAGACTCACGTGTCACGTGACGGGAGTGCCTCACCATAGCCAGCTGCGTCCACTGACGTCTTATGCTACGCCCCACGTACCGAGTCTAACAACGCCTAACCAAACAGGCGGAGACTCCAATACACGCTGACCGGACCCAAACCAGAACAACAACCGAATTCGAGTAACTAGTCAGGGGAACGCCCGTCGGCGCCTCATCCACAAGCCCTAACCACGTGTGCACACACTGGCTCTCGCCTAAGCCAGGCCTCTAACTAGTATTGTCCCCCCGTAGGACGCTACGGTAACCGAGCCGGGAGCCCACGGAACTAGCTTAGGAACCATTTAACAGTAACACCCCTCCCACCACTCCTGAGGTGGGTCGACAACTGAAAGTCGAGGGTAACAGAAAGTGGAGGCTCACGAACACAGAGACCCAAAACACAAGTGCCGAAGCACAGACAGGTTAAATAGACACTGTCACCCGTACTTCCAAGCACCAATGGCAGTACAGACAACTGCCAACTGACTCAGGATAAGGCAACTAGACCTACCAGCGTAACGATCCTTGAGTCGGATGACTCAAAGGCAAGATCGTCACAAACATCGGAACAAGCCGCCAATTGATCTAACTCCTAAGCCACAAAAATGACACACTCCGCAAGAAAACGACGCATGGAGACATGAGGGAAAACCGAAAACCCTCCGCACCCCTAGACACACAGACCGAGGTAAGATGACACCTCGAGGCATCCAGAACAAATGTCTCGAGCTGGATAGAACCACCGAGACAAACAAAGCCACCTGTCAACCCCTGGGTAACCCCCGGTTGACCGGAGCCAGACAACACCGACACAAACAACCCATGCACAGACCCATACACAGCAAGCACAAGCATTCCTGGCTGTCCCATCATGGTTACTACCCTCATAGGACGTCAACAGACACCAACGGGTCACGGGCAAACCACGAGACCAAGCCAAGACAAGCAGAAACCGAAATGGCAATAACAACACTCTGGCTGAACGGACCGTCATTCAACCGCTAGGTAGACCCGGCAGTCAAGGAACAGCCACCACGCAACCAGAGGCTAGGGCATTAGAAGTTCTAGATTGCGTCGTTAGGGAAGTGTCGCAGTCAGGGAAAAGACCGCACCCAGTCACCTAACCAGACCGATCCATAAGACCACTGCCACGCAAACAAAGCCCTAGAACACAAACCTACGACTGCCCAACACACGGGTGAACACCGAACCACCCAACGGCCATCACGACCACGACATGGCTATAACGCACCACCACAGGCGCGTTACACGAGCCTGACGCACCAGGACAGGTGCGTCAGAGCCAACAGGCCCAAGCTTAAAAACTGGTCGAACAGCAGTTAATGGTCCATCACGGACGCGTTACAGCACCCTGGCGTATGGGGGCAAGGCCGTTAGAGCCAACCGACACAGCCACCCAACTCGGCCAAACAACGTGTAACGGCCTAGGACGGGTGCGTTACAAGGCTGTGACGCACAGGGGAACGATCGCTACACGAACTGACTGATACGGTCAAATCTGGTCAAACAGCATGTCACGGCCCAAGGAAGGCGCGTTACAGGGTTGTGACGCATGAGGACCGGTCCATCAGGGCAACCGGTTGACCAGAACCTCAAGAAAATGAAATGGCTGTTACGCATCTACCTGGGTGCGTCAGAGGGCTGTGACGCACCAATGATGGACCGTCACACTCCCACAGCCTCACAAAAATTGAAACGCCCAGAGCCTGTGGCGGTCTATCGTAGGGCCGTCAGAGACTGTGACGGTCTCTGAAACGACCGCTACACCGGCCACGGTGGGAAAACAGTGGTAACGCTGAATCGGCTCATTCCATGCCCCATACATGCCGAATCGCAGGGGATACAAAGCTAAACAATGAAAAACAACATCCGGAGGCTAAAAAGCCCACATGCACGCGCTAAAATGCAAGAATGGGGCGATTCTGACGAATCGACCCAAAACGGGTCACCGGGGTTCCCGGACTCCTACCGGCCCCGAATGACAACCGATCGACACGAAACTGACGTGAATGGGATCCAAACATCCCAGCGGTCATTTTGACACTAACCACGCCGCAAATGGTTGTCGTTTTCCGGCGAATCCTGAAAACCCCAAAAACTACGGTTTTCACTAAATCGGCCCGATCTCCCCTGATCGAGCACCAAACTACGCACAAAAGTAGGGAAAATGTGCGGAACGAAGTGGCGGTCCATCTCCGTACCTCCACCGAAGAAACCGAGCCCCGAAGCGACTAAATCACGCCGAAAATCACATCACGAACCGAACTGTCGGCTTTGAATCCACCATTCGGGATCGCGCCCAAACCGCACCGATCCTCGCTCCATCACGTGCCTTAGTAGCTCCCCAGCGTCGTCACCTCGCCCACGGCCGCCTCCGTCCGCAGCCGGAGCTGAGAGGGTGAGAGAAAGAGAGAGAACGGGAGAGAGAGGGAGTGAGGGCGTGAGTGAGAAGAGAGAGAGGGGGGGTTATAAAAAAAGGAATTATAAATTTTATCTAATTTCCAAAATTCCGTAAAATGTGTCGAAAATGCCCTAATTCAGAAAAATACACAAAAATAGTCAAAATGATCAGCTCGAAGAGTACATCGCAACTACGGCGTCCACGACTCGATGAATTAAGAAATAAACTCACCATAGGGTTCCGTAACTAGTACGAGGGAAAAACCCACATAGATCGTAAAACTCAACTCGGGAGCTACAAAAGCGATCCGAAACTCTCCAAAAAGGATCCGAAAGACCTGATAAAGATCCGACAAAGATCCACCAAGGATCCAGCAAAGATCTGGGGCATTACATCCTCCCCTCCTTCAAGAAATTTCACCCTCGAAGTTAAGGACTAACAAGAAGGAAGAAGCAGGGATGGACAACCCGACGGATACAACCACGAAACAACACAAATCTCGAGAAACACAGCTCAGAGGAACACAGTCAGACTACCATCACAAGCACACGCTCTGGCAGAGCACAACGTAAGTGACCACAAGTCTGACACCTCCGAAATAGGGCAACACTGTTCACGTCTCACCAGAAATGCAGACACGACTGCCACAACAACAGACAACCGAAACCGAGGAACACAACGACAGCATGGAAAGCAGCAGCTTACACAAGGAAACACAGTCCTCTCAGCTGCAAGCTCGACCACATCATCGGCTCCAGTGCCAAAGGTAACCGGGAATACCTGGCACACAAGACGCCAATGACAACAACACCACTGGACCACAAGCACAAGCAAGTCAGTCCTCATCAGACAACACATCTGACCAAGTCGCAAGCTACTCTACTAGGAAAGAAGAGTACGGCAAGCTACTGACAAGACAATGGTCCGAGGCAGAAACATAAAATCATACGGAAACAACACTCACAAAACAACACAGCGGCGATACTTGCAGGATTCCGACTCCGTACAGCACACAGAACCACGGAACACGACTGCGAGCAAGGTCACATCAAAACACAATGGTAGCTGATCACACGACTATAGAGAACAAGTCATGCATCAAGCAGCTCGCCAAGAAAGACCCATCATGTTGAGAAAATGACACGGAAAGCCACAATCTCGGGGAACGCATCTCAAGGACTATCGACATGCCTCGAGATACAACACCCATGAGAAGAAATGCAGAGTAGAGGGTACTCAATCAGCAGGGATGCTGACAAATTCCCCAACACTCGCAACGGCCAAAACTGATAGCAGAATAACTCCCGCAACAGCACGGCAATAGACAAAGTCAAGGCACAAGAAGTCAAGACGAAGTCACATCGAGAAGAAGCAAATCTCTCGATCCGTCAGAATCTAACAACAATGATCCTGGACCAGTGGGTTATCAGCCCACATGCTTCCGCTGCACACTCAAGGAACGCACTTAGGCAACAGAACAACCTCGGCAATCGCATCTTAGCACACACCAGGCGCCATCGTAATCTATGAAGATCACAAATAACACGCCACGAGCACCGATCCAGCGAACACCCGATCACAAGAGCCTGAGTGCAACAGGAGAAGAGCAGCAGCTTCAGCACAAGGCACAAGGAAAAATGCTAATCTCAACATACCTCCACGTCCTGAAATGATAAATGAGCCCTCACAACACATCGGCCGCTGGACACGACATGACAGAATACGGCAAGCGATAGCTCTCGACACAAGGATTATGTCCAAAGCCAAGCAACCGTAAAATGATGAACAAATCAGGCTCAGAGTAAAGCTGTCCACACTTAAGTAGACACATGACAAAGGCACCACTAAGATAGCAATTCCAAGGCCAACCTCGAAAAGACTCCATCAGCAGGAATGAGAAGCAACAAGCTCAACAACGAAAGCTCACCAGGAAGGGAAAATCCTAGCTCGCCTGAGCAACTTCTCAATCATGGAATCTAGTCGAGCACTTCAACAAAAGCAGGACACATCAAGAGCTGAACAGACTCAAGCCGGGATGACCAAAACAACATGGAAATGTGTACGGTCATCAGACCAAGGCCAAAGGTCAACAGCAACCTGAACACTTACAAGAAAACCCTCGAACAATGTACCGCAGATTCAGGCCTTCCGACGAACACCGCCAAGTATGACATGATCGAGGCAAACATCACAACATTAAAGAGGCACCTCGTCACACCCTGACGAGAGCAAAATCACAGTGCACAGTGCTAGAACAGCACACACAAGACAACACGCGGAAACAAAGCGATAAGTGTTGTGTTGGGTTCATTGTGCTCCCTCTTGATTTTGGTTTTGATGATCACAAAATATTGTGTGTGTATGTGGAAGAACTTCATGCATGATTGCATATGTTTTAACACTCATGATCATTGCTATGCTATGCTTGCATGAGTGACTTTAAGCCATTATGTTTTAATGGTCTCATATGATTGAGCATATACATGTTGCATGGATTGATTGTAAAGTGCTTACGATCTAAATCATGACTTGATTGAACCTTGAGAAAGTTAATTAAATGTTCATGTGATTAACATGCTTTTCTGTCCGAGAGAAATGTTCTATTTAGAGTTACTTTTGGCTGAGAAAAATTAGGTTGCTAAAGAGGTTTCAAAGTCTCATTTGAATGAATAAGTTCTTGAAGTCAAGTTGTGATATTTGAGTTTTCAAAGGGATACAATGCTATCATTTATGGCTTTTGATGTATATAACCTTTGGTTGAATGTTTGATGTCACTGGGATGCATGTATAGATCATTTGGATTCACAAAATGAAGGCTTCATGAGAATCTTGGTTGAAAGTGGTAGATGGCATCGAAGTGATTGAACTTGCATTGTCTTAACTTCATTTACTCTCTTATGCAGGTTTAAAATGGAATGCCAATCCCATATGTAAAGGTATCAAGATTCATGGTGAGAACTTGGCACTTTGCATGTGATTATTTTTGGGAGAAAACGGTAAGTTTCCATTTGGAGTTTTTGATCTTGATAGGATATATGGTTGATATGTGTTCTCACATTGCATATACACTTGGCCAATTAGACCCAATCACATTGTTGAATGGCATCCTCATGATATATGAAATTTGGTTCAATGATGCTATCTTATTGCACAAATTGGATAGCCATATGATCTTGATGTTATGTTGTGGTTGATTGAGTTTTCCAAGTGTTTTCATCCTCCTTGTTAATGATTTCATGTATGTACTTCATGCATTCATCACTTGAGATCATTGGGCATGTTTTCTTACATGTTTACTAATATTTTTATTTTGTCTGTATTTTTTCTGTATTTTTTCTGCATGTTTAGGTCGACCTAAAGGACAATTTAGGTTGACCTAAAATTACTGTAACTAGCGGTCGACCGCCAGAAAGTTTAGGTCGACCGAAATTCCCAGAATGGGGTGTTTTCAGTCTGTAAAATTTTGGTCGACCGCCCAAAAATTCCGGCCGACCGCCAGCTTCGCAGCCCCTATTGTTGACTTTGTTTTTCACGAGAATGAAGCATCTATCCATGATTTTTTAATCCTAAGAGTCTCCAGACATCCCTGGAATTGTGGATCTGTGTCTTGGCTTGTCCTTGACCATCCTAGGTCCTATAAACCCACTTGTGCCTAACCTTTTTTACCCTTTTGCCCTTGGGTTGGTGGGAGACCTATTGGGTGTCCTTTTGGAGGTTTCTAGAAGGGTTATTCTTGTCTTTTGGTTCCTCCCATATTTGTATATGTGTGACCTACGAATTTGATTATGTGAGAAGCCCTAAGAGCTAATATTTTCTATCTTATAGGTGAAGAAGAAGGAAAAGGGTTGGAGCTACAAGAGAAAGGGAGATTTCATCTCCTACAAGTGATTTCTGGAGTTCGTGGAAGAAGAAGAAAAGTACCGGATCGACGAGAGGATCAAGAGGACGCAAGAATCATCTTCATCCGGATTCCCTCCGTCGTGTGGTTCAAGAAATATCTTCATCTGGCTATTGGAGTTTGAGGGAGATTATTTCTATATGCTCTCTATGTTGTTCATGATATTCTCCATGATCTATATCTTGGGCTAAGCATGATTTGATCATTCGTGTTTATTTTCCAAACATTAGAGATATTCGTGTGTGTGGACCGTCGGTGTACGGTCGTGTCTTGAACCGTCTGCGAATGGTTGTGGATTTATTGGGCTGCGGTGTTAAAGCAGCGTGTGTGTGTCTTGTTGATCCGGTTGTTGGATTGTGTTGGAGACCTCGTCTCTGTGTGTGTGTGTGTGTGTGTGTGTGTGTGTGTGTGTGTGTGTGTGTGTGTGTGTGTGTGTGTGTGTGTGTGTGTGTGTGTGTGTGTGTGTGTGTGTGTGTGTGTGTGTTGGGGTGTGTCCCCGTGTGTGTGGCGTCGTCCTGCGTGTGTGTTGGAGTGTCGTCTCCGTTTTGGGGATTTATCCCCGAGTGAATCCTCACCGGGTTTGGTGAGGGGTGGACGTAGGGAGCCCGTCGTGGTCCCAAACCACCTTAAAAATCTTGTGTCTTGTGGTTTGCATCTGTGGGTGTGTGCTTAATCGTTCAAATTGATTGTATGTTCGACTGAGTGCCGCAAGATTAAGAGAACAGGTTTGTCTTGTTTAGTTAATTTATCAATCTCGATAAAAGTTGTTAATTCCGCTGCGTAGTTATTTTAATTTGCCATCTAGTGTAGGGGACATTTCAACCCCCCTTCTTGTCCACTCACCTACCTCGGGTCCTTCAATAAGGAATCACCAAACCCAAGCCAGCTGAGGACTGTACTGGACTTTAACGACTCTGGTAACTGCATATCTGAGATCCCCATGTACTTCACACAACAATGGCTCTGATAGCTCAGAAAAGAACTCCAAACATCTCAGAACACCGCTCGGATACCAACTGTGACGACCCGGATCCCGGGTACCAGATATACCCGATAGGATAATCGAATACACCTGATACCACTTGGAACCCGCGAGGCCTCCCAAGAGAGGTAAAGCTCAGAAGGGAAAAAGGATTGTCGTGTAGTATATTGAACTGACAGATATAGCAGTAAGCAATTAAATTTCATTAGACCGGGTTGCTGAAATAGCAGAAATAAAATTACTTTTTAATTAACAGATTATAATTAATAATTATATACCCAGAGTCAAGTCCAAAGGAAAGATAGCAAGTCTACCAAGTACAGTCGACAGAGAAGAAAGACGTACCAGAGAGTCGAGGGAAACCTGACGAGGGTACCAGCTGGCCACGACAACATGCAAATCCAGGTGCCACGGAAGTAGAACGAACATCACCCTACCTAAAAAGTAGGGGTGAGCCTTGTGTCACTGGATCAACAGGGGTCATGCGGATCCCCACTGAAAAACATGCAGTAACACGCTAAAACTGCAGGTAAACGACAGCAGTAGCCAAACAGGAAAGCTACACTAGAAAGCTACAAGTCTACCCTAGAACGCAGTAAAGGAACAGACAGGTAGCAGGAGTAGGGAGCAAGCTAAAGAAGAGGGGGAAGAGCTCGTGCCAAACAACGGCTACCGAACTAACCTCGGCACCTCAAACCACTCCAAGCAACAGCAGGAAGGTGACTCAGAGCTGACACGGTCAGGAGTTGCCGATTTGCCGACAAAATGCCAGGCCTAAAGTGAAGACCCACAAGGACAATAAGAAAGCCTAGGAGAACCTAGACCAACAACCGACAACACGACCAGAACATCGTGCACACTGCCCCGCGCACGACCAGAACGTCGCGGAGGCGACAGAACACTGACCTCGAGTACAGCCACGGAAAGGCTAACCCGGGAAGGTCGTGACGCACAGAAACGTCGAGAGTCACGTGTCAGGTGATGGGAGTGCCTCACTATAGCCAGCTGCGTCCACTAACGTCTTATGCTACGCCCCACGTACCGAGTCTAACAACGCCTAACCAAACAGGCGGAGACTCTAGTACACGCTGACCGGACCCAAACCAGAACAGCAACCGAATTCGAGTAACTAGTCAGGGGAACGCCCGTCGGTGCCTCATTCACAAGCCCCTAACCACGTGTGTACACACTGGCTCTCGCCTAAGCCAGGCCTCTAACTAGTATTCTCCCCCCGTAGGACGCTACGGTAACCGAGCCGGGAGCCCACGAAACTAGCTTAGGAACCGTTTAACGGGAACACCCCTCCCACCACTCCTGAGGTGGGTCGACAACTGAAAGTCGAGGGTAACAGAAAGTGGAGCCTCACGAACACAGAGACCCAAAACACAAGTGCCGAAGTACAGACATGTTAAACAGACACTGTCACCCGTACTTCCAAGCACCAATGGCAGTACAGACAACTACCGACCGACTCAGGACAAGGCAACTAGACCTACCAGCACAAAGATCCTTGAGTCAGACGACTCAAAGGCAAGATCATCACGAACAGCGGAACAAGTCACCAATCGGTCTAACTCCTATGCCACAGAAACGACACACTCCGCAAGAAAATGACGCACGGAGACCTGAGGGAAAACTGAGAACCCTCTGCACACCTGGATACACGGACCGAGTTAAGATGACACCTCGAGGCATCCAGAACCAATGTCTCGAGCTGGACAGAACTGCCGAGACACACAAAGCCACCTGTCAACCCCTGGGTAACCCCCGGTTGACCGGAGCCAGATTACACCGACACAAACAACTGACGCACAGACCCACACGCAGCAAGCACAAGCATTCCTGGCTGTCCCATCATGGTTAGTGCCCCCATAGGACGTCAACAGACACCCACGGGTCACGGGCAAACCACGAGACCAAGCCAAGACAAGCAGAAACCGAAAGGGCAATAAGAACACTCTGTCCGAACGGACCGTCATTCAATCAACCGCTTGGCAGACCCGACAATCAAGGAACAGCTGCCATGCTACCAGAGGCAAGGGCTTTGGCAATTCTAGATTGCGTCGTTAGGGAACTGTCACAGTCAGGGAAAAGACCGCACCCAGTCACCTAACCCGACCGATCCAGAAGACCACTGCCACACAAACAAAGCCCTAGAACACAAACCTATGACTGCCCAACACACGGGCGAACATCGAACCACCCAACGGCCATCACGACCACGACAGGGCTGTAACGCACCACCACAGGCGGGTTACACGAGCCTGACGCACCAGGACAGGTGCGTCAGAGCCAACAGGCCCATGCTTAAAAATTGGTCGAATAGCAGGTAACGGTCCATCATGGATGCCTTACAGCACCCTGGCGCATGGGGGCAAGGCCGTTAGAGCCAACCGACGCAGCCACCCAACTCAGCCAAACAATGTGTAACGGCCTAGGACGGGAGCGTTACAAGGCTGTGACGCACAGGGGAACGACCGCTACACGAACTGACTGATATGGCCAAATCCAGTCAAACAGCATGTAACGGCCCAAGGAAGGCGCGTTACAGGGCTGTGATGCATAAGGACTGGGCCGTCAGGGCAACCGGCTGACCAGAACCTCAAGAAAACGAAATGGCTGTGACGCATCTACCTGGGTGCATCAGAGGGCTGTGACGCACCAATGATGGACCGTCACACTCCCACAGCATCATAAAAATTGAAATGCCCAGAGCCTGTGGTGGTCTATCGTAGGGCCGTCAGAGACTGTGACGGTATCTGAAACGACCGCTACACCGGCCACGGCGAGAAAACAGTGGAAACGCCGAATCAACTCATTCCACACCCCATACACGCCGAAGCGCAGGGGATACAAAGCTAGACGATGAAAAACAAAGTCTGGAGGATAAAAAGCCCACATGCACGTGCTAAAACGCAAGAACGGGGCGATTTTGATGAATCGACCCAAAATGGGTCACTGGGGTTCCCAGACTCCTACCGGCCCCGAATGACAACCGATCGACACGAAACTGACGTGAATGGGATCCAGACATCCCAGTGGTCATTTTGACACTAACCACGCCGTAAATGGTTGCCATTTTCCGGCGAACCCTGAAAACCCCAAAAACTACGATTTTCACTAAATCGTCCCGATCTCCCCCGATCGAGTGCCAAACTACGCACAAAAGCAGGGAAAATGTGCGGAACGAAGTGGCGGTCCATCTCCCAACCTCCACCGAAGAAACCGAGCGCCGAAGCTACTAAACCACGCCAAAAACCACATCACGAATCGAACCGTCAGCTTTGAATCCACCGTTCTGGATCGCGCCCAAACCACACCGATCCTCGCTCCATCACGCGCCTCAGCAGCTCCCCAGCGTCGTCACCTCACCCACGGCCGCCTCCGTCTGCAGCCAGAGCCGAGAGGGTGAGAGAATGAGAGAGAACGGGAGAGAGAGGGAGTGAGGGCGTGAGTGAGAAGAGAGAGGGGGGTTATAAGAAAAAGGAATTAGAAATTTTATCTAATTTCCGAAATTCCGTAAAATGCGTCAAAAATGCCCTTATTCAGAAAAATACGCAAAAATAGTCGAAACGATCGGCTCGAAGAGTACATCGCAACTGCGGCATCCACGAGTCGATGAATTGAGAAATAAACTCACCGTAGGGTTCCGTAACTAGTACGAGGGAAAAACCCACACGGATCGTAAAACTCAACCCGGGAGCTACAAAAGCGATCCGAAACTCTCCAAAAAGGATCCGAAAGACCTGATAAATATCCGACAAAGATCCACCAAGGATCTAGCAAAGATCCGGGGCATTACACCTAATATCTCTCATCTTAAACCATTCGGGTCTGTTTGTTACATTTTGAACAATGGAAAATCTGACTTAGGCAAATTCGATGCAAAAAGTGATCGTGGAATATTTCTTGGGTACTCTCTCACTTCAAGAGCTTATCCGGTGTACAACCTAAGAACTATTATAGTGGAAGAGAGCTCGCATGTCATTGTGGACGAGTCGTTCAATTGGAATATTAACAAGGATTCATGTGTGTATGATGAAGATGAAGTGAATGGAGAAGAAAAAGCACCGAAGGCCTCACAAGAACAGGACATTCAAGAAGAAAGACTGGAAAATGAGATTCAAGAAGATCAATTTGTGCAGGAACTACCAAGGCAGTGGAGATTTACAAAGAACCATCCAGCGGAAAATGTAATTGCCGATGTTGAAGAAAGAGTTAGAACAAGATCCTCCTTCAGGGAAGTAGAGAACTCAGATTATATAGCCCTACTCTCTCAATTTGAGCCTCACACTGTAGAGGATGCTTTGAAAGACAATTCCTGGATCTTAGCTATGCAAGAAGAACTATACCAGTTCCAAAGAAACAAGGTGTGGTTCCTCGTGCCTCGCCCTAGAGATCACTCCGTGATCGGAACCAAATGGGTTTTCTGGAACAAATTAAATGATCAAGGAGTGGTAACTAGGAACAAAGTCAGGCTAGTAGCCAAAGGCTATAGTCAAGAACTAGGAATTGACTTTGATGAGTCCTTTGCCCCTGTGGCAAGACTCGAAGCTGTGAGAATTTTTCTAGCATTTGCATGTTTCAATAACATTAAATTGTTTCAAATGGATGTTAAAAGCGCATTTCTAAATGGATACATTCAGGAGGACGTGTATGTGGAGCTGCCACCGGGGTTCAAGGATCAAGGGACCATGTCTTCAAGCTAGAGAAAGCATTGTACGGTCTAAAACAAGCAACTCGCGCATGGTATGATAGACTAAGTGTTTTTCTCATTCAAAGTGGCTTCAAACGAGGTAATGTCGATCAAACTCTTTTTAAAAAAATGAATGGTAAGAAAATCTTGACGGTCCAAATCTATGTAGACGATATCATTTTTGGCTCGACTAATGATGATCTTAGTGAGGACTTTGTAAAGTTGATGCAAAGCAAATTTGAATGAGTCTTATGGGAGAGCTGACATTCTTTTTGGGACTGTAGATTAAGCAAATGGAGGATGCTCTCTTCATCAGTCAAAGGAAATATGCACAGGAGCTTCTCAAGAAATTCAATTCAGCACAGCTAAGTCGCAGCCAACTCCAATGTCCACAACACTTAAGCTACACCAAGACGATAAAGGAAAATATGTTAATCAAACACTTTTCAAAAGCATGATTGGATCATTGCTATATTTGATAGCTAGTAGGCCGGACATTCAGTTTGCTGTATGTTTATGTCACGCCCCGATGCGGAAAATTGGAACGTAGCAGTTATAACACTCATGTCAATCAGAGCATTCATTCCCACAAGAGGCCAACAACTTCATGCAAATAACTAAAACTTTATTGATAATAAAGATGAAGTGTACTTATTATAATTGACATCTCGTGGACTTTAGTATCTTAACAATGACTGATATAGAAGAAGAAGAATACACAAGTTCTACTAAGACTCCAGACATTCGCTATGGAAGTAACTACATTGACTCTAAAGAAAGAAACGACTAACGCTAATTGGCTAGCTCCTGCCATCACTCTTGCCCGAGCCCATCAGTTTGAGTCTCCTCATCCGAGCGACCTGAAAAGGTGGGAAAAATAGAGTGAGCGAGAGCTCAGTAGGATTTTATATCTATATCATCATGCATAATTTAAGTGATTAATCATTTCATCATGTATGACAATGCGATAAAAATAAACGTATAAACATACGATAGATGACAAATAAGATGGTATTCAAGAATAAATGCAAGTATAACAAGAGTTTTCCATGGGGTTTCAAGTAAAGTTTCCATGTGAATTTGGCCATGTCAAGCACGCACGTCATGTCACGCAAGAAATTTCAAGTGATTGAGTGAAGTAGAATGTCGTAGATTAACACGCTAGTCATGCACAGCGGTGCAATGCCACACCTTGTCATTACAAACTCTTCGGGGCACAAGTACTTTCGGGCGCTCCCCCCAGGACCAGACCGGGCCCTTATGATGCGTTGGCACTGAAGGGGTTGAATCATAGATCCCAATCTAGACATTCACTTATATAAATGGCCAAGAGTTTCAAGGCTAAGTTCATGTAACTTATTTCTAAGATCAATGAAATTCGATGTAAGTGAAGATGAGAAGTCTTGGGAATGTGACATGAAGGTCAGAGTTCAAGGAAACAATCATGAATCAAGACAAGATTTCATAGTCCAAAGCCATCCTCGGCACGGCTGCTTCAACACACAAAAACCCACGAAAACACGTTTTGTCTCAAATGTTGCGATCTCACCTGGACCGCTAGGAAGAGCCTAACAGTCTAATCTGGACCGTTTTCATGTTGGGAACAACAAGGTGGTTCAGCCGACCTAGTCGGGTCCTCGATCAGTCTAGGGCAGGGTGGTACCACACCAAGGTCCAGCCCACGCACCCTAAGTTGATAGAGGGGACTTTGGTCGACTTGACCAGTTTAGGGTCGACTTGGAATCAATAATAAGTCGACATAACAATCTGGCTCATAGCCAGGTCAGGGGGGGCCTAGCGGTCTATCGTAGGGCCGCTAAGGAAGCCCTAGCGGTCCCTGGAAGGCCGCTAGCGGGTTAAGCAGAATAACCCCTATGTTGGGTTGTCCAAAACGTGAGTCAAGCAGGTCGGTGGGTTTAGGTCTTAGTGATACAACCTGCCCGATGTCCTAGTGGGAATCCTAAGCTAGCAGGGTCTTACGGAGGTCTCATAATAGTGATCCTAGTCCAACGGAAGGAGTATCCGGTGGAGAGTCCCAACTACTACAAGATTGAGGCTTAGAAACATGGAAAACAGAAACGGTGCGGTCAGTCAATGCCACCGGAGTGGCATGACTGTCAAACAAAACAATATGAATAATATTCCGCAAGTTACAAGTGGCAAAATTTCTTTAAATTGATCAAAACTTGTTTATTCTAATGATTTTCACATGGTGGTCTAAGGATGATAATCAAGAAGAAAATAATCATGAAGATGATGAAAATTTATTTCAGTTTTTTTTTCTATCAAGTTAACAATACATTTTTCGTCATTACTGGTCAATTAAACATGCTGGACACTAGCTAACAATCAGTCAAAACGCAGAAAAACCAAGTATATGTTTTACAGTGCGAGGCCAGAAAATCGTCAGGGGGAAGACCGCTTTATGTTGTAAACGGTTAGGCAAGGACCGTTTCATTAATAAAAACTATTTCTTTTTAAAAACTAGGGCATCTAGACTGTCTATCACATGACCGCCACTTTGCCATGCGATCGCTGGAAGGACCGTTTCGAATACCGAGATCCATCGACGGTGAACCCCGACAGACTTTGATTAAAACCTCGAATACGAGCGATATGATAAACAAAATTTAGGCAAAAACCTACCTTTGGAAAGAGCATTCAAAGGCAAACAAGATAGCATGCGTTGAATTGATTTTAGACTAAGTTGAACTAATATAAAACGAACTAAAAGAGAAGACAACCCTTCGGATATACCTTCGGGTAAAATGCTAAATTTGATCGACCTGGTACACTAAAATTAAGCAAAATAGAATCAAACGAAAGAGGATTTAGGGACGAATAAGATGACATGCTTGATTATTAGTTTTGCTTGAGAGAAACCTACCTTAATCAACGGGAAAGGAAGAGAGCAAATGCGCACCGGAACCCTAACTCGACCCGCTTCAAACACCCAAAATTCGCCCAAGCTCAGCCACGGTCGACCACGCCGCCGGCCACACGATCAAATGAGGGTCACCAACAGTCGAAGCTCTCAATTTATAGACCCTAATGAAGTCTCTAGAGATCGAATTCGACCCAAGAGTCCAAAGAGTAAAAAACGGAGAGAAATTAGGGATTGATCAAATCCGCCGCCGCCGTGCCAAATTGAGGGGTCTAGGGTTATCATTTTCGAAGAAGAATCAATCAACAAGGGTTGGGCTAGGATTAGGCTTCGATTAGAGCCCATTAGGGCGAGAATTAAGGTCCAATTTAGCGATTTAGGTTGTTCTTTATAAAGCTATGATTTTTAGCCAAAATATTGAAATTGGGCCTAATCCAATTTTATTCTGGGTCCGTTTCTTAAGATAAACTTGTTGGAAACAACGTTTTACACAGGATACACATTTTGCTATATTTTTATTAAAACTTCAAAAATCTGAGCCAAGAATAAAATAATCTAATAATTACATAATATCGTGATATTCGATATTTAAAAAAATTCAAGATGCTACACCCTCCCCCACTTTAAGGAATTTGCTCCTCCAAATTCATCGAATCTGACTAACGAAGAAAACGAATACCAACCTTAGAACAAATCGGGATACAGCTTTCTAATCGCTTCTTCGGATTCCCACGTGGCTTCTTCAGTTCCACGCCGACTCCACTTGATCTTGACCATCGGAATGGATCGATTCCTGAGTTGTTGTTGTTTGAATTCCAAAATCTTGACAGGATTCTCCTCGTAGGATAAATTCTCTTTCAGTTCTAAGTCTATATGTTGGATGATATGCGAAGGGTCGTATACATACTTTCGTAACATAGACACGTGGAAGACATTATGAGTCCCCGATAACTGAGGTGGTAATGCCAGCCTATAGGTAACTTCGCCTACCCTCTCCAAGATTTCGAACGGACCAACAAACCGTGGGCCCAACTTGCCTCAGATTCCAAATCTTTGAATACCTCTTGAAGGTAAAACTTTCAGAAACACATGCTCACCGACCCGAAACTCAAATTCCTTCTTCTGTTATCAGCATAGCTCTTCTGCCTTGACTGAGCAATCTTCAAATGGTTCCTAATGACTTGAATATTCTTGGATGACTCTAAAACAAGATCTGGTCCGAGCCATTGCTTCTCACCGATCTCTTCCAACAAAGAGGGGACCTACAGCTTCTGCCATACAAAGCCTCAAATGGTGCCATCTGTATGCTGGACTGGAAACTGCTGTTGTAGGCAAAATCGATCAAAGATAAATGTTCATGCCAACTACCTCCAAAGTCGATCATGCAGGCCCTCAACATGTCTTCAACAATCTGATTAGTCCTCTCAGTCTGTCCATCCGTCTGAGGGTGAAACGCAGTACTGAAGTTCAAACGGGTCTCTAAGGATGCTTGCAGACCTTTCCAAAAGTGAGAGGTAAACCTGAGGTCACTGTTAGATATGATAGATACAGGAACTCCATGCAACCTCACTATTCCTTCGTATACAGGCAGCCAAAACATCCACAGTCTACTTAGTTTTAATAGGCAAAAAGTGCGCAGATTTAGTCAAACGATCAACAATCACCCAAATTGCATCAAAATTACTACGAGTTCTAGGTAAGCCCATTATAAAATCCATGCTGACACTCTCCCACTTCCATTGCGGTATTTCGAGAGGTTTTCACTTTCCAGCAGGCCTAAAATGTTCGGCCTTGACTTGCTGACATACTAAACATTTGCTTACAAATTCGGCCACTTCTCTTTTCATGTTTGGCCACCAAAAGGTCCTCTTCAAATCTCGATACATCTTTGTAGCTCCTGGATGAATGGTGTGCTTGGACCTATGGGCTTCCTCGAGAATCTTTTTCTTCACTTCGCAGAATCAGGGACACAAGTTCTACCACGAAACAACAATCTATCATCATCAGCCAATACAAAGTCTGGTCGACTGGTCATCTGCTCTTTAATTTATACTAGCAACGGGTCATTATCCTGCAATTGCTTAATCTCTGCCAGCAGCTCTGAATGAAGCTGGACATGAGCAATCATAACTCGATCTTCCTTCTCTACGACATTAAGATCTAAGCTTGCAAACTACTCTAACAACCTCCATTCTTGAAGCATCAAACTTGCTAATCTGGCCATCGGCTTTTTGCTCAAAGCATCTGCCACAACATTCCCCTTCCCCGGGTGATACTCAATAGAGAAGTCGAAATCTTTTAAATACTCGAGCCACCTTCTCTGCCTCATATTCAGTTCCTTCTGAGAGAATAAATATTTTAGGCTCTTATGATCAGAGTACACTATGAATGTTTCTCCATATAGGTAGTGCCTCCAAATCTTCAGAGCAACCACCACTGCTGCTAACTCCAAGTCATGAACAGGGTAATTCTCTTCGTGCTTCCTTAGCTGCCTGGATGAATAAGCTATCACTTTCCCTCTCTGCATCAACACACAACCTAAGCCGATTCCTGATGCATCGGTATCTACTTCAAAACCTCCTTCTCCGGATGGTAAAGCCAACACTGGGGCAGTGGTCAAGCACACCTTCAAAGTTTGGAAACTTCTGTCACACTCTTCTGACCACTTGAATCGATTCTCCTTACGAGTCAATCTAGTCAAGGGTACTGCAATCTTGGAGAAATCCTGAATGAACCTTCGATAGTAACCTGCTAGGCCTAAGAAGCTCCTGATTTCTGTTGCATTTACAGGCCTTTCCCAATTACGTACCGCCTCTACTTTAGAAGGGTCTACCGAAATTCAATCTTTGGAAATAATATGCCCTAGAAAAGACACTTCTTGCAGCCAAAACTCACACTTACTTAGCTTGGCGTATAATTGATGATCCCTTAGTATCTGCAATGCCATCTTCAAGTGCTCCTCATGCTCCTCCTTGCTCTTGGAGTATATAAGAATACCATCAATAAATACCACAACCCATTGATCTAAGTAGGGTCGGAACACACTGTTCATTAGCTGCATGAAAGCTGCAAGAGCATTTGTTAGTCTAAACGGCATTACAACAAATTCAAAGTGCCCATACCTACTACGGAATGCCGTCTTATAAATATCCTCATCCTTTATTCTTAACTGGTGATACCCTGATCTGAGATTGATTTTTGAGAAATATAGGGCTCCAACTAGCTGATCAAACAACTCATCAATCCTCGGTAACGGGTACTTGTTCTTAATAGTGAGCTGGTTCAAATGGCGATAATCAATACACAGTCTCAATGAACCATCCTTCTTTCTTACGAAAAGCACAGGGGCACCCCATGGGGAAGCACTCGGACGAATAAACCCTTTTTCTAGCAATTCCAGTAACTGCTCCTTCAATTCCTTTAACTCAGCGGGGGACATACGATACAGAGCTTTAGAAATAGGTGAAGCGCCAGGAATTAAATCAATAGAGAAAATCACCTCCCTCTCTGGAGGAAGACCTGGCAATTCTTCAGAAATACTTCTGAAAAATCTCGAACAACCGAGATGTCCTTCAACTCCACTTCCTTCTTATCGATCAAAGAGACCAAGGCCAAGAATGCCTGACACCCTCTCCTTAACAACTTGTTCTCTCGGAGTGCCGAAATAAGTGGCATGGACTTCGATTGCCTAGAGCCATAAAAGAAAAGCTCTAGGCGTCCAGGGAAAGACACTACTCCTGATTTACAATGAACACTAGCTCCATGTCTAGCTAACCAATCCGCTCCTAGAATCACATCATAATCTTTCATCTTTATGCATACCAAATCAGCCGGTAATTTATAATTATTAATCAAAACTTCACTAGAGGGGTAATAAAATTTAATCTTTGACCCCGAACCAATAGGGGTTGATATCATAAGATCAGAATCCAATAATACTGGTTTCACAGATAAAGTCTTAGCAAATTTCTGAGATATAAATGAATGAGTAGCTCCAGTGTCGAAAAGTACAAATGCTGGTTTAGAAAGAATAGTAAAGGTACCTTTGACAATACCTCCTTCCTCGGTAGCCTCGGTTTCAGTCTCTGCATCTTGGAGGGCTTGGAGCTTGCCCTGCCGTCGTTGACTTCCCTGTGGCTTGTCAGATGTCGCCTGCTCAGTAATAAGGGGACACTTAGGGATTCGATGGTCCCTGCTACCACATCTCAAACAAGCGCCCAGCTTGCGCCAACATTCTTCCATCTTGTGACCCAGGCGGTCACAGTACCCACAGATTGCTTTAGATGGAGCAGTCGATCATGTCTTCTTATCTCCTTCCTTCGGCTTCTTGTCCTTCGAAAAACTCAGCCCGCCATTGGGCCTCTTCTTGCCATTAGTGGGTATAAAATTTTCGGAGCTGGTAGTCTGCTCCCTCTTCTTGTCTCGACCTCTTATTCGGTCTGTCATCTCCATCGTATCCTCGAGAACTTGGGCCTTTCGAACAATCTCAGCATAAACGTGGATCTCCAAAGGTGCCAATTGGTTAATGTACTGAAGCTTCAATCCATTTAAAAATCACTTGGCCTTCATCTTCTCCGTAGATACTAAGTGCGGCGCATAGTGGGATAATCTGGCGAACTGCGCCTCGTACTCAGCAACTGATAAGTTCCTTTGTTTCAGTGAAGCCAACTCCGCCGCCTTCTTTTCCTGCACACGATCTGAGAAATATTTGATGTTAAAATGCTCCTTGACTTCATCCCACGTCGCACGCCTATTGCCGAGCGTGGCTTCCACGGCTTCCCACCAAGCACGTGCATCGCGCTCCAATTGAAAATTTGCCAAAAGGACTCGATCCTAGTCACCACACTGCATAACTCTGAAGATATGCTCCATCTCCTTCAGCCAGTGCTCTGCCTCATCGGGGTCTGCAGTGCCACCAAAATGAGGGGGATTCAAGCCACGAAAGTTCTGGTGGAGATCACCGGCTCCATGATGCGTGCCTCCATGCGCCACCTACTGTAAGGCCTGGGTCAGGCACTGGACCATGCGTTGCATGTCTCGCCACTGTGCATGCTCAGCTGCCATCGCGAGAAATTCCTACAACGTAAAGAGAATTAATTAAGAACGTTCTACCGGATCTATTTTTTTAGAGTTGGTTAATTAACTTAACCCGAGTCTCTACCCCATCTCACTGGGTTGGATTTCAAACCTTACTAATGTCACGGGTTCTATAACACTTCTAGAAACCTAGGATCTAAAGAAAACATAGCTCTGATACCACAAAAACTGTCACGCCCTAATACGGAAAATCGGAACGCAGTAGTTATAACATTCATGTCAATCAGAGCATTCATTGCCACAAGAGGCCAACAACTTCATGCAAATAACTAAAACTTTATTAATAATAAAGATGAAGTGTACTTATTACAATTGACATCTCGTGGACTTTACTATCTTAACAACGACTGACATAGAAGAAGAAGAATACACAAGTTCTACTAAGACTCCCGACATTCGCTATGGAAGTAACTACATTGACTCTAAAGAAAGACACGACCAATGCTAACTGGCTCGCTCCTACCATCACTCTTGCCCGAGCCCATCAGTTTGAGTCTCCTCATCCGAGCTACCTAAAAAGGTGGGAAAAACTGAGTGAGCGAGAGCTCAGCAGGATTTTATATCTCTATCATCAGGCATAGTTTAAGTGATTAATCATTTCATCATGTATGACAATGCAATAAAAATAAACATATAAGCATGCGATAGATGACAAATAAGATGGTATTCAAGAATAAATGCAAGTATAACAAGAGTTTTCCACGGGGTTTCAAGTAAAGTTTCCATGTGAATTTGGCCATGTCAAGCACGCACGTCATGTCACACAAGAAATTTCAAGTGATTGAGTGAAGTAGAATGTCGTAGATTAACACGCTAGTCATGCACTGCGGTGCAATGCCACACCTTGTCATTACAAACTCCCCGGGGCACAAGTACTTTCGGGCGCTCCTCCCAGGACCAGACCGGGCCCTTATGATGTGTTGGCACTGAAGGGTTTGGATCATAGATCCCAATCTAGACATTCACTTATATAAATGGCCAAGAGTTTCAAGGCTAAGCTCATGTAACTTATTTCTAAGATCAATGAAATTCCAAGTAAGTGAAGATGAGAAGTCTTGGGAATGTGACTTGAAGGTCAGAGTTCAAGGAAATAATCATGAATCAAGACAAGATTTCGTAGTCCAAAGCCATCCTCGGCACGGCTGCTTCAACACACAAAAACCCACGAAAACACGTTCTGTCTCAAAGGTTGCAGTCTTACCTGGATCGCTAGGAAGAGCCTAACGGTCAAACCTGGACCGTTTTCATGTTGGGAACAGCAAGGTGATTCAGCCGACCTAGTCGAGTCCTCGATCAGTCTGGGGTAGGGTGGTACCAAACCAAGGTCCAGCACACGCACCCTAAGTTGATAGAGGGGACTTTGGTCGACTTGACTAGGGTAGGGTCGACTTGGAATCAATAATAAGTCGACATAACAATCCGGCTCATAGCCAGGTCAGGGGGGGGCCTAGCGGTCTATCGTAGGGCCTTTAAGGAAGCCCTAGCGGTCCCAGGAAGGCCGCTAGTGGGTTGAGCAGAACAACCCGTATGTTGGGTTGTGCAAAACGTGAGTCAAGCAAGTCGGTGGGTTTAGGTCTTAGTGGTACAACCTGCCTGACGTCCTAGTGGGAATCCTAGGATCGCGGGGTCTTACGGAGGTCTCATAATAGTGGTCCTAGTCAACGGAAGGAGTATCCGGTGGAGAGTCCCAACTACTACAAGATTGAGGCTTAGAAACATGGAAAACAGGAACGGTGCGGTCAGTCAATGCCACCGGAGTGGCGTGACTGTCAAACAAAACAATATGAACAATATTCCGCAAGTTACAAGTGGCGAAATTTCTTTAAATTGATCAAAACTTGTTTATTCTAATGATTTTCACATGGTGGTCTATGGATGATAATCAAGAAGAAAATAATCATGAAGATGATGAAAATTTATTTCAGTTTTTTTTCTATCAAGTTAACAATACATTTTTTGTCATTACTGGTCAATTAAACATGCTGGACACTAGCTAACAATCAGTCAAAATGCAGAAAAACCAAGCATATGTTTTACAGTGCGAGGCCAGAAAACCGTCAGGGGGAAGACCGCTTTATGTTGTAAACGGTCAGGCAAGGACCGTTTCATTAATAAAAACTATTTCCTTTTAAAAACTAGGGCATCTAGACGGTCTATCGCATGACCGCCACTTCGCCATGCGGCCGCTGGAAGGACCGTTTCGAATACCGAGATCCGCCGACGGTGAACCCCGACAGACTTCGATTAAAACCACGAATACGAGCGATATGATAAACTAAATTTAAGCAAAAACATACCTTTGAAAGGGCATTCAAAGGCAAACAAGATAGCATGCGTTGAATTGAGTTTAGACTAAGTTGAACTAATATAAAATGAACTAAAAGAAAAGGCAACCCTTCGGGTATACCTCCGGGTAAAATGCTAAATTTGATCGACCTGGTACACTAAAATTAAGCAAAATAGAATCAAACGAAAGAGGATTTAGGGACGAAATAGATGACATGCTTGATTATTAGTTCTGCCTAAGAGAAACCTACCTTAATCAACGGGAAAGGAAGAGAGAAAATGCGCGTCGAACCCTAACTCGACCCGCTTCAAAAGCCCAAAATTCACCCAAGCTCGGCCACGATTGACCACGCCGCCGGCCACACGATCAAATGAGGGTCACCAGCAGACGAAGCCCTCAATTTATAGACCCTATTGAAGTCTCTAGAGATCGAATTCGACCCAATAGTCCAAAGCGTAAAAAACGGAGAGAAATTAGGGATTGATCAAATCCACCGTCGCCGCGCTAAATTGAAGGGTCTAGGGTTAGGGTTTTCAAAGTAGAATCGGTCAACAAGGGTTGGGCTAGGGTTAGGCTTCAATTAGAGCCCATTAGGGCGAGAATTAAGGTCCAATTTAGCAATTTAGGTTGTTCTTAATAAAGCTACGATTTTTAGCCTAAATATTGAAATTCGGCCTAATCCAATTTTATTCTAGCTCCGTTTCTTAAGATAAAGTTGTTGGAAACAACGTTTTACACAGGATACATATTTTGCTATATTTTTATTAAAACTTCAAAAATCTAAGCCAAGAATAAAATAATATAATAATTACATAATATTGTGATATTCGATATTTAAAAAAAATTAGGATGCTACACCCTCCCCCACTTTAAGGAATTTGCTCCTCCAAATTCATCGAATCTGACTAACGAATATAATGAATACCAACCATAGAACAAATCTGGATACAGCTTTCTAATCGCTTCTTCGGATTCCCACGTGGCTTCTTCAGTTCCACGCCGACTCCACTAGATCTTGACCATCGGAATGGATCGATTCCTAAGTTGTTGTTGTTTGAAGTCCAAAATCTTGACAGGCTTCTCCTTGTAGGATAAATTCTCTTTCAGTTCTATGTTTGTATGTTGGATGATATGGGAAGGATCATATACATACTTTCGTAACATAGACACGTGGAAGACAATATGAATGCCCGATAACAGAGGTGGTAATGCCAGCACATAGGCAACTTCACCTTGATACGCACAGCGGAAAGTGAGATAGAAGGGGGGATGAATAGATCACTCCCAAATTCGATAAACTCAGAAACAAATACTCAACCCTTCAAAACGTAGTGAAGAAAAACTTCGGAGATAGGTAATAGAGATATCTAGACTATGGATTGAGATCAAGAGAGAAATTCATGATGAAGCAATATATCAAGTAGATGAAGATCAAGCACAAAGTAGACAGGCAAACCCACAAGAGAGATAGAGTTTTTTAGGTGGTTCGATTGCTACCTGCAATCTACGTCCACCCCTCACTCAGAAGAGTAAGATTTCCTTGCAATGATCAATCGCACACAACAAACTCAGTCTACGACAACCGCTGCCAAACAGTTTGCCCTGAGGAACAGCCTCTTCAGTCTTCTGATCAACCAGAAGAAGCACTGGAGAACCGATCTCCCTTCCTTTGCACGCAGCAAAGGGAACCCTATGAAATTGCTCCCAAGCAACTCACAAAACTAGAGGATCAAACCTCTCTTCCTCCAAGATCAATGGAGGGAAACCGGAGAACTTCTCCCTTCCTTCGAACAAGCTTGGAGGGCAACAAAATGGAATTGGAAACAAAGGAAACTTGAAAAGAAAAGACCAATGGAAAACAACTATCTCAAACTCAAAATAATGTACCTTCCGTAGAAGCAGATTTTCAGATTCACAGATAGCTTTCTCTTAGAATTTTCTCTCTGCTCTGGATGGAGTGATTTTTCTCTGGTTTTCTCTCTAGATCACCAGCACAGCTCTCACGCTTCTCTCCTTTTTCTACTGTTCCATCCTCATCTCTCGAACCCTTTTCCTCAATATATATATATATATATGAATGTTCCAGAAACTTAGGCGTGTGGATACCACGTTTCTCGCCTAAAAGGTTGGGGCACGTGTCAGAATGTTTTGGACCTCCATCTTCCTCGGATCACGTGCCATCCATCTAGTGAATGCACAGACAAACTGTCAGAAAGGAATAAACATTTTGGCACACACTTAGCACAAGTTGTACCGACGTAGCGAGTGAGTAAGCATAAACTGCATTGAGTAGGAGTTTCCAAGTCAAACAATGCACTGACTTACTACAAGGTGAACAAGAAGTTGCACCGAGTTGAAATGAGCAAAAACGTGGGATGCACTGACTAAGATTGGCAGGAAAAAGCACCGATGCGGAATGAAACAGAAGATGCACCAATCTACTTTAGCTACCTACAAGATTTGCACCGAGTGTAATATGCCTGAGACAAGAACAGCACCGACCTCGTTGTTGTAGGGATTTGTATAGACTTGACTATGCACCGATCATATTTTTATCTCAAGCAAAGTATGCACCGACTTCATGTTATTCAGAAAGAGAAAGAATGCACCGAGTTGAAATATGCAGTCCAAGCAAGAGTTGCACCGAGATGGCAGAGAGAAATGCCCAGAACAAAGAGAGATGTAAGATAGACTTGCACCGAGTTGGATTTGCACTTAGAAAGGAATGAGCAGACTAAACAATGCATTCTAGACAAGAATTGCACCAACCCAGATATTGCACTGACCTCAAGAGGTGAGATGCAAATACATGATATGCACGGACCTTGGTGCACACGACTTAGTGAGATGCACTGAGACAGAATATGAACGATAGAACCTGTGCATGAACAAGGACTTGCACTGAGGCAAGCTCTTTATGCGAGAAATGCAGAACTTGGAAAGACTTGCACCGAACAAGCTTATGAACAAGACAATGCATTCACTGAGTTAATATGCATTAAGCAAAAAAACGAGTGACAAACAATGCACAGACCTAAATCATGCAACAAGCATAGACCTTCTTCAAGCTTAGAAACAAAGAAATGCACCATGGCATACTATGCACGGACATTATGCGAGATGCACCTAGCTCTTCTGAGTCGAACACAAGTGTTGAGCTTATAGAAAGAAACTTGCACCGAGGCAAGGACATACCACGTCTAGAGTAAAGCATGCACTGATCTATTGAATGCATATGAACAGGAGAATGCATGGACCATTATTGCAAGAGTGCGATAAAACAAATTGATTTATAGTGTGAGACATCATCAAAACCATAGGGATGCAACAATCTCCCCCTTTTTGATGATGGCAACACTGTGAATCAAGCAATGTCAGGGCATTATAAGGAGATCAAAAACAATCAAGACCAGATCAAAAACAATCAAGAGCAAACCAAGATGTGCATACAGACAAGCCAGAACAGACAAGCCAGAAGGCCTATTCCAAAACCACTATCTTCTGAACCTCTTCACTCTCCAAAACCAGTTCCCTACAACTCGGTCTCAGATGCCTCAGATGCCCTGAACCTCTCAGATGACCTCTTACCGCCTGAACCTCTCAGATGACCTCTCTCCCCCTTTGACATCATCAAAAGGAAATGAAAGATATATGCAGTTGCTGGAGACATGAGGAAGAAGTACAGTGGCTTCGTAGTGTAGAAAGACTCATGAGCATATCTTAAGAGAATAAGTGAGGCGCTAAACTCAAGAAAAGATTCTTTAACTCTGGTAAGCAAAAAAGAATTAGAATGATAGGGAAGTTTATCCACATACAAGGTATATGATGTAGAGCAGGGATGAACAAGTATGACAAGACATAGCTGATCAAATAACTCTACGAAGTAGACAACAAGAGACAAAAGCAGAGAAGGTGTGCTCAAGGTATTGAGGACAAGCATTCCAGTAATTTGCACAAATATAAAGGATATTATAGAGATTTTAAAGATATTGACCATTAAGTAAGTTGGTAAATCACATCTTTGACATTAGAGAGACACCTTGAACAGAGGCCGGAATCCCTAGTTACTCAATGTGAGAACCTCATTACCTCTCCTTTTTAGAGAACAGAGTTAGTAACTGTGGCTTTTTTCGTGAGGAAACACCTTGATCAGAGGCCAGAGTCTCCAGTTACTCACCACCTTGTCACCATTACTCTGTGATGGTTAGAAACATTTAGTTTATTTTGCAAAAAAATTTTAAATTTGACACCTCATGACATCGGAAAGACTTCATTTCATTGATGAAGCTCCCAATTTCTCAGTGATCAAACCATAGACCTTTGTTCATTTAGTTGATCCCTTATATTGTGGAGATGAAGTGATTGAAGATAATTCCAGAAGAACTGTTTCTTTGAAATGAATCTTGAAGTCTAGATTTCAAGTTATTCTGGACTGATATCAAGACATACAAGTTTTAGCCTGAACCAGAATCATGAACAATGTAGGAAGATAGACTTCGGACACTTAATTCAAGTCTCTGATAGTCTACTAGAGAAAAGATTCTAGCTCGACTATAGTTAAACAAACTTATAGACTTAAGAGATGGATGAGATTCTACTGTCTGAGAGAGAACCGCACTCATCAATCATGAGAGCCAGCAATGACACACATCTGGTCAAACTTTTGAATCAGTCAAAATTCACTAACTGCCCAGCTCCCCCTCAATCGATGCACATAAGGAAACTAATCAGCAGACACTCAAAACTCCCCCTCACGGTTAGGACAGACTTCTCACACAACCTCTTCCCAAAAAAAAATTTATCAGGAGATTAGAAATTAAGATAATTTAAATAAACCTAATTCTCTCCTTAATGTGGTGAATTTGTCATTGTCTAGAGGCTTGGTGAAGATATCGGCAATTTGATTAGCAGTGCCTACATGAATTAGTTCAAAGGTGTTCTTAGAAACCTCATCTCTTATGAAATGATGCATTATTTCTATGTGTTTGGTGTGGGAATGCAAGACAGGATTCTTGGCTAGATTGATGGCACTAGTATTATCACAGTAAATGGGTGTGCACCCCAGGTCTACTTGATAGTCCTGAAGCTGGTGTTTAATTCAAATGACTTGTGTACCACAACTCCATGCAGCCATGTACTCAGCCTCTACAATGAAGAGGGCCACAGAATGTTGTTTCTTGGAACCCCAAGGTACTAAACACCCACCTAGAAATTCACAATGACCACTAGTGCTTTTTCTATCTAGTTTACACCCGGCATAATCTGCATCAGTGCATGTAATTAAATCTAGTGTGTGTGATACAGGAAACCATAAACCAATGGTGTGTGTAGCAGACAGATATCTGAAAATTCTTTTTACTGCATCTAGATGCAATTCAGTGGGTTGAGATTGATACCTTGCACACATTCCTACACTGAACTGTATATCAGGTCTTGAAGCTGTCAAATAGAGTAGAGATCCAATCATACCTCGGTAGAGCTTGGCATCTACTTCTTTACCTGTCTCATCTGCATCCAATGAGGTATTGGTACCCATTGGTGTTGTAATGTGCTTCAAGTTGGTCATGCCAAACCTATTGAGAACGTCCAATGTATACTTGGTTTGGTTGATGAAGCATCCTTCCTCCAACTGTTGTATCTGCAGACTAAGAAAGTACTTCAGTTCACCTACCAAACTCATTTCAAATTCTGCTGACATCAATTTTGAAAATTCATTACATAAATCAGTACTTGTTGAGCTGAAGACAATGTCATCCACGTATACTTGGACTATGATGAGATTTTCATTAAAGCCTTTTGTAACAAGAGTTTGATCTACCTTACCTCTTTGGTAGCCCTTACTGATCAGAAATTCCGTTAATCTCTCATACCAGGCTCGAGGGGTCTGCTTTAAACCATACATGGCTTTATTCAATCTGAAAACTTGGTCAGGTTTAGTGGAGAATAGAAATCTGGGGGGCTGTTCAACAAAAACTTCTTCCTTGATAATTCCATTTAAGAACGCACTCTTCACATCCATTTGTTGGAGTTTTATATTTTTGGAGCATGCAAATGCTAACAATATTCTTATACCTTCCATCCTAGCAATAGGTGCGTAGGACTCATCGAAGTCAACTCCAAATTCCTGACAGTAGCCCTTGGCTACTAGTCTGGCTTTATTTCTAGAAATAATTCCATCTTCATTCATTTTATTCTTGAACACCCATTTGGTTCCTATCACATTAGTGTTCTCATGTCTTGGAACAAGTTCCCAGACATTGTTTCTATCAAACTGACCTAACTCTTCAGACATGGCATTGACCCAAGATGCATCGTTTAAGGCTTCATCTACTGATTTTGGTTTAATTTGAGAATTTAAAGCAATTAAATCTTGATTTTGAACATTTTTGAAATGAGACATGGTCATAGGGGGATCCCTTAAATCTCCTATGATATTATTCTCAGGGTGGTCTTTCAAGAATCTAACATTGGTTGAGGACTCACCTGGTTCGGTTGAGCTTACTTGATTCTGATCGGTTTGTCCTTCGGGTTGTTCATTTTCATCCTTCAATTTCTCCTCAAGAAATTCTCCATCATGCTTTGAAGACATGTAAGCATCATCAAAGTTGTTAGCATCTGTTGATTCACCAATTATCACATGAGGAGTTTCCTCTACAGTTTGGTCTATTATATTGAAAACCCTATAGGCCCTAGTTGTTTCAGAGTATCCCAGAAAGATTCCTGGAGTACTTCTAGCATCAAATTTATCTAGGTCCCTTTTATTATTGTTATGGATGAAATATTTTGAACCAAAAATTCTGAAATATGAGACATTTGGATTTTTACCTTTAAGGAGTTCATAGGGAGTTTTCTTATGGACAGCTCTTACCATTGCTCGGTTAATTGTATAGCAGGCTATGTTGGCTACCTCTGCCCAAAATCTCCTGGGAAGTTGACTTTCGACCAGCATAGTTCTGACCATTTCGATGATTGTCCGATTTCTTCTCTCAACAATTCCATTCTGCTCTGGAGTCCTGGGAGAAGAAAATTTGTGAGTCAGTCCCTCTTTATTGCAGAAGTCAGAAAATAAATAATTCTCAAACTCACCTCCATGGTCAGTTTGAATTATTGAGATACAGTGAGAACCTCCTCGTTTGATTTTATTGAAGAAATGTTCAAACTTCTGAAATGCATCATTTTTATTTGCTAAAAAAATAGCCATGAGAACCTAGAGAAATCATCTATAATGACGAACCCAAACCTTTTCCCATTCAATCTCAAAGTTCTGGTTGGACCAAAAAGGTCCATATGCAAGAGTTCCATTGGTTTGGTTGATAAAGGCTCAGATCTGAGCTTAAATGACTTGCAAGTTTGCTTGCCTACAGCACAGGCATCACAGATTTTTGAGATAGAATTAAACTTGATTTTAGACATGTCTCTGACTAAATCATGCTTGATCAATTTATTCAAAGTGGAAAAACTAGCATGCCCTAAACGTCTATGCCAATCAAAAGCATTATTTTCAGAATTAATAGACAAGCACAGATTAGATTCAGACTCAACATCTAAGTATACCATGTAGACATTATTGGCCCTATTGGCTACAAACTTAACAAGATCAAAATTTATTTCAAAGATTTTACATGAATTATTATCAAACACAACCCCGTGACCCTTGTCGCATAATTGACTGATGCTAATCAGATTGTGTTGAAGACTTTCCATAAGTAAAACTTTCTCAATTGAATTAGTGGAGGACTTACCAACTGTGCCAACCCCAATGATCTTACCTTTGTTCTTTCCTCCGAATTTGACCAGACCCCCTACCTTCATTTCTAGCTTGCTGAACTTAGATCGGTCTCCTGTCATGTGCCTGGAGCAGCCACTGTCAAGGTACCATTTGTTGTTCTCAGCTACCAGGCAAACCTACACAAAAGAAATCAAGCAAGGTGGTTTGGAACCCAAGATAAGTTGGGTCCAAAGACATCATTTAAATCCTTAATCAGGTGTTTAGGAATCCAAACTTGTTTCAGCTTGTTTTTCTCTTGCATCTTATTTTCAGGTCTTTTGAGATTATGACCAGAATTATGTCCAGCTAGTTTGGAGGAATGGAATCTATTGCAGTTATTAGACCTTTAATCCCTGGGGTACCTTCTGTACGCATGTTGATTATCGAATTTTTGAGGGTGTATGTTATTTTCCTAGTAACTTCTGTTCGGGTCCATTCTTTTATAGTAATTCCAGCTTCTATTCTGATACTCTTGTCTTGTCCAGGTACCATTTCTATTCTAGTGAATGGGCTTCGTGCAGTTCTTCCCTATTTTAAGATATTGTTCAGCATGGTTTGTTGCTTTCTCCTTTGGATGTTGAGTATTTTGATTACTGTTTGAGCTGGATGGTGTGTCCAGCTTATCTTCTCCCTTCTCAGGACAGAAGGTAGTGGTCTTGAACTGAAAGGGTCTCTTATTTGTCGGGTTATAGCCTAAACCCTCTTTGTTGAAATTTACCCTTGTTCCTAGTATAGAGTCCAGATTTGTTTTCCCTTGAACAATTTTTTCTAAGATTTTTTGTTTGTCTTCCAGCTCTCTTTGCATAGACTCACATTTTTTTAGAAGTTCTGTGTTTACTTCCTTTACAGCTTCATACTTCTCAGTGATCACGTTGTTTCCATTCAGACTTTCTTCAAGTTTTATCTTGAGTTCGTTGAGATGTGTGTGAACTTCCTGGTTCTCTAATTTGTGCTTTTCATTTTCCTTCTTCAGAGTAGTCATTTCTTCTAATTATTCCTTCAATTTCTGATTTTCCTTACTGATTTGAGTTTGTTCTTCAAAATTAACATTGAGTTTTCTTTTTAGAACCCTATGCTCTTTACTCAATGAATTGAACTTATCTAACAGTTCAGCATAGGAATCTTCCCAATCATCAATAGAAAAGTTCTCGAAAAGGTTTGTTACCTCCTCATCGCTATTTGCCATCAAGCAGATTCCTTCTTCGTTCTCCTCAGAGGAGTTAGCTTCTGGATCTTCTTCCTTATCGCTCCACGTGCAGACCATTACCTGTGGTTTCTTCTTCTGCACCTTGGAGCTCTTCTTTTGAAAGTTGGGACCCTTCTTTTGAACATCAGGGCAATCCCCTTTCATGTGTCCAAGTTTCTTGCAATGAAAGCATATGATTTTCTTGGCATTCTTATTCTTATCATTGCTGGAATCAAAGTTCTACCAGAGGGATATGACCTCTTTCTTCTAAATATCTTTCCCTTAGTCCTCAAGAATTTCCTGAATTGACGAGTGAGCATTGCTTGCTCCTCCTGGTCAAGGTCTGATAGCCCGTCAGACTCGCAACTACTACTCCTGCTGCTGCTACTACCTTTGCTGCGGGACACCTTGAGGGCAATATTCTTGCCCTTCTTGTCGCTTCCTTCACCATTCCTCTTGAAATTCATCTCATACGTCATTAGGGATCCTATAAGTTTGGTGACTATCATTTTCGATAGATCTCTAAACTCCTCTATCACAGTGGCCTTAGTGTGCCATGTAGGGGTTAGAGATCTAAGTATTTTCCTGACTATATCTCCCTCAGATATCTCTTTCCCAAACCCCTTAAGACTGTTCGTAATCAATGACAGTCTGGCATACATCTCAGTTATGGTCTCCTCCGATTTCATCTTAAATAGCTCATATTCAGAGGTGAGGAGATTTATCTTTGTTGCTTTCACTTGGGATGTACCTTCGTAGATTAACTCCAACTCATCCCACATTTTCTTGGTCGTTTTGCATGCTGAGATGCGGGCGTATTCGTCTGGATGAACTGCACATTGGATGATGTTCAGGGCTGTCCAGTTGAGTGACGAAAGCTTGACTTGATCATCTGTCCACGCATCTTCATTCGCTGGCAGATCATATGGCCCTATAGTGATCACCCTCTAAAGTTTGTGGCTCTGCGCTCTAATGAAAACCTCCATCCTGTTTTTCCAGAAAAGGTAATTGTTACCATTGAAGAACGGAGGGCGGCTGATGGATCGTCCCTCTGCCATGAAACTCCGAGGAGCATTAGATCCGAGGTTACCCTGGCCATTGGACCACATAGTGAGAACCTGCTTTGATACCAATTGATACGCACAGTGAAAAGTGAGATAGAAGGGGGGATGAATAGATCACTCCCAAATTCGATAAACTCAGAAACAAATACTCAACCCTTCAAAACGCAGTGAAGAAAAGCTTCGGAGATAGGTAATAGAGATATCTAGACTATGGATTGAGATCGAGAGAGAAATTCACGATGAAGCAATATATCAAGTAGATGGAGAGCAAGCACAAAGTAGACAGGCAAACCCACAAGAGAGACATAGTTTTTTAGGTTGTTCGATTGCTACCTGCAATCTACGTCCACCCCTCACTCAGAAAAGTAAGGTTTCCTTGCAATGATCAATCGCACACAGCAAACTCAGTCTACGACAACTGCTGCCAAACCACTTGCCCTGAGGAACACCCTCCTCGATCTTCTGATCAACCAGAAGAAGCACTGGAGAACCGATCTCCCTTCCTTTGCACGCAGCAAACGGAACCCTATGAAATTGCTCCCAAGCAACTCACAAAACTAGAGGATCAAACCTCTCTTCCTCCAAGATCAATGGAGGGAAACCGGAGAACTTCTCCCTTCCTCTGAACAAGCTTGGAGGGCAACAAAATGGAATGGGAAACAAAGGAAACTCGAAAAGAAAAGACCGATGGAAAACAACTATCTCAAATTCAAAACAATGTACCTTCCGTAGAAGCAGATTTTCAGATTCACAGACAGCTTTCTCTCAGAGTTGTCTCTCTGCTCTAGATGGAGTGGTTTTTATCTGGTTTTCTCTCTAGATCACCAGCACAGCTCTCACACTTCTCTCCTTTTTCTACTGTTCCATCCTCATCTCTCGAACCCTTTTCCTCAGTATATATATATGACTGTTCCAGAAACTTACGCGTGTGGATACCATGTTTCTCGCCTGAAAGGTTGGGGCACGTGTCAGAATGTTCTGGACCTCCACCTTCCTCAGATCACGTGCCATCCATCTGGTGAATGCACAGACAAACTGTCAGAAAGGAATAAACATTTTGTCACACACTTAGCACAAGTTGTACCGACGTAGCGAGTGAGTAAGCATAAACTGTATTGAGTAGGAGTTTCCAAGTCAAACAATGCACTGACTTACTACAAGGTGAACAAGAAGTTGCACCGAGTTGAAATGAGCAAAAACGCGAGATGCACTGACTAAGATTGGCTGGAAAAAGCACTGATGCGGAATGAAACAGAAGATGCACCAATCTACTTTATCTACCTACAAGATTTGCACCGAGTCTAATAGGCCTGAGACAAGAACTGCACTGACCTCGTTGATGTAGGGATTTGTATAGACTTGACTATGCACCGATCATGTTTTTATCTCAAGCAAAGTATGCACCGACTTCATGTTATTCAGAAAGAGAAAGAATGCACCAAGTTGAAATATGCAGTCCAAGCAAGAGTTGCACCGAGATGACAGAGAGAAATGCGCAGAACAAAGAGAGATGCAAGACAGACTTGCACCGAGTTGGATTTGCACTGAGAAAGGAATGAGCAGACTAAACAATGTATTCTAGACAAGAATTGCACCGACCCAGATATTGCACCGACCTCGAGAGGTGAGATGCAAAGACACGATATGCACAGGCCTTGGTGCACATGACTTAGTGAGATGCACTGAGACAGAATATGAATGACAGAACCTGTACATGAACAAGGACTTGCACTGAGGCAAGCTCCTTATGCGAGAAATGCAGAACTTGGAAAGACTTGCACTGAAAAAGCTTATGAACTAGACAATGCATTCACTGACTTAATATGCATTAAGCAAAAAGACGAGTGACAAACAATGCACGGACCTAAATCATGCAACAAGCACAAACCTTCTTCATGCTTAGAAACAAAGAAATGCACCACGGCATACTATGCACGGACATTATGCGAGATGCACCTACCTCTTCTGAGTCGAACACAAGTGTTGAGCTTATAGAAAGAAACTTGCACCGAGGCAAGGACATACCACGTCTAGAGTAAAGCATGCACTGATCTATTGAATGCATATGAACAAGAGAATGCACGGACCTTTATTGCAAGAGTGCGATAAAACAAATTGATTTATAGTGTGAGACATCATCAATACCATAGGGATGCAACATGCCTACCCTCTCCAAGATTTCGAACGGACCAACAAACCTCGGCCTCAACTTGCCACGGATTCCAAATCTTCGAATACCTCTTGAAGGTGAAACTTTAAGAAACACATGCTCACCGACCTAAAACTCCAAATTCCTTCTTCTGTTATCAGCATAGCTCTTCTGCCTGGACTGAGCAATCTTCAAATGGTTCCTAATTACTTGAATATTCTTGGATGACTCTGAAATAAGATCTGGTCCTAGCCATTGCTTCTCACCGATCTCTTCCCAACAAAGAGGGGACCTACAGCTTCTGCCATACAAAGCCTCAAATGGTGCCATCTGTATGCTGGACTGGAAACTGCTGTTGTAGGCAAAATCGATCAAAGGCAAATGTTCATGCCAACTACCTCCAAAGTCCATCTTGCAGGCCCTCAACATGTCTTCAACAATCTGATTAGTCCTCTCAATCTGTCCATCCGTTTGAGGGTGAAACGCAGTACTGAAGTTCAAATGGGTTCCCAAGGATGCTTGCAGACCATTCCAAAAGTGAGAGGTAAACCTGGAGTCTCTGTTAGATATGATGGATACAGGAACTCCATGCAACCTCAATATTTCCTTCGTATACAGGGCAGCCAAAACATCCACAGTCCACTTAGTTTTAATAGGCAAAAAGTGCGCAGATTTAGTCAAACGATCAACAATCACCCAAATTGAATCAAAATTACTACGAGTTCTAGGTAAGCCCATTATAAAATCCTTGCCGACACTCTCCCACTTCCATTGCGGTATTTCGAGAGGTTTTCACTTTCCAGCAGGCCTAAAATGTTCGGCCTTGACTTGCTGACATACTAAACATCTGCTTTCAAATTCGGCCACTTCTCTTTTCATGTTCAGCCACCAAAAGGTCCTCTTCAAATCTCGATACATCTTTGTAGCTCCTGGATGAATGGTGTGCTTAGACCTATGGGCTTCCTCGAGAATCTTTTTCTTCACTTCTGCAAAATCAAGAACAAACTCCGGTTGATGTATGAAGGAACATCGAAAGTGAAAGAGACTAAAGTAAATTTGCTCGTTCGGGACTATGAATAATTCATGACGAAGCCACATGAAACTGTTTCTGAGATGTTTGTTAGAATGCTGGAGATAACAACGGAAGTTTTTACGTCAAAATTTACGATGCGAAATTTCCGACGGCCAATATATATCCTAAATCCGTCAAAAAGCCATCGTAGTGCCTTTTTGCGACGGATTTTCGACGGAATTGCGATTAGTTTAGGCCATCCTTAATTCTCGCATTTTGTTGTAGTGTGACGTGATCCTGTTGCCCTCTAATTACATGACAAATATTGTACAAAGAATTCTCTCATTAACAAATAAGAAACTCTGGATGATATGAATGTTGTTGGTGATTGGATGGATACGTTGGATTAGCCGAACGTTTGCTTAGATTGGATTGAGAAAAAAAGGGTTGAATTTATAGGTCTTTCTTAGTTTTTGTTTTATTCTCGTAAAATTCTACAAAGTAGAATGTAAAACAAAGGTGATGATCCCTTTGAGATTTTAAGTTCCGCTAAACGGTTAACGTAAACTTGAACCAAAAGATTATTTTGGATTCATTTGGTTTTCGAGCATGTGATTTTGGATTCATATCAGGTTTCTCCATTATTCCACGCCTTGCTGCATCATTCTACACCATCCTTAGAATAAAGGGGAGGGAGGAAGGAAAGAATTGCTGCTTTCGTCTTTGATTGGATCTTGAAAATGGGTTGCCCGGCCGGAGAGGGCAGACAACCACGGACGCTAATTAATTAGTATGCCTTTCTTTTTTATCGGCGTGCACGTCACTTTTCCTGGCATCTTCTTCGGTCACTCAAACGAAAGGCAAAAGTACTGCCATTTCTTAATCACCTTCGTCACCAGACCTCTTCATCAAAAATGTATAAGACCAAAGGGTTTGGAGGAGCAGCTAGCCTCGGGTGAGTTTTCCTCGTGAGGTCAAGTTGGTAGACGAAAAGCTCCCCAGCAGACCCCATCCCCATGTCCACAGTGGGAGGTAACGCTTTCTTTTCACTCTCCTTTTTTTTGCCCTCCCTTTCTTTGTTCCCACCGTCGGAAGAAACAAACCCATGTTGCTTCGTGGAAGCTGCAAATGGAGACGCTATCAGTCATTGGAAAAATCTTCCTTCTTACGTGTTACTGACATACAAACCGTCATTGTCTTTTTTTTTTTAATAAGGGCCAAGATCAGACTTGGGAGAGCACTCGCTCCACCAAGCAAATCTTAAGCCAAAATTTTATTAATAATGAATAAGTCAGGTACAAATCACTGCGGGGCATACCCCTGGGGATAAATATAATTGACAACACATAAACAAATGGTAGAAAAGTATTAATACCGCCAACTTGGTAAGCCAGACGCATCAAGGGTGGCACATCCCCGGGTTTGTCGAGGGAGATCAATCCATCTCCTACAGTCTGAGTTGTTGTGATTGACACAAGCGTTGGAGGCAAGCGCATCAGCCAGAGAATTTCCTTCCCTATAAACGTGTTCCAAATGCCACTTAGTGGTGTCCAGAATCGAGATAATATCCTCCCACCATTTGCATATCGTCCAAGGAGGAGGGTCTTTAGACCGAATGAGAGAAATGAGGGTCATAGAGTCGGAATATATGATAGCGATAGGAAGCTTGCTCTTTATCGCCATGCGAAGACCATCAAGCAGAGCACGCGCTTCTGCCACCAGATTAGTGCCCATCCCATAAAAGTAAGAGAAACCATCTATCAATTCTCCCTTGTGATTCCTTAAACAGCCTCCTCCACCTGATAACTCAGGATTACCTTTAGAGGCCCCATCCACATTGAGGGCATAGCCAAAGGCGGGACAAGTCCACCTGACAATCTTCGAAAATTGGACTTTACATTTGAAGTTCAATTGGAATTGTGTCATAGTTTGCTGATCAGCTACAGATGGTTTCTTTTTAAAGTTGGTCTGTTGAAGCGCATAATCCACCTGCTGTTAGGAATATATATCACCCAGACGAGGAGGACAACCAGCAGAGGAGGAAGAAGAAAGAAGAGAAGAGAAATCAAACCACAAGAACACACAGGGAATTTTTACGTGGTTCGGAGGCAAGATGCCTTCCTACGTCCACGGCCGCAGCAGTAATCCACTAAGATAATCACAGACCAGTTACAATACAAAGAGACAACCCACCCTTTTATACGAGGAGATTAGGGCGTCATTAGTCAGGGCATTAAGGATAATAATACCCCTGATAAATAGAAATCCTCTTCTGGGATACATCAGACGCGCATGCTCGCCTGTCCCCCCGGATGCTCTCCTGAGACTGAGTATGCCCTCCAGCGACTACAGATGCTCCCCCACCATCAGTCAGGTTCATGCATTCCCAAAACTAGGTCGACACTTCGGGTCGACACCTCAAGTGACATCGAAATACCTTGATCCCGCAATGCCTGCCCTCCTGACGACAGTGATGCTCTCCTGAGGTAATGAATGCCCTCCAGAGACAGCATGGGCTTCCCTGCTAGAACCCAGATAGCATATGCTCCCCTGGAGCAGCGATTGCTCCCATGGCACTGAAGGATGCTCCCCTGGAGCAGCGATTGCTCCCCAGAGATAGCATGTGCTCGCCATGCTCCCCTGATGCTGAGAATGCTCCCCTGAAGCAGTGGATGCGCTCCTGAGGCAGAGTGTGATCCCGTGCAAGGGCGCACGAAGAATAGTTCTGACTCCACACTCTAACAATCTCCCACTTGGAGTCTGAACTCCAAAGAAAGTAAACATCTCAATGTATTAATCTTGCTCAATATAATAATGGAAATACTGCTACGACATCCCTCCATCAATCATCCATGGAGGCCAACTGAGGTCTTGCACAGCCTCAGTTTCTCTGTGGTTACCACCTTGGTTAACATGTCTGATGGATTCTCTGCACCAAGTATTTTCTCCAACAGCAAAACATCATCTTCAAGCAGACCACGAATGAAGTGATATTTCAGTTGTATGTGCTTAGTCCTTGCATGAAAGACTGTGTTCTTGGCAATGTGAATTGCACTTTGACTGTCACAAAACATCACACTATTGCTTTGTTCCTTGCCCAATTCCTTAAAAAAAAAATTCAGCCATACCATCTCTTTGCTAGCTTCAGAGATAGCTACATACTCTGCTTCTGTTGTTGAGAGAGCAACAACCTTCTGAAGTTTTGAAACCTAACTCACTGCAGTGCCACCCAAGGTGTAAACATATCCAGTGGTACTTCTTCTGGTGTCTAGATCACCACCAAGATCTGAATCAACAAAACCTTGTAAGATAACATCACTTTTCCTGAAACAAAGTGACTTGCCTGAGGTGCCTTTTAGGTATCTCAGGATCCATTTCACTGCCTCCCAGTGTTGCTTGCCCGGATCTGCCATATATCTGCTCACAACTCCCACTGCATGTGCTATGTCTGGCCTGGTACAAATCATGGCATACATCAGACTTCCTACAGCTGATGCATAAGGAATTTTCTTTATGGACTCACACTCTTCAGCAGACTTTGGTGACTACCTTTTAGACAGCTTGAAGTGACTTGCTAGAGGGGTGTTAACTGGTTTTGCATCTTCCATGTTGAACCTGCTCAACACCTTCTGGATGTAACTTTCTTGAGATAGCTTCACAATACCAGCTGTTCTATCCATCGCAATTCTCATCCCAAGAATTTATTTTGCTACTCCTAAGTCCTTCATAGCAAATTCCTTTGATAATTATATTTTTAGATTGTTAATCTCTGTCATACTTGATCCTGCAATAAGCATATCATCTACGTACAATAACAATATGATATAACAATTATCAAACTTCTTAAGATAACAATAATGATCCATGTTGCACCTAATGAAACCATTATTGCATATGAATCCATCAAACTTCTTGTACCACTGTCTGGGGGCTTGTTTCAGACCATACAAACTTTTTTTAAGCTTGCACACAAGGTTTTCTTTGCTTGGGACTGAAAACCCTTCTTGTTGCAACATGTAGATGTCTTCCTCCAAGTCACCATGGAGAAAAGCTGTCTTCACATCTAGTTGCTCTAAATGTAAGTTCTCAGCAGCAACAATGTTCAACACCAATCTAATAGTGGTTAGTTTCACAACTGGAGAAAAGATCTCAGTGTAGTCTATACCTTCCTTTTGTTGGAAGCCCTTCACTACCAACCTTGCTTTGTACCTCTTGCTGCCATTATGTTCTTCTTTTATCCGATAAACCCATTTATTGTGCAAAGCTTTCTTGCTAGGTGGTAGTTCAGTCAAGACCCAAGTTTTATTTTTGTGTAAGGAATTTATCTTAGCTTTCATTGCCAACTCCCACTTGATAGAATCTTCCACCTGCATAGCTTCATTAAAACACTCAGGTTCTCCTGCGTCAGTTAACAATAAATAGTACAAAGAATGAGAAAACCGCTCAGTCAGTTTAGGCAATCTGCTTGATCTTCTCGGTTGAACCTCGGGTGTGATTAACTCTGGTTGCACTATAGTGTTTTCAGGATTTCCTTGAAATCCCTTCAACACATCATCTTCCGAAATTTCCTCCAACTCAATATGTTCAGATTTTTGAGATTCTTGACCTGCATCTTCAGATTTCATGACAGATCTATGCTTGTATAATAAATTCTCATTGAATATAACATTCCTTTCTCTAATGATTTTCCTATTCTTATTATCCCAGAAACGATATCCAAAATTATCAGAACCATATCCAATGAAAAAACACATTTTTGACTTGGGGTCCAACTTATCTCTGTCATTGGAATCAATATACACATATGAAACACAACCAAATACTCTTAAGTGTGAAAGAATTACCTGCTTACCGGTCCAAGCCTCTTCAGGTATCTCACCATTTAGAGGAACACTAGGTCCTCTATTAATCAGGTAAGCCGCACAGCTGATTGCATCTGCCCAGAAGGTCTTCGGTAGGTCAACATGTAATCTCATGCTCCTAGCTCTCTCATTCAGGGTTCTGTTCATGCGTTCAGCAATCCCATTCTGTTGTGGAGTATTTGGAATTATTTTCTCCATACGAATACCATACAGTGCACAAAAATCTTTGAATTCCTTGCTGCTGTACTCTCCACCATTGTCAGACCTCAGACACTTGATCTTTGCGCCAGTTTGATTCTCCACTTCTGCCTTCCACTTGACAAAGGTAGAGAAAACATCAGATTTATTTTTAAGAAAATAAACCCATACCTTCCGAGTAGAATCATCGATGAATGTGACATAATAGAGTGAGCCTCCAAGAGATAGAACAGGAGCTGGTCCCCACACATCTGTGTGTACAAGTTCTAACCTTTCTAGCTTAGAACTTCTTCCAGCTTTGGAGAAAGTGACTCTTTTCTGCTTTCCGAAGATACAGTCTTCGCATAGCCCAATGTCTATGGACTTCAATTCACCCAACTTCCCCTTTGCTGCCAGCACCTTCATTCCTTTCTCACTCATATATCCAAGTCTGCAATGCCAGGTCTTGGATTCAACTTCTGAATTTTCACTGCCACTGTATCTTTGTTGTTTGTAGTCATATAAAGAGTTCCAGTCTTGTTACCTCGTGCTATAACCATGGCACCTTTGGTTATTTTCCAGCACCCACTAACAAAGGTAGTGACATATCCTTCATCATCAAGTTGACCAATGGAGATCAAATTTCTTCTCAAACCTGGAATATGTCTGACATTCTTCAAATTCCACATAGTCCCGTTTGCTGTCTTTAACTGAACATCACCTTTCCCCACAATGTCTAATGGCTCATCGTCAGCAAGATAAAGCTTCCCAAAGTTTCCAGCAACATAATTTTGCATACTTTCTTTATGTGAGGTAGAGTGAAAGGATGCTCCAGAGTCTAGGATCCACGATTCAATGGGACTATTAACACTTAAAATAAGTGCATCATGGACCTCTTCTGTCATAGCATTCGCAGAATCTTCTTCCTGTTTCTGACTCTGATTCTTTTTCTTCAGGAGCCTACAGTCCCTTTTCAAATGTCCCCTTTTACCACAGTTCCAACAGCCATCTCCGCGGGACTTAGACTGACTCCTTTTCTTGGACTTGGATCTGCTCCTATTTTGATCACACTGTTTTGTTCTTCCCCTGCTCTCTATATTCAAAGCAGAACCTGAGACTTCACCGGATTCCCTTCTGCGAATATCTTCGCTTAGAATCAAGTCTTGTACCTCATTAAGCTTCAATTTGTTAGAACCAGAAGAACTACTTACAGCCGTCACAGTTGCACCTCAACTTTCAGGTAAGGAGGATAAAAGAATCAAGGCCTGAATCTCATCATCAAAGTTTATTTCTACAGAACTCAACTGAGTTGTAATCACATTGAATTCATTGATGTGATCTGTAACAGAAGCACCTTCGGCCATCTTCAGATTAAATAAACGACGCATCAAATATACCTTGTTTGAAGCCGATGGCTTTTCATACATATTTGATAGTGCCTTCATCAATACTGCCGTGGTCTTCTCGTTCACGATGTTGAAGGTGACGTTTCTGGCCAACGTCAAGCGAACAACTCCGAGTGCTTGTCTGTCTAGTAGATCCCAATCTTCTTTCTTCATCCCTGCCGGCATCGTTCCAAGAAGCGGCTCATGCAGCTTCTTCTGATACAAGTAGTCTTCGATTTGTATCTTCTAGAAATCGAAGTCCTTGCCATCAAACTTGTCGATCCTCACCTTTCCTTCATCCGCCGCCATTACTCCCACTACTCCCTCAAACCAGAACAAGGCTCTGATACCAGTTGTTAGGAATATATATCACCCAGACGAGGAGGACAACCAGCAAAGGAGAGAAGAGAAATCAAACCACAAGAACACACAGGGAATTTTTACGTGGTTCGGAGGCAAGATGCCTTCCTACGTCCACGGCCGCAGCAGTAATCCACTAAGATAATCACAGACCAGTTACAATACAAAGAGACAACCCACCCTTTTATACTAGGAGATTAGGGCGTCATTAGTCAGGGCATTAAGGATAATAATACCCCTGATAAACAGAAATCCTCTTCCGGGATACATCAGACGCGCATGCTCGCCTGTCCCCCCGGATGCTCTCCTGAGACCGAGTATGCCCTCCAGCGACTGCAGATGCTCCCCCACCATCAATCAGGTTCATGCATTCCCAAAACCAGGTCGACACTTAGTGTCGACACTTCGGGTCGACACCTCAAGTGACATCGAAATGCCTTGATCCCGCAATACCTGCCCTCCTGACGACAGTGATGCTCTCCTGAGGCAATGAATGCCCTCCAGAGACAGCATGTGCTTCCCTGCTAGAACCCAGACAGCATATGCTCCCCTGGAGCAGCGATTGCTCCCCTAGCACTGAAGGATGCTCCCCTGGAGCAGCGATTGCTCCCCAGAGATAGCATGTGCTTGCCATGCTCCCCTGATGCTGAGAATGCTCCCCTGAAGCAGTGGATGCGCTCCTGAGGCAGAGTGTGATCCCGTGCAAGGGCGCACGAAGAATAGTTCTGACTCCACACTCTAACACCTGCCCCATAATATATTGTTGAATCAGGCCATTGGAAAACCTCTTGCCATCATATTTACATTTGCAACGCGCCTTCCAAATCTCCCACAACATGAATATAATTATAAGGACTGCAGCATACCCCAGAGGATTTTGTGTACCAGCAAAGCGTATGATGTCCCAACATTTGATGGTGATGAGCTCAGTGGATCTGTACCTAGAATCGAAGAAAGGTCTGAAGTGATTCCACAGAGTGCCAGCAATGTGGCTATTAACAAAAAGATAGTTAATACTCTCCTCCTGGTTGTTATTTAAGCCGCACACACACTTGGATGGAAGGGGGATCCCACAGTCTTTTATGTGGCAGTCAACAGGAACAGTTAGGTAAAGCATTCTCCACGGGAAGATGGAAGCACGCGGGGGGATGTATTGTCCCCAAGTCTTTTTAAGCGAACATCGTTGCGCCCCTTGCTGTCTAATGGAGTTGTATGCCGACTTGAGGGTGAAATTGCCGGCAGGATTATCAGCCCAGACACACCGGTCTGGTCCATTTTCCAACTGCACAACGCTAACTGTTGGGGTCATTGTCTTTTAGGCCAAAACCAATCCTTCTATTTTAGTTTAGATTAATGTCCTATGGGGTTATTTGGTTGTCACATAAAACACTTGTATCGATAATAATTTGGATATTGCCGTTGGACAGTGGAGCCTGAACCCTCCAATGTCCGTCGTCCCAACGTCTCAGATCGACTTGCATGGCCAGATCGAGTGGGTCAAGGGGGCAGCGCCCCTTGCGTGGGGGGGGGTGTCTTCGAGGGTTATGCTCCTCAAAAGGAAAAATTTTATTAAGGATACATACTGTTGAAATTGGTAATTAGTGGTGTCCTAATCTCCCTAATTTTTAAAGGGGGGTTCCCTTTGTTGTATTGCATTCCTCTGACTTTCTGATAGTGGAATCTCACTACACTGTGGACGTAGTAAGGCACATCACCTTCGAGTCACGTAAAATCTTTATGTCACTATGTGTGATTATTATTTTTTCTTCGCTTTCTTATTCTTTCTCGACTCCCAGTGACATGAGAGAGGGCCGTGCTCTCAACAATTGTCACTAATAATACATATTTAGTTTAGATTTGAACAATTTGGACACCGATGTATTAGATGAATTCATAGCCATAGCAAATTTAACATAAGCTTGAACCTATATTAAAAATAAAAAATACTAGAATTTAAAGTTTTTGAGTCAACATTCCTCCTCCTGTCTCTCCTCCACTCCTAACTTTCATCCTGTTTCAACAGTCAGCTTCCATGTTCTTCCACAATCAATTACACCATTGATGATTACTTCGAAATTATTAATATGAAAATTCACATTATATGGTTCCGATGGCTGTTAATACCCCGCGTGACTTGTTTGCAGAGAGCCATTTCACATCATGCCATACCATGGAGATGACCACACCACTGGTGAATCTTCTTTCAGACATTTGGAAAGGTTAGGAAATTAGGGACGTACACCACCACTGGAGCCCTCAGAAGGTTGTTGTTGGACGCAGCTCTACTTGGATGGTCCAAACTCCAAAGCCTATGCTGCCAGAAAGTTGCAACACAGAATTAAACTGCATTCTTCTCTTCGATCTTCATTTTACATGTTATTGACGACCTGTCAGTGTTGTGCTTAATCTTAATTATGCTCTTCTTACATTTTAGTGGACACACGCTCAACGATTGGATAGATCTTCTTTCTAACATGTTCTTGACTGCCGGGGGGGTGTTCGGTTCTATCGTGCAACATTTAAATTTTTGATGATCGGGACCAACCAGATCACTACTACAAAAAATTAGAATATATCACGCCTTGTTTATCACGGTTTCATAATCAACTAAGGTAAAAAAAGATAACAGTGATCAAAGTTATTACTTTACATCACGGTTTATATTTCAATCATTGTTTTAAATAAAACCGTGATAGAAAAAAAATTTACATCACGTTTATTATAAATTGTGGAAGAATATTTAATTTTTATCATGGTTAACATAAACTATGGCAACGACAATAATAACAATAACAATGACAATAAGAGCAACAATAGGCGGTGGAACACGGTGCTCTAGGCTACTCCTATGTATAGCTGGAAACCCCGTACTCGACACTGGGAAACCACTATCGAGAAAATCTCATACTCGACACCGGGAAACCACACTAAGACTGCTCGATCAGGAACCTCTATCTCTATTCTTGGAATATCCACGACCTCGACGTTGGGAAAAGCCTCGTGCTAACCAGTGAGATTCACAACTACTCACTCGGAAAGCTATGCCCTCGCTGACGTGGAAACACTATCTCACTCCCCGAAAGGTAAGCTCAACATCTACTCGCAAGGCAGTAAGATACTCATGCACATATTCCCACACACACACCCAAATACAAAAACTGGACTAGCTGGGGTCCATGCTCATCAACACGGTGTTTGAGCTCCCAACCACGTGTGCAGACACTATTTAGACTCCTCAACGTCTAGACCCCAGAATGACCGATTTTTCCCCGGCCCAGACTCAGGCTCTCGAGTAGGAAGACTCCTTAAGCACTAGCTCCGGGAACACATGCAGACCCCTCACGCCAATGTACGTAGGGGCCCACGGCAACCGGCTCGAAACCATCTCATGTGAAAGCCCTCACCCTAGATGTACTCCTCATGACCAAGGGGATAGCACCAAGGGAGCCTCTCAATAGGCAAATTCTGGCCAAAAGAGGAACACTGGCTTATGCAGGTCATGTGGGAATATCCCTCTGCAGACCACCGAACTATGTGACATGAACCCTCTGTGTAGCATAGAAACTAAGAGGGAAAGACCCTTCGCAAAAATGTACGATTACATAGAAGCGACCATCTGCTAGTACTTAGAAACACATGAACACCCAGAATTATGCGGGCATACCCTCCGTAAAACCACATAGGCTACGGACACTCAAAAACCCAGATCCAGCACAACGGGGGTCTGTAAGACATTGAAAAATGAGTTGTCACAAGTCTGGCAATCAGGATACCATGGGCGGCCACTCCTCCGGTCGTCCAACTCTCTAGGGATAGAAATAGCCTGGGCGGCCAACCTCTTGACTGTCCAACTCCTAGGTGGCCAAAGGGCTGGCCACCCAGACCCTAAAACCTATGGGTGGCTGCATTGTTGGCAACCTAGTCCTGCTCTGGTGGCCAGCATCCTGACCACCCACAAGCCTGGGTGGCCACCTCACTGGCTGCCCATAAACTTGGGCAGCCAGGCATGTGGCCGCCAAGTGGGCAGACACCTTGGGTGGCCAGCACCCTTGTCACCCAACTGGGCAACTCCCATAGCCCGACGACACTTGTTATGGCCTTCTTCTGCTGAGCTTAAACAGACCGAACACCCCACAAGGGTGCCATTCAACGCCACATTCGCCTCCGGGCGAAGGGGAAAACAACAGGGATCGCTTCCCGGACATTCATACCACCGTAAAATAAAAATTAAACTATGAATTAGCATCTAAATCAATAGAAATCTGTCGAACACACTGGGCATGGATTTTCCCCCGAAATAAGAAATACGTTGTCTCTCAGCCACCATGGCAAGGAATTACGGGGAAACATCACAGGAAGATATGGGATCGATCCCCCTACCTCTCACGAAGATTTGAAACGCTAAAACCCTTCGATCATCATGAAAATGTTGTTTCCCCTACGGCTGGCACTCTATCTCTATGAATGGCTCGCCGCACCACTCAACCACGCTCCCACTCCTGTCCTCATCGGACGTCGTCATCTCCCTACCTACTCACCTCCTCGTCGCCGTCGACCACCGAAGGAGAGAAGAGAGAGGGAGAGTGACAGGAGAGAGCGAGGGAGAGAATGAGAGGCGAGAGAGATGGAGGGGGGTTTATTAGGTTTTTGGTTTTATTATTTTTAGTTTAAGAAATTAGATTTTAGCCTTGAAAATGCCAGAAACTTATATATCTAGCCCGAAAAAAATTTGAAAAAGGCGTGACCACTCATCGCGCCACCATGGATCCAGAATAATTTTTATAATTACCATTTGATGATCTAAGACCCATTATTTAAATTGCGAGTATTCATGGGCACAATCTACAATATGCAGAAATATGATCCGAAGCCCGAAGTCTTTACATTCCTCCCCCCTTAAAGAAATTTCATCCACAAAATTGGGATAACACACAATAAAACGCAGGGAGGAAAGACTCATTGACTAGCAAACTCCCACAACTTCAGCACGACCATCGTGCCTCACCAGACAATTTTCTTCTGAGCGACTCAGCTAGGCTATCACAATCGTCTACATCATCTTGCTCTTTGATTTTTGGTCATGACAAACCTTGGACAGAATGGAGCACATGGAAATGGGCAAGTCTAGTGCTACCTCAGCTGTACCGAAATCTCAGGGATACGAGCACCTCCTAATACATTCCTCACGTATAGCAAGGAAGCATGACTCGAGCCATGAAGTCCTACCACGCCTGGGGAACCCACACTCAGTATGCCAAACGGAACATCATCCTTTACATCTATCGGCACACCTTACACCCTACATAAGGGATGCCTTTACAACTTCATTTCTATGTTCAACTTGATTCACGCAGCCATCTCAACCGATCACGATTCTTAAGTTGGCACCATGCCACCAACATCCTTTGCCTTGGGAGCCGAAGCACCTCTAACCCTCACTGGACCAACTCTGGCCCAACTACTGACTTCTCGTCCGACCTCATTTATACGCATGCGACCAAATGAAATCAGCCACCTGAGGCCTCACAATTCCACAACTCACGCCACATTGCAACTTATCTTCATTAACAATATCTTGGCTGCAAAAGTCCATTCATTAGCCACTAGCCACACACCAACTGGAAACCTGTATCGGCTCGACTCTTCTCTCCTACATCTCCACAGGAGCCAACAACCAACCATTTCTGAATCTCAACCACTCTTCTATCAGCTCTAATGTCTATTATTCTCATTCACCAAGCCAAACTCCATCCAAACACCATCCCTGATACAAATCTAATTCTGGTACTAACTATACTCTCTTAAGGGGACCACGACCGTACCACTCAAACAATTGCATAATCCCCAAACTACACCAATTCTGAACCCAGAGCCTTAGGGGATTCCTTTAAAGATGGTATAGCACAAGGGCAACCACTTAATAGTATTGCTCTAGGAGCTCTAACGCCAAAGAACAATCTACTCCATATTACTTCACAGTTCAAAACATCATTCTCAGCTGACTACTCCATCATCTACCAACACATGATGCCCCTACATGCCACAAAATCACAAGGACCAGAAGACAAGACGTCATTACAATCTTCGGCACATAGTCATCCAAACGGGAGTGCCTTCTGGTGTGGACACCAGAGCGAGCGAGAAGCACGAACCGGCGAGCCATCGGTACCGAACGCGGAGCACCACTCGAGCTACATCAGTTTCTCTTTGGCTCGGAGATAGTCTGGAGTCTCCGCCATGAGTTTGGACACTTTTTTTGCATTTATTTGCATTATATTTGGGCTTGTAATGTGTGTTTTTATTTGGGTTTTCATGTTGAGCTCTTTATAAGGCTCTTAATAAGCCATTTGAATTAAGCCCTTTGGAGTCCATTAAGAAGTGTGGCCATATTGGACCACTAGACTTCATAATGGGTCTTTAAATGACTTAAGGCCTAATTGGGTTTCTCTCTTTCTCATGGGTTTCTTAGATTGGAAGGCCCAATTGGTTGGTCTATGGCCCAACTTGGACCAAGCCTCTCTTGTTGACCAAGGGAGACAAAGTGTGAAGAAAAGCCCACTTTCTCTCCTTAAAATAAGGGGGTTGCCCCCCTCTTTTGGCCTCATTAGGCTAAACATTTTTAATTAGGCTTGACCACATGGGGGAAATAGCATTTGGCATCTCCTCTACATAAACCAAGATCCATGGGTTTCATATAAAAGGGTTGTATTTCCTATTTTCAAGAATTAATGAGAAGAAAAATTGGAATTTGTTCTACCAAGCTTGGTGCACCCCTCTCTCTCTCTCCTCTTTCCCCCTTATGCAGCTGGAAAGGCTGTGAATCAGAGGTGTGAAGCCTCATCTATCAGGTGTGAAGATCGTCGCCGCCGCTGCCATTGCCATCGTGCCGCCATCGCATCACCACCATCGTCGCCGGAGTTCTATCCACCCAGGATAGCCCCTTCTTCCATGAATTTTTGCTCCCATCCATGAGCTTTTTTGGAGCCCAAACTTTTACAGCGAGTTTCATAGCTTATTACCACATCCTAAAAAAATTGGTGGAGCTTCTAGTTTTTATTTCCTATTTTTCCATTTTCGTTCTCCACCTTCCTTCAGATCTACCTACAGTCTGTCCAGATTTTCAGTTCTCAAATAGGTCGTCCATGAACCCACCTTCTAGTGATCCAAATGACTTTAACTTTTTATTGGAGGTTCTGTCCACCTAATACCACACCCATATATTTTCTTGTGAATTTAAAATTTCACTCCAGATCCCAACTCAATTCTGTCTGCCACTGTCCAGATCTGACCCCCAGTCAGTATAAAATCCCAACAAATCGAAACCTCCACCAAACCTTCATAAAAATTATTTCCGTTTTCCACTCTCTCCCCTCTACAACTTTCATGAAGAGCTCAAAGTCTGAATTGGGAGTTTACTTCACGGTCAACGCCAACTCTCAGGAACGTTCATTCCTGTCTGGCCAGATCTGAAACAGAGATCAGTCTGGTTCATAAATCGGCCAACAGAAGTACAGTCCCAACGAATTTTCTAGAGTCATAGAGGGTCGAGGGACTTTGAGAGAGCTTTCCAACGGTATCTCTTGTACATCGATCCGACGTCGGTGCTGATCGCAGTGACAGATCTCGTCGGATCCCGCGCGGCAAAATAGAAGCAGCAGGTCTGTGGGCAACCACTCAAAGACTTGGAGATCGGAGCCGATCGGCCTCCGACCGGTGTTCCAGCTAGGCCGCCGTCCAGGGGAGCGCACCACCAGGTGTCACCATCACATCGGGACTCACCTCGCCAGGTCCGGAGGACTGAGCAGCATGTGGTCCCTACATACCCGCAGATCGCGCGGTCCGGACAGCACCAAAACGCGGGTTTCAGCACCGTCGGAGCGACATCAAGATGTTGCCCGTCAACCCAATTCCCGCTACTCCCGGGCCCCACATGTGACATGTTACCTCCCTGCGTGGAGTGGTTCAAAACTTTGTACCACTGTAAAAATTTATTAACCGGGAGTACGGATTTGGCTGGGGTTGTCTTCCCCACGCCAGGTGCGTGGAGGTGCGGTCTTAACCTCTTGGCATTACGCTTGCTTAGCTAGTATATGGTCATATGCCACAGTGAGTGCGTTAGGATTTTAGCCCGTGAGTTCATGTCACCGCTGTGAGCGAGAGAGTGACCCGTCCCGTAGCTCGATCCGAGCACGGAAGTGAGTCGACCACCCTTGACTCTGCCGGTTTCTCAACCGCGCGGATCCGCGTTTCCCCTCGCTTGGGACGACGAGTGAGCTTGTGTTTCTGTTAGCGATGTATAGCCCATAGGAACTCATAGTGTCTGGCCGAAGTGTCGTTCCTACTCGTATGTTGCTGGTCGCGTCCGCATTTTTGTTGTGCCCCTCTGGTCATTTGAGTTATTTGATATTCTTGGTTTTGATAATGGCTAAACACTATAAGTCCTTGATGTCTTACCACTCTTAAATGACTAAACTACTTGATGTTCTTTCATGACAGATATGTCTAGGAATGGAGTGGAGATGGCAAAAATGAATGCTCAATGATTGCGCCCTCGCACGCGGATCGACCTATGCGGTCAGGTCGTGGGGAGCTGTGGCACCCAAGTGTTGTGGATTAAACACCAACTCCAAAACTACTTAGTGATCTTGGTTGTGTCCCGATTCTGTGTGATAACACTAGTGCTATCAACCTTACAAAAAATCCAGTCCAGCACTCTAGGACTAAGCATATTGAGATAAGAATCACTTCATTAGAGATGAGGTCGTTAAGAAAAATTTTGAACTGCATTTTGTTGATACTCTAAATCAAATTGCTGATATTTTCACCAAGCGCTTGTGTAATGACAGGTTTTCTACACTCAGAAGGGAGCTTGGTCTTTGCCGACCTCAGGCCAATAAAAATTGAAATGATGATCTTGTTCAATTTAGTGTGTTTTTTTGCAGATTGGTGTTCCATGCATTGTTTATATGTTATTATATCATTTTGCATATGTTGTAGCACTGCATGTAGTCATAATGCATAATAAAGTTGAATTCATGTTCATAATGTATTGCATGATTTGTGTAGCATCCTTCTTGCATGGTCATGGTATATTAAATGTTGATGTATGGAAAGGCAAGTTATGCTTGTCTAGAAGCACTCAATATGCGTGAGGTTTCACCTCCGTCAAGTACCGTGCGTCACTGTCGCATATAGGCCATATAGTAAGGGGGAGTTGTCTCTTTACAACATTCATGCATATGTTTCATCTTCATTCTGTTGTATTTAATAAGTGTACAACCATGTGTTGGGTCATGCATTTTATGTCTGCCAAATTCATGTTTGATCAGGTCAACCTCTGCATGGTTCTAGTCAACCTCTCCTTGACATTCGTCATTCCACTTGATTGCAAACATAACTCCTTGAGTGCATTCACTGCATATCCTTAGGGGGAGTCTTGCTGCCTTTCTTAATCTCTTGCAATCTGAACTTCATTGGCTTCCAGTTTAAAAATGAGATCATGAGACCGACAGAACTACGACGTAAGAGCTTTCTATTATATGCCCTGATGATTGTCCATCTAATGAAAATGGTTCATATTTAATGATTTCCTTGAAGTTCAAAAATATTTATTCTGAAATCATCTATGTTCTGTGATTTTAATAGACCTTAACTAGAGATTGCATATTGTGCTTTACATGACTATCCTGATATCTGAAAATTCAAAATTCATGACCATCTTGGTGATACACTCAGGCTTAGTATTGTTCTTAAACAACTTGATGAGCTGGAATTCTTAGAAATCCATTTGACAGAGCAATGATATTGTTGCACGGAGAAATATGTCACGTCATCAAATCAAGTGACGAATGATATGTCATGATGTGCCCCTGTTATCTCTGTCTTAATTATATTTGGACACTAGGCAGAGCACTGGCATAATTGCTGAGAAATATATCTTCTCATCACAGAAATGAGATTGGATATGTCATGACGTGACTTTGCTATCTCTGTTCCTTCTGAAGCATAACAGTCAGTCTTACCAAACACCTAGGAATACTGGCATCTAAACAACGTGTATTCTTAAGGCTAGGAGGCATGTACTGGACTCGAATGCTCGTAAAATATGAGTCATGTGCCTTCAAATACAAAAGATACTGCCAATCAAAAATATGGTGTCATCATAAACTTCCATACTTTAGTCATGATTGTTTAGCCTCACTACTAGTTTTTGTGTTATTCCCTTTGTAGTTATTGAATATGGATATATAAGACAAGGGAAGGTTAACCACTACCATGATATGCACTTTTGGTTCATTTCTATTAAAACATGAATACGATGCTTTTCGAACTCTGTTGATGATCTCAGATTTCCTTAGCTTTGAACCATATATGTTGCTCGCGGTATGTTTCAGGTTTGCATATAATGGCTTCATCTCCACTCCTTTAAGAACTGGTCCCACCGACATTTGTCGTGTAGCACCCCGAAATTTATAAAGGATACATATTAATATTGGTCATGAAATAAATATAGAAAATAAAATTTCGATAATGGAAATAGCCTAAATTGATAGTGGGCCTAAACATTAATTAGAAGGCTATGAATAAATCCTTCATTAAAGCCCAACCATTAAGCTAAAACCCTAACGAGTTACAAATAGATAATTGAGTTAAAGATCATAGGATTGAACCTGACTCTGATACCCGAGACAACAATGTAAAATAAATAAGATATACACATAAATAAAGTTAAAGGGAATAAAGTATGTATATAAAGTTATACCAATTAGATAAAATTATTAGTCTACTAAATATAATTACTGGGCCTTTGCATTAAAACAGTTATACGTAATATATATATAAATATATTATAACCCAACCCATTTAACCCATGAGGCCATATATATACAAAACTCACACACACACACACACACACACACACACACACACACACACACACACACACACACACATATATATATATATATATATATATATATATATATATATATATATATATATATATATATATATATATATATATATATATGTCAAACCGTTATATACGCCAAATGGGCCTTACACTTAAAACAAATAATAAATGGGCCAAAATAAAACAACGCCCTCTCTTAAGGCGCTATTTCATTAATTGAAGACCCTTCACAAAGGCGCCAATTATAGGAATGACGCCGCTGTCATGGGCGCCATTTTCATACGTTAATAGGGTAAGGGTAATAATAATTGGAAATAACGCAAGGATAATAGGAATATAACGCCCTTCACATGGGCGCTATTTAAAATAACAACACCCATGTGCGTGGGCGCTAATTCATACCAAGGAAAATTAGAAGTAAAGTGGCTAAATATAGAAAAGTAAAAGGCGACCCTAGTTAAGGCGCTATTTAATGAAATGAAGATTGCATACGAAGGCGCCATTTATTGAAAACGCGCCCTTGTCTCAGTCGCCATTTCCCTGAGAGTGAAAATAAGGAAACCCGTTGCCGTATTTCGTTAGAACTCGGATGAAGGTTGGTGTTCGTCGAGATGGGATTAACACGTAGGGAAGTTTGGATAGTAATAGGATCCTAATCAAACTTCTACACTCATTAGGATTCTCTAGCCTATAAATACCCCTTCCATCGTGCCAACCTGCTGGGCTCTTTTTCTTCAACGACGTCCTGCTAATCTCTTGGAGATTTTTCTTCGTTGGCTGTACGTGGGGGAAGAGAATTCTATTCTCTTTGTCTGCTTCTTCCTAGAGGAGGAGGCTTGTAAGGAGGCTGCGGCTGCTACTACTGTAGACGTTGCTGGAGTGGAGAAGCACAAGGCTTCTTCTTCCCTTGCTGCCAACGTCTTCATCCCTTCTTGTTACGCGAAGGCTGCAGCCGTTGTTGCAGAAAAGGCATCTTCTTCTTCTGCTATTATTCTTCTCTTGTTTGTCCTTCTTCACCGCTGAAGTGACCCAAAGGTAGGCAATCTCCCAAGCCAAACTGTTAGTTAATCTGCATAATTTATGCATGTTTCTTGTTAAAGTTTGTAGTTTCACGTGAAGTTAACAAAGTAAACGCATGATTAAAGAATTTTGTAACTGTGTAACCACATAATAAAATTCTAGATAAATATAATTATGGGATCTCCATGATTATTCCTAAATTTTCGTGCATATAAATGTTTTATTAACTATAAACATTAATTAGTTAAACAATTTAATATGTTTTAACTATATACTCAGTGAATTATAAAAATTACTGTAGCTTGATAGTTATGGGATTTTGCCTTAACGATTTGTTCGTGGCCGTCGGAGTGTCCTTTGGCCATGAAATTTTATGGGAGCGTTATTGGGGTAGAGACCGAGATAGTGAGAGTGGTTGCATCATTTTTCGTGCCCCCTATCTCAAGATCCCCCATCTCTCAACGAAAAATTACTTTGAACGTCCAGTTAGGTAGAGTTTTTCGAGCCCGTCATTTCTATATATAGAATGCGTGATTCCGACGTGTGTACGTCAAGAACAGGAGGTTTGAAGATCGACACTTTTATTGAAATGACTACAAGCTCAATGGCGTCAAATTCTTTTGACGGCATCGTGCAAGGTCGTTGAATTATTTTATATTTATATTTATATATATATATATATGTAATTATATCTTTGAAAATCCATATCTACTAAACTATGCAACATAAAATTATAAAATATATATTTTTGGAATCCTTGAATTTTTCTCCTAATTATCATATATTCTATTTTTATAAATTATTTTATATAAATAAATATGTCTTTGAATGTATATTTTTGAAATTATTCAATTAAATAGATATTAATCTGAATTCTTGTTAAATGAATTAAGTTAAAAATTATAAAATTAACGTCCCTCCAAGAGGACGCTAATTAATAAATGACGCCACCCATGGGCGTCAATTAATATAAGTTTATTTAATTATAGTTAATTATAGAGATGGATGGACGTGAATTCTATAATTAACGCATTCATGTTCTCACCGTTTTCTTCCGGTTTTGACCATACCTCGGGTCTTTTGGCACTCTCATCTCACGTCCGTAGATGGAGTCCATGTTTCATGATTGGTTCACGTTATATACCTCAACTCTCGGTGACATACGAGCCCTCCGTTGGACATTCTGTTCCTTCGGACTGACAAGTTAGTCATTGGGACCTCCGTAAGTCTCCTCGCAGTCTTGGATTCCCTCAAGGCCGACTGAGCTGATTGTACCTAATCACCCAGATTTCCAGAATGGCATGATTTTCATATGATTTATTGATATATCATCCTTATTACAAGTTCTATCATTGTTCCATGAAATCTATCTTAATGTTCTTACATGCTTGATCCTTAAATTCTTGGCCATTAATATGGAATTAGTCTAGACTAAATGTCAGGGGCTATGGGTCTCACTAAAATGACATTTTAAATGCTACGGGTCCTGATCTGACCCTATTGGGTGAGGCAAAGTCCAAACGTTACCGGTATACGATGATCGGGTGCTGGCATTTACCACCTATAGTCGTCTATAACTTATTTTCATGAGGGGTGGTCATATCGTCGTGATTTTCCCCTTAGTGCATTGGCCAATCCTATATAGTGCTAGATGTGCAAACGCTCTCGTGATAGTGATGATCGGGAGTAATTGCCATCTTAGTACACAATCCTATATAGTGCTAGGTGTGCAAACGCTCTCGTGATAGTGATGATCAGGAGTAATTGCCATCATAGTACACCTTTCTACAACTAATTGTTTGTCATGAAAAGATCTTGAATTGCCTTATTGGAGGGGTTATCATATCGTCGTGATATTCCCTTACTATCTTGGCAAATGCTATATAGTGCTTGTAGAAGTAATTGTTCTACTTCTATATCGATCATCATAAATGTTCTTGAATTATCCCATTGATAGTACTCGCTATCTTGTCATGAAGATCGTTCATAATACTGGATACCTTGAAGCTCTCGTGATAGTGTTCATCATAGAGAGATGAATGTTATATTTCCTCATGAATGCTCTTGACCTAGCTTGAGGAAGTACTTGTTAAGATCTTTCTATACTCTCTTGATTATCATTGTCTTACTCTTCATGAGTTTATCTAGCATCTTGCTTACTCGTTTTTTTCTAGTTCTTGAATTTATCTCGTATCATTATAGTTCTCGATTTCTATATCTCGCATGACCTACATGAGCATATTAAACTATAATTGACTTAAAGCTAGCTTGGAGCATGAGATATTAAGTCCTACTGAGCGTTCGCTCACCCTGCATTTTCTAATATTTTTCAGGTAATGACCTTAGTGATGGCAAGACCGAACATGATGGGCAAGGGCAAGAGTGAAGAGAACTCTGACATCTAGATGAACCGTCTAGTCTGGTTATCTTGCGTCTTATGTCTCATTGTAGTTTTTCTTTATTGAGTCTTTTCGTTTATTATGGGCCCGAATATGTAAAGAACTTATATTTGAAATGAAATTTGTTATTTGTCCAAATTGTGTTTTATGGAAATGACTATGGTCTGATTGACATGACTGTTTAACTGTCACGTTCCGAGCAAACGACACGTTCGCTGCTGTCGGTTCGGGGCGTGACATGTCGCTTCTCTAACTTATCCCTCCTTTTTGCTGCTGTCAAAGGGGGAGAATATTTTGTTGTGAGTCGTCCTTTGCTTTGTGAGTTGTCTTTGGGGGAGAAGCGAATTATGAAAGGCGGAGAGTCAAAGGGGGAGAGACCCTTCATCTGTGATGGGGGATTGCATAGCATTCACATGCTTTGATCATCCATGCATACATATTCGCATTCACATGCTTTAATTATCATGGATCTTGAGCTGCATATGTTATAAAATTTGTCATCTTGGACATTACTGTCACATAATGACTCAAAGTGTTGCCATCATCAAAAAGGGGGAGAATGTTGTGTCCCGTGGTATTTTAGTTATTTGATATTCTTGGTTTTGATAATGGCTAAACACTATAAGTCATTGATGTCTTACCACTCTTATATGACTAAACTACTTGATGTTCTTTCATGACAGATATGCCAAGGAATGGAGTGGAGATGGCAAAGGTGAAAGCTCAATGATTGCGCCCTCGCACGCGGATCGACCTGCGTGGTTAGGTCGCGGGGATCGATCTGCCCGGTCAGGTCGCGGGGGTCAAGGGGGCAGCGCCCCTTGCGGGGGTTTCCGGGGGCAGAGCCCCCGGAACAAAATTTTGATTGAAGACTGAGTAATAAAACTTCAAGACAGTCAAGGTTGATGCCACAAATGAGAACGGAGTGCTAAAGGACTCAAGCGACTGAGCTAAAGGGGTTAACGGATTGAACCGGGAAGACCCGGGGTCTGCCCAGCTGGCGGTCGACCGCCAGCACAGGGGCGGTCGACCGCCCCAGCCAGCAGCTCCCAGTCTGCATGAGTCTCACTGGCGGTCGACCACCAGCCCAGTAGTGGTTGACCGGAAATTTCAGGGACCATCCGTCTATAGCGTTTCTCAGTAGCGGTCGACCGCCAGCTTCCACAGGTCGACCGCCAGCCTCGAGCCATCAATTGTTGACTTTGTTTTCCACTTCGAGAACAGCATCTTTCCTTGTAATTGTTTAATCTAAAGTCACCTAATCACCCACAAAATGTGGATCTAGTCTGGGGGATGTCTATGGACCATTCAAAGTCTATAAAACACATACAAGAGGATAAGAAACCCTAATGCTTCAAGGGGATTCAAGGGAGGCTACAAGGGTGTGTTCAAAGGAGAGGAGTTCGAGCACTGTAGCTGTGAACAGTACTACGAGAAGAAGCTTCTTCATCCTCAAGTGATTCAAGCTTCTTTAAGAGGAGATCAAGCCCAAGCCAAGAGAAGATAAAGCTGCATCATTCTTCTTCTTCTTCATCTCAAGGGTGATCTAAACTGCATCAAACTCTTCATCAACTCAAGGAGATCAAAAGGAAGATCAAAGCTACATCCATAGTCTTCTTCATCAACTCAAGGAAGATCATCTCTCAAAGAAGAAGACACCACGAAGCATCAGATTCAAGCTCCTGCAACTCAGACAAGATCTTTTTACTTTAAGCATATTCTATATCTTGTTTGAGTAATTTCATATTTGTTCTTTTTACATTTCATTCAAACATTTGAAACTGAAGATCGTCCCTACCGGTGGTTAGTAGGAAGGCAATCGGAAGTTGTCCGATCTGCGGTGTTGACGTCCCTACCTGTGGTTAGTAGGAAGACAATCAGAGGTCTTTCCAATTTGCGGTTCAGTGCGTGACACTAGTGGAGCCTCATCGATTTGGTGAGGGGTGGACGTAGGACTGGGGATTCAGTTCGAACAGCCTTAAAATTCTTTGTGTTGTGGTTTGTTTATGTGATTGCTTCGTTGTAGATGCATGCTTAGGTTCAAATCGATATATTTGTTGCTCATCTTGCCAAGTGAATCATAGTGTTCTTCGATAAGCAAGTTACACTCCGCTGTAATTTATTTTATCTAGCTATATAGTGGGTTGCATTACGAAAAGAGGGGCAGATCTATTCACCCCTCCCCACTAGATCTGCTGTCCACTAATCAACAAGTGGTATCAGAGCCTAATCTCTTATTATGGGGTCCAACGACCTTGAGGGAAATGGTGGATTAGCGTCCAAAGGTTTCTTACCTGAAGGACATTCTATTAATAGACCTCCTTACTTTACTGGAACTAATTATCCTTATGGAAACATCGCATGCAGGTGTTCATTCGTGCCCAAGACTATGAACTTTGGCGAGTGATCAGCAAAGGTCCGTATGAGCTTACGGATAATGAGGATTTGTTGACCAAAGAACAAATAAGGCAATCCACTGTCAACTAGAGTGCTAAACACATCATGCAATGCTCACTCCATCCAGTAGAATTCTCAAGAGTTGCTACCTGCACAACGGCAAAATAGATGTGGGACAAGCTAGAGGTAATTTACGAAGGAACCTCTCAGGTACGAGAAACAAAAGGTAACATTTTAGTTTCTGAATATGAAATGTTCCGCATGAAGCCTGATGAGTCAATTCAGAATATGTATGCTCGGTTAACTATGCTTACTAATAGTCTAATTGATTTGGGAAAGAAATACTCAGAATAAGAAATTGTGAGAAAGATTCTCATATCATTGACTCCCGCATGGCACACAAAGGCTACCGTGGTTGAAGAATCGAGAGATCTCGCAACTACCAAGGTAGATGAACTCATTGGGTCATTGATGACCTATGAGATCAACCTTAAGAACAAAGAGGCTGAAGTGCCTAAGCAAAAGCCCCTAGCTCTTAAAGCAGGACTCAACGTTCAAGGCACTTCTGATGAAGGTGAGGATTCGACAAGTGAGCGAGATGAGGATGACGTAGCCATGCTCACACGTAAGTTCAGAAAATTTCTGAGAAAAGAAGGTAAGAGCTTCATGGGAGGAAGGTCAAAGGTAAGAAATGGTTTCAAATCTAATTTTGAAAACTTTAAGAAATCTGACAAAATCATTTGTTATTCTTGCAACAAACTAGGACATTTCAAGACTGATTGTCCTGACAGATTCAAAAAGGCTGACAAATAGAAGGGCAAGAAGAAGAACAAGGCCATGGTGTCCACCTAGAGTGACGAGGAAGAAAGTGATGGTGGAACTAGCTCCTCAGACAAGGAAAAAGATCTTTGTCTCATGGCCAAAGGTGACGAAGAAACTGAGGTAAACTCTCCATTTGAAAATTACACACTTGATGATTGGGAGGTGTAGACACGCCGTTCTTGACATTACCGTGAGTAAATCTCATATTACACTATGATACCCCAAGGCGGCCTTCGCATTTTCAATTACTCTGGTGATTTTCTATTTTTATGAATTTTTTACATTTTTTAAATTTTTTCGTGAAAAATCATGGAAGCGTCCAAGTGCCTGGATGCCTCCATCAATGACAAAAAATAAAAAAATCAAAAATCATGGAAGCGTCAAGTTTCTTGGACGCCTCCATCAATGACAAAAAAATAAAAAAATCAAAAATCATGGAAGCGTCCAGTTGCCTGGACGCCTCCATCAATGCAAAGTAATAAAAAATAATAATATTAATAATGATAAAAAAATAAAATAAAAAATAATAATTTCATGGAGGCGTCCAGGCCCCTGGACGCCTCCATCAACTTGCCCACGAGCGCAATCTAAATTGTGAAGACGTCCTGCCAACTAGACGCGCCCATTCATGAATCACGGACGCTGATCAAAACCACGCGTTGTGCCAAACCGCGTGCGGCTTTCGGCGGGGGTTCGGTGGACTTTTATGGAGGCGCCTAGTTGCCTGGACGCCTCCTTGAAAATATTCAAAATAAAAAAATAAAAATAGAATAAAATATAATTTTTGCTCTGATGAAGGCGTCCAGGGTCCTAGACGCCTCCATCCTCCGGAGCCCTATAAATAGAGGCCCACCCCCTCAGTCCGAAGGGAGCTTCTAAGAGGTCCGACAGGCTGCCGGATCTCATTTCTAACCCGTGGGTCTTTTGTAGGGGGAGGTTCTGCCGATTCTCGGGTGCCCGCACTCGCAGGAGGAAGGCCGTCTTCGTCCACCGTGCTTCCACGTCATCCCTACACTGCCGAAGCTCCGCCGGATCTCGCCATCGGCACATCCAATAAGCCAACTCTCTCCTTTTCTTCGTAGTTCTTTTGCATTCATCATCTTCCATTCTTCGTCTCCCTCCATAAGGGAATCTTATACTTTTGCATAACTCCATTCATCATTACGTTTCCCTCCTACTCGTGTCCGAGAGGGGTTTAAAACCACACCAACCAGGTGTGTGCCCTGCTACAATTTCATCACTTTCATTGCATGGGATTGCTACTGCACTGTCATTTTCTAATTCCGTTTATTTACTGTCTGTTATTTTGTAAGGGTAACTAAAGAAGGCCCTCTCCGTCGGCCGGCCGAAGGGGGAGGAAGAAGCAACCCGCCACTTCCTGCTAGTGAGGTAGGCGCGATCATTTCCTTATTTTGGGGTCTTTGGCCCCTGGCGATCACATCATATTTTCGAGGCCGCGGCGAGTCACTTCCCCAATGGCCGTTTAAATTCCCGTTCTTATATTTTCTTTATATTTTGCTATATTCTTATCTGCTCATATTCTCGAGGCCGCGGCGAGTCACTTCCCCAATGGCCGTTTAAATTCTCGTTCTTATATTCTCTTTATATTTTGTTATATTCTTATCTACTCATATTCTCGAGGCCGCGACGAGTCACTTCCCCAATGGCCGTTTAAATTCCGTTCTTATATTCTCTTTATATTTTGTTATATTCTTATCTGCTCATATCCTCGAGGTCGCGGCGAGTCACTTCCCGCAATGGCCGTTTAAATTCTATCCTTTCTCTTGTATATCATGAATTGCTGCTATATCTGCTATACTCTCAAGGCCACGGAGAGTCACTTCCCGCAATGGCCGTTTCACTTCTTGCTATTTGATTTCTGCACCATTCCCGTCCCCCCGAGGCCGCGACGAGTCACTTCCCACTATGGCCGTTTAACCCCCATATCTTGCTATATTACATTTGTCTCGCTCACCCTGCCGGAGCAATCTCCTGTGGTGGCCCCTTCTCTTTTCTCTTATTTCTGTGTTGCAGCAAACAAAACGAGCCCGCGCGCTCCGCATTTTCGTTTCTCAAACCGCGTGACGTCGCTCACAGATTGGCGATCACGGTGGGACACCCGCTGCTTTCTTTCAGTTACCCTTACAATTTCTTGTGATTTGCTTTACTATCTCTTGTGTGTTGTTATATCTTGATTGTTTCATTGTTCTGTTGTGCTCCATATATCTGTCAGCATTTCATTGCATACATCCATCCCTCTTTTCTATTCTTTTTCATTTTTTCTAAGGATCACCCCCTCTCGGTGAAGGAAGGACTCTCCGTTCGGGAATTCCTCTCGACGGACTAGAATCTCCTCCACTGGGACCTCTGTAAGTCCCCGACATCGAAGAATCTCCTCTTCGTTCACTGGGCCGGTTGTACCATTGAAGTTACCCGGAGTTAGTCGACCCATTCGTGGTGAGACGAGAGCCCCTAGCTGACACGGCGGTGAAACAAAAACGAACTAGGGTCCTATTTTGTGTGAACTTCGGATCTGGTTAAAAACATAAACAAAAAAAATCATCAAAATCAAAACACAAAAAAAGGGTGTAAAGGCATCCACTTGTTTGATAATCTCTGCTATTTACTTGCTAGTGTATGTTTTTGCGTTCCGAGAAAACTGTGAGCATGGCTCACGAGTCTTTTGAGGAAAACCACCCTAGTCGTGGTGAGTCAGCCGAGCCGCGAGTCCATGCTATGGACGCGGGTCCTTCTTCTGAGCCCTCGCATGAGGTGCAGGTTATTGCGTTCCAGGAAAACTGTGAGCATGGCTCACGAGTCTTTTGAGGAAAACTACCCTAGTCGTGGTGAGTCAGTCGAGCCGCGAGTCCATGCTATGGACGCGGGTCCTTCTTCTGAGCCCTCGCATGAGGTGCAGGTTATTGCAGGGGACACGTCCCCACCACAGGACATCTCCTCTTTACTGGACGTCCTCGCCAACACAGAGCTTACCTCTGAACAGCTCCAGGCCCTGCAGGCCATTCTGAAGGGGAAATCTGTTTCCCCCGCCCCCCAGGAATCAACTCCGGCCATCGCACCTCTCCAAGAATCGGTGCAGGCCATTCCATCTCCTTCACTGGCGCAAGCCATCCAATCTCCCTCGCTTCAAGGGCAAGCGAGCCAACAACCACCCTCGTTCCAGTTCCCTTCGCAATCTCAAACCCTCGTTGTTCCCCACATACCGCTTCGGCCGGGGCCAACAGTCGGTGGCCCGGCAGCTCCCCCTCATTCGGGGTTCCCCCCTCAAGTCTCCGGAGACATTTTCCTCCCCAGTGGCAAGTGCCACCTTCACCTCTCGAGGAGCTCGCCCAATCGCTCCTCAACCGGTTCAATAGAATGGATGAATAGTTTTAGAATTTGAATAAAATGGTGGACGTGAAATCCACCCCGGAGGTTGCTTTGCCAATCCTTCCGGTCATCCATCTTCCTCCCTTCGAAATGCCCACGTACCGCAGGTACAATGGCACTGGCAACCCCTTCATTCACCTTAAGGATTTCATGTATGAGTCCTCCTATTGGCAAAACGACCAGAGATCCTTGGTATAACTCTTTCGGAGATCATTGGACGGTCCAGCGCTAGAGTGGTTCTATTCTTTGGAGCCCCGCGAGGTCGAGAATTTTGAAACAGTCCAGAGAAGGTTCTTGCAAAAGTATCGGGATAGGGTCGGTGCCTCTGTAATGCCCCGGAATTTTTGGATCCTTGTTCATGGATCCCGGATCTGGTTTCTCTGAGCGTCCGACTCCGTTGTGTCCGAAGTTTCGTTTCGGACATCTTTCGTGTTCGGATCAGCGCGATCCGGAGTCGTTTCGGGGGCCCGGAGGCGTTCCGCGGCTTTTTCCGCATGTGTTTTCCGATTCCCGGCGTGGGTTTCGACTTTTTCTTCGGAACCTCGTTGCGGGTGAACCGGGCCGTTCACCTAGGCGAGTATGGTACCGTTACGATCGGTGCGTTCCGAGTATCACGAGGGCGCGATTTTCTATTTTTCGAGATTTTTCCGAATTTCTAGATTTTCCTATATATAACTCTTTTCTCTCTCTCCCCTCTCATTTCTCCCTTCTCTCCCTCTCTCTTCTCACGCTCTCTCCTCTCTCCCTCTCTCTCCGGCAACCGACGGGGAGGAGTACGGGCGAGGCGGGGACGGCGCGGGCGAGGCACGGGCGAGGATGGATGTGGATTGAGGTGGTGGAGGCGCGTTGAAGCTCGATCTTGAGTTCGTGGAGCGGCGAGGCTTCAACGGCGTTTCTTCGTGGATCGGCGTCCACGGTACGCGAAATCTTCGGTGGAGGTAGGGTGATAGACCCTCAGCTCGTGCTCTTTCTTTTCCCGCAAGTTTCGTAGGCTGCGGTGAGTCGAGCGGGCCGTTTGGGGCGTTTTGGGGAAAACCATGATTTGGGGAGTGATCGCCCGATCTAGCGATTCGTTGCATTTTAGGCCGATCCGAGGCCATAGATGCATGCTAGGGGCTACTGGGGAGCTTCCCCTATGTTTTTCCCCTCATCCGTGGATGTTTGGGGGCGTGGCGTGGATTTTTGGGGTTTTCCTGCCGTTCTCAGTTTTCTGAAATGATCGCGGTCCACCAGTAACCGCGTTCACTGGTCACGGTCGTGGGAGAACCGCCTTCATCCTTATGTTTTGGTCAAGAGTGTTGGCAGCGTCGCGGTCGTGTGATAGACCGCTTTTGTCTGGTCGCGGTCATGAGATGACCGCTACTGTTTGGTCGCGGTCCTTGGGCGACTGCTACCATCAGGCTTGCGCGTGGCTAGTCGCGGTCGTGAGGTGACCGTGACAGCATGGTCGCGGTCTCCGGTCGACCGCTACCATCTGGTCGCGGTCCCCGGTCGACCACTATCTGGTCGCGGTCACCAGGTGACCACTACCACGTTCTGGTTCTTGTTTGCGCTGTTTTGACCGCTGTTTTGACCTCCGGTCAACCCGGTTGTGACCCAGTTGTTGACTTTAGGTCTCGTGAGTGTCTCAGACACCCCGTGGAGTTCCGTGACCGTGTCTTTGGGTGTCCATAGGTTGTCCCACTTACCTCGTTTTGCGTGTCGCGAGCTTAAGGGTCCAGGTGACCTTTTAGCGCTCCGATTGTATTGTTTTGGTCTCCGGCCGACCCGGTTGTGACCCAGTGGTCGACCTCCGGCCTTGTGAGTATCCCGGACACCCCATGGGTTCTGTGTCTGTTTTTTGGGGTGTCGGGAGGGACCGTGTTGCCTCGATTAGCGTGCCCATAGGTGTGGTGGGTCCGGGTGACCTCACGTGTTCCGGGTTGTCGTGTTTACGCTTGATCGAGTCATCGTGTATCGGTGGGTGTGCGGTGGGGTCTCCCCCGCATGTCGTGGGTTTTCTTTGGAAGGCGATTCCCATGTGGGCCATGTGCTTGGCCTTGGACTCCGAGTCCAGTTATCCGGCCTGGGGCTGGAGGTTTCTCGCCTGCGCTAGGATGGGAAATCGACATGGCGGCTTGTGTGCTGCCCTGGGAATCGTGCTTCTGTGTTTTCCGTGTGGCCCGTGTGGGTGGCCTTAGTCCTTTACATTCCCTTTCCGAGGGAGTGGTCTTGGCGACTCGTGAGTTGTCTTGGTACTTGTGCTACCGTGATTTTAGACCTAAAGATTGGACTAGATTGACGGTCTTGTGCTGTTGCGTACAACGGTCTTGACCCCGAGTCTTGTGACTCAAGGACCGTTGGGTGTAGTGTATCTAGAGGACTGCCCAGAGTCCAGTGGCTTAGTGCCACTTGAGTTTTCTCGACTCTCGCGCAGGGTGCGTGCGTGGCTGAGGACTGCGAGTCCTATTTCTTCTCCGACTGTGGTCGCCATGCGACGGTGTCGGTACGTGGGGTGGTCCCCGTACGTCGTCGATTCGGATGTTATTTTCCATTGACTTGAGAGTCTACTCCTTCAGTGATCCTCCACAAGTCGTAGCTTCCTGCGCACTCGTGTGCGGACCCACCTGGGAGTGGTGGAGAGCGCGACCGAGTGAGACGCGGTTTTTAGGCTGGTTTCTGTCGGCCCCTTGCCTTTGCCACCAGAGTCCGGTGGGGGGGAAAACCAGCTAGAGGACCCGACCTAGAGCAGATGGTCTGTGTGTGCACACGTAGTTGGGGGCTTAGGACACGCGCTGACGAGCGTGACCCCAGCTAGTCCTTGTTGTGGTACTGGTTACTGTGTGTGTCTGAGTCTCACGCCTAGGGCGTCGTAGCTAGACACTTGTGACGCGGTGTAAGACGTCAGGGGACGCATCCGGTCGTTCTTCTAGTGGGTGATACTCCTGTCGAGTACGGAGTGATAGACTGTCAGTCTCTGTGTCTTTGACCTTCAGGTTTTCGGTCGTGTTGACCGGTGAGTTCGGTTGTTTCACCTTGGCGCGTGTGTTGGTTCTTGCGCCGTGAGACTAGTGCTAGTGGCTTTACCGAGGTGGCGTCTTGTGGTGCGGTACCCACGATCGGATGGTCGGGGTTGCACCTTGGATAGCATGTCCAGGTTGGTTGTCCGGGGACAGGCCTCTACGGCGTGGTTACCGTGTGTTTTTACTTCGGTAGGTGGTACTAGCGTGATTTGGTAGCTTCGACTTCGTGATCGAGGTGTGCCTTCTGGCAGTAGGAGTAGCTGTAGTGCCGAGTTTTTGACCAGCCACCGGTTTGCTGTTCCTGCTGTAGTTGTAGCTCTCCTTTCCGCTACCGCCGTTGTTTCCGGTTGGGGTTCCGTGGGATCCCTGCTGAGTCTCTGTTTTGGAGACTCATTCCCTACTTTTCAGGTGAGGCGGTTCTTCTTCCTCGTGGTTTGAGGGCGCGATGCGGAGGTTCTTAGTTGCCAACTTGCCGGGCCGAGTGTTCATTTGGCATGTGGTACGCTTTACTGCTTTAGACTGTACTCTCTGTTGGACTGGACTCTGTTGTAGTTGTTTATTTATTTCTGTTGATTATTAAATTGTCCTACTTTAATTCCTATTTCTTTGTGCCTCCACACTCCTTTTAGCCCTTCCGAGCCCTCCCGGCTCGTGGGCGGCGGTGCGAGTCTCGGGTTATCGGGCCATCCCGGTAATCGGATTCTTGGGTCGTTACAGCTGGTATCAGAGCCGTGGTTGTGGACGTACATAGGAATTTGAAATATTGCAGTGATCAGAGTCCATAAGGTCCAGTACAGTCGGCAGCTGGCTTAGGGTTTTGTGTTCGCTTTCCGCCTTATTTCTCGCTTTAGAGCTTGAGTGCGCTGCGTGGCGCTGTGAAGGTGGTTGTTGTCCACGGCTTTCGTGCCAGCGTGGGGTCTAAGGATCGAGGTCGAGAGCCTTCTCCCTCATCGGTGGTGGCCCTGGTTGTGCTGCGTTGGGCAGAGGTTGCTGGCAGGCGTGAGTTCGCGGTGCTGCGTTCGAGGAACCTACAGCATGGTCAGGTGCCTGGAGAGGATTTTTCATGGTTAAGAGGCTGTGAGCGTGCTCTGAGGGAGCTACTGTCAGTTTTGGCCACTCCAGCTTGAGGTTTGTCCAGCCCCTGAGGTGTTCAGGTCGCGGTTTAAGGTGGCAAAGTGGGTGTTCTGATCGAGAAGTGTGCTCGGGTGAGCGGAGGATCTTCTCGGTGAGCTGCTATTTCGTCGAGCCTGATGATCTTGTCGTGCTCTGTGGCATCAGAAATGACGTGTCGGTCCCAGTTGTTTTACGGATTTTGAGACAGGATTGGGCAGTGGTGTCCCAGTAAGTCTTGCTCATGCGCTCTCGTATGCGAAGGGGTGTGTTCGCCTTGGATTTGGTCTGAGGTGTGAAGGTTCCGCGGTGAGTTTCGGGACTCGAGGATGAGCGTCGGCAGTTGTCGTTACGGCTCGTGTTGCGGCTCTTGGCATGCCGTGTTGTAGTTCGAGGAATTGCAGCGGTGGTGCATCGAGAGATGCTGTGATCATGGTCCGACGTGACACTCGTCGAGTGTGTCGGAGGCGCTGACCTGATGGAAGTGATGATTTTCTCGGTGCTGGATGGTGCTGTTTCCAGCGTGCATGAGGTTCGGGGTCAGGTCGATCGTGGAGTTCTTCCGTTGGTCGAAAGTGCACTGGTTACTCCTTTAGTTGGAGAGATTACGTTCGGCTAAGGATCGTCGTCTTGCATTGTGTGTTCGGATTAGTTGGCCTTCGTGTGCCATGAAGTCCGTGTGAGACGTGATCTGTGTTTTGGCGAGGCGGTTGCCTGTGAGAAGTCGTGCCCATTCCCTTGTCGTGTGAGGGTGCTGGCGCTGTTCCGGAAGGACGAGTGCTGGTTGGGCGGTGTTTGCTTTCTCGGTTGTGCGCGTGGATCAGAGTGCGCAGCGGAAGCGTGGTGGGCCCATAAACCACTGGTTCAGGATCGTAGCGTTGGTTGCTACGGGCGGATTCCTGAGTTTGCGTTGAGCATCGGAGGATGGGTTCCTCGGTGTGAAACGTGTCGTTGCCATGCCGTTGCCCGAGATATCGTGATTCTTGGCACTGGCAAGATGGAGTGTTGGGAAAAGTGCTGGCTAGTGCACCGCATGAGTACCATGTTCCTGTGATGGAAGTCATGTCAGGCGTCGGTGTTGGACCTGGATGAGGTTGTTGAGGATGTCGCTTGACGATGGTTGAGGACGTGTTGGTCAGAGTCGGTGGCTTGGTGCCGACTTGTGTTCCAGTCGTGTCCTCGGATGAGATCGTTTTGGGGAAGTTGTCTCTGGCAGACTATGGGTCCCGGTTGACGGCTATGAGTGGCTGGTGAGCCTAACCGTGTGACCGACCACAGTAGTGTCTGTTGGTTCTACGGTCTTGTCGAATAGTGACGGTGAGATGTTTATTGCTTAGGGACCCGTGAGCACTGTTCAGGTGGTGTCCCGTGGCTCTGTGGTAAGGGCGGAATCGGTATTGGCGGGTGTCCACTTGGATTGATCGAAGGATTTGATGAGACCAGATTGAAGAGTGATACCTGTGGGCGGAGGCCTTTTTGTGAGGTTGGCATCGGATGGTGGTCCTTGATAGGACGTTGGTGTCGCAATGGTTATCCCTGGTTTGGCGACCAGCATGGGATGGTTCCCTATAAGTCTGAGTCAAGTGAGTGATGATTGAAGACACCATGATCCGTCATTTGGTTTCGTCGTGCTCCCCGAGAGGGTCGAGTTGGAGCGATGTTCGAGCTCGGATGCGGTGTCCGAGAGGAGTGCTGCTCGAGGTGCGGCTTCAGTCTGTGTGTGAGTCGACGGATGGCTTGCCGAGGTTTGGAATGTTTCCTTTGGACCCGGTCGAGGACCAGGAAAGAAGGAAGAAGCTGAGCAAGCGGAGGTTTCCCGTTGACGAGCAGTTGGTGACCAGTGGATGGTCTTTTCACAGACAGAAGGTGCTGGTCATCGGAACTCGAGCGTGGCGAGAGCCGTGTGCCAGCAAGACCTTTGGTGGTCGTTTCTGTGATGTGCCTTTCCGGATGGCATCTGGGCTTTGTCAAAGTTTGTCTTCTGTCAAGAGTTGGCACAGTGTTATGTCCGGCTTTCAGCTTGCCATGTGTGAGGTGTTCCTTGGTGCTGAGCCAATGTTCTGGTTGCAGTCTGTCGAGATGGCTGCGTGAGCTGATGGAGGCTCTGTGTTGGTTGTTCTCTTGAGAGGGCGTGCGACCTGTCAGCTGGCTGCGAAGCTGATGTGCGATTTGTCTGACGACCATTGGATGAATCGGTAGCTGTTGCTCGTGTCGAGGGTTGTGTTTCCGCGGTGAGCGAGATTGTGGCTGCGGTGCCATGTTGGTTCTCGCGTTGTCTGAGGTGATGTCGGACTGTGCCCTTTGGTATATGCCTGCTCTGTTGGCCAGTGTGCTCGGCGTGAGGAGCGAGGTGTTGTTTGTGATTGTAAGTCTGGCTGTGTCCCTCAGGACTGGTGTTTTCATGAGAACCGAGATTTTCTGTGCTGGGGCTCTGACAGCGTTGTCAGTTCGTTCAGTGTTCTTCCCCTGTGACTTCGTGCTTGGTCCTAAATTTCGAGGATGAAATTCCTTTAAGGGGGGAGGGCTATAATGCCCCGAATTTTTGGATCCTTGTTCATGGATCCCGGATCTGGTTTCTCGGAGCGTCCCACTCCGTTGTGTCTGAAATTTCGTTTCGGACATCTTTCGTGTTCGGATCGGCGCGATCCAGAGTCGTTTCGGGGGCCCGAGGCGTTCCGCGACTTTTTCTGCATGTGTTTTTCGATTCCCGGCGTGGGTTTCGGCTTTTTCTTCGGAACCTCGTTGCGGGTGAATCGGGCTGTTTACCTAGGCGAGTATGGTACCGTTGCGATCGGTGCGTTCCGAGGATCGCGAGGGCGTGATTTTCTATTTTTAGGATTTTTCTGAATTTCTGGATTTTCCTATATATAACTCTTTTCTCTCTCTCCCCTCTCATTTCTCCCTTCTCTCCCTCTCTCTTCTCACGCTCTCTCCTCTCTCCCTCTCTCTCCGACGGCCGACGGGGCGGAGTACGGGCGAGGCGAGGACGGCGCGGGTGAGGCACGGGGGAGGATAGATGTGGATTGAGGCGGTGGAGGCGCGTTGAAGCTCGGCCGTGAGTTCGTGGAGCGGCGAGGCTTCAACGGCGTTTCTTCGTGGATCGGCGTCCACAGTGCGTGAAATCTTAGTGGAGGTAGGGTGATGGACCCTCAGCTCGTGCTCTTTCTTTTCCCGCAAGTTTCGTAGGCTGCAATGAGCCGAGCGGGCCGTTTGGGGCGTTTTGGGGAAAACCATGATTTGGGGAGTGATCGCCCGATCTAGCGATTTGTTGCGTTTTAGGCCGATCCGAGGCCATAGATGCATGCTAGGGGCTACTGGGAGCTTCCCCTATGTTTTTCCTCTCATCCGTGGATGTTTGGGGGCGTGGCGTGGATTTTTGGCGTTTTTCCGCCGTTCTCAGTTTTCTGAAATGATCGCGGTCCACCAGTAACCGCGTTCACTGGTCGTGGTCGTGGGAGAACCGCCTTCATCCTTGTGTTTTGGTCGAGAGTGTTGGCAGCGTCGCGGTCGTGCGATAGACCGCTTTTGTCTGGTCGCGGTCATGAGATGACCGCTACTGTTTGGTCACGGTCCTTGGGCGACCGCTACCATCAGGCTTGCGCGTGGCTGGTCGCGGTCGTGAGGTGACCGTGACAGCATGGTCGCGGTCTCCGGTCGACCGCTACCATCTGGTCGCGGTCCCCGGTCGACCACTATCTGGTCGCGGTCACCAGGTGACCACTACCACGTTCTGGTTCCTGTTTGCGCTATTTTGACCTCCGGTCAACCCGGTTGTGACCCAGTGGTTGACTTTAGGTCTCGTGAGTGTCTCGGACACCCCGTGGAGTTCCGTGACCGTGTCTTTGGGTGTCCAGAGGTTGTCCCACTTACCTCGTTTTACGTGTCACGAGCTTAAGGGTCCAGGTGACCTTTTAGCGCTCCGATTGTGTTATTTTGGTCTCCGGCCGACCCGGTTGTGACCCAGTGGTCGACCTCCGGCCTTGTGAGTATCCCAGACACCCCATGGGTTCTGTGTCTGTGTTTTTGGGGTGTCGGGAGGGACCGTGTTGTCTCGATTAGCGTGCCCGTAGGTGTGGTGGGTCCGGGTGACCTCACGTGTTCCGGGTTGTCGTGTTTACGCTTGATCGAGTCACCGTGTATCGGTGGGTGTGCGGTGGGGTCTCCCCCACATGTCGTGGGTTTTCTTTGGAAGGCGATTCCCATGTCGGCCATGTGCTTGGCCTTGGACTCTGAGTCCAGTTATCCGGCCTGGGGCTGGAGGCTTCCCGCCTGCGTTAGGATGGGAAATCGACATGGCGGCTTGTGTGCTGCCCTGGGAATCGTGCTTCTGTGTTTTCCGTGTGGCCCGTGTAGGTGGCCTTAGTCCTTTGCATTCCCTTTCCGAGGGAGTGGTCTTGGCGACTCGTGAGTTGTCTCGGTACTTGTGCTACCGTGGTTTTAGACCTAAAGATTGGACTAGATTGACGGCCTTGTGCTGTTGCGTACAACGGTCTTGACCCCGAGTCTTGTGACTCAAGGACCGTTGGGTGTAGTGCGTCTAGAGGACTGCCCAGAGTCCAGTGGCTTAGTGCCACTTGAGTTTTCTCGACTCTCGTGCAGGGTGCGTGCATGGCTGAGGACTACGAGTCCTGTTTCTTCTCCGACTGTGGTCGCCATGCGACGGTGTCGGTACGTGGGGTGGTCCCCGTACGTCGTCGGATTCGGATGTTGTTTTCTGTTGACTTGAGAGTCTACTCCTTCAATGATCCTCCACTAGTCGTAGCTTCCTGTGCACGCGTGTGCGGACCCACCTGGGAGTGGTGGAGAGCGCGACCCGGTGAGACGCGATTTTTAGGCTGGTTTCCGTCGGCCCCTTGCCTTTGCCACCAGAGTCCGGTGGGGGGGAAAACCAGCTAGAGGACCCGACCTAGAGCAGATGGTCTGTGTGTGCACACGTAGTTGGGGGCTTAGGACACGCGCTGACGAGCGTGACCCCAGCTAGTCCTTGTTGTGGTACTGGTTACTGTGTGTGTCTGAGTCTCACGCCTAGGGCGTCGTAGCTAGACACTTGTGACGCGGTGTAAGACGTCAGGGGACGGATCCTGTCATTCTTCTAGTGGGTGGTACTCCTGTCGAGTACGGAGTGACAGAGTGTCAGTCTCTGTGTCTTTGACCTTCGGGTTTTCGGCCGTGTTGACCGGTGAGTTCGGTTGTTTCACCTTGGCGCGTGTGTCGGTTCTTGCACCGTGAGACTAGTGCTAGTGGCTTTACCGAGGTGGCATCTTGTGGTGCAGTACCCGCGATCGGATGGTCGGGGTTGCACCTTGGACAACGTGTCTAGGTTGGCTGGCTGGGGGACAGGCCTCTACGGCGTGGTTACCGTGTGTTTTTACTTCGGTAGGTGGTACTAGCGTGGTTTGGTAGCTTCGACTTCGTGATCGAGGTGTGCCTTCTGGTAGTAGGAGTAGCTGTAGTGCCGAGTTTTTGACCGGCCACCGGTTTGCTGTTCCTGCTGTAGTTGTAGCTCTCCTTTCCGCTACCGCCGTTATTTCCGGTTGGGGTTCCGCGGGATCCCTGCTGAGTCTCTGTTTTGGAGACTCATTCCCTACTTTTCAGGTGAGGCGGTTCTTCTTCCTCGTGGTTTGAGGGCGCGATGCGGAGGTTCTTAGTTGCCAACTTGCCGGGCCGAGTGTTCACTTGGCATGTGGTACGTTTTACTGCTTTAGACTGTACTCTCTGTTGGACTGGACTCTGTTGTAGTTGTTTATTTATTTCTGTTGATTATTGACTTGTCCTACTTTATTTCCTATTTCTTTGTGCCTCCACACTCCTTTTAGCCCTTCCGAGCCCTCCCGACTCGTGGGCGGCGGTGCGAGTCTCGGGTTATCGGGCCATCCTGGTAATCGGATTCTCGGGTCGTTACACCCTCTCTCTCCATTACCGACCTAGTGGCCGAAAAGATGAAGTCCGACGAGGATTTTGTCCGCTATACTGATAGATGGAGGTCTCTGGCAGAAAGGATAAGAGATACCCTCTCGGAACCTGAACAAGTGAAGATGATTGTGTCCAATGCCACCCCACAGTTCAGGCATGTCCTGGCCATGAACAAGCTCACCACCATGGAAGAGCTCTATGAGAGAGCCCGGTAAATCCAGACCCAGTTAAAAGACTCCCCCATTATGAACATGTTTGAGCCGCCAAAGCCCAAGGTGGTCAGAAAGACAGGTGCTAGTGTTCCAGGCGGAGCAACAGAAGGGGTCGTAACAAATGAGCAAGTGAGTGCGGTCAACAACGCCAACTATGCAGCCAACCCAAGGTTCCCACAAATGCCTCGACTTCCCCTCCAACCAGGTCCTTTCCCCTCTCGTCCTCCACCCCAAAATGATCCACCTCAGAACAACATGCCTCAACTACTTCAACCCCAGCAACAACCTTGACCCCAGCAACAACAACCACCACTTCAGTACAACCAAGTTCCACCCCCAGGAAATTATGGTCCCCCACAGTAACAAAGGAGGCCGATTGGTCCCAAGAGAGCTTATTACCCACCATTGCCAGAAACTCTGGCGGATATTTTCAACGCCCTCATGGCCTCAAACACACTCATCCTACCCAGGGAAAGGCCCGTGTGGCCCCCGAATGTTGATACCTCCAGATACTGCGTCTATCACAGGCAGCCAGGACACACAGTAGATAACTGCTTTCAGTTTAAAGATTACATCCACGATACGAATGATGAAGCGTGAATAGACTGGGATGAAATGAGGCGATACGTCGCCACTCTCAAGGCTAGGAGACCTCCTCCTAGGCCACAGTCAGCAACAGCAGTTACAACAGCAGCCACAGCAACAACCACAACAACAACAACAGCCTCAGCAGGCCCAACCACAACAGCCCAACATGGGCATAATCCAGAATCCATTACCGAGCACCAACAGCCCAATCATCAGGTCAACCCCATCTCCTCCTTCCCGGAAGTCGAAGAGAGCAGGTGTTGCACCCAGAAAGTACCTGTATTCTTTCTACCGCCAACCCTATCGTCATGCAACCCCCTCGCCTTGCCCGGGTAGCACCTCTCTCTCATCAACCCGCGTTAGTACCGCCTTCACCATTTCCACTGCCATCACGCCCTCTCATTCGCACCCCAATGACCTATCAGCCAACACCCTTCATTACACCCTCTCATCTTCTCTCACGCCCCCACTTTACCATCCACCTCTACTGCATTTGCCCCTATGCCTTCTAAGCCCCTTATCACCCGTCCACCGTACGTAACCCCGCATGTCTCTACCATACCACCGCCAATGCCTTCAAAACCACTCATCACCCACCATCCATCTCAAAACCATTACCCGCTTCAAACCCTACCCACTTCCACTTCGCCTCCACCTCCACCTTCCAGACCCCTTATCCTTCATAACCCGTGAGATATCCCCTCTACCTCCACCATGCCTCCACCTAACAAACCCCTCATCAGAATCCATGCTCCCATCATCACCCCTGCTTCATCAACCATCCCTCCACCACTACCCCTCAAACCTCTGTTAAAACCCACTGCTACCCCTATAGAGGTTCCAAAGCCGCAGGCAATGGTGCTCCGGAGTGGAAGGATTTTCCACAGGGTTTTCCCCAGAACAGTCAGAATCCCGAGCAGTCTCAGCCAGAGAGGGACGATGTAGAACAACCGGAAAGATCTATCCCTGGAACACAGTATGATCTATTGAAACACTTGGACAAGACGCCTGCTCGGATCTCCATCCTGGAGCTGCTTCAGAGATCCACATCCCATCAGGCAGCCTTAATGGAGTATCTTAAAAAGGTCATGGTGAATGAGGACCTCCCTGTAGAAAAGATTTCTGCCGTCCTGACCCCAATGGACACGCAACCGGCCATCATGTTCCACAACTACGAGTTCGCTCCCAAGGAAGCTCGAAATATGCATTGTGTGTTTCAATAAAAATTAATGGGGTATCCATAAACCCATGTCTTGTAGACACGGGTGCGTCCATAAATGTGATCTCCATGAGCACCCTTCAGTTGTGTGGGGTCGAACAGGAACAGATAAGACCTTCTTAATCACAGTCACGGCTTATGACAATAGCAAAAGGCCGCCGCAAGGGATGATTATTCTGAGGGCAGAGCTAGGTCCTATGTCAGTCCCCACGGAATTCCATGTCCTCGACATGGACCCCACATTCAAGGCCATACTGGGTCGCCCTTACATTGAAGCCATAGATGTTGTGCCTTCCACCAACCATCAGTGCTTGAAATTTTCTTACAATGGAAGAATTATTAAAGTGGTCAGCACACCTGTCCTCCACATGGTGGATGCTATCAACATCTCTTTGCCCTCTGTTTGGCCGTCTCATCGACCCATATTGTCATTGCTGGATGTGTGCGATTCATCTCACATTCCGCTAGCACCACAGAAGCCGATCAAGGCAACAACGCCATATCTCCCTTTTCACTCCAAAGGTTGGGAGATTATGAGAAACATCGGCTATCAACAGGGCAAAGGTCTGGGTGCACAGCTACAAGGTAGGTTGAAACCACCAAAGGAGATTAGGCTGAACCGCAGGTTTGGCCTAGGCTTCAAAGGACCATTCAAGGCGGATTGGAAGCCCCTCACATGGACCCTATCAAACCACTTCAATAAAGGGCCCGTTATTTAGATGGGGGATTATCCGCAAGAAGCACATGGGGGGTCGCATGTTGTGTATTCAGCCGAAAAATGTCCGAGGGTCAGTAAAAGAGGCAAGATCAAAGACCCAGAATGCGAATGGGACAAATGGTTTGATATATGGGACGTTTCCGTTGCACTGGAAAGGATGTTCTCGTCTCCCCAGCTTGAAGGATCGCCATTGATCTCCGGAATGCCAGAGAATGTCACTACTGTTGCCAAGGTTCCAAACTATCCTCGCCCTCGCCAGAAGGACTCTGTCACCGGCGGATCTTTATTCGTCATCAACATTGCCATCGACGGCTCATTAGCCGCCGTCTTCTCCATTCACTCATCTCAGCCTTTGCTAATATCTTCTTCCTGGGCCAGATGGTTGTCTGATGACCTTCCCAGATCCCCCTCTCTACTTACATACCTGCGCGGGTTTCTCAACCCGCGCCAGGTCTTCAATCATGATCTGCTCTACGAGCCTCCCAATCCTCTAGCCATAACCACTTTTCTCTCTCCTCCGGTCTCTTTTCACTGTTTTGTCATCAAAAATGAAAACGAAAAAAAAAACGTCAATTTCCAAACTCCTTAACAACACATCTTCGTTGAGGAAACCTCCTACATCTCCCACGGGTGCGTCCCGCCCTGCGGACCACCCGTCCAAGGTCCGATGAGCGACCTTTTCTACCCCTCCTCTGAGGGATCTTTCCCTGTACATTCTTCACCATCTTTTTCTTCTTCTATAAATAATGTCAGTCAATCTAGGAATAATAAGTCAAGTTGGTACCTAGGAAGAAATCCAAGGGTAGGCAGATCCCTCGTCGATTCCTTCTGGACTTAGCCGCCAGGTGTCAGGCCCTTCTTGCCATCCCTTAGTTGCTAGAAAATCCCATCCAGCTACCGGAAATAGAATGTGAGGGCAACTGCACAATTAATGAGGGGTATGGAGTCTACGAGATCACGGATGAAGAATACCCTACTGAAGATGAGGGTGAAGAACATGAGGATGCGGCTGGCGCATATGCTAGTGAATAAGGAGATTCGACGAGCCGTCAACCGCCGTAGAAGAGTCCACCAAAGAAGTCAACTTGGGAACTGACGAAGACCCTAGGATCATCCTCATAAGTGATAATCTACCACCCTCTGAAGAAGAGGCATTAATTGAAGTTCTCAAGGAATATAAGGACACGTTTGCATGGAGCTACGAGGATATGCCGGGTCTGGATTCAACCCTGGTCGAACACCGTTTAACCTAAAACCAGGGTCCGTCTCGGTAAAATAAAGGTTAAGGCGTTTCCACCCTCAAATGGCTTTGAAAATGAAAGAAGAAGTCGACAAGCTCCATAAAGCCAGGTTTATTAGAGTCGTCCTTTATCCTCAATGGGTGGCAAACATTGTCCCGGTCATGAAGAAAGATGGGAAAGTCAGGATTTGCATCGACTTCCGGGACCTTAACCGTGCGTGTCCAAAGGATGATTTTCCCTTGTCTCACATTGATGTGTTAATCGATAACACAGCAGGATATGAGACCCTCTCATTTATGGATGGATTTTCAGGATATAATCAAATCCGTTTGGCAGAAGAGGATCAGGAGAAGACGTCATTCACTACACCATGGGGAACATATTGTTATGTGGTCATACCGTTTGGGTTAAATAATGCTGGAGCTACTTACCAAAGAGCTATGATGGCCATATTTCATGACATGATGCATATATATCTGGAGGTGTATGTGGATGATTTATTGGTGAAATCAAGAACCAGGGCGGAACATCCGGAAGTTTTGGCTAAGGTGTTGCAAAGATCAAGGGAGTTCTAATTGAAAATGAATCCGAAGAAGTGTGTGTTTGGTGTATCATCGGGCAAATTGTTGGGCTTCATTGTGAGAAAAAGGGGGATTGAGATAGATCCTAACAAAGCTAAGGCCATCAGGGACATGCCACCTCCCAAAAATTTGAGGGAAGTCTGAGGTTTAATTGGGAGGTTACAGTTTATTCGTCGGTTTGTGTCTCAGCACTCACAAAGGTGTAGACCTTTCTATGAGTTGACCAAGCCAGGAGTAGAATTCCACTGGGATTCTAAATGCCAAAAAGCTTTTGAAGGGTTAAAGGAATATCTGGCTTGTCCACCCGTTCTCATTCCACCCAAACCAGAAAAACCTCTGATCCTCTACATCTCAGTCTTGGACGACTCCGTGGGAGCTGTCCTCGCACAAGCTGATGAAGAAGGCAAGGAACGGGCAACCAATTACTTGTCCAAACTTCTCAATCCCTGTGAGCAGAAGTACACAGTCATGAAGAAAACCTGTGCTGCCCTCGTTTGGGTAGTGCAGAAATTGAAACACTACTTCTTGGCTCATGAGGTCCACTTGATTGCTCGCATGAACCCTATCAAGTTCCTTATGGAGAAATCCATCCTTACGGATAGGCTAGCACGCTGGCAAAGTTTTCTTTCCTACTTCGACATCACCTACATCCAGAAAAAGGCAATTAAAGGCTATGCCATAGCCGAGCATCTCGCCCACCATCCTCTCCCCAAGTTTGACTCTGTCCAATCAGAGTTTCCAGATGAGGAACTAATGTCCATCGCCCAATCCGACAAGCCAATGTGGACATTATATTTTGATGGAGCTCTAAATTCCCAAGGGAAGGGTATCGGCATTGTCCTTCTAATGCCTGAAGACGTTACCATCCCAGAGACATTTCAGCTCGCGTTCCCAGTCACCAACAACATCGCTGAATACGAGGCTCTTCTAGCTGGCCTGGAACTAGCCCGTTCTCTCTATATCACTGAGTTGCGAGTCGTGGGTGACAGTCAACTTATTCTCTGTCAGGTGCTTACCAAATATCGCATCCTCGATCGCAAGCTCAAACCCTATCAGGAGCTGGTCTCCGTCTATGCCAAATTATTCACCAAGCTGATCTTTGTCCATGTTCCTCGCGAACAGAACATTCTGGCCGATGCCCTCGCCTCCTTGGCGTCATCCTTCAAATTCCCTTTGGGTGCATGGTTTAGATCCATCATTCTCTACAAACGTCTTGTCACTGCCGTTCAGGACCCTTACCTCTTAAAGATCAAGGAACGAGTCCTACAGAAGATCCAGAAGGGAGAAATTCTTGAGAAGAGGGAGATCATGCTGGCAGAAGTCGAAGAAGAGCTGGCTGACGAGGAAAAACCATGGTTCTATGAAATTGTCAAATACTGTAAAGATCAGTCTTATCCTGAAAGAGCCACCACAGAAGATAAGAAAGACATAAGAAGGGTGGCTCAGAAATACACATTGGTTGGAGGTCTACTCTATAGGAGTAGCCTTACTGGCGTTCTGTTAAGGTGTCTTGACGACAATGAGCTTTGGAAATGCGTAGAGGAAGCACACTCGGGTGTGTGTGGTGGCCACGTGAATAGCCAGATGCTCGCCAAGAAGATCATTAGGCAAGGCTTTTACTGGCCCACTATGAAGAGGATTGTGCCATTTATGTCCGTAGGTGTGTCAAGTGTCAACTTCACGCTGATAAAATACATTCACCCTCTTCCTCACTTCACCCAATATCCTCCCCATGGCCTTTCTCCATGTGGGCATTCGACATCATCGGTCCCTTAGGTGATCCCAATTCCCTCACCAATCAGAAATCTTTCATCCTTACTGCGACGGAATACTTCACCAAATGGGCCGAAGCCGAAGCCTACGCGGAAATTAAGGCGTCAACAGTCTGCAAGTTCATCACAAAGAACATCCTCGCCAGGTTCGGCGTCCCAAGCACAATCGTCACCAATAATGGGCCACATTTCATCTCTCAGGACCTTCAGGACCTCTGCAAAAGGTACGTAATTACATTGCATCATTCATCACCTTATTACCCACAAGGTAATGGCCAAGCGGAGGCCACCAATAAAACAATGATCAAAATCATCAAGAAAACCTGCGAGTCTAGTAAGTTTTCAGACTGGCCAGAAAAGCTTATCGAAGCTCTATGGGCCTATCGCACCTCAATCCGTACCCCCACCGGGCAGACTCTGTTTGCCCTTACTTATGGTATGGAAGCGGTAGTCCCGTACGAGACTCTGATCCCTTCTCTCAGGGTACAATTCGACGAGGAATTTCCCCTCGACGACCGTCGTAATTCACTCCTCGCCCAGTTGAAACTCTTGGATGAGAAGCGACTGGCCGCTGCCGAGCATGCGCGTGTGTATCAAAATAGACTCGCTCGCTTTTACCAAAAGAAAGTCGTTGAGAGAAAATTTAAAGTCGGTGAGATGGTCGTAAAAAGAATTTTTGTCAAACCTGGAGGGCTGCGTTCTAAGCTCCAACCCAATTGGGAAGGACCATTTGTGATTCAAGCCGTGTACCCTGGCAACGCCTACAAACTAGTCAACGCCGAAGGGACTGAGTTATCCCACCCTTGGAATGGGCTTTATCTTAAAAAGTACTACCCCTAGCGTAGTGCCAAAACGTCAAAAACAAAAAAAATGATGAAAAGATAGAAAACATCAAAAACAACAAAAAAATAATGAAAATATTGAAAATCACTAAAAATATGGAAAATTCAAAATGCCGATGCCTGGTGGTCGCCACGTAGTTAAGTCCCTACAGCCAACCTTCATGTTAGGATAGGGCCCATTAAGGCTTGGTAGGCACCGGGTCTTGGTTTGCTAGAACCGTGGAGATCCCTGTCCGACCACATCGGCCTATGCACGCTCAAAGGAAGCCAACATGTACTCACTTACGTATTTTATCCAAAAAAGTTGGTAGCATCACCGACAGTGGGGCTTCACCCAGAAGATCTCCGGAAGCTGTAATCTTTATTCTTTTCTCTTCGATCAAATGAGACAGTCGGCGCCCTTAAAACGCTGAGCATGAGAAACCAAAACTCAAACCCCTTAAGGCAAGAGTAGGATCCATTTCCTCGAGCGTCGATCAGAGCACGAGAAGAGGGTAGTGTCCCCGCAGGCATACAAAAGGGAGCCCACAATGTCAAACTATATCTCCCTCTCAAAAAGAAACACAAAATCAAAATCAAGAGAAAAGCCTGGTCGTGACCGTGCCTGATGCGATAAATGAAATCCCTCAAGGTAAAAAGTCTAAATCCACAAAAGGAGTTATGGAATGTAAATGCTCGAGATTTGGTCCGAAGTTGTCCGAAAGAGGAGAGTTAATGGGCCCTTATTGGTGTGAGCGATGTCACGCGGTTCGAGGAGTGAAGAAGACGCGGAGCGCGTGGGCTCCTCTTTGTTTGCTGCAACACAGAAATAAGAGAAAAGAGAAGGGGCCACCACGGAAGATTGCTCCGGCGGGGCGAGCGGGACAAATATAATATAGCAAGATATGGGGGTTAAACGGCCATAGCGGGAAGTGACTCGCCGCGGCCTCGGGGGGACGGGAATGGTGCAGAAATCAAATAGCAAGAATTGAAACGGCCATTGGGGAAGTGACTCGCCGCGGCCTCGAGAATATGAGCAGATAAGAATATAACAGAATATAAGGAGAATATAAAGAACGGGAATTTAAACGGCCATTGGGGAAGTGACTCGCCGCGGCCTCGAGAATATGAACAGATAAGAATATAACAAAATATAAAGAGAGTATAAGAACGGGAATTTAAACGGCCATTGGGGAAGTGACTCGCCACAGCCTCGAGAATATGAGCAGATAAGAATATAACAGAATATAAAGAGAATATAAGAACGAGAATTTAAACGGCCATTGGGGAAGTTACTCGCCGCGGCCTCGAGAACATGATGTGATCGCTAGGGGCCAAAAGACCCCAAAATAAAGAAAGTGATCGCGCCTACCTCAAGAGCGGGAGATGGCGGGTTGCTTCTTCCTCCCCCTTCGGCCGGCCGACGGAGAGGGCTTTCCTTGGGTACCCTTGCAAAACAACGACAAATAAGTAACGAGTGGATTAGAAATATGAAGGTGTAGTATTCAAATCCTTACGATAAAAATAACGAAATGATGGCAAGACACACACCTGGTTGGTGTTATCTTTTAAACCCCTCTCGGACTCGAGTAGGAGGAAAATGAGATGATGGATGCAAGAAGTATATAAGAAGAGGCGCCCTTATGAAGGGGGATAGAGGATGCGAGATGATGAATGCAAAAGAACTACGAAGAAAAGGAAAGGATTGGCTTATTGGATGTGCCGATGGTGAAATCCGGCGGAGCTCCGGCAGCGTAGGGACGACGTGGAAGCGCGGTGGATGAAGACGACCTTCCTCTCGCGAGCGTGGGCACCCGAGAAGCCGGCAGAACCTCCACCTACAAAAGACCCCACGGGTTAGAAATGACTCCGGTAGCCTCTAGGCTCCGGCAGGCTATCAGATCTCTTAGAAGCTCCTCCAGAACTGAGGGGGTGGGCCTCTATTTATAGGGCTCCGGAGGGTGGAGGCGTCCAGGACCCTGGACACCTCCATCAGGGCAAAAAAGATATTTTATTCTATTTTTATTCATTTTTTCTGAATATTTTCATGGAGGCATCTAGGGTCCCGGACGCCTCCATAAGTCCCACCGGACTCCACCGAAAGCCGCACGCGGTTTAACACAACGCGTGGTTTTGGAGCGGCGACTCGTGATTTAGAAATGGGCGCGTCCAGCCGGCTGGACGTCTCCACAATTTGGATTCTCGTCAATCGGTGGGTAGGGCCCCGTGAGTGAGTTGATGGAGGCATCTAGGGGCCTGGACGCCTCCAAGAAAATATATTTTTATTATTTTTTTTGTTTTGTTTTTTATGCCAACTGGCATTTTATATTTTTTATTTTTTTTTTCATGGAGGCGTCCAGGGGCATGGACGCCTCCATTAATATATATATATATATATTCATTTTTTTGGGGTTTGAAAAATAAATAAAAATAATGGGGGCGTCCAGGAGCCTGGACGCCCCCATGAAGACCCACCCGGGTCCTCAGACAAGGTGTTGGCAGCCGCCCGGCAGACACCCTTCCTGGTTTCGGAACCTTCCGATGCGTCTGACTGGTGTTGATGCCGTCTGAATGCTGCGACGAGACGATTTCGGATGCCGAAAAGGCAGAAGAAGACCCAAGAAAAGGAAGCACTCAAGTGATTTAAAATGCGAAAGCCGCCGCGGGGCATTGTATAGTGATATGAGATTGTTCAGGAGACGTCAGGAATAGCGTGTCTACAGCTGCCCCGCCTTGGTGTCTGCTTTGCAAGGGAGTGACACGTAATGGAATGGTATCGAAGTGGAGTGAAATGGAGTGGGAATGGACTGATAAGTTGATGGCAAGGTGTGATGAGACGCGCTCTTGACGTTACTGTTTAGAATCTTTCCTGAAGTTTCAATGAGGCGACCTTGAAGGAGGTCTTTCAAATTTTGACGATTTGCTTAGACGGAGATCAAATAAGGGAGGGTGAGACGTGCGCTTAGGCAGGAAACAAAAAGAGACCAACTTCTCGGTGTGGAAGTACCTGGGTCATAAACCTGCAGGTTTCACCTTCGGTGAGCGGTTACCAGCCAATGTGAAAGTGCTGCGGCCAAGGTGGGTCAAACAAAGTAAAAAGTAAAGAAATATCTGAGAGTCTGTCCAAACAAGGGTCTCCTTTGGAAGAGCAGTGTAGGGCCGTTTCAAGGAAACTCAGTATTTCATTCGGAGTGGAATATCTCATATTTGTAGGAATTGAAACACAACGGCTTTCACAATCGAATCACTTGAATGATTTTCCGCAATAAATCAAAGTCCTATATGAATGCATGCTGGGTTTAAATAAAAATTTAAAACAAACTAAAATAGAAAATAGCCAAGGATAATATTGTCAACTTGTTAAGAATGGGTCAGGATACCGATCCGGTGAGCCGACACTGGGCTGGGGCCCGTTTATCCGCGCACCAACTCACTGAATGGAACCATCGTCCCCATGCTATCACAAGTTAACGGCCTATCCGTACAACCCAAATTCTTCCGGGATCATCACTGTTTTTGTTGAAGGGGAACTCAAATCCCAGATTCGTTCGGGCCGCGAGGTCCTTGACATGTTCTAGTAGCGTAGGTATCATATACTACGATGCATGACATGGTGGGACCAACCATTGAAAGGTGGGACAGGAGATAGGACAAAGACGTCCGTTAGTAAAACCTGCACAGGCCAGCATGGATTAATAACATCAGAAAGTAACAGAATCATAACAGAATCGCACCACAATGGAAAGGAGATCTAGCCAAAATCCTGACACTGACCGTTGATGTGACATGTTCTGTCATGTAGCGATCTTCCTTTCCTATAAGAACTCCCCTTAGGCTAGTTCATTCAAATGCACCAAGGTGGGTTTTGGAAGCTCAGGAGAGGAAGGAGAGGAGAATCTAGAGATCTCAGGATGGAAGGAGAGTCTTCCCTCGTTATGAAGAGGAGCAGGCTTGGCAGCGAGATTAGGCGACTCTCCGACCTCGAGGGTCATCTTAGCGGGATGATCATGTCGCATATGGTAAGCTGATTCATTTCAACTTTTCTCCTCTTGAACCTTCTTCTCACTTGCTCCTTCCTCCTTCTTTCTTTTCCTTTTTCAGCCATATCCACTCTTCCCGGGCCCGAGGAAGTTTTCCAAATTGCCATGGCTTTCAAAGTTAACTTCCAACATATCCATCGGCATGAGGGCCATACTCTCGAAGTGGCATCTGCAGGGGCTCCTTATTCACGCCAAACACTACGAGAAGATTCGTATGGACTGGGCGGCTATGGGCGCACTAGTGGAGATCTGGCATCCCCAGACCCACACTTTTATCTTCCCGACCTTCGAGGCGACCATCCTCCTCGAGGAGGTGGAACTTCTGCTCGGATTGAAGAAATTCAAGAGTGACGGGAAAGTGAAGGCTATGCGGATGCTGACACGGGGGACTTCTGAAAGCGTCCTTGGAAGTTTCATGTTGCCCGACGCAGCCAGAAAGGTCCGTACTCAAAAGGGGATCGATCTCCAAAAGCTCGCGGAATGGGTCATGGACGCCCTGAGAGGGTCACCAGACGATGACTATTTGGAGGGAATCATGAAAGGGTTCACCATTTGTCTGGCGGGTGCTCTCTTGTTCCCTCATACCGACAACATAGTGGAGGAGGACCAACTAAGTGCCATTCGTGGGATCTGGAGTGGAAAGAGGGTGGGACCCGCCGTCCTTGCCTATCTTTACAGCGGCCTTACTGCCTCGAGCATGGGTAGGCCTCCATTTGGTTGCGCACTTGTCTTGAATTGCTGGCTTGATTTGCATTTCAAATTCGACCACCGCGAGGGAATGCCAACAGCTTCGAAGCTTTTCCAACAAAGCCCGCTTCATCACATAGCCGACGTGTTAGGCTTTGGTGGCACTGTAGCGAACCGTGTTCCGTGGCTGAAGAAACGTGAAGACTGGCGGTCCCACTTTTGAACCATGACACAAAGCTTCTTTACTTGCGCACCGACATGTCTACTTTCGCTCGAGCTCCTCATGAGGTCTTCCTCTGAAGTTGATCTCCAACTGATCGGCGCAACCGAGTTCGTCCTTTATAACGCGCATCGATGCTGCCTCTAGGTCGGCATTCCACGCCATTCATTCCCAATATCGACTGGCATCGTTCCTTTGAAGAAGAGGGAGTTGGGCACTGAAGAGGACGCGAAGGAAGCGAAGGTCGTCAAAGTACCCTGGAAGACAAGTGTTGCGGGAAAGGCCTTAGCGCACGTGGGGGAAGAGTGCGAGCTGTGGAGGGCTTATGTAACCGAACTGGGGAAGTTAAGGCCTAAGGCGCCTAAGCCCCTGATGTAGCTCATTCTGCTTTTCTGATGGAATAAAATCTGGTATTTGGATGTTTTGGACCCCTGTCCCCTTAATTATTATTTTTTTTGGTGATTTTTATTTTCCTTTGTGTTTTTATTTTGTGCATTTGTTTGGATTATATACATACTCTTATCTTTTTTTTTCTTTTTATTATTATTTATTTTTTATATATATATTTTTAAAAAAATTTATTATGGGGGCGTCCAGAGGCCTGGACGCCCCTAAGTTTTTTATTTTTATTTTATTTTTATTTTTTTTTGGGGGGGGGCGTCCGGGGACCTGGACGCCACTAATTTTTTAATTTTTATTTTTTTTGGCTTTTGTTGTGGGGGCGTCCAGGCGTCTGGACGCCCCAAATAGGGTTAATTCTATATATATAGGGGCCTCCCCCCCTTTGCTCACTTATACTGTTCATTCAGACGGCCTAGTCGATCCAGACGACCCATTCTTAGTCTCAATGGAGCAAGGAGGCCCGAGCCAGGGTGGAGAGAAGCGGAAACGACGAGCTCATTGACCGAGGAGGTCGAGAGATCACGCCGAGGAGGCTGCAGTGGCAGAGGAGATAGCCGTGGAGGAGGAGGCTCCTCTTTTGGCTGTGGAGGCTGCTGCGGGTGCTGACGACGCGGGGGAGGACGAGCACGATCCGGTAAGCCCCTTATACTTTTGATTCTGTGGTTCAATAGGCTAAACGGGCGGACGAGAGGCTGTGTGGAGAAGGCCGGTGAATGGGAGAAGGAGGCGTCCAGGGGCCTGGACGCCTCCACATTTTCTTTTTTTTCTTTTTATCTATTTATTTATAAAATAAGATTAAAAATAAGGATGCGTCCAAGGCTTGGGACGCCTCCATGATAATATATATTATTTTATTTATTTTTATTTTTATTTTTTTAAGTTTTTCTAAAAGTAAAATAAAGAAAATAAAGAGGAGGCGTCCAAGGTGTTGGACGCCTCTAAAAAAACATAAATATTTTTAAAAATAATATAAAAAATAAAATAAAATAAATAAGTAGCATATACAGTGTTATTGTTTATTACTATCCATGCTGCTGATGCGTTCTTTTGTTTATTTTTATGGTGTGCAGGGCGTGATGAAGAGCCGGATTAGCTGGTCCCTAGTGGTGGCAGCGTACCGTGGACTGCCGGACTTCTAGAGGGCGCGTGTGGATGCCATGGGCTTTGGAGCGTTTCTCAGGATCGAGCCCTTCCGGCTCGACCTTCCTCTTATCCAGGCGTTGCGGGAGCGGTGGCACGCGCGGAGCCGGGCATTTCTGATGCCCTGGGGGCACATGGTGCCGACACTAGAGGACGTAGCTCGGATCACCGGGCTGCGGGTTGACGGAGAGGCAGTTAGCGGGGTTACTTACCCCGACTACCGAGAGAGTGCCCTGGACCTGCTGTGGTTAGAGACGAGCGTGACTGATAGAGACAGCAGGGTAGTCGGCCGAGTTGAGATTATGGAGGCGCTCGGATTTGGTGACCCGCGCCAGCGGGTTAGCGAGACTGGAGCGGAGTTTCTGGCACGACTCGAGGGAGACGCTCGTGCAGCTTTCACCCAGGACCCGAGCGAGCGGGAGCTGGTGGATCTAGAGCTCCGGAGGTTTTTTTTCTTCTTCCTGGGCAGCCTTCTGCTGGGGACGAAGGGTGATGGCATCCACTGCCGCTTCCTTGGGATCTTGGCGGACCTGGACAGAGTGGGGCAGTATGCGTGGGGAGCGGCTCTGCTTGCTCATCTGATCGCTGATCTCTCCCAGACTTCAGAGAAGGAGATGACAGTCAGTGGCTTCGCACCTTTTCTCTAGGTAAATATTTTATTTATGCATTCTACGGTAGTTAAATATGCAATTACTCGTGCTAATGATGTATGATGGATGCAGGTGTGGAGCTATTACTATTTTCCGATGGGGAGGGCCGAGCATAGGAACAGGAGAGCTGTGCCTTTGGCGCGGCGGTGGAGGCCGATTATGGTCGCGGCACCCCACGGTTACCAGCTGGCGTCGCTTCGTCGGGAGCTGAGCGAGTATCCCGAGGCCATGGTATGATGGTATGATTTTTTTGTGTTTTTATGCATGCGACTCAATTAACCTAACATGATGCATGTGTGGCGATGCAGGTGGTATGGAGGCCCTACCTGGGCATGGGCGATGCTGGCCAGCCCTGGGTTGTAGCGGGTCTTCCTCGTTTCGGGCGGGACGTGTGGGTCCATTGCCTGAACGAGATCGAGCCGTTGCGGCTCAGGCTAGTGATGAGGACGTTGGGGCTAGCCCAGGAGTGGGTCGATGTAGACGAGCCAGTCCGCATCGGGCGGAAGACCAAGGGGAAGGCGAAGATCGTGGACTGGCGTACGCGCTTACTGGCACAGTACCAGGACTGGCAGCAGGGCGGGGTCCCAGTGGTGTCCCATGTACAGGAAAGTACTGATTACCTGAGACGGTACCGGGCTACGTACGGGGACCGCCTCTTCCTTGGTGGTATGGCAGGGGTAAGTGAAATGAAAATGCTTCACCCTTCTATATGTATATGCATGTGGCACTAACTTATGTGCAATGCAGGATGCTCGTGACAACATGATCCCCGAGCTGAGGGCCCAGCTGGTAGACGCCAGGCGGCAGTTAGTGGCCATTCGACAGGAGTTGGAGATCCTGGTGAGTTTATGCGATGCATTTTTTGTTACCCTGGATTTTCGGTATTCAGCCTCTGATCGTTATTTGCCCTGAGTTTCAGCAGGCCCACCAGGCTGCAGCAACTGGGGCGGCTGGTGGAGCGGGTCCCAGTTCGTGGGGCCCTCTTCCGGAGGTTTCTGCGCTTCAGGAGCAGCTGGCCTACGCGGTGGCCCGGGCTGAGGAGGCCGAGCACGATCGTGAGGCTCGAGTGAGTCCTTGCTTGTCCCTGACCCTCCTCTAGTTACTCTTTCATCCTTCACATCTCTCTTACGATGCACGCGTACTTTGATAGGTGGCCGAGATCCGAGAGGCCCTGGCGCGTGCTGTTCGTGCCGATCAGGAGCGCGATGCTCGGGTGGCAGAGCGTGACGCCCGGATTGTGGAGCTGGAGGAGGAGTGTCAACGGGAGGCTGAGGAGCTCCCTCGTGACGTGCTGGATTTACGGATCGCCCTCGAACTGTCGAAGAGGGAGATGACGCGGGAGAAAGAGGAGAGGGAGAGGGAGAGAGAGGACAGAGAGAGAGAGAGAGGACAGGAGGGCGGAGCGACTGCGAGACTGGGACGAGAGGAGGGCTCTGGAGGCCCAGCTGATGGAACTCCGATTGAGTCTCGGCACGGCGGAGGGGAGGCTTTGAGAGATCGAGGAGCGGTACCAGAGGGCGAAGGAACGTAGGGCTCGACTTCGTCAGTCTGGTTCTTTTTCCATGGGCAGCTATCTGGTTTCTTCGGCCGAGGAGCGTCGTCGTGCCTTCGAGGCTGGGGTGCCACCACAGGGCAAGGCGAGCACGGCTTCTCAGGGTTCGCAGAGGTCGCAGAGGCCCCCCAGGGATTCTCGTTAGAGGAGAGAGGAGAGAGATGATCAGGAGGGTGATAGCGAGAGTTAGAGAGTTGCTTGTACCCCCACCTTCCACACTGTATGATGTACTATTTGACTATTATATGAAACAGATCTTGTGTGGCGTGCCCTTTTCTTTCCCGCAGTTTCTTTCGCATCATGTTGTTCACGCTTCATGAGACTTTTGCCCTGGACAGAAGGGAACTACTTTGCACGGAGGGATTTTGTTCCTTTTCTTGCTTTCTTTTGGGCGCGTCCAGGTGCGAGGACGCGTCTTAACCTTCAAATTCAAATTTAAAGCGTCGGACGGCCTTTCTTCGTCCGTGCCTTACTTGCAACGAGCCCGCCTCCGCCAAAATTCGCTAGCCCCCTTTTCGTCTTCCTCCTCTTTTGATCGATGGAGTTCGGTGGGCCCGACCATGTTAACGGTGGAGAGGGACGAGGAACTCCTCGTCCTAGGAGGGACGCGCAAGAGCACGGAGCGGCATCCATGGAAGAGGAAGGGCCGCTTCGAGCACCCGAGGGACCTGAAGGTCGTGATTGCGCGGACGGGGGTGAACACGGCTCGGTGAGTGCTCGGATCTTCTCCTTTGATCCATTTTGAGTTTTGAAGCGAGCCGTGCAAGGGGAGAAAGGGTTCGGCGAGTGTTGCACTCAAATGATGGACGCGTCCTTGACAGGAGACGCGTTCTTGTTATGACGCGAGGCCCTTCTTTCTTGATGCAGGACATGGCAGAGACCCCGGGTTTGGCCGATGAATGGGCGAGTGCAGATGAGCCGAGCCGTGTCAGGAAGGAGAGTCGCGGCAAGGCGAAGCTCGAGGATTGGCGCATACATCTCCCTGGACAGCAAGGAAGCGTATTGGTGCAGGACAGTGCCGACTTCCTGCGGCAGCAGAGAGAGAGTTACATGGGTCTTCCCCGAGCCGGGGATACGCGCGACGTCGACGGGTCTCGTGCCCAATTAGCCGAGGTCAGGCGGCAAGTGGCCGCCACTCAACAGGAACTGTCGCTCCTGGTAAGCTAAGTGCTGCATTTTCTATTTTTAAATGTGGAGCTTAGCTGATTGCTGTTGTTTGCTCGTTCCAGCGTGCCCAGCAGACAGCGATGGTGGGAGTGGCTGGCGGCGCATCTTCCAGTTCCTCGGCCCCTTTTCTTGAGATTGCCTCCCTCCGGGAGCAACTTGCCGGTGCGGTGGCTCGGGCTGCCCGGGAGGAAGAGGAGCATGATGCCTGGGTGGCGACTGTAGTAGAGCTGTGACATCGCGGTGAGGAAAGACCTTCTCCAGACATCCTGGAGTTAAGGGTTCTTCTGCAGATGATAGGAGAGAGGCAGAGAGAGAGAAAGCCGAGAGAAGGGCCGAGCGACAGCGGGATCAGACCGAGAGGAGGGCCTTGGAGGCCCAAGTGAGGGAGCTCCAGCTGGGCCTTCAGGCCGTCGTGCAGAGGCTAGGAGGGATGGAGACGCGCTACGAGAGAGCGCGAGAGTTTGGGGAGCGACTGCGCCAGTCTGGTCGCTTTACCGCTAGTGGCTTCTTCGCCACGCCAGGGGAGGAGCAGCGAGTCATTGCTGTGGAGTCGGCGCCATGAGGCGAGGTGGGTGCTACTGCACGGGGATCTAGGAGGCTTCTGAGGGACCCTCACCTCAGGGGAGAGGAGAGGGACGCCTAGAGGGACGAGCATGAAGATAATGGCAAGAGTTGGCGAGCTAGTGTACCTGCCTCCTCTCTATGATTGTGATGTTTATGACAGCTTATATAGAATTATGAATGGAGTTATTTGATTTTCTGCTGCTTGTTGGTTCTCTTGTGCGTTCCTTCTTCCCTACACTTCTTCTCCTTTGCACTATTCCCATGTGATGGGTCTACCGAGACTCCACCCCAAGCGGAGAATCGCGTCTTGTTGTGACCATTTTCCACGGGAATCTACCGTCGAAGTCAATAATGACGGCCCCAGTCCCTTTTCCCGGATGTTGTGTCAAATTTTGCGGACGTCCTCCAAAACATGATAGGGTATCCCTAGACAACATAGGGGGCTAGTCGTCATATTCTCCGTCCAATCAATCACCCCGTGCGAGCGGTGAAGTGACACACGGGACCGCATGGTAGGTGCCTCATCGCGAGGGCTTATCATTAAAGGTGATGGAGGCAATCTTGGCCTGCACTCCTTCCATTTCTATAAATTCTTGTCCCTTTTATCCTCCCAGGTATATCGAGAGCTAACTCGAGGAGCACAAGTTCTCACGGGAGAGGAGGAGTTCAAAATTCCGAGAGTTGGATGGAGGGCGAATCTTCCCACTCCTCGAAGAGAAGCAGGTCCAGTGGTAGTACTTCCAGGAAGCTTTCGGACCTCGAAGGGCACTTCAGCGAAAGGGCCCAATCACAACTCGTAAGCTGAGTTTTCCTGCCCTTTTCTCATTCTTTCTTCCTTCCTCTTGACAACACCCTTCTCCATTTCTTATGCACGCACAGAGTGTGATGAAATCACACATTTCATGGGAGTTAGCAGTGGCCGCATACAGGGGTCTCCCGGATTTTCAGAAGGCCAGGCTAGACGTGATGGGGTTTGGTGCCTTTCTTCGGATCGAGCCGATCCAGCTCGACCTGGTCCTGATCCAAGCCTTGTGTGAGAGATGGGACCCAGTGAGCCGGGCATTCTTGATGCCTTGGGGGCACATGGTGCCCAGCCTGGAAGATATGGTCCGAATTACGAGCCTCAAGGTGGATGGTGAGGCAGTGACCGGAGTCACTTACGCGGACTACCGAGAAGGTGCCTAGAAGTTACTGGGTTTGGACCTAGATGGTCGGAAAAATAGGTCGGTAGCCAGGGCGTCCCTCATGGATGCATTAGGGCTCACTGACACTCATCGACGGGACGATGAATCCTCAGAAGAATTCATGGAAAGGATGCAAAGAGGATGTCGTGCTATGTACTGCACAGATTTCGGCAATTGGGAAAGATGCAACATAGATTTGAGGAAATTTCTCCTCTTCCTGCTGGGGAGGTTGATACTAAGCTCGAAAGGAGACGGTATCCACTGTTGCTTCCTGGAGCTATTATCAGAGCTTGAAAGAGTAGGGTACTACGTCTGGGGAGCTGCCATGCTGGAGTACTTGTTTGCAGGTTTGTTCCAAGAAGCGAATCGTGAGATGGCTGTGAGTGGTTTCACACCATTCATCCAGGTATTTTTGGTTTCGCTTGTTTTGTATTTTTTTCTTGTTTTTGCAAGGTATTGATGACCTGCGCCGAGCAGCTGTGGAGCTATTATTACCTCCCCATGGGGAGAGCTCGACATTGGCGACCCGCGATGGTGCCGCTAGCCAGGCGATGGGAACCCATCATGAGTGCGGCACCCCTAACCTACCAACTGATGGTGCTAAGGCGGGAGCTACAGGAGTTCCCTGCAGCGATGGTAAACTGGAGACCCTACTCAGACATGGTCGATGCCGACCAGCCGTGGGTTCTAGCAAGTCGTGCCCAGTTCGGACGGGAATTGTGGATGCACTGCCTGAATGAAATCGAGCCGCTTCGGCTACGATTGGTTATGAGGACTTTAGGACTGGCTCAGGAATGGGTGGATACGGCTGCGCCACCTCGTGTCGGGAGAAAGACGCGCGGACCGGCGACCTGCATTGACTGGCGTGTGTGATTCCCCGAACAGTACGAAGACTGGCAACAGGGTGGCATAATCGTGGAATCGCAGGCACGGGATAGCGAGGATTACCTGCGTCTATACAAGATAAGGTACGTAGAGCGGTTCCAACCCCGGGGACTTGCGGAGGTAGGTCTCCCTTTTTCTCTTTTCTTCTTTCTCCCTTTTTTGATTTTCTGGTGGAAATGCTGACTCGTATGGCTGCAGGATATCCGTGATACGATGATAGCGACTTTACGAACTCGCTTGGCAGAGATGGAGCAACGGTTGGGCGATGCCCGCGGAGCTACGAGCGCCTTGGTAGGTGTACAGTGCGTTCCTAATTAAAATCACAGATTCAGATGTTGGCTGCTAATTCACGCGGTCGTAGCATGCCAGATTGGCGCGGCTTCCCCAGCGATGGGAGTAGGTGGTGCCTCTTCCAGCTTGTGGATTCCCACCTCAGAACTTGACTTGCTTCATGAGCAACTTGCTCACGCCACGCAGCGTGCTGCGGAGGCAGAAGGGATGCTCTGTATACAGGTAAAAGTTTCAGTGTTGAGTTCTCTTTGTTTACGCCTTATCGCGTATCTGAGATGGTACATCTCGGCAAGAAAAGGAGACGGAAGAAGCGCTTGCCCAAGCTGCGCAGAGGGAGGCTAGGATAGCAGAACTGGAGAGGGAACTGCGGCGTCATCCTGATGACGACTCCTCTAGGGATGCCGTGGAACTGAGGATCACTCTCTAGTTGGAGAGGGAAGACCGTGAGAGAGAACGTGCAGAGAGAGAAAGAGAGAAAGAGCCAACAGATTGACTGAAAGGGAGGAACGAAGGGCCATGGAGGCCCAACTATTCGAACTCCGAACCAGCCTTGGTCTTGCTGAACAGTGGCTGAGAGATGGTGAGGAGCGCTACCGAAGAGCACGAGAGCGTGGCTTTCGTGTTGGTAGCTTCTCTGCTTTTTCTGTGGATCAACGCCGGTGTATGGGAATAGGAAGAGGAATACAGAGCGGTAGGAGTACCGCTTTTCGTAGTTGGGTAGCACCTTTGAGAGCGTTTTGCCCGGAGAGTAGTGGGACGAGTAATGCAGAGAGAGAGGGCGAACTTGATGTAATTTTTTGGTTTTTGAATAAAATACAAGGTTCGGTTTGTTTGGTTTTCACCTTTGCTTCTGTTGCCTGAATCCCTGCACACATCACTGAAACAAACAAATCAGAATTTCTGTTCTGACTTGGCCCCTTGCTCAATAAGCAAATGGTCACTGTGATTGTCCTTGATAACTGGTCAAGGGGCCAAGCCTTTATTTAAGGAAGGCGAGAAAAAGATGCAGTGATGATAAATGCGACAGGCAAGCACACGAATGCAAGCGGTATTAAAAGTGAGATGTTGCACGCAAATGTAATCATGCAAAATTGATTTATTTTCTTTTTTATATTTGGCATTTTTTTTCTTTTATCATAAAAAAGATTTTTTTTGTTTGCAAATATGTACATTTTCTCTTTTCTTTTGTTTTTTTTTTGTTTTTATCATTTCATTTTTTTTTGTTGCTAATGCCTGGCAAGCATCCAAATGGCACCTAACCTACATGAGAACATGGGTTTCTTACTAACCTCCCAAGTATCCTAAGTGCACATCTAGGTTGATTTGGGCCTCTAGACCCCTCGAATGATGATCCCGCCGGCTAAGACTTACCCTGATGACAATACCGTCATGCCATGCTTAGGCTCCCAGTCGCTTCCGACCACAGGGATTCACCCAAAAGATGTTTGAGGTAAATGATTTGCCCGACCCGGGTCTGTTTCCTCACAACTCTAGATGGTATATGATGGAACACCCTGGAACCCTAACGACCAACCGCGCGACGCTGACCCGGAATCAGACGCCGTCGCACCCATAGGTGACGCGCTTGCATTGGCCTAAGCCCGAGGTTTAAACAAGAAGACATCAAGGCGGTAAACATGGGTCTTGACCAGCCAGAAACACAGAGACTCCTTCGCAGCGATAGCTTTTACTTTTCAAAGTAGGCAACCATATGTGTATATTAAAATAGGGTCGCAGACCTTGGCGGGTTTCGCCCTTTAGAAACTCCATCTAGCTTTCATCTTCAAAGGAAGGAGGAAGAGTGTGGGGGATAAACCTCCTGAGAGGATCGGCAAAACCGTTAACCCGGCGAGCCAATAAGGGTCCATTTAACTCTTTCCTTTTGGACAACTTCGGACCAAATCTCGAGAATTTACATTTCATAGCCCCCCCCCCCCCTTTTGTGGATTCGAACTTTTGCTTTGAGGGGTTCCATTTATCGCATCAGGCACGGTCACGACCAGGCTCTTGATTTTGATTTTGTATTTCTTTTTGTGAGGGAGATATAGTCGTTTGACGTTTGTGGGCTCCCTTTCGTATGCCTGCGGGGACACTGCCCTCTTCTCGTGCTCTGATAGATGCTCAAGGAAATGGATCCTACTCTTACCCTTGGGGTTTGAGTTTCGGTTTCTCATGCTCAGCGTTTTAAGGGCGCCGACTGTCTCATTTGGTCGAAGAGAAAAGAATAAAGATTACAGCTTCCGGAGATCTTCTGGGTGGGGCCCCACCGTAGGTGATGCTACCGACTTTTTTGAATAAAATACATAAGTGAGCACATGTTAGCTTCCTTCGAGCGAGCATAGGCCGACGTGGCCAGACAGGGATCTCCACGGTTCTGACAAGCCAAGACTCGGTGCCTACCAAGCCTTAATGGGCCCTATCCTAACATGAAGGTTATATGCAGGGACTTGACTACATGGTGACCACCAGGCATTGGACTTTTGAATTTTCCATATTTTTAGTGGTTTTCAATATTTCTTTATTTTTGATGTTTTCTATCTTTTCATCATTTTTTTTGTTTTGTGCTAAGGGTAGTATTTCTTAAGATAAAGCTCATTCCAAGGGTGGGATAACTCGGTCCCTTCGGCGTTGACTAGCTTGTAGGCGTTGCCAGGGTACACGGCTTGAATTACAAATGGTCCTTCCCAATTGGGTTGGAGCTTAGAACGCGGCCCTCCAGGTTTGACAAAAATTCTTTTTACGACCATCTCACCGACTTTGAATTTCCTCTCAACGACTTTCTTTTGGTAAAAGCAAGCGAGTCTATTTTGATACACACGCGCGTGTTCGGCAGCGGCCAGCCGCTTCTCATCCAAGAGTTCCAACTGGGTGAGGAGTGAATTACGACGATCGTCGAGGAAAAATTCCTCGTCAAATTGTACCCTGAGAGAAGGGATCAGAGTCTCGTACGGGACTACCGCTTCCATACCATAAGTAAGGGTAAATGAGAGTCTGCCCGGTGGGGGTACGGATTGAAGTGCGATAGGCCCATAGGGCTTCGATAAGTTTTTCCGACCAAATCTAACAACTTACTAGACTCGCAGGTTTTTTTGATGATTTTGAGCAATGTTTTATTGGTGGCCTCCGCTTGGCAGTTACCTTGTGGGTAATAAGGCGATGAATGATGCAATGCAATTGTGTACCTTTTGCAGAGGTCGTATAGGTCCTGAGAAATGAACTGTGACCCATTGTCGGTGACGATTGTACTTGGGACGCCGAATCTGGCGATGATGTTCTTCATGATGAACTTACAGACTGTTGACGCCTTGATTTCTACGTAAGCTTCGGCTTCGGCCCATTTGGTGAAGTATTCCATCGCAGTAAGGATGAAAGATTTTTGCTTGGTGAGGGAATTGGGATCACCTAGGGGACCAATGATGTCGAATGCCCATATGGAGAAAGGCCATGGGGAGGATATTGGATGAAGTGAGGAAGATGGTGAATGGATTTTATCGGCGTGAAGTTGACACTTGACACACCTACGGACATAGACAGCACAATCCTCTTCCATAGTGGGCCAATAAAAGTCTTGACGAATGATCTTCTTGGCGAGCATCTGACTATTCACGTGGCCACCGCACACACCCGAGTGCGTCTCCTCTACACATTTCCAAACCTCATCGTCACCAAGACATCTTAATAGAATACCAGTAAGGCTCCTCCTATAGAGTAGACCTCCAACCAATGTGTATTTCTGAGCCACCCTTCTTATGGCTTTCTTGTCCTCTGTGGTGGCCCCTTCAGGATAAGACTGATCTTGGCAGTATTTGACGATTTCATAGAACCATGGTTTCTCTTCATCAGCCAGTTCTTCTTCAGCCTCTGCCAACATGATTTCCCTCTTCTCAAGGATATCTTCTTGCAGGATCTTCCTTGCTATCCTGTCTTTGATATTTACGTAGGAAGCATCATCGATTGCAGGGGCGTGAAGTTTGTAGATGGAAATGGACTCAAATCATCTTCCTAGAGGGAACCTTATGGATGATGCCAACGAGGCGAGGGCATCGGCGAGAATATTCTGATGACGAGGGACATGAACAAAGATCAGTTTGGTGAACAGTTTGGCAAAGGCAGCAGTGAGTTCTTGGTATGGCTTGAGTTTGGGATCGCGAGTGCAATATTTAGTGAGCACCTGGCGAAGGATGAGTTGACTATCACCTACGACTCGCAACTCAGTGATACGAAAAGAATGAGCGAGTTCTAGGCCAGCTAGAAGAGCTTCATATTCGGCTATATTGTTGGTAACTGGAAATTTGAGCTGGTATGCCAATGGGAATGTGAGGCCTTCAGGCGACAGGAGGGCGACGCCGATTCCTCTCCCTTGAGAATTCAGAGCTCCGTCAAAATATAGCGTCCACATTATCTCATCTGATTGGTTGACGGACATTAGTTCCTCATCTGGAAACTCTGATTGGACGGGATTGAACTTGGGAAGAGGATGGTGAGCGAGATGCTCGACTATGGCATAGCCTTTAATCGCCTTTTGCTGGATGTAGGTGATGTCGAACTAAGAGAGAAAACTTTACCAGCGTGCTAGCCTATCCGTAAGGACGGATTTCTCCAGAAGGAATTTGATAGGATTCATTCAAGCAATCAAGTGGAGCTCATGAGCCAAGAAGTAGTGCTTCAATTTCTGCACTACCCAAACGAGGGCAGCACAGGTTTTCTCCATGACGGTGTACTTCTGCTCACAGGGATTGAGAAGTTTGGACAAGTAATAGGTTGTCCGTTCCTTACCTTCTTCATCAGCTTGTGCGAGGACGGCTCCCACGGAGTCATCCAAGACTGAGACGTAAAGGATCATAGGTTTTTCTGGTTTGGGTGGAATGAGAACGGGTGGACTAGCCAGATATTCCTTCAACCCTTCAAAAGCTTTCTGACATTTAGAATTCCAGTAGAATTCTACTCCTGGCTTGGTCAACTCGTAGAGAGGTCTACACCTTTATGAATGTTGGGACATAAACCGACGAATAAACTGCAACCTCCCGATTAAACCTCGGACTTCCCTCAAATTCTTGGGAGGCGGCATATCCCTGATAGCCTTGGCTTTGTCGGGATCTATCTCGATCCCTCTTTTGCTCACAATGAAACCCAGCAATTTACCCGACGACACACCAAACACACACTTTTTCGGGTTCATCTTCAATTGGAACTCCCTTGACCTCTGCAGGACCTTAGCCAAAACTTCTGGATGTTCCATCATGGTCCTTGATTTCACCAACAAGTCATCCACATACACTTCCAGGTATATGTGCATCATGTCATGAAATATGGCCATCATAGCTCTTTGGTAAGTAGCTCCAGCATTCTTTAATCCGAACGGCATGACCACGTAACAATATGTTCCCCAAGGGGTAGTGAATGACGTCTTTTCCTGATCCTCTTCTGCCAAACGAATTTGATTATATCCTGAAAATCCATCCATGAATGAGAGGGTTTCGTAGCCTGCCGTGTTATCGATCAACACATCAATGTGAGGCAAGGGAAAATCATCCTTTGGACATGCGCTGTTAAGGTCCCGGAAGTCGATACAAATCTTGACTTTCCATCTTTCTTCATGATCGGGACAATGTTCGCTACCCATTGAGGATAAAGGACGACTCTAATGAACCTGGCTTTGTGGAGCTTATCGACCTCTTCTTTCATTTTCAAAGCCATCTGAGGGTGGAAACGCCTTAACCTTTACTTTACCGAGACGGACCCTGGTTTTAGGGTTAAACGGTGTTCGACCAAGGCTGAATCTAGACCCGACATATCCTCGTAGCTCCATGCAAATGTGTCCTTATATTCCTTGAGAACTTCAATTAATGCCTTTTCTTCAGAGGGTGGTAGGTTGTCACTTATGAGGATGATCCTAGGGTCTTCCTCAGTTCCCAAGTTGACTTCTTTGGTGGATTCTTCTACGACGGTTGACGGCTCGTCGAATCTCTTTATTCTACTAGCGTATGCGCCCGCCGCATCCTCATATTCTTCACCCTCATTGTCAGTGGGGCATTCTTCATCCGTGATCTCGTAGACTCCATACCCTTCATCAAATGCACAGTCGCCCTCACATTCTATTTCGGTAGCCGGATGGATTTTCTAACAACTGGGGGATGGCAAGGAGGGCTTGACACCTGGCGGCTAAATCCAGAAGGAATCGACGAGGGATCTGTCTACCCTTGGATTTCTTCCTAGGTACTACCCTTGACCTATCATTCCTAGATTGACTGACAATATTTACAGAAGAAGAGGAAGACGAAGAAGATGGTGTAGAATGTACAGGAGAAGACCCCTCAGAGGAGGGGTAGAAAAGGTCGCTCATTGGACCTTGGACGGGTGGTCCGCAGGGCGGGACGCATCCGTGGGAGATGTAGGAGGTTTCCTCAACAAAGATGTGTTGTTGAGGAGTTTGAAAATTGACGTTTTTTTTTCGTTTTCATTTTTGATGACAAAACAGTGAAAAGAGATCGGAGGAGAGAGAAAAGTGGTTATGGCTAGAGGATTGCGAGGCTCATAGAGCAGATCATGGTTGAAGACCTGGCGCGGGTTGAAAAGACCGCGTAGGTATGTAAGCAGAGAAGGGGATCTGGGAAGATCATCAGACAATTGTCTGGCCCAGGAAGAAGATATCAGTAAAGGCTGAGACAAGTGGATGGAGAAGATGGCGGCTAATGAGCCGTCGACGGCAATGTTGAGGACGGATGAAGATCCGTCGATGACAGGGTCCTTCTGGCGAGGATGAGGATAGTTTGGAACCTTGGCAAGAGTGGTAATATTCTCTGGTATTCTGGAGATCAATGGTGGTCCTTCAAGCTGCGGAGACGAGAACATCCTTTCCAGTGCAACGGAAATGTCCCGTATGTCGAACCATTTGTTCCACTCGCATTCCGGATCTTTGATCTTGCCTCTTTTGGTGATCCTCGGACATTTTTCAGCCAAATATACAGCATGTGATCCCCCATATGCTTCTCGTGGGTAATCTCCCATCTGAACAACGGGCCCTCTGTTGAAGTGGTTTGATAGAGTCCATGTGAGGGGCTTCCAATCCGCCTTGAATGGTTCTTTGAAGCCTAGGCCAAACCTGCGGTTCGGCCTAATTTCCTTTGGCGGTTTGAGCCTACCCTGTAACTGTGCGCCCAGACCTTTACCCTGTTGGTAGCCGATGTTCCTCATAATCTCCCACCCTTTGGAGTGAAAAGGGAGATATGATGTTGCGGTTGCCCTGACCGGCTCCTTTGGTGCTAGTGGAACGTGAGATAGATCACGCACGTCCAGCAATGACAATATGGGCCGATGAGACGGCCAAACAGAGGGCAGAGAGGTGTTGATAGCATCCACTGTGTGAAGGACAGGTGTACTGACCACTTTAATAATCCTCCCATTGTAAGGAAACTTCAGGCACTGATGGTTGGTGGAAGGCACAGCGTCCATGGCTTCGATGTAAGGGCGACCCAGTATAGCCTTGAATGTGGGGTCCATGTCGAGGACATGGAATTCCGTGGGAATTGACATGGGGCCTAGCTCTGCCTTCAGAATAATCATCCCCTGCGGCGGCCTTTTACTATTGTCATAAGCCGTGACCGTGATCGAGGAAGGTCTTATTTGTTCCTCGTTGACCCCACACAACTGAAGGGTGTCCATGGAGATCACATTTATGGATGCACCTGTGTCCACAAGACACGGGTTTATGGATACCCCATTAATTTTTATTGAAATGCACAATGCATATTTCCGAGCTTCCTTGGGAGCGAGCTCGTAGTTGTGGAACATGATGGCCGGTTGTGTGTCTGTTGGGGTCAGGACGGTCGAAATCTTCTCCACGGGGAGGTCCTCATTAACCATGACTTTTTGAAGATATTCCATTAAGGCCGCCTAGTGGGATGTGGATCTTTGAAGTAGCTCCAGGATGGAGATCCGAGCAGGCGTCTTGTCCAAGTGTTTCAATAGATCATACTGTGTTCCAGGGATAGCTCTTTCTGGTTGTTCTCCATCATCCTTCTCTGGCTGAGATTGCTCAGGATTCTGACTGTTGTGGGGGAAAACCCTGTGGAAAATCCTTCCACTCTGGAGCACCATTGCCTGCGGCTTTTGTACCTCTGTGGGGGTAGCAGTGGGTTTTAACAGGGATTTGAGGGGTAGTGGTGGAGGAATGGTTGATGAAGCAGGGGTGATGACGGGAGCAGGGATTCTGATGAGGGGTTTGTTAGGTGGAGGCATGGTGGAGGTAGAGGGGATATCACACGGATTATGGAGGATAAGGGGTCTGGAAGGTGGAGGTGGAGACGAAGTAGAAGTGGGTAGGGCTTGAAGCGGGCAATGATTTTGAGGTGGGTGATGGGTAATGAGTGGTTTTGAAGGCATTAGTGGTGATATGGTGGAGAAAGACGGGGTTATGTATGGTTGACGGATGATAAGGGGTTTAGAAGGCGTAGGGGTAAATGTGGTAGAGGTGGATGGTAAAGTGGGGGAGTGAGAGAAGATGAGAGGGTGTGAAGGCGTAGTGGAGAGTGTCGGTTGATAGGAGATCGGGGTGCGGATGAGGGGGCGTAATGGTAGTGGAAATGGTGAAGGCGATACTGACGCGGGTTGATGAGAGAGAGGTGCTACCCGGGCAAGGCAAGGGTGTTGCGTGATGATAGGATTGGCGGTAGAAAGAATGGAGGTACTTTCTGGGTGCCACACCTGCTCTCTCCCGACTTCCGGGAAGGAGGAGATGGGGTTAACCTGATGATTGGGCTGTTGGTGCTCCGGTAATGGATTCTGGATTATGCCCATGTTGGGCTGTTGTTGTGGGGCCTGCTGAGGCTGTTGTTGTTGTTGTGGTTGCTGCTGCTGCTGCTGTTGTAACTGCTGTTGTGGCCTATGAGGAGGTCTCCTAGCCTTGAGAGCGGCGACGTATCGTCTCATTTCATCCCAATCTATTTGATGTTCATCATTCATATCGTGGATGTAATCTTTGAAATGGAAGCAGTAATCTACTGTGTGTCCTGGCTGCCTGTGGTAGACGCAGTATTTGGAGGTATCAACATTCGGGGGCCACACGGGCCTTTCCCTGGGTAGCACAAGTATGTTTGAGGCCATGAGGGCGTTGAAAATATCCGCCAGAGTTTCTGGCAACGGTGGATAGTAGGCTCTCTTAGGACCGATCGGCCTCCTTTGTTGCTGTTGGGGACCATAATTCCCCGGGGGTGGAACTTGGTTGTACTGAAGTGGTGGTTGTTGTTGCTGAGGTTGTGGTTGTTGTTGCTGGGGTTGACGTAATGGAGGCATATTATCCTGGGGTGGATTATTTTGGGGTGGAGGACGAAGAGGGAAAGGACCTGGTTGGAGGGGAAGTCGGGGCATTTGTGGAGGCCTTGGGTTGACTGCATAGTTGGCATTGTTGACCGCACCCACTTGCTCATTTGTCACGACCCCTTCTGTGGCTCCGCCCGGGACACCAGCGCCTGTCTTTCTGACCACTTTGGGCTTCGGCGACTCAAACATGTTCATAATGGGGGAGTCTTTTAACTGGGTTTGGATGTACCAGGCCCTTTCATAGAGTTCCTCCATTGTAGTAAGTTTATTCATGGCCAGGACGTGTCTGAACTGTGGGGTTGCATTAGACACAATCATCTTCACTTGTTCGGGCTTGGAGAGGGTATCCCTTATTCTTTCCGCCAAAGACCTCCATCTATCAGCATAGCGGACAAAATCCTCGTCGGGCTTCATCTTTTCGGCCACTAGGTCGGTAATGGAGAGTGAGGGACCGACCCTATCCCTATATTTATGCAGGAACCTTCTCTGGACTATTTCAAAATTCTCGGCCTCACGGGGCTCCAAAGAATAGAACCACTCTAGCGCGGGACCATCCAATAATCTCCGAAAGAGGTATGCCAGGGACCTCTGATCGTTTTGCCAATAGGAGGACTCATACATGAAATCTTTGAGGTGAATGAAGGGGTTGCCGGTGCCATTGTATCTGCAGTACGTGGGCATTTCGGAGGGAGGAAGATGAATGACGGGAAGGATTGGCAAAGCAACCTCCGGGGTGGCTTTCACGTCCACCATTCTTCTCACTTTTTGAAACTGCTCGTCCATGCGATTGAACCTATTGAGGAGCGATTGGGCGAGCTCCTCTGGAGGTGAAGGTGGTACTTGCCACTGGGGGAGAAACTGTCTCCTGGTGACTTGAGGGGGGAACCCCGAATGAGAGGGAGCTGCCAGACCGCCGACAGTCGGCCCCGGCTGAAGCGGTATGTGGGGAACAACAGGAGTTTAAGATTGTGACGGGAACTGGAATGAGGGTGGTTGTTGGCTCGCTTGTCCTTGAAGCGAGGAAAATTGGATGGCTTGCGCCAATGAAGGAGATGGAATGGCCTGCACGGACTCTTGGAGAGGTGCGATGGCCGGAGTTGATTCCTGGGGCGTGGGGGAAACAGATTTCCCCTTCAGAATGGCCTGGAAGGCCCGGAGCTGTTCAGAGGTAAGCTCCGTGTTGGCGAGGACGCCCAGTAAGGAAGAGATATCATGTGGTGGGGATGTGTCCCCGGCAATAACCTGCACCTCATGCGAGGGCTCATGAGAAGGACCCGAGTCCATAGCATAGACTCGCGGGTCGGCTGACAAACCACGACTAGGGTGGTTCTCCTCAAAAGACTCGTGAGCCATGCTCACAGTTTTCCCAGAACGCAAAAACATACACTAGCAAGCAGGTAGCAGAGATTATCAAACAAGTGGATGCCTTTACGCCTTTTTTGTGTTTTGATTTTGATGATTTTTTTATTTTTAGCGAGATCCGAAGTTCACACAAAATAGGGACCCTAGTTTATTTTTGTTTCACCGCCGTGTCAGCTAGGGTCTCTCGTCTCACCACGAATGGGATGACTAACTCTGGGGAACTTCAATGGTACAACCAGCCCAGTGAACGAAGAGGAGATTCTTCGATGTCGGGGACTTACGGAGGTCCCAGTGGAAGAGATTCTAGTCCGTTGAGAGGAATTCTCAAACGGAGAGTCCTTCCTTCACCGGGAAAGGGTGATCCTTAGAAAAAATGAAAAAGGATATAAAAGAGGGATGGATGTATGCAATGGAATGCTGACAGAGATATAGAGTTAGAAAATAACAGAAATAACAAACATATAATAAACACCCAACCAATCACAACTGACAGTGCTGCCGTGAGCACAACGGGGGCGCGCGAGGGAGCCAAGGTGGAGAGGCACGGACGGTGCCGAACTTGCAAGGGTAGCCAAAAGGAAGCAGTAGAGGTCCCACCGTGATCGCCAATCTGTGAAAGACGTCACGCGGTTCGAGGAGCGAAGAAGACGCGGAGCGCGCGGGCTCCTCTTTGTTTGCTGCAACACAGAAATAAGAGAAAAGAGAAGGGGCCACCACGGGAGATTGCTCCGGCGGGGTGAGCGGGACAAATGTAATATAGCAAGATATGGGGGTTAAACGGCCATAGCGGGAAGTGACTCGCCGCGGCCTCGGGGGGACGGGAATGGTGCAGAAATCAAATAATAAGAATTGAAACGGCCATTGGGGAAGTGACTCGCCGCGGCCTCGAGAATATGAGCAGATAAGAATATAACAGAATATAAGGAGAATATAAAGAACGGGAATTTAAACGGCCATTAGGGAAGTGACTCGCCGCGGCCTCGAGAATATGAACAGATAAGAATATAACAAAATATAAAGATAGTATAAGAACAGGAATTTAAACGGCCATTGGGGAAGTGACTCGCCGCGGCCTCGAGAATATGAGCAGATAAGAATATAACAGAATATAAAGAGAATATAAGAACGGGAATTTAAACGGCCATTGGGGAAGTGACTCGCCGCGGCCTCGAGAATATGAGCAGATAAGAATATAACAGAATACAAAGAGAATATAAGAACGGGAATTTAAACAGCCATTGGGGAAGTGACTCGCCGCGGCCTCGAGAACATGATGTGATCGCCAGGGGCCAAAAGACCCCAAAATAAAGAAAGTGATCGTGCCTACCTCAAGAGCGGGAGATGGCGGGTTGCTTCTTCCTCCCCCTTCGGCCGGCCGACGGAGAGGGCTTTCCTTGGGTACCCTTGCAAAACAACGACAAATAAGTAACGAGTGGATTAGAAAGATGAAGGTGTAGTATTCAAATCCTTGCGATAAAAATAACGAAATGATGGCAAGACACACACCTGGTTGGTGTTATCTTTTAAACCCCTCTCGGACTCGAGTAGGAGGAAAATGAGATGATGGATGCAAGAAGTATATAAGAAGAGGCGCCCTTATGAAGGGGGATAGAGGATGCGAGATGATGAATGCAAAAGAACTACGAAGACAAGGAAAGGATTGGCTTATTGGATGTGCCGATGGTGAAATCCGACGGAACTCCGGCAGCGTAGGGACGACGTGGAAGCGCGGTGGATGAAGACGACCTTCCTCTCGCGAGCGTGGGCACCCGAGAAGCCGGCGGAACCTCCACCTACAAAAGACCCCACGGGTTAGAAATGACTCCGGTAGCCTCTGGGCTCCGGCAGCCTATCGGATCTCTTAGAAGCTCCTCCAGAACTGAGGGGGTGGGCCTCTATTTATAGGGCTCCGGAGGGTGGAGGCGTCCAGGACCCTGGACACCTCCATCAAGGCGAAAAAGATATTTTATTCTATTTTTATTCATTTTTTTTTGAATATTTTCATGGAGGCGTCCAAGGTCCCGGACGCCTCCATAAGTCCCACTGGACTCCACCGAAAGTCGCACGCTGTTTAACATAACGCGTGGTTTTGGAGCGGCGACCCGTGATTTGGAAATGGGCGCGTCCAGCCAGCTGGATGTCTCCACAATTTGGATTCTTTCACACACGAGAAACCGTCGATCGGTGGGCGGGGCCCCGTGAGTGAGTTGATGGAGGCGTCCAGGGGCCTGGACGCCTCCAAGAAAATATATTTTTATTATTTTTTTTGTTTTGTTTTTTATGCCAACTGGCATTTTATATTTTATATTTTTGTTTTCATGGAGACGTCCAGGGGCATGGACGCCTCCATTAATATATATATATATATATATATATTCATTTTTTGGGGTTTGAAAAATAAATAAAAATAATGGGGGCATCCAAGAGCCTAGACGCCCCCATGAAGACCCGCCCGGGTCCTCAGACAAGGCGTTGGCAGCCGCCCAGCAGACACCCTTCCTGGTTTCGGAACCTTCCGATGCGTCTGACTGGTGTTGATGCCGTCCGAATGCTGCGACGAGACGATTCCGAATGCCGAAAAAGGCAGAAGAAGACCCAAGAAAAGGAAGCACTCAAGTGATTCAAAATGCGAAAGCCGCCGCGAGGCGTTGTATAGTGATATGAGATTGTTCAGGAGACGTCAGGAATAGCGTGTCTACAATTGGCTTGCCGGGTTAACGATTTTGCCGGTCCTCTCAGGAGGTTTACCCCGTACACTCTTCCTTCTTCTTTTGAAGATGAAAGCTAGATGGAGTTTCTGAAGGGTAAAACTCGCCAAGGTCTACGACCTTGTTTTAATACACACGTATGGTTGCCTACTTTAAAAAGTAAAAGCTATCGCTGCGAAGGAGTCTCTGTGTTTCTGGCCGATCAAGACCCCTGTTTACCACCTTGATGTCTTCTTATTTAACCTTGGGCTTAGGCCAATGCAAGCGCGTCACCTATGGGTGCGACGGCGTCTGATTCTGGGTCAACGTCGTGCGGTTGGTCGTTAGGGTTCCAGGGTGTTCCATCATATACCATCTAGAGTTGTGAGGAAACAGACCCCGGTCGGGCAAATCTTTTACCTCGAAAATCTTTTGGGTGAATCCCTATGGTCGGAAGCGACTGGGAGCCTAAGCATGGCATGACGGTATTGTCATCAGGGTAAGTCTTAACCGGTGGGATTATCATTCGAGGGGTCCAGAGGCCCAAATCAACCTAGATGTGCACTTAGGATACCTGGGAGGTTAGTAAGAAACCCATGTTCTCATGTAGGTTAGGTGCCATTTGGATGCTTGCCAGGCATTAGCAACAAAAAAATGAAATGATAAAAACAAAAAAAAACAAAAGAAAAGAGAAAATGTACATATTTGCAAAAAAAAAATTTGAATATAACAAAACAACAAAAAAAATGCCAAATATAAAAAGAAAAATAAATCAATTTTGCATGATTACATTTGTATGCAGCATTTCACTTTTTAATCTCGCTTGCATTCGTGTGCTTGTCTGTCGCATTCATCATCACCACATCTTTCCCTTGCCTTCGTTAATAAAGGCTTGGCCCCTTGACCCGTTATCAAGGACAGTCAAAGTGACCATCTGCTTATTGAGCAAGGGGCCAAGTCAGAGCAGAAATTCTGATTTGTTTGTTTCAGTGATGTGTGCAGGGTATCGAGGCAACAAGAGCAAAGGTGAAAATCAAACAAAATCGAACCTTTTATTCCATTCCAAAATAAGAAGTTGTACATTAAGTTCCACCTTCTCTCTCTACATTATTCGTCCCACTACTCTCTGGGCAAAACGCTCTCAAGGTTGCTACCCAGCTACAAAAAGCGATACTCCTACCGCTCTGTACTCCTCTTCCCATCACCACACCCCGGCGTTGATCCATGGGAGCAGCAAAGAAGCTACCAACATGAAAGCCACGCTCTCGTGCTCTTCGATAGCGCTCCTCACCATCTCTCAGCCACTGTTCAGCAAGACCAAGGCTGATTCGGAGTTCGAATAAATGGGCCTCCATGGCTCTTCATTCCTCCCTTTCAGCCAATCTGTCGGCTCTTTCTCTCTCTCTGTCTCTTTCTCTCTCTGCCCGTTCTCTCTCACGGTCTTCCCTCTCTAACTGGAGAGTGATCCTCAGCTCTCTGGCATCCCTAGAAGAGTCATCATCTGGACGACGTCGCAGTTCCTCCTCCAGCTCAACTATTCTAGCCTCCCTCTGCGCAACTTGGGCAAGTGACTCTTGTGTCTCCTTTTCCTACCAGATACACCATCTCAGATATGCGGCAAAGCATAAACAAGGAGAACTCAACACTGAGGCTCTTACCTGTATAGAGAGCATTCCTTCTGCCTCCGCGGCACGCTGCGTGGCATGAGCAAGTTGCTGGTGAAGTAAGTCAAGTTCTGAGGTAGGGATCCATAAGCTGGAAGAGACTCCACTGGCCCCCATTGCCGATGAGGCCGCGTCAATCTGGGCGCGCTGTAATCATGAGATGATAGTTAGTGGCCGAACACCATGAATCTAGGGCCCTGATTCAGAGCGTGCACTGTATACACCTATCGAGGCACTCAAGGCTTCACGTGTGTCACCCAATTGTTGCTCCGTCTCTGCCAGGCGAGATTGCAAGTTCGCTATCATGGTATCACGGACATCCTGCAGCCATGAGAGTCAGCATTTCCACAACAAAAACCAAAAGAGAGAAAGCAAGAGAGAAAGGGGACCTACCTCCACAAGTCTCCGGGGTTGGAGCCGCTCTGCATACATTATCTTATACAGATGCAGATAGTCTTCACTATCCTGTGCACGCGATTCCATAATTGTGCCACCCCGTTGCCAATCTTCATACTGTTCAGGGAATCGCACACGCCAATCAATGCAGGTTGCCGGTCCCCGTGTCTTTCTCCCAACGCGAGGTGGCGCAGCCGTATCCACCCATTCCTGAGCCAGTCCTAAAGTCCTCATAACCAATCATAGCCGAAGCGGCTCGATTTCATTCAGGCAGTGCATCAACAGTTCCCGTCCGAACCGGGCATGACTTGTTAGAACCCATGGTTGGTTGACATCGACCATGCCTGAGTAGGGTCTCCAGTTTACCTAGGTTAGGTTGTACATACCCGTTTAGTTGGTCAGAACCAAATAAAAATAATCCAGAAAAAAAATCCCACCATTGCTGCAGGGAACTCCTGTATCTCCTGCCTTAGCACCATCAGTTGGTAGGTTAGGGGTGCCGTGTTGCATCTCTGTAGTTTTGATGATGACTAACACTATGAATCAAATTATTTTTATGATAATTATTTTGATGCTCCTTGATGAATGATAAAGATCCTGCATTGTCTAAATATTCTTAGGACCTAATGTTGTTGTCTTGCATGCACATCTATGGATCAAATGCTTTTTCATCATGCTTTTCTGATTTAATGCTCCTCTATCATGTTCACCCATGAGCTCATACTTATTTGTCTTGTTTATATGGGTTCTGTGCACTTAGTGCATTGACGCACTTGGCTGGCTGCGTAGACGCAATAGTCCATCTTTCGCTTGCTGTTTTGTCCACTGCGTCGACGCTGTCACTGGATGCGTTGACACATTGGCTTGTTGCCAGGGGCGTGAGCATTTCGTTTAAGCAGTTGAGTTGATGCTGCACGATGGAAGCGTCGACGCATTGGCTTGGTGCTAAGGGCTTGAGCGTCTCGCCTATGAAGCTGAGTCGACACTGTCACCTGCAGCGTTGACGCATTGGCTTGTTACCAAGCGATTGTGCGTCTCGCCCAAGGAGCTGAGGTGACGCTACACAATGGAAGCGTCAACGCCTTGAGATTATGACCCAAGGTCTTATGATCATCAACCAAGCAGACGCGTCGACGCTGTCACCAAGGCATTGATGCATTAGTGTGTTTTGCCAAGGGACCTATTCTCCATTATATCCATTGCGTTAACGCCTTGACTTTAGTGCGTTGACGCTTTCTTCAGTCCTTTGATAAGTCCCGCGCAATCTGTGTGAACAATGTATGACTTGAATATTTCTCAGATTGACTGAATGTTCTCTGAAACCTTACAGGGACTTAAAGACAAATTGGAACTTTATTCCAATCATGTGAGCACGTGATCCGAGGGAATAATCGTCTAATACGTGGCTCGGTTCATCTGGAAGCATGACTTCGCGCGTGTCTCCCAAACCCTCACTCTCTCTCGTGAGGTTGGATATATATATGAAGGTTTCTGCTCCTGAAAAGCAGCCGAAGTCACAAGGAAAAGGGTAAGGCCAGAGCGAGAAGAAGGAGAGGAGAAGCCATCCTGATCCATTCGTTGAGCGTACTTGGAAGAGAGAGAGTGATGAAGGAGAGGATGGTTTTTTGCTATGTCTTGTCTATGCTTCCTTAAGAAGCTACATTGGTTCTCCGTTCGATTGTCTTTGATATTTCTTTATGTTTTCAGTTGTTTGTTCTTAAATTCTGATACTCTGTTTTATCGTTCCCTCTAGGTGTAGAGGTAGAGAGGTGAATCCTCTGGGTTGCATTGTGGTTCCCTCTGAATCAGATCAGAGGAAGGGAGGTGGTCTCCGGGGTTGTTGCGTTCAGATAGTGAGGAGGCTATCTGGGTTGTTCCCTTCTGGCTGTGGAGGAAGAGAGACAGCGTCTCTGATCTGCAGTGAGTGTGGGTCACTACTGGGTTCCCTCTTGTCTAAGAGGAAGGGAGAGTTATCTCCGGGTCCGGTCTTGGGGTGTGAGACCTGGGTGCAAGCTGTGTGTTCAGCGTCTGTAGGGATTTCGATCCCCAAGCTGTGGATCAGCGTGTTGTTGGCAGACTGAGTCTGCGGTTCCTTCTTGTGAAAGGGAAGCCTCACTCGGCCTTGAGTGAGGGATGGACGTAAGTCTGCAGGTTGCAGACTGAACCATCTAAATCTCTTGTTCTTTGTGGTGTGATTGTGTGCATCTTTTTCTCTTTATGTTTTTGTCTGGTTTCATGAAGTAAGTGTGATTGTTGTTGATCGAAACCTTGGTCTGACTGCTCGCTTAGTGCTTGTGCATATGTGCTGTTGAAATTCTGAGTGATATATGTTCTGCGCTCGTGACCTGCCTTATCTTGGTTGAGGTTTCAGATTATTTTACATATAGTCAGTCTTCCTAGCCCATCTCATCCTCTAAGATTATCTCGGCTAAGACAAATATTTTTTTAAACGGTGATCTATTCATCCCCTCCCCTTCTAGCTCACCGTCCTCCTGTTTAACAGTTGGTATCAGAGCGAGTTTACCCGAGATGTGGTCCAACGACCAGGGTAATCCCGGAACCAATGGTCCTCGCAGCTACATAGCTAAAGGACAGTCAATCTCCCATCCCCTATATTTTGATGGTTCTAATTATTTCTTTTGGAAAAACAGGCTGGAAGTTTTCATCCGATCTCAGAGCCACAAGCTGTGGAGAGTCATTACAACTGGACCTTATGATTTACCTCCGAATGAGGAGATGTGGTCTGAAGAACAAGTCAAATTATCCGGACTAAACTGGTCTGCGCTCAACATCATCCAGTGCGCAGTTCACCCTAAAGAATATGCCCGAATTTCGGCGTGCAAGACAGCTAAGAAGATGTGGGATGAACTAGCACTGATTTACGAGGGTACCTCTCAGGTCAGAGCTACCAAGGTAAACTACCTAACCTCTGAGTATGAATTATTTAAGATGAAGTCAGAGGAGAGCGCGACTGATATGTACGCTAGGCTGTCACTGATCACAAACAGCCTCAAGGGGTTTGGAAAGGAAATATCTGAAGGGGATATAGTCAGGAAGATCTTGAGATCTTTGACTCCAGCGTGGCACACAAAGGCCACTATGATAGAGTAATCGAAGGATTTAACAACCATGACTGTCACTGAACTCATAGGGTCTCTTATGACCTATGAGATGAATCTCAAGAAAACAGGAGAAGGAAGTGACAGAAAGGGCAAGAATGTTGCTCTTAAAGTTGAATGACACAGCAGCAGCAGCAGCAGCAGCAGCAGTAGGAGCAGCAGCAGCAGTGGAGACTCTGATGGAATTCCAGACCTTGACAGGAGTGAAAAAGCTTTGCTCACACGACAGTTCAGGAAATTTCTGAAACTGAAAGGAAAATCATATGGGAGAAGAAGAAACTACTCATCAGGTAAATATCCGAACAATGGCAATGACAAGGATAGGAATGCTAAAAGTGTGATGTGTTATCATTGCAGGAACCTTGGGCACATGAAGCAAGATTGCCCTGAGTTTCAGAAGAAGACACTGGATTACCATAAGAGAGGCTCCAAAGTGTACAAGAAAAAGCCAAAAGCTATGGTATGCACTTGGAGCGATGAAGAAGAAGACTCAGAGGCTAATTTCTCAGGAAAGGAGACTGAAGGAGTATGTCTGATGGCCGACGAGGAAAATGAGGTAATCAATCCCTTTGTGACTTACTCTATTGATGACTGGGAAGATAAGTATGGTGAACTGCTAGATATGTACAATGCCTTAGCTAAAGAACATAGAGTCACCAAACGCAAACTCAATGTGGTTAATGAAGAACAAGAACTCATCAAGATAGAAAATTCCAAACTGATAGCTGAATTAGCTCAAATGGAAAATGTAAGAAATGAGAACAATCTTGTTAAAAATGAATTTGAAAAACTTAGAAAACAGCTTGATGAAACCAATCAACATACTGAAGAAAACCTGAGACAAAATGACTTACTCAGGGAAGGGTATGAAGCTGTTAAAAGGGTCAATGATGAATTACTGGAAAATAATATATGTCTGCGGAAGGAGTTGGAAGATAAGAAGAAAACCCTTGAGAGGTTTGTTTTGGGAGAGAGTAATTTGAATGCCTTGTTAGGCACCAAAGTAAACTTTAACAGAGAAGGGTTGGGTTTCAACCCAAGTAAGAAGGAAGCATTTGGGGTAAAAATTACTACTTTCTACACTGAGAAAGGAAAAGAGAAACTGGACATTCCATCCAGTTCCAAAACTACTGAACAACAAAAGAACATCCATAGACAACAGGCTGATTTTGGAAAAAATATCTTCAAGAAACTCAACAAGCCCACGCACCAGAAGCAAGGTGTCTGTCAATTCAACAACTATGACTCTAATAAAAGAATGGGCTATTTTAAAAGAAACATGGGAACGTCTAACTACACACAGAAGACTGTCAATAAAATGCCTTCATCTAGACAGGTTAAAAATTATGGTCTGGCTGGGGCCCAAACCTTTATGAACAAAAATTGGACACACCTTGAGAAACAAAAAGAAACAAATGAAATGCACATTAATAACAAAACTGTCAACTCTCAGCACAGAAAGAAAAAGGGGTTGAAACAGATCTGGATTCCCAAGACTGTGATTAATGAATTGAACGGTATTTTTGGACCCAACTTACCTTGGGTTCCAAAGCACACAACTTAAATTGTTATTGTGCAGGTGAGCCTAGCAGCCGAGAACAACAAGTGGTATCTCGACAGTGGCTGCTCGAGGCACATGACAGGGGATCAAAGAAAGTTCAGCAAGCTTGAATTGAAAGCAGGAGGGTCAGTTAAGTTTGGAGGTAAAAACAAAGGTCAAATCATTGGGACCGGAACCATCGGTAAGAAAACCTCCAACTCTATTGAAAAAGTCTTGTTGGTTGAAGGTCTGCAACACAATTTATTGAGTATTAGTCAGTTATGTGACAAGGGTCACAAGGTTCTTTTTGATGAGCATGCTTGCAAAATTTTAGAACCAAACTCCGATAAAATAAAGTTCATTGCAAATAGAGTCAATAATGTCTATATTGTGGATCTTGATGATGAGTCTGAGTCTAATCTGTGCCTCACTGCTGATTCAGAGAATAACATGTTTGACTGGCATAGGCGACTAGGCCATGCTAGCTTTAACACCTTGCATAAATTAGCTAAATTTGATTTAGTTAGAGGCATGCCTAGCTTGAAGTTCAAATCATTCTCTAAGCCTTGCGAGGCCTGTGCTCTAGGCAAGCAAACTCGAGCTTCTTTTAAAATTAGGTCTGAGAGCTTGTCAACAAAGATCATGGAACACTTGCACATGGATCTCTTTGGTCCTACCAGAACCCAGAGTCTAAATGGTAAGAGATTTGGTTTTGTCATTGTCGATGACTACTCTAGATTTGCATGGCTATTTTTCTTAGCAAATAAGAGTGATGCTTTTCAAAATTTTGAACATTTTTTCAATAAGCAAAAACATATAGGGCACAAGATCACTATTATCCAATCAGATCATGGAGGAGAGTTTGAGAACTCCTTATTTTCTAGCTTCTGTGACAAGGAGGGACTGACTCACAAATTTTCTTCTCCCAGGACCCCAGAGCAGAATGGAATTGTGGAGAGAAGGAATCGAACAATAGTGGAAATGGCAAGAGCACTACTAATGGAGAGTCAGCTACCTAAGAGCTTTTGGGCAGAAGCAGCAAACACAGCCTGCTACATACTTAATAGAGCTTTGGTAAGACCCATACATAAGAAAACACCATATGAACTCCTGAAAGGTAAGAGGCCTAATATCTCATATTTCAAAATTTTTGGTTCAAAATGCTTTATTCACAATAACAACAAGCGAGACTTAGATAAATTTGATGCCAGAAGTATTTCAGAAATATTCCTAGGATACTCTGAAACATCTAGGGCCTTCAGGGTCTTTAATAAAACTGATAGAACTGTAGAGGAAACCCCTCATGTTATTTTTGATGAAACAAAAATCTCTAACAGTCTAAATGATGATAACAGGTCTACAAGTCATGATGGAGAGTTCCTAAATCAATTGCAAGAGGAGGAAGTACAACCGGCTGAAGAACCCACTGATCTGAACCCAGTAAGTACAGCCGAACAAGGTGAGTCCTCAACAAATGTCAGAATTTTAAAAGACCACCCTGTAACCAATATTATTGGTAGTCTTAATGATCCCCCTAGGACAAGATCTCATTTCAGAAATGTTCAGAATCAGGACTTAATTGCTTTAGTTTCTCAAATTGAGCCTAAGACCATTGAAGAAGCCTTAAGCGATGAGAATTGGGTAACTGCCATGTGTGAAGAACTAGGGCAATTTGATAGAAACAATGTCTGGGAACTTGTACCTAGACCTGAACATCTCAATGTAATAGGAACAAAATGGGTTTTTAAGAACAAACTGAATGAAGAAGGTGTCATCTCTAGGAATAAAGCTAGACTTGTTGCTAAAGGCTACAGTCAGGAGTATGGAGTGGACTTTGATGAATCCTTTGCTCCAGTAGCTAGAATGGAGGCTATCAGAATTCTATTAGCATTTGCTTGTTCAAACAACATAAAACTTCAACAAATGGATGTTAAGAGTGCTTTCTTGAATGGAATTCTAAAAGAAGAAGTTTATGTTGAACAACCTCCTGGTTTTCAGTTTTCGACTAAACTTGATCAAGTTTTCAGGTTAAACAAAGCTCTTTATGGATTAAAGCAGGCTCCTCGGGCCTGGTATGATAGGCTGACCAGTTTCTTACTGAATAAAGGATATAACAGAGGTAAAGTTGACCAAACCTTATTCACTAAGAACTCAAGACAAGATCGCATCATAGTTCAGGTATATGTGGACGACATCATCTGTGGATCAACAAATCCTGAACTGTGTAAAGAATTTTCACAGCTTATGTCAGCTGAATTTGAGATGAGCTTAGTTGGGGAACTGACTTATTTCCTTGGCTTGCAGATAAATCAAATGACAGATGGCTGTTTCTTCCACCAAACCAAGTACACGCTGGATATCCTAAAAAGGTTTGGAATGACTAACCTGAAGCAAATATCCACCCCAATGAGCACAAGCATGACCCTTAATGCAGATGAGTCAGGTAAACAAGTGGATGAAAAACTCTACAGAGGTATGATCGGATCCCTCGTGTACTTAACTGCCTCTAGGCCAGACATACAATTCAGTGTTAGTTTATGTGCAAGATATCAGTCTAGGCCTACTGAACTACATTTGTCTGCTGTAAAAAGAATCTTTAGATATCTGTCTGCCACACATACATTAGGCTTATGGTATCCTGCTTCACGCACATTAGATTTAGTTGCATACACTGATGCAGACTTTGCTGGATGCAAACTAGATAGGAAGAGCACCAGTGGCCACTGCCAATTCTTAGGAGGATGCCTAGTTTCTTGGAGTTGAAAGAAACAACATTCAGTGGCTCTTTCCACTGCTGAGGCTGAATACGTGGTTGCAAGCAGCTGTGGCACTCAGGTTATCTGGATCAAGCATCAGCTTCAGGATTACCAAGTAGAGACAGGTTGCACTCCCATCTTTTGTGATAACACTAGTGCCATAAACATTGCAAAGAATCCTGTTTTACACTCATGAATAAAACACATTGAAATCAGGCACCACTTTATCAGAAATGAAATTGCAAATAAAACATTTGAATTAATTCATGTTGGGACTGCAGATCAAATTGCTGATATTTTTACAAAACCTCTAGATACTGAAAAATTCACCTCTTTGAGAAGAGAACTTGGTATTTACAAACTCTGACTGATTTAAGGCAATGATTTCTGGTTCATGTATTTCCCTAAATTTAGTGGTAGTTTTGTCATATTTTTTTTGGTGGGGGTCCCTATGTGAGGGGGAGCGGGTGTGTGCTTTGAGTAAAGTCAATTCTGCTTCTCTGCTGTTTTCTGGGTAGAATGGAAGATAGAGCTACTAGAGAGGGGGAGCTTGACTAATTAGAAACGCTTGAAAGATGGTTGTTGTTGCTGGATTAAATGTTAGAATTGATCTTGAATATTCCTCTTAATAGAACCTCATTCCTCTCCTACATTCTTAAGTTTGTGCAATTAAAGTCCAGCTAGAATCCTCTTCTAGTAAGTCTTAAGAGGCTAAGATTAACCTTCACAAGTATATCCTCTTACTTTGTTGCATGACTCATGAACAAGCTAGACTTGTAAGAAATGGTTTCTATTTATGTGCTTCTCATTGGACATCTTGATAAGACCTCTAATATTTGCCCTGGTTTTTGTCTTCAAACAACCCCCTGTTGAGCTAGTTAATCTGATCTGTGCTTAAAACTGCATACTGAGAAACTAGGAATCCCATCAATGAAATGAGAATTTCCTATGTCATGAGGTATCAGTTCTTATAAACAAAATCAAAAGAAAGAAATAAAATTCAAAATTATGCTTGGCAGAGCAATGATGACAATATGGTGAGTAACTGGGGATTCTGGCCTCTGATCAAGGTGTCTCCTCATGTAACAACCAATGGTCACTATCTCTGTTCTCTAATTGAGAAGTGATGAGGCTCTTACACTGAGTAACTGAGGATGCTGGCCTCTGACCAAGGTGCATACTTAATGTCAAAAGTGTAACTGGCCAAATACACTCTATAACTGTGCTTTCTCTGCCTGGACTATTTGTCCTCATTGCCTACAGGCTGTCTTAGTGGTTCAAACTCTTGTTGTCTCTTTGACAAGCCTTAACAGCTACCTCAGTCATACTTGTTGCCACTTGTTCTTCTCTCGTAATCATAGTAAGTTGATAAACTTCCAGTTTATTCTGAATCTCTTTCTCTTACCAGAACTCCAAGATTCTTCACTGGACCTTACATCCCCACTTAAGCATCTAAGATTTGATACTGAGTGTCTACTGTTGGAATCCTCTCCATCTTTTCTCATCAGTCCAGCATCAACATCTCTCTTCCTCCTTGTTTTGATGATGTCAAAGGGGGAGAAGGTTGAAAAGTCTGAAAAGGGGAGAAGGTTGAAAGGGGGAGTAAAGAGGTTGAAAGTAGTGGAAGGAAGGTGGAATGGTTTTAGGTAAAAGATGATGCAGGCTGTGAGTTCAGGCTTTGAGAGGTCACCATTCCTGCCTTTATTGAGAATGTTTTAAGTTGGTGCTTCTTCTTTCACTGAATTTGACTCATGGTGTTGCCATCATCAAAAAGGGGGAGATTGTTGCATCTCTGTAGTTTTGATGATGACTAACACTATGAATCAAATTATTTTTATGATAATTATTTTGATGCTCCTTGATGAATGATAAAGATCCTGCATTGTCTAAATATTCTTAGGACCTAATGTTGTTGTCTTGCATGCACATCTATGGATCAAATACTTTTTCATCATGCTTTTCTGATTTAATGCTCCTCTATCATGTTCACCCATGAGCTCATACTTATTTGTCTTGTTTATATGGGTTCTGTGCACTTAGTGCGTTGACGCACTTGGCTGGCTGCGTAGACGCAATAGTGCATCTTTCGCTTACTGTTTTGTCCACTACGTCGACGCTGTCACTGGATGCGTTGACACATTGGCTTGTTGCCAGGGGCGTGAGCATTTCGTTTAAGCAGTTGAGTCGATGCTGCACGATGGAAGCGTCGACACATTGGCTTGGTGCCAAGGGCTTGAGCGTCTCGCCTATGAAGCTGAGTCGACGCTGTCACCTACAGCATTGACGCATTGGCTTGTTACCAAGAGATTGTGCGTCTCGTCCAAGGAGCTGAGGTGACGCTACACAATGGAAGCGTCAACGCCTTGAGATTATGACCCAAGGTCTTATGATCATCAACCAAGCAGACGCGTCGACGCTGTCACTAAGGCGTTGACGCATTAGTGTGTTTTGCCAAGGGACCTGTTCTCCATTATATCCATTGCGTTAACGCCTTGACTTTAGTGCGTTGACGCTTTCTTCAGTCCTTTGATAAGTCTCGCGCAATCTGTGTGAACAATGTATGACTTGAATATTTCTCAGATTGACTGAATGTTCTCTGAAACCTTACAGGGACTTAAAGACAAATTGGAACTTTATTCCAATCATGTGAGCACGTGATCCGAGGGAATAATCGTCTAATACGTGGCTCGGTTCATCTGGAAGCATGACTTCCCGCGTGTCTCCCAAACCCTCACTCTCTCTCGTGAGGTTGGATATATATATGAAGGTTTCTGCTCCTGAAAAGCTGCCGAAGCCACAAGGAAAAGGGTAAGGCCAGAGCGAGAGGAAGGAGAGGAGAAGCCATCCTGATCCATTCGTTGAGCGTACCTGGAAGAGAGAGAGTGATGAAGGAGAGGATGGTTTTCTGCTATGTTTTGTCTATGCTTCCTTAAGAAGCTACATTGGTTCTCCGTTCGATTATCTTCGATATTTCTTTATGTTTTCAGTTGTTTGTTCTTAAATTCTGATACTCTGTTTTATCGTTCCCTCTAGGTGTAGAGGTAGAGAGGTGAATCCTCTGGGTTGCATTGTGGTTCCCTCTGAATCAGATCAGAGGAAGGGAGGTGGTCTCTGGGGTTATTGTGTTCAGATAGTGAGGAGGCTATCTGGGTTGTTCCCTCCGACTGTGGAGGAAGAGAGACAGCGTCTCTGATTTGCAGTGAGTGTGGGTCACTGCTGGGTTCCCTCTTGTCTAAGAGGAAGGGAGAGTTATCTCTGGGTCAGGTCTTAGGGTGTGAGACCTGGGTGCAAGCTGTGTGTTCAGCGTCTGTAGGGATTTCGATCCCCAAGCTGTGGATCAGCGTGTTGTTGGTAGACTGAGTCTGTGGTTCCTTCTTGTGAAAGGGAAGCCTCACTCGGCCTTGAGTGAGGGATGGACGTAAGTCTGCAGGTTGCAGACTGAACCATCTAAATCTCTTGTTCTTCGTGGTGTGATTGTGCACATCTTTTTCTCTTTATGTTTTTGTCTGGTTTCATGAAGTAAGTGTGATTGTTGTTGATCGAAACCTTGGTCTGACTGCTCGCTTAGTGCTTGTGCATATGTGCTGTTGAAATTCTGAGTGATATATGTTCTGCGCTCGTGACCTGCCTTATCTTGGTTGAGGTTTCAGATTATTTTACATATAGTCAGTCTTCCTAGCCCATCTCATCCTCTAAGATTATCTCGGCTAGGACAAATATTTTTTAAACGGTGATCTATTCATCCCCTCCCCTTCTAGCTCATCGTCCTCCTGTTTAACATGTCGCACTCATGATAGGTTGCCACCGCCTGGATAGCGGCACCATCACTGGTCGCCAATGTCGAGCTCTCCCCATCAGGAGGTAATAATAGCTCCACAGCTGCTTTAGCGCATCTCATCAGTACCTTAAGTGGGCTATCACAAAAACAAACAAACAAAAAACAAGACAAAATCAAAAATACATGGATAAATGGTGTGAAACCACTCGCAGTCATCTCACGGTCTGCCTCTTGGGACAGACCTGTAAATAGATGCGCCAGCAGGGCAGCTCCCTAGGCATAGTGCCCTACTCTTTCGAGGTCTGATAGCAGCTCTAGGAAACGACAATGGATACCATCTCCTTTCGAGGTCAGTATCAATCTTTCCAGCAAGAAGAGGAGAAATATCCTCAAATCCATGTTGGATCTTTCCCAATTACCAAAATCCGTGCAGTACACAGCACGACATCCTCTTTCCATCCTTTCCATGAATTCTTCTGAGGACTCATCGTCCCGTCGACGGCTATCAGTGAGCCCTAATGCCTCCATTATAGATGTCCTGGCTACTGACATGTTCTTCCGACCATCTAGGTCCAAACCCAGTAGCTTCTGGGCACCTTCTCAGTAGTCCGCGTAAGTGACTCCAGTCACTGCCTCGCCATCCACCTTGAGGCTCGTGATTCGGGCCACATCTTCCAGGCTGGGCACCATGTGCCCCCAGGGCATCAAGAATGCCCGACTCGCTGGGTCCCATCTTTCACGCAAGGCTTGGATCAGGACCAGGTCGAGCTTGATCGGCTCGATTCACAGGAAGGTATCAAATCCCATCACGTCTAGCCTAGCCTTCTGAAAATCCGGGAGACCCCTGTATGCTGTCGCTACTAACTCCCATGAAATGTGCGATTTCATCACACTCTGCGCATGCATAAGGAATGGAGAAGGGTGTTGTCAAAAGAAAGGAAGAAAGGGAGGAAGGAAGAAAGAATGAGAAAAAGGGCAGGAGAGCTCAGCTTACGAGTTGCGGTTGGGTCCTTTCACTGAAGTGCCCTTCGAGGTCCGAGAGCTTCCTGGAACAGCTACCGCTGGACCTGCTTCTCTTCGAGGAATGGGAAGATCCGCCCTCCATCCCAATCTTAGAACTCTGAGTTCCTTCTCTTTCGTGAAAATTTGTACTCTTCGAGTTGGCTCTCAATGTCCCTTCGATAACGAAAGAGACATGTATTTATAGAAATGGGAGAAGTGCGGGCCAAGATTGCCTCCATCACCTTTAACGACAGCCCTCGCGATAAGACGCCTGCCCTGAGGTCTCATGTGTCACTTCACCGCTCGCACAGGGTGATTGATTGGACAACACCCTCCCTATACCGTTAGGGATGCCCTGTTACGATGTAGAGGTCGTCCGCAAAGGTTGAAAGATCGCCCGGGAAGAGGGGCTAGGGCTATCATTGTTGACTTCCGTGGCTGATTTCCGCATGGAAGACGATCAGAGCAAGATACGATTCCCCGTTTCGTACAGGGTCTCGGCAGACACATCACATGGGAACAGTGCAAAGAGGAAGAAGTGTAGGGAAGAAGGAACGCACAAGAGAACAAACAAGCAGCAGAAAATCAAATCACTCCATTCATAAGTTTACATAAGCTGTCATAAACATCACAATCATAGAGGGGAAGCGGGTCCACTGGCTCGCCAACTCTCACCATTATCTGCATGCTCGTCCCTCTAGGCGTCCCTCTCCTCTCCCCTGAGGTGAGGGTCCCTCAGAAGCCTTATGGATCCCTGTGCAGCTGCACCCGCCTCGCCTCGTGGCGCCTGCTCCACAGCGGTGGCTCGCTGCTCCTCCCCTCTCGTGGCGAAGAAGTCGCCAACAGAAAAGCGGCCAGACTGGCAGAGTCGCTCCCCAAACTCTCGCGCTCTCTCATAGCGCGTCTCCATCGCTCCTAGCCTCTGCACCATGACCTGAAGGCCTAGCTGGAGCTCCCTCACCTGGGCCTCCAAGGTGTTCCTCTCAGCCTGATCTTGCTGTCGCTCGGCCCTTCTCTCCTCCCTCTCTCTTTCTGCCTCTCTTTTGGCCACCTAGAGGAACACCCTCAACTCTAGATATCTGGATGTGGCCTCTCCTCACTGTGATGCCGCAGCTCCGCCACAGTCGCTACCCAGGCGTCACGCTCCTCTTCAGCCCGGGCCGCGCGGGCCACCGCACCAGCAAGTTGCTCTCGAAGGGAGGCAATCTCAAGAAAAGGGACCGAGGAACTGGAAGATGCGCCGTTGGCCATTCCCACCATCGATGTCTGCTGGGCACGCTGGAACAAACAAACAACGGCCGTCAGTTAAGCTCCAAATTTAAAAATAAAAAGGAATGCAGCACTTAACTTACCAGGATCGATAGTTCCTGTTGAGTGATGGCCAGCTGCCACCTGGCCTCTGCCAGTTGGGCACGCAAGCCGTTGATGTCACGCGCATCCCCGGCTTGGGAAATGCCCACATAACTCTCTCTCTGCTGTCGCAGGAAATCGGCACTGTTCTGCACCAATACGCTCCCTTGCTGCCCAGGGAGACGTATATGCCAATCCTCGAGCTTCGCCTTGCCGCGACTCTCCTTCCTGACACGGCTCGGCTCATCCGCACTCGCCCATTCATCGGCCAAGCCCGGGGTCCGTGCCATGCCCTACATCAAGAAAGGGGGGTCTTACGTCAGACAACGAGAACGCGTCTCCTGTCAAGGACGCGTCCATCATTTGAGTGTAACACTCACCGAACCGTCTTCCCCCCTCACGTGGCTCACTTCAAAACTCAAAATGGATCAAAGAGGAGGAGACCGAAGGACATACCAGACCGTGTTCACCTCCCTCCGCGTCACCGGGTCCCTCAGGTGCCCGAAGCGGTCCTTCCTCTTCCATGGACGCCTCTCCGTGCTCTTGCGCGTCCCTCCTCGGGTGAGGAGTTCCTCGCCCCTCTCGCCCTTCACCATGATCCGGCCCACCAAACTCCATCGATCGAGAGTGGAAGAAGACAAGGACGGGCGAGCAAATCTCGACGGGAGGCGGGCTCGTTTGCGGGTAAGTCACAGGAGAAGAAGTACCGCCTGGCGCTTTAAATTTGAATTTGAAAGTTAAGACGCGTCCCCGCGCCTGGACGCGCCCAAAAGGAGAAAAGAAGAAAAAATTAAAAAAAAAAGAGGACCCCTCCGTGCAAGGCATACTTCCCTACTTTTCAGGGTAAGGTCTCGTGAAGCGTGTCTCGAAATAACTCGGTGCAATAGAAAAAGCGTGGAAAAGGGAAATTGCATACGACAAAAGGAACCATTTCATTGCACATAAGCAAATAGTCAGTTATACATCATAAAGTGAGGAAGGTGGGGTGTACAAGCAACTCTCTAACTCTCGCTACCACCCTCCTGATCATCTCTCTCCTCCCTCCTCTGACGGGGATCCCTAGGGGGCCTCCGCGAACTCTGAGAGGCGGTGCTCGCCTCGCCCTGTGGTGGCACGCCAGCCTCGAAGGCGCGGCGACGCTCCTCGGCCGAAGAAACCAGAAAGTTGCCCATGGAGAAAGAACCAGACTGACGAAGTCGCGCCCCGCGCTCCTCCGCCCTCTGATACCGCTCCTCGCTCTCCCGAAGCTTCCCCTCCGCCGTGCCGAGACTCAATCGGAGCTCCATCAGTTGGGCCACCAGAGCCCTCCTCTCATCCCAGTCTCGCAGTCGCTCCGCCCTCCAGTCCTCCCTCTCTCTCTCCATGTCCTCTCTCTCTCTCTTCCTCTCCCTGTCCTCTCTCTCTCTCTCCCTATTCTCCCTCTTCCTCTCCCTCTCCTCTCTCTCTCTCATCACCTCTCTCCTCGATAGCTCGAGGGCGATCCACAGATCCAGCACGTCACGAGGGAGCTCCTCAGCCTCCCGTCGTCGCTCCTCCTCCAGCTCCGCAATCCGGGAGTCACGCTCTGCCGCCCAAGCGTCGCGCTCCTGCTCAGCACGAACAGCTCGGGCCAGGGCCTCCCGAATCTCGGCCACCTGTCAAAGCACGCATGACCCATAAAGAACAGTAAAGGAAGAAGAGCAACTGGAAAGAGAGTCGGGGTCAGGCAGACACTCACTCGAGCCTCGCGGTCACGCTCGGCCTCCTCAGCCCGGGCCACCGCGTACGCCAGCTGCTCCTGAAGGGCAGAAACCTCCGGAGGAGGGCCCCACGAACTGGAATCCACTCCACCAGCCATCCCGGTTGTCGCTGCTTGATGGGCCCGCTGAAACATGGAACAAACGACAGTCAGAGGCTAAGCATCGAAATCCAGGTCACAAAAAAAAAATGCATTGCATAGACTCACCAGGATCTCCAACTCCTGTCGGATGGCCACCAATTATCGCCTGGCGTCTGCCAGCTGGGCCCGCAGGTCGGCAATCATGTTATCACGTGCATCCTGCATTGCATATAAGTTAGTGTCACATATGTATACATGTAGAAAAGGAAAAACTTTTTTTTTCCGCTTACCCCTACCGCACCACCAAGGAAGAGATGCTCCCCGTACGTGGCTCGATACCGTCTCAGGTAGTCAGTGCTGTCTGATACATGGGACACCACTGGAACCCCGCCCTGCTGCCAGTCCTGGTATTGTGCAGGGAAGCGCGTACGCCAGTCCATGATCTTTGCCTTTGCCTTGGTCTTCCGCCTGACGCGGGCCGGCTCATCTACGTCGACTTACTCCTGGGCTAACCCCAACGTCCTCATAACCAGCCTGAGTCAAAGCGGCTCGATCTCGTTCAGGCAATGGACCCACACGTCCCGCCCGAAACGAGGACGACCCACTACGACCCAAGGCTGGCCGACGTCGGCCATGCCCAGGTAGGGCCTCCACACCACCTGCATCGTCATACGTCATGTTAGTTGCCATTAAATCACATGCATAAAAACATCTGAAATCATACGCATCATACCATAGTCTCGGGGTACTCGCTCAGCTCCCGATGAAGCGACGCCAGCTGGTAGCCGTGGGGTGCCGCGACCATGACCAGCCTCCACTGTCGCGCCAGAGGCACGGCTCTCCTGTTCCCCTGTCTGGCTCTTCCCATCGGGAAGTAGTAATAGCTCCACACCTGCATCCATCATACATCATTAGAACGACTAATTGCATATTTAACTACGGTAAAATACATAAATAAAATGTTGACCTGGAGAAAAGGTGCGAAGCCGCTGACTGTCGTCTCTTTCTCTGAAGTCTGAGAGAGATCGACGATCAAATGGGCAAGCAGAGCCACTCCCCACGCATAGTTCCCCACTCTATCCAGATCTGCCAGGATCCCGAGGAAGCGGCAGTGGATGCCGTCACCCTTCGTCCCCAGTAGAAGGCGGCCTAGGAAGAAGAAGAGGAACCTCCGGAGGTCTAGATCCACCAGCTCTCGCTCGCTCGGGTCATGGGTTAAAGCTGCTCGTGCGTCTCCCTCCAGTCATGCCAAAAACTCAGCTCCAGTCTCGCTGACCCGCTGGCGCAGGTCACCAAATCCGAGCGCCTCCATAATCTCCACTCGGCTGACTACCCTGTTGTCTCTGTCAGTCGCGCTCATCTCTAGCCACAGCAGGTCCAACACACTCTCTCGGTAATCGGGGTAAGTGACCCCACTGACTGCCTCTCCGTCAACTCGTAGCCCGGTGATCGGAGCTACGTCCTCTAGTGTCGGCACCATGTGCCCCCAGGGCATCAGAAACGCCCGGCTCGGCGCGTGCCACCGCTCCCTCAACGCCTGAATAAGAGGAAGGTCAATCCGGAAGGGCTCAATCCTGAGGAAAGCTCCAAAACCCATGACATCCACCTGCGCCCTCTGAAAGTCCGGAAGCCCACGGTACACTGCCACTACCAGGGACCAGCTGATCCGGCTCTTCATCACGCCCTGCACACCACAAAAACAAACAAAAAAGGAGCACATCAGCATCATAGATAATAATAAACAACAACACTGTACATAATATTTATTTTTTTATTATTATTTATTTTAATATATATATATATATTTAAAGGCGTCCACCCCCCTAGACGCTTTCTTTTTATTTCCTTTATTTTATTTTAACAAAAACAAAAAACAAATAAAAAATAAAATAAAAATAAAAATAATATATATTATCATGAAGGCGTCCACCTCTTTGGACGCCTCCTTAATTTTGATTTTATTTTATTATTTACGTAATAACCCAAAAAAATAATAATAATAACTAACAAAACAAAATAAAAAAGAAAGGATGGAGGCGTCCAGGCCCCTGGACGCCTCCTTCCCTCACTCCCCGGCCTTCTCCACACCATCACTCGCCCGCATGTTTAGCCTAATAAACCAACAAATTGGAGTTCTGAGGGGCTTACCGGGTCGTGCTCATCCTCTCCCGCGTCGCCAGCGCCCGCAGGACCCTCCACGGCCAAATGAGGCGCCTCCTCTTCCGCGGCAATCTCCTCTCCCACGGCAACCTCCTCGGCATGATCCCTCGACCTCCTCGAACGACGAGCCCATCGTTTCCGCCGCTCTCCACCCTGGCTCGGGCCTCCTTGCTCCATTGGGAACTGAGAATAGGTCGTTAGAATGAACAGTAGAAGAGAACAGGGGGTGAGGCCCCCTATATATAGAAAATCACCAATCTTTGGGGCGTCCAGGCGCCTGGACGCCCCCACCTTTTTTATTTTTATTTTTTTTCAAAAATTCAAAAAAATATAGGGGCGTCCAAGCGCATGCCCCCACATAAAAAAATAAACAAAATAAAAAAGAAAACATAGGGGCGTCCAGGCCCCTGGACGCCCCCACATAAAAAAATAAACAAAAATAAAAAAGAAAACATAGGGGCGTCCAGGCGTCTGGACGCCCCCATATCAAAAATAAATAAAAATTGAAAAATAAAACATAGGGGCATCCAAGCGCCTGGACGCCCCCACAACTAAAAAATTAAAAAACTGAAAAAGAAAATATAGGGGCGTCCAAGCGCCTGGACGCCCCCACAACTAAAAAATTAAAAAATTGAAAAAGAAAATATAGGGGAGTCCAGGCCCCTGGACACCCCCATTAAAAATAAAAAATGTATGTATATATATATATGATCATAATATGAATAAACAAGAACACAAAAAGAGAGAAAACATAAAAATAAAAAAATAATAATCATAATCATAATCATAATCATAAAAAATAATAATTAGGGGAACAGTGGTCTAAAATGTCAAATGCCGGATTTTATTCCATCAGAAAGCAAAGTGAGCTACATCAAGGGCTTAGGTGCCTTAGGCCTTAACTTCCCCAGTTTGGTTACATAAGCTCTCCACAGCTCACATTCTTCCCACACATGCGCTAAGGCCTTTCCCGCAACACTTGTCTTCCAGGGTGCTTTAACGGCTTTCGCTTTCTTCGCATCCACCTTCGTGCCCAACTACCTCTTCTTCAAAGGGACAATGACAGTCAGTAGTGGGAACGAATGGCGTGGAATGCCGATCTGGAGGCAGCACCGATGCGCGTTGTAAAGGACGAACTCAGTCGCGCCGATCAGTTGGAGTTCAACTTCGGGAGAAGACCTCATGAGGAGTTCAAGTGAGAGTAGACATGCCGGTGCACAAGTGAAGAAGCTTTGTGTCACGGTTCGAAAGTGAGACCGCCAATCTTCACGTTTCTTCAGCCACGGAACACGGTTCGCCATGGTGCCACCAAAGCCTAACACATCGGCTATGTGATAAAGGGGGCTCTATTGGAAGAGCTTCGAAGCAGTCGGCATCCCCTCACGGTGGTCAAATTTGAAGTGTAAATCAATCCAGCAATTCAAAACAAGTGCGCAACTGAAAGGAGGCTTACCCATGCTCGAGGCAGTAAGGCCGCTGTAAAGGTAGGCAAGGACGGCGGGTCCCACCCTCTTTCCACTCCAAATTCCGTGGATGGCACTCAGTTGGTCCTCCTCCACTATGTTGTTGGTATAAGGAAACAAGAGAGCACCCGCCAGACAAATGGCGAACCCTTTCATAATTCCTTCCAAGTGGTCATCATCTGGTGACGCTCTCAGGGCATCCATAACCCATTCCGCGAGCCTTTGCAAATCAATTCCCTTTTGAGTGCGGACCTTTCTGGATGCATCGGGCGGCATGAAGCTTCCAAGGACGCTCTCGGAAGTCCCCCTTGTCAGCATCCGCATAGCCTTTACCTTCCCGTCACTCTTGAATTTCTTCAGTCCGAGCAGAAGTTCCACCTCCTCGAGGAGGATGGTCGCCTCGAAGGTCGGGAAGATGAAAGTGTGGGTCTGGGGATGCCAGATCTCCACTAGTGCGCCCATAGCCGCCTAGTCCATGCCAATCTTTTCATAGTGCTTGACATGAATAAGGAGCCCCTGAAGATGCCACCTCGAGAGTATGGCCCTCATCCCAATAGAGATGTTGGAAGTTAACTTTGAAAGCCATGGCAGTTTGGAAAACTTCCTCGGGCCTGGGAAGAGTGGATATGGCTGGAAAGAAGGAGAGAAAGGAAAAGAGGTGAAAAAGGGTTCACGCGGAGAATTTGAAATGAATCAGCTTATCATATGCGACTGGATCGTCCCACTCAGATGACCCTCGAGGTCGGAGAGTCGCCTGATCTCACTGCTAGGCCTGCCCCTCTTCATAACGCGGGAAGACTCTCCTTCCATCCTGAAATCCCTAGATTCTCCTCTCCTTCTCCTCCTGAGCTTTCAAAACTCTCCTTGGTGCATTTGGATGAACTAGCCTAAGGGAGGTACTTATAGGAAAAGAGAGGCACTACAGGATGAAACACGTCACATCAGTGGTCAGTCATCAGGGTTTTGTCTAGATCTCCTTGTACTGTGGTGCGATTCTATTGCGATTCTGCTGCTTTCTGATGTATTTAATCTATGTTGGTCTGTGCAGGTTTTACTAACGGACGTCTTTGTCCTATCTTGTGTGCAGTCCTTCGGTGTTTGGTCCCCCCGTGTCATGCATTATATTATATGATACCTACGCTACTAGAACATGTCAAGGACCTTGCGACCCGAACGAATCTGGGGTTTGAGTTCCCCTTCAACAAAAACGGTGATGATTCCAGAAGAATTTGGGTTGTACGGATAGGCCGTTAACTTGTGATAGCATGGGGACGACGGTTCCGTTCAGTGCGTTGGTGCGTGGATAAACGGGCCCCGGCTCAGTATCGGCTCACTGGATCGGTATCCTGACCCATTCTTAATGAGTTGACAATATTATCCTTGGCTATTTTCTATTTTAGTTAGTTTTAAATTTTTCTTTAAACCCAGCATACATTCATGTAGGACTTTGAATTTGTTGCGGAAGATCATTCAAGTGATTCGATTGTGAAAGCCGTTGTGCTTCAATTCTTATAAATATGAGATATTCCACTCCGAATGAAATACTGAGTTTCCTTGAAACAGCCCTACGCTGCTCTTCTAAAGGAGACCCTTGTTTGTACAACCCTTCAGATATTCCTTTAATTTTACCTTGTTTGACCCACCTTGGCCGCAGCACTTCCACATTGGCTGGTAACCGCTCCCCAAAGGTGAAACCTGTAGGTCTACGACCTAGGTACTTCCACACCGAGAAGTTGGTCTCCTTAATTTTTCGTGCCTGAGCGCACATCTCACCCCCCCTTATTTGATCTCCGTCCAAGCAATCGTCAAATTTGAAAGACCTTCTTCAAGGTCACCTCATTAAAACTACAGGAAAGATTCCAAACAGTAATGTCAAAAGCGTGTCCCATCACACCTTGGCATCAACTTATCAGTCCATTCCCACTCCATTTCACTCCACTTCGATACCATTCCATTACGTGTCACTCCCTTGCAAAGCAGACGCCAAGGCGGGGCAACTGTAGACACGCCGTTCTTGACATTACCGTGAATAAATCTCATATTACACTATGATACCCCAAGGCACCCTTCACATTTTTAATTACTCTGGTGATTTCCTATTTTTATGAATTTGTTTACATTTTTTGAATTTTTCTGTGAAAAATCATGGAAGCGTCCACGCGCCTGGACGCCTCCATCAATGACAAAAAATAAAAAAATCAAAAATCATGGAAGCGTCCAGTTTCCTGGACGCCTCCATCAATGACAAAAAAATAAAAAAATCAAAAATCATGGAAGCGTCCAGTTGCCTGGACGCCTCCATCAATGCAAAGTAATAAAAATAATAATATTAATAATGATAAAAAAATAAAATAAAAAATAATAATTTCATGGAGGCGTCCAGGCCCCTGGACGCCTCCATCAACTTGCCCACGGGCGCCCCCCGCCCGCCAATCGGTTTGTCGTTTGGAAAAAAATCTAAATTGTGAAGACGTCCTGCCAACTAGACGCGCCCATTCATGAATTACGGGCTCGGTGGGCTTTTATGGAGGCGTCCGTTGCCTGGACGCCTCCTTGAAAATATTTGAAATAAAAAAATAAAAATAAAATATAATATAATTTTTGCTCTGATGAAGGCGTCCAGGGTCCTGGACGTCTCCATCCGCCGGAGCCCTATAAATAGAGGCCCACCCCCTCAGTCCGAAGGGAGCTTCTAAGAGGTCCGACAGGCTGCCGGATCTCATTTCTAACCCGTGGGTCTTTTGCAGGGGGAGGTTCTGCCAGATTCTCGGGTGCCCGCACTCACAGGAGGAAAGCCGTCTTCATTCACCGTGCTTCCACGTCGTCCCTACGCTGCCGAAACTCCGCCGGATCTCGCAATCGGCACATCCAATAAGCCAACTCTCTCCTTTTCTTCATAGTTCTTTTGCATTCATCATCTTCCATTCTTCGTCTCCCTCCATAAGGGAATCTTATACTTTTGCATAACTCCATTCATCATTACGTTTCCCTCCTACTCGTGTCCGAGAGGGGTTTAAAACCACACCAACCAGGTGTGTGCCCTGCTACAATTTCATCACTTTCATTGCAAGGGATTGCTACTGCACTGTCATTTTTTAATTCCATTTATTTACTGTCTGTTTTTTTGCAAGGGTAACTAAAGAAGGCCCTCTCCGTCGGCCGGCCAAAGGGGGAGGAAGAAGCAACCCGCCACTTCTTGCTAGTGAGGTAGGCGCGATCATTTCCTTATTTTGGGGTCTTTGGCCCCTAGTGATCACTTCATATTTTCGAGGCCGCGGCGAGTCACTTCCCCAATGGCCGTTTAAATTCCCGTTCTTATATTCTTTTTATATTTTGCTATATTCTTATCTGCTCATATTCTCGAGACCGCGGCGAGTCACTTCCCCAATGGCCGTTTAAATTCCCGTTCTTATATTCTCTTTATATTTTGTTATATTCTTATCTGCTCATATTCTCGAGGCCGCGGCGAGTCACTTCCCCAATGGCCGTTTAAATTCCCGTTCTTATATTCTCTTTATATTTTGTTATATTCTTATCTGCTCATATCCTCGAGGCCGCGGCGAGTCACTTCCCGCAATGGCCGTTTGAATTCTGTCATTTCTCTTGTATATCTTGACTTGCTGCTATATCTACTATACTCTCGAGGCCGCGGCGAGTCACTTCCGGCAATGGCCGTTTCAATTCTTACTATTTGATTTCTGCACCATTCCCGTCCCCCCGAGGCCGCGGCGAGTCACTTCCCGCTATGGCCGTTTAACCCCCATATCTTGCTATATTGCATTTGTCCCGCTCGTCCCGCCGAAGCAATCTCCCGTTGTGGCCCCTTCTCTTTTCTCTTATTTCTGTGTTGCAGTAAACAAAATGAGCCCGCGCGCTCCGCATTTTCGTTTCTCAAACCGCGTGACGTCGCTCATAGGAGGAAGCATATATACAACTCATGGAAAAATATGACATGTACAAAAAGGAGAATAAATCATTGAAAAAGAAAATTAACTTGTTTGTGCATGATCATGATATGAATGATAAGAATGCTCTATTTGAAACTGAAATTGAAGATCTTAAGAAAATGATTGAGAACTTGGAGGAAGAAAGAAAAGAAATGGCTGACTTGGAAAATGAAAATGAAGATTTAAGAAATGAGATTGATAGCATGAAGCTAAAAATACAAACCTATGAAAAGGATAGAAAATTGAGCAATGAAAAGTATGAAGCTATCAAACAAGTCAACATTCAACTTCTTCAAAATATTGAAAACCTACAAAAAGAGTTGAAGAATTAACAACAATCTTTAGAAAAGTTTGTGGATGGAAGATAAAACCTAGATGCATTGCTAGGAACTAGAATAAACCACAATAAAGATGAGTTGGGTTTTGATCCAACAAACAAAAGGCCATTTGGGCTAAAAACTGTCACATTTGTTTCATCTTCCGAAGCTTCCACCTCAAACACAACTTCCACACAAAACCAGCAAAAATAAAAGGAGAAAGGGACAGAAAAGATTGAAGAGGCAGTCACTGAAATTCTCAAAAAGTATGTCCAAAAGCCTAAGAAAGGTCGACCTTCCCCGCAGCATAGGTCAACACTTCCTTGGCCATTGCATGCTCAATATTCCAGATATCACCATAACTGGATTGCACATTCATATAGGCCAACACCACCCTACGTTTGGGGAAATTATGATTCATGTGTTCACCAATCTTATAAGTCTTAATCTCCTAGGTGGCAAAACAATTACTTTCAACCCAAAACCAACCAACGGCCTCAATGGTTTGAGAAGCAAACTTCTACAAAATCCAACAAAGAGCTTCTAAACAAAAGGTGAATGTCAAAGCTGAAAAGAAAAATCAAATCCCTGCTCTAAGCAAACAAAACGTGAATGCTAGGAAGGTTCGGATTCCAAAAGAAATGGTTTCATGTTTTGAAAATCTGAAGAGTTTGATGGGACCCAAATTTGGTTGGGTTCCAAACACAATTGCTTAATTGCTTGTGCAGGAGTGTCTTGCAGCCATGCATAATAGGTCGTACCTTAATAGCGGCTGCTCAAGACACATGACTGGAGACAAATCAAAATTTTGTCTCTTGGAGGAAAAGGAAAGAGGATACGTCACATTTGAAGGAAACAACAAAGGAAAAATCATTGGAACAGGTAACATAGGTAAGGATCTCTCTAACTCCATCTGTAACGTGCTGCTAGTTGAAGGTTTGAAATACAACCTGCTTAGTATAAGTCAATTGTGTGATAAAGGTCACAAAGTGCTGTTTGACTCTCATGAATGTAGAATCCTTGAACCAAAATCTGACAATGTAAAATTTTCTGGTAAGAGAGTCAACAATGTTTACATGATTGACTTAGATGATCATGCTCATTTAAACCTTTATCTTGCTGCACCAAAATCTGAGCTTGCATGGATATGGCATCGTACACTAGGACATGCTAGCTACAATGTCTTGCATAAACTCTTGAAGCATTCAATGGTGAAAGGTTTGCCTGAACTATCTTTTAAACAAGAAAATAAATTATGTGATGCATGTGCCCTAGGCAAACAAATAAGAAAATCCTTCAAGGGATGATCTGAAAATACATCATCTAAACCACTCGAGCTACTTCATATGGACTTGTTTGGTCCAACCAAAACTGCTAGCTTAAGTGGTAGAAAATATGGATACGTCTTGGTGGATGACTTTTCTAGGTTCACATGGGCTTTCTTTCTCACACATAAAAATGATGCTTTTGATGAGTTTCAGGCACTCTACATGAAGATAAAGCAGGCCGGTGAGTTTACAATTTTCAAGATTCAATATGATCACGGTGGTGAATTTGAAAATGCTGACTTCTATAATCTTTGCAAGGCTGAAGGCATTTCACACCGATTTTCTTCACCAAGAACTCCAGAGCAAAACGGTGTAGTTGAAAGGAGGAACCGAACACTTATAGAGATGGCAAGAACAATGCTTACCGAACGGCAACTCCCAAGGAAATTTTGGGCTGAGGCGGTAAACTCGGCATGTTACATTATCAACCGCTCTATGGTAAGGCCACACACCAAAAAGACTCTTTATGAGTTGTTGAAAGGTAAAAAGCCCTCTCTCTCACATATGAAAGTGTTTGGGTCAAAATGCTTCATCCACAACAATGACAAAAGAGACTTAGATAAATTCGAGCCCAAGAGCGATGAAGGTATATTCCTTGGATATTCTGATAGATCTAGGGCTTATAGAATTTATAATATCAAGAGTCAAACTATGGAAGAATCACCCCATGTTTCCTTTGATGAATATCATGATGATTCTAACAATGATAACTCTTGTAGGAAAAATGATGAAGATGGGGAATTCCTAAGCATGAAGGATAAGAGTGATCCTCCACAAGAAGAAATAAAAGAAGATGCTGATCGAGCTGAATCAAGCAATGCAAGGAATCAAGCTCCAGTAGAAGGTAATGATGCTACAAACATTAGAACTCTTAAGGATCATCCTTTAGAAAATGTCATTGGTAGCTTGAATGACCCACCTAGAACAAGGTCACATTTTAGAATTGTGGAAGAACTAGATCACTGTCTCCCAGATTGAACCCAAGAATGTTGACGAGACATTAAAGGATGAAAACTGGATAAATTCAATGCAAGACGAGTTAAACCAGTTTGAGAGAAACAAAGTTTGGCATCTTGTTCCTAGACCTTCATCACAATCTGTCATAGGCACTAAATGGGTCTTTAGGAATAAACTCAGTGAGGATGGTAAGATAATAAGAAACAAGGCTAGATTGGTGGCTCAAGGGTATAATCAAGAGTTTGGGGTAGACTTTGAGGAATCTTATGCCCCAGTTGCTAGACTCGAAGCCATCAGAATTTTACTTACCTTTACATGCTCCCTTAGAATAAAGCTGTACCAAATGGATGTAAAAAGTACTTTCTTGAATGGATTGATCAAAGAAGAAGTCTATGTTGAGCAACCCCCTGGCTTTGAAAACTCTAACCTTGCAGATTTTGTATACAAGCTAGACAAGGTGCTTTATGGACTGAAGCAAGCACCAAGAGCTTGGTATGAGAGACTAAGCTCGTTCCTCATTGAGAAAGGATACACACGAGGTAAGGTAGATCAAACACTTTCCACTAAGAAGCAAGGTAAGAACATCCTGATTGTTTAAATTTATGTTGATGATATTGTGTTTGGTTCTACTAAATCTGAAATGTGTGAAGAATTTGCTAACCTCATGACTAGCGAATTCGAGATGAGCCTAATGGGAGAACTCTAATTTTTTCTTGGTTTGCAGGTCAACCAAGGAGAAGATGGGTGCTTCATAAGTCAATCCAAATACATCAAGGAGCTGCTGAAAAGATTTGACATGACAAACAGTAAAATAATTGTAACTCCGATGAGCACCACAACATCACTGGATTCGGATGAAAATGATAAATTAGTGGATGCAAAGATCTACAGAGGTATGATTGGCTCTTTGCTTTACTTGACTGCATCCCGACCAGATATCCAGTTTAGTGTATGCCTTTGTGCTAGATTTCAAGCTAGTCCTAGAGAATTCCACTTGACTGCTGTCAAACATATCCTTAGATATCTTGTCGGCACTCAAGATTTGGGATTGTGGTATCCGTCATCATGTGACTTATCTCTTATATCTTATTCTGATGCGGACTATGCTGGATGCAAGCTGGATCGCAAAAGTACTAGTGGCTACGGCCAATTTCTAGGCGGGTTTTTAGTTTCTTGGGCCTCCAAGAAAGAACACTCGGTTGCCCTCTCAACCACAGAGGCAGAATATGTTGCTGCGGGGAGTTGTGGCACCCAAGTGTTGTGGATTAAACACCAACTCCAAGACTACTTAGTGGATCTTGGTTGTGTCCCAATTCAGTGTGATAACACTAGTGCTATCAACCTTGCAAAAAATCCAGTCCAGCACTCTAGGACTAAGCATATTGAGATAAGGCATCACTTCATTAGAGATGAGGTCGTTAAGAAAAATTTTGAACTACATTTTGTTGATACTCTAAATCAAATTGCTGATATTTTCACCAAGCTCTTGTGTAATGACAGGTTTTCTACACTCAGAAGGGAGCTTGGTCTTTGCAGACCTAAGGCCAATAAAAATTGAAATGATGATCTTGTTCAATTTAGTGTGTGTTTTTGCAGATTGGTGTTCCATGCATTATTTATATGTAATTATATCATTTTGCATATGGTGTAGCACTACATGTAGTCATAATGCATAATAAAGTTGAATTCATGTTCATAATGTATTGCATGGTTTGTGTAGCATCCTTCTTGCATGGCCATGGTATATTAAATGTTGATGTATGGAAAGGTAGGTTATGCTTGCCTAGAAGCACTCAATATGCGTGAGGTTTCACCTCCGCCAAGTACCATGCGTCGCTGTCGCATATAGGCCATATAGTAAGGGGGAGTTGTCTCTTTGCAGCATTCATGCATATGTTTCATCTTCATTCTGTTGCATTTTATAAGTGTACAACCATGTGTTGGGTCATACATTTCATGTCTGCCAAATTCATGTTTGATCAGGTCAACCCCTGCATGGTTCTAGTCAACCTCTCCTTGACATTCGTCATTCCACTTTATTGCAAACATAACTCCTTGAGTGCATTCACTGCATATCCTTAGGGGGAGTCTTGCTGCCTTTCTTAATCTCTTGCAATCTGAACTTCACTGGCTTCCAGTTTAAAAATGAGATCATGAGACCGACAGAACTACGACGTAATAGCTTTCTATTATATGCCCAGATGAATGTCCATCCAATGAAAATGGTTCAGATTTAATGATTTCTTTGAAGTTTAAAAATATTTATCTGAAATCATCAATGTTCTGTGGTTTTAATAGACCTTAACTAGAGATTGCATATTGTGCTTTGCATGACTATCCTGATATCTGAAAATTTAAAATTCATGACCATCTTGGTGATACACTCAGGCTTAGTATTGTTCTTAAACATCTTGATGAGCTGGAATTCTTAGAAATCCATTTGACAGAGCAAGGATATTGTTGCACGGAGAAATATGTCACGTCATCAAATCAAGTGACGAATGATATGTCATGATGTGCCCCTGTTATCTCTGTCTTAATTATATTTGGACACTAGGCAGAACACTCGCATAATTGTTGAGAAATATATCTTCTCATCACAGAAATGAGATTGGATATGTCATGACGTGACTTTGCTATCTCTGTTCCTTCTGAAGCATAACAGTCAGTCTTACCAAATACCTAGGAATATTGGCATCTAAACAACGTGTATTCTTACGGCTAGGAGGCATGTACTGGACTCGAATACTCGTAAAATATGAGTCATGTGCTTTCAAATACAAAAGATACTGCCAATCAAAAATATGGTGTCATCAAAAATTTCCATGCTTTAGTCATGATTGTTTAGCCTCAATACTAGTTCTTGTGTTATTCCCTTTGTAGTTATTGAATATGGATATATAAGACAAGGGAAGGTTAACCACTACCATGATATGCACTTTTGGTTCATTTCTATTAAAACATGGAATACGATGCTTTTCGAACTCTGTTGATGATCTCAGATTTCCTTAGCTTTGAACCATATATGTTGCTCGCGGTATGTTTCAGGTTTGCATATAATGGCTTTCTCTCCACTCCTTTAAGAACTGGTCTCACCAACATTTGTCACTTTTCTAACTTATCCCTCCTTTTTGCTGCTATCAAAGGGGGAGAATATTTTGTTGTGAGTCGTCCTTTGCTTTGTGAGTTGTCTTTGGGGGAGAAGCCAATTATGAAAGGGAGAGAGTCAAAGGGGGAGAGACCCTTCATCTGTGATGAGGGATTGCATAGCATTCACATGCTTTGATCATCCATGCATACATATCCGCATTCACATGCTTTAATTATCATGGATCTTGAGCTGCATATGTTATAAAATTTGTCATCTTGGACATTATTGCCACATAATGACTCACAGTGTTGCCATCATCAAAAAGGGGGAGAATGTTGTGCCCCGTGGTCATTTGAGTTATTTGATATTCTTAGTTTTGATAATGGCTAAACACTATAAGTCATTGATGTCTTACCACTCTTATATGACTAAACTACTTGATGTTCTTTCATGACAGATATGCCAAGGAATGGAGTGGAGATGGCAAAGGTGAAAGCTCCATGATTGCGCCCTCGCACGCGGATCAACCTGCGTGGTTAGGTCGCGGGGATTGATCTGCCCGGTCAGGTCGCGGGGGTCAAGGGGGCAGTGCCCCTTGCGGGGGTTTCCGGGGGCGGAGCCCCCGGAACAAAATTTTGATTGAAGACTGAGTAATAAAACTTCAAGACATTCAAAGTTGATGCCACAAATGAGAACGGACTGCTAAAGGACTCAAGCGACTGAGCTAAAGGGGTTAACAGACTGAACCGGGAAGACCCGGGGTCTGCCCAGCTGGCGGTCGACCGCCAGCACAGGGGCGGTCGACCGCCCCAGCCAGCAGCTCCCAGTCTGCAAGAGTCTCAGTGGCGGTCGACCGCGAGCCCAGTAGCGGTCGATCAAAAATTTCAGGGACCATCCGTGTACAGCGTTTCTCAGTAGCGGTCGACCGCCAGCTTCTACAGGTCGACCGCCAGCCTCGAGCCATCAATTGTTGACTTTGTTTTCCACTTCGAGAAGAGCCTCTTTCCTTGTAATTGTTTAATCCTAAAGTCACCTAATCACCCACAAAATGTGGATCTGGTCTGGGGGATGTCTATGGACCATTCAAAGTCTATAAAACATATACAAGAGGGTAAGAAACCCTAATGCTTCAAGGGGATTCAAGTGAGGCTACAAGGGTGTGTTCAAAGGAGAGGAGTTGGAGTACTGTAGCTGTGAACAGTACTACGGGAAGAAGCTTCTTCATCCTCAAGTGATTCAAGCTTCTTCAAGAGGAGATCAAGCCCAAGCCAAGAGAAGATAAAGTTGCTTCCTTCATCTTCTTCATCATCTCAAGGGTGATCTAAACTGCATCAAACTCTTCATCAACTCAAGGAGATCAAAAGGAAGATCAAAGCTACATCCATAGTCTTCTTCATCAACTCAAGGAAGATCATCTCTCAAAGAAGAAGACACCATCGAAGCATCAGATTCAAGCTCCTACAACTCGGACAAGATCTTTTTACTTTGAGCATATTTTATATCTTGTTTGAGTGATTTCATATTTGTTCTTTTTTCATTTCATTCAAACATTTGAAACTGAAGATCGCCCCTACCGGTGGTTAGTAGGAAGGCAATCGGAAGTTGTCCGATCTGCGGTGTTGACGTCCCTACCTGTGGTTAGCAGGAAGGCAATTGGAGGTCTTTCCAATTTGCAGTTCAGTGCATGGCACTAGTGGAGCCTCATCGGATTTGGTGAGGGGTGGACGTAGGACTGGGGATTCAGTTCGAACCACCTTAAAATCCTTTGTGTTGTGGTTTGTTTATGTGATTGCTTCGTTCTAGATGCATGCTTAGGTTCAAATCGATATATTAGTTGCTCATCTTGCCAAGTGAATCATAGTGTTCTTAGATAAGCTAGTTACACTCCGCTGCAATTTATTTTATCTAGCTATATAGAGGGTTGCATTGCGAAAAGAGGGGAAAATCTATTCACCCCTCCCCTCTATATCTGCTATTCACTACTCAACAATTTAGAGTCCGAGGTCCGCATCACTTAGAGTCGGTCCCCGTGTCCGTCCCGCACCAGTTTGGTATCAGAGCGAGTCGAGTCTAGGGTAGTCGTTGCATAAGTCTTGCACGGTCTAAGTCGAGTTTAGGATCATCATTATTTTCAAAACAAAAAAAGTGTTTTAAAATTTCATTTCATCTCGATACTTCGGTATATTAAAAGGTGTTGTCCAAATGTTAGGCTACGCCTATCGGGAAGGCCACACACTTGCGCGAGTGATCTTCGGATCGATTAACTCCGCCACGTACCGGATATTGGTTAAGTCTAGGTGCATTAGTTTGTGTTTGCATTAGTATGTGTCTCCTAGTTCATGTGTCTTTGCATGCCCACCCGTCGAGGTACCCAATACTCGCCACCTCCACCTTTAGCGGATTCCCGAGCCCGTAGCTCCGATGAGCCCTCGACGGCCGAGATGTTCCGAGCCCTCATGGATCGTCTCGATACGCGTATGGATGGCCTTAGTACGCATCTAGATGGCATAAGAATGCGTCTAGAAGGGAGGATGAAAGCCCTCGAGGATCGGGCCGAAGCCTCGAACCAGTCCCTTCAGGGTCTTGTAGGGAGGATTGTTGTCCTTGAGAGGACCCCAGTAGCGGTGCAACCCGCGCCGACGAATGGCCAACAAGAGCCGGCTCAGCAACCTACTGTGCCAAGGGCTCATGGGGTAGATGTTGGGAGGCAATAGGTGCATGAGGTGGATGACTATGCATCTGATAATGAACAAGGGGGTTACGGTCATGATCATCGAAAGTAACGACGGAATCGTGATGATGAAGACGACCGTGTTCTTATGAGCGTGCATGCGGACCCTCCCCTATTTGACCAGTCTTTGGATCCGAAGGTCTATTTAGATTGAGAGGCTGGCATGGACCGGTACTTCGAGTGGCTTGAGATGACGGACCACCGAAGAGTTCGGTATGCTAAGATGAAGTTGCATGGGCAGGCCCAAACTTATTGGATCAATGTGGAGAGCATGTTAGTGCAGCGATATCAACCCCCGATCGGTACTTGGGATGACATGAAAATGAAGTTAAGGCAGAAATACCTTCCTGCCACATATCGCCAGCGTCTCATAGATAAATGGCAAAGTCTCTCCCAAGGAAACCGGTCCGTGACTGAGTACACCGCCGAGTTTGATGAGTATTACTTGCGGTGTGGAGTTACGAAAGAGAGCACCATGACCATATCGCGCTTTCGAAGAGGTCTGTGGCCGAACTACCAATATGAACTTTTCCGTCGTAATGTGACCACTTTGGAACAGACGTATCAGGTTGCTCTCGAATTGGAGAAATTCGAGGCCGATTTTGAGCCTACCCATCGGTTGGGCCCCTTTCCAATTCGTATTGTCGAGCCCCGTGGCTCTTCAGGCACATATCCGAGGGCCCCCATGGCTCGACCTCAGGAGCCCACTCATCCCAAGCCATTCGCTCCTAGGCCTCACCCTCCACCTCCGAGGGATATCCCTCCTCGTCCCCAACCCACGGCACCCACGGTCCGTCCACCGGCACCCGCACCCGTTGCTCGTCCTTTGTTGCCTACACCTCCTATCCGTCGAGAGGATAAGGGGAAAGGACCTTTGAACTAACCATGCATGTATATGAAGCAATCATAGAAGTATGAACAAGAGGGTAATGAATAGAAGAACTGACCGTGATCGCCACCAAGGATTAACAACGCCAAAGGATGAAGAGGTGTAAAGAACGGCGCCGTGTACCTTGGAAAGAAAACTTGATCGCGCTTGACAAACGAGGTGCGGGGAACTTTATGGATTCAAACCTCTTCTCCTTCCAGCCGGCTAGAGGAAAAGGGCCTCACGTTGTATTCATGCTCTCCTGCAAAACAAAACCAAAACAAGGATAAAAAACCCATTAGAACATGCATGTGTAGTATCAATCCCGCAGTGATAAAATAGGGGTAGAAATTGAGGGCAAATTCACCGGGGGGAGGTTTTTAACCCCTGTGGAATGGTGAAAATAATAGGTGTGTGTATTGTGCATGCATGAGATTTGAAATCATGAGATTTGATTGAGAGAATAGAGAGAAATCATCGATGCAAAACGGGGGAAAATACATATGTAGCATAAAAGTGCAGAAAATTGTGATGATTTGTGATTTTAAGAGGAAGAGAACTAAGAATATAGATCATGAAATCAAGCCCAAATGGATGCAATGGAAAGTTAATACTTCCCTCTTCAAGCCAAGGTCAAAGTTGTGAGTTGGAATTATAGCATGGCTTCGTCCCGAATCAAGAAAGAGCCCCCCCCCCCCCCCCCGTCGTGACTGTGAACTGGGCAGTTTTTATAGAGTTTTGCAAGAAACCCCATCTTCTTATCACGATTCCTGGAGATATAGTCCAAGATAAATCAAGTTCTCTGGATCAAACTCGAGATAATACTAAGGACAAGAGATAGGAACAAACGGGGATCAATTCGGTGGAGGATTCTAGAAGATATGGCTCTTGGAAGGTAGCCCCGTCGCACTAGAAAATAGAGTTTTAGTTGTACCAGGATGCTTAAATCATGATCTTGCGACCCAGATCCCGAGAGATATAGCCAATGAAAATTTGATTTCTATGAACCAAATTCAAGATAATACAAAGTGCTAGAAGTAGGAAAAAACGAGGATCAATTTGATAAGAATTGAAGAAGTTATGGGCTCTGCAAGATAGGCTCACCGCGCAGTTTTCGGGGCAGAGTCCAGCATAAATTGGACTCTCTGCTGTGAGTAACGGTCTATCGTAGGACAGCCACATTGCTCTGACGGTCTAGGGGTCAAACGGGGTGATTTCGGGCAAGTTTGGGTGTGACGGTCTACTATAGGACCGTCACATGTGCTCTAACGGTCTTACGATAGACTGTTAAATGGGCTGTGACGCACCTATACTATACCTTCACATCGACGAAGAAAAATTCTGAGTAGACTGCATGTGACTTTAGAAATTGAAGCGTATCTCTCAAATGGTGCAGAACTAGTAAAAGTGATAGAAGAAGAAATTGTAGATAACTGAAAGAGGAACAACTTTCATGAAGAAAGCAAGATGAGAAAATGATCAAAAGAGGGAAAAATGGTGCTAGAAGAGAGAGAATGAATTCTAAACAGCACAGCATGCCAGAAAAATACGAATACCTCACAAACGGGACAGAACTGGCTAACGGCGTAGAAGAAGAAATTGTAGATCGTTGAAAGAGGAACAACTTTGGTAAAGACAATTTTTTGAATAGAGGGACAGAAGGAGATGAAAAAGGACCACTTTCAGGATTGCGTAGCGGGAGAGAGACGATTACTTGAGGGAAGCTGGCCTAAATGGGCCGAAAGTCGACTTAGAAGCCAAAAGTTGATAAAATAAGCTCCATGGCTCTAGGAAATCATGATCTCTAGGGCTCAAAGGGAATGGAACAATAAAAATTGGCTCGAAATCCATCCAAGGAAGGCTCTAAAATAATGGGTAATTCGGGACATCAAAAATGATGAATAAGAGAAATGACGCAACTTGTGGGCTAAAAACGGGTGTCAACAGATGCCCCTCCTTGATGTCCGCTTTGCAAGGGAACGAGCGAAAGCGATGCAGAGGCGAAATAGAAGGAGATGGAGCAAAAGTGATAGCGATGTGAGATGGAGATGAAGCAGAGATGAAGCGGAGAGAACTGAAAAGCAGGCATCAAGGCAAAAAGACACCCGTCACAACCAACAAGCGACAGGAATTTTTCCGAAAACGCCGAACTAACCACATGAAATGGATGACAAGGATGAGACATGTCTGGAGAACTAAACTAAAGGAAAGGAAACACGACCAGCCTCATTGGGGACACAATCCACGGTCAATGCGTGGGTCAGAAGGAACACAGCATAAGAGCTGGAAAAGGAGAGATAAGACTGAGATAAAATCCAGACAGGAATCACGCTGGCCAACCAAACCAAGTGGCGTAATCAGAGAAATTGTTCAAATTCAGAGTGGAATGAAGAATCTCTTATCCAAGAGAGCTTAAGTGCAATCAACTATTGCTGAGGAGAAATCCTTGAACGGATCATGAGGCATGAATGCTCAAAATGACATGATGCATGCTGGGCTAAAATAAAGAAATCATGAAAACGAATGCAAAGAAAGATAAAATAGAAAGTACTCAAGGATATTATTGCTAGACTGAGCCAAGACGGGGTCAAGAGTCTTCTTGCAACCACGGCGTGCGAGACAGAGTCTATCGTCCCCCACCCGATTTTTGTTAAAGGGGAACATCAGATCCTAGAACACACGGGCAACCAGCCGGTCCTTGAGAGGCTATAATAACGTAGATACCATATAGTAATACAACAATGAGCAGGGATAGAGAGCCATACCTGACTTACCTGTCAAGTGAAATGGCATCTATAATGTCCCGGATTTTTTGGATCCTTCTTCTCGGGTCTCGGATCTGCGTTTCCGATGTATCTGGCTCCGTTGTGTCCGAAATGATGTTTCGGACATCTTTCGTGTTCGGATCGGCACGGTCCGGAACTATTTCAGAGACCGGAATGCGTTCCGTGTGTGTTTTCCAATTCCCGGTGTGTGTTTCGGTAATTCCTTCGGAACCTCGTTGCGGGTTAACCTCGACGCAAGTGGTACCGTTGCAATCGGTGCGTTCCGAGGATCGCGGAAATGTGATTTTCTATTTTTTGATATTTTCTAGAATTTCCGGATTTTCCTATATAAACCCCCCTTTCTATCTCTTCCCTCTCATTTCTTACTCACTCCCCTCTCTCTTCTCTCATGCTCTCTTTCTCCCCTCTCTTCTCCTGCGCCCGACGGAGCGAGGCGGGGGCGAGGTGGAGGCGGCGCGGGCGAGGATGCGGGTGAGGATGGGCGAGGATCGAGGCGGTTGCGGGCGCGATCCCTCGATGGATTCTGAGATTACGTCGTTCACGTTCCGGGCGGTTTTCGACGTGGATTAGGCGCTTTGGGGTGCGATTTCTTCGGTGGAGGTAGGGTGACGGAACACTGCTGCGTTCTGCTCGTTTTCCCTGCCATTGCACGTCGTTCGGCGTGGAAACGGCTGTGTTTGGGTCCGTTCTAGCGAAACCGTGGTTTTGTAGGTTTCGTAGGGTCGGTCGGGAAACGGCGACGGTTTCCAGACCGGTTACTGTCAACGGATTCCTTGGGGAGAGAGCGTTCTTTTTCCCCTAATTTTGTCTCGATTGGTGGTCCCGTTGGACCGATAGAGCTCCGAGAAGCTCGGTAACCCTTTTAGGGCAACTTCGGTGGAATCGCTCGTTTCTCACGATTCGTGCATCATTTTGACTCCGGTCAGAGTCCATGTGATTGTCAGGGTGGTTGTGGCTGTATCCCCTTCGTTTCGGCATGAACGGGACTTGGAAAGGCCGCGATCGGGCGACCCCCTGGGTTTACCCACCGTGATGGTTGGGCGGTCGAACCAGGGCCGTCCATCGTATGGGCGGCTGCCTTTGGTCCTTTTATCTTCTCTTGGTTTTGGGGTTGTGCGGTCGGACGATAGACCACACATGTGATGTGCGGCCAGGTGAGGACCGCATGTCTCCCCCATGGGGGGCTGGTCCCCAGTCGTCTGTCCTTCCGTGGGCTTGTGCGGCCAGGAGCTGACCGTATATCCCCGTTGACCCTTGGTCAACAGTTTAGTGTCGGTTGGGTTGTGCGGTTTGGTCAAAACCATTTTCACCGGCACTGGAGTAGGTCGGTTGGGTTGTGTAGACAATCCTTGGCCGTACATCCCCGTGGGCGGTCCAGCCCTAACCGTCCATCCTCCGTTTGGGGTTTGTCCGATTAGGGCCTTGTGCGGCTCTTGCCTGACCGCATGTCTCTTGAGCGGCTATGCCCCAGCCGCACATCCCTTGAGCGGCCCAGGGTGAACCGCACATGTGCCAGTCTAACACGGTGTTTCCGTTTTGATCGATTCGAGTCCCGGGTGTGTGGTTCTCGAACCACGTGCCGACCCCTGGCCTGACGGATGCTGTGCACGTCGTCGGGGCTAGGTGTCGTGGTACGTTGTAGTCTCGGGTGTAGCGTTCTCGACTCGTGTCACCGTGTGTTGGCGTGCGTGTGGTGAGAGCCCCCGTGTGTCGTCGGTTTCTCCGAAAAGTGATTCCTGAGTGGGTCCTGTGTGAGGCCTTGGGCTGCGAGCCCAGTTGTCCAGTCTGGGGCTGGAGGCTTCCCTCTTCTCCTTGAGTTGGGCTGCAGCTTGGCAGTGTGCGAGTTGCCTTGGGAATCATGCTTCTGTGCTTTCCGCATGGGCCGTGTGTGTGTGGCCTTAGTCCCGGGAGTTCCCTTCCCGAGGGAATGGTCTCGGCGGCTTGTGAGCTACCTCGGTACGCGTGCTACCGTGGTTTTAGACCTAGAGATTGGACTAGATTGACGGCCTTGTGCTGTTGCGTGCGACGGTCTTGACCCCGAGTCTTCTGACTCAAGGACCGTTGGCTGTAGTGCATCTAGAGGACTGCCCAGAGTCCAGTGGCGTAGCGTCACTTGGGTTTTCTCGACTCTCGCGCAGGGTGTGTGTGCGGCCGTGGACTGTGAGTCCCATTCCTTCTCCGACTGTGGTCGCCGTGTGACGGTGCCGGTACGTGGGATGGTCCCCGTACGTCGTCGGACTCGGACGTTGTTTCCGTTGACATGAGAGTCTACTCCTTCAGTGACCCTCCACTAGTCGTAGCCTGCTTACACGCGTGAGGTCCCACCTGGGAGTAGGTGGAGAGGCTTACCCTTAGAGACGGTTTATGGACTGGTTTCCGTCGGGGCCCACGTCTTGCAGCCAGAGTCTGGCTGAGGGGAAAACCAGTTAGAGGCCAGACCTAAGACGTACGTTCTGTGTGTGCACACGTGGTTGGGGGCGGTTGGACCCACGTCGATGGACGTGACCCCAGCTAGTCACTCGTTTGTGGTTACTTGTGCGGTGTTCGTGCCTTTGGTAGGAGCTACCACGTCAAGCAGTTCACCTGCGGTGCGGTGTAAGACGTCAGGGGACGCTACCGGCTGTGCTTCTGGTGGGAGGTACTCCTGTCGAGGCGGGAGTGTTAGACTGTCAGTCTCTATGACTTTGACCTTCGGGTTTAGTCGTGTTGACAGTTGAGTTTCGGTGGTCTCGTGGTGGTGCGTGTGTCAGTTTTTGTGCCGTGAGACTAGTGCTAATAGCTTTACCGAGGTTGCGTCTTGCTGTGTAGTACCCGTGACCAGGTGGTCGGGGTTGCACCTTGGACAGCGTGTCCAGGTTGGTCGTGTTCTGGGAGACAGGCCTCTGCGGTGCGATTACCGTGGGCTTTTGCTTTGATAGGTGGTACTAGTGTGGTTCGGTAGCCTCGACTGCGAGCTCGAGGTGTGCTTTCTGGTACAGTGGGAGTAGTTGTAGTTCCGTCTTTCAACCGGCCACCGGGTTTACTGTTCCTGCTGTTACTGTTGCTCTCGTAGTTACAGCTTTCTGTGCCACCGTTGGTTCTTGGTGGGTCCGCGGGATCCCTGCTGACTCTCTGTATTGAAGACTCACTCCCTGCCTTTCAGGTGTGGCGGTTCTTCCTCGCGGTTCGAGGGTGCTGTTCGGAGGTTCTCAGTTGCCAGCTCGCCGGGCCGAGTGTTCACTCGGCATGTGGTACGTTTTTACTACTTTAGACTATACTTCCTATTGGACTGGACTCTGTTGTAGCTATAGTTATTCTTTTACTTCTACTTGTTGTTGTTGGTTGTCCTGTTTTATTTCCTATTTCTATGTGCCACCACACTCCATTTAGCCCTTCCTAGCCCTCCCGGCTCGTGGGCGGCGGTTCGAGTCTCGGGTTATCGGGTCTCTCCCGGTAATCGGATTCTTGGGTCATTGCAGCTGGTATCAGAGCGGAGGTTGTAGACGTACATAGGAATTCGAAATGTTGCAGTGATCAAAGTCCATAAGGTCCAGTACAGTCGGCAGCTGGCTTAGGGTTTTGTGCTTGTTTTTCTGCTCTGCTTCTCGCTCAAGAGCTTGAGTGCGTTGCGTGGCGCTGTGAGGGTGGTGGTTGTCCGCGGCTTCCGTGCCAGCATGGGGTCTAAGGACTGAGGTCGAGGGCCTTCTCCCTCATCGGTGGTGACCCTGGTTGTGCTGCGTTGGGCAGAGGTTGCTGGCAGGCGTGAGCTCGCGGTGCTACGTTCAAGGAACCTGCAGCGTGGTTAGGTGGCTGGAGAGGATTGTTCGTGGTTAAGTGGCCGTGAGCGTGCCTTGAGGGAGCTGCTGTCGATTTTTTGCCACTCCAGCTTGAGGTTTGTCCAGCTCCTGAGGTGTTCTGATCGAGAAGTGTGCTTGGGTGAGCAGAGAATCTTCTCGGTGAGCTGCTGTTTCATCGAGCCTGATGTTCTTGTCGTGCTCTGTGACGTCAAAAATGACGTGTCGGTCCCGATTGTTCTGTTGATTTCAAGGCAGGATTTGGCAGAGATGTCCTGGTAAGTCTTTGCTTCTGTGTTTCTGTCAGTGGATGGGTTGTGTTTTCCCTGGAGTTGGCTTGAGATGTGAAGGCTCCGCGGTGAGTTCGGGACCCGAGGATGAGCGTCGGTGGTTATCGTTATGGCTCGTGTTGCGGCTCTTGGCGTGGTGTGTTGCAGTTCGAGGAATTGCAGTGGTGGTGCATCGAGAGATGTTGCGTTCGTGGTCCGACGTGACACTCGCCGAGTGTGTCGGAGGGGCTGACCTGACGGGAGCAATGATTTTCCTTGGTGCTGGATGGTGGTGTTTCCAGCGTGCGCGAGGTTCAAGGTCAGGTCGAGCGTGGAGTTCTTCCATTGGTCGGAAGTGCGTTGGTCTCCCCTTTGGTTGGAGAGATTGTGTTGGGCTAAGGTTTGTCGTCTTGCATTGCGTGTTCAGATTGGTTGGCCTTGTGTGCCATGAAGTCCGTGTGAGACGTGCTCCTTGTCTTGGCAAGGTGGTTGCCTGTGAGAAGCTGTGCCCATTCCCTTGTTGTGTGAGGGTGTGCTGGCACTGTTCTGGAAGGACGAGTGCCGGTTGGGCGGCGTTTGCTTTCTCGGCTGTGCGCACGTGGATCAGAGTGCGCAGTGGAAGCGTGGTGGGGTTGTAACCCACTGGTTCAGGATCGTAGCGTTACTTGCCGAGAGTGGCTTGCGGGTTGGCCGAGTGATCGACCATGGTAAGTTGTGCTTTGCTTGGGAACCCGTGTCCACTGGTCGTGTCGTTGTCGACCAGGTTGCGGTGGTTTCGGTGGTGCTCAATGGCTCTATGTTAAGAGTGGGAACTGAGTTCACAGGCATCCTTCGAGGTTGTTTTGAAAGGAGTTCGGTTCGAAGGGCGGTGCCTGTGTGCGAGGGTCTCCGTTGAGATGGTGTCGTTGGTGTGGCGGTCCTTAGTCTGTGACCAGCAAGGGAGGATTCCTAGTCAGTCTGTGTCGAGTACCGTGGAGACCGTGGGGAGATCCTTATCTCGTGGTTCTGCCGTGCTCCTCGGAGTGGGAAGTATTGGCAGGAGGTTCAAGATTGGTTGCCATGTTTGAGAGAGATCTGGCTCGAGCCGCAATGTCGGTCTGTGGAGTGTCAGCGGATGGCCTGTCGCGATTGGATCGTGCCTATTGTGTTGATGGAGGTTTCCCGTTGACGCGTGTATGGCGGCCCATGCGTGGTCTTCCACAGTTAGGCGTTGCTGTTGGCGTTTGTGGCTCCTGTTCGGCGCTGAGCCGTTGTGGAGGTTGCGGTCTGCTTGGGTAACCACTGTAGATCCCTAAAGAAATCCACTTAGGAGTTAATGAATAGAAATAATGAATAAATAAGCATGAAATAGCACAAATAAGCACGAGGTGCTAATGAGGAGTTTGTGATCGCCAGAGACACGAGGCCTCAAAAGATAATCAATAACAAATAGGGAGGATGATCGCGAAAAATACCTCAAAAGTGCGGGGATGTGAGTGCTTCCTTTCTCTTCAAATCGGTCGGCCGATGAAGAGAGTTCTTGCTTTTATTACCCTCAAAATAAACAAATACCATCAAAAGAATTGAATTAGAAACAAGGTGGGTGTAGCATCAAATTCTTGAATAGATGAGCATGAAATATCATAGGATTAAGACACACCTTAAGGGTGTTGGCCCTTAAACCCCTATGCAATAAGGGTGAGGGATATGATATGAATGATATGAAAAATATAATAAAAAGTGTGCGAGAGTGCACTACGGGGGAGATCTCAACGTGGTTGAGTTAAAAATATAAATATGATGATGCATGCGTGAACTAATGATGATGGTGATAAAACAAAAGGGAGAATAAAAGAAAAAAAAATAGAAAGGGCCTATGCTGCTTCTTTCGGCTTGAATATTCAAGGGGGAAGAACTTCAGAAGATGAAGAGACGAACGTGATGTTCCTCCTTCAGCCAGTCGCACAGCGCCTTCAACCTGCAGGAAAACAAAAGGAACGGAAGAAGAAGAAAAGAGACGGAGGGAAAGAAAAGGAGAGGGATCGGATGGAATGGGGATCCAAGTGTCCAACCATACAGAGCTACAGAAAGCTCTATTAAATAGAATCTAATATAAAGATGGAAGGATAAGAATGGGCAAGAGCCCAAGGGGGAAAGATAAGAATGGGCAAGAGCCCAAACGAAGCAGGGATCCTGTGGGGAAGGACCGCGTTCGTTCGGAACACAAAAATGAAACACGACCTGGACAAAGGCGTCAATTCAAGAATTGACGACCGGCCAGAGGGCGTCTTTTAAAAACACGATTTAGATCAGGGCGTTAATTCAAAAATTAAATTTTAGAATTTATTTAAAATTTGTGAAACACGTCTAAGTCAAAGGCGTTAATTAAAACGCGCCCTAACCAAGGACGTTAATTCAAAATATTCAAAATAAGGTTATTTTTTATTTTTTAATATTATTTTCCCATTTTTTAGGTGGAGGTGCATCTCGATGCCCTGATTCCAACGACTATTTTTACGAATTTTTCTGACACCCGGAAGGCCACCAAATCGCCTCTGGAAGGGGGTTGAAAAATAATATTAAAAAATCAATTCGAAAAAGTGACGCCCTCAACAACGTCGTTATTCAATTTTTTTTGATTTTTTATTCTTTTCAAATTCAAAGTAACGTCTACGGTTAAGTCGTTAATTCCCAAAAAATTCTGAAAAATTCCCAGAAATATCCAGAAAAATAGAAAATGAGTGGAATTGACGCCTCCATAAAATAGTCGTCCATTTTTTAAGAAATGCCCAAGCCTAAGGCGTTATTTAAAAGACGCCCCACATCAAGTCGTTAAATACATAAAAATAAAGATAAATGCCCAAAAAATCCAGAAAAATCCAGAAAAATAGGAGAAAATAGGAAAAAATAAGAAAAGGGTGAAAAAAGGGAGAAATCCAAGAAAAGTGGGAAAACCACTCAAACAAAGCTAATTTGAGGGTCAAATTGGGGCATTACAAGGTAATATGAGATGTACTCATAGTAACGTCAATTTTGGCGTGTCTACAGCTGCCCCGCCTTGGTGTCTGCTTTGCAAGGGAGCAGAGCAAACTGAAATGTAGATGCCAAGGTGTGATGAGACACGCAATCAACATCACTTGATGATAATGAAATCAAAAGCTCGAGATGAAGCAATCTCGGGAAATTCAATGAAATCAACGATGTTTGGATAAAAGAGGGAGTGTGCACGCGGGCACGAAGGAGAATGATCAACTTCCAGCGCGGTGGAAGTACCTCAGGTCACAAACCTGTAGGTTTCACCATTGGGGAGCGGTTACCAGCCAATGTGGACGTGCTGCAGCCAAGGTGGATCAAGGGGAAAATGATTAAAATAAGATGATAGAAATCCAAACAATGAGCTTTCGAGAAAAATGACCCAAAACAGCAACAAGGCGAACTAAGGATTCCATCAGCAATGAATATCTCATATCTTGAAAAATTAAGATCAATTTGACTCTCCAAATCAGCTTATCAGAATGATTTTTCAACAGTTGATTCAAATTCCTATATGAATGCATGCTGGGTTTAAAAGGAAACATTAAAACAAATGAAAATATAAGATAATCAAGGATAATATTGTTAAACTGCCAAGACTGGGTCAAGAAACCCCTTTTGTGAGCTGATACTAAGCCAAAGCCCGTTTATCCGCGCACCAACTCGCAAAAGGGAACCATCGTCCCCAGTCTTGGACGGCTCAACGGCCTATCCGTATGACTAAGATGCCTCTGGAATCGTCATCGTTTTTGATGAAGGGGAACTCAAATCCTAGATTTACCAAAGCCACAAGGTCCTTGATATAATCTAGTAGTGTATGTAACATATAGTAAAAATGCATACAGGGAGAGATGGTGGAGCAATAAGTATGGGGGAACTGAGAGATGAGGTGCGGGCACCGTGGGGCTTGGATGATAATGCCCGGACGGTGGGACCAAGAGCTTCTTATCCTGCGCTCAAAATTTCATTAGCCAAGATATAATGAAGATAACAAGCAATGAATGAGGCATTTAAGCATAACAAGCATAGCATGAATGGAAGCATCAATAAGCAATGACAACATAGACATCAAAGCACTCAAAGCTTAGTATGAATAGCATTCAAGCATGTATTAGCATAAATAGCATGAGTTAAATTATAGCATTGCAAAGCATCATTGTTTGTTGTTTGTCATAAGGATGACAATCTTGGCATGTGAGATTGAGATTGAATGATTGGAATCAAGTAATGTCCAGTGGCAAAGTGATCAAGTGAAATCAGCAGGAGTTGATTGAATGATTTGTAGATGAATAATCAGAATGATATAGTAATCAGAATGATATAGGGAGATGATAATCAAAATGCCCTAGTGTGGCATATCACGAGAATATCGGGAGGAATCAAGAGGTTGATAACAATAAGTGAAGATAGGACTCATCCCGTGCTCTTGGTCATTGCAAAGCTGTTCCTGCAAAACACCATCAGACAATACAATGCAATTTTTTTTATTTTTGGAATATGCAAATTTTTATGAGTTTTGAAAATATTTGAATTTTTATTATGAATTTTGAAAGTATTCAATTTTTTGTTTGATTTTGCTCAGGAAATATTCAATTTTTTGTGGATTTTGGTTTAGACATTGTTAATGCAGCATCAAAGGGTTGTTTTTTGAACCACTGGCTAGGGGTCCTAGTTCCTTCCCTTTTCGCTAAAATTACCCAAAGCTAGGCGTGCATTGAAAGTGGCGTCCTATAATTGACTGCCCTTGATTAACGGTGCTCCTACCAAGGCCATACCTGAGAAACATTCGGTCTTGGAGGGAGAAGAGAAGAACAATTGTGGATAAGCTTTATGCAGGATGGGAGATATCAAGACTTGAATTCTTTCCAAGGTGTTCCCTCAAAGAGGTAGTCTATTGCGCCGGGGCTTTGTGCCTTTGATTTTTAGACCCTTGACATGCATACGACCAGGGTTTTCCCTGCGGGGACTTTGCCACTCTTGACATGCCGTAATTCATAATTTTGCATTTATTGAAATTCTGACTTGATTTTCATAATAGCCCTTTTGGCGAGATGTATATCATGAAAACTCATATTGATTTTGGGTCAAGACTGCCCCTATTTGAGACTCCTCTCGTATTGGGGATTACCAAGGTTGGTCATCTCATCCGTCAACCTCTTGCCCCTGCATGCGGCCGAGTAAAGAAGAGAAAAGACTTTCAGGAATACTCATGGCATGGCCAAAGTAGCAACGGTGTTTAACTAAAGGAGCCGGCTAAGGACGCCGTGAAGTGTGTGCGGTGCCCAACTAAGGGTTACTCTTAACAAGCGGGGAGAGAATGTTGAATTCCCAGCGCGGGTTTTTATTAACCAGAGGTGCTGCAAAAAAAACAAGCCTAAAGGACTCTTTTGAGAATGATTTCAATTAAACAAAAGCTTAAGATAAAGGTTTTAAAACAACACTCTTAATCTTGTTAAGAAAGCACTTCATTTTGAAAATCATGCGTGAAGTAATGAGAAAATGATATCATTAAAATGCATACTTACGCCAATATGTTACCTTGCAACCTTTGTAGAAGCAGCTGTCAGAGGCGAGGTTGATCATCGTGGGATTTGTCCTCTTTGGCAGTCAAAAGGATTAGAAGCAAAGGATTTTGGGAGTGGCTTAACAAGAAGGAGTGGTGCCAAGACCAGACTCGGACGAATAAGGAGAAAAGGAAAAGAGAGGCGAGGGCTAGAACTCCCTCACTAAGGCGCGGAGACCCTGATCACATGGAACAGTCTACAGAAGAAGCGGAGAATTAGAAGGAGGAGTGAGGACTAAAGCCTCGAAAGCAATGGGAGAAAGGGCAAATGCCCAAGGCAGTGGATGTGGAAGAAGTTAGGTCAGACCCAGAATCAGGAGGAATTAGAAGAAGAAATTGATAGATGGAAAGAGGCGGATCTGGTGGGTCCGGAGGTAGTGGAGGTGAATCATGATAGGAGGAAAAATCAAGAGGCTCCGGAGAGATAACGAAAGAAGGGACGCGATGCCCTGGGAAGAAATAGAGAAAAAGATGATGAAAAAAGAGGAAGAAAATGAAGGATGTGATATCCCGGAGGAGCAGAAAGATGAATCGGAAGAAAGATGGATGGTCCGGAGGTTCCGGAGGAATGAGATGGAAAGGGGCGTGATGCCCTAGAAAATGATAGAGAGAATAAGACGGAGAATCCGGAGGTTCCGGAGAAATGATGGAAGGAGGGACGCGATGCCCAAGAAGGTCCGGAGGTTCGGTAGAAATGAGGTGGAAAGGGGCGCGATGCCCGAGGGGAAGGTCCGGAGGTTCCGGAGGTAGCAAATGGAGAGGGGCACGATGCCCAAAGGACAAAGAGAGGGGTGAAAGATCCGGAGGTTCCGGAGGAAGAGGATGGAAAGGGGCGCGATGCCCAAGGAAAAGACTGAGACAATCAGATGGGGAATCCGGAGGTTCCGGGGGAATAAGATGGAAAGGGGCGCGATGCCCGAGGAACAGAGAAAGGAATGAAGGAGGATTAGGAGGAAAATTTGGAGGTTCCGGAGGAATAAGATGAAAAGGGGCGCGTTGCCCGAGGGGAAAGTCCGGAGGTTCCGGAGGGATAACGAAATCAGAAAGGGCGCGATGCCCAAAGAGGAGGGGTAAAATTCCTGGAGGTTCCAGGGAAATAGCAGGAAGGGGGACGCGATGCCCCAAGGGGAGTGAATTAAAGAAAGATGAAGATGAAGATGAGAAGTGCGGAATATCCGGAGGCGCCGGAAGGTGAGGAAGATACGGGTTTGGAAACCCGGGAAGAAGAAGGTGCAAATGCATGCGAATGTAGTAGAACGGATGTGATGAATGCACAAATGCGACAGAATGCATGGAATGCAAAGAACGTGAAGAATATGAAGGGCGAGAGAATGAGATCCTCCTCTTTACCCTTGGAATGGCCCATGAAGCGAAAGATGAGAATAGGGATGAAGTTGAATGGGAGGTGGGTAAAGAAGTGGAAGGCCCCTTAGCATCAAGATAACTGCCCCTCCACGGCAGTGAAAGAATACAGCCAAATGGCCTAATGGATGAAATACAAGCCCATGACGAAGCTTCAATAGTAAACGACAACTCCCTTGGAGGGTGAAAAGTAATGGTGTGAGGGAGTTGGAAAGCAGGGCTCAGAAGCATCATGTTGCCCAGGGGTTCAAGATTTGGAAGTTGGAACAGAGGGTGCCCTGCCCGGCCCTTACACCGCATCAATGCTTGGCATGGCGGCGACTTGGCCTCTTCAATCATGCCTAGCACAATAACCCGGATTGGCATCCGGCAAATGAACTCTTGCATTTTGAATAGCGCGGCCATGGCCAAATTCTTCTTTCGCAGCTCTTGATCATCCTCGACACAAGTGTTTGTAGAAGCACTCCCCTTCCGAGTAGTAAAGGGAGGTGAGGCGGAGCCGGAAGGCTTTGTGGATAATGGAGGTTTAGTGGGAGGTGTAATGGGAGGTGTAGTGGAAAGTGTTGGAGGAAGGATAAACGGAGACGGAGGTTCAAACACGTCGAGCTTTTCCCTTTGCTCCGAAGCAGTCGGGGTTGGCTCGAGTGCAAAAAAGGGTGAATCCTGCTCAGGATTAACCACGGGTAAAGGTGAAGGGTTATGTGGTGGAATAGGTAAGGTGGGTTGAGGCGGTGGTAATGGGAGGTTAATTGGGGAAGGTTCAATGGTGGGTTTAATGGAGGCCGATGGCGTGAAAGTTGATGGTATAATGAGTGGAAGTTTAATGGAAGGCTCAGGGGAGATTGGTGTTGTGAAGGTTGATGGCATAGCGGATGGAGGTGTAATTGATGGAGGTTTAATGGAAGGTTCTGGGATAGGAGGAGACTCAAGAGGTGCCGATGTGGGCGATTGGAGTATCGGCCCATCATCGTAACACCAATTAGTCTCGTAAACGGGGGTTGGATCAGGGATGGTGGCTTCGTCCTGAGCAGGGGGTTCGTCAAATGATAGTGGAGGGAACGGGAAATTAAGGAAACTCGGAAGGGGTGCCTGTGGAGCTTCATCATCATCGTACACTGCTTCGGATTCTTCAAATGCCGGTCCTTGATTGCTTGACATGCCGAAGTCATAATCATCTCTCCTGTCTTTCCAATCTTTCTCCATCTTGGTGGTATCATCCAGGAAAACATGAAGAGGATTGACTGGAGTAGGAGGAGCCATGACCCTCTTTAATTGTTCCTCCATCGAAGTGATTTTATCGAGGAGAGTTTGCTGGAGGGGTGTGACCTGAACAACAGAAGGTTGGCAGGGCCTTGAAGGAGGAGGGGCCTTATAAAAAGGCCGTGGAGGTGGATTAATGGGCCGACCCGTAGAAGAACCCGGATGGGCCGGATTGCAATGAATAAATGGGCCTTGGGGCCGTGAGGGAGGAGGAATAGAAGGAGGCGGGTGATGGGCCACCCGAGTAGAATGAATAGGAGGAGATGGGTAATGGGCTACCCGATCAGGATTGGAAGGAGGAGAGGGGTGATGGGCCACCCGTGTAGAATTGGAGGGAGATGGGTGATGGGCCACCCGAATAGAATTGGAAGGAGGTGGGTGATGGGCCACCCGTATAGAATTGGAAGGAGGGAGAGATGCATGAGATGTACCCTCAACGGCAGCCTTAAAGGCTTGGATCTGTTGAGGGGTAAGATGATCTAATGCATGAATGATCTGGGAGACCTTCTCATCATTGGGACGAGAGGATCCCGAGGGAGTAGTGGCTAGAAATTGAGTTGAAGGACCATTGGATTGGACATTGCCCATGGGTCGGGCATGACCATAAGAATGAGGACGTGGCCCTTTGAAAGAATGGTGAGAATTTTGATGAACATGTTGAAATTGAGGGGAATAGGATGTGCTAGGTTGTGCATCCTCATGAATTGAATTAAACATTGTTACCTTGTTTATAGTAAGCCATCATGCAATCAAAGTTCAAAATAATATGCAAAGAAGCACACAAAAGAGATGGTTACCTTGATTTGATTTGTTTGAACCTTGGTGAATTAAAGATTTATCAAAGATTTGGAATGATTCACACAAGGGAGGAACCTAGTTTTAATATGATTTTACTTCAATGCCCACTAGGAACACTCTTTCACCACGTATAGGCCAACTAACTCGGGACTTCAAAAGGGTACAACCTGCCCGGCGTCCGTGAGGGAATCCACGGGTGCGGGGACTTATGGAGGCTTGGTTTAGGAATTTCCAATCCAAAGAGACGGAATGCTCAATGGAGGGTCGTTCCTTCACCAAGGGGGTGTGTGGCTCCTAGTATAAAGAGATAAGGCCTCTCAAACCAATGCAAAATGAATGAATGAATGCAAGATATAAGCAGAAATATGATACAGTGATAAACAAAGGAGTTCGGTGAAAACACAGGAATAAGACGCCCTGGGGCAGGGCGCTACCAATAAAAGAGACGCCCTGGGGCAGGGCGTTAATTATCAAGGATGCTCAACCAAATAAAGAGACGCCCAGGGGTGGGGGCGTCAAATCATGAAAACGCGCCCTGAAGAGAGGCGCTAAACAGGAAAAAGACGCCCTGCGATAGGGCGTTAACTAAAAAAGTGCCTCTGTCAGAGGCGTTAATTACCTTCTTCCAGAAAACCCTCGCGGCCAGCAATATCAAAGTAGAGAAGCACTCACATAGGCAATCAACAAATATAATTATTAACACAGAAGCATGCTCATCAAGATTTTAAATAAGTGAAAGTTTTAAAACAAATCTATCTAATTGACAGATCACTTTGGGGAGAGTGCAATGCACAAGGGAGGGTGCCCGAGGGGCACAAAAGGAGGGGTACACGTGGGTACCAATAGGAAAGGGCACACGTGGGTGCCAAGGGGAAAGGGGTAATCAAATAAAAACCAAGAAAGGGTCCCACCGTGATCGCCAATTTGTAGATCCCTAAAGAAATCCACTTAGGAGTTAATGAATAGAAATAATGAATAAATAAGCATGAAATAGCACAAATAAGCACGAGGTGCTAATGAGGAGTTTGTGATCGCCAGAGACACGAGGCCTCAAAAGATAATCAATAACAAATAGGGAGGATGATCGCGAAAAATACCTCAAAAGTGCGGGGATGTGAGTGCTTCCTTTCTCTTCAAATCGGCCGGCCGATGAAGAGAGTTCTTGCTTTTATTACCCTCAAAACAAACAAATACCATCAAAAGAATTGAATTAGAAACAAGGTGGGTGTAGCATCAAATTCTTGAATAGATGAGCATGAAATATCATAGGATTAAGACACACCTTAAGGGTGTTGGCCCTTAAACCCCTATGCAATAAGGGTGAGGGATATGATATGAATGATATGAAAAATATAATAAAAAGTGTGCAAGAGTGCACTACGGGGGAGATCTCAACGTGGTTGAGTTAAAAATATAAATATGATGATGCATGCGTGAACTAATGATGATGGTGATAAAACAAAAGGGAGAATAAAAGAAAAAAAAACAGAAAGGGCTTGTGCTGCTTCTTTCGGCTTGAATATTCAAGGGGGAAGAACTTCAGAAGATGAAGAGATGAACGTGATGTTCCTCCTTCAGCCAGTCGCACAGCGCCTTCAACCTGCAGGAAAACAAAAGGAACGGAAGAAGAAGAAAAGAGACGGAGGGAAAGAAAAGGAGAGGGATCGGATGGAATGAGGATCCAAGTGTCCAACCATACAGAGCTACAGAAAGCTCTATTAAATAGAATCTAATCAAAAGATGGAAGGATAAGAACGGGCAAGAGCCCAAGGGGGAAAGATAAGAATGGGCAAGAGCCCAAACGAAGCAGGGATCCTGTGGGGAAAGACCGCGTTCGTTCGGAACACAAAAATGAAACACGACCTGGACAAAGGCGTCAATTCAAGAATTGACGACCGGCCAGAGGGCGTCTTTTAAAAACACGACTTAGATCAGGGCGTTAATTCAAAAATCAAATTTTAGAATTTATTTGAAAATTATGAAACACGTCTGAGTCAAAGGCGTTAATTAAAACGCGCCCTAACCAAGGACGTTAATTCAAAATATTTAAAATAGGACTATTTTTCATTTCTCAATATTATTTTCCCATTTTTTAGGTGGAGGTGCATCTCGATGCCCTGATTCCAACGACTATTTTTACGAATTTTTCTGACACCCGGAAGGCCACCAAATCGCCTCTGGAAGGGGGTTGGAAAATAATATTAAAAAATCAATTCGAAAAAGTGACGCCCTCAACAACGTCGTTATTCAATTTTTTTGATTTTTTATTCTTTTCAAATTCAAAGTAACGTCTACGGTTAAGTCGTTAATTCTCAAAAAATTCCGAAAAATTCTCAGAAATATCCAGAAAAATAAAAAATGAGTGGAATTGACGCCTCCATAAATAGTCGTCCATTTTTTAAGAAATGCCCAAGCCTAAGGTGTTATTTAAAAGACGCCCCACATCAAGTCGTTAAATACATAAAAATAGAGATAAATGCCCAGAAAATCTATAAAAATCCAGAAAAATCCAGAAAAATAGGAGAAAATAGGAAAAAATAAGAAAAGGGTGAAAAAAGGAAGAAATCCAAGAAAAGTGGGAAAGCCACTCAAACAAAGCTAATTTGAGGGTCAAATTGTGGCATTACAAGGTAATATGAGATGTACTCATAGTAACGTCAATTTTGGCGTGTCTACAACCACGTCTGCTGGTGGGAGCTTGGCTTGGTTGTTCCCTTGTGTCGAGCGTGAAACCAGTCGGCGGGTTTGCGAAATTGGCGTCTGGGTCATCTGCCGACCGTGGGTTGCATTGGCAGCTGTTCCTTGTGTTGGGGACTATGTTTCCTCGATGGGCGTGTTGTTGGCTGCTGTGCCGAGTTCGTTGTGCTGTGACTGAGGTGACGCTAGACTGTGTCCTTTGTGAGTGCCTGGTTTGATGGCCGATGTGCTCGGCACGTAGAGCGAGGCGTTGTTTGTGTTTAAGTCTGGCTGCGTCCCTCAGGATTGGAGCTTTCGTGTGAATCATGGTTTTCTATGCTGGGGTTCTGACGGTGTCGTCAGTGAGTTACGTCATTCTTCCCCTGTTCATGTGCTTGTCCTGAATTTCGAGGATGAAATTTTTTTAAGGGGGGAGGGTTGTAATGCCCCGGATTTTTTGGATCCTTCTCGAGTCTCGGATCTGCGTTTCTGGTGTATCTGGCTCCGTTGTATCCGAAATGATGTTTCAGACATCTTTCATGTTCGGATCGGCGCGGTCCGGAGCTATTTCGGAGACCGGAATGCGTTCCGCGTGTGTTTTCTGATTCCCGGTGTGTGTTTCGGTAATTCCTTCATAATCTCGTTGCGGGTGAACCGGGCCGTTCACCTGGGCGTGAGTGGTACCGTTGCGATCGGTGCATTCCGAGGATCGCGAAAACGTGATTTTCTATTTTTTGATATTTTCTGGAATTTTTAGATTTTCCTATATAAACCCCCTTTCTCTCTCTTCCCTCTCATTTCTCACTTACTCCCCTCTCTCTTCTCTCACGCTCTCTTTCTCCTCTCTCTTCTCCGGCGGCCGACGGAGCAAGGAGGGGGCAAGGTGGAGGCGGCGCGGGCGAGGATGCGGGCAAGGATGGGCGAGGATCGAGGCGGTTGCGGGCGTGATCCCTCGGTGGATTCCGAGATGGCGTCGTTCACGTTCTGGGCGGTTTTCGACGTGGATTAGTCGCTTCGGCCCGCGGTTTCTTCGGTGGATGTAGGGTGATAGAACAGTGTTGCGTTCTGCTCATTTTCCCTGCCATTGCACGTCGTTCGGCATGGAAACGGCTGAGTTTGAGTCCGTTCTAGCGAAACCATGGTTTTGTAGGTTTCGTAGGGTCGATCGGGAAACGGCGACGGTTTCCAGACCGGTTACTGTCAACGGATTCCTTGGGGCGAGAGCGTTCTTTTTCCTATAATTTCGTCTCGATTGGTGGTTCCGTTGGACCGATAGAGCTCCGGGAAGCTCGGTAACCCTTTTAGGGCAACTTCAGTGGAATCGCTCGTTTCTCACGATTCGTGCATCGTTTTGACTCCGATCGGAGTCCATGTGATTGTCAGGGTGGTTGTGGATGTATCCCCTTCATTTCGGCACGAACGGGGTGTGGAAAGGCCGCGATCGGGCGACCCCCTGGGTTTACCCACCGTGATGGTTGGGCGGTCGAACCAGGGACGTCCATCGTATGGGCGGCTGCCTTTGGTCCGTTTATCTTCTCTTGGTTTTGGGGTTGTGCGGTCGGACGATAGACCACACATGTGATGTGCGGCTAGGTGAGGACCGCATGTCTCCCCCATGGGCGGCTGGTCCCCAGCCGTCTGTCCCTCCGTGGGCTTGTGCGGCCAGGAGCTGACCGTATATCCCCGTTGAGCCTTGGTCAACAGTTTAGTGTCGGTTGGGTTGTGCGGTTTGGTCAAAACCATTTTGACCGGCACTGGAGTAGGTCGGTTGGGTTGTGCGTACGATCCTTGGCCGCACATCCCCGTGGGCGGTCCAGCCCTAACCGTCCATCCTCCATTTGAGGTTAGTCCGATTAGGGCCTTGTGCGGCTCCTACCTGACCGCATGTCTCTTGAGCAGCTGTGCCCCAGCCACACGTCCCTTGAGTGGCCCAGGGTGAACCGCACATGTACCAGTCTAACCCGGTGTTTCCGTTTTGACCGATTCGAGTCTCGGGTGTGTGGTTCTCGAACCACGTGCCGACTCATGGCCTGATGGATGCTGTGCACGTCGTCGGGGCCTGGTGTCGTGGTACGTTGTAGTCCCGGGTGTAGCATTCTCGACTCGTGTCACCGTGTGTTGGCGTTCTTGCGGTGAGAGCCCCCGTGTGTCGTCGGTTTCTCCGAAAAGCGATTCCCAAGTGGGTCATGTGTGAGGCCTTGGGCTGTGAGCCCAGTTGTCCAGTCTGGGGCTGGAGGCTTCCCTCTTCTCCTTGAGTTGGGCTACAGCTTGGCGGTGTGCGAGTTACCTTGGGAATCGTGCTTCTGTGCCCTCCGCGTGGGCCGTGTATGTGTGGCCTTAGTCCCGGGAGTTCCCTTCCCGAGGGAATGGTCTCGGCGGCTCGTGAGCTGCCTCGGTACACGTGTTACCTTGGTTTTAGACCTAGAGATTGGACTAGATTGACGGCCTTGTGCTATTGCGTGCGATGGTCTTGACCCCGAGTCTTCTGACTCAAGGACCGTTGGCTGTAGTGCGTCTAGAGGACTGCCCAGAGTCCAGTGGCATAGCGTCACTTGGGTTTTCTCGACTCTCGCATAGGGTGTGTGTGCGGCCGTGGACTGTGAGTCCCGTTCCTGTGAACGTGTCACATACACATTTTTAAAAGAGAGAGAATTGAATGATAAAAAAGATGATTAATTATTATTAGGGATAAAAAGAAACTAAACTAAAACATGTGGATATGAAAAAGAAAGGGGTTGAGCATGGGATGCTCTAAGGAGGGTGATCGCCAGAGGGGTTGCCTCAAAATATTAAAGGAGTGATCGCATGTAACTTGTATTGAGCGGGTGAAATTGGGGGTTCTTCCTTCCTCCTTCTATCGGCCGGCCGATGAAGGGGCTTATAGCTTGATTACCCTTGCATAAACACACAAAGTAAAGATATGGATTAGCCAAAGATGTGTAGTATCAATGCTCTAGAAGTATAGAAATCAATCAAATTAAGCATGGACACACACCTTGTGTGTTTTGGTTTAAAAACCCCTAAGAGGAGTAACAAGGTTGGGTATAATAAATGCAATGGTATGCAAAGCAAGATACTCGATGTACTGAGAACGTTTCTAGCAGAGAGCTAGAAAGAAAGAGTGCATGTGATGATGATATGATGACAACTAAAATAACAAAGAGAAAATGCCCTCTCTGCTGTGTGTGTAGCAGTAAAGGGAGAGGAAGAGCTTCAGCGACTGTAGCAGGATGAAGAACTGCTACTAGTGGAGGGAGAACACCGCCTGGAGAATAATCACCCATGGAGGAATGCCCTTGGAAGGAGTTCCTGCAAACGAAAGGAAGAAACTCTCTCTTTCTGTAAAAAAAAAACTCTATCAGTCGTTAGCTCTTGTTAACTTTTCTTTTTTGGTTCTTCTCCTCTTCTCTCTTCTCTTCTTCTGCGTTCTCTCTCGCGCGTGAGGGATTCAAGGGGGTATTTATAGGGCCAAAAATCCTTGCCTTAATGGGATTAAAACAAGGCAATGAATCCTCAATAAGGAACCCTCTTCCCAATCGAACACAAGGTGCAAAATGGGGAAAGGGTTACTACTGGAAAGAAGCAGGCGAAAGGGAGACGGAAGTGAAAATGACGACCTAACTAGGGGCGTCAATTGAAATGATGACATTCACACAGTCGTCAATTCCTAAATTTAATTATAGAAATAAAGGACTTTCCTTATTTAAAATTGTGAAATGACGCCTGTTTGAACGGGCGTTAAATAATCAACGCCCCTCAATAGGACATCAATTACCTTGAGTTTTATTTTCGTTAGAATTTGTAAAATCCAGGAATCGATGACCATTTGGACAGTCGTTTATTTAAGAAAAACGCCCCTAATTAGGTCATCAATTAAATGACGCCCTCCCCACAGGCGTTAATTTTAATTATTAAAGTAAAAAGTCAAGAAATCACAATTAAATATGGAGAAATTAGAAAAACTTCATATTTAAGCCAATATTGAAGTCCACTTTGGGGCGTCACACGGTGACATGAGATTTACTCAACGTAGCATCGATTTTGGCGTGTCTACAGCTGTCCTGCCTTGACGTCTGCTTTGCAAGGGAATGAAACGAAATGAAGCGAAAGTGTAACGAGCGGAATGAAGTGAGAATGAACTGATAAGTAGATGCCAAGGGTGATGGGACACGCCTCCGACACTAAGTGCTGGAAATCTTTCTAGGATTCTAAATGAAACAGCTTTTGATGATTACAAGAAAGTAATGATTAGCTGGATGAAGGGACTAATCTTAAAGAACCAATTGTACGCGAGGGCACGGAAGGAAAGACACCATTGGAGCGCGATTACCAGCCAATGTGGACGTGCTACAACCACGGTGGATTTGCAGAAAATAAAATGAATTCAGATAAAGACCCAGCAAATGAATGCTTTTCAAGGAACTAGCCTGAGCGACTTCAAGGAGAATAAAGTACTTGATTTGGAATAGAATATCTCATGTCAACTCCATTAAGAGCGGGTGGCCCTCATTATTGGCGTAATATGAGGATTTTCATCATTAGAGCTCAAAGTCCTACATGATGCATGCTGGGCTAAAATAAAAATTAAAATAAACTAAAATAGAAGATAATCAAGGATAATATTGTTAAACCATCGAGAGTTGATCAGGAATCCAGATCTCTAAACTGACACTAAGCCGAAGCCCGTCTATCCACGTATCAACTCAGAAAGTGGAACCGTCGTCCCAAACCTTAGATGATTCAACAGCCTATCCATGTGATCAAGACTCGCCTGGAATTATCACTATTTTTGATGGATGGGAACTCAAATTCCAGGTTCATCAGAACGACAAGGTCCTTGATATGCTATAATAGCGTAGATATCATATAGTAACAATGCGTACAAGAGAGTACAAAGATGGAACGATGTTACCAGCGGAAGAAATCCAATCGTTTCAAGACCTGCATAACCTGCGCTTTTCTATGCTCAAAAATTATTAGCTTAGTAAAGAATCATCAGCTTAATAAAGATCATAAGCTCAATAAGCTCAAAGTATGATCATAAGTGCATGACATAATAAAATTCATCAAGATATAATAGCACTTAAGTTCATCAACAATCATCATGCTGTAAAGCAATTTAAAAGTGTAAGCTCAGGAAAAGATGACCCTATGCAGTGGCGTCAAAACAATAAATGACGACGGTCATTAGGGCGTTAATTAAAAGTGCCATCACACTTGGAATCAGACAGAAATTGACGCCCTCAAGAGAGGCGCTGGATAAATGATGACACTGAGAATGACGCCAATCAAATAAATGACGCCAAGCTATATGTCGTCAATTAACTATCTTACTGGCGCTCCGTTCCCTGCTCGGAATCAAACCTCCATCGACTGATTCGAACTCGAACTCAAACTGTGATGTTCTAAACGGCTAGCCAAAGCTCCAAATCATTATAAAAGGTGATGAGTCCTCTACTACACTCATCGACTGACTGATCATTGCATCAGCTAGACACTCAATTAGAACTCAAAAGTAGTAAACAGGGAACCGTAGGTATTCTTCAAACCGAAAGAGAGGATGGACAAGATGATGGTGATGCAGAGGCCTTCTAAGAAGCCTAGGATGGGATTTCCTAGGATCTCTGAAGTTGCAAGCCACATAAGCGGGAGGATAGCCAAAGGCCAAGTAAGTTATTTTTAATTTAAAGCTTCTATTTCATTCTTCCTCTTCTCTTTTCAAAAACTCTAATTGCATTCTCTTCTCTTCTTCTCTTCCTTTTATGTTTTTTCAGGACTACCCAAATGTACCAGGACCAAGGAGGTTCTTAAGAATTAAGTGGCTCCCCTTACTTCTCTCTAAACTCTCTTTAGACATAAGATCTTTTCTTAGTAGATGGCACCTTCTTGGCCTTATAACCCATGCTACCCACTATGATGATATCCACCTAGATTGGGCCTCCATAGGAGCACTAATAGAATTATGGCATCCAAACACTTATACCTTCCTCTTTCTCACTTTTGAAGCCACCATTCTCTTAGAGGAAGTAGAGATGCTCTTTGGATTAAGAAAGATGAAGCAAGGAGAAGAATCAAGGATGGCTAGCATGATCAAACCAATAAATGCACATGACATGCTTACTAGCCTCATACCAAACCCAAATCTAGTGAATCAAATCAAAGCCCACTAAGGAATCAATCTTTTGAAATTAGCTTCATGGGTATATAAGAACATGGACAAAGCCCAAGAGGAGGAAGACTTGTTGGAGAGAGTAATGAAAGGCTTTACATTATGCATGGTTGGAGCTCTCCTCTTCCCTTCAATAGAAGACCACTTAGAAGAATGCCACTTAAGCACCATAGCTAGCATATGGGAAGGCAAAAGAATAGGACCGGCGGTACTAGCCAACCTATATAATGGACTCACATCGGCTTCCTTGGGGCGACCTCTCTATGGGTCAATGCTACTCCTTTCTTGTTGGGTGGACTTCCACCTAAAATTTCACCCATGCCAAGAAACTCAATTGGCCTCAAAAATCTTCTCAAAAGCCCTCTTCGATATATAACGGATTCTCTAGGCCTATGTGAGAGAGTGACTAATCGAGTGCCAAAGCTCAAGAAAAGAAGTGAATGGAGGGACTACTTCAAAACCATGCCCAAGAGCGGCTTTACTTGCACACCGGGGTTTCTAAAGACCCAAGAACTTCGCTCAAGACTCTCCTCCGGCATAGAGCTTCTATTGATCGGCGGGAACGACTTCGTTCTCTACAATGCTCATCGGTGCCTCCCGCAGCTTGGATTACCTCGGCACACTTTTGAAGAACCTTCTCATCTTCCACCACTTAAGAGGAGAGAACTAGGCTCAAGTGGAGATCAAGAAGAAGTCAAAACAATCATGGCTCAATGGAAGGTTGGACTTCTCCATAGGTCCAAAACATATGTTGAAGAAGAAGAGAACCAATGCAAATCTTATGTAATAGCACTTAGGAAAATAAGGCCCACGGTGGCTCAGTGAATGTAACATTGATTCTTTATCAAATGAAATAAAAGGATTTTTCCTTTAATTGAGCCAAAATAATATGTCATATATGATCTTGTCTTCCAATTCAATGATTCTGTCTGATAAAACGAAGCCTCGGGCTCTCCGTTCTGAGACGCGCCCCCAATAATGGCGTCAATTCCTCAACCCGCGCCTTAGCACATGTCGTCCATTTCATTTAATCAATTTTTTGAAAATAGATAAAACCATAATTGACACTTATCCAAACAGGCATTTATTAAGTCGCGCCTCAAGGAAAGACGTTAATCGCTTTAAATTCTTTAAAATATTTTTAAAATAATTCCTCAATTTCATAGAAATAACGCCTTCATTCATGTCGTTCCTTAAAGAATGGGCGCCTGCTCACTAAGTCGTCAATTATAAACAGTGATCATGACGATCAATCACATCAATCAATTTCCCATTAATGCACCTACCGACGGTTACAAGTTCCCATGCAAACATAAATGACGCCTAGTCTCGGCTCGTCAAATACTTAAACCACGCCTCAGCGCAGGCCGTCAATTAATACAACGACGACCTCCCTCAGGGCGTCAATTCTTTTCGACCGTTAAAACCCCTTTTCCCTCCTTCTTCTCCTTCCTTCGTCTCCTTTCTTTCCTTTCCCTCTTTTCTCAAACCTTACCCGAGCCTCCCTTTCTAACCCATCTCTCTCTCTATCTCTACTCTCCCCCCACTCTGAACCAATGGCTGGAGGCGCTCACAAGCGGCAAAGGATTACCGCCCCGGAGGTGGTGGACCTGGGCGATGAGCACGCCGTGGAGGAAGCTCCTCTCGCGGCGGCCGAGGGTGCTCCGGCGGTGGAGCATGGCGAAGAAGAAGAAGCGGCCAACGAGGAAGAAAGAGGAGATGATGGAGAAGAAGAAGATGAAGACGATGGCGAGGATGAAGAAGACGACGAGGAAGATGACGACGGTGAAGAAGAAGAAGAAGAAGGAGAAGGAGGAGATGAAGAAGGTGAGCCACCGGCGGCTACGGTGGTCCCTCGACCCGGCCAACCACGGCGGCCACGTCAACCCCGGCAGCCACTCCGGGGAGGGCTTCTAACGCCCGAACGAAGCAAGGTAGGTGCCCTACTCTCCAATCCCTCATTTTATATAATTTTGATTTTATTTTTATTTCCATCAATTTCCATAGCCCTCGGTGAAGGGAAAGAAAAGGCAAACCAGTGGCACAGTCAAATGACGCCCCAGTGGGTGCCGTCAATTAAAACAACGACCCCCTTTGGGTCGTCAATTTAAATTGTTTTAATTTTTTGAAAATGATTAATTCATGAAACCACGCCCTACAGCATGTCGTCATTTCAAAATTATCATGCTTAATCACCATGCTGGTAATTTCCATGCCATTTCTTTTATTTTTGACATATATCTCTGTTTTATTTCTATTTCGTGCACTATTATATTTTTTTAAACACCCCGAAAAACAACGCCCCCCACCAGGGCGTTAATTCATTAAACAACGATAAAGGGGTGGTCGTCAATTCAAATTACGCATAAAATCGCCAAAACACATTCTGAAACAGCGCCCTGCTCAGGGGCGTCAATTGAATAAGTCAAACAGAAGGTAAATTGAAACAACTGATGAAAATTCACATGAGAAACTATATAAAACTTAAGTGAAAATGTTCTTTTGTTTGCAGGGATTGATGAGGACTCGGATTTCCTGGGTCCAAGTTCGAGCAGCTTACTATGGGCTACTAGACTTTCAGCGGGATAGGGTAGATGCCATGGGGTTCGGACCCTTCCTTCGCATAGAGCCCATGAGACCTGACCTACCCCTGATCCAGGTGCTTAGGGAGAGATGGGATAGGACTAGCCGGGCATTCCTGATGCCATGGGGTCACATGGTTCCTAGCCTAGAGGATGTTGCTAGGATCACCAGGCTGAGGGTGGACGGCGAGGCTGTCAGCGGGATCACCCTACCTGATTATAGCGAGTTGGCACAGAGGCTGCTAGGGTTAGAGATAGTCTACGAGACGCTGTTGACGCCAGGAAAGTGAGCAAGGGCGGAGACAGAACTGAAAAAGGGACCAGATCCGTAATGAAAGATTACTGATGCAACTCGTCAACCATCTACCCGGATGAAGCCTTTTTCAGCCAAGATGATGTCTGATGGCGTCGTCAGCCAGACGGCAGCACTAATGAAATAGCAGTCAACTGACTGATGAGACCTTTTACCATACTTTAATAAAATCTATATTACTACCTCGTCCGAAAGTCTACAGATAACAGGTCAGACTAAGTCAGATGTTGACTTGTTGACAGATGAGATATGAGCAAAGATAAAGATGAAGCCCGAACCAGCAAATGAAGATAATGAAAATTTCTGCAAAGTCAGAATGGAAGAAGAGCTGTCTCTATTGACTATGTACCCGGCTGAAGCCACCTCAGGCTAAGCTGATGCCCGGTATTGTCCTCATCCAGATGGCGATGCTGATGAAACTCTGGTCTATTGACTGATGAAAACCTCTTAACTGTTCTGATGAAAAGTCTCCATCAATTATGACGTACAAATGAAGGTTTGACAAATGAGAAAGAATGAAACTGGGCCCTAAGAGCCCCAAATGGGCCTTTGGCAAATGAATCCGAAAGCCGTCCGATTGGGCCATGTTAAGCCCATTTCGGTAAAGGGCGCGTCGGGAACTTCACTAACACAGGCGCGCCGAGTACCCTTGGCAGAGCAGGGTTCTATAAAAACCCATTTCTTCGCTCACAAGAAAGGAGGAGGATCGAAGAGACCAACAACCCTATCCAGAAAGAAAAGAGAGAAAGAGCCAGAGAAGAAAAGAGAGAAAAGAAATAGCAGAGAGGAGAGCTCGAGGCTGATCGAAGGTGGGCAACGGGGAGGGAGAGGAGTCAATGCTCCGCCCTCCCCCTCTTTTGCAGTTCATCTTTATTTTGATCGCTTCTCCTTCTTCCTCCTCTGATGTGTTCTATAATATCGTAACCGGTTTTATGCCGATAGAATAATGCATCATTTTTGCAGTCTTTTCTATGTATCCCCTCTGATGTATGGGTCATATATAATATCAATGTTTGAATGAATGAATGGTACGGGCAGCAGTTGTTGCCTGCTATTGCCTCTTCGAAGCTGTGTCCCTATTCCCCTATGTCTTCTTCTAGATTCAGCAGCATATTATTCCCCTCCCCCGCTCGATGATTAGTCTATTATTTGGACTATTTCTCGAAGAGTTTTCGTGCTTGTTCCAGGACCAGGGACAGACCATCCCTTGGCCCCTAGAACAAAGCACGGCTATATAATGACCGCTGTTCATGAGACTCCGGAGTTTTAGATGCTTACGTTCTGCCTACCAACATTATCGAAGTCATTCCTGGGCCAGAGACAGCCATCTCTTGGCTCCCAGGATGATGAAGGATAACATCAAACTGTCCCCGGGGCTCTGCACAGCAATGGTGACAGGGGTTCTCTATACTCTGATTTTCCCCCAATTTCCTCTCCGATTTTGGCCTTCCTATGAAACCCAAACTTAATCCAATTGGAATTTGATATACTGATCCATTCCGATCCCAAAGAAACCCTTTGTCTTGGCCTGAATCATCGAAAACCCAAAAACAGGGTCCCGTAAACCCTTAGAAACCATCTCGGCGCCACCATATCTCTTGGCACCACGCACAGTAGAATAGGTAAAATGCTCTCGGCGCAAGCCTTCTGGCGCCGAGAACCCATCCGCCCCAGGGCGCGCCGAGAACCTCCCTGGCCATTTGGCCCTTGCGACGAGAACCCCCCCTGGCCTCTTTGCCTGCGCGCCGGGAACCTATATGCACACTTGAGCTACGCCGAGAAACTACCCTGCCATCCAATTGAGCCCCCGGCACCTTGATCAAACCCACCCAGGGATACCCATGAGTCACCAGACTTGGCCCGGGGATAAATATGAAGGGGGAAAGACCCCCTTATGTTCCACTGTCTCGTATCGGACTTATGAGTAACGCCTTTAGCTCGGGAGGGCTCTGCCACTGCATGAGTTCTGTCAGCTTCCGTAAGGGAAAATCAAACATTGCCCCATGGTAGATGCACGGTCCGGGAGGTTCAGTACCTCTCTCTCTCTCTCGGCTTTCATCTCGGCACTCCGTTGATGATAGCCTATTTCCCCCCTGGGCATAATCCAGATTAAGGGGAAATGCTGCCGAAATATCGATTGACGCTCTAACCCCGACAAGCCCCGGGAAGCGTATATCATACACCTCCCGTCTGGCTCAATTCTTCGGGGGATACAAATACTTCGAGGCCCTTGGCCGGATGAGAAACGTGAAAAGGGGGACATGTCCCTGATGATTGTTCAGGCCCCATCCCGCCACTGCGCGGACGGTGTCCTATTCTTACCCAGCATGATCTACATAAAGGGGTCACGTTGATTTAATAATCTGTCGTCTATTCAATTACGTTCCTAGAATAATAGGAATTTCAATATTTCGCACCATCAATTTCAACCGCCCCTAGCGGCCTCCTATTTTGGCGTTTAATCAAGGGTTGTCCTTCTTAGGAAGGACGTAATTAACGTCATAACCTTTATGGTATGACGGACTTTTGGTCCAGACACGATCACTCACAATCGACTGATTAGAAGTCAGATCGAGCGCACAATGAAATCATCACATATGTGACTGGCACGCCTAATAATAAAAGAACAAGAATGTGAGCTTAAAATCCACGTCCACAAGTCTGGCACGCCCGGTGGGACCTAGTCTCCCTTCATCTTTACGCCAAAGTAAGGGGCCCGGCGGCCTCTCTCAAAAGTCTAACTGTGTGTTAATCTTACTCGCATAAACTACAGATGGTGGCTGGACTAGTTGCTGTTCACTTCGGCCAACAAGTGGTCGATGGCCACATCCACGGAGGGTACCTGGCGGTGCCGATGGAGTTCGGATCCATGCCTCCAGCGATGGGTCTACCCAATTGCTTGGGCCTCGTATTTGTCGATCTGCTGCAAGTCGACAACGAAGCTGAAAAGATCGCCATGATAGAGACCACGATGGTGCCAAAAGCCGAGGAGGGGAAGACGGCAGTTGCTCCTACCGTCGTTTCGTGCCTTGTCCATCACCTGGGAAAGAAGACCGATGTCTCCGCCACTGCTGGTAGGAGAAGAAGAAACAACCGGAGAGGCCGGTCTGCTACAACCGGAGGCTGCCCGTCGGCCTCAAGAAAGACTATGATGGTGGGAAACATGAGGGCGAACCTCAACGGCCGCCCCATGAATGCACGGCCCGACAGGGTCATTCCATCGGTCCATACCAACAACAGATTCCAGCCGTTGGCCACCGGGAGGGCCAATTGGGAGAACAAGGGTAGGCAACCGCTGGCACCTAAGCCGACCAAGTTCAAACAAGTTTGGGTGCCAAAGAAGATTCAGAGCTGGGCACCAGCTCAAGAAGAGTGTGTTGCTGCCATCCACCCCAGGGCCGGGGGCAGGAGACATGAGAGGGATGAAGAATATATTGCTGCCGTCCGCCCCAGGACCGGGGGCAGGAGATGGGAGAAGAAAGAGAAAGATGCTACTGTCGCTCACCCCGGGAGGAGGGGCAGAGATTTTCGAAAGAGAGACGAAGGAAGAGCGGATGAAGTCGCTTCCGTTGCTGCTCCGCGGAGATCCAGGGCCTGCGCTAGACAGGCCGATGTATTCAGATATCCCAGGTCAGAGTACTTGGCTGCTCAAGTCTCGAGGCTGGCCTATCAGCCGAAGACTCAAGAGAGGCTGCTGCCCCGTTCAGAGCTACAAGGGCAGAGTCGGGAAGAGATGAACCGGGTGGTTCAAGACTACTTTCATTGCCTAGAGAACTCCTCCCTGGGGCAACAAAGACTATCCCGTGCCTTGGGCACTGCGGAGGGAGAAGAAAGAGAAGAAGTGATGCTGGAGGCTTCGTCCTCTGACTCCAATGACTATGAAGATGGCCGCAGGGCCAGATATGATGAAGATATCTACCAAGAAGAGACAAAAGAAAAGAAAATGTTCGTATTTGACCGTCTGACATATCCTGTATAGGTCAAGAGAAGAGTTCGCAGGCAGAGAGGAAGAATGCAGATCCTTGCTTGCAACATGGCCGGCGTCGCCGGAAGATATGGTATGTTACCAAATCAGCCAGAAGAGTTGATCAACCTGGCACACAGACCGGGTGCAATCACAAGAAGAAGCAAGGCAGCAAAAGATAAGATAGTAGCTGCTAATCAAGATGACCTCTCGGCCGTCAATGAAGCCCGAAGAGTCACCACGATGACAGTGAATGTGGTGACTACTGAAGAAGAAGACAATCCTCTCTTAGACCCCGCTGAAGGGACTTCAGGGGAGATGCAAATTCCAGCAACCATGGATCCCATGATCCAGATGATGTTCATGAGATACCAACGGGAAATTGAGTCTCTCAGAAGACAGATGAATGAGAGAAATGAGCAGACACCTGTTTCTAAGCAGGCTGAGCCGGCAGGATAAACTTCCAGCTCAACCGAGGTGGCCGTCCCAGCTGTTCCTCATTTGAATAGTGAAGGCAGAGCGCCAAATCAGCCCCTTCCACAGCAGGTGGCAGCCCAGCCCTCTGCCTCTCAAACACAGTCTGCTGTGCCAGCATCTCAGCCGATGCTGCATACAACGGTCATGACGACCCCTTTCAATCATCAGCAGGCATATTTCTTTCCAGAACCAGTGGATCCGGTTGTGGCAAATAAACTGATGATAGAAAAGATTGTTGAGATGAAGCTGTCTGAGAAAGTCGGGGACGATTCTGGTACCTATGACATCTACAAAGTACCATACCCTGCACATTATGCTGCTAAGAGATTACCACCAGGCGTCCGCAAGCCGCCGAAGTTTGAAAAATTCAACGGCCAAGGCTCTCCCAGAGAACACATAGCCTATTACACTATAGTTATGGGCGACCTGGCAGTTGATGAAGCATATTTACTAAAATTCTTTGGCTCGTCCCTTACAGGGTTAGCCTTTGAATGGTACTCCAGCTTGCCAGCTGGGTCAGTAGCTGACTGGCCCGATATGCAGCGGAAATTCCGAGATAGATTTCATGTTACAGAAAGGGAAATCACAATAGCTGAGCTATATACGTCCAGGCAGAAACAAGATGAGACCGCCCTGGATTATATAAAAAGATGGAGGAACCTGGCTATGAGATGCAGGCGACCTCACCATCAAGAAGATGCAGTACAGATATTGTCACGCCCCGAGCGCGGAAGATACCCGGAGATGCGCGACGTGTCTATATCAATCATGTCAATCAGAGTGGTCGTGTATTCGACACAAAGACAGAGATGCGCAAAATATCAAGATAACCCAATCCTTTATTTCATAATGGATAGACTATTACAAATCCAATACTCTGTTAAATAAAAAAAAGAAAAAGAATACATAGTTGACTCAAGAAACTATAGAAAAGACTAGATGACACTTGGAGAATCTCTATCTCTTCACTTTTGACAATTCCCATCCGATTGACTTCCATCGTCGTCGGACTTACCTGAAAAGTAAAAAGGGACAAACGGGATGAGCGAACGCTCAGTAGGAAATTATATCTCAAGTACTAGCAAGTGGTTTAAGTAATTACATTTTCATGGATGCAATAAAGCTATGCATGCTCGCATGAAACGACAAGATAGAGAGAATGTAATATCAAAGAAATAAGATGAACTTTCATGAACAAGATACAAGTTATTCAAGATATTCCAGCAAGCACGTTTAACAAGTCATGTCAAGAACTTTGGCTATCATGTTTCAAGCAAGTAAATTACCCTTTTTCGGGCCACGCATTTCATGTAAAGTCAAGTACGATTCAAGTACAAGATGTGTGTGGAATGTCCAATCAAGCAAGTCAAGTACTCGGTATAATGCCAGATACCTTATCATTTTAACTCCCATGGGCACAAGTACTTTCGGGTGCTCCTCCCAGGACCAGATCGGGCCCTATATGCGCAGGCATTTATCATGTGTTTTGACATCCACTCTTGTTTATATAGCCAATATAGAATTTCAATAATCAAGCTTGTAGATACGTATGACAACTTCGATAGAAAAGAGTCCAAAATATGACAAAGGACATAGAATGGCGATAATAACGGTATAATCACGAGTTCGATAAAACTAGGTAGAATATGGTTCCCTTAACTTAGGTACCATGACAAATCAATATGGACATTCTTTATATAGAATTGAGGTCCACATGAACATTAGATCAAGCAAGATACCCTCATTCTTATCATAGAATTGGGGTTTACAAGAATGACACGATATGGCATGATATCATCATCCCATCAAGAATTTCTTATGATATACTCTTTGTATAATCATAAGGGCCGGTATACCATGTTTCTTTAGAGTGACATGGCATCAATAGTGTAATGGGTTTTTAGGGTACAACCAGCTCAGTCGGCCTTGAGGGAATCCAAGGCTACGAGGAGTCTTACGGAGGTCTCTATGACTAACTCGCTAGTCCAAAGGAACGGAATGTCCGATGGAGAGCTTGTATGTCAATGAGAATTGAGTGTGATCGATAAAACACCGTGAAAAGTGGGACTATACTCACGGAGTGGAGAATAGTGCCGATATGTATATATATTATGATATATAAAACCATCGGTTAGCAAATCAGAGGAAAAATCAGTTTACAGTAAAATAACGACTTAGGTCAAGTCGTTTCTCAAGTAATTAACGCCTAACAGAAGGGCGTTTACATATGGTCCGTTTTTGCAGAATTTTCAATAATTTCAATAATTTATCTAAAATGCGCCTTCGTCAGGGGCGTTTCTTCAAGAGTTGACGACTACTGTAGCAGGCGTCTTTTATTTACAATAATTTTCGGAACATATTTATTTTCAGAAATTATCAAAAACGCGCCCTTGGCAGGGGCGTTAATCATTAAATTCTTATTTTCTCAGAATATATATATTCCAGGATTTTAACAGATACGCGCCCTAGTAAGGGGCGTTTATTTTTAATTCACGCCCTGTGATGGGGCGTTACCACAGGGAAAAACGACCTAGTCTAGGTCGTGAATTCAAGAAATATCAGGAATTAGCAAGATTTGCACGATAATCAAGGATAACAATCATATAGTCATGACAGGAAAATTGGCAGTAATTCAGATGCAGTATATTGGATTTGATGTTTCATGCTTATTGACTTTTAACCGTTAACAATTATTGATTGATTTCATGTAATTGCATGGATAATCCGTTCCGAAGATTTACATGAAATTAACGACTTGGACATGGTCGTGTCTTGTAAATTAGCGCCCTAGTTTGGGGCGTGTATTTTATAGTCACGCCCTTGCTAAGGACGTTTCTTTCAAGAAATTAACAGAAAGTCGTTCAGAAACTATAATAAACCAAACCATGTATATGCATGATAATTATTGTACTGTATCAATTTAGTTTGGGCTACAGTGACTTGAGAAAATCCTACCTTTGTTGATATCTGGAGATGGAACACGTGAATGACTTGATAAGAAGAAAAATTAATTTGATGAAGATGATGGCGACGATGATCTTCACTCAGCCTGTAGGGGAAGAAAGGAGATGAAGAACGTTAGTTCTTCATACACTAGAAACAGAAAGAAAGGAATAAGAAGAACAGTTATGTTCTTCACTTACTGTCGCAGAGGCTTGAATCAAATAGGTTTAGGGTTTGTTCGATCAAGACTATTTATAGGATTTTGGACGTCCTGTTAGGGTTAGTGTTCTAGTGGAAGTAATACTTCTATGATAGAGTCATTACCACGTTTGAACTCTTTCTAATGCTTATCACTTACTCTGAATAAGTTCTGGGTTCGAACGGTTCACGAACTGAATTAACGCCTTAGGTAAGGGCGTATATTCTTAAAAAGCGCCTAAGGGAGAGGCGTTCCTTGTTTAAAACACGCCCTTGTAGAGGGCGCTTCTTTGGCCTGACTTTTAAAAGTTCCGTCCCGTTACATGTAACGCCGTTAGGTACGTCGTGATTTATTTAAAACACGCCCAGGCAGAGGGCGTTTCTTTCACTTGCCCATTTTGGTCGCGTAAGAGGTGACGACCGTAGGTGTGGGCGTCCTTTCCTTATTCACGCCATGGGTAGAGGCGTTTCTTTATAAATTAACGCCTTAATAAGAGGCGTTATTTTTAATTTGTTTTATTTCGTCCAATTAACCCTATTCCTTTTATATATATTACTTCTGTAATATATGTTTTAATTCATTTCAATTATTCATTTATTAGGGTTGCTACAGATATGCAAGCAGAATCTCAGAAGAGAAGTACTGGAAAAGATGATCGGGGCAGATGTTAGGACATTTGACCGTTTAAATAACATAGTGGCAGAGGTCGAGACGTTCCTATCTAAGCGTCCGATCGCCAATGTCCCTGCTATGCAAAAAGGGAAAGCTGTTGATCGGCGGCCACCGCATTCAGAGGCCAACACTGTTGATTTCAAAACCTTTGAACAGCAGAAAGAAAAAAACAAGGCAACTGATGCTCCTCCGCCGTCAGGCCCAACAGAAATGAAAGAAAAGGTCTCCCTAAGAAATAAGATGAGGAAGGCATATTCATTCCCCAAAGATAAGACATGTGCACTATTCGATTGGGCTTACAAGTTCAACAAAGTAACATTGCCCGAACCGAAGAGACCCGCTGATGCAGCGAAGAAAGATGACCCACTGTTCTGTCCATATCACCGGGGACTGGGGCATACTATAGAAAACTGCTATGTCTTCAAAGATGTCATGAAAAGTATGTTCAAAAAGGGTGAGCTACAATTGGGAGATTACCAGGTGGACCCTCCACGCCCTCATGAACCTCCAGCAATGAGGATGGCTGCAAATATGATTTCTATATATCAGCAATTGCCCGAAGAGGCTGTTGAAGAATGCACCAGGTGCACTTATGAAGCATGCTTCCTTACCCCATTTAGGGATCAAGAGGGGTGGCAGACGAAGCCGGTGAAGACCAGAAAGAGGACATATGTTGCCGAAACAACGGGACCATCCATTCGGAATGCCACTTCAGAGCCGAGTGCATCCCCAGTTAAACCGATTTGGCGTCTAGCTGAGACACAGCCAGTCATCCGAATCCCCACCTACAATCGGATGAGACAGACTCCGCTTCCCATACAAAAAGAAATAAGTCCGAAGGCAAAACGTCTCCAACAGTACATCAACGGGCTCGACGAATATGAACAGATTGAGCCGAAGCCCCTACTGGTGAAAGATTGCATACTCTGGGAGCAGCTAGAAGAATTGACCATTGAAGAAAAACCAGAGGAAAAGTAGGGGAAAGATGATACTGAACCCTTCTGGGGGCAGGGGCCAGCAAAGCCAAAGCACCAGAAGAAGAAAAGGCAGTCACAGAACAGAAGAAAAAAGAAAGTCATGACAGTACACTGCAATACACTCTCGGTGCTGTTCACCTTGCCTGGGGAGGATGATGATGCAGAGGCATCGGCCACGCCATTGGAAGCCAACCATGCTGAAGCTTCAACCTCGGCGCATGCTACCCGTTCTGGGAGAAGATGGGGACGTCCCCTGCCAGCCAATCATAATATCATTTTCAGGGGAGAGCAACCTTATCAGATACCAGAGCCGAAAGTGCGAGGTGTCCAGATCCCTCCTCCTGCTAATCTATACCAAGAAGAGAAGAAAAGGGATGGAGCTCCGTCATTCCTTGAATTCTTATCCAGTTTAGAGGGCGAAAAGCCAGTACAAACTGCACCAGCCAGAAATAACAAGCGCCAGCAATCAACGGCTCTGAAGCCTAAGCAGGGTGAGGAAGAAGAAAGAGATTCTCCAGCAAAACCAAGGGCCGTCTTTCCAGAAGAAGTCCCTCAAGAAACCAACCAAGGAGCTGAAACAAGAAGTGGGCAGGCAATGCCGCAAGCACCTCGGGAGCCTCCAAAGCCCCGCTGGGCAGAAGAGATGCGGCTCTCCAACGTCCGGGTAGGCAACCGAATTATGAAAATGCTGAAGAAGCTCCCTACCAGATTCTCTATATGGGAAATTCTTTCCTTGAGCGAGGATGCCCGCCAAGCAATTATTGATGCCCTACAGTCACCAGCACAGTATGAAGCACTACTGACAGAAGTCAATTCTGGGCCGACAGTCACTTTCACTGAAGATGACATGTTGATTCCAAATCCCAGCCACAACAGGCCACTATACATGAGAGGACATCTCAACTGTCAGCCATTAAGCCGGATATTGGTAGATCTAGGGGCTGCTGTAAATATTCTGCCATACCGCATCTATCAGAAATATTATTTTGATATGCACCTCACGAAGGTCAGGGACATGAAGATTGCTGGCTTTAACCAGAAGTGTGAGACACCTTTGGGTATAGCAGATTTCAACCTCACCCTGGGGGACCTCACTACTGTGGTGTGATTCTATGTGATCGATTCCAACACCACATACAAGGCCTTGTTGGGGCGACCGTGGTTGCATGAGTACCAAATAGTGCCTTCCGCACTGCATCAAGGCATTAAGTACTGTCATGATGGCAAAGAAGAAAGGGTCTTCACAGATTTGCACCCCTTTGAAGTCTTCGAGTGCCATATGCTCGATGCATCCTATTATGCTGACATGCTGCAAAAAGATGAGAAGAAAGAAACTGTGACTAGTCAAGAGAAGTCGGTAGCGAAGACAGAGGATTGGTCTCCGCCGCCACCACGGGGCTGTGCCAAGAAGCATGAGGTATCCCATATCTCTCATGTTGGGGATTTTGCACGGATCACACCTCCAAGCATTCATCCCGATGATACTGATGAAGAAATGAAAGAAAAATATGCACAAGTCAGGGTACCGGAAGGGCTGGTTAAGCCAGTCACCAGTTTGGAATGCCAGACAGTGCTGCCACTCAAGATTATGGAGGTCCCTCGTTTCTGCGAGCCTCCCATCATATTCTACACCGGGGAGCCTGTTGAGGAGGACGATCAGGACTGCATGATTCCGGAAGAATCCACAAGCCGAATGGTGCCAATCACAGGCTTGGATTACACCACGCAACGGGTCTCGCAAATGTTCTCCAAACTTCAGATGCCTTCACTGCAGCCCGTTGCCCAGAAGAAAGCATTCCAAGAGCTCTGGGATCCGCCCCAGAATAATAAGGAATTGATGAAGATCACCCAGCACCCGGGATTGGGCTACACTCTACAAGAATACTATGAAGCCGAGGTAGATGTCATCTCCGCCTTCTTTTCACATGAAGATCCTCCTGGGATGGGCTATGATGATTACCCCTCAGAAGATGAAGAGATTATATATCAGTCTATACCGGATGATGGGCCTTCCAATAACCAGCCCGAGGCAGAAAAGTCTGATGAAGCAAATGTATGCCGGTGCTGGGAGGAACTGTCTTGTAAGGAAGACCTGTTCCAGGCCGAAGCAAAGTTTGACACGGGAACCCCGGATGAAGACCAGATTTCTAATGATACAAGAGAATGCTTAGAGTTTGAATATATTCTGGAAGAAGTTTGAGCTCTGCAAAATATAAATTCCCCAGAGGAATCTACGCCAGCAAGGCCTCCGGAAGTGGAAGACCTAATCTTTGAGCCTTACACGGAGCCGGTCATGTCCCATGGTCAGGCTGAACAAAGTCACATGGTTTCTGCCCTGTATGATGAATCATCATTGGCCGAGGTCCGACAAGAAGAATTAGAGAATTCTGAAACTGAAGAAAACTATATCCCGGGGGGCTTCGTCGATTTGCAAGAGGCTCCGCCCGAAGTTGAAGATGGTGGCCAGGCCACCGTTGATGAGCTCGTGGAAGTAAACTTGGGGACAGAGGAGGGACCAAAGCCAACCTTTCTCAGTGTTCGGCTGGAACCAAAGGTCCGAGAACATTACATATAATTCCTGAGGGAGTTCAAAGACTGCTTCACTTGGACGTATGATGAAATGCCAGGGTTAAATCCCGATGTAGCACAACACCTGCTGGCGATTAATTCAGAAGCCAATCCCGTAAAACAACCGCCCAGGAGGATGCGACCTAAGCTGATCAACCAAATCAATAAAGAGGTCGACAAGCTTATTGATGTTGGCTTCGTCGAAGAAAATCAGTACACTACATGGCTGGCGAACATAGTCCCCGTGAAGAAGAAAAATGGGCAGATCAGAATATGTGTTGACTTCCGAGACCTTAATAAGGCTTGTCCGAAGGATGATTTCCCAGTACCAATTACTGAAGTAATGATTGATGCAACCACTGGTCATGAAGCCCTGTCATTCATGGACAGTTCATCCGGATACAACCAAATTTGGATTGCTGAAAAAGACAGAGTACACACTGCATTCCGCACTCCAAAAGGGATATTCCACTACAAAAGAATGTCGTTCGGCCTTAAGAATGCCGGCGCTACTTACCAAAGAGCCATGATGAAAATTTTTGACGATTTGCTCTTCAAGAAAGTGGAGTGCTATGTTGATGACCTGGTGGTGAAGACCATAAAGAAAGAAGATCATCTGCAGGACCTGAGGGTAGTGTTCCAAAGGTTGCGAAAATATGAGCTGAAAATGAACCCTATGAAGTGCGCCTTTGGCGTGACCAGCGGAAAATTCCTTGGATTTATTGTCCGGCACAGGGGTATTGAGATTGATCCGTCCAAGATCAAGGCTATTCAAGAGCTCCCCCCACCGAAGAATCTGTCTGAGCTAAGATCTCTGCAAGGGCGTCTGGCCTACATCCGACGATTCATATCAAACTTGTCGGGTCGTTGCCACCCCTTTCATAAGCTCATGATGAAAGATGTGCCGTTCATGTGGGACAACGGATGCCAAGAGGCTTTTGAAAAGTTGAAGGAATACCTCAAGACCCCTCCAGTATTGGGGGCACCAGTCAAGGGCAGCTGATGGGACACACCCTTGGACCTAGCAAGCAAGCACAATTGCATTCAAATGGGCCAAGTTGGGCCACCGCTCTATCGTCGCTCACCCAAACCCGGGGTGACTTGGCAATGCCAAGGTGAGGTTGAGGGGTTGGGCCCTTGCTGGTAGAGGGCCAGCAAGGCCAAGACTTGATTCCCAATGGGTATGGATGCCCAAATCAAAGGGGGCCGACAAAGTGCCAAGGGCCCCGGTTGCAATTTCCCACGGGGATCACTCAAGACAACGGGGCTTAAGGATCGGGCTCTCACTCGCTTAACCAACGGAATCAAGAACTAATATTGAAAGACAAGCACTAAATGGAGCGAGGTTAGAACACTTACTCGACCGGCTTGAAGAAACCGGTCCCGCTCGGAGACGAGGACGAGCGGGGAGGCGGTGGATCCCCACACGCCACGGCGGTGAAGCTTGACCTGCTCAAACCAATTACAACACTACGCCTCTCGCAGGAGGGGGATCTTGGGGTGGGGGTTAAATGATTACAATCAAAACTACCTCCACACAGGGAGGGGCCTTCAGCTGGCCAAGGGGGAGGGGAAAACTAAGTCGAAGATGGTGAAGCAACGAAGATGCCAAATCTGCCTCCTTTCAGCCAAAGGGGATAGACAGTCGGTGCCGGAGCTATAGATCTGCCTCTGGAATTTTGCCGGGGACGAGACCAGTGGGGAACTCTTCGTTAAAGGAGCTGGGATGCTTCAGAATTTTTTTAATTTCTCCTGGGGTCACTTCCGGTCGGGGCGGGAGCTCGAACAGGGCCTCTGATTCTCGGACTAGCAGTGACAGGTCACCAATAGTGGGAAGAAGAGGCTGTCCCGGCCGCTCCCGAACTCCGAATTAGATGCCGTCAGTGCCGTTAGAACCATGGGTAAGTCCTATTTGTAGTAAAAGAAACGGGGACACCAGAGAATGCCGGAGACGATCTGTGGCATCAGAAGAGTGAGGAGGGGTCGGTGCAGACTGTGGAAGACAGAGTCGCGCGACCGTGGAAGAAAATTGGTAACTTCTGTTCCCGGATGCTGAATGGACTTCTGCTTCTTGTTTCTGAAAGTAGACAGGCCGAGGAAGAACTTTTCAGAAGACCTTGTGGCCTGATTCCTTCTGGGCTCGTTGTGATGAAGCTTTTCCTCCGGTTCTGGAACTCTGCAGTGGCCGACCTGCGCAGTCGGGGAAGAACAGGGTTCCTAGGCAGCACCGAGCTCCGATGAGGACGAAACCACTTCCGTTACGAAGAGGACAGGCAGCCGCTTCTGTGGATGCCTCTTATACCTTTAGAATCTCAGGTAGCTGACCGTGATGGCTTCTGCAAGCTACTGGTATCTCTGCATCATTTGGACAGCAACCTGCAGACTTTGTTGAAGCCACCAAAATGACCTAAAGAAGAAGATGGAGGATGTGTATGTGTGAAAGGGGTGATGGGGGTGAAATATGAAGTTTGTGGGAGGGATGGGGATGCTAATGGTGATAGGAAAGAGATGGGAGGGGGGCAGGGGGCGCAGGTTCTCAGCTGGAGGTAGGGGAAGGTGGGTGCAAGGGATGAGAATGGAGGGAGGTGGGAGGGGCGACCCTAACTAGAAGGGAGGGGAGGGGGGCGGCCAAAACATGGAGGGAAGGTGGATTTCAAATTTGAAATGGCTTTGGAAGTTGAGAGATGGTGTGGGGAAGTGGAGTGATTGTGTTGGAATGGAGAAGATCTGGTTGGAATGGGGAGTATGGTGTTGGAATGGGGAGATTCCTACCTTGGGACTAGGGGGTGTAGTAAATGGGGTGTGGGGAAGTGGGGGGGCTTTAATGGTGGTAGGTGGGGGTTGGAGGTGGAAGGGTGGAGGGGGAGGAGAGAGGAATGGGGCGAACCCCTTAGTGGAAGGAGAGAGAAGAGGGATAGAGAGAGAGGAGGGGTGGGGAATCACTCCCCTAGGGCTTCTCACCCAACTATAGGATTCACTCCACTAAACTAGATTTGAATACTCAAATGGAAATCTTTTGTATTGAATCATTCATTAAGTTCCAAATGAAGGAAATGGGGCCCTATATATAGGAAGCCCACATTTTACAATAAGTCCCTTACAAAAAGACTCAATAACAAATAACCGAAGGGGTAGGGGGGGCTCATGGGCCAAGCCCGAAGAATTGGGCCCAATAGCACATTACACAATCTAATGACACTCAAACTTAGGAAAATAAATGCAAGACCTAGGGACACGACTCAAATAAAATAAAAATTACATCAAATGACTCAAATAAATAGCACAAAAGGATAAGTGGGCCTTTATAGAGAGAGGCCCGAACTCAAATGATGTCGGAGTGTGAAGAGGACCCTAGCCAAAGGGAATTGTGGATGATGTCTCCATCAGCAGCCCTTTAATCCTCTATATAGCAGCCACGCATTGTTCGCTGGGGGCAATGTTAGCTCAAATAAACGAAGATGGAAAGGAGCAAGCCTTATATTACCTTAGTAGAAGGTTGATCAGGACTGAAGAAAGCTATACTTACATAGAGAAGACTTGCTTGGCACTGGTTTTCTCTGTTAAGAAGCTCCGACACTATATGCTGTCACATGAAATCAGATTGATATCTACAGCAGATCCGCTCAAATATATATTGACTCAGCCGGCACTCAAGGGTCGACTAGGCAAATGGGCTGTGATTCTGATGGAGTCCGACATCATCTATATACCTCAAAGGGCTATAAAGGGCCAGGCTGTGGCTGATTTCTTTGCAGAGCACCCTGTACCAGAAAGTGCCATGCTCGAGACTGAGCTCCCTGATGATGAAGTGCTCGAAGCCTGTCAAACTCAGCTAATCATGTGGCAATTATATTTTGATGGGGCATCAAGAACAGAAACTGATTCCAGTGGGAAAACAAGAATACGTGTAGGGGCCGGCATTGTGCTGAAATCACCGGAAAGAGAAGTGTTGCACACCTCCTGTTCTATAAATAAGCCATGTACCAACAATGAAGCTGAATATGAAGCTCTGATAATTGGTCTCCAGGTCGCCCTCAGTATGAGTATTCGGGTGCTTCAGGTATTCGGTGACTCAATGTTAGTGATAAAACAAATACAGGGAGAATTCGAAGTGCGAAAGCCAGAATTGAACCCCTATTATCAAAAGGCTATACGCCTCATGGCGAATTTCTACCACATTGAGCTCAATCATGTGGGTCGGGGATGTAATGCTCAAGCTGATGCACTGGCAAAGCTGGCCAACTCACTATCAGTCCCACCAGATGAGACGCTCAACATTATAGTCATGAACAGGCGGCAAGTCCCCAGCATGCTGGAAGCGTATCCTGAAGAATATGAGATTGATGACGTTGATTGGAGACAGCACCTACTGCAGTGGTTCCTACACCAACAGCTGCCCAAGAACAAAGAAGAGAGAATGAAACTCCTAAGGACCAAAGATTCTTATGAATGCAGAAATGGAACTCTGTTCCGAATCATGGCGGACGCCTGCAAGAAGATTTTGCTTCGCTGCCTATCTACTGAAGAAGCTTGGCAAGCAATGAAAGAAATACATGCTGGGATAGCAGGGGCACACCAGGCTGGGCCTAAGATGAAGATTGAAATCAAGAAGCTGGGTTATTATTGGCCCACTATGTTTGAAGACTGTTGCCAATTTGCAAAGTCATGCCAGAAATGCCAGGAGCATGCCACTGTACCCAGAAGGCCCCATGTAGCTCTACACCCTACAATTCCCAGCTGGCCTTTTGCTCAGTGGGGAACTGATGTGGTCGGGCCACTACCGACTTCCTCAGCTGGACATAAGTACATCCTAGCTATAACAGACTACTTCTCCAGGTGGGCGGAAGCAGTAGCGCTCAGAGAAGTGACTGGTGAGTTGGTTGCCAGATTCATCAAGCACAATATCATCTTCCGGTTCGGGGTCCCCAGCCGGATAATTTCTGATAATGGGAGCCACTTCAAGAACCAGAAGATATATCAGCTTGTCGAGAAGTACAAAATTGAATGGAGGACCTCCACTCCTTACAATCCACAAGCAAATGGACTGGCTGAAGCCTTCAATAAGACACTATGCACCCTGCTGGCCAAGGTCGTCGGTTCTAACAAAAAGGACTGGGGTGAGAAGATGTATGAAGCACTGTGGGCATATCGCACCATCTATAAAACCCCCACGGGTTGCTCACCCTATTCACTGTTGTAGGGCTCTGAGGCAGTAGTCCCCATAGAGCTAGAGGTACAGTCACTCAGGATTGCAGTCCAGCATGGCTTAGTTCGTGACGAACAAACCAATGCTGAAAGGAGACTTGAAGAACTGGCTGAACTGGAGGGGAAGCGTCTGCAAGCCCAGAAGAATATCTAGATGTACCAAGCCCGCATGGCAAATGCCTTCAATAAGCTCGTCAAGGGGCGGGAATTCAAGAAAGGAGACCTGGTCATGGTCAAGAAAAGGGAAGTCATGGCTTCCAATCCAAAAGGTAAACTTGCTGCTAACTGGTTGGGTCCATACGTAATCCAGAGGGTCTACGAGGGCGGAGCCTACGTGGTTGTCAACCATCGAGGGGAAATTCAGTTCTCGCCACTCAATGGGAAGCATCTGAAACTCTATCATGCTGCACCACTGCCTGCTGGGGAAGTGGCAAATGAACAGACAAGTCAAGACTGATGACAATCAGATGATGAAGCCCTATTCGGACCCTTCGTCCGGATCAGATAATAAAACCCTACTCTTCCTGGTGTTAAAAAAAATGGGACTAAAAAATAGAGATGTCCCGCCAGACTTGTTCGGGCATTCTGAACAAGGGCAAAAATGGCCAAAATCCAGCTGTGGTGAAAACCCGAAAGGGCACTGCAGGCAAAATCGGGTACCCCGCCACGTGAAAACCCGAAAGGGCGCGTGGGCAAAAGCAAGAGGGGGCTGGCTTCGGCGAAAACCCGAAAGGGCACTTAAGCCAGTAATGTGGTAATTTAAAGTTCCCTTTTTCACCCTTCCTAATAAAACTCTGAGAAGGACGATCATCATAAAGTCCCACTGGAAACCCTGTCCAACAATCTTTCGGCCCTTGTCATCATTAACAAGATCGGCCGGCTTACTCCTTTAACTTGGACCCTTCGTCCCTGTTAAGTGAATCTACCCCTCCGGCAAATGGCTTCGTGCCTAAGCTGCTATCAGTCAGCATCAGTTCAGACCTTCCGTCTAGACTGCATGAAGAAATATCATCCTTCTTTGCGTTGGTGTCTACCCCACATCAACGGTAAAACTTACGTACACATTTCCCGGTGAACGGACCCATGCCTGAGCTGCTGCACAGCGACGTCACTCAGACCCTTTGTCCGAGTAGACGATGAAACCACTCTCCTTTGCGTTGATGTTTATCCCGCACCAGCGATAAAATCCACATTCCTGGCAAACAGCTTCATACCCAAGCCGCCATCCACCAACTTCAGTTCAGACCTTCCGTCTGAATTGCATGATGAAGCCCTACTCTCCTTTGCGTTGATGTTCACCCCACATCAATGAATGGCACTCCGCCCTGACCAAACTACCTTCACCCTTAGTCTAGTGGCATTCTGCCCTAACCGAGCTACTTTAAACTTGGTCTAGTGGCATTCTGCCCTAACCAAGCTACCTCAAACTTGGTCTAGTGGCATTCCGCCCTGATCGAGCTACCTTTACCTTGGTTTAGTGGCACTCCGCCCAGACCGAGCTACCTTCCCCTTTTTTTTTTAATGGAAAGCCCTACCTAGGGACAGATGGAGGTACCATCTGGCCACTAGGGGGTGAATTTTATTACTGAATAAGGGTAAAAGAATAATGATTACATCATGCGGATGCTGGGCATACCCAGCTTATCCAAACGTGCCTCTCCCTTTATAGTAGAGGGTAACTCATTGTAAGAATAAAAAATATTACACTTGGATGAGCAGGCTAAGGAGGCCACGAGATCCGCAACTTTGTTCCCTTCTCTGTAAATGTGGACAAACTTGTCATGCTGAGTAGTAGATCTCCATATCTCTCTGGCATGTGATACTATAGACCATGGACAGCGATATTCCTTATTTATGACTTTAACAAGTACTTGTGAGTCACACTCAATGTAAGCTGGACAATCTGAAATTGTGTGGAGGTAATGGATGCCATCTTGTAGAGCTCTTGCCTCTGCTATAAGACTGTTAGACTTCCCATAAAAGTGGGAGAAAGCAAGCATGACATTCCCACAGTGATCCCTGATGACACCGCCTCCTCCAGAATTTCCATCGGTTTTGCAAGCACCATCAGTATTTAATTTTAGGAAAGGCCATGGGGGGCAGACCCATTTTATGGCTTTCAGCTGAACTCTGATAGAAGGTTTAGTGGCACTCCGCCCTGGCCGAGCTACTTATATCTTAGTCTAGAGGCACTCTGCTCTGACCGAGCTACCCTTATCTTGGTCTAGTGGTACTCCACCCTGATCGAGCTACCCACGCCTCAGTTTAGCAGCACTCTGCCCTGGCCGAGCTCGCATATAATAAATAACATCGCCAATGCAGGTCCTACGCCCGAATCGGCTCAAATCTGTCCGTGGCGCTAGCATTACCTTCTTGCTAACGAATAAGCCTTTTCTCGACGCAAGGCCTTGTGCCCTAGTCGACTCTCTCAATATCCTCCTCTTATACGAGTCCAAAAAAAGAAATGATAAAAAAAATGATAAGAAATGGGGGCTTAAAATAGAAGTGCCCCGCCGGACTTGTCCAAAACATCTTGGACGAGTGCAAAAATGGCAAACAACCCGACTGTGGCGAAAACCCGAAAGGGCGCTACGGGTAAAATTGGGTACCCCGCCACGTGAAAACCCGAGAGGGCGCGTGGACAAAAGTAAGAGAGGGCTGGCTCCGGTGAAAACCCGAAGGGCACTTGGGTCAGTAATGTGGTAATATAAAAAGTTCACTTCATGAATCTCCTTCAGCAGCACATCCACCGCATGTCCCACCGATGATGAAACCCCATTGGTCATGAGACATATCGTCTCGATCAATGCTAAAGCCCATCTCGGAGTAGACCTTCCGTCTGTTCCGATAAAACCCTTCCACTTTCTGTCTGAGACCCACCACGGTAAAACCTACCCAGTTTAGATCTTACATCTATTCTGACGAAACCTATCATATGTCTATACCGATGATGAAACCTGCTGTTGATCGATTGGCACACTGCCCGATCAACGACGAAACCTAGCCGGCTTAGACCTTACGTTTATCCCGATGAAACCTATGAAATCCTTGCATTGGTACGAATCCAATACCGATGATGAAACCTGCTGTTGATCGATTGGCACACTGCCCGATCAACGACGAAACCTATCCGGTTTAGACCTTACGTCTATCCTGATGAAACCTATGGAACTCCTTGCATTGGTATAAACCCAATACCGGTGATGAAATTAGCTACTGATGGAACGGCACACTGCCTGATCGATGCTAAAACCCATCCAGGGTAGACCTTCTGTCTGCTCTGATACAAACACAATATGTTTCCTCAAGTCAATTCGGACCTTCCGTCTGGATGGATAATGAAATCACATTCCTTTGCGTTAATGTTAAACCCCACATTAACGATGAAATCTACATCCCCAGCGAACGGCTTCGTGCCCAAGCTACTACCCCCAATTCTTTAAGTCAATCCGGACCTTCCGTCTGGATAGATGATGAAATCCTATTCCTTTGCGTTAATGTTAAACCCCACATTAACGATAAAACCTGCATCTTCAGCAAACGGCTTCGTGCTTAAGCTGCTACACACATCTCTTAAGTCAATCCGGACCTTCAGTCTGGATAGATGATGAAATCATATTCCTTTGCGTTAATGTTAAACCCCACATTAACGATAAAACCTGCATCTTCAGCAAACGGCTTCGTGCTTAAGCTGCTACACACATCTCTCGAGTCAATCTGGACCTTCCGTCTGGATAGATGATGAAATCATATTCCTTTGCGTTAATGGTGAACCCTACATTAACGATAAAACCTGCATCTTCAGTGAACGGCTTCGTGCTTAAGCTGCTACACACGTTCTCAAGTCAATCCGGACCTTCCATCTGGGTAGATGATAAAATCCCATCCCTTTGCGTTAATGTTAAACCCCCACATTAACGATGAAACCTACATTCCCAGCGAACGGCTTCGTGCTCGAGCTGCTACACACATCCTCAAGTCAATCTGGACCTTCCGTCTGGATAGATGATGAAATCCTATTCCTTTGTGTTAATGTTAATCCCCACATTAACGATTATAGTCATGCTCTTGATGAACGGCTTCGTGCCTAAGCCATGGAACACACTCAAGTCGACCCAGGCCTTTTGCATGGGTGGACGATAAAACCCCATACCCCTTTCATTGATGTTAACACCCACATCAATGACGATGCATACACAAGTTGAGCACATGGATTAACAATTTACAAAGCCAAAGTCCTAGTGCAACAAAAAAAAAGAGAGACAAAATGGGGCTAAAAATAGAGATGCTCCGCCAGACTTGTTCAAGCATTCTGAACAAGGGCAAAAATGGCCAAAACCCAGCTGTGGTGAAAACCCGAAAGGGCACTAAAGGTAAAATCGGGTACCCCGCCACGTGAAAACCCGAAAGGGCGCGTGGGCAAAAGTAAGAGGGGGCTGGCTCCGGTGAAAATCTGAAAGGGCGCTTGGGTCAGTAAAGTGATAATTTAAAAAGTTCCATGCCGATGACATGCTACCTTCATCTCCCACCATTTACAATAACCTTCCATTTGTCGCTCAGCATCTTGCCCGATCAGCGATAAAACCCTTCCAGGATAGACCTTATGTATGTCCTGATAAAGTCTTCATACCTCTTTCAAAAGTCCCACCGACGATAAAACCCATCACCACTCTTATGAAACCAGCTATTGGTCGGCCGACACATTGCCCGATAAATGATGAAACCCTATCCAGTTTAGACCTTACGTCTATTCTGATGAAACCTATGAAATTCATTTGCATCGATATAAACCCAATATCGACGATGAAACCAACCGTTGATCGACCGGTACATCGCCCGATCAATGATGAAACCCGTCCAGTTTAGACCTTACGTCTATTCTGATGAAATCTATGAAATTTCTCTGCATCGATATAAACCCAATATCTATGATGAAACCAACTGTTGATCAACTGACGCATTGCCCGATCAATGATAAAACCCTATCCAGTTTAGACCTTACGTCTATTCTGATGAAACCTATGAAATTCCTTTGCATCGATATAAACCCAATATCGATGATGAAACCAACCATTCATCGACCGACACATCGCCCGATCAATGATGAAACCCGTCCAGTTTAGACCTTACGTCTATTCTGATGAAATCTATGAAATTTCTCTGCATCGATATAAACCCAATATCGATGATGAAACCAACTGTTGATCGACCGGCGCATCGCCCGATCAATGATAAAACCCTATCCAGTTTAGACCTTACGTCTATTCTGATGAAACCTATGAAATTTCTTTGCATCGATATAAACCCAATATCGATGATGAAACCAACCGTTGATCGACCGGCACATCGCCCGATCAATGATAAAACCCGTCCAGTTTAGACCTTACGTCTATTCTGATGAAATCTATGAAATTTCTCTGCATCGATATAAACCCAATATCGATGATGAAACCAACTGTTGATCGACCGGCGCATCGCCCGATCAATGATAAAACCCTATCCAGGTTAGACCTTACGTCTATTCTGATGAAACCTATGAAATTCCTTTGCACCGATATAAACCTAATATCGATGATGAAACCAACCGTTGATCGACCGGCACATCGCCCGATCAATGATGAAACCTGCCCAGTCTAGACCTTACGTCCATTTTGATGAAACCTATAAAACTTCTTTGCAATCGATATAAGCCCAATATCGATGATAAAATCAGTCACTGGTCGATCGGCACGTTGTCCCGACTGGCTTTGAAACCTACCCAGGATGGACCATTCGTCTGTTCTGGATGATACTCTAAAACATTTTCATCCACATTTCTGCAAACAACCTCACTTGCGGCACATGTGGCCAAAAAAAAAAAAAAGATATCCGCTACTACCTACAAAATTCGGTTTAAGCACCCTCCGGATACTGTCACGCGGTGGAGCGAGTTCCCCATCCTTTCTCTGAAGGGGTGGACGCTCTCCTGCTAAATACGGGCTATCCGCATGAGGATTGCTAAAACTGCTACCGAATCATCAGTAAGTAATGGTGATGCAACAAGTGAAGAATAGCCACACATGAGACCAGCATAAAGATTCATCTTCATTATATAAAGAAGAAAAAGAGTACAAAAGGATCCCCCGAGGGGGAATTGTATTACAAAAAAAAAGGAGAAAAGAGATGTTCACTGGCGCCGGAATATGTCTTCGAAGGCCAGAAGACCCACATACGGAGCAGCCCCCAACTCATGGAGACGAGCCTCCTCCTCCTGTAGCCGAGCAGACTCGTCCTGAAAAGATGCTACCTACCCCTCCAACAGAGCTGTTGTGCCCATGTGGTTTTGATGATGGTTTTAATGGTGGTTTTGATGATTGGCTTTTGAAGTGAGTTATTCACTGTGAGTCATCGTGCTGTGTGAATCTTCATGCTAGTATTCACTTTCTGATCATAATGCAGTTCTTCATAAGTTCTGATATGGCATTGCATATTTGATTATGTTCAGTCATGTTACTGTTTCTCCTTAGACTGAAGTTTGATACTACAGCGTTGACCCATCGAACTGTAGCGTCGACGCTGCCAAGGCACTCAGAGGTAGCAGTAAGAAATATTTGATCTGTTGCGTCCACGCTGCTTGGGCAATGTGTTGACGCTTGGTGCCTCTTTAACTTTGCTGCATTTATTCATTGGTCTGGTCTGCAGTGCGTCAACTCATTGTGTTGATGCGTCGACCCTTCAGTCATACCTGTCTCTGTCTACACAGCAGTGCGTCGACCCACCCTTGCTGATGCGTCGACCCATCAGAACATTGTTCTTTATAGTAAGCCCACACATTGGTCTTCTTGACTCAAGGTCTATACATCCGGAAAGGGGCTAAGTCTATACAGTCTCATGCTCAAATCCTTCAAAGTCCATACATTGGACTATAGCGTCCACTGGTCTTGCCTTGGTCCAAGACTATACAGTGCACTGTGCAGCCTGTTCGTGTTCAAGTGTATTGGTGAAGTCTATAAATCGGTCCTTCACCGTCTCATGCATTGTCTCTGCCAATGTCTCATTTAGAGTCTTCCCTATGTTGAAGTCTGTACAGGGTGAACTGTGCATCACTTCTCGGAGTATATACATTGGCCTCCTTGCCTAAAGTCTATACATTGGATTGTTTCGTCAAGTGTATACAGTCTTCTATTGAATCTCCAAGTCTCTACAATGAAGTCTGTACATTGTCCGTCTTCATTAGCGTCTTGATATTTGAAGTCTATACATCCATCGTGGAGCCTCATGTCTACACATCGCTTCGCTCCATCAAGTCTGTACAGCATCCGTTGTCTAGAGTTCTTGAAGTATATACATTGGACTGTTTCTTTCGAAGTATATACAATACAATGTACATACTTAGACCTTATGACTTCATTCTTGTTGTTGAAGGGAACAGGGTCGACGCTAGAGCTTAAGGCGTCCACGCACCAGTGAAGATGCATCCACGGATACTCTTCACAACGTCAACTCTACGCAAAGGCTGCGTCAACTCAGCCACTCAAGAAGCAGAGGCCTTGTCAAGAATATTCCAATGCATCAACGCAGCAGTGGAGCAGCGTCGACGCAACAGTTAAGAGAGGCTAGACTGGTTGCTCACTGGAACGCATCAATGCATCAACGCCACGGGTTGGAAGCGTCGATGCAGCAGTTAAAAAGGCTAGGCTGTTTGCTTGCTGGAACACCAATGCGTCAACGCAACATGCTGATAGCGTCGACGCAGCACGCCCATCTGTTGAAGACTTGATCACTGGATCACAGATGCGTCAACGCAGCAGGCTGATGGAGTCAACGCAGCAGACTTGAGTCCTGCTGGTCGAATGTCGTTGAATTGACGGGCACGTGATCCGAGGTGCCTGGCTCGTGAACCAGGATACTGCCACGTGGTCCGAATTTCTAGGGCAGGAAACGTGGAAGCCACACTCACCCAGTGTGCTGCTGCTGATGCTATATATACGAGTCTTCATCCTCTGTAGAAGATCGATCGAAGCCAGGGAGCAGAAAGCCCTTCGATCCAGAAAAAGAAAAGAGGAGGAAAAAAAAGAGAAGAAGAAGAAATAGAAGAAGAGTGAGCCGGCAGAAGAAAAAAGGGTTGCAGAGAAGGAGGAGAGAATAGCGTGAGAGAAAAGGAGAGCAGAGGAGAAAGAAGGAGAGATAGAGAGAGAGAGAGTTCGTGGAGAAGAGGGAAGAAGCTATTGAAGATCTATCCTCTGGTGTCTGGATTAAATCCAAGCCAGATCTGCTCGTTTGAGAGCTACATTCTTGTTCTTCATTTACAGCCTTCCGATTGCTGTGTATTTTCCGTTTCTTATTTTTTCTTTTTCATTTGGTTGTTCTTGTTCTTCCGATTGCCCTGCTGGGGATCGGGTTCCTCCTGTGGATTCAGGAGAAGGGAGACTTGTCTCCGGTTCTGGGCTTGTGGCTTGCAAGTCCAGGGGTCCCTCCGGTTGGAGGAAGAGAGGTCTGCGACCTCTGGTTGCTGGTGACGGGAAGTCACTGGCGGGTTCCCTCCGGTCTGGAGGAAGAGAGACTTCGGTCTCTAGTTTCCAAGTGGCTGGGAGTCACTTGGGGTGTCCCTCCGGTTGGGAGGAAGAGGGGAGGTTGTTCCCCTGGTCAAGCTGTGTGGCAACAACTGTTTACAGACTGAGTCTGCTTGGTTCTAGCATTGGCTAGTGAAGCCTTACTCTGGTTGGGAGTGAGGGGTGGATGTAGGTCTAGAGGACCGAACCACCTAAAAATCTTTTGAGCAATGGTTTGCTTTGTGTGATTGCTTATGCTAGATGCTTGGATAGACGCGCTTCATGTGTTTGCTCATAAGTTTAGTTGAATTAATTTTATTCTGTGATTGCGTCTAGCATCTGAGTTTTTAAATTGGGCATTATTCGTAGAAGGATACATTCACCCCCCTCTGTATCCAGGCCTAGCACCCTAACAGTTGATATCAGAGCGGTGTCTGCATACAAGGTCCAGTGACCTGCAGATTCGATCTTACAGTTTTGGGTGCTAATTTGTTCTTAGTGCATAAATATTCTTGTTGCCTTGAATTTACTCGCTATTTGGTTTCAATGGCTCTTCCACCCGTCTTTAGTGGTTCTGATTTCAGTCAGTGGTACACTGCATTACATGCTTATGTTAATTCTGCTAATCCTGATCTGTGGAAATTAATTTCACAAGGCCCTCACACCTTACCAACGAAAGTGTCCAAATGGATCGACAGACACAGATCAAAGGATGGAGAAAATCAGAAAGCTTTTAACCTGATGAAAGCAGCTACTGACAGAGCCTTATGGTCTTGTCTTCATAATTGCAGCTCAACAAAGGACATCCTGGATAGGCTGAAGCAATTTCACAGGGTAAACGAGGACAGCTGCATGATGGCTGACAAAAGCAATCAAAGCAGCAGCCAAAATGAAGATAATGATGATGAGGTAAATCTCTTCGAGAATTTTTCTCTTGATGATTGGGAGAATGCATATGCTGAATTGTTAGAGTCACATGAGAGCTTAAGAAAACATTATAAAAAGTTGAAGAAGGGTACTGGGATAGATAGTTCTAGCTCTTCATGTGAAAACTGTTCAAGTACGAAGCAATTTCATGATGCATGTCTGTCTGATAATCATATGTATAAAAATCAGAATGTAAAACTGAAGAAGGAACTTGAATGTGTTTACTCTGAACTAAACAAGCTAAAATCTGAAGATGACTCTCTCAGAAAACTCTCCAAAGAAGATGATGAAAAATCAGAGAAACTTAAACAGGAGAACAAATTGCTGATTGAAAAACTTAATGCCATAAAGTCTGTAAACATAGAATTACAGAAAGATCTTGAAAAACAGCAAAAAGATATGAAGGAAATTGAAAATGGAAGAAAGTATGAAGTCAATTCAGAAGATCAGCTTCTAATAAATCAATTGGTTCAAAATGATAAGCTTAAAAAGGAAATTGAAAAATTGAAGCTGTTAAACAGTGGGATGTCTGAAAGACTTCTTACTTTAGAAAGAGGAAAAACTGTTTGCATTGAAGATTCTGATGAACTGAGCAATCTGGAAAATGAAATTGAGAAATATAAAACTGCTAACAAAGTTTTGAATGAAGCTATGAATTGCAGTGAGCAAGAGATTGCCAGTTATGAGTTACACATTTCCTCACTAGAAAATGAAATTCAAGATCTGAAAACATCTCTGTCAAAGTTTGTGAGTGGACAAGAGAATCTGAATAGGTTGTTAGGAGTTAAAGTCAATACACAAAAGGAAGGGTTAGGCTACAACAATGTCAATAAAAAGGCTTTCAAAAATAAGCTAATGACATCTTTTATCAAAGCATCAGATGTAGGCACCACCTCAGAAAATAAACAACCAAATGTTCAGAAGAATCAGAAACAAACTGGAAAAATGGAAAAGGTCAGCCATGTGAAGAAAGGAGTGAATCACATTGAAAAAATGCATGAAGTACATCACTCGAACTTTCCTGCCACCAAGAAAAAGACTGATTTTAAATATGTTGAGAAAGTTCAATCTGTGCTTGACATGAATACACATACACATGCACATAAAAACAAGAAGTCATGTCATTACTGTGGTAGGGTTGCCACATTATGGATAATTGCTTCATTCTGAAACAGGACAACAAAAAGCATGCTAGGAAACATGTCTCTGCTCAGAACAAAAAGACTGCTCAGAACAAAAGGAAAACTGAATGCTTTCACTGTGGCAAATTGGGCCACAGGGCCATTGAATGCTGGCATGCTCAGGGTAGACAATTCAATTCTAAAACTGTTAAACTCCCTGCAAATGAAAATATTTTTGGAAGAAATATTTTTAGAGGCAAGCACAATGAGTGCTTCAAATGTGGGAAGTATGGCCATACAGTCAAGGACTGTTGGCATATTCAGGGTAGAAATGTGAATCTCAAACATGCTAAATTCCCTGTAAGACAATTTGTAAAACTTTCATGTTATAACTGTGGGAAGCTAGGCCACAGAGCTGGAGATTGTTGGCATGTTTAGAATAACTCTGCTAAACTCCATGTTGCGAAATTTACATGCCATCATCGTGGGAAGCCAGGTCACAGGGCTGCAACCTGTTGGCTGGCAGGATATCAAAACCAAACTGGTTTTGGTAAACAGAATGTTTATTCTGTTAACAAGGAGTCTCATGAATATGCACATAGAATTCATGCTAACAAGAATGTGCATAAATCAGATTTGAAAACTGATGCCTCTTGCCATCATTATGGCAAATCTGGACATTTGATGGATGGTCATCCTCTGATGAAATTTAATGATCATCAAGTTAAAAATGTGCTGAGAAAACCTGCTAGGAGTAATATTGTTTTGTCAGGACCCAAGACTTCTTGGGTACCTGTTTGTGCAAAATAACATTGCTATGCAGGTGTGCCTTGGGACTGGAATAACAGGGGTAATGATCCAAGGCATTCAAGAAGAAAACCCCATACTAAACTTTTCTGGTAAACTTCCTGATCTTCTTATTTTTAGTTTTAATGCATAGCAAGTGATGAGGACATCAAGAGCTTATGGGTTGTATTGTATGTATTGGCTTGTATAGGTGTGTAGTATGGGTTGTATTGGCTTGAAAGTGTGTAATTTTTGATTTCTTTCATTTGGGCTCTCTTTGTAAGGTTTAATTAAGCCATTGGGCCACATTTCTAGGAAGAGTCCATTACTAGGTATCATGGTTTAGGTCCACTTAAGGGTGCTACTTCATATTGGGTCATTTGGTTTTAAATGGGTCATTAAGGCACTTAAGGCCCAAATTGGGTTCCACTCTCCCATGGGCCATCTAAGTGGGAGTGGCCCATGACTAGCATGATATATTGGGTGGCTCTTGGCCCATGAATGGCCCTTGGCCCATGAAGGGGGGTGCCCTCTCTTTTGGCCTTATTAGGCTAGTTAGGTGTGATTTAGGTGAAGTGGAATGGAATTAGTCTAAGGTTGAATGGAGGTGGTCAAGTTAGATTAAAAAATTATATTTGGTGTGTTATTCACACTTCATCTCAGCCATTCAATCCTCAACCCTTGATCCAAGGGTCCACAATAGATTTGATTGGAGTCATATATAATGTTGTATTTTCATGAGAAATTCAATGGAAAAAATCAGAATTTTTGTGAATGCCTTGAAGCTTGGTGCGCCCCTCTCTCCTCCCTTGATGTTATTCCTTCCCCAACCCCAGATCTAGAGTGGATTCTATCTCCTTCCTCCCCTCTCAAACTCCGGTGATCGTTTGTGCCGCCGCCGCCGCCGCCGCCGTTCGTGCCGCCTTCGAGCCGCCACGGGATCATCTTCGGTTTTCTATCCTGCTGGATAGAGGTGCAGTTCGTGAATTCTTGAAGCCCGCCACGAGCTCAGATCTATTTGAAATTTTGAGGGTTGGTTCCTATCTTCTATCCCATTCTCCACAAAAAAATCCAGGTTCAAAAGCCACCGTTTCATATCTTTACCATTTCGTTCAACTCTCAATCTCAGATCTGTTCTGTCACTGTCTACAGTGACAGTAGCCTTGAGTTCTCCACCTTCGACCACTATTTTTATTTATGTTAGACCTCCCAATTTAACTGGGTGTTCTTTCCATCGTCCCCTACCACCATAATTTTTCTTAAATTTTTATCATCCTTCTACCTATTTTTAATAATTCATGTTCTACCGGAGCTACAGTACTTTCAGTCAGATCCCAGATCCGACCTTCATCCAGTAAACAAATCACAGAAAATCATAGACACATACAAACGTGTCCAAATGAATTTTTCTGTCTGGCCAACTCCATTTCCAACAACTTCTATGAAGAACACAACCCCAGATTCGGACGTCTACCTCGCAGTTAAAGGTAATCCACAGTCAAGTTCTCTGCAGGTCTGAGTCTTCGGTTACTGTACAATAGGAGATTGAAAATTCCATAAGTCAAGATCCGAGCAGATCCAGGCCAGATCTTTGGGCCTAGGTTGAAGAACTTCAAGCTAGATTTCCAACGGCGCCAGTCTCGTGTCGATCCGACATCGGGGCTGATCGCAGCGCCCATTCTCGCCGGAGCGCGCGCTGAAATATAGAATCGGTAGATTTCCGATCGGGTTTTCCGACCGGTGCCGAATAGAGCCGCCGGGCCTCCGGCCGGTGAACCAGCATGCCGCCATCCCAAGGAGCGACCCTCCGGGCATCCACCACTACAGCGGTGCCACCGGGTCCCACACGGCCCCTCCGGACAGCACGTGGGCCCCACCGTCACGTGTTCGGGTGTTGCCGAATCAACGCGAGAAGCCGCCCGTCAACCCGAATTCGGTCCTCCCGGACCCCATTGTGTAGCCCTTTACCTCCCTGCATGGAGTGGGCATGTTCCCATTGCTGTAATTATTGTGTGTTAAGTTTCCTGGGAGTACGAGTTTTCGGCCGGGTCCGTCTTCCCCACGCCGAGCGCGTGGAGGTATTGCATTCGCTCCCTTACTTGGCATTTTGCTTAATTTTCATATATACTTGCTTATGCCACTGCTAGAGAGCATGATAGGGTAATTAGCTCGCTTTCTATTTATATCACCGCTGCTGCGAGAGAGAGCGTTACCGTCCCGTGACCCGATCCGGGCACAAGTGAGAGCCGACCACCCTAGCTCACAGCCGATTTCTCAACTGCGCACATCCGACGCTTCCCTCGTTAAGGGGCAGTCACGAGCTTGTCGTGTCCGTGGTCTCGTCCCGCATCAATTTGGTATCAGAGCGTGTTTGAGTCTAGGGTGTCCAAAAAAAAAAGTGTCATTCATTAGTCATTTACGTCTAAGTCGTGTTTAGGGTCATCATTGTTTTAAAACAAACAAAAAAAAGTGTCTTTTTTGCATTGCATCCCTTTACTCGGTATATCAAAAGGTGTTGTCCGAACGTTAGGCTACGCCTATCGGGAAGGCCGTACACTTGCGCGAGTGACCTTCGGGTCGATTACCTTCGCCGTGTACCGCGTTTTGGTTAAGTCTAGGCGCATCATTTAGCATTAGTGTGTTTTGCTTTAGTCGGCGTCTTCTAGTCGGTGTGTTTGCATGCCCACTCGTCGGGGTACTCAGTACTCACCCCCACCACCACCTATGGCCAACCCACGGGATACCTCGGGAGACTTCCACTCCCTACAAGAGGCGATGATGGCCATTATGACTAGGTTGGACCAATCCGATGCTAACTTTCGGACTTTCTCCGATAATATGGATGGTCGCCTTAGAGCCATGGAGGGGCGCTTGGAGACCTCCGACAGGTCGGTCCAAGACCTCGTTGGGCGGTAAGATAGGATGTCACACGGGGACCCTCCAGGGGCAGCCCAAGGCCCACCCGCACCTCCTCCCGCTGTGGCCCAAGTCTAACCCGCTCCCATGGCCCAAGTCCAGGCCGCTCCCGCGGCCCAAAACCAGCCACCATAGGCTCCTCCACCGGCCCTTCCTCGGGTTCCCCAACTACCGCACCGTGACCTTGGTCTCGAGGACTATGGTTCCGACAATGCCTATGAGGGATATGGTCAACGCCGTCGTGGTTTTCAGCCACAACGAGATGAGGATGATGACCGGGTCCTTAAGACCATGCGAGCGGACCCTCCCGCTTTTTACGGGTCTTTGGATCCGAAAGTCTACCTAGATTGGGAGTTCGGCATGGACCGTTACTTTGAGTGGTATGATATGTCGGAGCGTCGAAGGGTCCGATTCGCCACCATGAAACTCATGGGGCAGGCACAAACCTATTGGAAGAATGTGGAGAGCCTACTACTTCAGCGGCTAGAACCCCCGATCGACACATGGGCCGAGATGAAGAATAAGCTTCGGCAAAAGTACCTTCCTCCCACCTACCGCCAGCGACTCATCGATAGATGGCAAAGTCTTAGCCAGGGAGACCGGTCCGTCTCCGAATACATCGCGGAGTTTGATGAGTACTTTCTACGATGTGGTGTCACGGAGGAGAGTACCATGCCCGTGTCCCGCTTTCGACGTGGTTTGCGGCCACACTACCAGTATGAGCTTTTCCGCCGCAATGCCAAGACGTTGGACGAGGCATACCAGGTTGCTCTCGAGATGGAGTAATTTGAGGGAGAGTTCGAGTCTAGCCATCGGTTGGGCCCCACCCCTCTCCGTAGTACCGAGCCCCGTCACTCCATAGGCCCACATCAGCGGCCTCCCATGGCTCGATCTCAGGAGCCCACCCGTCAGGAGCACTTCGCTCCACGGCCTCGTCCTCCTCCACCCCGGGATCTATTCCCACCCCAACCACCGGCACCCATTGCCCGTTCCCCGGCTCCTATAGCCTGTCCTCTGGCACCGACACCCCCTCCACTATTGTCCAAAGCACCTACATCTCCCCCACTACTGCCTACACCCCCTACCCGACGGGATGATAAGGGTAAGGCCCCTTTTATAGGAGAAAGTAGTCGGTCAAGAGTGCAGTGTTTCCACTGTCATGGGTTTGGCCACATTGCCAGCGAGTGTCCCGCTCGCACCACCCTAGCCTTAGGTGTTGGAGGATCTGTACCTCCCGAGCCTGAGTGTGTTGATTACGAGGCCGATGAGGCACTAGCCGAGGAGTACTATGCCTTGGGAGGAGAAGAGCAGGATGGCTCTCCTGTCGCCCAGGATGCTGCCACCTAGTGGGCTCATGCTACCACCTTAGTCTCGAGTCGTGCATGAGTCAGTGTGTTTTCTTATGTGGTTTGTTTGTGTGGTGTGTTTCGAGTCGATTGTTGTGTGTATTGCATGGTAAGTCTGCATGAGTCTTGTGCAAGCTCGTTGTCGGTCTCTTATGAGTAAGAGGCGAGTGGACTCACTTGATGAGTATGGGATCGGTTCCACATCTATACCCGGATCAGTCACCTATAGGGACTCAGTGGTGATTCCTAGTGAGTCTTCGAGCTGTTTTCTTCCCTTTTGAGAGTGCCCCTTCGGAGTGACCACCTTTAGCCCATAGCAGTTCGCATATCGAGTATATATGGAATGAGCAGGTGACGATCACTTGGAGCGGAGCATACCCGCGCTACTTGGCACGGTGACAGATCCGCCGGAGTACTCGAGCATCCCTACCCCTACTCGACGGGGTCGAGTTCCTCCCACCCGGGGAGAATTGATGAGGACATCAAGAGCTTATGGGTTGCATTGTATGTATTGGCTTGTATAGGTGTGTAGTATGGGTTGTATTGGCTTGAAAGTGTGTAATTTTTGATTTCTTTCATTTGGGCTCTCTTTGTAAGGCTTAATTAAGCCATTGGGCCACATTTCTAGGAAGAGTCCATTACTAGGTATCATGGTTTAGGTCCACTTAAGGGTGCTACTTCATATTGGGTCATTTAGTTTTAAATGGGTCATTAAGGCACTTAAGGCCCAAATTGGGTTCCACTCTCCCATGGGCCATCTAAGTGGGAGTGGCCCATGACTAGCATGATATATTGGGTGGCTCTTGGCCCATGAATGGCCCTTGGCCCATGAAGGGGGGCGCCCTCTCTTTTGGCCTTATTAGGCTAGTTAGGTGTGATTTAGGTGAAGTGGAATGGAATTAGTCTAAGGTTGAATGGAGGTGGTCAAGTTAGATTAAAAAATTATATTTGGTGTGTTATTCACACTTCATCTTAGCCATTCAATGCTCAACCCTTGATCCAAGGGTCCACAATAGATTTGATTGGAGTCATATATAATGTTGTATTTTCATGAGAAATTCAATGGAAAAAATCAGAATTTTTATGAATGCCTTGAGCTTGGTGCGCCCCTCTCTCCTCCCTTGATGTTCTTCCTTCCCCAACCCCAGATCTAGAGTGGATTCTATCTCCTTCCTCCCCTCTCAAACTCCGGTGATCGTTTGTGCCGCCGCCGCCGCCGTTCGTGCCGCCTTCGAGCCGCCACGGGATCATCTTCGGTTTTCTATCCTGCTGGATAGAGGTGCAGTTCGTGAATTCTTGAAGCCCGCCACGAGCTCAGATCTATTTGAAATTTTGAGGGTTGGTTCCTATCTTCTATCCCATTCTCCACAAAAAAATCCAGGTTCAAAAGCCACCGTTTCATATCTTTACCATTTCGTTCAACTCTCAATCTTAGATCTGTTCTGTCACTGTCTACAGTGACAGTAGCCTTGAGTTCTCCACCTTCGACCACCATTTTTATTTATGTTAGACCTCCCAATTTAACTGGGTGTTCTTTCTATCGTCCCCTATCACCACAATGTTTCTTAAATTTTTATCATTCTTCTACCTATTTTTAATAATTCATGTTCTACCGGAGCTACAGTACTTTCAGTCAGATCCCAGATCCGACCTTCGTCTAGTAAACAAATCACAGAAAATCATAGACACATCCAAACGTGTCCAAACTAATTTTTATGTCTTTCCAACTCAATTTCCCACAACTTTACTGAAGAACCCAACCCCCGATTCGAACGTCTACCTCGCGGTCAAAGGCAATCCACAGTCAAGTTCTCTGCAGGTCTGAGTCTTCGATTACTATACAATAGGAGATTGAAAATTCCATAAGTCAAGATCCGAGCAGATCCAGGCTAGATCTTTAGGCCTAGGTTGAAGAACTTCAAGCTAGCTTTCCAACGGAGCCAGTCTCGTGTCGATCCGACATCGGGGCTGATCGCAGCGCCCATTCTCGCCGGAGCGCGCGCTGAAATACAGAACCGGCAGATTTCCGATCGGGTTTTCCGATCGGTGCCGAACGGAGCCGCCGGGCCTCCGGCCGGCGAACCAGCGTGCCGCCATCCCAAGGAGCGACCCTCCGGGCATCCACCACTACAGCGGTGCCACCGGGTCCCACACGGCCCCTCCGGATAGCACGTGGGCCCCACCGTCACGTGTTCGAGTGTTGCCGAATCAACGCGAGAAGCCGCCCGTCAACCCGAATTCGATCCTCCCGGACCCCATTGTGTAGCCCTTTACCTCCCTGCGTGGAGTGGGCATGTTCCCATTGCTGTAATTATTGTGTGTTAAGTTTTCCGGGAGTACGAGTTTTCGGCCGGGTCCGTCTTCCCCATGCCGAGCGCGTGGAGGTATCGCATTCGCTCCCTTACTTGGTATTTTGCTTAATTTTCATATATACTTGCTTATGCCACTGCTAGAGAGCATGATAGGGTAATTAGCTCGCTTTCTATTTATATCACCGCTACTGCGAGAGAGAGCATTACCGTCCCGTGACCCGATCCGGGCACAAGTGAGAGCTGACCACCCTAGCTCACAGCCGGTTTCTCAACCGCGCACATCCGACGCTTCCCTCGTTAAGGGGCAGTCACGAGCTTGTCGTGTCCGTGGTCTCGTCCCGCATCAGCAAGTTAAATCTATTTTTACATTTTCATTCATCATCTGCCATGTGCATTATTTTCTGATCATGCATTTGCTGAGAGTTCTGTGCAAATATCAGATTAAAAAGGGTTGTCTGTATCTGATGCATACATAGACTAATTGCAATTGCTTGATAATTGTGTTATGCATAAACTCTGAAAATAAATTACATTTTGAATTTTTTGGAAAAATCTGAACTGCTTATGAGTGTGACTTGAAATTTGTGTGTTGCAATAGCTCACTGAAATTCTGAATTGCATATAGGACTGCATGTTTAATAATCATGCATGACCTCAATGGTATATAAATGGTAAGGTACCAAAAGGTAGGGAGGTCTGTCTGGAGGTTCTTACTATGTGTGAGGTGGTCTTTTAGACCAAGTGCTCCGCCTCGTACCATGGGTCACTTTGCTGGTTAGGACAGTCTGAATGTGCATAAATCAAAATCATATGTTCAGTGTCTCATGGCAAACATTGTATGGTTTCAGGGGGAGTTAATTGCATGTCCTTGCATAGCATTCAGTGTTGTGTTTTTGCATACATATAGTGCATCGCATTTCATTTCATTGAAAATGCCAAAAAGAGTGCTCGAATGCATAGTGTCAGGGGGAGTCAATGCATTGCATGCAGGTGGACAAATGCATACATGTGTCAGAACTCATTGCATATCCTTTCTGATTGATTTTGTTGACAAACCTTAATCATATTCTGAAAACTTTGAGTTTCACAATCTCTTTTAATAATTGGTATTTCTTTTATCAATTGGTATCATTTGGGTTCATAATTCCATCAGTCCTTCATGAAGATTTCAATGGGACTATCTCGATCATAAATCTGAAAACTCTTGAACTAGAAATCTTCTATTATACATTTTTATGAATGACTGAAATAACTCATGTGGTTTAAGTTTAATGTATTCAATGAGTTTGACTTTAAAATCTCTTAAAAATATCTGAAGCATGTTTAATAAACCTTAACCATCTGTTTCATGTTGTGTCTTGTGAAAACTTCTGAAATATGCACTTTTGAATACATGACTTCAACTGATTAAGTACATGAAACTATTATTGATTTGAAGCAAATGAATTTTGTCTGAATTGTCTTAAGGGTAAAGTAATTGTCAGAGCAATGACCTTGGTCACTGAGAAACACATGTCCAAAGGACTGTGTCATGAGGTGCCTTAGTTAACTCTGATTAAGAATTCATTGAAATTCAGGCAGAGCAATGGCATGCATACTGAGAAATACAACTCACTCATCAAGAAATGATTTGGAGTGTGTCATGATGTGTAAATGCTATCTCTGTTCATATATAGCATGACAGTTAGTCACACTAAGTGCTTAGGGATAGTGGCCTCTGATCAAGGTATACCCTCTAGTTACAAGGTGTGAACTGAACTAGACTGCTCGTAAAATTTGTAGCATGAAAAATTGTTGAACATATCTCAATATCTGAATATTGATGCTAAAATCAAATTGCTACAACCCTAGACAAAATAATATGACTTCATTATTACTTAATCTCAATACTAGTGCATGTAATTCTGAAAGAAGTCAATAAATTTGATTGTGTAAGACAAAGGAAGGACAATCAAGATATATATGAGGGCTTGGTTCATTTTTATTAAAACATGGTTTTAGATATCAATACAGAATTTTATTGATAAACTCTGCATACATCATGATTAAACCATGCTGATCAATAAAATTCATTCATAAGCCCTTATAATGGAAGACTTTGAAATATTCTGATTTGGATTTATGAGAATGACATTTCCTTGAAAATCTGACTGAAATTCTTGTAGTTGAAGCCTCTTTAGAAATCTGCTAATTGAACCTCTTCTGCTCATTGACCTGAACTTGTCCTTGTTTGCCCCTGTGGTCTCCTTCTCATTCATTTCATAAGATTCCACTTATTGAGGGGGAGATTCCATGTCATGCATCACTTGCATATCAATTGGCATCTATTCAGGAGGAGCATTCCTTGTCATACTGAATCATGTTCATATCATTTCTATCCTTGCATTCATATACTTAGGGGGAAGTATTGCATTTCTTGTTGCATCTGCATTTTTGCATTTACCCCTTCCCATGGTTCATCTTGATTATACCAAATGAGGGAGATTGTTTGCCAAAAAGGGGGAGATTTTCATTCAATCATTGCATGTTGGCTTCTTTTGATCATCTCTAACTAATGACTTTTTGCTGAAACTCTTAAAGGGGGAGAATCATGTTCTTGCAAGGGGCAGAAATTGACTGAATTCTTATACATGCTTTAATTTCTCAAACTATTTTCTTGATGAAGTCAAAGGGGGAGAATAGTTTGAGTCATCAGGTTGACTCACTGTGTAGTGTTGCCATCATCAAAAAGGGGGAGATTGTTGTGCCCATGTGGTTTTGATGATGGTTTTAATGGTGGTTTTGATGATTGGCTTTTGAAGTGAGTTATTCACTGTGAGTCATCGTGCTGTGTGAATCTTCATGCTAGTATTCACTTTCTGATCATAATGCAGTTCTTCATAAGTTCTGATATGGCATTGCATATTTGATTATGTTCAGTCATGTTACTATTGCTCCTTAAACTGAAGTTTGATACTGCAGCGTCGACCCATCGAACTGCAGCGTCGACGCTGCCAAGGCACTCAGAGGTAGCAGTAAGAAATATTTGATCTGTTGCGTCCACGCTGCTTGGGCAATGTGTTGACGCTTGGTGCCTCTTTAACTTTGCTGCATTTATTCATTGGTCTGGTCTGCAGTGCGTCAACTCATTGTGTTGATGCGTCGACCCTTCAGTCATACCTGTCTCTGTCTACACAGCAGTGCGTCGACCCACCCTTGCTGATGCGTCGACCCATCAGAACATTGTTCTTTATAGTAAGCCCACACATTGGCCTTCTTAACTCAAGGTCTATACATCCGGAAAGGGGCCAAGTCTATACAGTCTCACGCTCAAATCCTTCAAAGTCCATACATTGGACTATAGCGTCCACTGGTCTTGCCTTGGTCCAAGACTATACAGTGCACTGTGCAGCCTGTTCGTGTTCAAGCGTGTTGGTGAAGTCTATACATCGGTCCTTCACCGTCTCATGCATTGTCTCTGCCAATGTCTCATTTAGAGTCTTCCCTATGTTGAAGTCTGTACAGGGTGAACTGTGCATCACTTCTCGGAGTATATACATTGGCCTCCTTGCCTAAAGTCTATACATTGGATTGTTTCGTCAAGTGTATACAGTCTTCTATTGAATCTCCAAGTCTCTACAATGAAGTCTGTACATTGTCCGTCTTCATTAGCGTCTTGATATTTGAAGTCTATACATCCATCGTGGAACTTCATGTCTACACATCGCTTTGCTCCATCAAGTCTGTACAGCGTCCGTTGTCTAGAGTTCTTGAAGTATATACATTGGACTGTTTCTTTCGAAGTATATACAATACAATGTACATACTTAGACCTTATGACTTCATTCTTGTTGCTGAAGGGAACAGGGTCGACGCTAGAGCTTAAGGCGTCCACGCACCAGTGAAGATGCATCCACGGATACTCTTCACAACGTCAACTCTACGCAAAAGCTGCGTCAACTCAGCCACTCAAGAAGCAGAGGCCTTGTCAAGAATATTCCAATGCGTCAACGCAGCAGTGGAGCAGCGTCGACGCAACAGTTAAGAGAGGCTAGGCTGGTTGCTCACTGGAACGCATCAATGCATCAACGCCACGGGTTGGAAGCGTCGACGCAGCAGTTAAAAAGGCTAGGCTGTTTGTTTGCTGGAACACCAATGCGTCAACGCAACATGCTGATAGCGTCGACGCAGCACGCCCATCTATTGAAGACTTGATCACTGGATCACAGATGCGTCAACGCAGCAGGCTGATGGAGTCAACGCAGCAGACTTGAGTCCTGCTGGTCGAATGTCGTTGAATTGACGGGCACGTGATCCGAGGTGCCTGGCTCGTGAACCAGGATGCTGCCACGTGGTCCGAATTTCTAGGGCACGAAACGTGGAAGCCACACTCACCCAGTGTGCTACTGCTGATGCTATATATACGAGTCTTCATCCTCTGTAGAAGATCGATCGAAGCCAGGGAGCAGAAAGCCCTTCGATCCAGAAAAAGAAAAGAGGAGGAAAAAAAAGAGAAGAAGAAGAAATAGAAGAAGAGTGAGCCGGCAGAAGAAAAAAGGGTTGCAGAGAAGGAGGAGAGAATAGCGTGAGAGAAAAGGAGAGCAGAGGAGAAAGAAGGAGAGATAGAGAGAGAGAGAGAGTTCGTGGAGAAGAGGGAAGAAGCTATTGAAGATCTGTCCTCTGGTGTCTGGATTAAATCCAAGCCAGATCTGCTCGTTTGAGAGCTACATTCTTGTTCTTCATTTACAACCTTCCGATTGCTGTGTATTTTCCGTTTCTTATTTTTTTCTTTTTCATTTGGTTATTCTTGTTCTTCCGATTGCCCTGCTGGGGATCGGGTTCCTCCTGTGGATTCAGGAGAAGGGAGACTTGTCTCCGGTTCTGGGCTTGTGGCTTGCAAGTCCAAGGGTCCCTCCGGTTGGAGGAAGAGAGGTCTGCGACCTCTGGTTGCTGGTGACGGGAAGTCACTGGCGGGTTCCCTCCGGTCTGGAGGAAGAGAGACTTCGGTCTCTGGTTTCCAAGTGGATGGGAGTCACTTGGGGTGTCCCTCCGGTTGGGAGGAAGAGAGGAGGCTGTTCCCCTGGTCAAGTTGTGTGGCAGCAACTGTTTGCAGACTGAGTCTGCTTGGTTCTAGCATTGGCTAGTGAAGCCTTACTCCGGTTGGGAGTGAGGGGTGGATGTAGGTCTGGAGGACCGAACCACCTAAAAATCTTTTGAGCAATGGTTTGCTTTGTGTGATTGCTTCCGCTAGATGCTTGGATAGACGCGCTTCATGTGTTTGCTCATAAGTTTAGTTGAATTAATTTTATTCTGTGATTACGTCTAGCATCTGAGTTTTTAAATTGGGGATTATTCGTAGAAGGATACATTCACCCCCCTCTGTATCTAGGCCTAGCACCCTAACAAGAGTCACTTCTTCCGCGAATTGCGGCCGAGAAGTTGTTATCTGCGGCAGTTCAGCTCGGAGGTCAGCCAGTTCAGCCTCTAGAACGGTTATCCGGCTGCGCACGAATTGCTCCCGCTGTGCCAAAGACTGCAGTTGGCATTGGCGCTCCTGAAGAATAGAGTTCATTTTCTCCAGCTCAGATTTACACTCTATCTTCTGCAACTTCAAAGCTGCCAGTCTGTCAGACATAATTTGTGCCAAGAAATCCCGGCGATGTACAAATTTCAACAACAACAGAACCCGCTGGGCCCATGTTTCCAGGGCACAGCCCATCGCCTACAGACCAACGGTGAAACGCTCGACTATCTCTTTCAACTGCAGATAAGTCAGTCAGGGCTGGGACTCCACTAGCTGGCGCAGCATGTCCAGATTTTGCCAGACGAAGCTCTCAGATGAAGCAAAGCCGAAGGAGGGAGAGGGGGTTACTGCGAAAGTCACCTCACTGTCAATGTCTGCCCATAATGCGACATCCGGCTGGGAGGAAGAAGACGGGAGATCTGCTGAAGATACCGCCTGAACCTTCTCTGTGATCTCTTGCGGAGCTAAGGGGCCTTCTACCTCCATCTCCTCGAGGACTGCTGTTTGAATGCTCAGAGAGGAAGAGCTAATGAGTGCTGGAGCGGCTGCTTTGCGGGTCCCTGGTGCAGTGCCCGCGTCTTCAACATTCTCCTCTCAGGCCACCACCTCCTCAAACCCTAAACCCATGGAGATTGATTCTGGGCCAGCTATGGACAATAGTTCCATCTCTGTATCCGTTGCCTCTCCTTCTTCCATCTCTTCCTCAACGGATGTTCCTTTCAGCGTTGAGACCGCAGGGACTACAGCCCGAAGAGGCCGGGGTTCAATCTCCATAATTGCTGTTATAGGAATTGCCGATTCGGGCACAATGGTCATCACCGCGGCCGCTACAATGGCAGAACCCCTAGCTGGGTCCGCTTCAGCTCTGAAATCCAAGACCCTGATTAGAGCCGAGCTATCCTCCGAGGTTCCCAAGTCTAGTAATGCCAGGTCCGTGGAGGACTGTATCCTCACTGGCACGGGGTGAATAATCTCAGAAATGCCTGCACAGGTTGCTAATGAAACAGGGATGATTGCCAAGGCATCGGACGGAGTGGCTTCAAAGGCTGCAGTCATTACTAGGCCAGCAACAGTGGGTTCCTGTGAACAGATCAATACAGCATCAAACAGCAAATAAAAGGGAAATCGGGGAGGAGAAGGAGAAGATACTCACTCCTGATGTGATGCCGACATCCTCAAAGGAATGCAGGGGAGAGGAAAGCTCCACTGCTGAAGCAACGAAGGGAGGGGTTATATCTGCCTCAGCGTCCAGGCCGGCAAACTCTTCCTGTAGCTCCTCCTCTGAAGACAGCACCAACAGTTTGGAGGGGGTGAATAGCGGAACAATGTCAGTACATACGGATGGGGCCTTTGGTTTGGAGATACCCTCCGCCTCGCTATCGCTAAAGCCCGCCTCTTCTCCCTCTGCATCGGAGGTAGTCGCGAAACTACTAGAAGATATTTCCATGCTGTCCACGGGCTGGGCAGTCATCTTTGAAGTGTGCCGGGATGTGGACCGGGTAACTACGCGCCTTGTGGTGACAATCTCCCGTTTTGTCTGCGCTTTGTAACCCTCCTGTGGCTGAAACACATCTCCTCCCGCTGCTATGACCCCGGTCCCCTCTCCAGCTATCACTGTAGCAAAAGGTCCATGAAATAAATGACATAAAAATAGCTGAAATGCACAAGAAAAGATGAGAAAACATACTTACCCTCTACTTCGCCGGCCGACGTAGGAGAAGTCAGTCTAGTGTCCACATCAGGGAGCGCCACAACTTGCTCTCGGGCTGTACAAAATAGTGGTCAGATATCCGGAGATCTCTTTCAGATTCAGCAAGGAAGAGAATGAAAGAAGTAGCTCCAAGCTGGTAATGTTACCCTCAGCAGATGCCTGGGCAGCCTCCCTCTTGGATGCAAATTCATCAAACGAAGGGATATCAGGGAGAGGCGTCCCGGTGTCCGTCGCTGTCAAGTCCGGTTGCTGGGCGTAAGCTGTCTTAGCCTTCTTGGCCTTTACGACTGCAACCTTAACCGCCGAAGTCTTTCTCTTTTTGCCTGGAGGCAAGGGAGTGGTAGTCGGCGCTGCTGCAGGGACTTCAAAATGAGCAGGCTTCTCAGCTTGTGCGATGATCTTTCTATAAAGTCCCTGTCGCTTTATATCTGGTCTGTCTGTTGAAGACAGAAGAAAAGCAGCAAAATCAGTAAATGCAAAGTTCAACACTCAGCGAAAGGTACTATAGTCATAGAAGAAAGATCATACCTGCTGGACCGTCATAAAAGACAGAAAGTGGCCAATACAGATAAGCTACCTCCTTGGAGCGGGAAGCAGCCTCCTTGACGAGCCAGCAGACATCACCAACTGTCTGGCACTTCTCCACTAAGGCGGCCAGGTCGCTATGACCGTGAAAGTCAAGACATCGGAATAAGTCGAGATGGTCCATGCCCCAGCCGTCGACATAATGAAAGGAAATGAACAATGGCTTATTCAAGATGTCGGCTATCAGACTTTCTGCAGATAACCCATGTACATTCAGCAGAACAAACAGCCAAGATGTGTGCTTGTAGTACGTCTGAGTCTTATCTTCCTTGCGTACAAACGTTCTGTAGGGATGAAATCTATCTATCGGACCCCTCCAAGGGATTACTGTCAGGAGCGGTTCTTCAACCGGGAATGGGTACTGTTGCGCCTCCAGACGAGCGCCCCCTACATGGCACAGATGTTTCAAGTTCTTCATAAAGGTGTCTTCATTAATAGCAGCAAAGACAGGAGAGGGCGGCTCAAAGCCTTCTTCTTTCAAAACCCGACGCTGGGTCAAATAGTTCTCTGCCTCCCTCGGGTGCTGTGAATAAATCCTTTTCAGGTGGGCCTCGGGGATGTCAAATACTGGCTCGGGCTGTTGTTTCAAGAAAGAACGCTCGGCCACGTCCCAGAATGCACCCCTACCATCCCTATAAAAACTGGTCCGAATGTTCCACCATTTAATGTACTCTGATGTAACACGGGGAACACGGTTGGAAACAGTCGGAACTCTGAAAGTTGTGCCATCCTGGCGATGGAAGAAATCCCACCATAACCGTCCGTCACCGACGATGGTGGACCCATGCTTGGCCCGACTGTCCAGGGGAAATTGAGCGACTGATGTAGGGATATGCTGGTCATAACCGAAGTTCCTCCCAAAGCGGAATGGGTAGTATGGTTCCAGAAGAAGCAGGCCGCCCTTTCTGAAAACTAAAACACTAGGCCGGATGGCCATGGCCCACCTGACTAGCTCCGGTTCCAGAATAGACTGAACAGCATTAGCCCCTGAGACAGGGTGAACATAGGTCTCTACCTCTTCCATCTTGCATTCTCTTTTAGGGTGAACCAAAGGAGCTGAACCTGCTGCCAAGCTCCAAAAATGGATGCTGCCAGGAGCGTCTACTGGTACCCTTATCAGTCGGCCCCTTATTTTGAACAACTGATCAGAGAAAGAGCCGGGCTCAGCACTAGCAAATTCAATCATTCATGGGTAATACTGTATCTGCCTGCAGAGTTCTAGGAGCCAACTCAGGAAACAGACTGTAGACCCAGGCATTGAAGAAGTGAAAGGGACCCACGGTCCTCAAAGAGCGGGGAGTCCGATGCTTGTACAGATCCCCCAGAGATTTGTAGATTAAACACAAAGCCACTGGGCAGAGTGACAACCTCATCCCCCAGGCCATTTGACAGGCTGGATATATGGCTTCCGGCCGGATGATCGTCTCATCCCCTTGAGGGAGAGCGAAGGTGCACACCCATAATGTGAAATAAGCTGCGCAGTGTGTGATAGGGTCCACCCCTACCGGGTTCGGACCATCCTTGCCTATACGGCGCAATGAAGACGGCAGTGCTGATTTGTAATGAGGAGCCCTTATCTGCTTGCTGGCAACCGGACCCATAGAAGGGAAGTCTGCATATTTTAAAGGACCATCGAAGAAATATTGAATCCACTGTCCTACCCAGACCCTTAGCTTGCTACCTTTCTCTCGAGGATGGTAACCCTTGGAGGATCCTCTACTATAAGCCAAACAGATGGAGCGATAGGCTTTCATTAAGTATCGGTACGAGTAGCCAAGTGAGTACCTGCCTTCGCCATCAGAGCTGTCCTTTTCAGAATCTTCCAAACAGATCTCTTCATAAGGCTCGCCGTCAATGGGCAAACCAGAAAGCTGTGATAAACTCCAGAGGTCGAGAGATGTTTCACCCTCTGCTGTATAAAATATGTTGAACAAAGGGCAGAATACTTCGAACATTCCACAGCATAATCCGCGGGATATGGGATAGCGGAATCTAGAAGCAAAGACACTGTGGTATACCCCGGCTCTGATCAGCAGCGGGACGTATTCCTTCAAAACAAACTCAGTGAATTCCATTGCTCCAACTCTGTCACGCCCCGAACAAGGCGGAAATATCAGGACGTACAGTCAGAGGCAAGCAGGAAAGAGAGAGAACTAATGTAAATACACAAGTGCTATGGAAAGGAAATACTAAATGATCATTAAACAACCAAACTGATACAATAATCTCAAATGCAACTTAATACAACTTGGAATAACAACCACTAAGACTCAACAACAACTGAAACTAAATGATCTCCAAACACAACTAACAATAAGCACACCGCTAACACACTAGAACTGATACACTCAAGACATCACTCCTGCCCTTCCCCGTCGGTAAGCGCGTCACCTGAGAAGCCTGGAAAGGGGGAAACAACGGGGTGTGAGCTAACGCTCAGTAGGAAATAACAGACATGTATAAGTGATTAACAGTTTAATTACATTTTCAAAATATCATGCTACAAACGATAATGCAATAAACAACGGTAATAACAAGATCTTGCAAGGTCAAGAAATACAATTGATAATGATTATCAAGGATAACAGATACAAGAATTTACTACAGGAGATATAACAATGAGATATGAGTAAGGAATTGGCCAACAAGCAAGTATTTTAAACATCTAACCAAGTATGATCAAGTAACAAGTAACAAGTACAAGATATTTTTGTCGTAGACGCCAACACTCAGGCAAGTACTTCGGTGCAATGCCCCACCTTGTCATTAACATCCCATGGGCTCACTAACTTTCGGGCGCTCTCCCCAGGACCAGACCGGGCCCTTATGATGCGATGGCATTGATTTACTGGGCCCAACGTCCCATCCGTCCAGACATTCAATCAATTTTAATGGCCAATTAATCAGAGGAATTTCTGCCATAAGTTCAGATTTAAAGGACTAACCTTGTCCTTGGATTCAAGAGTACAAAACACGGTCAAACTCATCTCCAAGAGATGTGCGGTCGTAACAGAACCGCTTGAAGGATATCTACGGTTCATACAGGACCGTACATACAAGAACTGGGCTGAAACTCAACCCGTGAGGGCAAGAAACGAACGGCTGACAGCAGGCCGCCCTAAGGTAAGAACAGTGCAATATAGGCCGCTCATGTCCAGAAGACATTAAGGCCCAAGAACGAAATATACGGTCCATACTGGGCCGTATAAAGATATGCGGTCACGATCGGCCCGCCTAAGAGGTTATGCGGTCACATGATAACCGCGCATGCCTCTATTTGATCCAAGACTTAAACCAGCGGTTTAAGCTCACAAAACAGGGTATGCTGGTGTTAACCAGGTTCTAATCATGATTATAATGATGTTCCAAGATGACGGTAAGACCGCCGGATAGAGTTTCCGGGGGTAAAACCGAGACTAGTACGCTAATCGGCCAATCGGCTTCGCATAAAGTGGGAAAGTTAAACATGCTGTTCTACTGTAGTACAGCAGCTAAACAGCAAGTTAACAGTCATATTAATCCTAATGCCAAGCTAATTTAGCAGGGATTAGGTTATATATTAATCCAAGATGCCAAGAAAATAATTTAAGATGATAACGAGTTCGCGTAAGTCGCGTAGGCACGAATGACAAGCAATAATCAGAAATTTAGTTGCATATTTAAACAGTTATTAAATGGGTTTCTATTTCACTAATTACCCTTAATGACATGCAAATGAATGCATTAGAACATAAATTAAGTCACTCTCTGTGGGGATAAACGGTTCTATATGGACCGTACAACTTACTGGGCATTCCGGGGCCGAACAGGGGTCACTCTGTGACACAGGGAGATGGACGGTTCCTCAGGGGCCGTCCATGGGTTTCTAATTATAAATTGTCATTTGAAACTAAAATGGATGCATCATAATAATTACTAAGTCAATTACTGGGTAGATAAACGGTTCTCGGTGAACCGCACAACTATCAGGCTTAACGGGGGCTAACGGGGGCTGAACGGGGTTCAAACTGGCCTCAGGGAGTTGGGCGGCTCTCCCTGGGCCGCCCAAGTAGTTGGGCGGCTCTATCTGGGCCGCCCAAGGGGTTGGGCGGTCCTGGCAGGGCCGCCCATCCCTGGGTTGTGCGGCCAGTAAAGGGCCGTATATGTATATGTGGTCCATTCTGGACCTTATATCCAGATATGTGGTTCCTTAGGAACCGTTCAACCTGGGATGAGTGGTTCTTGAAAAACCGTTTATATAAGGGCATGCTAGGGTCAAAATTGGTCAAAAGGTGGGCTGGAGTTGGACGGTCTATCGTAAGACCGCCCATCTCTGGGTCTACGCCGGTCATCCCTGCCGCGTCCGGTGAACGCCGGGAGCTAGGGTTTGGATAGGGTTACACTAAAATGATCATAACTAATGCAATTGGACTCCAAATAAGGGATTTTGGTATCAATGGAAAGCTAATACAAAACTCTACCTATCTGCAAGGTCAATTTCATGATCAATTACTGGAATCGAGATCTATTAAGGCAGGAACACAAGAAACCCTAATTCTGACATGCTGTGACTAAAACGTTAAATTCTCTCTACATACAGAATGAAATTTGGGGATTCTTGGCTCAAATGAAAGCTACTTCGATGGTGAATCCAACCATATAAGATATGGTTCATGAGGATTAAGATTAATACTTCGAAAGCATAAATCAATTCGGATGAACACATCAAGAACACATCAAACTAGGTCTAAAACATGCTGTTACTATAACTAGAAATTCTCTACACATGCTTCATTAAACATAGGGCTTTCTACGTTAAATGAAAGCTAAGATCATGCTTATCATATCATATAAGTTAATTTAAGTTTGGTCTGTTACACCTACCTGAATCGAAGATTGAAAACGGGGCTAGAAATGAAGAACGAACTAGAATACCCTTCAGAAAAGCCTCGACTGCTCTCTACACACCTGATAAAAATTGGGGCTTTCAGTCCCAATGGATAGATCTCGTCGAGAGGATCAATTTCCTATACTCATGATCAAGTTTTGGTTGAGAATGCCTACCTTAATTGAAGAAACAAGGGAGGAAGATGGAAGTCGACGGCCTGCCAACACACCTACAAAGATCGCCGGAATTCTCCCCAGATCTGGATCCTCTGCCGACACCACAGCAACCAAAAGAAAGAGGACTCGTAGAGCTTTCTATGTATAGCTCATAGGCCTTCTGGAGAGTTCTGTGCTGGGAGTATTCGGCCGTGGAAGAGACGTGTTAGAAACGGCACCGTGATTGTTGACTTGAGCAAACGCGGCCGAGAGCGCCGCCTAGGGTTAGGTTTTCGCTAAATTTATTGGGGGCTTTTGATCCTTAGATCCTCACCGTTCATTTGGCTCTGGTTTGAGCTCATTTGGTCGAGAATTGAGCCTTAATTTCGTGTTTTAATCCAAGGTTAGGTTTGGGTCAAAAAGTGTGCAATTAAGGGCTTAATCTCTAAATAGATCCCACCACGGATTTATAATGACCCAAAGCCAGAAGATAAAATTGCAATCTACATCGACCTTAACCTGTTTACTATTTTTCTGAATTTTTATAGAGTGGTCGAAATTATCATTATTCTATTTCTAAGGAATTAAATATTAATAAATCCGAATTTCAATTATTAAATCCATAAAAATGCAAATTCTTAATTAACAAGAGCTAAATAAATATATTAAATCTAATAAAATAATTCGGGGTCTTACACCCTCCCCTACTTAAAGGAATTTGGTCCTCCAAATTCACTGCACTAACACTGCGAGTAGGGATAGAGATCGCTCACCTAGAATAAGTCGGGATACCGCTTCCGCATAGTCTCTTCAGACTCCCACGTAGCTTCTTCGGTCCCACGCCGACTCCACTGAATCTTGACCATCGGTATTGAACGATTCCGGAGTTGCTGTTGCTTCCGGTCCAGAACCTTTATCGGTCTTTCCTCGTAGGTCAGATCCTCCTTCAGCTCGAAATCCACATGATGTATAACATGAGTGGGGTCGTACACATACTTCCGTAACATAGAAATATGGAAGACGTTGTGCACGCCAGACAATTGAGGCGGTAAGGCCAGCCTGTATGCCACCTCTCCCACTCTATCTAGAATCTCGAACGGACCAATGTATCTCGGACTCAGCTTGCCATGAATGCCAAATCTTCGGATCCCTCTCGTCGGAGAGACCTTTAAGAATACATGCTCGCCAACCTGAAATTCCAATGCTCTCCTCCTGTTGTCGGCATAGCTCTTCTGTCTTGATTGAGCCACTTGTAACCGGTCCCGGATAATGCGGATGTTCTGTGAAGATTCTGAGACAAGATCCGGTCCAAGCCACTGTTTCTCACCTACCTCGTCCCAACACAACGGGGAACGACAACTTCTGCCATACAAGGCTTCAAATGGAGCCATCTGGATACTAGACTGATAGCTGTTATTGTAGGCGAATTCAATTAGTGCCAAATGCTCATTCCAAGTACCACCAAAGTCAATCATACATGCCCGCAGCATATCTTCCACTATCTGATTGGTTCTCTCCGTCTGCCCATCTGTCTGCGGATGGAATGCCGTGCTGAAATTCAGACGAGTACCCAAAGACTCTTGTAGTCCCTTCCAGAAATGAGAAGTGAATCTAGGGTCTCGATCAGATACTATATTCACTGGAATACCATGCAACCTCACCACTTCCTTCAAATACAAAGCTGCTAGAACATCAACTGTCCATTTAGATTTAATGGACAAGAAATGGGCTGACTTTGTCAGTCGGTCAACAATCACCCAAATTGCATCAAATCCACCACGAGTTCTAGGCATACCCATGATGAAATCCATGCCAATACTCTCCCACTTCCATTGGGGTATGTCGAGTGGTTTCAATTTCCCTGCTGGTCTGAAGTGCTCAGCTTTAACTTGTTGGCAAACTAAGCATTTACTTACGAAGTCAGCGATTTCCCTCTTCATATTCATCCACCAAAAGGATCGCTTCAAATCTCTGTACATCTTAGTGCCTCCGGGATGAATGGTGTATCTGGATCTATGAGCTTCCTCAAGAATCTTGTTCTTTACTGTAGCTTCATCAGGTACACAAGTTCTGCCTTTAAATAATAATCTACCATCATCAGCCAACCCGAAATCAGGTCTGCTGCTCAAGCTTCCCTTGATCTGTACCAGCTCGGGATCATTATCTTGCAAGGACTTGATCTTCATCAATAATTCAGGTTTAAGTTGAATCTGAGCAATCAAAACCCGATCATTGTCAATATTAAGATCCAGACTAGATAACTGTTCCAGTAACTTCCATTCTTGCAACATGAGACTTGACAATCTAGCTACTGGCCTCCGGCTTAATGCGTCTGCCACAACATTGCCTTTGCCAGGATGATACTCAATAGAAAAGTCGAAGTCCTTCAAATACTCCAACCATCTGCGCTGCCGCATATTGAGTTCCTTCTGAGAGAACAAATACTTCAAACTCTTATGGTCTGAAAATACCGTAAAAGATTCTCCATACAGGTAGTGCCTCCATATCTTCAAAGCAAAGACGACTGCTGCAAGTTCCAAATCATGAACAGGATAATTCTCCTCGTGCTTCTTCAACTGCCTAGAAGAGTAGGCAATCACCTTCCCATGCTGCATGAGTACACAGCCTAAGCCAATTCCTGAAGCATCAGTATAAACGACAAATCCTCCTTCACCAGAAGGTAAAGCCAATATAGGTGCAGTAGTCAAACAATCCTTTAGAGTCTGAAAGCTTCGCTGGCAATCGTCTGACCAATCAAACTTGTTCTCCTTGCGGGTTAACCTTGTCATAGGTACCGCAATCTTAGAGAAATCCTGGATAAACCTTCGATAATAACCTGCCAGGCCAAGAAAACTTCTAACTTCCGTCACACTGGTAGGCTGCTCCCAATTCTTCACTGCCTCAACCTTCGAAGGATCCACAGAAATACCTTCATTGGTGATAATATGTCCGAGAAAGGACACTTCTTGCAACCAGAATTCACACTTACTAAACTTGGCATAAAGTTGATGATCTCTCAATAACTGCAATGCCATCATCAGATGTTCAGCATGCTCCACTTCACTCTTGGAATAGATCAAGATGTCATCAATAAATACCACAACCCATTGATCAAGGTAGGGCCGAAATACATTGTTCATCAACTGCATGAAAGCTGCCGGAGCATTCGTTAGACCAAAAGGCATAACGACAAATTCAAAATGACCATACCTGCTGCGAAAAGCTGATTTATGGATATCCTCCTCCTTAATCCGCAACTGGTGATATCCAGATCGAAGATCGATCTTAGAGAAATATTGAGCTCCCGCTATCTGGTCAAACAACTCATCAATCCTCGGCAGTGGATATTTGTTCTTGACAGTCAACTGGTTTAACTGCCGATAATCGATGCATAATCTCATCGAGCCATCTTTCTTCCGAACAAACAATACAGGGGCTCCCCACGGAGACGTACTAGGACGAATAAAGCCCTTCTCGAGTAACTCCATCAACTGTTGCTTCAACTCTCTCAGTTCCGCAGGAGACATACGGTAAGGAGCCTTGGAAATAGGAGATGTGCCCGGAAAGAGGTCAATAGAGAAGATAACTTCCCGCTCAGGAGGAAGTCCTGGTAATTCCTCTGGAAAGACATCAGAAAAATCTCGGACAATAGGAATGTCCTTGATCTCAATCTGCTGCTCAGGGGTTGCACAGATAAAGGCTAGAAAAGCCTCACATCCTCGCCTCACCAGCTTATCAGCTCGAAGAGCCGAAATAAGCGGTACGGAGTTATGGTGCTTAACTCCCACAAAAGAAAGTCCAGGGTGTCTAGTAAAAGACACAGAGCTAGAACTACAATGAACGTCAACCTCATGTCGAGCCAACCAATCTGCTCCTAGGATTACATCATAATCCTTCATATCCATGCAAATTAAATCAGCTGGAAAGTTCTGCTCACCAATCAAAACCTTACTAGAAGGATAGAAATGTTGGATTGCTGTTCTAGTGCCAATAGGGGTTGAAATCACTAACGGAGTATCCATCATAACCGGTTCCATAGATAATGACTTAGCAAAACTCTGAGAAATAAAGGAATGTGTTGCACCAGTATCAAAAAGAACAAATGCTGGCTTGTCGAGTATAATAAGAGTACCTTCGACGAGTCCACCATCTTCGGCTGTTTCCGCTTCTTCTGCATACAAAGCTTGGAGCTTCCCTTGCGGTTTCTTGAAGACTTGCGGTTTTGCCGGTGTTGTTTGCTCCGCTATCAAAGGACAGTTGGGGATACGGTGCTCTTTGCTTCCACATCGCAAACAGGCGCCCAGCTTGCGCCAGCATTCCTCCACCTTGTGACCTGGACGATCACAATACTTGCATATGCCCTTAAACGGAACCATAGGGCCAGGCTTCTTATCTTCATACTTCGGCATCTTGCCTTTCCATGATCCGGACCCGCTCCACGAACTAGGTCCACTAACATGCCTCTTCTTAATATACCCGGGTTTGATAATCCGGGAACCCGTAGGTTGCTCCTTCTTCGCACCGCTTCCACGGATTCTCTCCGTCATTTCGAGGGTATCTTCCAAAACTTGAGCCTTTCTCACCATCTCGGAATAAGTGGAAATCTCCATTGGTGCCAGTTGGTTGATATAATGCAGCTTCAGTCCGTTGAGAAAACGCTTCGCCTTCATTTTCTCGGTGGAAATAAGGTGTATAGCATATCGAGAAAGCCGTGCAAATTGAGCCTCATACTCCGCCACGGACAAACCTCGTTGCTTCAAAGCCGCGAACTCTGCCGCTTTCTTCTCTTGCACTCGGTCAGAAAAATACTTGCCGTTGAAAAATTCCTCGAACTCCTCCCACGTAACCTGATGATCACCGAGAGTCGCCTTGATAGAATCCCACCAAGTACGTGCATCACGCTCCAATTGAAATGTCGAGAGAAGGACACGCTCCTGGTTGGTGCATTGCATAACTTCAAATATTCTCGCCATCTCATCTAGCCAGTGCTCGGCTTGGTCGGGGTCGGTCGAACCCGCGAATCTAGGCGGATTCATTCCGCGGAAGTTCCGGTATAGATCACCGGTGCCATGTGGTGCCGCTCCTGCCTGAGCCACTTGCTGAAGGGCCTGGGTAAGGCCTTGAACCGTGCGCTGCAGGTTCCTCCATTCGGCGCGATCAGCTGCCATCTACACGAGAAATAGATTACTTAGGTTTAATCAAGATGGATAATTACACGATTAAGAAACGAACTTAACCCAAGTTTCTACCCATTCTCACCAGGTCAGGTCCTAGACTTTAACAAGATTAGGGGTCTAATGCACCTAGACACAACCAAAACTCGGTACCTGGCGGAGATAACCGATCCGAAGACCACTCGCGCAAGTATGCGACCTTCCGATAGGCGTAGCCTAACGTTCGGACAACATCTTTTGATATACCGGGTTATTGGGATGCCATGCAAGAACTTAGAAAATCTAGAACTTAAGAACTTAAGAAAACCTAGGAATGTGAAACCTAGGCTCTGATACCAACTTAACTGTCACGCCCCGAACAAGGCGGAAATATCGGGACGTACAGTCAGAGGCAAGCAGGAAAGAGAGAGAACTAATCTAAATACACAAGTGCTATGGAAAGGAAATACTAAATGATCATTAAACAACCAAACTGATACAATAATCTCAAATGCAACTTAATACAACTTGGAATAACAACCACTAAGACTCAACAACAACTGAAACTAAATGATCTCCAAACACAACAAACAATAAGTACACCGCTAACACACTAGAACTGATACACTCAAGACATCACTCCTGCCCTTCCCCGTCGGTAAGCGCGTCACCTGAGAAGCCTGGAAAGGGGGAAACAACGGGGTGTGAGCTAACGCTCAGTAGGAAATAACAGACATGTATAAGTGATTAACAGTTTAATTACATTTTCAAAATATCATGCTACAAACGATAATGCAATAAACAACGGTAATAACAAGATCTTGCAAGGTCAAGAAATACAATTGATAATGATTATCAAGGATAACAGATACAAGAATTTACTACAGGAGATATAACAATGAGATATGAGTAAGGAATTGGCCAACAAGCAAGTATTTTAAACATCTAACCAAGTATGATCAAGTAACAAGTAACAAGTACAAGATATTTTTGTCGTAGACGCCAACACTCAGGCAAGTACTTCGGTGCAATGCCCCACCTTGTCATTAACATCCCATGGGCTCACTAACTTTCGGGCGCTCTCCCCAGGACCAGACCGGGCCCTTATGATGCGATGGCATTGATTTACTGGGCCCAACGTCCCATCCGTCCAGACATTCAATCAATTTTAATGGCCAATTAATCAGAGGAATTTCTGCCATAAGTTCAGATTTAAAGGACTAACCTTGTCCTTGGATTCAAGAGTACAAAACACGGTCAAACTCATCTCCAAGAGATGTGCGGTCGTAACAGAACCGCTTGAAGGATATCTACGGTTCATACAGGACCGTACATACAAGAACTGGGCTGAAACTCAACCCGTGAGGGCAAGAAACGAACGGCTGACAGCAGGCCGCCCTAAGGTAAGAACAGTGCAATATAGGCCGCTCATGTCCAGAAGACATTAAGGCCCAAGAACGAAATATACGGTCCATACTGGGCCGTATAAAGATATGCGGTCACGATCGGCCCGCCTAAGAGGTTATGCGGTCACATGATAACCGCGCATGCCTCTATTTGATCCAAGACTTAAACCAGCGGTTTAAGCTCACAAAACAGGGTATGCTGGTGTTAACCAGGTTCTAATCATGATTATAATGATGTTCCAAGATGACGGTAAGACCGCCGGATAGAGTTTCCGGGGGTAAAACCGAGACTAGTACGCTAATCGGCCAATCGGCTTCGCATAAAGTGGGAAAGTTAAACATGCTGTTCTACTGTAGTACAGCAGCTAAACAGCAAGTTAACAGTCATATTAATCCTAATGCCAAGCTAATTTAGCAGGGATTAGGTTATATATTAATCCAAGATGCCAAGAAAATAATTTAAGATGATAACGAGTTCGCGTAAGTCGCGTAGGCACGAATGACAAGCAATAATCAGAAATTTAGTTGCATATTTAAACAGTTATTAAATGGGTTTCTATTTCACTAATTACCCTTAATGACATGCAAATGAATGCATTAGAACATAAATTAAGTCACTCTCTGTGGGGATAAACGGTTCTATATGGACCGTACAACTTACTGGGCATTCCGGGGCCGAACAGGGGTCACTCTGTGACACAGGGAGATGGACGGTTCCTCAGGGGCCGTCCATGGGTTTCTAATTATAAATTGTCATTTGAAACTAAAATGGATGCATCATAATAATTACTAAGTCAATTACTGGGTAGATAAACGGTTCTCGGTGAACCGCACAACTATCAGGCTTAACGGGGGCTAACGGGGGCTGAACGGGGTTCAAACTGGCCTCAGGGAGTTGGGCGGCTCTCCCTGGGCCGCCCAAGTAGTTGGGCGGCTCTATCTGGGCCGCCCAAGGGGTTGGGCGGTCCTGGCAGGGCCGCCCATCCCTGGGTTGTGCGGCCAGTAAAGGGCCGTATATGTATATGTGGTCCATTCTGGACCTTATATCCAGATATGTGGTTCCTTAGGAACCGTTCAACCTGGGATGAGTGGTTCTTGAAAAACCGTTTATATAAGGGCATGCTAGGGTCAAAATTGGTCAAAAGGTGGGCTGGAGTTGGACGGTCTATCGTAAGACCGCCCATCTCTGGGTCTACGCCGGTCATCCCTGCCGCGTCCGGTGAACGCCGGGAGCTAGGGTTTGGATAGGGTTACACTAAAATGATCATAACTAATGCAATTGGACTCCAAATAAGGGGATTTTGGTATCAATGGAAAGCTAATACAAAACTCTACCTATCTGCAAGGTCAATTTCATGATCAATTACTGGAATCGAGATCTATTAAGGCAGGAACACAAGAAACCCTAATTCTGACATGCTGTGACTAAAACGTTAAATTCTCTCTACATACAGAATGAAATTTGGGGATTCTTGGCTCAAATGAAAGCTACTTCGATGGTGAATCCAACCATATAAGATATGGTTCATGAGGATTAAGATTAATACTTCGAAAGCATAAATCAATTCGGATGAACACATCAAGAACACATCAAACTAGGTCTAAAACATGCTGTTACTATAACTAGAAATTCTCTACACATGCTTCATTAAACATAGGGCTTTCTACGTTAAATGAAAGCTAAGATCATGCTTATCATATCATATAAGTTAATTTAAGTTTGTCTGTTACACCTACCTGAATCGAAGATTGAAAACGGGGCTAGAAATGAAGAACGAACTAGAATACCCTTCAGAAAAGCCTCGACTGCTCTCTACACACCTGATAAAAATTGGGGCTTTCAGTCCCAATGGATAGATCTCGTCGAGAGGATCAATTTCCTATACTCATGATCAAGTTTTGGTTGAGAATGCCTACCTTAATTGAAGAAACAAGGGAGGAAGATGGAAGTCGACGGCCTGCCGACACACCTACAAAGATCGCCGGAATTCTCCCCAGATCTGGATCCTCTGCCGACACCACAGCAACCAAAAGAAAGAGGACTCGTAGAGCTTTCTATGTATAGCTCATAGGCCTTCTGGAGAGTTCTGTGCTGGGAGTATTCGGCCGTGGAAGAGACGTGTTAGAAACGGCACCGTGATTGTTGACTTGAGCAAACGCGGCCGAGAGCGCCGCCTAGGGTTAGGTTTTCGCTAAATTTATTGGGGGCTTTTGATCCTTAGATCCTCACCGTTCATTTGGCTCTGGTTTGAGCTCATTTGGTCGAGAATTGAGCCTTAATTTCGTGTTTTAATCCAAGGTTAGGTTTGGGTCAAAAAGTGTGCAATTAAGGGCTTAATCTCTAAATAGATCCCACCACGGATTTATAATGACCCAAAGCCAGAAGATAAAATTGCAATCTACATCGACCTTAACCTGTTTACTATTTTTCTGAATTTTTATAGAGTGGTCGAAATTATCATTATTCTATTTCTAAGGAATTAAATATTAATAAATCCGAATTTCAATTATTAAATACATAAAAATGCAAATTCTTAATTAACAAGAGCTAAATAAATATATTAAATCTAATAAAATAATTCGGGGTCTTACAAACTCGGAATAAGTGGGCGTCGGTTATCTTGGCGTCTCCGAACCAACCAGCAGCTAGCTGATACTTGAACTGGACGACCGAACAATTCAGCACGAAGGGTTCTTCTCGGTATCCCCACTTTATCGGTGCCAAGAATAGACCGTAGTCGGATTTTTCCTTGTGAACTCGGCCGCTAGCATTGTCCCACCGAGCGGGTGTAAATTCCGGGGCCCAGGTCAGCATTTTCTTCTCCGGCTCCAGTTCTGATATACCGAGGAGGGCGTCCCAGTCACGCTTCTCCCCGGGAAGATAGATGGCCTTGCCGCGATACACTGACTCCTTCAGGCTGTCTCGTTCGGTAAGAATGGCAGCTTCGACTGCACGGGCTATCCGATAGTCTCGCATGCCACCCACTGTGAAAGTTTGGATGAACGGCATCAAATGGCGGTCCTTCGGAAGATCCGGCCGATAGTTGTTGCCCCGCCTGAAACATGTCTCAGTTGCAGTGGAATATACCCTGGATGTTGATACTGTATCAGTCTCAGAATCAGAAGATTCATCAACGACGGTGATTTTGTCATATCCGAAGTCCAGACTATGCACGTTCAGCCAATTTACTACAGCCCGTGATATGTCTGGCTGGGCTGACGAGCTTGTTTCAACAGCTCCAGAAGATGCAGCAGCAGAACTGGAGGCCATTGCAATGGCTGCAGTCAAAGAAAATATGTGAATGAGAATCCCAGATAAGAAACAGTCCTATAAAGATTGTAATGTGAAACCCTGTGAAACTTTCGGCAGCACCTCCCCTTATTCAGGGTCTGCCCAAAGAAGATAGGGAGTCACCCACCAAGAGGGAGTGATCCCAGAAACAAAAGGGATTTAATCCCAAAACAATGCCCTACCGAGCGAAGTATACGCAGACGGGAAGAAAAACGGAACGGCCGAGAGGGGGTGAGGCTCGCGCCGATGAGAAGAAGTTCAAGAGAGAGAAGAAGATGTGAGAAATGAGAAGAAAAGGCTTTCGGCGGCTTAAATAGAAGCGCAAGAGACGAGGCTCTAGGCGCGATGGAATGCGCGCCGAGTGGCCCCCCTCCACCTTTGCAAAGGGCGCGTCGAGAACACCCCCCTTGCCAAATGCGTGCCGAGAAGCCGTGCCGAGACCCCCCTCTTCCCGGTGAAAAAGGCACGCCGAGAAGTCTGATCAAGGCGCGCCGAGAAGCGGCTCAATCCCCGCGCCGAGAAGCTGCAAAAGGGGCACGCCGAGAAGCCTATATGAACGTCGTGCCGAGAAGACTCCAAAGTGCTGAAAATAAAAAAAAATTAGAAGAATATGGAAATAAGAAATATGTGTGCAGAATATTGCTACAGTAAGATGATCAAGCTGAAGGAGAAAGATCAAAGAGAAATTGAGGAAGATACCCTCGAATGCTAAAAAGGCACCTGCAAACGCCGTGCCGCTTATTCTGTGCTTACGCCGTCCGCAAGTGGGGGGCATTTGTTGACGCCTGAAAAGTGAGCAAGGGCGGATACAGAATTGAAAAAGGGACCAGATCCGTAATGAAAGATTACTGATGCAACTCGTCAACCATCTACCCGGATGAGGCCTTTTTTAGCCAAGATGATGTCTGATGGCATCGTCAGCCAGACGGTAGCACTAATGAAATAGCAGTCAACTGACTGATGAGACCTTTTACCATACTTTGATAAAAGCTATATTACTGCCTCGTCCGAAAGTCTACAGATAACAGGTCAGACTAAGTCAGATGTTGACTTGTTGACAGATGAGATATGAGCAAAGATAAAGATGAAGCCCGAACCAGCAAATGAAGATTATGAAAATTTCTGCAAAGTCAGAACGGAAGAAGAGCTGTCTCTATTGACTATGTACCCGGCTGAAGCCTCCTCAGGCTAAGCTGATGCCCGGTATTATCCTCATCCAGATGGTGATGCTGATGAAACTCCGGTCTATTGACTGATGAAAACCTCTGAACTATTCTGATGAAAAGTCTCCATCAATTATGACGTACAAATGAAGGTTTGACAAATGAGAAAGAATGAAACTGGGCCTTAAGAGCCCCAAATGGGCCTTTGGCAAATGAATCCGAAAGTCGTCCGATTGGGCCATGTTAAGCCCATTTCGGTAAAGGGCGCGCCGAGAACTTCACTAACACAGGCGCGCCGAGTACCCTTAGCAGAGTAGGGGTCTATAAAAACCCATTTCTTCGCTCACAAGAAAGGAGGAGGATCGAAGAGACCAACAACCCTATCCAGAAAGAAAAGAGAGAAAGAGCCAGAGAAGAAAAGAGAGAAAAGAAAGAGCAGAGAGGAGAGCTCGAGGCTGATCGAAGGTGGGCAACGGGGAGGGAGAGAAGTCAATGCTCCGCCCTCCCCCCCTTTTGCAGTTCATCTTTATTTTGATCGCTTCTCCTTCTTCCTCCTCTGATGTGTTCTATAATATCATAACCGATTTTATGCTGATAGAATAATGCATCATTTTTGCAGTCTTTTCTATGTATCCCCTCTGATGTATGGGTCATATATAATATCAATGTTTGAATGAATGAATGGTATGGGCCTTAGTTGTTGCCTGCTATTGCCTCTTCGAAGCTGTGTCTCTATTCCCATATGTCTTCTTCTAGATTCAGCAGCATATTATTCCCCTCCCCAGCTCGATGATTAGTCTGTTATTTGAACTATTTCTCGAAGAGTTTTCGTGCTTGTTCCAGGACCAGGGACAGACCATCCCTTGGCCCCTGGAACAAAGTACAGCTATATAATGACCGATGTTCATGAGACTCCGGAGTTTTAGATGCTTACGTTCTGCCTACCAACATTATCGAAGTCATTCCTGGGCCAGAGACAGCCATCTCTTGGCTCCCATGATGATGAAGGATAACATCAAACTGTCCCCGAGGCTCTGCACAGCAATGGTGACAGGGCTTCTTGATGGGGGCATCAAAAGCTATACGGGTAGAACGTATTTGTGTGTTATGACTTGTATGGGATTGTACTTGTGTATTTGTTTCATTTCTTTCATTTGGGCTCCTTGTAAGGCTTATAACAAGCCAATGGGCCACTTGTAATGTAAAGTCCATGGCTAGGTTGCCATTAGTAGAGTCCATTAGGAGCCTAGTTCATATTGGACCTTAATTGCCACTTAAGGCCCAAGTGGGCTTTCCCCTCCCATGGACCACCAAGATTTGGAAGGCCCAAGTCTAGACATGGGTTATTGGACTTGAGTGGATGGCCTTGGACCAGCCAAGGCCCATGAGAAGCCCAAGAAGGGGGGCGCCCTCTTCCTTTGGCCTTATTAGGCTTGGTTGGTGAAAATTAGGTAAGTTTGAATGGAAATGGTCCAAGTTTGATTAGATTAATGGTTAAAGTTTTGACCACATGGGAGAACTATTTAGGAACTCCCTAATATGCCCTTCCAAATCCTAGATCTATGGGCATTTAGTGTCTTTTTACATTTATTATACATAGCTTGTATTTTCCAATTGATTGAATTAATGAAAGTGAAAAAAATATTGTGCAAGAACCCCTCTCTTGGAGAATTTCGACCTCTCCTCTCTCTCCCCCTAGTTTCTTCATCCCTAACCCCCATTCTAGAGTGATATCTCCTTCCCCCCACCTCCGGTGATCATCGGTGCCGCCGCCACCGCCGTTCGTGCCGCCATCACGCCGCCGCGGAGCCGCCTTCGGTGTTCTGTCCATCCTGGATAGAGGCTTCTTATCCGAATATCTACTCTCCACCACGTGACGATCTCAAGCTGCAATTTTATGGTGTGTTCTTCCCTTGTATCCCAAGCTCCACCTAAATGTTCATGCCAAAATTTCATCTTTTAGTATTTTTCCATTTTCGTGCATCTTTCATTCCTAGTTCTGTTTTGTCTCTGTCTACAATGACAGCAGCCCTGTGTTTCCCACCTACGGCCATCTTTTTGATTTGTCCAAACCCTCCCAATTTTACTGGGAGTCATGTCCATCACCCCCTACATCCATAAATTTTCGTAATGTTTTATCAGCCTTCTATCTATTTTTAGAAATTCGTGTTATTCCTCAGCTACAGTGTTGTCAGTCAGATCCCAGATCCGACCACCCTCCACTTCCAAAATCAGAACAAATCACCACCACCTCCAAATCCAGATCCCAAAATAGTTCTGGTTTCGTAACTTGATTTCCCATAACTTTTCTGAAGAACACAACCCCAGATTCGGACGTCTACCTCGCGGTCAAAGGCAATCCACAGGAAAGTTCTCTGCTGACCTGAGATTTCAGGAACTGTACAATAGCAACCTTCAAAATTCGCCAATCATAAGCATAGGCTTGATTATTTTTCTATAATCACCCTGGGTTGAAGCCCTTTGAAGCATCTTTCCAACGGCACCGGTTTCGTCGCATTCCGACGTCGGAGCTGATCGCAGCGTCTGTTCTCGCCGGAGCGCGCGCCGGAAAACAGAACCGGCAGGTCCGTGGCCGGTTATTCCGACCGGTGCCGATCGGAGTCGCCCGGCCTCCGACCGGCGAACCAGCGTGTCGCCAGCCTGGGGAACGCTTCCCTAAGTGTCCCCACTACAGCGGTGTCACAGGGTCCCACTCGACCCCTCCGGACAGCACGTGGGCCCCTCCATCACTAGTTCGGGTGCTGCGGAAGAGACGCGAGAAGCCGCCCGTCAACCCGAATTCGGTCCTCCCGGGCCCAGTTGTGTAGCCCTTTACCTCCCTGCGTGGAGTGGGCGATATTTCATTGCGGTCATCATGGTGTAATATTTATCTCTGGAGTACGAGTTTCGGCCGGGTCCGTCGTCCCCACGCCGGGCGCGTGGAGGTATCGTTTTCACTCCCTTCTCGGCATTTTACTTACTTCATATATATTTGTTTATGCCGCTGCTAGAGAGCATGTGTAGGGATATCTATCTCGCTTTATCTATTCATTACCGCTGCTGCGAGAGAGTGCGAGACCGTCCCGTGACCCGATCCGGGCACAAAAGAGAGCCGATCACCCTAGCTCATTGCCGGTTTCTCAACCGCGCACATCCGACGCTTCCCTCGTTAAGGGGCAGTCACGAGCTTGTCGTGTCCGTGGTCTCGTCCAGCATCAATTTGGTATCAGAGCGAGTTGAGTCTAGGGTGTCAAAAAAAAAGTGTCATTTACGTCTAGCCATTAGTCATTGTCTAAGTCGTGCTTAGGGTCATCATTGTTTTAAAATAAAAAAAAAGTGTCTTTTTGCATTTACATCCCTTTACTCGGTATATCAAAAGGTGTTGTCCGAACGTTAGGCTACGCCTATCGGGAAGGCCGCACACTTGCGCGAGTGATCTTCGGATCGAGTAACTCCGCCACGTGCCGGGTTTTGGTTACGTCTAGGTGCATCATATTAGTGTGCATTTGCATTAGTCGGTGTTTCCTAGTCCGTGTCGTTGCATGCCCACTCGGCGAGGTACCCAATACCATCGCCCTTCCCCTATGGCTAACCCACGAGATGGCGCCTCGGGAGACTCCCACTCCCTACACGAGGCGATGATGGCCATTATGACTAGGTTGGACCAATCCGATGCTAACTTTTGGACTTTCTCCGATAATATGGATGGTCGCCTTAGAGCCATGGAGGGACGCATGGAGACCTCCGATAGGTCGGTCCATGACCTCGTTGGGCAGTTAGATAGGATGTCACACGGGGACCCTCCTGGGACAGGCCAAGGCCCACCCGCACCTCCTCCCGCGGTGGCCCAAGTCCAACCCGCTCCCATGGCCCAAGTCCAACCCGCTCCCATGGCCCAAGTCCAACCCGCTCCCGCGGCCCAAAACCAGCCACCACAGGCTCCTCCACCCGCCCCTCCTCGGGTTCCCAAACTACCGCACCGTGACCTTGGTCTCGAGGACTATGGGTCCGACAATGCCTATGAGGGGTATGGTCCACACCGTCGTGGTTTTCAGCCACAACGAGAGGAGGATGATGATAGGGTCCTTAAGACCGTGCGAGCGGACCCTCCCTCTTTTTACGGGTCTTTGGATCCGAAAGTCTACCTAGATTGGGAGTTCGGCATGGACCGTTATTTTGAGTGGTATGATATGTCGGAGCGCCGAAGGGTCCGATTTGCCACCATGAAGCTCATGGGGCAGGCGCAAACCTATTGGAAGAATGTGGAGAGCTTGCTACTTCAGCGGCTAGAACCCCCGATTGACACATGGGCCGAGATGAAGAATAAACTTCGGCAAAAGTACCTTCCTCCCACATACCGCCAGCGACTCATCGATAGATGGCAAAGTCTTAGCCAAGGAGACCGGTCAGTCTCCGAATACATCGCTGAATTTGATGAGTACTTTCTACGATGTGGTGTCACGGAGGAGAGTACCATGCCCGTTTCTCGCTTTCGACGTGGTTTGCGGCCACACTATCAGTATGAGCTTTTTCGTCGCAATGCCAAGACGTTGGAAGAGGCATACCAGGTTGCTCTCGAGTTAGAGCAATTCGAGGGAGAGTTTGACTCTAGTCATCGGTTGGGCCCCACCCCTCTCCGTAGCACCGAGCCCCGTCACTCTATAGGCCCACATCCTCGGCCTCCCATGGCTCGACCTCAGGAGCCCACCCGTCAGGAGTACTTTGCTCCTCGACCTCGCCCTCCCCCACCCCGGGACCTATTTCCACCCCAACCACCAGCACCTGTTGCCCGTCCCCCGGCTCCTATAGCCCGTCCTCTGGCACCGGCCCCCCCTCCACTATTATCCAAGGCACCTATACCTCCCCCATTGCTGCCTACACCCCCTACCCGACGGGATGATAAGGGTAAGGCCCCTTTTATAGGAGAGAGTAGTCGGTCGAGAGTGCAGTGTTTCCACTATCATGGATTTGGCCACTTTGCCAGCGAGTGTCCATCTCGCGCCACCCTAGCCTTAGGTGTTGGAGAGCCCGCACCTCCTGAGGTTGAGTGTGTCAATTATGAGGCCGATGACGCACTAGCCGATGAGTACTATGCCTTGGGGGGAGAGTTGGATGGCTCACCCGCCGCCCAAGATGCCGCCACCTAGTGGGCTTGTGTCACCATCTTAGTCTAGGGTCATATATGAGTCGGTGTGTTTTCCTTGTGTGGTTTGTTTTGTGTGGTTTGTTTGCATGGTTTGTGTGTCGTTTGCTTATCTGCATGCGTCTTGTGTATGCTCGTTGTCGTTCTCTTATGAGTAAGAGGCGAGTGGACTCACTTGATGAGTATGGGATCGGTTCCACATCCATACCCGGATCAGTCACTTATAGGGACTCAGCGGTGATTCCTAGTGAGTCTTTGAGCTGCTCCCTTCCTTTTTGAGAGTGCCCCACCCGGAGTGTCCACCTCTAGCCCATAGCAGCTTGTGCATATCGAGTATATATGGAATGAGCAGGTGACGGTCACATGGAGTGGAGCATACCCGCGTTACTTGGCACGGCGACGGATCCGCCGGAGTACTCGAGCATCCATACCCCTACTCGACGGGGTCAAGTTCCTCCCACCCGGGGAGAATTGATGGGGGCATCAAAAGCTATACGGGTGGAACGTATTTGTGTGTTATGACTTGTATAGGATTGTACTTGTGTATTTGTTTCATTTCTTTCATTTGGGCTCCTTGTAAGGCTTATAACAAGCCATTGGGCCACTTGTAATGTAAAGTCCATGGCTAGGTTGCCATTAGTAGAGTCCATTAGGAGCCTAGTTCATATTGGACCTTAATTGCCACTTAAGGCCCAAGTGGGCTTTCCCCTCCCATGGACCACCAAGATTTGGAAGGCCCAAGTCTAGACATGGGTTATTGGACTTGAGTGGATGGCCTTGGACCAGCCAAGGCCCATGAGAAGCCCAAGAAGGGGGGCGCCCTCTTCCTTTGGCCTTATTAGGCTTGGTTGGTGAAAATTAGGTAAGTTTGAATGGAAATGGTCCAAGTTTGATTAGATTAATGGTTAAAGTTTTGACCACATGGGAGAACTATTTAGGAACTCCCTAATATGCCCTTCCAAATCCTAGATATATGGGCATTTAGTGTCTTTTTACATGTATTATACATAGCTTGTATTTTCCAATTGATTGAATTAATGAAAGTGAAAAAATCATTGTGCAAGAACCCCTCTCTTGGAGAATTTCGACCTCTCCTCTCTCTCCCCCTGGTTTCTTCATCCCTAACCCCCATTCTAGAGTAATATCTCCTTCCCCCCACCTCCGGTGATCATCGGTGCCGCCGCCACCGCCGTTCGTGCCGCCATCACGCCGCCGCGGAGCCGCCTTCGGTGTTCTGTCCATCCTGGATAGAGGCTTCTTGTCCGAATATCTACTCTCCACCACGTGACGATCTCAAGCTGTAATTTTATGGTGTGTTCTTCCCTTGTATCCCAAGCTCCACCTAAATGTTCATGCCGAAATTTCATCGTTTAGTATTTTTCCATTTTCGTGCATCTTTCATTCCTAGTTCTATTTTGTCTCTGTCTACAGTGACAGCAGCCCTGTGTTTCCCACCTACGGCTATCTTTTTGATTTGTCCAAACCCTCCTAATTTTACTGGGAGTCCTGTCCATCACCCCCTACATCTACAAATTTTCGTAATGTTTTATCAGCCTTCTATCTATTTTTAGAAATTCGTGTTATTCCTCAGCTACAGTGTTGTCAGTCAGATCCCAGATCCGACCACCCTCCACTTCCAAAAGCAGAACAAATCACCACCACCTCCAAATCCAGATCCCAAAATAGTTCTGGTTTTGTAACTTGATTTCCCATAACTTTTCTGAAGAACACAACCCCAGATTCGGACGTCTACCTCGCAGTCAAAGGCAATCCACAGGAAAGTTCTCTGCTGACCTGAGATTTCAGGAACTATACAACAGCAACCTTCAAAATTCGCCAATCATAAGTATAGGCTTGATTATTTTTCTGTAATCACCCTGGGTTGAAACCCTTCGAAGCATCTTTCCAACGGCACTGGTTTCGTCGCATTCCGACGTCGGAGCTGATCGCAGCGTCCGTTCTCGCCAGAGCGCGCGCCGGAAATCAGAACCGGCAGCTCCGTGGCCGATTATTCCGATCGGTGCCGATCGGAGCCGCCCGGCCTCCGGCCGGCGAACCAGCGTGCCGCCAGCCCGGGGAACGCTTCCCTAAGTGTCCCCACTACAGCGGTGTCACCGGGTCCCACTCGACCCCTCCGGACAGCACGTGGGCCCCACCATCACTAGTTCGGGTGCTGCCGAAGAGACGCGAGAAGCCGCCCGTCAACCCGAATTCGGTCCTCCCGGGCCCAGTTGTGTAGCCCTTTACCTCCCTGCGTGGAGTGGGCGATATTTCATTGCTGTCATCATGGTGTAATATTTATCTCTGGAGTACGAGTTTCGGCCGGGTCCGTCGTCCCCACGCCGGGCGCGTGGAGGTATCGTTTTCACTCCCTTCTCGGCATTTTACTTACTTCATATATATTTGTTTATGCCGCTGCTAGAGAGCATGTGTAGGGATATCTATCTCGCTTTATCTATTCATTACCGCTGCTGCGAGAGAGTGCGAGACCGTCCCGTGACCCGATCCGGGCACAAAAGAGAGCCGATCACCCTAGCTCATTGCCGGTTTCTCAACCGCGCACATCCGATTCTTCCCTCGTTAAGGGGCAGTCACGAGCTTATCGTGTCCGTGGTCTCGTCCCGCATCAGTGTTGGGACGGTGCGATCGATACAGAGGGGGGGTGAATGTATCCCCTTCAAGAATATTGCCCAAATTTAAACAATTCGCCTGCTACTAGATACAGTTGCAGAATAAAACCTATCGAGTTCAAATAGACATTTGATCGACTAGATGAGCTGCTGACTATACTAGTGGAATCAGATGAACTCTAATGCCAAATGACAGTACAATTGCAAACTAGACTCACTTACCAAGATGTGAAGCTCAAGGCCACTGTAACTCGAAACAAGACTATTCAAACAACCTGTGAAACAGATAGAAGATATGGAAGAGCACACCACAAGCAGACCACAGAACAGCATGGTTTTTAGGTGGTTCGGTCCACAGACCTACGTCCACCCCTCACTCCCAACCGGAGTGAGGCTTTCACTAGCACAATGCTAGAACACTGCAGACTCAGTCTGTGAACAACATGCTGCCACACAGCTTGAACACCAAGGGAAACAAATTTCTCAACCAAGTTCTACTACCCACAGAATTTGAAACCCGTTCTAGCTCCCAGTTAGAACACAACCGGAGAGTCCTCTCCCTTCCTCCACACACCGGAGGGAAACTGTTAATGACAACCTGTCACTAACAACACCAGAGATCACCGATCTCTCTTCCTCTGCAACCCAGAGGGAAACTGGAGTAATACTCCCTTCCTCCACACACCGGAGGGACACTGTTAATGACAACCTGTCACTAACAACACCAGAGATCACCGATCTCTCTTCCTCTGCAACCCAGAGGGAAACTGGAGTAATACTCCCTTCCTCCACACACCGGAGGGAAAACAATTCAAATTAGAAGGATGAACGAAATGAAACGAAAGCAAAGTAGAAACAAAAACCAATGAAGAAGAAATCGGTTCTGAAAACCCAATACAAATGTAGCTTCAAATGAAGCAATTCATCAATTCACAACTACTGCTCTCTCTCTTGAACAAACTCCTCTCAGATCTGGAACTCTCTGCTTTTTTTTTCTTTTCTGGATCGTGCAAACTCTCACCAATGGCTTCTGCTTTCTCTATTCACGATCTTTCTTTTTCTTCTCTGGATCGAATACTCTCTGCTGCTCTCAGACTGGATGTATAGACTTTGCTCCTTTTCTTTCGATCTATCTTCTTTAGTGGAAGAAGGCTCATACATACAGCAGCAGCAGCAGCAGCAGCCCCTGGGCGTGTGGCTTCCACGTTTTCCCGCCCAACGAATTCGCCAGATCCGAGGCAGCTTCATCCACGTGTCATCATCTGGTCAGGCCTTCCAGCCTCGGATCACGTGCCCTTCATTAGCCTCCACGAGCAGAGCACCTGTCAGACAGAGTATCGGAATATCAAGTTAAGTGAAGAGCTCTGTATAGACTTGTAAAGTCGATCATGATGTATAGACTTGTAATGTAAAGTGCGTTCTCGCACGGGAGCATATGAAGTCTCAGGGGAGCATCTATGGCCTCTGGACAGCATCACCAGCGTCAGGAGAGCATGTGGAGCACATGCTGTCTCTGGGGAGCAATCGCTACTCCAGGGGAGCATCCTCAAAGTTAGGGAAGCATTAGCAGTCACTGGAGGGCATACTCGGTCCCAGGAGAGCATCCGGAGGGACAGGCGAGCATGCACGTCTGATGTACAGACTCTACCAATGTATAGACTTTGTGAAACGTGAATGCGATGTACACACTTGCTGAACCACTGTATAGACTTATAGAGATGACGCTGCAGACTTGAGAATGCTGTGTACACACTCACAGCGTTGACGCTGTAGACTTGAGAATGCTCACAGCGTTGACGCTGCATGAGACGTAGGCTGTACAGACTTAGAGATTTCTGAATGAAACGATCGGCTGATGAACCGATGTACAGACTTGCCTAAGACACAGCATGAGACGCTGGCTGAGACGGACGCTGTACAGACTTTGAAGAGCAGTTCAATGTATAGACTTGAAGCCCCTGAACTAATGTATAGACTTCACGCTATACAAACTTTGAGGCTTTGAACGTGTAAGATGAAGTGATGTACAGGCTTAGCGATGTATAGACTTGGCCAGAAAACGTAGGGAAAGATATGAGTGTATAGACTTGACCAAGCGTAGGAAAAGCCTCCAATGTGCAGACTTTGAACTCTGAACACTGTACAGACTTTGCAATCAACAGACGATGTATAGACTTGCTAGTCTGAAGGCCAATGTATGGACTTAAACATTAACACTCAAATGTATAGAGTTGAAGGGCTAACAGTCTAGTGTATAGACTTCAAAAGGACAAAGCATCCACAGACCAGACGATGTACAGACTTAGCCAATATGAGACACTGTACAGACTTTGTCAAGTGACTGGCTGTACAAACTTCAGAAGATGAAAACTCTGTATCGACTTGAAGACCATGAGCTAATGTATAGACTTGCCTTAATAATGAATGAGTAGACTTTGAAACAAGAGTCAGGCAAACGGATGTACAGAGTTGGCCAGAGCAGCATGTATAGACTTTGAAACAGAGAGACTTTGAAACAAAGGCAGTGTATAGACTTGATGCAGTTCTGCTGCCAATGTACATACTTTGATTCCCAAATGCGATGTAGAGACTTCGTGAGATGTATGAACTTTAGTGTGTGCGAGCCTGCTGACATGCAATGTGTAGACTTTGAGTGTGTGAAGCAGGCGATGTACAGATTATGCAAGCATGACACTGGGTGATATATAGACTTACACTATCAGATGTGTAGACTTCATGAGAATGCAGTAGCCAGTGTATAGACATGAAGCTTGACACTCCAGTGTATAAAGTTCAGTTAGAAGGTGCCCGATGTATAGAGTTGAAGATGATATGCCAATGTACAGACTTAATCAATCAAGCTGGTGTATAGACTTTGGTACCCAGACACTCAATGTTCTGATGGGTCGGCGCATCAGTAGGGGTGGGTCGACCCACTACTGTCCATACTAACTAAACAGACTTGGCCAATCCAGTGTATAGACTCGTTGCCTTGAAGACAATGTACATACTTTGAAGACCAACCTAGCAGGATGTGTAGACTTGGAATGCAACCAGGATGTCTAGACTTGATGTGAGGCAATGCACAATGAACATGAACTAATGAATTGAATGCATATAGCAGACAAGAACTGAATGTATGCTGGAGAACTAATTAAAGCATTACCTGATCTGAGCATTCACCTTACCTGTCATGATTTGACTTTGACTTGGGTTAATTTCATGACCTGTGAGTCATCCTTAAACCTGTTCTGACAGTTTCTCATAATGCAACAGGATTATATCATCAAGGATGTAAACATAATGAGGCATAATACTGTCATCATCAAAACTCCAGAACCACAGGGGACACATCAATCTCCCCCTTTTTGATGATGGCAATATTATGAGTCATTGCAATAGATTCATCATGGTGATTATGAGATACCATATTTCATGCACCACAGAGTAGCTCAGTCAGAAATGAGTATGATGCAAATAATAAAAATGATGACTCACAAGAGTTCTCCCCCTTTGACAACATCAAAAAAAGGGAATGTTCATTGACTGTTGAAGGAGCTATTATGCAATGCTGTGAGTTATAGTCATCAAAAGCAAACCACAGGGACATGCAAGAATTCTCCCCCTTAGATCAACAGTGATTTGAGTGAAACTCAGGAAATATAGAAGTCAACAGTTAGATCTGACATAATGGGGTCCATTGTGAGAGAGAAGGCACACAGAGTGAATGAGAAAGGTTTTCAATGTGATATCAATTTCATAAATCTGATTAAATACGTATTTCAGACTCTTCTATTATAGAGATTTATGAATGATCTTCATTGACAAGTCAGATCAGAATATGATGTATGCAAGGCTTGTTTATAAGTTTCCTGTACTCATATCTGAAATCAGTTTTAATAAAAGTGAACCTTGCTTTCATATTGACAGTCTTGTTTGATCTTCTTCTTTCTTACTCACTCAATTTTAAAGATTCCTTTAAGAGATGCAATCAATAGTAATGAAGTTAAACACATAAGAAAAAACATTTGTTTCTGTCAAGTTCCAATAGAATATTTCTTTTGCACATATTTTTCAAATGGTATACTAGATTAGCAGCAATTTTCATAACATTCTTCATGAGCAATTGAGTTTAGTACACCCTTGTAACTAGAGGATACACGTTGTTTAGACGCCAGTATCCCTAAGCACTTGGATGGACTAACTGTCATGCTTCATAAAAACAGAGATTACATTTAAACTTCATGACACACTACAGATCATTTCTTTGATGAGTGAGATGTATTTCTCAGTGTGCATGCTATTGCTCTGCCAGATTATCAATCATTTTTAAGCAGAGTTAACTATGGCACCTAATGACACAGTCCTTTGGACATGATTTCTCAGTGACCAAGGTCATTGCTCTGACAGGATTTACCCTTAGACATAATCCATATTCTCAGATGTTTAAAAATCAATACTAATTTCATACATATCAATCAAGGAATATCATGATTACAGAATTTTCAGAACTCAGAAGAGTTTAAAAGACTCAACATAAAAAAGTTGGTTAAAGTTTATTAAGACCAACTCAGATATTTTCAAGATATGTTCATAAGCAAACACAAGACATACATGAAACATCAACCGGCTGAAAGAATCAGACATTCATAATCCTATATAATAGAAGATTCCTGTTTAAGTTATTTTCAGATTTATGATCAGGATATGTACAGAGAATTCTTTATGTGTTTTCAGGAAAGGCCGAAACATTTTTGGGAACAGCCATTTCAACAGATGATACCAATGAATAGGATGAGTGAAGATGGCTGATAACAGTTGAAGCAGTAAGCTGAAATGTGTTGCATTACACATTCATCACAGGGATTTAGGCAAGATAGCAGTTCAATCTGAAGATGGGAAGTTCATATGGTAGAATATGAATAATGCTCCCCCTAAATTTATGCTTGATCTAACATTCCTAAATGTATGCAACTCTGACCTATGGTACCAGGCGGAGGACTTGGTCTAAAGACTACCTCACACATAGTAAGCACTTTCAGACAGAGTTCATCTGCCCTTTAGTATCTTACTATTTATATACCAAGAGTCATGCATGACAATCCAATGCATATGCAGTTCTACATGCATCTTTTAGCTAACAATATGCCACTTATATGCAATTGTGATTCATGTGCATGTCAAATGAATATTTTTAAGCATGAAACATCATCCAAGCAGCAGACTTACTCAACTCACTTTTTTAGATTTTTAGAATGCAATTTGTTTTTCAAAGATTATGCATTTTAGAAAATATCAACTAACTGCAATTGACATATGTATGCATCAAATGCAGACATTCTTTAAACTCATGTATGCACCAGTGCATGATAAAAGAAAATTACAAAAGGCAGATGCAGTTCTGGACATGTATGCATTGACATATTAAGCATGATGTTCAATTAAAATAAAAATTCAGGTGAACAAACATTTAATCAGCAGAGTTGGGGTTTACCATACTTTGGATGCCTTGGTTTATTTGACCCCCTTTTATTCCTCATCCCAAGGCATACCTGCAAAGCACAGATCTCATTTTGTGTTTCTAGGTACCCAAGACTTCTTGGGTCCTACTTTGTTAGTAACACCTCTGATAGGTGCTTTCCACATTCTTTGGGCATGTAAGTCATCAGACTTCATTAAATTACACTCACTCATAGAGTGCCCAACCTGCCCACCATAATGACAGGAAACAGCAGATCTTGAATTCTTTTTATTCACAACATTGTTAGCATGGAATCTGTGTGCATTATTCTAAACATAAATTTTATGTGCATTGGCGTGAAGATTTCTGTTACTTGCATGAAATTTTGGTTTACCTTTACCTGCCCACCAGCATTCCAAAGCTCGGTGGCCAAATTTTCCACATTCAAAGCATGCCAGACTCTTTTCTTTAGAAACAGTTTTATTTCTTCCAAAAACATTTCTATTTACAGGGAGTTTTATATTCTGAGAGAAAGTTCTTCCCTGAGCATGCCAACAGTCCTTGACTGTATGGCCATGTTTTCCACAATGAGAACAATTAGAAAAGGTATTTCTATGAGGGCCTAACCAGCATTGTGCAGCAACATGTCCTATTTTTCCACAGTTATAACAATGAATTTTCTTTTCCCTAAGGACATGATTTCTAACCTGATTGTTTTGAGCAGCTTCTAGGTCATCTTTTTCCATCAAATTACACACATGCATCAAATGTCCATAATTGTGACAGTAGTGACAGATCATTTTCTTTCTAGATGCATGCGAGTGTGTGGGTGAAACATGCAGAGTGGGAAGAGGAACATGTTGATGTTTTTCTTTCTATTTTTCTGTTGTTTTCTTTTGAGCAGTTGACTGATGACCAGGAAGGGTCTGAGGGCTTTGAGAAGTTGAACTGGACACAAAGGAAGTTTGAACTTTGTTTTGAAAACTCTTCTTATTTGAGGGATTATAGTCCAACCCTTCCTTCTGAAAATTTACCTTAGTTCCTAGAATTTTGTCCAGATTATTTTTTCCGTCCACAAATTTTGACAAGGAATTATTCAAATCTTCAATTTCATTTTCCAAAGAAACGATGTGTATTTCATAACTGGCAATCTCTTGTTCATTGCAATTTACACATTCGCTTAGCACCTTGTTTGCAATTTTACATTCCTCAATTTCTTGTTCCAGATTTCTCAATTTTTCAGACTCTTCAATGTAAACAGTTTTTCCTTTTTCTAAGAGAAGAAGTTTCTCTGACATAGCAGTGTTCAACTGCTTCAATCCTTCAACTTCTTGAATTAATTTGTCATTTTTTGATTTCAGATTTTCAATTTCTTTAACAGAGTCTTTATCAATTTTTATTGAGTTCATTTTATCATTCAGCTCTTCCTCTATCTGTTCAAGCTCCAGAATCTTGTTTAACAGATCTTTATTTTCTTCCTTTAGAGAAACAATAAACTCCTTATGCCATTCTAAATTTGAGTGAAGATTTTTATTTATTTCCTTGAGAAATGGACACTCATTGCATGCAGATTTAACCGAACATATTGTTTTAACCTGGAGTTTTTTACATTGTTTCTTAAGACATTCATTTTCAGATTTTAGAACATTCAATTTAGCGTTAACAGAATCAAATTCTTTCAACAGTTTTTCATTCTGAACTAAATCATTAACATGAACCTGATCATTCTCAACCGAGCTAAGTTTTTCTTTTAGTTCAGTGATTTCACATACAAGTTTTTGATTTTCTTCTTTAAGTAGGCCAATTTGTTTCCTTGAACTTTCCAACCCAGCTTCAAACTCTTTTAATTCTTTTTGGTGTTTTTCAATGTCTTTCTGCAATTCCATGTTTACAGATTCTATGGCAATAGATTTTTCAGCAAACAAATTCTTCTCTTGCTCAAGTTTTTCAAATTTTTCTTCATTTTCTTTAACAGTTTTTCTAAGAAAGTCATTTTCAGATTTCAGTCTACTTAGTTCAGAGCAAACACATTTAAGTTCATTCATCAATTTTTCATTCTGGTTTTTATGCATATGGATATCTGACAAATAGGCATCATGAGATTGCTTCATATTTGAACAATTTTCACATGGTGAACTTGAACTACCCTGATCACTTTTCTTTTTCAAGTTCTTGTATCATTTTCTTAATTGTTCATGAGACTCAAACAGCTCAGCATATGCATTCTCCCAATCATCTAAAGAAAAATTCTCGAAGATGTTTACCTCCTCCTCATCATCTTCTTCTTCATTTTGGCTGCTGCTATGAATACTTCCTTTAGCCATCATGCAGTTGTCTTCATTTAACCTGTGAGTTAGCTTCAGCTCCTCCAGGATGTCTTTGGCAGACCTGCAATCATAAAAACAAGAGTGTAAGGCTCTGTCAGTGGCTATTTTCATCAGATTGAAGGCTTTCTGATTTTCTCCATCCTTTGATCTGTGGCTGTTAGTCCATTTGGACACTTTCTTTGGTAATTTGTGAGGACCTTGTGAAATTAATTTCCACAGATCAGGATTAACTGCATCAACATAATTTCGTAGACTGATAAACCACGCATTAAAATTAGAACCATTGAAAATCGGTGGATCACCCATGAAAGCTGATCAGATAAATGCAACAGGAATAATGAAGCACCAAGACAGCAGGATCGAATCTACAGAACGCTGGACCTTCTAAGCAGACAACCTGCTCTGATATCAATTGTTGGGACGGTGCGATCGATACAGAGGGGGGGTGAATGTATCCCCTTCAAGAATATTGCCCAAATTTAAACAATTCGCCTGCTACTAGATACAGTTGCAGAATAAAATCTATCGAGTTCAAATAGACATTTGATCGACTAGATGAGCTGCTGACTATACTAGTGGAACCAGATGAAGTCTAATGCCAAATGACAGTACAATTGCAAACTAGACTCACTTACCAAGATGTGAAGCTCAAGGCCACTATAACTCGAAACAAGACTATTCAAACAACCTGTGAAACAGATAGAAGATATGGAAGAGCACACCACAAGCAGACCACAGAACAGCATGGTTTTTGGGTGGTTCGGTCCACAGACCTACGTCCACCCCTCACTCCCAACCGGAGTGAGGCTTTCACTAGCACAATGCTAGAACACTGCAGACTCAGTCTGCGAACAACATGCTGCCACACAGCTTGAACACCAAGGGAAACAAATCCCTCAACCAAGTTCTGCTACCCACAGAACTTGAAACCTATTCTAGCTCCCAGTTAGAACACAACCGGAGAGTCCTCTCCCTTCCTCCACACACCGGAGGGAAACTGTTAATGACAACCTGTCACTAACAACACCAGAGATCACCGATCTCTCTTCCTCTGCAACCCAGAGGGAAACTGGAGTAATACTCCCTTCCTCCACACACCGGAGGGACACTGTTAATGACAACCTGTCACTAACAACACCAGAGATCACCGATCTCTCTTCCTCTGCAACCCAGAGGGAAACTGGAGTAATACTCCCTTCCTCCACACACCGGAGGGAAAACAATTCAAATCAAAAGGATGAACGAAATGAAACGAAAGCAAAGTAGAAACAAAAACCAATGAAGAAGAAATCAGTTCTAAAAACCCAATACAAATGTAGCTTCAAATGAAGCAATTCATCAATTCACAACTACTGCTCTCTCTCTTGAACAAACTCCTCTCGGATCTGGAACTCTCTACTTTTTTTTTCTTTTCTGGATCGTGCAAACTCTCACCAATGGCTTCTGCTTTCTCTATTCACGATCTTTCTTTTTCTTCTCTGGATCGAATACGCTCTGCTGCTCTCAGACTGGATGTATAGACTTTGCTCCTTTTCTTTCGATCTATCTTCTTTAGTGGAAGAAGGCTCGTATATATAGCAGCAGCAGCCCCTGGGCGCGTGGCTTCCACGTTTTCCCGCCCAAGGAATTCGCCAGATCCGAGGCAGCTTCATCCACGTGTCATCATCTGGTCAGGCCTTCCAGCCTCGGATCACGTGCCCTTCATTAGCCTCCACGAGCAGAGCACCTGTCAGACAGAGTATCGGAATATCAGGTTAAGTGAAGAGCTCTGTATAGACTTGTAAAATCGATCATGATGTATAGACTTGTAATGTAAAGTGCGTTCTCGCACGGGAGCATATGAAGTCTCAGGGGAGCATCTATGGCCTCTGGACAGCATCACCAGCGTCAGGAGAGCATGTGGAGCACATGCTGTCTCTGGGGAGCAATCGCTACTCCAGGGGAGCATCCTCAAAGTTAGGGAAGCATTAGCAGTCACTGGAGGGCATCCTCGGTCCCAGGAGAGCATCCGGAGGGACAGGCGAGCATGCACGTCTGATGTACAGACTCTACCAATGTATAGACTTTGTGAAACGTGAATGCGATGTACACACTTGCTGAACCACTGTATAGACTTATAGAGATGACGCTGCAGACTTGAGAATGATGTGTACACACTCACAGCGTTGACGCTGCAGACTTGAGAATGCTCATAGCGTTGACGCTGCATGAGACATAGGTTGTACAGACTTAGAGATTTCTGAATGAAATGATCGGCTGATGAACCGATGTACAGACTTGCCTAAGACACAGCATGAGACGCTGGCTGAGACGGACGCTGTACAGACTTTGAAGAGCAGTTCAATGTATAGACTTGAAGCCCCTGAACTAATGTATAGACTTCACGCTGTACAGACTTTGAGGCTTGAACGTGTAAGATGAAGTGATGTACAGGCTTAGCGATGTATAGACTTGGCCAGAAAACGTAGGGAAAGCTATGAGTGTATAGACTTGACCAAGCGTAGGAAAAGCCTCTAATGTGCAGACTTTGAACTCTGAACACTGTACAGACTTTGCAATCAACAGACGATGTATAGACTTGCTAGTCTGAAGGCCAATGTATGGACTTAAACATTAACACTCAAATGTATAGAGTTGAAGGGCTAATAGTCTAGTGTATAGACTTCAAAAGGATAAAGCATCCACAGACCAGACGATGTACAGACTTAGCCAATATGAGACACTGTACAGACTTTGTCAAGTGACTGGCTGTACAAACTTCAGAAGATGAAAACTCTGTATCGACTTGAAGACCATGAGCCAATGTATAGACTTGCCTTAACAATGAATGAGTAGACTTTGAAACAAGAGTCAGGCAAACGGATGTACAGAGTTGGCCAGAGCAGCATGTATAGACTTTGAAACATAGAGACTTTGAAACAAAGGCAGTGTATAGACTTGATGCAGTTCTGCTGCCAATGTACATACTTTGATTCCCAAATGCGATGTAGAGACTTCGTGAGATGTATGAACTTTAGTGTGTGCGAGCCTGCTGACATGCAATGTGTAGACTTTGAGTGTGTGAAGCAGGCGATGTACAGATTATGCAAGCATGACACTGGGCGATATATAGACTTACACTATCGGATGTGTAGACTTCATGAGAATGCAGTAGCCAGTGTATAGACATGAAGCTTGACACTCCAGTGTATAGAGTTCAGTTAGAAGGTGCCCGATGTATAGAGTTGAAGATGATATGCCAATGTACAGACTTAATCAATCAAGCTGGTGTATAGACTTTGGTACCCAGACACTCAATGTTCTGATGGGTCGACGCATCAGTAGGGGTGGGTCGACCCACTACTGTCCATACTAACTAAACAGACTTGGCCAATCCAGTGTATAGACTCGTTGCCTTGAAGATAATGTACATACTTTGAAGACCGACCTAGCAGGATGTGTAGACTTGGAATGCAACCAGGATGTCTAGACTTGGTGTGAGGCAATGCACAATGAACATGAACTAATGAATTGAATGCATATAGCAGACAAGAACTGAATGTATGCTGGAGAACTAATTAAAGCATTACCTGATCTGAGCATTCACCTTACCTGTCATGATTTGACTTTGACTTGGGTTAATTTCATGACCTGTGAGTCATCTTTAAACCTGTTCTGACAGTTTCTCATAATGCAATAGGATTATATCATCAAGGATGTAAACATAATGAGGCATAATACTGTTATCATCAAAACTCCAGAACCACAGGGGACACATCAATCAGTTCTCTATACTCTGATTTTCCCCCAATTTCCTCTCCGATTTTGGCCTTCCTATGAAACCCAAACTTAATCCAATTGGAATTTGATATACTGATCCATTCCGATCCCAAAGAAACCCTTTGTCTTGGCCTGAATCATCGAAAACCCAAAAACAGGGTCCCGTAAACCCTTAGAAACCATCTCGGCGCCACCATATCTCTCGGCACCACGCACAGTAGAATAGGTAAAATGCTCTCGGCGCAAGCCTTCTGGCACCGAGAACCCATCCGCCCCAGGGCACGCCGAGAACCTCCCTAGCCATTAGGCCCTTGCGCCGAGAACCCCCCCTGGCCTCTTTGCCTGCGCGCCGGGAACCCCCTGGCCATCTTGCCTTCGCACCGGGAACCTATATGCACACTTGAGCTACGCCGAGAAACTACCCTGCCATCCAATTGAGCCCCCGGCACCTTGATCAAACCCACCCAGGGAAACCCATGAGTCACCAGACTTGGCCCGGGGATAAATATGAAGGGGGAAAGACCCCCTTATGTTCCACTGTCTCGTATCGGACTTATGAGTAACCCCTTTAGCTTGGGAGGGCTCTGCCATTGCATGAGTTCTGTCAGCTTCCGTAAGGGAAAATCAAACATTGCCCCATGGCAGATGCACGGTCCGGGAGGTTCAGTACCTCTTTCTCTCTCTCGGCTTTCATCTCGGCACTCCGTGGATGATAGCCTATTTCCCCCCTGGGCATAATCCAGATTAAGGGGAAATGCTGCCGAAATATCGATTGACGCTCTAACCCCGACAAGCCCCGGGAAGCGTATATCATACACCTCCCGTCTGGCTCAATTCTTCGGGGGATACAAATACTTCGAGGCCCTTGGCCGGATGAGAAACGTGAAAAGGGGGACATGTCCCTGATGATTGTTCAGGCCCCATCCCGCCACTGCGCGGACGGTGTCCTATTCTTACCCAGCGTGATCTACATAAAGGGGTCACGTTGATTTAATAATCTATCGTCTATTCAATTACGTTCCTAGAATAATAGGAATTTCAATATTTCGCACCATCAATTTCAACCGCCCCTAGCGGCCTCCTATTTTGGCGTTTAATCAAGGGTTGTCCTTCTTAGGAAGGACGTAATTAACGTCATAACCTTTATGGTATGACGGACTTTTGGTCCAGACACGATCACTCATAATCGACTGATTAGAAGTCAGATCGAGCGCACAATGAAATCGTCACATATGTGACTGGCACGTCTAATAATAAAAGAACAAGAATGTGAGCTTAAAATCCGCGTCCACAGACGCCGAGTGAGTGTAGGACCATCTACCGCACCGATCTTACCATTGCTATGGGGTTGGGTGATTCTAGGCAGAGGTCGAGGGAGTCTCTAGAGCAGTTCTCACATAGGCTGATTGATGGGGCTAGGGCTGCCTATTGCCAGGACCCAGCAGAGAGAGAGAGAGCAGATCAAGATTTGAGGAGGTTTCTATTCCTGATGCTCGGGAGGTTATTACTCGGCACGAAGGGCGACATTATCAACTGCCGCTTCTTAGGGATTCTTGAGGACTTAGAGGGCGTCTACAGATACGCTTGGGGAGCAGCGTTGCTGGCGCACCTGATAGCCGACTTGTCTACAGGGATAGGTCGAGAGACGACTGTCAGCGGCTTTTCACCTTTTCTTCAGGTATGCATTTTTCTCTCTTTTTTTTCTTTTTTCTTTTTCTCAAATGTATGTGAATGCTTTACTAATGCAATGCATGGATGCAGATATGGAGCCACATATACATGCCGATGGGGCGTGTCGACCCTCGACCCGGAGATGAGGGATCCTTCCCTCTAGCACAGCGTTGGCTGACCGTCGTAACAGGAGTGCCACTCGCCTATGAGTTGCGAGTTCTACGGAGGGAGTTCCGTGACTACCCTACCTCACTGGTATGCATGTGAAATATGATGCAAAATTTTTGTTTTATGAAATATGTATGAAATGATGATGATGGGATATGATGATGCATGTTTGTGAATGCAGGTGGTGTGGAGACCCTATGAGGGGATGACCGATGAGGGCCAGCCCTGGGTCGTAGCGGGCCGACCTCGCTTTGGGCATGAGCTTTGGGTTCATTGCCTGAACGAGATTGATCTATTACGGCTAAGGCTGGTGATGAGGACCCTCGGCCTACACCAGGAGTGGGTCGAGGTAGGAGAGCCCCGAGGGATAGGCAAGAAGACACGCGGTCGCACGAAGGTGATCGACTGGAGAGTCCGGTATCCTGACCAGTATGCCGACTGGCAACATGGCAGGACCCGAGTTACCTCACAGGCGACAGACAACTCCGAGTACCTCCGACGCTACTGGGAGGTTTACGCCGGCCGACCCCAGATGAGGGTCTTAGGGGTACGTATGAATGCATTTTCTTTCTAATTAATTACAAATGTTATATATCTATTGTGTGACTGATGTGCATGATGAATGCAGGATGCACGGGACATAGCGGCGATGGACATGCAAGCCCATCTCCACAGCCTAGAGGCCCAACTGGCTACTACACGGGCAGACCTACAGACCCCGGTGAGTGTTTAAATTATATATATGCAAATGATTTCCTGAATTATTGATGATTAGCCACTGACAATCTCAATGAATGCAGCGTGCCCAGCAGGGAGCGGCGATGAGAGAGACGGGAGGAGCCTCCAGCTCGAGGGGGCCTAGTGCAGAGACAACTGCACTAGCAGAGTGGCTGGCTGGAGCGGTGGCACGGGCTGAGGCGGCAGAGCGCGGCCTTGCCACACGGGTAAACTTAAACTCAAATTCAGATTTGCATTTGATTACATGTTTATTATGCGTTGATGAAAATTTGTGTTACAGACTGAGGAGCTCCGAGCCTCGCTTACCTGCATCGAGGCAGGACAGCAAGCGATGGCTACCCGGGTAAGTTAACAAAGATCTTATTTCAGTTGCTTATTTCATGAATTATTGAATTAAATGTGTAACTGATGATTCGTTTAATTGGTTGCAGACCTCCGAGTTACAGGCGGCACTTACCCAGGCTGCTCTAGCTGGGACGGAGCTGACCATCCGTGAGCAGCGAGTCACGGAGCTGGAGAGGGCCTTGAGGCGGCGAGAGGAGCTACCTCATGAGGTGGCAGAGCTGAGAGTCGCCCTCGAGATGGAGCGCAGGGAGCGTGCCCGGGAGTGAGAGGAGCAGGCAGCACGCGAGCGGGAGCTCGCAGACTTGAGGATCCAGCTAGCCGTCACTCAGGAGCGGCTACGGTCGACCGAGGAGCTGTTACAGCAAGGTCGGGACTGAGCGAGAGCTGCGGGGTATGCGTTCACCAGTTCTACCTTTGTAGCGGGTTCCTCTCTTCGACAGAGGAGCGAGACAGAGGAGCAGGCTCGAGCTCTAGCTACTTCCCGGGGGTCCATGCCCCCTCCACGAGCGCCTCGTCGGGACGACGATGGTGAGGTAGAGAGTAGGAGAGAGGATGGTGGAGGCGAGAGTTGAGAGAGACTTACTTGTACCCCTCCACCCTCACACCTGTACTCGGATATACATTGATATATATATGAAATTGAAATTTTTGTTACCTGAGTTACTTTGAGCACTTGTGGACTTGTGTACTTGCCTTGTCTCTTCCTTTCTTTGTCTTCCTTCTTGCCATGTGTCTGTAATTCATATTTAAACAAACAGATTAATCCATCTGTCCGGCTTGGCCCCTTGCTCAATAAACAAGGGGTTGTCTCTTATTTGACCATGTTTACAGGTCAAGGGGCCAAGCCTCTAATTAATAAAGGTGGATAATAAAAATATATAAGGAAATGCAAGCAAACAGATGTCAACTTAAAATAAAAGATGTCCACACAAAGATGCAATCAAGCATATGAGATGAGCAGCAGCATGCTTGATTTTCTGTTGTTCTCTTTTTTTTATTTATAGTTTAAAAATGATGCCCCCGCAAATGGGCGCTGATTACGGAATTGACGCCGAAGTGGGAGACGTTTATTTAGAAAATTATTTTTTTATTTTTTTATTTTTTATCATGAAAAATGACGACATCGATAAAGTCGTGAATTTATTAAATGACGCCCCTATAAAGGGCGTGAATTAAAAGATCAATTATATTTTTGTTTATTTTTTGTTATTTTTTTGGTTTTTTTAGAAATGACGACCCTAGAGGAGTCGCGGCTCATGAAAATGACGCCTTCCCAGAGGGCGTTATTTTTAAGGAAAACAATTTTTTTTGCTTCTTTTGATGGGATTGGGCACAGTATAAGGGACTTAAACCTTACACAATCATCGTCTTGAATTCATTAATCTTTCTTAAAAGATTTAACAAAGGGTCAACATGCTTAAATACTTGTGCTTTTACTCATGTTCTCTCGCGGCCCATCCTTCTTAGTCGGTCTTCGCCATTCTCTAAGCTTGTAACCTACCATGGAGGGGGAAGGGAAGAATAAGTTAAGGAAGCTCACGGGAGGTTTCCGAGAACGGGGAAACTTTCCTCCCCTGCCCTAATGCCCGTTGGGATTCGGTCTTTGGCTTAGGGAAATTTTGTTGCTCTTTTTGCCCTTATTCATACATGCTTACGACCAGGGTTTTCCCTGCGAGGACTTTGCCCTCTTGACATACTTTTCCTTTGTTTCGACTTTCTTTTTTTCTTTTCTTCAAACAGATAGAGACCTAATTGTACTTGGGCTTTAAGCTTCTGTTCCCTTTTGGGCCCTGACTTCCACCTACTAGGGCGGTGGACAGGTTTGGTTAGTATTCCCTGACTCGTACTTCCTCTCGTGAGTCGAAGAGGAGAGAATAGGTAAGGTTCGTATACTCTTAGTTTGGGTCTGACTTTCCTTGAATTTCGGGCAGCTCGAGTTTAAAAGTAAAGCGTGTAGTGTGTGTGGGAGTTGACCCCAAAGTTAAACCCTCAAGACTGAAGAATGAATTAAGAATTTTGATTTTTCGGGCTCGCGGCCTATGTACCGTGCTAGTCTGCAAAATTTTTTATTTTTATTTTGTTATTTTGTTGTTTTTTGATCTTCTCTTTCCGATTTTTTTTCTTTTTTTTCCTTTTTTTAGGGGTAGTATTTCTTCAAGTAAAGACCATTCTAGGGGTGAGCCAGCTCTTCACCTTCAGCATTAATTAATTTGTAAGCGTTGTCAGGATAAACATCTTTTATGACGAAGGGCCCTTCCCAGTTAGGTTGAAGCTTTGAACGAGGCCCTCAGGGTTTTACGAAGATTCTTTTAATTACCATTTCACCGATTTTGAATTTTCTCTCAATTACTTTCTTCTGGTAAAAACGTGAAAGCCTGTTTTGATAAATACGCGCATGCTCGGCGGCGGCCAGACGCTTCTCATCTAGGAGTTCCAACTGAGCAAGGAGAGATTTGCGACTCTCATCAATGGGGAGCTCCTTGTCCAATTGTACTCTAAGGGAAGGGATAAGAATCTCATAAGGGACTACCACCTCCATTCCATAAGTAAGGGCAAAGGGGGTCTGCCCAATAGGGGTACGAATAGAAGTCCGATAGGCCCAAAGAGCTTCAACCAATTTTTCTGGCCAATCCGCAAATTTAGTAGCCTCACATGTTTTCTTAATAATCTTGATCAAAGTTTTGTTAGTGGCCTATGCCTGGCCATTGCCCTGCGGATAGTAAGGAGATGAATGATGTAATGCAATGTTATACCTATTGCAGAGGTCTTGAAGCTCTTGAGAGATGAATTGTGACCCATTGTCAGTGACGATGGTACTTGGGGTGCTGAACCTTGCGATGATGTTCTTCATTATAAATTTGCAGACGGTCGACGCTTTTATTTCCACGTAAGCTTCCGCTTCTTCCCACTTGGTGAAGTACTCTGTGGCCGTGAGTATAAATGATTTCGATTTTGTGAGGAGGTTCGGATCACCAAGGGGTCCAATGATATAGAAATCCCACATGGAGAAAGGCCATGGGGAGGACATAGGATGGAGTGAAGAAGCAGGAGAGTGAATTTTATCGGCGTGCAGTTGGCACTTAACACACCTTCGAACATAGATGGAACAATCCTCTTCTAGAGTTGGCCAATAGAAACCTAGCCTAAGGATCTTCTTAGCAAGCATCTGGCTATTGACAGGACCACCACACCCTCCTGAATGCGCCTCTTCCACGACCTTCTAAGATTCATCATCATCTAGGCACCTTAATAAAACTCCGGTGAGACCTCTTCTATAGAGCATACCTCCAATCAGGGTGTATCGCTGAGCAACTCTTCGAATGGCTTTCTTTTCTTCAGCCGTGGCCTCCTCGAGATAGGATTGATCCTGGCAATACTTAGCAATCTCGTAATACCACGGCTTTTCTTCATCATCTAATTCTTCTTCTAAATCCAATAGCATGACCTCCTTATTCTCAATGATTCCACCTTGCTTAACCTTCCTAAGCACCTCCTCCTTAACACTAAGGAAAGCTGGATCCTTAATAGCTGGAGTGAGCCGCTTGTGAATAATGATAGAATGGGAATCCCTTTCGGGAAGGAAAATCAAAGAAGATGCAAGAGACGCGAGAGCATCAGCTAAAATGTTATGTTCACGAGGAACGTGAACGAAGATTAATTTGGTGAAAAGCTTGGTATAAGCAGAAGTCAATTCCTGATAGGGTTTGAGTTTAGGATTGAGCGTACGGCACTTGGTGTGTACTTGGCAAAGAATAAGCTGACTATCACCTACAATTCGCAATTGGGTAACACCGAATTGATGAGCGGCCTCCAGCCCGGCCAGAAGGGCCTCATACTCAGCTATATTATTTGTAACTGGAAATGCAAGCTGAGAGGCGAGGGAATAGTGATACCCTCTGGTGATAGAAGAACAATGCCAATCCCTTTTCCTTTTGAATTCAAAGCTCCATAAAAATGTAACGTCCACATCGAATCGGATTGACTGACGGACATTAGTTCCTCATCTGGAAACTCTGAGCGAATAGGGTCAAATCTAGGGAGAGGGTGATGAGCAAGATGTTCTGCTATGGCATAACCTTTAATCACTTTTTGCTGAATGTAGATAATATCGAATTGAGAAAGGAATCTTTGCCATCGTGCTAATCGATCGGTGAGAACGGATTTTTCAAGAAGAAACTTGATTGGATTCATACGGGCAATGAGATGAATTTCGTGAGCTAAGAAATAATGCTTGAGTTTCTGAACTACCCTGACTAAGGCAGCACAAGTCTTTTCTATAGCTGAGTACCTCTGCTCACAGGGGTTGAGAAGCTTTGACAAGTAGTAGGCTGCCCTTTCTTTTCCTTCTTCGTCAACTTGGACTAGGACAGCGCCTACAGAGTCATCCAGGACGGAAATGTAGAGAACAAGTGGTTTGCCTGGAACTGGCGGCCTCAGGATAGGAGGATTTGAGAGATAATCCTTCAATCCGTCAAAAGCTGCCTGACATTTGTCATCCCAAATAAACTTGACTCTCGGCTTAGTAAGCTCGTAGAATGGCATACATCTTTGTGAATGCTGAAAGACAAATCGGCGAATGAATTGCAACATCCCGATCAACCCTCGGACTTCTTTCAAATTCTTGGGAGGAGGCATTTCCCTTATGGCCTTTGCCTTGTTGGGATCAATCTCGATACCCCTCTTACTTACGATGAACCCAAGCAACTTCCCTAAGGAAACACCAAACACGCACTTTTTGGGATTCATTTTTAGCTGATACTCCCGCGCTCTTTGCAAGACTTTGGTTAGAACCCCGGGATGCTCAATCCTTATTCTTGATTTTACTACCAAGTCGTCAACGTACACCTCTATATAAATGTGGATCATATCATGAAAAATTGCCATCATAGCCCTTTGATAGGTGGCTCCAACATTCTTAAGTCCAAAGGGCATGACTACATAGCAATAAGTTCCCCATGGTGTAGTGAACGATGTTTTATCTTGATCCTCCTCAGCCAGGCGAATCTGATTGTAACCTTAAAAGCCATCTATAAAGGAGAGAGTCTCATATCCTGCCGTATTGTCAATCAAGACATCAATATGAGGGAGGGGGAAGTCATCTTTAAGACACGCGCGGTTGAGGTCTCGAAAGTCTATACAAATCCGCACCTTTCCATCTTTCTCCATGACTGGGACGATGTTAGTCACCCAATTGGGATAGAGGACAACTCTAACGAATCTAGCCTTATGAAGCTTATCGACCTCTTCTTTCATTTTTAATGTCATATTAGGGTGGAAACGTCTCAACCACTGTTTGACCGGAATGGACCCTGTCTTAAGCGTAAGTCGATGTTCAACAAGCGCAGGGTCTAGTCCCGACATATCTTCATAACTCCATGAGAATGTGTCCTTATATTCTTGAAGAACCAAAATAAGCGCCTCCTCTTCGGAGGGTGGCAAGTTCTTACTGACGAGGACAGTCCTAGGGTCTTTCTCAGTACCCAGATTTTTTTTTTTGGTAGGTTCTTCTACTGATGCTGATGGCTCATCAAATCTTCTCATGCCATTGGCAAAAGCATCGGCCTCGTCCTCATATTCTTCGTAACCTTCATCCCCCTCTTCAATAGGGTCTTCATCATTCATTATCTCATAAACACCAAAACCCTCATTAAAAACACAAGTATCTTCATATTCAGCTTCTGGCAGGATAATTGGATTCTCCACAAACTCGGGAATGGTTAGACAAGCTTGGCATCTGATGGCTAACTCTAACAAGAATCTACGGGGAATCTGTTTACCCTTGTATCTCTTATGCGAAGCTACCCCATCAGTCTTAAAATTAGAAGAGTAAGAGCAACTAGCCTGATCGCTAGAATTCGACAAAGATGAAGGAGGTGAGGAAAAGATGGGTACAGAAGAAGATACAGATGAAGACCCCTCACTGGAGGGGTGGAGAAGGTTCCCTAATGAATCCTAGAAGAGCGGCCCCTGGGTCGGGACACACTCAGGAAGAAGATAGGAGGTCTCCTCAATGGAGATGAAAGATTGGAAAGTTTGAATTTTGGCGTTGTTCTTTTGTTTTCATTTTCAAGAAGAAGGCAATGAGAGGGAGGAATAGGGGGTGGTGTTGAGAGTGACAGATTGACAAAAGATGACCCATGCGGGGGTGTGATGGAGAGTTTAGAGAATTGCTCGAGGAGCAAGGGAGGAATCGGAGGAGAAACTTGAAGTGAATTTGGAGAAAAGGTTATCAAGACCGCGGGTGGTCTAGGGATATCTGAGCAAAATATTTGATTAAACAAGCAGACAACAATCGTTGGATGAATGGATTTAATAGAGAAGAGGCCGGCCCACAGCCTATCCACGTTGTAGCCTTCCTCGAACGGCACATCAGGCTCCCCGATATCTGTGTAATTGCTTAGAAGCTGCCTCTTGTCCGTGATCACTGCTGGCTTTTCGATTAATTCATGAATTAGTGGCGGCCATTCCGGATCAGTTGGCATAAACAATCGGCTTAGAGCAATAGTGATATCATTCATGTCGAACCATCTATACCAGTCACATTCGGGGTCATCCATCTTTCTTCTTTTATCTGGCCGTAAAGACTCTAGAGCTTTGTATGTAACCAGTGGGGCTATGTGACGAGCAAACTGCCGTGCATGTACATCTTGACAATCCATCATAGAAGTGACTAGCGTGGTTTGCTCATCATTATGAGTGCCTCCTTTCATGAAGTGTGTTTTTAGGGTCCATATAAGGGGCTGCCGATCTGTCTTGAGAGTGGAAGTCATGACGGCCCATGGCTCATCTTTGTCTTGGCTTGGTCCTTTGTACCCTAGGCCACCTCGGGGAATCATCTTTTGATGCCTGACGGGCTTGACTCTCCCCTGAAGATTAACACCCATGCTTTTACCAGTTCTATACCCCATTTTCATCAGAATGTTCCATCCTGGCGTGTTCATCAAACCTTTTTTCTTCTTGCCTTTGGATGGCTGTGGTGGCATTTGAGTGGTAGGAGGGGTTGAAGGAGACAGCCTTACCAAGTCTTGCCGCAGATCGGCAACATCCAAAACTGAGAGCAAAGGCCTATTGGAAGGCCACATAGAAGGCACTGATGTTGCGGAATGTATATCTTCTGTCGGCAGAATGGGCATACTAGTGACTTTAATAATGCGCCCTTTGTGCGGAAATTTTATGCATTGATGATTCGTGGAAGGCACAGCATCAAGCTCTTGAATGTAAGGGCGACCCAAAATGCCATTGAATGTCGGGTCCATGTCTAGAATATGGAAATCCGCTGTGACTGAGACTGGACCCAAACCAACTTTTAAAGTGATCATACCTAAAGGCGACTTCTTGGTGTTATCATAGGCTGTGACAGTGATTGTAGATGGCCGGATTTGACTCTTCGGAATGCCACACATTTTCAAGGTACTTGGTGGCAAAACATTAATGGATGTCCCAGTATCCACCAAACATTGTTTCACTGCCACCTTGTTAATGTCAATAGTAATGCACAGTGCATATTTTCTGGCTGGCTGCGGAGCCAATTCATGTTCGTAGAAAGTGATGGCTGGTTGATTGCTAGCTGGACTTAAGACTGTAGTGACCTATTCAACTGGGATATCTTCATTTACCATTACTTTCTGCAGATATTGCTTCAAAGCCTGCCGATGTGTAGTAGATCTTTTGATCAATTCCAGAATAGAAATTTGGGCCGATGTTCTATCCAAATGCTTTAGTAAGTCATACTCCATGCCTGGTGCAGACTCTTGTTCCTGTTCTCCTTGTTCTTGTATCGACTCTTGCTCCCACTGGGGAAACACTCGATGAAACATCCGTCCACTACGGAGCACCATTGTTTTCGGAGCCTCTGTCGGGCATAGAGTGGATGAAGGGGTAGAGGAGGTAGAGGGAATGGTGTAGGGCGTGTTGGGTGCTGGTGCAGGATTAGCTGGAGAAGGGGTTCTTATAAGAGACCTCGCCGGCTGAGGATTATCGAAAGGTGGCGACGGGGATCGAGTGACAAGAAGGGGCCTTGGAAGCATGATGGTGGTGGACGGGGTAGATTGTGGTGAAACAGAAGGGGTGACGATTGCCGACGAGGGGCAGATAAGGAGAGTTCTATTTGGTGGAGGATTTTGGGGTGGAGGAGAATTCGTGGGTTGGCGTAAAAGAAGAGGCCGTGAAGGAGTAGGGTTAGTGTTGAATGGCCCTGGAGTGTTGGAACGTATAAGGGGGCGTTGCATTTGGGAAAGGGGTACAGGCTGAAGCCTCCTTAGCAATTGTGGTGGTTGCGGTTGACTGGAGTTTTGATTAATGGCCCCAACAGAGGCGTTTTCCTTATGCCAAACCTTCCCTCTCTCCACTTCATGGATTGAGGTGACAAGGTTTACTTATTGATTTTGAACCGGGTGCTCCGGTAGCAAATTATTGACAATCCCCATATTTGGTTGGGGTGCAGGAGCCTGCTGTTGCTGGGGAACTTGTTGTTGCTGACCTTGTTGCGGGTGCTGCTGAGCCGATGGTTGCCGAGGAGGCCTTCGAGCCTTTAGAGTAGCAATAACCCTCCTCATCTTATCCCAATCAATATCACCTTGATCATTCATATCATGTATGTAATCCTTGAAGTGAAAACAATGATCGATGTTGTGCCCCGGCTGTCGATGGAAGACGCAATACCGGGAGGTGTCTACAGGTTGCGGCCATATCGTTCTTTCTTTAGGCAAGGTGAGCAGGTTGGCGGCCATGAGGGCATTGAAAATATCTAATAGGCTTTCGGGTAAGGGAGGGTATTGTGCTCTTCGGGGACCCAATGGTCTTCTTGGTTGTTGCAGTTGTTACTGTGCATAATTGGCTGGCGGGGGCATTTGGTGGTATTGTGCAGGTTGATGCTGTTGAGGAGGCGGAAGAGGCTGTAGGGTCTGAGAAAGGTTATTATTTGGCTGGTGGACTTGGTTTTGGAAGGCGGGCTGTTGTGGTGGTGGCCCTTGGTTTGGAGGGTGGCGGAAGGGTGTGGAATTACCGAACGCGCTCACCTGCTCATTAAAAATAGTGCCTTCAGTGGTCGCACCAGTATTGCCGACATTAACGTTCCTCTTTATTACCTTTGGTCTTGGCTCAAACATGCCCATAATAGGCGAATCTTTCATCTGTGTTTGTATGTATCTAGCTCTTTGATGGGAATCGACGCCGAGCATGTACATTTTATTTTGCATTTATGTCCTTTAGTTTATTTCTATATCCATGGGAAAGTATATGCACAATTGTACAGCTTTGTAAGCCAATGCGTCATTCCCACGGATTGTATGGGTTTCTATGTAATTTATCAGTAGGACCAGCAAGGGGGCCCTCAGCCCTTTCCCATTGGTACATATCATTCATGTGGGGCTGGTCAACCATCCTAGGTGGCCATCTAGAAGGGTTGAATGCCAATTGACCACATGGGAGACAAAGGGGGTAAATTTTCCAAGGTAGGCTACCTACCCTTCCAACTTGTCCCCTCTTGGTCAAGGGGGCGCCCCTCCCCTTATTATTTTATTATTTTTATGTGTGTTATTCACACTTCATCCCAGCCCTCCATTCCCCATCCCTAGATCCAAGGGTCTACATTTGATTAGATACATAGCATATAAAAGGTTGTATTTTCTATTTGTTGGCATTAATGAAGAGAAAATTATTGGAAAATCAATAGTGCTTCTTGTGCCCCTCCCCTCTCCCCTGGTGTTCATCTCCTCCAACCCCCAATTCTAGAGTGGTTTCATCTCTATCCCCTCCCCTCAATCTCTGGTTGTGATCTATGCCGCCGCCGCCGCCGTTCGTGCCGCCATCGGACCGCCATCGAGCCACCGTCGAAGTTCTATCTTCAACCAATAGCAGCCCCTTCCACGAAATTCTGCAGCCTGCCCCGACTTTTTATTGATTGGAAAATTTTATGGTGTGTTCCTATCTTCAATCCACACCACCACAAAAAAAATCCTGTCCAAATTCTATCATTTACTATTTTTCAAATTTCGTGTGTCTCTGTTTCCCAGTTCTGTCCACTTTCAGATCTGTGTGACAGCAAGCCTGTAATCCCCCCCTCCGACCATCTTTTTGATCTTTTCAAACCCTCCCAATTTTACTAGGAGTTCTGTCCACCGTCCCCTCACTCCATGAATTTTCCTGATTTTTTATCAGCCATCCATCCATTTTTCAAAATTCATTTTCAGAGCCATCTATAGTGCTGTCAGCCAGTTTCCAGATCCGACTCACTGCTAGTATACAAATCATAACAATTTGTAACCACCTCCAAACCTGTCACAAAAAATATTTCCGTTTTCCTTGTTCAATTTCCTACAACTTTATGAAGAACACAACTTCTGAATCGGAGGTCTACCTATCAGTCAACGCCAGTTCTAAGACAAGTTCCTTATTGATCTGAGAATTACGGCACTCTACAATAGCAGCTATCAAAATTCGCCAACAAGAAGTACAGAGCTGCTTATTTTTCCATTATCCTATAGGGTTGAAGCCCTTCGAAGCAGCTTTCAAACGGCGCCAGTTTCGTGTCGATCCGACATCGGGGCTGATCGCAGAGTTCGTTCTCGCCGGAGCGCGCGTTGAAAAATAGAAACAACAGATCCGTGGCCGGCTTTTCCGACCGGTGCCGATCGGAACCGCCCGGCCTCCGGCCGATGAACCAGCGCACCTCCATCCTTGGGAGCACCCCTCTAGGTGTCCCCACCATAGTGGTGCCGCCCCGGTCCCACACGGTCCCTCTGGACAGCACGCGTGCCCCACAGTCACGAGTTCGGGTGCTGCCGAAGCTACGTGAGAAGCCGACCGTCAACCCAAATTCGGTCCTCCCGGGCCCATTTGTGTAGCCATTTACCTCCCTGCGTAGAGTGGGTAGTAACTCATTGCTGTAATCTTCATGTATTAATTGTTCCGGGAGCACGGTTTTCGGCCGGGTCCGTCTTCCCCACGCCGAGCGCGTGGAGGTATCGCATTCGCTCCCCTTACTTGGCATCTTGCTTTATCTCATATATGCCTTATATGCCGCTGCTAGAGAGCATATTTTAGGACCTAGCTCGCTATATTTTTATATCACCACTGCTACGAGAGAGAGCGTTACCCTCCCGTGACCCGATCCGGGCACGAAAGTGCGAATTGACCACCCTAGCTCTTGCCGGTTTCTCAACCGTGCGCATCCGATGCTTCCCTCACCTAGAGTCCGAGGACTGCATTCCTCATTCGAGTCGTGTCCGTGGTCTCGTCCCGCATCACTCTTTCATAGAGCTCTTCCATAGTGCTCAACTTGTTCATGGCTAAAATATGACGGAACTGTGGAGTGGAGTATGATATAATCATCTTCACTTGCTCCGTTTCCGACAATGTGTCCTTTAACTTCTCGGCTATAGCTCTCCACCTATCAGCAAACAAAATGAAGTCCTCCTCGGGCTTCATCTTTTCGACAACCAGATCAGTAACAGACAAAGAGGGACCCACACGGTCCTTGTACTTCTGTAGAAACTTTCGTTGAACTACATCAAAATCACCGGCATCCGCCGGCTCCAGGGAGTAAAACCATTCTAGTGTCGGGCCATCTAAAGACCGCCTAAAGAGATAAGCCAGAGAAGTCTTGTTATCTTGCTAGAATGATGCCTCATATAAGAAGTCTTTCAAGTGGATGTGTGGATTACCCGTTCCATTGTACCGTCGGAAATTCGGCATTTCAGACGGGGGTAGGTGAAAAACTGGCAGAGTGGGAAGCATAATTTCGGGAGTGACCTTGGATGCAGTGACCTTCTTGAGCTGCTCCTCCATACTAGCCATCCTTTGGAGGAGTATAGTGTGGTTATCAGACTCGGCTGGGGCCGGACGAAAAGAGTATTAGTTCGTCATAGGCCTTCTCAAAATTTGAGGAACATGAGGTTGTTGAGGCCTAACAATGGAGTGACTTGCCGGTTGGGTCGGCGTAGTCATAACAGGAGTTGGTGGGCGCGAGGGCACCCTAGGTGCAACCGCCTGGTCGTTGGGAGAACTAGCAGAGTGACCACCCATGGCCTAGGGAGGGTTAGAAGATGACGGGACAGACTTTCCCTTTAAAGCGGCTTGGGCCGCCTGGCGCTGGGAATCATCCAGGTGAGCAAGAACTTTGAGAACTTCGTTGAAGTTGAAAGAAGGGGAAACGTCCCCTGAAGTATTTTGAGTGGTAGGTTGAGCTTGGGAAGAAGGCTCAACCTCCATAGAAGTGGTGTCCACCATGTGGACTTGAGTGGGAGAAGAAATATGGTTTCCCTCGTGGTAGACAGGATCCTTAGAGGGAACCTCATAAAACGGGTCAGAGTGACCCTCCTCATAACCATCATAAGTATATCCGTAGTTGGCCATTTTGATGATTTTACCTTAACGGAGTTTCATGCTTAAGGAAGAAGAAATAGGTTTCCAACAAACAAGTATACCCAAGAGATATCAAAATAAACACTCAAGTTGTAATGAGCCCAAAGTTTTAAGGTTTTTTTTAAAGATTAAGGTGAATTTTATAATAAGCTCTCTCCTTTGAATGTGGGTCCTGGTTGAAAATTTGGGTATAATCTCCGGGTATCTAGGTTCTTCCTCTCTCCTCACCAACGTATGGGTCAACTATAGTCCGGGTGCTTCAATGGTACAACATGCCCAGCGTCCGTGAGGGAATCCACGGGTGCGGGGACTTATGGAGGCTTGGTTTAGGAATTTTCGGTCCAATGAGACGGAATGCTCAAAGGAGGGTCCTTCCTTCACCAAGAGGGGGGTGTGACTCCTAAAAGTGTGGGGAGAGGAGGTCTCCCAAGCCGAATGCCCTAAATACAGCCTAATGCAGGCAATATCAAGCAGGTGATATCAAAATCAATCAAATGAATGAACAGCAGTAAACGGGGTTCTGTGGGCACAGAACAAAAAATGACGACCTGGATAAGGTCACTATATCAACAAGAGACGACTGAGTGTCAGTCGCTAGTTACTATGAACAGTGCAAACAGATAGCAATCAAAATAAAATAGCGTCTTAAAGTGAGGCGCTGCCTGTGGAAATGACGCATGTGCACAGGGGCGTCAGATAGCAGTAGTCAAACTTAAAATGTGAATAAACTCAACGATAATCAAAATAACGCCTTTCAGCAAGGCGCTGTACCAGTAAAAGACGCCTCTGGGAGGGGCGTCAAAATGCAGTAATTAGAAATATGACGCCTTGGTGTGAGGCGTTATATTTGGAAATGACGCCTCTTTGAGGGGCGTTAATTATAAATGATGAAAATGCTCGCAATAAAAAATGGAAACAGCGCCTGTTCGAACGGTCACTGTATGTGGAAATGACGATACTATGAAGGGCGTTATTCAGTTCCAGAGAACCGTTGACCCTGATGACAGACAGGAATCAATTTCTTTTCTAATAAAAATCATATGGATACTATGCAAATTGGCTAATCCAGTGGGAGGTGTGCACGTGGTGCACAAAAGGAGTGTGCTACGTGGAGCACGAATGAGGGGCACGCGAGGGCGCCAAAGGGAGGGGCACGCGAGGGCACCAAAGGGAGGGGTAATCAAACTAAAACAAAAAGAGTCCCACCGTGATCGCCAATTTGTGAACATGTCACATACACATTTTTAAAAGAGAGAGAATTGAATGATAAAAAAGATGATTAATTATTATTAGAGATAAAAAGAAACTAAACTAAAACATGTGGATATGAAAAAGAAAGGGGTTGAGCATGGGATGCTCTAAGGAGGGTGATCGCCAGAGGGGTTACCTCAAAATATCAAAGGAGAGATCGCATGTACCTTGTATTGAGCGGGTGAAATTGGGGGTTTTTCCTTCCTCCTTCTATCGGCCGGCCGATGAAGGGGGCTTATAGCTTGATTATCCTTGCATAAACACACAAAGTAAAGATATGGATTAGCCAAAGATGTGTAGTATCAATGCTCTAGAAGTATAGAAATCAATCAAATTAAGCATGGACACACACCTTGTGTGTTTTGGTTTTAAAACCCCTAAGAGGAGTAACAAGGTTGGGTATAATAAATGCAATGGTATGCAAAGCAAGATACTCGATGTACTGAGAACGTTTCTAGCAGAGAGCTAGAAAGAAAGAGTGCATGTGATGATGATATGATGACAACTAAAATAACAAAGAGAAAATGCCCTCTCTGCTGTGTGTGCAGCAGTAAAGGGATAGGAAGAGCTTCAGCGACTGTAGCAGGATGAAGAACTGCTACTGGTAGAGGGAGAACACCGCCTGGAGAAGAATCACCCGTGCAGGAATGCCCTTGGAAGGAGTCCCTGCAAATGAAAGGAAGAAACTCTCTCTTTCTGTAAAAAAAAACTATCTCAGTCGTTAGCTCTTGTTAACTTTTCTTTTTTGGTTCTTTTCCTCTTCTCTCTTCTCTTCTTCTGCGTTCTCTCTCGCGCGTGAGGGATTCAAGGTGGTATTTATAGGGCCAAAAATTCTTACCTTAATGGGATTAAAACAAGGCAATGAATCCTCAAAAAGGAACCCTCCTCCCAATCAAACACAAGGTGCAAAATGGGGAAAGAGTTACTACTGGAAAGAAGCAGGCGAAAGGGAGACGGAAGTGAAAATGATGACCTAGCTAGGGGCGTCAATTGAAATGACGACATTCACATAGTCGTCAATTCCTGAATTTAATTATAGAAATAAACGACTTTCCTTATTTAAAATTATGAAATGACACATGTTTGAACGGGCGTTAAATAATCAACGCCCCTCAATAAGACGTCAATTACCTTGAGTTTTATTTTCGTTAGAATTTGTAAAATTCAGGAATCGACGACCGTTTGGACAGTCGTTTATTTAAGAAAAACGCCCCTAATTAGGTCGTCAATTAAATGACGCCCTCCCCACAGGCGTTAATTTTAATTATTAAAGTAAAAAGCCAAGAAATCACAATTAAATATGGAGAAATTAGAAAAACTTCATATTTAAGCCAATATTGAAGTCCACTTTGGGGCGTCACACAGTGACATGAGATTTACTCAACGTAGCATCGATTTTGACATGTCTACAGTTCCTTCTCCGACTGTGGTCGCCGTGCGACGGTGCCGGTACGTGGGATGGTCCCCGTACGTCGTCGGACTCGGACGTTGTTTCCGTTGACTTGAGAGACTACTCCTTCAGTGACCCTCCACTAGTCGTAGCCTACTTACACGCGTGTGGTCCCACCTGGGAGTAGGTGGAGAGGCTTACCCTTAGAGACGGTTTGTGGACTGGTTTCCGTCGGGCCCCACGTCTTGCAGCCAAAGTCCGATTGAGGGGAAAACCAGTTAGAGGCCAGACCTAGGACGTATGGTCTGTGTGTGCACACGTGGTTGGGGGCAGTTGGACCCACGTCGACGGACGTGACCCCAGCTAGTCACTCGTTTGTGGTTACTTGTGCGGTGTCCGTGCCTTTGGTAGGAGCTACCACGTCAGGCAGTTCACCTGCGGTGCGGTGTAAGACGTCAGGGGACGCTACCGGCTGTGCTTCTAGTGGGAGGTACTCCTGTCGAGGCGGGAGTGTCAGACTGTCAGTCTCTATACTTTGACCTTCGGGTTTAGTCATGTTGACCGTTGAGTTTTGGTGGTCTCGCGGTGGCGCGTGTATCGATTTTCATGCCGTGAGACTAGTGCTAATAGCTATACCAAGGTTGCGTCTTGCTGTGCGGTACCCGTGACCAGGTGGTCGGGGTTGCACCTTGGACAGCGTGTCCAGGTTGGCCGTGTTCTGAGAGACAGGCCTCTGTGGTGAGATTACCGTGGGCTTTTACTTCGGTAGGTGGTACTAGTGTGGTTCGGTAGCCTCGACTGCGAGCTCGAGGTGTGCTTTCTGGTACAGTGGGAGTAGTTGTAGTGCCGTCTTTCGATCGGCCACCGGGTTTACTGTTCCTGTTGTTACTATTGCTCTCGTAGTTACAGCTTTCTGTGCCGCCGTTGGTTCTTGGTGGGGTTCTGCGGGATCCCTGCTGAGTCTCTGTTTTGGAGACTCACTCCCTGCCTTTCAGGTGTGGCGGTTCTTCCTCGAGGTTCGAGGGTGCTGTTCGGAGGTTCTCAGTTGCCAGCTCGCCGGGCCGAGTGTTCACTCGGCATGTGGTACGTTTTTACTACTTTAGACTGTACTTTTTGTTGGACTGGACTCTGTTGTAGCTGTAGTTGTTCTTTTACTTCTACTTGTTGTTGTTGGTTGTTCTGCTTTATTTCCTATTTCTCTGTGCCTCCACACTCCTTTTAGCCCTTCCGAGCCCTCCCGGCTCGTGGGCGACGGTTCGAGTCTTGGGTTATCGGGTCTCTCCCGGTAATCAGATTCTCGGGTCGTTACAGCATGGATTTTCCATATTTTTATGGATTTTCAAATAAGACAACAACAATATGAATGACCATGATAAACAAGCATGAACGAAAGACAGCATAACATAACGATTAACTGAACGACCGACACAACAAAACATAACGATCAAACGAATGGAAAACAACACAACAAGACGAACAAGCACATATGCAATGGGATGAACAAACCACACGTATGCAAGATGAACGTGGGGGACAAGACAACAATGCAGTGAGACAACACACTGTTGGGACAAGAACATGAGGGATGACCACATGGTTGGGACAACACACGAGATATAGAAGGACGACTAACAACATATGCAAGACAACTAACAACACGTGGTGAAGAACAAAATAACATGTGTGGGACAACACGGTGGGACATAGACACGGCGAGGTAAGGACATGGCGGGACAAAGGACATAAACAAATACGCCCTTCAATCAAAACCCAAGATCAGAATGAAGCATAACCGCCAGGTTCATAATCGTGAGGTAAAGTCCTCTGAAATAGATATAATCATTGCAAACAAAAGCTGAGAAGAACATAAGCTTCAGAACAGATCGAGAGACATGAATGACGAAGAGAACAGATCAGAAGATGTGGACAGGAGACAGAGCACAAAGATATAGCAAGGAATGCCTGAGTACCTGCAACATGCACACTTAGCAAACAGATTACGTATCTATTCTCAAAATAAAATATAAAAGATGAATATTTTTATATTTTTCAATTTTCTTTATTTTTTTAGATTTTGAAAATATTTGATTTTTTTGTTTTGTTTGAACAATATTTCATTTTTTTAGAATCTCATTTTTTTGATTTTGGACAATATCTCAATTTTTTTGGATTTTTGACAATATCTCATTTTTTTTGAATTTTGAAAATATCTCATTTTTTATTTTTGACAATAGCAATCCGCAGCACCCAAAGACAGGCTTGAACTACTGGCCAGGGATCGCCGTCCCTCCCCTCTCATTAAAGACTTCCCTTGAGCAGGGCGTGCATGTGAGGGTGGCTTACCACAACCAACTGCCTCTAAAGAACGGTGCCCCTGGCCTACTAAGGCCATACCCGGGATATAACCCAGCCTAAGAGGGAGAAGTAGAAGAAAAAATAGAGACACGCTTTATGCAGGATGGGAGATATCAAGATTCGACTTCCTTCCAAGGCACCACCCCTCAAAGAGATAGGTCTGTTGTACCGGGACTTTGTGTCTTTGATTTTGAGACCCATATTTATCAGGCATGCATGCGACCGGGCTCATGGCGTCCCGCGGGGAACTATACTGCCACTCTTGCCATGCCTTTGATTCATAATTTTGCATTGATTCGTCCATTTATTTTTGACATCCCTTATTGGCTAGATATAGCATGAAAGCTCACTTTTGAGGGTCAAGACTACCCCTATTTGAGACCTCTCTCGTATTAGGGAGCGCCTAGATTAGTCATCTTATCCTACAATGTCTTGCCCCTGCACTTGGCCGAGCAGAGAAGAGAAAAAGACCTTTGTGCATACCCAAAGTATGGCCAAAGCAGCAACGGTGTTGCTCAAAGGAATCGGCTATGGCTCGCCGTGAAGTGTGTGAAAAACTCATGCTCAAATGTCACCCTCAACGATTGGGGAAAGAACTAGACTCACAGTGCAGAGCTATCACCGTCCTAAGGATGCTGTAGAAGCGAACTTATTTTAAATGACCTAAATGAACTAAGCAAATTTCTAAAAGCCACTTAACCATGTTGAGGAATAGCATTATAACCATGTGCAGAAACAATAATGGAAATGAAAGTATGTTTCTTTGCTCAAAATAAAGATACCTTTGCAAATCCGTAGTGTGGAAGTAGCATCCTAAAGCAATCTTGATCATCGAGCTTCGAGCAGCACGAGCTTTGTATTCCTTGCTTGACAAGATGAAAGGGAGAGGATAGCAAAGGGATTGAAAGATTCCTTGACATGGAGGCACGACAGACACTAAACTAGACGAAATAAGGATAAAAAGAAAGAGGGACGAGGGCTAGAACTCCCTCGTTAGGGCGTCGAGGCCCTGATAACAAGGAACCAAATACAGAAGAAATCAGATTAGCTGAGATCAAGGCGGACTAAAGCCTCGAAAGCAGCAAGAAAAAGGGTAATGACCCTGAAAGGGTGAAGAGGAGTGAATAGAAACACAGCGAGAGGATTGCTGTGAAGATGAGAAAGAAGGAGAAGAATAGTCCGACGCGGTTGGAGAAAAGGAATTAGAATCACCGGACAAGGTTGGGGAAGGAGAATTAGAATCACCCGACAGGGTCAGGGAATAAGAGACATAGACACCCGACAAGGTCGGGGAATAAGAGTGAAAATCACCCGACAGGGTCGGGGAAGGAGAATTAGAGACGGAACCCGGAGATACTGGAGGAGAAGAACTGGGAGATGTCCCGAGATCGGGATGAAAAGACATAGGCTGAGGCCTAGAATTGTGAGAGGAGGGAAAATCTGGAAGATCCGGAGAAAAAGGAGAGGAATGGGGACGCACGGACCTACGAAAGGAGGAGAAAATGATGGAGATATGATCAGATGGAGGAAGGTACACCACCCAAGGGTGGGAATTGAGTAGAAGGAAGGATGAATGAAAAGAAAGGGAGGAAGAGGTGGACCCCTGAATGCACAACTGACGGCTCTTGAACCTGTGTCGCCGTCTCTTCTTAGCTGAAATTGGCTTGAAATGGACCTGCTTGGCGCGGGATTGGACCTTCAGGCGTATTATTATGCAGTGTCTCCTTAAATAACGGGCCCATCTGGTAGAGGACCTGACCCGACTATGAATATGCAGCTGCATCGGGGCAATTGTCCCTAGACACCCGGCGCTAACAACAGTAGACGGACATTCTTGAACAACGAACTCCTCATAATGCTGAATATCATAAAACCATGGAGTCTTGTTACTTGGCACAAGTAGCATGAGATTTGGCAGCTCCACTCGGCAATCAGACTTGAAGCGTAACTCCCTTGCGAGAAGAGACGGGTGAAGCTGAGGGAGAGTAATACACGGTGTTGACATGGTCTGCTTGCTAATAAATCAAGGAAGATTGCATAAGAAGTGTAGAATATCCCCGAAAAGTGTAGAAGATACGGCCAATTACCCCTTGAACATAGAATCCATAATCTGCTTGGCGGCCGTATGCGTTAGCACAACACGGGTAGAGAACCCTTCTTGGCCTGTCATCTAAATGGCAATAGAGCGAAGAGAAATAATAGCATCAACGGTGAACTCTCCAGTGAGCAAAGAGATTGCCACCGGCCTTGCTCGGGAAGAAACTGGCATCAACTCAAGGGAACTCTTCTTGTCAACCGTCTTCACTAGGAGTGTAGGCTCAACATCCCCAAAATAACCAGGGACCAGGATGCGGATCGGCATCCGGCAAATGAAGTCTTGGATCTTGAAATGCACGGCCGGCACCGAATCATCCTGACTTGGCTTATTGTCTCCCTGGGGATTAGACCCAAGGGGCACCATGGGTAATGCACACCCGCTCCGTGGGGTGGAAATAGGTGGAAGAATGGGGATAGGAGTAGGTTTAGAAGACGCAGGGGTTTCAACTGGTATGGTGTGTTTAGGTGGAGGCAAAGGTAAGGGTGGAGGTATGACTTGCTCGGGCGAGGGCGGCAAAGGCAAAATTTGCTCAGGCTCGGTCAAAGGTGATGGCGGGGGTGATGGAGGTTTAGGCAATGGTGAGGGTGGTGGAGATGGTGTAGGCGATTGAGAGGATGGTGGAGATGGTGATGTGGTCGATGGAGGTAGTGGACATAGCAAGGGTGAAGAAGGTGGTAGTGGCACCCACCTGTTGATATGTTTTGTTCTACTCTCTTCTTCTCTTCAATACCGGCTTGAAAGATCCCTTCTTTCCTTCTAATAAATCGATATGTAAAATAAAATAGGACAGTAGAAGAAAGAACATAAGAGAGTAAAGAACCGTGATCGCCACCAAGGCGCCGTACGCGATGAACATGCCGTACCTTGGAAAGAGGGAGACACTCGCCTCAAAATCAGCACTACAGGGGATGAACGGCCCGTGAAGAACTGCCTGTGGTGTTGGACGGCCACCCGATAGACAGTTCTTCAGTGCTGCAGGGGACACGGGACGTAGGACTACTGGCTGATGGACGGTTTAGAAACAACCGCAGGAGGTGAAGGATGGTCGAAGATGCACCGTACATACCATCGAGCGGTCCTGGAAGAGCCACACAAGACTATCAAACCAGAAGTCACAAAGGGGTCCAACCTCCACCCTCTCCGGCTAGCCAGAGGGGATGGGCCTCGTGTTAGTAAGTTGTAGACCTGCGAAACAGAGTGTAAACACAAAAAGAAAACCCAAGTTAGAACTATAGAGTGTAGTATATGCTAAAACGGAGATGAATGATCATAACTAAATGGAGTGGGGAATACCTGGGGAGTTTTAAACCCCTAAGGGCGTTAAAAAACGTGGGAGGATGTGTGAATGATAGTGCAAATGAAGAAAAATAAGGAGAATGATGCATGCAACACAAAAGGGAATGATGGACTATCAAAGATAAAAAAAAGACTCAAACTGAAGGTTACTCCCTGGATCGGAGGCCTGTATGGACGTAGAAGGCCTCCCTCCTTGGTCGTAGGTCGCTCCAGGATTCGGCAGGGCTTCGCCGTCGACCAAAATCTCCCCCCTTTCAGCCCGGCCTTTAGGGTCTATTTATAGAGCACCTAAAGTCTAAGCTCGAAATTAGGGTTTCTAGTGAATATTAATCCGAGATATCAAAAGATAAAGTGAAGATAATATCCTCAGCTTTCGTTAGGATCAAATCTCATCCGATTTGGTTGAGAATCCACGGAGAAAACCGAGGACAAAGTTGAGGGATTTAACCACGGATAAAAGGGATAAAATATGTTGAAACTAAGCAATCGAGCGGATGAACGGTCTTACGATAGACTGCTCAACTGGTTGTGCGGTCATCTCCTGGCCGTCCAACCTCATCGGTGGAAATTCAAAATAAATAGAAAATAATCCAAATTATCTACTGAACTGACCGAAACCTTCGCCGTTGGACTCTCATAGATGAACGGCTCAGATGAGACCGTTCAAACGTTGAGCGGCCAAGGACAAACAGTTCTAGCCTTGTCGGTGATAAATAGATTAATTGGATAATTATCTGAGAAAACCCTCAAGCGCAGGACTCTGAGAGATGGGCGGTCACAACCCGTCCGTCTATCAAGTTGAACGGCTATAATGGGACCGCATAACTGCTTGTCGGCAAAAATTCAGAAAATTAACCAAAATATTCCAAAATAGATGGACAGTCCACAGTCAACCGCACATGGATTGAGCGGCCCGGGATGAACCGTACATGCACATGGGCGCTTGAAACTTATAGAAAAGCCCAATCAACCAAAACCAAGGCCCGTTAAGCCCTGAATCAACTTGGACCTAACCAAGGAGGGAGGCAACCCATAAAATTGGCCCAAAGCATGCCTGAAAATAGCCCCAACGGATGATGGACAACTCGAGACATCAACAAATGGGAGTAAGAGGAACGACTCAACTTATCGGCATAAAACGGGTGTCAACAGATGCCCCTCCTTAACGTCCTCTTTGCAGGGGAGCGAGCGGAGGTGAAGTGGAAGTAACATGGAACATGGAGATGAAGCGAAAATGCAACAGAGTGGACTGAAAAGTGGGCGTTAAGGTAAAATGACACCCGTTTTTACCAACAAGCGACAAGAATCTTCCGGAAAACTCTGAACCAAACGCAAGGAATGATAAAACCAAAAGCGACACCAGTCTGGAGGAACTAAACTAAATGAAATAAATCGACAAGACCAACCTCATGGGGGACACAATCCCATGGTCCAATGAGGAGGCCAAAAGTAGGCAGCAAAAGTAAATAAAATAGGCTAAAGCTCCAGACGGGGACCTCTTAATCAACCAAACCAAGCGAATCGACCAAAGAGAACCTTCCAACTCAGAGTGGAATTAGTTCCTCTTACTCAAACACTGAACGCACAGTTAACCATCACTGACGGGACATTCTTCAAGCAAACCATGGGTCATGAAAGCTCAACAAGATGCGTATGATGCATGTTGGGCTAAAATAAAAGAAATCGTTAAAACAAATGCGAAGAAAGATTAAAATATAAAATACTCAAGAATAATATTGCTAAGCTGGGAAAATCAGAGTCAAGATACCATCCGCAACCACGGCGTGCAGGATAGAACTATCCTCCCCGGGACATCCCAACCTAACGGCCTATCCGAAGATTAAACACGTGAGCCTGGATCATCATCATTTTTGTTAAAGAGGAACATCAGATCCTGGAACACGTATATAACCAACTGGTTCTCGAGATAATATAATATAGTACCATATAATAATGCAATAAGGGTGATAAGGATAGAAGGCCATACCTGACTTACCTGTGCAGGCGAAACGGCAAGTAAGAGTTTGGATTTTCTTTTTCTTGATTTTTTTTTAGATTTTCATGAATAAGACAAACAAGATAAGCATAGCGATTAACATAACGACAAACAACATGACATAACATGACGAATGGAAACAACACAACAAGACGAACCAGCACATAAGCAAAGGCATAAACAGACAATACGCATGCATGAACATGGAGTGACAAGATAACAATCGGCGGGACAACACATGGTTGGGATAAGAATATGACAGATGACATGGTTGGGACAACACATGGAACATGGAAAGATGACCATCGACATGTGCAAGATAACCAACAACATGTGGTGAGGAATCAAAACAACATGTGTGGGACAATACGGTGGGACATGGACACGAGACAAGGACACGGCGGGACAAAAGACATAAACAAATACGCTCTTCAATCAAAACTCGAGATCAAAATGATGCAGAACCGCCAGGTTCATAATCATGAGGTAAAGTCCGCTCATAAAGATATGATCATTGCAGACAAAAGCTGAGAAGGACATAAGCTTCAGAACAGATCGAGAGAGTGGATCGAAGAAGGAAAGAACAGATCAAAGATGTGGACAGGAGGCAGAGCAAAAAGATATAGTAAGGAATGCCTGAGTATTTGTAACCTGCACACTTAGCAAACGGATTACGTATATGTCCTCAAGATAAAATATAAAAGATAAACATTTTTAGATTTTTCAATTTTCTTGATTTTTTTTTAGATTTTGAAAATACTTAATTTTTTGGATTTGAATAATATTTCATCATTTTTTTTGGATTTTTGACAATATCTCAATCAATTTATTTTTTTAGACAATATCTCATTTTTTTGGATTTTTGACAATATCTCATTTTTTTAGTATTTTTGAATAGTAATCCGTAGCACCCAAAGATAGGCTCGAACTACGGGCCAGGGATCGTCGTCCCTCCCCTCTCATTAAAGACTTCCCTTGAATAGGGTGTGCATGTGAAGGTGGCTTACCACAACCAACTGCCTCTAAAGAATGGTGCCCCTACTAAGGCCATACCCGAGATACAACCCAGCCTAAGAGGGAGGAGTAGAAGAAAAATTGGAGACACGCTTTGTGCAAGATGGGAGATATCAGTGTTCGACTTCCTTCCAGGGCATTACCCCTCAAAGATATAGTCTGTTGCGCCGGGGCTTTGTGTCTTTGATTTTTAGACCCATATTTATCAGGCACGCATGCGACCGGGCTCATGACGTCCCGCGGGGAACTGTACGGCCACTCTTGCCATGCCTTTGATTCATAATTTTGCATATTGATTCATTTTCTCATTTTGGTAGCCCTTATTGGCCAGATATAGCATGAAAGCTCACTTTTGAGGGTCAAGACTGCCCCTATTTGATACATCTCTCGTATTAGGGAGCACCTAGGTTAGTCATCTTATCCATCAATCTCTTGCCCCCCGCACTTGACCGAGCAGAGAAAAGAAAAGATCTTTGTGCATACCCAAAGTATGGCCAAAGCAGCAACGGTGCGTCTCAGAGAAATCGGCTATGGCTCGCCATGTAGTGTGTGAAAACCCATACTCAAAGGTTACCCTCAGCGATCGGGGAAAGAACTAGACTCCCAGCGCTAAGCTATCACCAGCCTAAGATGCTGCAGAAGCTACTCATTTTTTTTGACTAATTAAGCAAATTCAACTAAAGCCACTCAACCATGTTGAGGAACCAACGTTATAAGCATGTGCAGGTGTAAGAGAGATAATAGCGATGATAATATTTTCTTGCACAAAATAACGATACCTTTGCAAATCCATGGCGCGGAAATCGGCGTCCTGAAGCGAACATGATCATCGAGCTTTTGATCAGCACGAGCTTTATATTCCTTGCTTGCCAGGATAAAAGAGTGAAAATGATAGCAATGTGTAGATATTCCTTGACATAGAGGAGCGGCAGACATCAAACTGGACGAAGAGGAAATAAAAGGAAGAGAGACGAGGGCTAGAACTCCCTCGTTAAGGCACTGAGGCCCTGATAACAAGGAACCACATACAGAATGAACAAAGATTAACTGAGATCAAGGCGGACTAAAGCCTCAAAAATAGCAAGAAAAATGGTAAGAACCCTGAAAGGGTGGGGAAGAAAGAATAGAAAGAAGATGATAAGATAGCTGTGAGGGTAAGGAATAAGGAGAATGATCATCCGACGTGGTCGGAGAAGAAGAGTAGCGATCACCTGCCAGAGGCGAGGAAGAAAATGCATGAACACTCGACAAGGTCGGGGAAAAGAAATGGAAACCACCCGACAAAGTCGGGGAAGGATCAGAAAAATCACCCGACAAGGTCGGGGAACGAGCACAAGGAATCCCCAACAGGGTCGGGGAAAAAAGATGAGAAGTGAAATCCGGACGTATCCGGGGAGGAAAACTAGACGATGCCCCTAGATTAGGGAAAGAGGGGGACATAGGCCGACGCCTAGAATGGTAAGGATAGGAGAAGATGGTGGAAACATAGTCAGGTGGTGGAAGGTACACCACCCAAGGATAAGAACCAAGCAGAATAAAAGATGAATGGACGGAAGAAGGAGAGGAGGAAGGGGACCCCAAAATGTGCAACTGACGGCCCTTGAACTTATGCCGTCACCTCTTCTTAGCAGAAATCGTCTCGAAACAACGCCGCCTGGCGCGGACTCGGCTTCTCGGGCTCCTTGTCTTGCAATACTTTCTCAAATAACGGGCCCATCCGACAGACGGCCTGGCTCGATTATGAACATGCAGCCTCATCGAGACGGTTGCCCCTAGCTGCGCGGTGCTAACCTCAGAAGGACATTCCAGAATAGTTAACTCCTTGGGATGAGCATCAGGAAACAGTGGAGTTTTGTCATTCGGCACTAGAAACATCAGATTTGGCAACTCCACTCGGCAGTTGGGTATGAAGCATAACTCTTGTACTAGAAGAGTAGGACAAAGCTGAGGGAGATCAATGCGCGGCGTTGACGTGGCCGATTCACCAATAAACCGAGGAAGATTACATAAGACGTGCAGAATGTCTTTGGGAGATGTAGAAGACACGGCCAATTGCCCCTCGAGTGTTGAACTCATTAAACCTTTGGCGGCCGTGTGGGTTAGCACCATCCGGGCGGAAAACTTTTCTGGGTCAGTGAATTGAATAGCAATTAAGCGAGAGGTGATAACAACATCAATAGTGAATTCTCCGGCGAGCAAAGAGATTGCCACTGGCCTCGCCTTTGAAGAAACCGGCACCAGTGCACGGGAACTCTTCTTGACAACCATCTTCATAGCAAATGCAGGCTCATTCCCCCTAGAATAGCCAGGAACCAGGACTCGGACCGGCATGCGGGAAATAACATCTTGGATCTTGAAATGCACGATGGAAACCTGGCTTGGCTTCTTTTCTCCCTGAGGACTAGACCTGAGGGGCACCAAAGGTAGCGTGTACCTACTCCGTGAAGTGGGAAGTGGTAGAGGGAGGTTAGAAGGAGGAGGTTTGAAGGGCGCGGGTGGCGTTAGTGCAAGTGATGGAGAAATACTGATGATGATGGGCATGGGTGGAGGTAAAGGCAAAAGTGGAGGTACGGGTTTCGGATCGGCCTGCTCGGGCTCAGAGGACGATGGCGAAAGAAGTGGCATCGGTCGTGGGGATGGTTGTGAAGGTGACGGTGGTAGCAAAGGTGATGAGGGTGGTAAAGGGGGTGATGGGGTTGATGGGGATGGTGAAGGTAATGGGGATGATGGAGATGATGGTAGGGGTGGGGAACAAGGAGGAGAGGAAGGTAGTGGCGTATTGGGGGAAGCAGCGCGTGATGGCGCTCTTCGGCGTATCTTTACAACACGTCGAGAGGCGTTGGGAACAGGTGTGGTGGTGGAAACGGAGGGTGAAAGAGAGGTTGCCCGAGCGGAAGCTAGGGTAGGTAAAGGTGGTGGAGGAGATGGGATAGAGGAGGAAGTGGGTAATGGAGCAGGTATCTTATCAACTGAAGAAACACCAGGGTGCCCCTGGTCTTGACGTGGAGACGATTGCCTAGGCGGCACGGCTTGCTGCTGCTGCTACTTGCTGCTGAGATCTGAAATAACTTGGCGCATGGTAGCCCAATCAATCATCCTTTTATCTTCCAAGCTGTAAACAAGTTTCTGGAACTCGGAGCAATTCTCGACCACATGCCCCTGTTGACGATGGAACTCACAGAACTGGAGCAAATTCCCGACCGCGGGTCGGCAAGGCATAACCAGAGGGAGCTGTAACGCATGGGTGGCCATCAAGGCCCTGAAAACATCTGTAAGGGATTCCGGCAACAAGGATTGAGAAGCCTACTTCGGGCAAGGTAGATGCCGAGGGGTGTGAGAAGGTAGTGGGGATGGTAGCGGGGGTTGCGTAGGCAAGGGGGATTGCGTATGTGAAGGCGGAGGGCTAAAATGACGTGGAGGCATGGAGGGCGTAGGAATGTAATGGACGGCATCTACCCGCTCTGGGTGTAGTGTTTCCTTGACCGGAAGTGGAGAGGTGTGGTGAAATAAAATAGCAGAGGGCTGACTCGTGGAGGGTTGGTATGCGGTGGAGCACATGGAGGTATAGGGGTGTGGGGGAGCGGACGGTCGACTCGTGGAGGGATATACAATGGAGGGTTGACTCATGGTGGATGGGGAAAAGAAGGGATATGTGGAAGATGACGATGGAGGAGACTCATGGTCAAAGGAAACTAGGAGTTGTTGGCTAACGAAGCGGGCTCGATTGTAAAGCTGTTGCCAGGATGTAATATCATTCAGGGCTAAGATGCACCTGAGCTCAGGTGTTGCATTAGAAATAACCATCTTGATCTGCTCGCCCTCCGAAATATGCCCTGGGACTTGCGCGACTAGGTGACGCCAGCGGTCGGCAAACGTGGAGAATTCCTCGCCGGGCTTCATCTTCTCTTGGGCCAGATCAACCATAGAATATCTGGGCCCAACCTGATCCTGGTACTACTGAATAAATCTTGCTTGAATGGCTTGAAAATTCATCATCTGCTCTTGCGACAATGTGAAGAACCAATCCTTGGCCGAGCCCTCTAAAGATAGGCCAAACAAATAGGCCATCAAGCGTCGATCATGCTGGAACTGGGCCGACTCATATAAAAACTCCTTCAAATGGACATAGGGGTCACCAACTCCACCATAGCGACGATAAGTAGGAATCTGTGAACGTGGTGGAAGCTGAAGACCTTGGAAGGCAAGTGGGATATCCGAAGAAGTTTGAGGATTGATTCATCGTTGCAATTCATCAAGCTGGCGTTGGGCCCGAGCGAACATCTCCTCGGTAGGAAGAGTCCGAGAAGGATATGAGCCAGCCTGAGCAAGAGATGATGAATTTGGACCCGGATAGTGATGATGGGTCGGATAAGGGGACCCAACCTGAGAAGAAGGAAAACTCATTCTAGGAATGGAGGAATGCATGGGCCTGGAAGAATCATGTATGTGGGAATGATGATGGATTGGACTAGCAGTAGCACGGGCGGGATAAGAAGGCCCGTTTAGAGAATAGGGTCCAACGGAGGAATAAGGAGATGGGCCCGCATGTGAAGAGGAATCCACGCGGGGGTAAGAAGATGGAGAAGTATAGGAATAAGATACAGGGGAGAAGTGCTCCATGGGGAGAATGGAGACTCTATACAGTGAATTTCAAATGAATATAAGGAGGGGAATGAACCTAAGACAAATGCAGCTAAATGGAGACACACGAATATGAGCTATACCTAATGAGCCTAATCTGACAAAAAGATGCAAATGATGACACTATGCAACATACAATGGAGGAGAGAGATGAGAAAAAAATCAGCAAATTACCCAAACAGATTCCAAGTGACGCGCAAAGATTTTTTATAAGTTCTCTTTTAGGACCTTAGTGGATTGATTAAAAATGTGAGTTCACTCAACCACAAGGTACCTAAATAGGGTGAGAATGGAGAACTGGCAGACTCTAAGGGACTCTCTCTCGCATGAATGCAGACCCTAGACTAGGGGGGTAGTATGGTACAACATGCCCAGCGTCTGTGTGGGAATCCACGGCTCACGTGGGCTTATAGAGGTCCTCGGCAAGGCCCCCTAGTCGGCTCCAAGGAGTATGGAGACGAGAGGAAACCCTACCTCGGTAGGAATGCGACTAACTATGAATGAAATGCATGAATCCTATGTGCACCGGAGTGCATGCAAAATCTAGCCTAGAAATTAGCAACCAATGACCAAAATAAACATGCGAGGATGAAAGCAAGTAGGCAGCAACAACATGTAACCAGGGGAAGATCAGTAAATGGCACCAAAAAGAACAAAGACAATATAGATATGGCAATCAAAGCAACCTCGGGTGCACTGTGGCATCAGAAGGACGGTCTGTGGGAGACCACACAACAATATAGACGGTCTGGGGTGGACCGTATGATCCAGGGAGTGACGACAAAGTAACAGGAGAATCAGAAAACGATAGAATGAAAGAGACAGAAATCAGAAGCGTACCAGGATGGGCGGTTTATTTTACTACCGCATAAGCACTAGAACAGACCTGAAGCAACCGCGTTACAGTAATCCGGCCAACGATATAAAGTCAGAGGCGTACCTGAGCCAAGAAGATAGACGGCCGAAGGATAACCGTACAAAACATGAACGCTCTAAGCCAGACCGTCTATAGAAGCAGAGTCGCAGGACTCAAGACCCTGTCGAAGAGAAGGACGGTGCCTTGATAGCCGCCCAAGACTTGGAACGGCTCAGTACTAACCGCGCAACATCCAGGAGCAGAGGCTATCAGAAGACCTAAAACCACTCCCAAAACATAGAACTAACAAAGCAAGGGGGGGTCAGCAAGCCACTAACACGATGGGCACTAGGAGTCCCACAGTGATCGCCAAAAAATGGTTTGTTGATATGTTTTGTTCTACTCTCTTCTTCTCTTCAATACCGACTTGAAAGATCCCTTCTCTCCTTCTAATAAATCGATATGTAAAATAAAATAGGATAGTAGAAGGAGAACAGAAGAGAGTATAGAACCGTGATCGCCACCAAGGCGCCGTATGCGATGAACACGCCGTACCTTGGAAAGAGGGAGACACTCGCCTCAAAATCAGCACTGCAGGGGATGAACGGCCCGTGAAGAACCGCCTGTGGTGTTGGACAGCCACCCAATAGACCGTTCTTCAGTGCTGCAGGGGACGCGGGACGTAGGACTACTGGCTGATGGACGGTTTAGAAACAACCGCAGGAGGTGAAGGACGGTCGAAGATGCACCGCACATACCATCGAACGGTCCTGGAAGAGCCGCACAAGACCATCAAGCCAGAAGTCACAAAGGGGTCCAACCTCCACCCTCTCCGGCCGGCCAGAGGGGATGGGCCTCGTGTTAGTAAGTTGCTGACCTGCGAAACAGAGTGTAAACACAAAAAGAAAACCCAAGTTAGAACTATAGAGTGTAGTATATGCTAAAACGGAGATGAATGATCATAACTAAATGGAGTGGGGATACCTGGGGAGTTTTAAACCCCTGAGGGCGTCAAAAAATGTGGGAGGATGTGTGAATGATAGTGCAAATGAAGAAAAACAAGGAGAATGATGCATGCAACACAAAAGGGAATGATGGACTATCAAAGATAAAAAAAGACTCAAACTGAAGGTTACTCCCTAGATCGGAGGCCTGTATGGACGTAGAAGGCCTCCCTCCTTGGTCGTAGGTCGCTCCAGGATTCGGCAGGGCTTCGCCGTCGACCAAAATCTCCCCCCTTTCAACCCGGCCTTTAGGGTCTATTTATAGAGCACCTAAAGTCTAAGCTCGAAATTAGGGTTTCTAGTGGATATTAATCCGAGATATCAAAAGATAAAGTGAAGATAATATCCTCAGCTTTTGTTAGGATCAAATCTCATCCGATTTGGTTGAGAATCCACGGAGAAAACCGAGGACAAAGTTGAGGGATTTAACCACGGATAAAAGGGATAAAATATGTTGAAATTAAGCAATCGAGCGGATGAACGGTCTTACGATAGACCGCTCAACTGGTTGTGCGGTCATCTCCTGGCCGTCCAACCTCGTCGGTGGAAATTCAAAATAAATAGAAAATAATCCAAATTATACACTGAACTGACCGAAACCTTCGCCGTTGGACTCTCATAGATGAACGGCTCAGATGAGACCGGTCAAACGTTGAGCGGCCAAGGACAAACCGTTCTAGCCTTGTCGGTGATAAATAGATTAATTGGATAATTATCTGAGAAAACCCTCAAGCGCAGGACTCTGAGAGATGGGCGGTCACAACCCGTCCGTCCATCAAGTTGAAATGCTATAATAGGACCGCATAACTGCTTGTCGGCGAAAATTCAGAAAATTAACCAAAATATTCCAAAATAGATGGACGGTCCACAGTCAACCGCACATGGATTGAGCGGCCCGGGATGAACCGTACATGCACATGGGCGCTTGAAACTTATAGAAAAGCTCAATCAACCAAAACCAAGGCCCGTTAAGCCCTGAATCAACTTGGACCTAACCAAGGAGGGAGGCAACCCATAAAACTGGCCCAAAGCATGCCTGAAAATAGCCCCAACGGGTGATGGACAACTCGAGGTATCAACAAATGGGAGTAAGAGGAATGACTCAACTTATCGGCATAAAACGGGTGTCAACACCACCGTCGACGTATCGACACAACGCGCCGAACGACATTGGGAGTGGAAGTAGTGGTGGAAGAAGTAGAAGAAGGGGAGGTGGCACTAGCCTGAGCAGAGGCTTGGGTTTGTGGAGGTTGCGGAGATTGGATAGGAGATAGCGAAGGTAATAGAGTAGGCAAGGTAGTAGGTGATGGAGCGGGTTTAACGGTAGACGAAGAATCACTGGGGTGCCCCCGATTTTGTAGAGATGGAGACGGCTGCTTGGACGGTGCTGCTTGTTGCTGCTGCTTGCTGCGGAGATCTAAAATAACTTTACGCATGGCGGCCCAATCAATCTTTTATTATCTTCCAGGTCATAAACATACTCTCGGAACTCGGGACAATCCTCAACCAAATGCCCCTGCTGGCGGTGAAAATCACAAGATTGAAGCACATTCCCGACCACGGGTTGGCAAGGCACAGTCGGAGAGAGTGGCAACGCGTGAGCGGCCATCAAAGCCCTAAAAATGTCGATAAAGCACTCCGACAACGGAGGACAAGGAGCCCGCTTCGGGCAAGGCGGATGCCGAGGGGTATGAGGTGGTGGAGAAGGTTGTGGAGACGGAAGTGAATGTTGCGTAGGCAATAGTGCTTGGCCGGCGGAGGAGGGATTTGGTGAAGGCATATGTGGAACGGAGTGGGGAGGTATGTAGACGGCATCCACCTTCTCGGGATGTGGTGTGACCTTGACCGGGGGTGGAAACGGAGACGGGTATGCGGATGCAGGAGGCTGACTCATGGAAGGTTGACATGCGGAGGCGTATAGGTATGTATAGGCGGAGGGTTGGCTCATGGAGGGATATGTGGCGGAAGGCTGACTCATGGGAGCATAGGGTTGGCACGTGGAGGGTGAAGGTTGATATGTGGAGGTGGATGGTGGAGACTCGGGGTCAAGGGAATCTTAGATTTGTTGGCGAATGAAGCGGGCTCGGCTGTAAAGTTGTTGCCAAGAGGTGATGTCGTTGAGGGCTAAGATAAACCGATACTCGGGCATGGCATTGTATATCAGCATCTTTATTTGCTCTCTCTCTCTGGAATGTGCCCTAGGACCTGCGCGGAAAGGCGACGCCAACGGTCAGCAAAGGTGCAGAACCCCTCGTCGGGCTTCATCATCTCATGGGCCAGATCCACAATAGAGTACTTGGGCCCAACCTAGTCTTGATATTGTTGAATAAACTTTTCTTTAACGGCTTGAAAACTCACAACTTGCTCTTGTGGAAGAGAGAAGAACCAATCCCGAGTCGAGCCTTCCAATGACAGACCAAACAGATAAGCCATCAAGTGTTGGTCATGTCGAAATTGGGCCGACTCATAAACAAACTCCTTCAAGTGCACATACGGGTCACCGACTCCACTATAACGGCGATATGTGGGAATTTGTGATAGAGGTGGGAGCCGAAGACCTTGGAAAGCGAATGGAACACTTAAAGAGGATTTAGGATCGATCAGACGTTGAAGCTCATCAAGTTGGCATTGGGTTTGAACAATCATCTCTTGGGTAGGGAGAGATCGAGAAGAATATGGGCCAGCTTGAGCAAGAGGATGTGAATTCGGACCAGTATGATGATAATGGGCCGGATAAGAGGATCCGGGCTGAGAAGAAGAAGGGCCCATTCCGAGAATGGAAGGATATGTGGTCCTGGAAGAAGCATGAGCATAAGGACCCATTGGGCTGGCAGCATAAGGAGAAGAAGAATGAGTCCCATTAAAAAAATAAGGCCCATTAGGAGAATAGGGCCCGTTAATATGATGAGGCCCATTAATGAGAGAAGAAGGCCCATTAAGAGAAGGAGGTCCATGAAGATGAGATGTAATAAGACATTGGGCCTAGGCCGGATCCATTTGGTGAACAAGGCTTGAAAGATGTGCCATGAGATTAGCATGTTCCTCGGAGGGATCAGAGGGACCACGGGAAGATGGGCCCGCGTGGGAAGAGGATTCCACGCGGGAATGGGAAGAAGATTGGAAAAAAGAATGATACAAGGGGTTAGAATGATACTCCATGAGGGCAAATGGAGACTTAATATAAGCATATCAAGGAGAATACAAGTGGGGAAGCAATGGTTTAATGGGCTTGAGAATAAGGGGGGCTGACCCACTAATGCAAAGATGAATGGACAATGGACTAGATAATAGACATACAAAATGGGGTAACCTAAGTGGGCCTAACAACGACGAAACATGTGGATGCAACATAAAACACCACTAATGGGCTTGGACAAGCCCAAACAAAACAAACAATGCAATGTGAGAGTTTTCACCCAAGTCGAACAAGTTGATATGATGGGAAATATTTTAGAGATTTTAATAGACCTTTTAATGATTTGAATAAATAATAATTCCCTCAAGATTGGAATCCTATGGGAATAAGGTCCAAACTTTGGGTTGACTAAGGATAACTCCCTCACACTTATGCAAATGCAAGCCTAAGGGGTGGAAAGGTACAACCGGCCCGGTGTCCGTGTGGGAATCTACGGCTCATGGGGACTTATGGAGGTCCCGGATAAGATCACATAGTCGACCCCAAGGAATATGGAGGCGAGAGGATCACTTACCAAGGTAGGAAATACAACTATGATATGCAATGTATGGCCCGATGTGCACCGGAGTGTATGCAAATTCTAGCTTAAAACTAGAAAATCAAGGCTAGATTAAACTTTGCAAACATGATCCAAATAAGATAAATAGTGTATAGATAGAAAGACAATACAAATGTCTACACAACGGGCCCAAGAATAGATCAATCTGACCTCGGGAGGTCAATCAAATCACCGAGCAAAGTTGTCCGCGTGAACCTGTGCGCAGACCACATGCAGATTTTATGCACAAAATGGTAAAATGGTGACAATTTTTAACTAAACAAATGAGACCCAAATGATGAAAATAAGCTATGGATGGAAAGACAATACAAAGGACTATCCAATGGAACAAAAATCAGTGCAATCAGACACCAGAAAAGTAGTCAAATCACTGAGTAAAGATGTACCTGTGAACCTATCCCTGAGCCTGTCTGCAGAACTTATGCACAAAACTCAAAAAGTTGGATAATATTAGAATATGCAAATTTTAACCAAATGATGCAAATAATATATGTATGGAAATACAATACAAAGGGATATCCAACGGAATAAAAATCAGCGCAATCGGACATCGGGATCAAAAGTTATCCCCCGACGAACACGGCCCTGTGAGCATGCACGCAGGACTGCCAGAATCTGTAACGGTCTACCAAATGACCGTTACATGACCATGACAGTCTACCATAAGACCGTCACACAACTAGAGATCGTAAAACACCAAAAATAGTGAGAGAATGGAGGAAATACTACCTAAACATGAACATGCACCCACCCAACCTACAAAAGAGCATGAAAACAAGCGTGATGGGCATTGGTTGTTCCACCGTGATCGCCAAAAAATAAGGATGTAGATGGATTAATCTACCCCGCGCCCCTTAACTAACCATGCATGTATATGAAGCAATCATAGAAGTATGAACAAGGGGGTAATGAATAGAAGAACTGACCGTGATCGCCACCAAGGATTAACAATGCCAAAGGATGAAGAAGTGTAAAGAACGGCGCCGTGTACCTGTGGACGTCAAAAAATGACGGCGTCGATCGTACGGCATGCACATCGTAACACTCGAGAGTAAGCCAGAGACGAAAAGGCCGAATAAACCTCATGCCTCGCCCGATCAGGACGAGAACTCGCTTGGTGGTCCGCTACCCGCTAAGGAAGCCCCCTAAGCAGAAGATACAGCTACAACGCTCCAACCGGCCATGCCAAGAGCTGAATCAGAGAAAAGTTGAGAACTCTGGCACAGCCTCGGCATGCACCGAAAGTCACGCAGAATCTGGGACCGAGTCCCAGAGGCTACAAATGGAATATTGTGGAGGCCATACGTCGCAACCGGAACGTTCTGGGAATGCCGACATTCATATAAATGGCCGCGACTTCGAAAAGAATCCGTTTGGTGCTTAAAACGGCACGAAGGGGCCTTAAAATGGCACGCCTTAAAACGGCGCGCCCCCCTCTTAAAATGGCACGCCCCCTTTTTTCTTTGGCTACACGGCGCGCTCCTATCGAAGGGGCCTCCCCCATTGATGCTTAAAACGGCGCCCCTTTGAATGTGGCGCCGTTTTAACCCCTCATTCTATTCTCTGAAGCGCTTCCCCGACGCGCAAACAAGCCATCCCATCTACACTCCGATGCTCTATTTTGCATCATTATGGCGGGCAGAGAACATTCAATGCCCACGGCTCTGCTTCTACCTCCGTTCGACAGCACATAAGCAGCGGCAGCAAGGCAAGCTCCGACAAATCTCTGAGCGCCCCATCCTCGGACGAGCAGCAGTGTACGGGACGAATCAACGACGTCCAGCACAGCCAGTCAACTCCCAACTTCGTTGCGGACGAGGTGGAAGTGGCAGGGACGCTCCCAGGATGATCGATATATAAAAGGGGCAGCATTGTGAAGCCGAAGAAGAAGGAGAGCAAGAAGATAGAAGGAGCTAGAAGAAGAAAGGGCTGAGAAAAGAGAGGTTGAAGGGAAGGTTGGCTGGTTCGGCTAGGGTCTCCGACGTCCGAAGAGAAGAAGAAGCTCCATCCATTCCCACCTGCAAGGTGAAGAAAAAAAGAGAGAGAGAGGGTGAGAGAGTGAGAGGGGAGAGAGGGGGAAGAGCTTGTGTTCTGTTCCTCCTTCTCCCCCACCGATGTATCTTCTTCCCCCACCTCAACACCTAGTTTTTCTTTTATCTTCTCTATTATATTCTTCCCTGTGCTTTGGGGGGTAGATCTCTTCTTGTACCTCTCTTCCCTCCTTTCCTTTCCCTTGAGGATGAATAAAAGAGTGACTTTGTAAGCATGCGCAGTATTCTATTGCTCTAATCCCTTCCCCTTTCTTCCGTTTTCTTCCTCCCGATTTTCAACATTACCTGGGGTCCTCAGAAGCTTGCCCTTCTGTGGCATGAACTCTGAGGGAACCCGTTCGAAGGGTGAACATTCATGGCCACCTATGGCCTACATCTATCCCGTGCCACGAAATCATCACCCGTGAGCTGTGGTCGTTCTTGTAGGCTGGCCCTCGAACGTTCCATACTCACATTTGGGTTCGGACCGCCGTGAGGCTACTCCAATTTTTGAGGGTCTACCCCGGAGCAATCCGATTGGTGACTCTCCTTTATCTCTGGCAAGTCCCAGTCCGAGGGAGGTGCTGCCGGATTCTCGCCATGGCCAAGAACGCTCAAGATCAAATGAAGAAGATGCCCTCCAGGAACAAGTGAACAAACCACTTCTGAGAGCAAGAACCACACACAGTAAAATCTGTGAACTAAAACCCCTCGAACGAAACACTTAAAGTACACGCTAAGTCACCCTAATGAACAGCTAAACGCCTAAACTTCCTCCCTGTTCGCTTAATCTATCAAATGGATGAACAAACGCATCATAAAATCTATCTACGGGTGAAAGGAAAGAAACGCAAAGTCAAGGAAATAAGCCCTCGGGGGAGTTTAATACGGCGCGGTGACTATTTCAACGCGCCGGTTTAACATCACTCTCAAAATCCTCTTTGAACCTTCAATCGACAAGTGCCTTCAACACCGTAGCCCGGCGCGGCCCTAACCGGCACGCCCTCCTCACAAAAGCCCTGTATCTTCTCTCTTCAAATGTTAAAACGGCGCACCCCCCATTTCCTCCTCATTGAACCCTTAAACGGCGCGCCTCCCTCCATCTCCTTCTTTGGATCCTAAGAACGGCGCGCCCATCTCCATCTTACCGAAGCCCAAATACGGCTCGCCCCTTTGGTGACCACCTAAACCGACGACATAAACGGCGCGCTCCCTCCTCCCTTGCCCTCCAATTCCGGCGTGCCCCTTCACATCTTAACCCGGCGCCCCTTAACCGGCGCGCCCATCTTCTTGCAACTTGCTAATACGGCGTGGCAAAAGAAAACTAAAAGAATGAAAAGAAGAAAGAAAACTATTGAAATTAAAGAATAAACGAGAGAACAAGGACTAAATCAGTAAACAAAATAGAAAGAATGGAATGGGAATAAACCACTTAATTCAATGATCGGAACGACGGCAATAGCGTACCCCCCCATAATTAAAGCTTTGTTCCGGGGGCGCTGCACCGGAAACCCCCGTAAGGGGAGCTGCCAGGTCGAACCCCGCGACCTGACCGGGCAGGTCGAACCCCGCGACCTGACCGCGCAGGTCGATCCGCGTGTGAGGGCGAACGTTAGTAAGCTCGGGCTACGCACTTAATAACTCACTCCCTCGGACTGGGTGCAAAGAGAAAATCAACGGCGCCTTATGGTATCGGACGTGGTTTACGGAATTTCGACATGGCCATAGTCCGAAATCATCTCCGGCCAACAGTCTATCAACTTGACCCATCCCTACCGGGATCCAATCCCGCATTCTCATTAAACTTGCCTTGTTCGTGGCAGATATCTGCGCGGTTTTGTCACCTGTCTTTTATACTACAAACACGGACCTTCGTCCGAACATGAAGTGGCCTGTTAGTGGCCAACATAGTCTGAACATTCACATCTCAAGACGGGTTTCTAGCATAGTTCATCTTTCACTATCCTCTGCATTATTAGTATTCTCTTTAGGCCGTAGGGCCCTTATTCCCGGCAATCAATCAAGGGTGTTCCCCCGTATGGGGGATGTAAATAACGCCGTGACCTTTATGGCGCGGCGGGTTTCGGTCCCGACACGAACTACACAATTGTCTGATTAGTCAGATCGAGCGCACCATGGGCTTCCATGAAGCCCGAATAAATCGTCACTTTGTGACTGGCATGCCCATGCACTTAATAAACGCCAATAAACAAATAAACAACTATCTTAAATAAAAAGTGCGTCCACAAGTCTGGCACGCCCGGTGGGACTGAAGTCACCCTTCATCTCTTTACCGGGACTAAGGGCCCTACGGCCCCTTTCTTGTAATACTAATGGTTTGATTTGCAAATGCATGTTGCATTTCAGACACCAGGATGGCCACAACTTTTGGTCAACAGGCCGTCGAGAGCCATGTTCAGAACGGCTACTTGGCCGTCCCCCTCAGCTTCGGGAGCTTCCCTCCCGTGGTAGGCTTCCCCAACTTCCTCGGGGTAGCCTTCACAAACCTGCTAGACGTGGAAGTGTCTGACAGGACTGAAAGCAACATTCCCATCCAGGGTGCCGCCAAAGCTGCTACCGACCGATTAATGACCGAGACTTCCAAGACCGTCCCGACCGGGATGCTAAGCTGCAACATGCACCATGTGCACCAAACTGTCGGCCCATCTTACCAGGGATCGGCCTCTCACCAAAGGAGGCTCCGAAGGAGCCATGCCACAACATCATACCGAGGCCGGTTCTCCAGCACCGGCAAGTCGGCTGTCGTCGGGACTTTCCGGGTGCATCTTAAAGGACAGCGTTCCGAGGTGATCTCGGATCGCATTGTACCCACCGTACCAGTGCGCAACTCTTTTCAGGCACTGGAGAAGATGAAGGGCAGGATGACGCCCGCCATTCAGGCCCCAGCGCTGTAACATCAGTCAGCCTCCAGGCCCACCAAAGCTAAGCAAGTTTGGGTTCCCAAGGGGGCCCGGTTCACCTCACCAGCCCAGGCGAGGCCCAGCACCTTCCGCCCAGCAAGGGCACAACAAGGAGATCGGGTCAAGACATCGGCCCCCGTCTACCAGACGACATTAACTACACCGGCCCCACCGGAGAACATCCACCGTCGACACTACCGACGTCACTATCAGGCTGCCCGTGTGGAGCCTGCAACCCACATGCCCGTTGCTGCCAACAGGGCGACATCACCGGCTTCTCCTCCTGACCAGGACTGGGAAGGAGTGCAGCAAGCCATGAAGAACTACTTGCAGGGCCCGGGGAGCACTCCCCTGGGTCGCCAGAGATTACTGGGGGCAGTAGCCTCCGCATTTGAAGAAGTAGAGACTCGGCCGGTGTCCACCGCCGAGTCAGGAAACTGCTCTGAGGAGCATTATCGGTCCCCGCTGAGGGAAGAAGTGAAGCCGCGGAGATCGGTCTTTGATAGATTGGTCTTTCCAGGTAGGCCGTCGAGAAGAACAACAAGAAGAGGCAGAGACCTAAGGGTTTATACCTGCAACATGGCAGGGGTATCTGGCCGATACGGGGCTCTACCAACCGAGCCCGAGGAAGTAGCCAGGCTTGCCACAAGGCCAGGACCTCTTACCAGAAGAGGGAAAGCGGCCGCTGAAAAGACACAAGTCCACACTGGAGGAGCTAACTATGAGGAACCTTCAACATCCTTGGCTGCCAATGTTATTACAGAAGGCACGGCGGGAGGACCATCCACTTCATTCGAAGAGGTGCCGATCGAAGAAAGGGGGGCACCCCTAGCCTTCCCATGAACGACCCCGCGGTATTGCACATGATGCAGCAATATCAGCGGGAGATTGAATTGTTAAAGAAACAACTGACTGAAAGAGCCGCTCAGCCCTCAACATCCGAGCAGACTAAAGCATTACCAGAGACCACTAGGGGCAACGGTCAGGCCTTGGAAGCTTCTCCACAGGCGACGGTGTCTCCCCCAATACCTACCTACACTAGCGGCGTACCCCTGCATCAGCCACAGCATATCACACCGGCCCCGCCACCGAACTTGCCATTCTAGGGGTCCACTATTGCACCTCAGGCGATAGTGTTAACAACGCCGCTGGCGCCACCGGCCCATTTCTATCCAAACCCGGTTGACCCGGCAACAGTAAGCAGACTAATGCTCGAACAAATGATAGATATGAAGTTGGCAGAGAGAAGCGATGGTGATCACACGCCATTCGACGTATACCGAGTACCTTACCCGACACACTATGCTGCCAAGAGACTGCCGGCCGGCATCACCAAGCCACCGAAGTTTGAGAAATTTAACGGGCAAGGGTCGCCCAGGGAGCACATTGCCTATTATGTGAATGTTATGGGAGATCTAGCAGCGGATGAAGCTTATCTTCTCAAGTTCTTCAGCTCGACACTTACCGGGCTCGCTTTCGAGTGGTACTCGAGCTTGCCCGCCGGGTCCATTGTCGACTGGCCCGACATGCAGAAGAAATTCAAGGAAAGATTCTACATAGCTGAGCGGGAGGTGACCGTGGCAGAGCTTTACGCCACGAGACAGAGAAGTGATGAGTCGGCACTCGACTACATAAAGAGATGAGGAACCTCAGTATGAGGTGCAAGCGTCCCCCGCATCAGGAGGACGCAGTGCAGATCTGTAAACAGAATCTGAAGAAGGAGGTCCTTGAGAGGATGATCGGTGCTGAGGTAAGGTCATTCGACCGTCTGAACAACATAGTGGCAGAGATCGAAGCATTCCTTGCTCGATACTCTTCTGCTCCAGCTGCATCAAGTCAGAGGGTCAGGCAGGCCGAGAGGAGGCCAACACCGCCAGAAGTTCATATACTGGACTTCGAAGATTTCGAGAAACAGAAAGAGAAAGCCAAAGAGATGGCTGACCCTCCTCCGCCCAGGTCCACTAAACGGCGGGAAGGCCCCTCCCTGCGGGAGAAGATGAAGAACAAATTGTATTCCTTTCCTCGAGACAAAGCCCGAGTCCTGTTTGAATGGGCCACCAGGTACAACAAGATCACATTACCAGATCCAAAGAGGCCTGGTGACTTGAAGAAGAAGGATGATCCTCGCTTTTGCCCATACCATCAGATGCTTGGGCATACCATTGAGGATTGTTACATCTTCAAGGATGTCATTGAGTCCTTGATCAAGAAGGGGGAGCTGGACATGGGGGAGCTCAGAGTGGATCCTCCGCAGCCGCACGAGATGTCGAACCTCGACACCACTGTCAACATGGTATCTTTATACCAACATCTGCCTGAAGAATGGGCGGAGGCCAATACACAGGCCACTTATCAAGCCTTTGTCATGGCGCTGGCTCATGATGAAGGAGGTTGGCAAGCCGCGCCAACGAAGAACAAAAGAAGAAGACAAGCTCCTCGGCCCACTCTAGGGGTTCACATAAGGGGTGTAACACCCCGACAACCACCGCCACCGGTGACACCTATTTCGCATGACACAGCCCCTTGGCTCGTTATGAGACAGCCCACTCACAACAAGAAGAAACACATCCCGATGTGGGTGCACAAGGAAACTAGCCCTGCGGTAGAAAGGCTCCAGGCCATCATTGATGGGCTTGAAGACTATGAACAGCCCGAGAACCAGTCTGTGGAGTTGAAGGAGTATGTCCCCTGGGAGGAGTTCGAGTCACTCGAACTAGCTCCAGAAGCGGAAGCCGAGACGAAAGAAGAGCCTCTCTTGTGGGGTGAGCTTCCCCAAGAGTAATTGCCAGCCACTGAAGAGAAGAAGAAAAAGAAGAAGATAAGATCTAGAAACAAGAAGAAAAGGTGGGTGGTCCTTTCTTGCAACACCCTCTCAGCATTATTTGACACAGCCCTCTCCCTGAGAGAGGAAGAGCAAGAAGTGCCTGTTGAGCCATCAGAGGTGAATCAGGCTGAAGCATCCACCTCCCAACATGCCACCAGGTTGGGAAGAACATGAGGACGCCCTCCTCAGGCCAACCACAACATCCTGCTTAGGGGAGAACAACCATATCACATCCCCAAGCCTAGGGTCAAAGGCATGGAGATCCCCCCTCCATCGGGCCTCTACCCCGGAGAACCAAGTGGCCAGAGTGCCCCGTCATTCATTGAATTTCTTACAACTCAGAGGGGAGGACAGTCAGGCCCCCGTGAGTCCCAGCAGACCCAAGGGGCAGGCAGCCCCTCGGCTCCGTCTGCGGCAATCCCTCCTCGGCCAAGGGAAGAGCCCGACAACATCCCAAATCTTGTCGAGTTCTTGCAAGAAAAGGAAGTGACCCAGCAGGCCCCACAAGCTCAAGCGGCATCCGACCCAGTGGAGGAGGCACCCGTTGAGCCGGCTCCCCAGGCCCAGACTGGGGGCAGGCGCAGTAGAGCTGAAGAAATGAAGTTACTCGAAGTCCGAGCTGGCAACAGAATAGTCAAGCACCTGAAGAAGATCCTAGCCAGGTTTACCATCTGGGAAATCCTATCCTTAGATGAAGAAACACGGCAAGCTGTCATCGCCGCACTCCAGACACCAGCATATGTTGAAGCCTGCTTTGCAGAAATGTCACCTGAGGTACCTGTGGCCTTCACTGAAGAGGACATGCTTTTACCAACCTGCAGTCACAACAGGCCACTCTACATGAAGGGGCAGCTTAATGGGCATCCCATCAACAGAGTCTTGATCGACCCTGGGGCAGCCGTGAACATACTCCGCTACCGGGTGTACCAGAAACATTACTTTAACGTACACCTGGTCGAGGTGAGGAACGTCAAGATTGCCGGCTTCAACCAGAAGTGCGAGGTCCCTATGGGGGTCGCAGAGTTTAACCTCTCCCTCTGTGACTTCACAACCAAGGTCCAGTTCCATGTGATCAACTCCAGCACCTCTTACAAGGCATTGCTCGGCAGGCCTTGGCTGCACCGAAACCGCGTGGTACCATCCACTCTGCACCAATGCATCAAGTACCCCGGCAACGGGAAAGAGGAGAGAATCTTCGCCGACCTCCATCCTTTCGAAGTGTTCGAATGTAACTTGTCAAACGCTAATCTCTATTTGGAAAAGCCAAAGCAAGCCTCCAAAGCCACTCCGGACAAAGGAAAGAAGAAGGCAGAGCCTGACAGCTGGTTTCCTCCACCACCGCCTGGCTATGTGGCTCCCCCTCAGGTGTCATTCATTTCTGAAGCAGAAGGGGTATTTCGGGCCACCTCTCTTCCCATCTACCCTACACCGGGAACACCATACCTGGAAGACTTGCTGGAAGACGTCAGGGTCCCGCCCAGGATCATCAAGCCTCTCGTAGAAGCTGACCGCCAGGTGATCGAACCATTAAGGACCTTCGAGGTACCCAACCCCGGGGGTCTGCCTACCATCTTTTATGTGGCCAAGGAGCACCCGGTCAAGGGGGATGACGATTGTAGGCTCCCCGATGAGCTACACGACCCACTCGTCCCGATCATGGGACTCCCTGACATAGCCGGTCATGTAATCAAGATGACCAGAAAGCAAGGGATCCCCTCTTTCCAGCTCTCCAGTCGGAAAGAAATGTTCAAGAAAATGTGGAACCCACCAAACTTGGACCGGAGGTTGTTGCAAATCACCCGGCATCCAGGATTGGGCTTTTCACTAGAAGATTCCTATGAAGCCGATGTGATATCAGTCTCAGCTCTAGGCGGCAATAGCCACGCAGGCACTACAGGCCCATGGCAGGTTGAAGGCCGCCAGCACCTTATGCCTTTGGCCAACGAAGAACAAGATGAAGAAATATTCCTATGGAATCCACCTCCCTGTGGGAGCAAGGGGAAGGTCCCGTCCTCCTCTGAGGGACCAACCTCGAATAATTGCAGCAGCGGGGTGCCATTGCCCTTGTCTGACATTGATGCAAAGGACGGGGAAGCAAGTCAGACTCCGAGCTCCCCTCGATGCAACTCTGCCCTTTTTACCTTGTGTAATCAACAACAACGGGAAATTGAAATGTTGAGGGCTCGATTGGCCGAAGCGACTGCACTCGTGTCTAACTTAGTCAGGAGAATCTTCTACCAATAGAACATCGACACGCGTCAATCCCCGAACAGCGTCCCGAATGCCCCCACGCACCGGAGAAAGGAGGCAAGGGATGTAGCTGTCCCCTCAGTCAGACAATCGGCCGAGTGAAATCCTACACTCCAGGAGAGGATGCAAAGACCTTGCTCTTTCCCGAGGAATAAGACCCGAGGAATCTTTGATTGGGCCTGCTACTACGGCAAGGTCTCCCTCCCGAGGTCTAAGAGGCCGCAAGATGCTCGCAGAAGTGGCGACCCCCTATTTTGCCCTTATCACCAACTACTGGGCCACTCTATCGAAGACTGTTACGTCTTCAAGGACATAGCTCAAGACCTGATTGAGAGAGATGAGCTCAGAATGGGAGATTATGTGGTCGCTCCGCCACGCCCCCACGTGACGGGCGATCATGAAAGAATCTACATGGTGTCAGTTCAGCACCAGATTTTTGAAGATGCAGTTGAGAATGGGCAACCCCAGCCACCAGCAGAGCAGCAGCCCCCAGTATGGCAATCAATCACCTCAGCCCCTGCAAGAGCCATCTATGACAATTACAAAGAAGATCCCGAAGAAGTCCTTTACTTCTCCACGCCAGAGAGCCCCCCAGAGCCGCACACAGCAAGCTTAATAGAGGGGGAAACAAGCAAAGCCTCGTTACCCAATGAGGCAGAGCAAGAAGACACCTATGGTGTCCTTGAAGCAGAAGATGGTGAAGACAAGGATTTCATTGACCTGCTACCAGCGCCTCCAGAATTTGAAGATGGCGGCCAGGCCACCGTGGATGAGCTCGTTGAAATTAACCTAGGCATGGAAAGCGACCCTAAGCCGACCTTTCTGAGTGCCCTTCTTTCTCCACAGGAGAGGGGACAATATGTCAAGTTGCTGCAAGAATTCTGGGACTGTTTCGCCTGGAACTACAAAGAGATGCCCAGTCTGAGCCCCGGCGTGACTCAACATATTCTGGCTATTGATCCCAAGGTGGAGCCGGTGAAGCAGCCCCCCCGGCGTATGAGGCCAGAATTGATAAAACAAATTTGCAAAGAAGTCGACAAGCTCATAGATGTCGATTTTGTAGCTGAAAATCAATACACTACTTGGTTGGCCAATATTGTGCCAGTGAAGAAGAAGAATGGACAGATCAGGATCTGCGTGGACTTCCGCGACCTGAATAAAGCTTGCCCAAAAGATGACTTCCCGGTGCCCATCACCGAAGTGATGATTGATGCAACTACCGGCCATGAGGCCTTGTCCTTCATGGATGGATCATCCGGCTATAATCAAATATGGATAGCTGAACATGACTGAATTCATACGGCATTCCGGTCACCTAAAGGGATATTCCACTACAAAAGGATGCCCTTCGGCCTCAAGAACGCTGGCGCCACTTACCAGCGGGCGATGACCAAGATATTCGACGAACTGCTATATAGCAAAGTCAAATGCTACATCGATGATCTGGTCGTCAAGATAAAGAAAAGGGGGGATCACCTGAATGACCTTAGAGTCATCTTCGAGAGACTCCGGCGGTACGAGCTGAAAATGAACCCAATGAAGTGTGCCTTCGGCGTCTCCAGTGGAAAGTTTCTCGGCTTCATTGTCCGATATAGGGGGATCGAGATCGACCCCTTTAAAATAAAAGCCATTCAGGAGCTACCTCCTCCGAAGAATTTAGGAGAGTTAAGGTCCCTGCAAGGCCGGCTAGCCTACATCCGAAGATTTATCTCCAATTTGTCGGGGCACTGTCAACCATTCCACAAATTAATGATAAAGAATGCACCTTTCAACTGGAACCAGGAATGTCAGAAGGCCTTCGATCAACTGAAGGATTACCTAAAGACCCCGCCTGTGCTGGGGGCACCTGTCAAGGGGAGGCCACTTATTCTATATATAGCTGCCACCGAATGTTCATTGGGGGCAATGCTCGCCCAGAATAATGATGAGGGGAAGGAGCAAGCTCTCTATTACCTCAGCCGAAGACTGGTGGGGGCAGAAGCAAAATACACCCCGATTGAGAAGGTTTGTCTCGCCTTGATCTTCGCAGTCAAGAAGTTGAGACATTACATGATCTCGCATGAAGTGAGCCTGATCTCTAAGGCTGACCCAGTCAAGCACATTCTCTCCCAGCCAGTCCTAAAGGGACGTCTCGGCAAGTGGGCCGTACTGTTAATGGAATTTGACATCACCTACGTGCCTCAGAAGGCCGTTAAGGGTCAAGCCATGGCCGATTTCTTTGCAGCACACCCTGTGCCTGAAGATTCCCCACTGGCCACGGAGCTGCCTGAAGATGAAACACTAGAGGTGGACCAAGCCTAACAGATCGCCTGGCAGCTGCACTTTGATGGAGCTTCGAGAACAGAAACAACCCCGTTGGGCACACGAAAGTACGGGCGGGGGCCGGCATCGTCCTTAAATCCCCTGAGGGAGAAGTATTGCACACATCCTGCTCCATTAACAAGCCCTGCATAAATAATGAGGTAGAATATGAAGCTCTGATCATTGGTCTCCAAGTCGCTTTGCAAATGGAGATTAAAATATTACATGTGTTTGGCGATTCATTGCTGGTCGTCAAGCAGGTCCAGGGATAGTTCGACGTCCGAAAAACCGAGTTACTCCCTTACCATGCTAAGGCAAGACGGCTCATGCAGCAGTTCTACCTCATTGAGATAGGCCACGTTTCCAGAGGAGAGAATGCACAAGCAGATGCACTGGCAAAATTGGCGAGTTCATTGGCAGTCCCGCCAGATGGATCCCTCAGCATCCGGGTGGTGAATCAGCGTCAAGTGCCTAGCATGATAGAAGGGCCAGAAGAAGAAGAACTTGAGGTCGCCACGGCGGAAGCTGTCAGCCTACCCGACTGGAGGGCCCCCTTTTTGCAGTGGTTTAAATATCAGCAGCTGCCCAGGCAAAGGGAAGAGAAGATCAAGTTAATCAGAACAAAGGACTCTTACGAGGTCCGAAACGGGATCCTATTCCGAATTATGGCAGACGCCAAACGGAAGGTGCTCTTCCGATGTTTATCCACTGAAGAAGCTTGGAAAGTCATGAAAGAGGTTCACGTCGAAACAGTTGGTGCACATCAGGCAGGACCGAAAATGAAGATTGAAATAAAGAAGCTCGGCTACTATTGGCCGATAATGTTTGACAACTGCTGCAAGTATGCCAAGTCTTGTCAGAAATGCCAGGAGCACGCCACGGTGCTTAGAAGACCGCCCGTGCCGCTGCATCCAACACTGTCGAGTTGGCCTTTTGCCCAATGGGGAACAGACGTCGTAGGTCCACTACCCACATCATCAGCTGGGTGCAAGTACATCTTTGCCGCAACTGACTACTTCTCCCGCTGGGCGGAGGCTGTTGCTTTGAAAGAAGTGACTGGGGAGATCGTTGCAAGATTTGTCCATCGCAACATCATATTCCGATTTGGCACTCCGAACCGAATTATCTCAGATAATGGAAGCCACTTCCGCAACCAGAAAGTCTACCGGCTGGCAGAAAAGTACAAGATCGACTAGAGGACGTCGACCCCTTACAACCCACAGGCCAATGGCTTGGCTGAAGCTTTCAATAAAACTCTTTGTACTCTCCTGTCCAAAATTGTTAGTTCTAACAAGAGAGACTGGGAAGAGAAAATGTACGAGGCCCTGTGGGCATATCGAACTGTATACAAAACTCCAACGGGTTGTTCACCCTTCTCCTTGGTGTATGGCTCAGAAGCAATTGTCCCCATCGAGCTGGAAATACCCTCCCTTCGGGTCGCAATCCAGCACGGGTTGATCCGGGGAGAACAAACAAATGTCGAGCGAAGGCTCGAAGAGCTCTCCAACTTGGAGGGAAAAAGGCTTCAAGCTCAACAGAACATCCAGGTCTATCAGGCTCGAATAGTGTGTGCCTTTGACAAGCTCGTCAAGCAACGTGAATTCAAAAAGGGTGACCTTGTCATGGTCAAGAGAAGAGAAGTCATGGCTTCCAATCCCAAGGGCAAGATGAATGAGAATTGGCTTGGACCCTATGTAGTCCAGAAAGTCTACGAGGGTGGAGCATATGTAATCGTCAACCATCAGGGGGAGGTTCAGTTTCCACCCCTCAACGGTAGACATTTGAAGTTGTACCGCTCTCCAGCTCCCCCATTCAATGAATGACACATTTCTTCGACCCACCCCGAGCAGATTTGCATTACTATTACCCAGGTGGTTTGGGCATTATTTATCTCATGTTAAAAAAAGAGAGAGAAGAACAAAAAAGAGAAAAAAAAAAGAAGAAGAAAAGGGAGGGAGGAATCAATCTCCCTTTATGAGCATTCGCTTTTATCTCCGAGAATATTTCAATAAACAAGCCAACCATGTCAGCTCCCGACGCCCGTCGACACTGATGAAGAGAAGAAGAGACAAACAAACCATGTCAGCTCCCGACGCCCGTCGGCACTGATGAAGAGAAGAAGAGACAAACAAACCATGTCAGCTCCCGACGCCCGTCGGCACTGATGAAGAGAAGAAGAGACAAACAACCCATGTCAGCTCCTGACGCCCGTCGGCACTGATGAAGAGAAGAAGAGACAAATAAACCATGTCAGTTCCCGACACCCTGTCGGCACTGATGAAGAGAAGAAGAGACAAATAAACCATGTCAGCTCCCGACCCCCGTCGGCACTGATGAAGAGAAGAAGAGACAAACAAACCATATCAGCTCCCGGCACCCCGTCGGCACTGATGAAGGGAAGAAGAGACAAACAAACCACGTCAGTTCCCGACACCCCGTCGGCACTGATGAAGAGAAGAAGAGAAGAACAAACTACCTCAGCTCCCGACACCCTGTCGGCATGATGAGGACATCTCCTACCACTCCTCATTCTTTCGAGGGTCCCGTTGCTTGCCAGCTATGCGTCATCATGTTCGCGGCATTTTCTTAATCATGACTTGTAATTTTTATATTTTCTTGAGTCATAGATTATGTAATTTCCCTTTTATTGAGTCAAGTACCTAGGTTAAAGAGTCATATACCTAGGTTAATTGTCATTAGAGTGGTTAATGAGTCAGTTGGGCCCAATTAAGTGGGCTAGGCCCATGGGCACCCCCTTCCCCCTTGCTTTATTGTCATTAGTCAAAAACTCAGGGTCTTTTGTTAAATTGTGGGTTTCTTATAAATAGGACCCCAATCCCCCCCATTTGGAGCTAATGAACTATTCAATATTTGAGCATAAGTGCCCCTCTCTCTCTCTCTCTAGCTCTCTCATTCTCTCTCTCTCTCTCTCTAAATTTCAAAATTCGCTCTCTCTCCTCCCTATTCTCCCCTATTTAAGACCCCTCCCCCTTCCCCATACCTCCCATTTACTCCTCCTCAAACCCCTAGGTGGAACCCCTTTCTCCTAGGCACCTCTCCCTCTTCCCAAGCAACCTTTCCCCTTCCCCATACAACCCCTTCACATTCTCAAGGGAGAATCCATTCTCCTAGACACCCTTTCCCCTTCCCAAAGCAACCCTTCCCATTCCCTAGGCCTCCATTCAACACCTCCATTAACCTTCCACCCAAGGCCCCTCCACAATCACCACAGAGTGTTCTGCCCCCCTTGGTTCGCTGCCAGCAGGAGAAGCCCGACTTGCAGAGCCTGCTCCGGAGTGATCTGACATCATCTGGAGGTGCACTGATGGAGGCATCACCCACGACTCCCTTTGGCTCGGGTCCACTTCTTCACATTCGGGAGCTAGTTGAGTTTGGGCCTCACTCTATTAAGGCCCCTTATCCATTTTGTAGTTTTCCTTTGAGTCATTTTGATGTATTTCCATTTTATTTAAGTCATTTCCCTAAGTCTAGCACTTATTTTCCTATGTTTGGTATCATCATGATGTCTAATGTAAGCTATTGGGCCCCATTCGTTGGACTAGGCCCATTAGCACTCCCAACCCCCTTGGTTATTTGTAGTTGTTTATTTTGTCAGGGACTTATTGTAAAGAGTGGGTTGCCTATATATAGGACCCCACTCCCCTCATTTGAAGTTAATGAATGATTACATCCTTTTGAGTTAAACTTGCCATTTGAGTTCAAATTGGAGTGATTCCTCTAGTTTTTGGGTGAGAGACCCTAGGGGAGAGATTCCCCACCCATTCCCCTCTTAATCTCTCTATTTCACCCCTCTTTCTCTCTCCTCCAACCCCAAATCCGAATTTCCTTCTCTCTCCTCCCTCCTCCCATCCACTTCCAACCTCCAACCACCTCCTTTAATGCCCTCCACTTCCCCATGGCCTCCATTACTCCACTCCCTAGTTCCTAGGTAGAAGTCTCCCCATTCCAACACCTTCCTCCACCTTCCAACCAAATCTACCCCATTCCAATGCAAGCACTCCACTTCCCAACATAATCACCCACCTTCCAAGACCTTTTGAATTTGAAATCCACCCTTCCCTCCACTCACTTGTGCCCCCCTCACCTTCTCCTCTCACCCACCTTCCCCAAATTCGTAGCTCTTCCTCCTCCACCTGCTAGCACTTGCTTCCAGCCATTCTCCACCTCATTCCCCATCACCATTAGCTCCCTTCTCCACCCCACAAGAGCCCCCACTCTCCCTTAGGTCATTCCTACCATTTCCCTCCACCAAAGAAGCCACATCTCCCTCTCATTTCTTCTAGTAGGTTGGAGCTGTGCAGATCTGCAGAACAGCCCTTGTTGCAGCGTCAACCACGGATTCATCCTAGTTCTTCAGAAGGCGTGGCCTACCTTTCTGGAAAGGCCTTCCAGTCTACTTCGCAGGCGAGGTGGAATCAACACGATCGGAGCTCGGAGCTGCCAGATAGAGCCATTCTCCCAACAGTGCGCAGAGAGGTCTTCATCCTGGACCAGAGCGTGGAAGATCCTTCTGCCACGACAAACCCCAGCGATTCAGGCTGAAGCCCCTTCATCAAAGTTCTTCCTCTACCGGTCATCTTTCAAGATCAAGAAACAGAACCCCGTTCGGCCACCGGAGGAAGAAGTTACGAATTTTCTCCCCCGATCTATCTAGTTCTGTTTTCTGCTGTCTACTCCGACCAGTACCCACTCTTCTGGGTGCCCCGGCCATCCTCGACCTCTGAATGCATCTCCGTCACCTCCTGCTGAAAGCTACCTCGACCACGAAGATGATGCCGCTGGTTTCGTGCTGATCGGAGCTCAGGAGGGCGCTCAGTCACTTCTGCAACTTGCTGTTACAGTCCAGACAGTACCTGCGGCCAGACAGAGGAGGCTACTTCCTGTTGCTGGTGCAGCCACCTCCGACCGTCTGAGCTTCCCCAAAAATTCTGGAGTCCACCTCTTCCAGTCAGGAAGCTTCAGGAGCTGGTTTCGATCAATTTGGAGTCCGGACAAGCCCGGCATAGCCATCACAGCGACCCCCTGTCCAGAATTCCAGATTGAAGCTGCAACTTCCCTAGTTCTCATTTCTCTTCGTTTCGGTCCACCAACCCCTCCCCGCTTGGCCGGCTGAAGGCCCCACCCTGCGTGGTGGTAGTGTTTGAATGTATCATATTAACCCCTACCCCAAGATCCCCCCTCCTGCGAGAGGAGTAGTTTTGTAAGTGGTTTGGCAGGTCAAGCGACACCGCCGCGGCGTGTGGGGAACCACCGCCTCCCCGCTCGCCCTCGTCTCCGACCGGGACCGGTTTCTTCAAACCGGTCGAGTAAGTGTCTCTTCCTTGCTCACCTAGTGTAGCTCTCTCAATATTTGATTCATGCACCGCTGAATTCGTGAGGAGCGCCCGATCCTCAAGTCCATGACTTAGAGTGATCACCGTGGGTTAGTGTGACCCGGTGCCCGAGTGCACTTTGTCGGCCCCAATCGAATTGGGCAACCAACCTTGGGGAATCAATTCTTGGCCTTGCTGGCCCTCTACCAGCAAGGGTCCATTCCCATAAGTCACCCTTGGTATCACATAGTCACCCCGGGAATAGAGTGCAACGAAGAGAGCGGTGGCCCATTAAGGCCCATTTGGATGCTTAGATGTGCTTGTTTGACTAAGTCCGAGGTTGTGTCACATCAAGTGGTATCAGAGCAAGTTCACAACTTGTCTCTCCACAAGTTGGTCCTAGGGCATGTTTATGCATTTAGAGTCCTCGGTTGCATCTCCCATGTCCACTAGAATGGCCACTTCATACCCGTCACATCCATCCCCATCAACTTTCCCAAGAAGCCTAAATCCTCATGGAAGCTCCATTGCCAACAAAGTGGGTAGCAACACCTCTATCATAGAAGCCCTACCTAATGTCCTTAATCGGCTTGAAGATATCATGTCTCGACTCGACCGACTTGAAGGAAATAGCCGTGCACCAAGAGTGAATGAGAGTGACCTTTGGGGAGATCTAGAAACCATATTTTTAGAACACTTGAAAATCAAAACCCCCGCCTTTGATGGATCCAACAGCCCAAGCCTTTACCTAGATTGGGAGATTTCCCTAGACCAATTCTTTAAAGGTTGCCCCTTGAACGAAGGAAGGAGAATGAGGCTAGCCAAGGCACACCTCTCCAAACAAGCTAAAACTCATTGGTTAGTTGTGGAAGGTTTGAGAAAGATCCGTAGGGAGGCTCCAATTAGCACTTGGGATGAGATGAAGACCGAGCTTAGAAAAACATACACTCTCCAACCCTCTCCCTCCTACTCAAATCACCAAAGTCCAAGGAGCACTTCAACTCCATCATCCCCACCCAGTCAATCCAAGACCCCAATCACCCATTCCCCACCACTTCCCATCTCTCCTACCCCAACCACTACATTTACACCCCACCTCCAAGTCCACACCACAACCATAGGTCCCCATACCCAATTGGGCCCCATGACCAACTCTCCACCTAGGCCCATGGTAACCCCCACCACTACCTCTCAATCACTCCCAAAAAGGGACACTCCTCCCAAAACCAATCAACCCAAACCCCTTCAACCCACCCATCTTCCTCTCCCTACCCCAATCCAACTCCCACCAAAACCTCCACTACTACCCTCACCTATCATAACCCAAGTTTCCCACTACTTACCACCCCGGATACACCATGCCCCAATCATCACCACACCCTCAAAAGCCCCTCTCACCTCCTTGGAAGAAGAACCCATACCCCACCCCATAGTGGTGAACACTCCAAACCCACTCTCCACCTTGGAGAAAACCCAAGTCCAAATTGAAGAAGAAACAACACACGAGGGTCTTCACCTTACATCACCATCTCTAGTTGGAGTCAATCTCATCTTAGGGGAAACCATTGTTAGTTGGCTAAAGGAGAGCCCAATTCGAGAGATCCGGGCCCATGTTTTCCCTCCCATAGAACAAGACCTTCCCTTAGTGCCCTTCTTCTCCTATCACACCACAATCCAAGCATCCTATCAAGTGGAGACCTTAGAGGACCTTCTCAAGGGCATAGCATGGCAATTAGAGATGACTAGCATGTTGACCCCTATGGTAGAACAACCTAGGAGCCTTAGCCTCCTACACCTATGCATAGGGTCTATCACCTCGGTTTGCACCATTGGTTGCTACACTAGCGACCTCCTTCTATTCCTCCCTACACCCGATGAGCCCAACCTTCTCCTCGATTTAGAGCTTCTTATCTCGGGTAGAAAGCCAAGCCCTCCACTCATGGCCGACCCACTTGTCAAGAACATTGGCCCAACTATCATGGAGAAGGATGACTTAGCACCTTTTAAGGATCTTGAGGACATGGAGTTCCTCCCCCTAGATGACCCATTTTATGATCCATATGATCCATTCCAATGGGAGTCAAGGGACTCATATGACCCAACCATCTTACCAACCACCCACCCTTTCCTACCCTCACCCACCATATTGGGCCAAACCCACCTCATCCATGACCCGGGTTACACCTTGGGAGCCAAGACCTTGGGCCACATATCCCTAGGTAATAAGGTTGTGCCCCACCCCATGATGACCACCTTCTTAGATCCATTCGATCCGTTCCAATGGGAATTCAAAGGTTGTCCCACCCCTATACACATGGAAGTCACTTTTGGGAAAAGTATGCATGTGTCTAGGCTTTCCACACCCCTTGGCATGAACACTATGTTGGGTCCATTCATTCATATCACCCACATGTCAAGTAGAAAGCATGAGTGGTCCAAATTTGGATGTAGTGGTCCACCTTCATTCATCATGGGTCTTAAGCATATCAAAGGCATCTACGGATGTCCGGGTCCCCCGACATGCATCACAACATTGCATGATAAGTCCACATATGGTTGCCCCGGCCCACCAAGGCTCATCAAGGTCCATATGGCATCATGGCATAATTGGTCTATATATGGTTGTCCAGGTCCACCCATAACCACTAGAAGGTCAGCACTCACAAAATTGCATGAGAAAATCCGCAAGCACATTAGCATAAAAAATGAGGCTTATAAAAGGTTGGCTGACTCTCACCGGCGTCACTTAGAGTTCCAAGTGGGTGACTTTGTGATGGTGAGGACGGAGAGGCTCTCCCCAGGAGCCAACTCCAAGTTGAGACCACGTGGGACTGGGCCCTTCCAGGTCTTGAGGCGTATTGGTGCGAATGCTTATGAATTAGATCTCCCCGAGGATTATGGGGTAAGTCCTACATTCAATGTCGCCGACTTAGTGTCTTACAAGGGCCCCACGGTGAGACCTAGTGAGGAGATCGAGCCCACTCCCTCCTTTGAGAGAGCACCCACCCGAGAGGAGAGTCCACTAGCCAAAAGAGCTCAGCGTGATCGCATTGAACAAATATTGGATGAGCAGGTCACTACCACCCGGAGCAAGGTCTATGAGCGCTATCTCGTCAGGTGGAAGGATCGGCCTCCGTTGGAAGACTCATGGGTAAGTCGGGAGGACCTACAGCGATTGGATCCAGATCTCCTCGAGCGGTACCTTAGCCGGATGGACCCTTACTCGACGGAGTCGAGCTCTTTGCGGCCCAGGGGATTTGATGGAGGCATCACCCACGACTCCCTTTGGCTCGGGTCCACTTCTTCACATTCGGGAGCTAGTTGAGTTTGGGCCTCACTCTATTAAGGCCCCTTATCCATTTTGTAGTTTTCCTTTGAGTCATTTTGATGTATTTCCATTTTATTTAAGTCATTTCCCTAAGTCTAGCACTTATTTTCCTATGTTTGGTATCATCATGATGTCTAATGTAAGCTATTGGGCCCCATTCGTTGGACTAGGCCCATTAGCACTCCCAACCCCCTTGGTTATTTGTAGTTGTTTATTTTGTCAGGGACTTATTGTAAAGAGTGGGTTGCCTATATATAGGACCCCACTCCCCTCATTTGAAGTTAATGAATGATTACATCCTTTTGAGTTAAACTTGCCATTTGAGTTCAAATTGGAGTGATTCCTCTAGTTTTTGGGTGAGAGACCCTAGGGGAGAGATTCCCCACCCATTCCCCTCTTAATCTCTCTATTTCACCCCTCTTTCTCTCTCCTCCAACCCCAAATCCGAATTTCCTTCTCTCTCCTCCCTCCTCCCATCCACTTCCAACCTCCAACCACCTCCTTTAATGCCCTCCACTTCCCCATGGCCTCCATTACTCCACTCCCTAGTTCCTAGGTAGAAGTCTCCCCATTCCAACACCTTCCTCCACCTTCCAACCAAATCTACCCCATTCCAATGCAAGCACTCCACTTCCCAACATAATCACCCACCTTCCAAGACCTTTTGAATTTGAAATCCACCCTTCCCTCCACTCACTTGTGCCCCCCTCACCTTCTCCTCTCACCCACCTTCCCCAAATTCGTAGCTCTTCCTCCTCCACCTGCTAGCACTTGCTTCCAGCCATTCTCCACCTCATTCCCCATCACCATTAGCTCCCTTCTCCACCCCACAAGAGCCCCCACTCTCCCTTAGGTCATTCCTACCATTTCCCTCCACCAAAGAAGCCACATCTCCCTCTCATTTCTTCTAGTAGGTTGGAGCTGTGCAGATCTGCAGAACAGCCCTTGTTGCAGCGTCAACCACGGATTCATCCTAGTTCTTCAGAAGGCGTGGCCTACCTTTCTGGAAAGGCCTTCCAGTCTACTTCGCAGGCGAGGTGGAATCAACACGATCGGAGCTCGGAGCTGCCAGATAGAGCCATTCTCCCAACAGTGCGCAGAGAGGTCTTCATCCTGGACCAGAGCGTGGAAGATCCTTCTGCCACGACAAACCCCAGCGGATTCAGGCTGAAGCCCCTTCATCAAAGTTCTTCCTCTACCGGTCATCTTTCAAGATCAAGAAACAGAACCCCGTTCGGCCACCGGAGGAAGAAGTTACGAATTTTCTCCCCCGATCTATCTAGTTCTGTTTTCTGCTGTCTACTCCGACCAGTACCCACTCTTCTGGGTGCCCCGGCCATCCTCGACCTCTGAATGCATCTCCGTCACCTCCTGCTGAAAGCTACCTCGACCACGAAGATGATGCCGCTGGTTTCGTGCTGATCGGAGCTCGGGAGGGCGCTCAGTCACTTCTGCAACTTGCTGTTACAGTCCAGACAGTACCTGCGGCCAGACAGAGGAGGCTACTTCCTGTTGCTGGTGCAGCCACCTCCGACCGTCTGAGCTTCCCCAAAAATTCTGGAGTCCACCTCATCCAGTCAGGAAGCTTCAGGAGCTGGTTTCGATCAATTTGGAGTCCGGACAAGCCCGGCATAGCCATCACAGCGACCCCCTGTCCAGAATTCCAGATTGAAGCTGCAACTTCCCTAGTTCTCATTTCTCTTCGTTTCGGTCCACCAACCCCTCCCCGCTTGGCCGGCTGAAGGCCCCACCCTGCGTGGTGGTAGTGTTTGAATGTATCATATTAACCCCTACCCCAAGATCCCCCCTCCTGCGAGAGGAGTAGTTTTGTAAGTGGTTTGGCAGGTCAAGCGACACCGCCGCGGCGTGTGGGGAACCACCGCCTCCCCGCTCGCCCTCGTCTCCGACCGGGACCGGTTTCTTCAAACCGGTCGAGTAAGTGTCTCTTCCTTGCTCACCTAGTGTAGCTCTCTCAATATTTGATTCATGCATCGCTGAATTCGTGAGGAGCGCCCGATCCTCAAGTCCATGACTTAGAGTGATCGCCGTGGGTTAGTGTGACCCGGTGCCCGAGTGCACTTTGTCGGCCCCAATCGAATTGGGCAACCAACCTTGGGGAATCAATTCTTGGCCTTGCTGGCCCTCTACCAGCAAGGGTCCATTCCCATAAGTCACCCTTGGTATCACATAGTCACCCCAGGAATAGAGTGCAACGAAGAGAGCGGTGGCCCATTAAGGCCCATTTGGATGCTTAGATGTGCTTGTTTGAATAAGTCCGAGGTTGTGTCACATCATGCACCATACATTGCCGGAAAGGTCTGCGAGTCTTCTTCGCAACCGAGGTGGTCTTGCTGCGTTCCGACTTCGGAACAGTGCGTGGCGCCCGTTCTCGTCCGACTGCGCAACCAGGATCAGAATCCGGACTAGAGCCACAGTGCAGAAGCCCTCACAGACACATCCTTCAACTTCTGGAGGCGCCACTTTTCCGAGAGCTGCTACCACAAGTCTTCCACCAGCACCAACAAGCTGCGTCCCGTTCGGCATCAGGAAGTGCCTTTTCCATTTTTTCTCCCCTGGGCGCGCAGACAGTCTGTTTATGTCCTGCCCAGGAAGTGCCTCACTCAACGGACGCCTCCTCACCGTTCCGACATCCTCTGGTGCTGTTCTTGGTTGCTGCTCGAAGAAGACTCATCCACGGACGTCCTCGACTTGGTCTCGCCTCATTCGGACTTCGGGAGTGATCGTGGCACCTTCGACAAGCAGCTGCAACATCCTGGACCAGTCTGTACCAGAACGCTGAGTGCCTACTCCAGGGTCCACTCTGACCAGTGGCGATGCTGGAACCATCCACCAAAAATCACAGTCATACCTGGGTACGTCAGCAACATTTTGGCGCAAGTCTCATCAAGTTCTGAGTCAGGGAGAGCTCACAGCGGCGACTACATCGACCCCCCTCTCTTGCTGTCCCAGACCCGGGCAGATTCGGCCGGGTGCTCCGTCGGCGCGATCGAGCTTATCTCCCCTCCTCGCCTGGCCGGCTTAGCGCCCCTCCCTGTGCGGAGGTAGTGTTTGATTGTAACAGTGAAATCCCCACCCCAAGTTCACCCTCCTGTGAGAGGTGTAGTGAATGTAACTAATTAAGCAGGATTCAAGCTTCATCGGCGCAGTGTGCGGGGAACCCACACTTCCCCGCTCGCCCTCATCTCCGGCCGGGATCGGTGTCTTCACACCGATCAGGTGAGCTTCGGTCCACTCTCCTCTGCTGGTTTATTATCATTGCTTAGTTTAGTATTATCCCTTGATGTGCCGTCGGCGGTGAGAGAGAGCTCGTTCCAACATTCCGTTTAGTCAAGTGCCACCGCGGGTGAGTTGTGAGTGTGACATTACATCCCACGCACTCGGCGTGCCAGCCGCCCTTGACATTGGGCATCCCTGGCCCATTGGGGTCTATCCCTAGCTGGTCAAATCCTTGGAGCCTCGAGGTCCAACTTCGGACCCTCACCACCATCGCCGGTCCACCTACGGACCCGAGTGTGCCAACGCGAGTGAGTCCGCTAGTGTGACGCTGCCAACTTGTTGTATTGCCTGCACATTTAAGTCCGAGGGGTTCATATTATATTGCTGCATTTTGGTGTCACATCAAATTGGTATCAGAGCAAGTTCTAGACTTGTCTCTACTAAGTCTTGTCCTAGGGCCATTGCATGCATCACCCTTGTCCTCCATCATGACTACCTCATACTTGGTATATTCGCCACTCTTAGGCCCATTAGAAGCCTTTGTGTTTGATGGAACCCGCCCTAGTATATATCTAGAGTGGGAAGACTCCATAGATCGACACTTTGGGAGGTTCACTCTATCAGGGCCTATACAAGTCAACTATGCCAAGAGTTTGCTCTGGCGCCAAGCTAGGAAAGAATGGGAGGCCATTGTAGGTTTGAGAGAAGCCAAAGGGGAAGCACCCATTGAATCTTGGGATGAAATGAGGGCCAATCTTAGAAAGACCTATGCACCCCAATCCAAACCTCTTCAGCCAACTTATCTTCCACCCCCGACCCCAATTCCAACCCAAGAACTTCCCCGATCAAGCCCAACCCAAGCCTACACCTTTGAGGAGGAGGAGCCACAAAACTTACCCACTCCTCCTAGTCCGGGTCCTCATGAGCCGCACATTGTCACCATGAATGAGTCCATACTCCAATGGCTCAAGCGGGGCCCCACCATTCCTAGCTCACCACCCTACCATTCACCCTTGGGATATCAAGCCCACATTGTGCCCACCCAGTCTTCCCATGTCACACTTCGAACCTCCTATCTTGTGGAAGACTTAGGGGACTTAGTGGACTGCTTACAATGGCAAGTCCACCTGACCAATATGCTAGCCATAGGACCATTGGAGTCTAGCACCATCTTCCTAGCATACCCCACCACCAGTTCCATCACCTCCATCTACACTTGTGGCCATTATACGAGTGAAATCCTCCTCTTTCTCCCCAAGGATGAGAAACCCATCGTGGCCCACTCCCCACCCATTGAGGTTCCAATTGATTTGATTTGCCAACCCACTAGAGACCTTGGCCCAATTACCTTGGAGGAGGATGACTCACTATTTGGGAACCTTGAGGACATGGAGTTCCTCTCTCTAGGCAACCCATACAATGATTTCTTTGACCGCTTCCAATGGGAGTACGGATACCCATGTGGCCTAACCACCTCACCCACCACCCACCTTTTCCTACCATCACCCACTATGTTGGACCAAGCCCACCTCTCCCAAGACTCAGATTACACCATGATCGCCATGACATTGGGTAATATACACTTAGGGAGTGAGGAAGTGCCCCACTTCAGGATATCCACCTTCCTAGACCCCTTTGACCCATTCCAATGGAAGTCTAAAAGCCCACACATAGGAGATATCTTTTGTACAAAAGTGCATAAGTCTTGGCGTACATCACTACTTGGCATGATTCTCAAGTCGGGTCCACTCGTTCATATCACCCACATGCCAAGTAGGATGCATGATTGGTCTATATTCGGGTATAACGGCCCTACCTCATTCATCATTGATCATATGCATGGTAGGAGCATCTACGGATGTCCGGGCCCCCCGACATTCATCACCACTTTGTGTGATAGGTTCCCCTATAGATACCATGGCCCTCCAACCATTGTTATAAAGCCCATGCATGATAGGGCCACTTGTGGCTGCCCCGGCCCACCCAAGTTCATCAAGGTCCACATGGCATCACAACATGATAGGACAATTTACGGTTGCCCCGGTCCACCTTTACACACCAAGCTTTTCACACCCACACCGCATCATAGTACATGGCATACGCATACACGCAAGCAATTCGCAATGAGCGGTGAGGTTCACAAAGAGCGGATAAGAGCTCGCGAGCGCCACTTGGAATTCCAAGTAGGCAATTTGGTGATGATGGCATCGGAGTGGCCCTACCTTAGGGTCACCTCCCATTCGAGGGCACAAGGACTTGGACCTTTTCCTGTTCCTAGTGACTTTGGCAACACAGCTTATGGATTGAATTTACCAATGGGGTATGGGATATTCCCCACTTCTCACGTGGCTGACCTGGCACCCTATATGGGCACCGCGGTGGATCCTAGTGAGTGCTTTGAGCCTATACCTTCCTTTGAGAGGGACACCCCGGAGAGCTCCCACAAAATAGCCTTGAGAGCCCGACGTGTGCACACGGAGGCAATACTAGGCAAGCAGGGTTCCATCGCCAGCAAGAGGGTGCGCCTGAGCCACCTTGAGAGGATGAAGAGCCGTCCCCTGGTCGCAGACACAGGGTTGAGTCTGGAGGTCGTAGTTCGCCCTGAGCTACTTTGGAGGACCGCTACCCCGGTGGACCCATACTCGACGGAGTCGAGTTCTCCGCACCCCGGGGGTATGATGAGGACATCTCCTACCACTCCTCATTCTTTCGAGGGTCCCGTTGCTTGCCAGCTATGCGTCATCATGTTCGCGGCATTTTCTTAATCATGACTTGTAATTTTTATATTTTCTTGAGTCATAGATTATGTAATTTCCCTTTTATTGAGTCAAGTACCTAGGTTAAAGAGTCATATACCTAGGTTAATTGTCATTAGAGTGGTTAATGAGTCAGTTGGGCCCAATTAAGTGGGCTAGGCCCATGGGCACCCCCCTTCCCCCTTGCTTTATTGTCATTAGTCAAAAACTCAGGGTCTTTTGTTAAATTGTGGGTTTCTTATAAATAGGACCCCAATCCCCCCCATTTGGAGCTAATGAAGTATTGAATATTTGAGCATAAGTGCCCCTCTCTCTCTCTCTAGCTCTCTCATTCTCTCTCTCTCTCTAAATTTCGAAATTCACTCTCTCTCCTCCCTATTCTCCCCTATTTAAGACCCCTCCCCCTTCCCCATACCTCCCATTTACTCCCCCTCAAACCCCTAGGTGGAACCCCTTTCTCCTAGGCACCTCTCCCTCTTCCCAAGCAACCTTTCCCCTTCCCCATACAACCCCTTCACATTCTCAAGGGAGAATCCATTCTCCTAGACACCCTTTCCCCTTCCCAAAGCAACCCTTCCCATTCCCTAGGCCTCCATTCAACACCTCCATTAACCTTCCACCCAAGGCCCCTCCACAATCACCACAGAGTGTTCTGCCCCCTTGGTTCGCTGCCAGCAGGAGAAGCCCGACTTGCAGAGCCTGCTCCGGAGTGATCCGACATCGTCTGGAGGTGCACCATACATCGCCGGAAAGGTCTGCGAGTCTTCTTCGCAACCGAGGTGGTCTTGCTGCGTTCCAACTTCGGAACAGTGCGTGGCGCCCGTTCTCGTCCGACTGCGCAACCAGGATCAGAATCCGGACCAGAGCCACAGTGCAGAAGCCCTCACGGACACATCCTTCAACTTCTGGAGGCACCACTTGTCCGAGAGCTGCTACCACAAGTCTTCCACCAGCACCAACAAGCGGCGTCCCGTTCGGCATCAGGAAGTGCCTTTTCCATTTTTTCTCCCCCGGGCGCGCAGACAGTCTGTTTATGTCCTGCCCAGGAAGTGCCTCACTCAACGGACGCCTCCTCACCGTTCCGACATCCTCTGGTGCTGTCCTTGGCTGCTGCTCGAAGAAGACTCATCCACAGACGTCCTCGACTTGGTCTCGCCTCATTCGGACTTCGGGAGTGATCGTGGCACCTTCGACAAGCAGCTGCAACATCCTGGACCAGTCTGTACCAGAACGCTGAGTGCCTGCTCCAGGGTCCACTCCGACCAGTGGCGATGCTGGAACCGTCCACCAAAAATCACAGTCATACCTGGGTACGTCAGCAACATTTTGGCGCAAGTCTCATCAAGTTCTGAGTCAGGGAGAGCTCACAGCGCCGACTACATCGACCCCCCTCTCTTGCTGTCCCAGACCCGGGCAGATTCGGCCGGGTGCTCCGTCGGCGCGATCGAGCTTATCTCCCCTCCTCGCCTGGCCGGCTTAGCGCCCCTCCCTGTGCGGAGGTAGTGTTTGATTGTAACAGTGAAATCCCCACCCCAAGTTCACCCTCCTGTGAGAGGTGTAGTGAATGTAACTAATTAAGCAGGATTCAAGCTTCATCGGCGCAGTGTGCGGGGAACCCACACTTCCCCGCTCGCCCTCGTCTCCAGCCGGGATCGGTGTCTTCACACCGATCAGGTGAGCTTCGGTCCACTCTCCTCTGCTGGTTTATTATCATTGCTTAGTTTAGTATTATCCCTTGATGTGCCGTCGGCGGTGAGAGAGAGCTCGTTCCAACATTCCGTTTAGTCAAGTGCCACCGCGGGTGAGTTGTGAGTGTGACATTACATCCCACGCCCTCGGCGTGCCAGCCGCCCTTGACATTGGGCATCCCTGGCCCATTGGGGTCTATCCCTAGCTGGTCAAATCCTTGGAGCCTCGAGGTCCAACTTCGGACCCTCACCACCATCGCCGGTCCACCTACGGACCCGAGTGTGCCAACGCGAGTGAGTCCGCTAGTGTGACGCTGCCAACTTGTTGTATTGCCTGCACATTTAAGTCCGAGGGGTTCATATTATATTGCTGCATTTTGGTGTCACATCACGGCACTAATGAAGAGAAGAAGAGATAAGCAAATCACGTCGGTCCCCGACTCCCCGTCGGCATCGATGAATAAACCAATGGCCTGGACCTTTCGTCTGGTTCCATGAACAAAAGACCCTTGCTTTGGTACTCACCCCTTGGCAATGAATAAACCACCTCAATATCACAACTCCCAATCCCACCGATGAATAAACCCTTGGCTTGGACCTTCCATCCAAGTCGATGAACAAAAGAACGCCTTTTGCTTGGCTTGGACCTTCCGTCGAAGTCAATGAACAAAAGAACGCCTTTGCTTGGCTTGGACCTTCCGTCGAAGTCGATGAACAAAAAGAACCTCCTTGCTTGGCTCGGACCTTCCGTCCAAGTCGATGAACAAAAAAAAAACTCCTTGCTTAGCTCGGACCTTCCGTCCAAGTCAATGAATAAAAAAAAAAGAAAGAAGAACTTTCTTGCTTGACTCGGACCTTACGTCTAAGTCGATGAACAAAAAGAACCTCTTTGCTTGGCTCGGACCTTCCGTCCAAGTCAATGAAAGAAAGACCCATTTGCCTTGGCACTCATCCTGGGCCAATGAATAGACCATGTCAGCTCCCGACACCCTATCGGCACCAGCAAATAAACCCTTCGCTTCGAACATTCCACCCGAATGTATGAAATCCATCTCACTCCGTTGGATCCCTTGCAAAAGCATCTGGCTTGGACCTCCCACCCGAGTCGGTGAATGAACAACTTTCCTAAACCCAGCACGAGTCAAAACCCCCCCCCCCCTTGGGTTTGGCCTCGTCTAAGTTGTTTCGGGCCTTTTGCCCGAGACAACACATAGACCCTTCATTCTCGCTTCGGTATTCACCCCATGCCGATGACTACACCCTCACTCTGACATCTCAGTCCGCGTGCATATGCGATGAAGCGATCCCCTCATCCCTTCGCTGAAGGAGTGAGCGATTTCCCGTGAATTTGCACCGGACCAGCATCCCAGTGGCTCAGAAGAATAGACGTCATGTCGAAGAGCTCTACACTCGCAAGCCCCGCGCACTCGTCCCTCGTTTGCGCCACCCACGAGTGGGGGGCATTTGTGGACGTCGAAAAATGACGGCGTCGATCATACGGCATGCACATCGTAACACTCGAGAGCAAGCCGGAGACGAAACGGCCGAATAAACCTCATGCCTCGCCCGATCAGGACGAGAACTCGCTTGGTGGTCCGCTACCCGCTAAGGAAGCCCCCTAAGCAGAAGATACAGCTACAACGCTCCGACCGGCCATGCCGGGAGCTGAATCAGAGAAAAGTCAGGAACTCCGACACAGTCTCGGCATGCACCGAAAGTCACGTAGAATCTGGGACCGAGTCCCAGAGGCTATAAACGGAATATTGTGGAGGCCATACGTCGCAACCGGAACGTTCTGGGAATGCCGACATTCATATAAATGGCCGCGACTTCGAAAAGTATCCGTTTGGTGCTTAAAACGGCACGAAGGGGCCTTAAAACGGCGCGCCCCCTTTTTCCTTTGGCTACACGGCGCGCTCCTATCGAAGGGGCCTCCCCCTTTGATGCTTTTCCCCTTTGAATGTGGCACCGTTTTAACCCCTCATTCTATTCTCTGAAGCGCTTCCCCGGCGTGCAAACAAGCCATCCCATCTACACTCCGATGCTCTGTTTTGCATCATTATGGCGTGCAGAGAACATTCAATGCCCACGGCTCTGCTTCTACCTCCGTTCGACAGCACATAAGCAGCGGCAGCAAGGAAAGCTCCGATAAATCTCTGAGCGCCCCATCCTCGGATGAGCAGTAGTGTACGAGACGAATCAACGGCATCCAGCACAGCCAGTCAACTCCCGACTTCGTTGCGGTCGAGGTGGAAGTGGCAGGGACGCTCCCAGGATGGTCGATATATAAAAGGGGCAGCATTGTGAAGCCGAAGAAGAAGGAGAGCAAGAAGATAGAAGGAGCTAGAAGAAGAAAGGGCTGAGAAAAGAGAGGCTGAAGGGAAGGCTGGCTGGTACGGCTAGGGTCTCTGGCGTCCGAAGAGAAGAAGAAGCTCCATCCATTCCCACCTGCAAGGTGAAGAAAAAAAGAGAGAGAGAGGGTGAGAGAGTGAGAGGGGAGAGAGGGGGAAGAGCTTGTGCTCTGTTCCTCCTTCTCCCCCACCGATGTATCTTCTTCCCCCACCTCAACACCTAGTTTTTCTTTTATCTTCTCTGTTATATTCTTCCATGTGCTTTGGGGGGTAAATCTCTTCTTGTACCTCTCTTCCCTCCTTTCCTTTCCCTTGAGGATGAATAAAAGAGTGACTTTGTAAGCATGCGCAGTATTCTATTGCTCTGATCCCTTCCCCTTTCTTCCGTTTTCTTTCTCCCGGTTTTCAACATTACCTGGGGTCCTCAGAAGCTTGCCCTTCTGTGGCATAAACTCTGAGGGAACCCGTTCGAAGGGTGAACATTCATGGCCACCTATGGCCTACATCTGTCCCGTTCCACGAAATCATCACCCGTGAGTTGTGGTCGTTCTTGTAGGCTGGCCCTCGAACGTTCCATACTCACATTTGGGTTCGGACCGCCGTGAGGCTACTCCGATTTTTGAGGGTCTACCCCGGAGCAATCCGATTGGTGACTCTCCTTTATCTCTGGCAAGTCCCGGTCCGGGGGAGGTGCTGCCGGATTCTCGCCATGGCCAAGAATGCTCAAGATCAAATGAAGAAGATGCCCTCCAGGAACAAGAGAACAAACCACTTCTGAGAGCAAGAATCACACACAGTAAAATCTGTGAACTAAAACCCCTCGAACGAAACACTTAAAGTACACGCTAAGTCACCCTAATGAACAGCTAAACGCCTAAACTTCCTCCATGGTCGCTTAATTTATCAAATGGATGAACAAACGCATCATAAAATCTATCTACGGGTGAAAGGAAAGAAACGCAAAGTCAAGGCAATAAGCCCTCGGGGGAGTTTAATACGGCACGGTGACTATTTCACCGCGCCGGTTTAACATCACTCTCAAAATCCTCTTTGAACCTTCAATCGACAAGTGTCTTCAACACCGTAGCCTGGCGCGGCCCTAACCGGCGCGCCCTCCTCACAAAAGCCCAGTATCTTCTCCCTTCAAATGTTAAAACGGCGCGCCCCCCATCTCCTTCTGTGAACACCTAAAAATGGCGCGCCCCCCATTTCCTCCTCATTGAACCCTTAAACGGCGCGCCTCCCTCCATCTCCTTCTTTGGATCCTAAGAACGGCGCGCCCATCTTCATCTTACCGAAGCCCAAATACGGCGCGCCCCTTTGGTGACCACCTAAACCGATGACATAAACGGCGTGCTCCCTCCTCCCTTGCCCTCCAATTCCGGCACGCCCCTTCACATCTTAACCCAGCGCCCCTTAACCGGCGCGCCCATCTTCTTGCAACTTGCTAATACGGCGTGGCAAAAGAAAACTAAAAGAATGAAAAGAAGAAAGAAAACTATTGAAATTAAAGAATAAACGAGAGAATAAAGACTAAATCAGTAAATAAAATAGAAAGAATGGAATGGGAATAAACCACTTAATTCAATGATCGGAACGACGGCAATAGCCTACCCCCCCATAATTAAAATTTTGTTCCGGGGCCGCTGCCCCCGGAAACCCCCGCAAGGGGCGCTGCCAGGTCGAACCCCGCGACCTGACCGCGCAGGTCGATCCACGTGTGAGGGCGCACGTTAGTAAGCTCGGGCTACGCACTTAATAACTCACTCCCTCTGATTGGGTGCAAAGAGAAAATCAACGGTGCCTTATGGTATCGGACGTGGTTTACGGAATTTTCGACATGGCCATAGTCCGAAATCATCTCCGGCCAACAGTCTATCAACTTCACCCGTCCCTATCGGGATCCAATCCCGCATTCTCATTAAACTTGCCTTGTTCGTGGCAGATATCTGCGCGGTTTTGTCACCGTCTTTTATACTACAAACACGGACCCTCGTCCGAACATGAAGTGGCCCGTGAGTGGCCAACATAGTCTGAACATTCACGTCCCGGGACGGGTTTCTAGCATAGTTCATCTTTCACTATCCTCCTGCATTATTAGTATTCTCTTTAGGCCGTAGGGCCCTTATTCCCGGCAATCAATCAAGGGTGTTCCTCCGTATGGGGAATGTAAATAACGCCGTGACCTTTATGGCGCGGCGGGTTTCGGTCCCGACACGAACTACACAATTGTCTGATTAGTCAGATCGAGCGCACCATGGGCTTCCATGAAGCCCGAATAAATCGTCACTTTGTGACTGGCACGCCCACGCACTTAATAAACGCCAATAAACAAATAAACAATGATCTTAAATAAAAAGTGCGTCCACAAGTCTGGCACGCCCGGTGGGACTGAAGTCACCCTTCATCTCTTTGCCGGGACTAAGGGCCCTACGGCCCCTTTCTTGTAATACTAATGGTTTGATTTGCAAATGCAGGTTGCATTTCAGACACCAGGATGGCCACAACTTTTGGTCAACAGGCCATCGAGAGCCATGTTCAGAACGGCTACTTGGCCGTCCCCCTCAGCTTCGAGAGCTTCCCTCCCGTGGTAGGCTTCCCCAACTTCCTCGGGGTAGCACCGTCGCACTAGAAAACAGAGTTTTAGTTGTACCAAGATGCTTAAATCTCGATCTTGTGACCCATATCCCGAGAGATATAGCCAATGAAAATTTGATTTATATGAACCAAATTCAAGATAATACAAAGGGCTAGAAGTAGGAAAAAATAGGGATCAATTTGGATAAGAATTGAAGAAGTTATGGGCTCTGTAAGATAGGCTCGCCGCGCAGTTTTCGGGGCAGAGTCCAGCATAAATTGGACTCTCTGCTGTGTGTAACGGTCTATCGTAGGACCGCCACATTGCTCTGACGGTCTAGGGGTCGAACGGGATGATTTCGGGCGAGTTTGGGTGTGATGGTCTACTATAGGACTGCCACATGTGCTCTAGCGGTCTTACGATAGACCGTTAAATGGGCTGTGACGCACCTATACTAGACCTTCACATCGTTGTGACGCACTTACACTAGACCTTCACATCGATGAAGAAAAATTATGGGCAGACTGCGCGCGACTTTGGAAATTGAAGCGTATCTCTCAAACGGGGCAGAACTAGTGAAAGTGGTGGAAGAAGAAATTGTAGATAACTGAGGGAGGAACAACTTTCATGAAGAAAGAAAGATGAGAAAATGATCAAAAGAGGGAGAAAACGGTGCTAGAAGAGAGAGAAAGAATTTTGAACAGTATAGCATGCTGGAAAAATACGAATAGCTCACAAACGGGGCAGAACTGGCCAACGACGTAGAAGAAGAAATTGTAGGTCGTTGAAAGAGGAACAACTTTGGTAAAGACAAATTTTTGAATAGAGAGACAGAAAGATATGAAAAGGGACCACTTTCAAGACTGCGCAGCGGGAGAGAGTCGATTACTTGAGGGAAGCCGGCCTAAATGGGCCGAAAGTTGACTTAGAAGCCAGAAGTTGATAAAATAAGCTCCAAGGCTCTAGGAAATCATGATCTCTAGGGCTCAAAGGGAATGGAACAATGAAAATTAGCTCAAAATCTATCCAAGGAAGGCTCCAAAATAATGGATAATTCGGGACATCAAAAATGATGAATAAGAGAAATGACGCAACTTGTGGGCTAAAAATGGGTGTCAATAGCTGGTTGATATATGGTTCAATTAGAATCTCAAAATAGCATAATGATACTTGTTTCTACCTTCTTTTCTTGAAAATGGATGGCAAAATTTCTGGAATTAACGCAGTACTATAGATAGTCGAGTTAAAGTTTATATATATATATATATATATATATATATATATATATTAACTCTCTGATTTTTCAGGTGGTTCACTGTGAACGCGGTCCCCTAGGGGGGCCGCGATCTTGAGGTCGCAGTCCCCTGGGGGACAGCGTTAATATTTTTTGGATTTTTTTTTAAAAAAATCTATGATCGCGGTGTCTCTGGTTGTCTGCGTTCTTATATATATATATATATATATATATATATATATATATATATATATCCTCCAGATCGCGATTATGGTAATAACCGCGATATAACATGATCGCGCCCTTCATTATAACCGTGTTAATAATAATAATTTTATTTTTTTAATATTAAAAAAATTCAGAGGGCGGGAAAACTTTTTGTATTAACGCGCCTGGTCAGGCTGTCATGTTAAGAACGCGCCCCCTGTGAGCACCACGTTCAAAGACAGAATCCGATCTTCAAAAAAACGGTGACACCCCTTCAATAAAACACCTCTAACATGCTTAATACTGAATAAAAATTAGGAAAATTGGTACTAATGGAAATAGCACTTAAAAATGCACAAGATGACATGATTTATTAAGCATTTAGCCTGAGAAAAACCTACCTTAAATCAAGTTAAAGAGGAAGAAGGAAAAAATGGGATGAACATCCAAGAGCTTCTTTTCTCCTTCAAATCACGCCTCCAAAATGCCACAAGTCTCTTCCCCAACGTAGCAAAGACATAGTGGGTGATTAGGGGTGCCTATTTATAGGAAAAATTCAGACCAAAATGTCAAGATTCCTTCCCCAAAAATCAAACTTCTCCACCTCCGAAATTGATGACTTAAGAAATAAATTCCAACTTCTCTTCTTAATCTAGCCTTAATTTGATGGGAAAACATGAGAAAGTTGACTAATCCATGGTAGGCTATGTTAGAAGGTTTGAATTTTGTTACAACATTCTAGAAATTAAGTTATTTTAATCATAAACAAGGGTATTTAACATGTGCTACGAATTTGAGCCTATCTAACTCTTTTTCGCCCATTAACCTATAACCCAACCCATTATGGGTTATCCAAAGGCCCAATAGTTAATCATAATCCATTGTAGTGAATTTAATTGGGTCTCCTACAATTTTTCTAAAATTTAAAACATTTATTCTCAATTTATTTCAAGAAAATTTCAATTATCTAGTTTATTTCATATAGAAATAATGGAATTTCATTATTTCATAAATATTGTAATTATATTAGTAAATTGAAATATTTATTTAACTATTTATTTTGTTTGATTTCTACTGTTGACACCCATTTTTTACCGATAAGTTGAGTCATTTCTCTTACTCTCATTTATTGATGCCTCGAGTTATCCGTTACTCGTTGGGTTATTTTCCAGGCAACGTCTCTGGGCTTACTTTATGGGTAGCCTCCCTCCCTGACTAGGTCTCCTTCAATTCAGGGCTTAATGGGCCTTGATTTTGGTTAATTAAGTATTTTTGTGAAATTCAAGTATCCCGAAACATGTACGGTTCATCCCCGGGCGCACAACTATTTGAGCGGTCGCTTATGGGCCGTCCATATATTTATGGGATATTTTGGTTGATTTTCTGAGTTTCCACCGACACGCTTCCATACGGTCCCATGTTAGCCGTTCAACCTGATGGGCGGGCTAATAGTAACCGTTCTACCTCCAGAATCCTGAAGCTCGGTTGGTTCTCAAATAATTATCCAATTATCTTTTTATCACCGACAAAGAACAAACGGTTGTTCATTGGCCGCTCTTCTGGATGGAAGGTCTACTAGCAGCCGTTCATCTTATGAGAGTCCAATGGCGGTAGTTTCGGTCAGTTCGATGGGTATTTGGATAATATTTTCTATTTATTAAATTTCACCGACAGGGGTGGACGGCTTGGATGTAGCCGCCCAACCTGACAAGAGGTCTATCGTGCGACTGTTCATCTGCCCGATTTCTGAAGAATTAATGGATTTTCTCTCTCCATTCGTGGATTTATCCTCAACTTCCCCGAACTGTTTCTCCGTGAATATGGAGTCAATTTTGGTGCCGTTTCTTCTGGTTGAAAGATAATTCAGTTATCTTCAACTTTTCTTTCATTATCTCGACCTAAAAATGCGCAGAAACCTCAAATTCGAGCTAAGACTCCAGGTGCTCTATAAATAGACCCTGAGGCCCAGTTTTGAAAAGGGGGGATTTTTGGTCGACGGCGAAGCCCTGCCGAATCTTTGAGCGACCTAGCACCAGGGAGGGAAGCCTTCTACGTCCATACAAGCCTCCTGTTCAGGGAATAGTTGTTCTTTGAGTCATTAATACATTTAGTTTCATCGTTCTCTCTTGTTTGCATGCATCACTTTCTCCACATTTCCTCTACATTTTTTCCTCATTCTCATGCATCATTCACACACCCTCTTATGCTTTTGACGCCCCCAGGGGTTTAAAAATCCCCAGGTATCCCCCATTTCATTTAGTCATGTTCATTTCTGTCCGTTTGAGCATTTACTACACTTTCTAGTTCTAACTTGGATTTTCCTTTGTGTTCTACACGTGGTTTTGCAGGTCAGCAACACACTAACGCGAGCCCCATCCTTTCCGGCCGGCCGGAAAGGGTGGAGGTTGGACCTTTGCAACTCACGGCGTGGCAGTCTTAGGCGGCTCCCAACTATCCGTTCACGAAGGCGAGCGGTGGATTATGGACCGTTCTTCTTCTTCATGCGGTTGTGTTGGAGCCGTTCATCTGCCAGTCGTTCTCCATCCCGCATTCCTCTTCAGCCCCTGCAGACGATCTGTCGTACGGCCGCTCATCTCTACAGGCGATTCGTCCTTAGCCGCCCATCTTCGTAGGGCTGGTCCTAAGGCGAGTACCTCCCCCTCTTTCCAAGGTATGGCATGTTCATCACGTTCGGCATCTTGGTGGCGATCACATAGGTTTACTATTCCCTCATACTTCTAAATCATTTAGCCTCCTCATTGATTTAGTAGAAGAGGATAAGAGAGATATCTCTTCAATCCATTGAAAGAAGAAAAACATGTCAACACCCCTCCTTTTTTGGCGATCACGGTGGGACGCCTAATGCCCATCGTGTTAGTGTTTGCTGACCCCCTGTTTGGTGTTTGTTAGTCGCCGTTGTGTTGAGTTGTCATAGGTTGTTTGTTGGATCTGAGTTTTAGTATTTCTGGTGGTGGTACGGTTCTGTGAGAGCCGTCTGGGACTTAGTGCGGCCGAGGATCGTCCACGTTTCGTTGCTTCCAGCCCTGTTCGTTCTGTGAGCCTACTGCCTTCTGCGGTCAACTACCACCCGCGTTTCTTTCCTGCGGTCACATATTGGCCGCCCACCTTCCTGGCACAGGTAAGCCTACCTATCTGCGCCGTCGGTTTTGCTGACAACCTACGATTTATGCAGGACCGTTCCATAGTTCGTGCGGTCTGTTACAGGCCATCCATCCAGGTACGTTTCCAGCCATTTCGATTTTTTTTAGTTTATTTTAGCGTCGCTGAAGGTCTGTTCTTTTGTCGTTACCCTTGCTCTTGAACGGTTCACCCAGAACCGTCTACCTCTGTGAACGGTTTCCTGTAGACCGTCTGTCTTTGCCACAGGGCATCCGAGCCTTACTTTATCATGTTATATCATTTTCATATCATTCGACGCCATCAGTGATCTCCCCTTTGTTGTTCATATGAGTGCATGATTGATATTTGTTTCATCCATAGTTGCTTGATCATTGCTTGCTAGATCTAGGCTAGAATCTTGCATGCACTCCGGTGCATATAGGATCATACACACTCTCATTAGTAGTTGCATTCCTACCAAGGAAGGGTTTCCTCTCGTCTCCATACTCCTTGGAGCCGACTAGGGGACCTTGCTGAGGACCTCCGTAAGCCCCCGTGAGCCGTGGATTCCCACACGGACACCGGGCAGGTTATACCGTACAACCCCCAGTCTAGGGTTTGCATCAGATAGAGAGAGAGTCATCTAGTGTCAGCCAGTTGCCCATTCCCTACCTTGGCTAGATACCTTCTGGTGGAGTGAACTTAAATCTTAATTAATTCACTAAGATCCAAGAAGGGAGAATTTATAAAATCCCACGCGCATCATTTGAAACTTGGTTGCATTAATTAGTTGATTCTCATCTCAGCTCTCCCCTCTGTTGTTGCATTTGATTTGAGTTGTTTGTCTTAGATCCCTACTTAGGGCTGTTTGCTTACTCCTCCCACATCATCATCGGTGTATGTGAAGTTGTCTCTTCCCCATAGGTTCATCTCTTAGGGGCAACTCCCATTTCATCTCCTACTTCAATCCCTTGTTCGACTCACCTCCAGCTATGTCGTCCTACCATTTCTCCCATTCCCATGAGGACTCTCTCCATCAGGGACTTCTCGAGGACCCGCCTAGGGTCGCCCATGTGCAGGGAGGAGAGGGGACTACCTCTTCTCTCCCGACTGTTGTCATTGAGGGCCCTCAACCCTCTCTTTCTAGTTCCTCTTCACAAAATTCGACCAATCACGTTCTCAACATGATGGCCCAACTTGATCCAACCCAACTTCATCTCTTGAAACAAGCTCTGCAAGGGGCAGATGCCCCACCTTCTGTGATTTCTTCTGGCACGATTGCTGCCACCACCACCACATCCCCGATTATTGGGTTAGGGGCCACCTCTACGGCCCCCATTGATCTCACCCTTGTTCGCCCTCAAGCTCTTCGATTCTCTGCTATGGAAGCAGGCCAGACTTCTACCTCGGCCCGTCAGCCGCTTGATAAGGGGAAGACCCAAATCCTTTCCAGTTCTTATGTTGATCCATACACCACCTTCTCTTCAGCACCGCAACCCCTCGTGGCCCAGGCTGACTTTGTCCGTTTGCAACCAAGGGCCGCCCAGTTGGCTCACATGGATATGGGCCCTTCCTTGGCCCATTATCCATCTTATGGGCTCCCCTCCCAGTCAGTATACCCTGCAGCTCCGTACTCCGGTTCCATCCTTCCCGCTACATCTCCTCCTTCCCGGGAACGGGAACTTCTTGACAAATGGGCTGCCATGCAGCAGCAGATTGACCTCCTCCACAAGCGGGTCGGCCGCAATCATTAGCTGATGTCCCCATTCCTAACTTTAGGGACATTCATTTTCCTCCTCAGTCTGAGCTCCCCGTGTATCGGAAGTACGACGGGAATGGCAACCCGTTTATTCATGTCAGGAAGTTTCTTTACGAATCGGTGCAGTTTCAGCATGACGACCGCCTGATGGCATACTTGTTCCCCCGATCCTTAGACGGGGTCGCCCTGGAGTGGTTCTACACATTGCCTCTGGAGGAGGCCGAAAGTTTCAAGACGATCAAGGAGAAGCTCATTCAGAGATTCCAGGATTAGGTCGGTCCCGAATATTTTTTCACCGACCTGGTAGCAAAAAAAATGAAGCCGGATGAACACTTTGTTGTATATGCAGATAGATGAAGGCAGATGGCCTCGCATGTGCCCAGGCAGATCTCGGAGGAAGAAAAAGTAAAATTGTTGATTTCTAATGCTACTCCAACATTTCGGAATATCTTGACAATGAACGACATATCCAACATGCACCAGTTGTACAGTCAGGCCCGGTTTATCCAAACCCAATTTAAAGACTCCCCCATCCATTCATTGTTCAAAGCCCAGAAATCCAAAACAACCCAAAAATACCAGGGCCCAATTACTGAGGGAGTACAAGTCAACGAGCAGGTCCAGTCTATTTAATTCCCCAATCAGCCTGCTCCATCCCGTTTCCAGCAACCCCTACGCAACCCCCAATTCGCCGCTCCACAAGCTCCCCGACCCACTTTCCAAGTTCCTCAGCACCCTCAACAACCGCCACCACCACCACAATAGCCGCAACAGCCACCCCAGTACCACAATGTTCCCCCACCCACTGGTTATGGGCCTGCTCGGTCGGGACCCAAGAGGGTTAACTATCCTCCCCTTCCAGAAACCCTCCATGACATTTTTTCAGCTCTAATGTACACTGGTGACATCCAATAGCCTCCGAAACGTCAGAATTGGAATCCGGCCGCCGATCAGTCAAGGTATTGCATCTACCATCGGCAGCCCGGGCACACGATAGAGAGATGCTTCCAATTTAGAGATTTGGTGTATGATTTGCATGAGGGCCAGAGAATTGATTGGGCCCAAATGCACAAGATAATAGAGGATATTAAAGAGAGAAGAAGACAAGCCAGGCCGCAGCAGGCAGCACCCCAGCAGCAGCAGTTCCAGCAACCCCTCCAACAACAACAACCACCACAGCAGCAGCAACAGTAGCAAGACCTCGGGATTCATCAGAATCCCATGCCAGAACATCTGCCCGCTCCTCAGCAGCAACAACACCAACAGCCGCCGGCACCGGCTTAGGTTAACGCAGTCCACCGCTCAGACCCTAACGTTGGGTGGTCCTTTGATGATGAGACCCCCGCTCACCTTCTGGCCTTCCACCATACCAATTCCCCCGCTCCTTCTGTTCCCTCTATCCTTCGACCCACCACCTTCACCACCGTTCCACCCACTATCCCTTCCCAACCACCTTTTTCACCCGCCACATTCCCTACCATTCTGCCAGCCCTTCCGCCATCACCTGACATACCCTCCATCATCACCCCTCCACTTAACCCTTCACCCATCACCACTCCGCCAGGGCCCGTCAGACCAACCTCCGTCATCTTCACTCCTATCTCTACCCCTTCCACCTACCCCATTGGGCCAAGTGGGGGCCCATCTATAGCCGTGCCGGCACGACAATGCGCCCTTCGGAGCGGGCGTCCCTTCCACAGAGTTTATCCTTCCTCTGATGCATCTGCACCCAACCCCCAAGTTTCCTTCTCTACAGCCGAAGCAGAAGAAGTAGACCCCGTGCCAGGAATGAAGTATGATCTGCTATAGCACTTGGACCGGATGCCAGCCAAGATTTCAGTTTTGGAGTTGATCAAAAGATCCACGCTACACCAGGACACCCTCCGGGCTTTTCTACATAAGGTTATGGTTAGCGAGGATGTGGCAGTAGACAGCTTGCCCTTAGTGTTGGCGACTATTACTAGGGGGCCTTCCATTTCATTCTCCGAGTCAGAATTAGCACCCCCAGAGGCACGACAGATGCCATTATGCATTACCATTTCTTTGAACAAAGTGGCCGTTGAGTCTGCCCTAGTGGACACGGGAGCATCGATAAATGTGTGTCCGCTGAGTACACTGGGTGCCTGTAACATTTCAGAAGACATGCTTAAGCCAACACCGACCACAATTGCAGCCTATGACAACTCCAAGCGACCGTGCCACGGGGTCGTGACAGTCCAGGCCGAGCTAGGGCCTTTGGTGATGGATGTGGAGTTCTACGTGTTGGACATAGACCCAATGTTCAAAGCTATTCTGGGTCGTCCAAGGATAGACAGTCTAAATGTTGTACCCTCAACTGCCCACCAGTGCCTGAAGTTCCCATTCCAAGGCCGGGTGGTTAAGGTGAAAAGTATCTCCATAGTCCAGTCAGTTGATGCGATTACAGACAAGATTCTCCCCACTCTGTGGCCGAGTAACAGGCCAGTTCTTTCAATGATGGACTTAAATTATTCATGGGCATATACGTCACGCGAACCCGCCACTGAGCCAGTAAACGTGAAGATTAAGTCCAAGATTAGAGATTCGAAAGGGTGGCATGTGATTCTAAAGTTAGGCTATCAACCAGGCTTGGGCCTCGGCGCGCAATTGCAGGGGCGGACTAAGCCCGTCCCTAAAGGCAGAAAGATGGGCCGCAGAGGCCTTGGTTATCGGGAGTCCTCATTGTCTATACTTGGAGACTCCGGGCCACTGACGTGGGATTACCGTCAACATTTTGTAAAAGGGTCGTTGTAGCCCAGTACCTTGAAGAAGCCGCCGCCCTGTGCTGATGTGAAGATCGATGCTACCTGTGATGTTGCTGACCCACCGCCGCCACTGAAGGGTCTAGTGGGTGACATGGAAGACTTTTGTATCTGTTTTGAGAAGTTGTTCACTGAAGAAGAAGACCGTCCGAAGAAGAAGGAGATGTAGCTGGTGAGGCACTCTCCAACTCAGCTAGTTCCCCGGAGGCCACGAGAAGTGGGGAGCTCTATCACTACCTTTTCTCTGCCCGTCCCATCTTGCCTCCTTGATTCAACAATTGGGGTTTGTCCCCCATTCCCCTCCGATTATGGTCGACCCGTACTTCATGGAAAGACCGCCTGAAATTCTGTTCGTGCCATGTGCATGTGGGCGCTGCCCACCCATTGATTTATAAACCCTGTTCACTCCTCCTTCCCCCAATGCCCAACTCCACGAAATGTGGTTTTCATCCTCCGACACGTTCTTTGATTGCATCTTCCCCGATCTGTTTCCCATGCAACTCCCTCCTCCCCCGTCTTCTTCTTCTTGTTGCATGATCACCTCCGACCTCCAAAAAAAATGCCAATTTTAAAATGGAGGTGTCATTGGAGGATTACGATGTGTTCTCCCCGTCTTCCCGGGGGCATGAGACCCCTGCTCCTTTCCCTGTAGACTTCCTGTCTCCTAGGGTAGATGTACAGTGTGCAGAATCTCCTAGGTTAGTTGAGTCAATTGGGGTAGAGTCTAGTTCGAGTCTAGTCGGCCCATCCACGTCTGCGGCGCGCCCTATGATGCGTCATCCTAAATCCATTCCAGATAGGTTTCTGCAAGACTTGGCCCAGAGATGCCATGCCCTTCTTAAGTGCCCGGAGTTTGTAGAGACCGCAATTGTTTTAGAAGATGATGAGGAATTAGAAGGGGTGTTGAGCAATGATGGATTAGGAGTATATGAAATCATTGATGAGAAGGACCCAGCTGATGATGGGGAAATCGATGTGGATGACACGGCCGATTTGTACGCGCAAAGTTTGAAGAGGTTTGATGAACCGTCTTCGGCAGTGGATGAACCCACTAAAGAAATTAATCTTGGAACAAAAGAGGATCCCAGGCCCATACTTATTTCTGCTAACCTTCCTCCTCCGGTTGAAGAGGAGCTAATCAAGGTGTTGAGGGAGTACAACAATTCTTTTGCCTGGTCCTATGAGGACATGCCGGGTCTTGACCCCACGTTGGTTGAACATCGACAGATTCTTAAGCCAGGGGCAACACCCGTTAAACAAAAGGCAAGAAGATTCCACCTACAAATGGTTTTAAGGATAAAGGAAGAAGTTGATAAATTACACAAGGCCAGATTTATTAGAGTCGTTTTATATCCGCAATGGGTGGCAAACATAGTCCCGGTGATGAAAAAAGATGGGAAAATTCGAATTTGTATCGATTTCAGGGACTTAAACAAGGCATGTTGTTCGAGCACATTTTATTTCATCTGGTTTATTATTATTATTATTTGTTTTATTTATTTATTGATTATGGATTTATTGGCGTGCCAGTCACCGTGGTGACGATTCTTATTGTGCGCTCGATCTGACTTGGTCAGTCGATTGTGAGTGATCGTGTCTGGACTAGAAGTCCGTCATACCCTAACGCTATGACGTTAATTACGTCGAAGACAACCCTTGATTAAACGCTAGAGGTAGGAGGAAGACAGCGGTAAAGCCGTATGCTCAAAGGAGACAAAGTTCATCTGCTTGCAAGGCGTTAAACGTATTTGAGCAGAGCAGGGGTTTATTAATTACGGGAGAAACCCGCCGGCATATTCCCACCATCTTGGATGATGCCAAGTGGGGAATAGGAAACCACCCATGCAGCGGCAGGGTAGGCTCCGCAAAAGATCGGGTATATATAGACATAACCCGGAATCCGGATGGGGACCGGCCTGATGTAACACACCCGGTACGAGTGCGACGTCTTATTAATATCCCCCTTTGGAGGGCCATCAGAGATCACGCAAGGGCATAACTCCGTGGGCCAGCGGGGTTAGAGGAGAATACCACACTCGATTGGTGGGGATATGTAAATTTCGGCAGCATGTTCCCTCAACCTGGATTATGCCAAGGAAGGATAGGTCATCATCCACGGAGAGCCGGGACAACGACCGAACAAAGATGGGCACCAGGCCCAGGGACATATCTTGCCTTCATATTATTGATCAATATTCCCTTGGAACCCATCAGAACACATGTAATGACATGGTTCTTTGGGTTCATAAGGCAGCGGTGAAATCCAGATTCGGGACGAGAGCTGTAGGGGAGGTCTTCCCCATTGTTGTATCTCATCAAGACACAAGTGATGGTCTGTGAGTATCTCCTTAAACAGATGTAGGGGAGATTAAGAAGTTTGAAGAAGAACGGTGCAGAGATGGGCCTCGGAGTGGGTTTCATCTGACTGAAGGAGGGATCTTGGCGTGATCTTGATTGGCAAGAAGGAGCTCTCGGCCTGGACATTTAATGGACGAAGGGAGGATCTCGGCCTGGTCCTTGGGTTGGCCAAAGGGGGTTCTCGGCCTGGTATTTGGTTGGCCAAGGGGGGCTCTCGGCCTGGACATTGGGTTGGCCAAAGGGGGGGTCTCGGCCTGAGCATTTGGTTGATGGAGAGGGGGTTCTCGGCTGAGGGCTTCCCGGCGCGCTCCTGGCCGCGCCGGGAACCTACATGCCAGGAGCCTTGCACATATAGCCTCACGTGGAAAGCGATGTAACAGACTGGTTGTCGTTTAGCCAAAAGAAGGGGAAGGCCTCTCGGCCTTATGGTTCTCGGCGGGGAAACTTGCACGCCGAGAAGGTGAAATGCAGAAGGATTTCAGGGTTTCAGAGCTCAAAGACGATGCTCTGTTTGGGTGTTTTCTGGGATTTCAAGCTCGAATTGATGCCGGGCCAGAAGTGCAAAAGGGGAATTTCATGGAGACTTCTATTAGAAGGATGCCAAGGGATTTGAATGGGGGAATCAAATGGAAGAAATCAGATCATCACCTGATCTTGTGGAGGGTTTTATCTGTCTGTAGCAGGCCATTTGGGGGAGTCAAGAGATGACTGTCCTCCGACCCCTCCAGACGAGCCCAGTGACATTAAAACAAACGGAGAAGGAGGGACCCTCATCGTATAAACTTCAGGCCCTAAGCATTCAATATTTAGAATGGAGGACCTGAGATCGGATCATCGTTTATGAGCGCTGGACAGCCCAGGAAACCAAGAGACTGATATCTCTGGTTCCTGAACCGCATGAGAGGGCTCGTTAGAAAAAACTCAGATTATATATAGGGAAACAGCCATTGAGATCGGAGAGGGAAGAAGAGAACAAAACTCAATAACCCATTAGATGAGGGTATGAGTCCTATCCTCGTCCCTCTTCGAAGAACAAACCCATACGATCGGCTCCGAAATCCGAAGAGTCTAATCTATATTTCTTTCAGACAAAGGCCATATACATAGAGAGACAGACATAGATCGGATGCCTTAATCCATCGATGCCCAGACGGGCCATCTCGATGCTTCATTGTATTGCATAAAGAAAATCTTACACTGATCATGAAAGAAAAATGCAAGGCAGAAAGCTAAAAATCAAGGCTGCAACTCTCCGGCTACAGTTGATAAGTCGAGAGAGGACTCGCTATATTACATCAGATAAAAGAAAGAAACACGGAGGAGGGGAGGGTGGAGCATTGACTCCTCTCCCTCCCCAGTGCCCACCTGGAGCTTTCCTTCTTCTTCTCTTCTCTGTTGGTTGAAAGGGGGGGTGGCTCTTGCTCTCCGAACGGGACTTCCTCTCTATCTTTCTATTGCTCTATCTTTTTCTCTCGATCCCATTTTTTCTATCTGGCTTTTTCTCTTCTTCCTTTTTTGGTCTCTCCCTTTTCTGTCGTCCGCTTCTCTCTTTCTTCGAAGGGAGGGGGTTTTATAACCCCTTTCCTCTTCCTTCTCGGCAGGCACCTTCCCGGCGCGCTTGAGGTAAGCTTCCCGGCGCGCTCAAATTTGGTCTCTCGATGTCAGTATCTGGGCTTCGACATGGGCTTTCGGCGCCACCTTCATATAGGCCCACTTGGGGTTTCTTTAAGTGTATCATCGTCCCAAAGGGTCTATCATCTATGAAATATCTTGTATTGAAATCGCGATCGCAATCTTCATCAGTCCGCAGACAGGGTTCTTATCAGTCCGTAGACAGGGATTCATCAGTCCGCAGACAGGGTTTTATCAGTCCGTAGACAGGGTTTTATCAGTCCGTAGACAGGGTTTTATCAGTCCGTAGACAGGGTTTTATCAGTCCGTAGATAGGGATTCATCTTATCAATATCGTCACTCGAATGGCGACGAGCTCAGACATCAGTCTTAGTCTGGGAAGACCTCAGCCGGGTGCATAATCTGTGGAGACGATTCTTCTTCTGCTCTGTCTTCTCAGGAGCCTTTATCATCTTCATCTGCCGGTGCTGGCTTCATTTTTATCTCATATTACTTCCGTCAGTAAGCCGACATCTGACTTATCCTGACATATCGTCTGTGACTTCTTGGACGAAGCAGTAGTACAGCTCTTCTTAAAGGGCTGGAAGATCTCATTAGTCGGGTGATTGCTGCTTTATCAGTGCTGCCGTCTGAGTGACATTGGCACCGGGCATCAGCTTTGGCCGACAAGGGCTTTAGCCGGGTGAAAGGTTGATAAGCTTCATCATTAGTCTTTCACTGTTGGTCAGATCTTCTTTTCAATTATGCTTCCACCCTTGTTCATTTTCCGGGTGTCAACAAATGCCCCCCACCTGCGGGCGGCGTAAGCGCAGAATAAGCACCACGGGGGTTGCAGGTGTCTTTTACTATTCGAGGGTATCTTCCTCAATTTGTCTTCAATTCAGTTCTCAGACCTGATCATCTCGCTGTAACAGTATTCTGCACATCGATGTTTCTTCTTTTCATATTTTCTGTCATTATTTTCAGCATTTGGGGCTTTTCGGCCTGCAAGACCTCCCGGCGCGAAGCTTCTCGGCGCAGGGGCCTCTCGGCGCAGCCTGGTTGGCCAGGCTCTCAGCCTGGACCTTCTCGACGCGCCCTGGCGCAGGGGATCTCGGCCTGGGGGCTTCTCGGCGCGGGTGCCTTCTCGGCGCGCCCCGGCCGCAGAGGGGCCTCGGCCTGGGGGCTTCTCGGCCTGGGGTCTTCTCGGCCTGGGAGTCTTCTCGGCGCGCCTTTTGGCCGCCGGGGGCTCTCGGCCTAGAGGCTCTCGGCGCGCGTTTCACCGCGCCGAGAACCTGGTCGCCTGGGCCCCTATTTAGGGCGCCGACGGCCTATTTTTTCTTCATTCTTCACCGTTCTTTCTCTTTCTTCAGTTTTTTTCCATTTCCTCTCTTCGGCGCGAGCCGTCTTCGTCCTCTCGGCCGTGGCCGCGAGTCCTTCCGTCCTGGGTGACGTCTTTTGGGGATTCAATCCCTTTGCTTCCGAGATCACCCCCTCTTGGTTGGTGACTCCCTATTCTTTTTGGGCAGATCCCGAATAAGGGGATATGCTGCCGAAATTTTTATAGAATCTCGTGTTGCAATCCTTATAAGACTGACTTTTAATCCACATTTCTTCTTTTGTTTACAGATATAGCAATGGCTTCTGGCTCTGCTGCTGCATCTTCTGGAGCTGCTGGAGCTAGTTCATCGGCCCAGCCAGACATATCTCAGGCCACAGTAAATTGGTTGAACGTGCACAGCTTGGATTATGGATATGATAGAATAGCTTCAGTTGACGAATCATCTGATTCTGAAACTGACACAGTGTCGACGGCCCGGGTATACTCCACGGCGACCGAGACATGCTTCAGGCGGGATAATAATTACCGGCCAGACTTCCCGAAGGATCGCCACTTGATGCCGTTCATCCGGACCTTCATAGTGGGTGGCTTGCGAGATTATCGGATAGCTCGCGTAGTTGAAGCTGCCATCCCGGGCACCGGAATTTACACTTGCTCGGTGGGACAATGCTGGCGGCCGAGTTAATAGGGAGAAGCCCGGCTATGGTATGCTCCTGGCACCTATAAAGTGGGGATATCGCGAAGAGCCATTCGTGCTACCATTCATTTCAAGTACCATTTGTCGGCTGGCTGGTTCGGAGACTGCAAGATCACTGACTCCCATCTATTCCGAGTAGGGGTAGTAGAATTTACTGAATTTGTTCTGACGGAATATGCCCCTCTGCTGATCAGAGTGGGAGTATACCACAGTGTTTTTGCTTCCAGATTCCGATATCCCATCTCCAGAGGGTTATGCTGTGGGATGTTTGAAGTGTTCTGTCCTTTGTTCAACACTTTTTATACAGCAGAGGGTGAGACATCCCTAGACCTCTGGAGTTTATCACGGCTTTCCGGTCTGCCTATTGACGGTGAACCGTATGAAGAAGTCTGCTTGGCGGACTCCGAGAAAGATAGCTCTGATGGAGAAGGCAAGTATTCCCTTGGCTTCTCTTACCGATATCTGATGAAGGTCTATCGCTCCATCTGTCTAGCATATAGTAGAGGATCCTCCAAAGGCTATCATCCCCGAGAGAAAGGTAGCAAACTGAGGGTCCGGATCGGGCAGTGGCTCCAGTACTTCTTCGATGGTCCCCTGAAATATGCAGATTTCCCCTCCATGGGTCCTGTTGCGAGCAAGCAGATAAGAGCTCCCCGCTATAAATCGGCACTGCCATCTTCATTGCGCCATGCGGGCAAAGGTGGTCCCAACCCGGCAGGGGTAGATCCCATCACACACTGTGCAGCTTATTTCACATTCTGGCTGTGTACTTTTGCTCTTCCATAAGGGGACGAGACAGTCATTCGGCCAGAGGCCATATATCCAGCTTGTCAGATGGCCTGGGGGATGAAGCTGTCGCTCTGCCCGGTGGCCCTGTGTTTGATCTATAAATCTTTGGGGGACCTGTACAAGCATCGGACTCCCCGCTCTTTGAGGACCGTGGGTCCTTTTCATTTCTTCAATGCCTGGGTCTGCAGTATATTCCCTGAATTAGCTCCGAGAACCTTGCAGGCGGATACAGTGTCACCCAGGATGGTTGAATTTGCCAGCGCTGAGCCTGGTCCCTTTTATGATCAGCTATTTAAAATAAGGGGCCGACTGATAAGAGTACCAGTGGACGCCCCCGGCAGCATACATTTCTGGAGCTTGGCCGCAGGTTCAGCTCCTTTGATTGATCCTCAAAGAGAATGCAAGCTGGAGGAGATAGAGACATATATCCACCCTGTCTCAGGGGTCAACACTGCTCGGCCAATCCTGGAACCGGAGCTGGTGAGATGGGCCATGGCAATTCGGCCTAGTGTTTTGGTTTACAGAAAGGGTGGCCTGCTTCTGTTGGAGCCATACTATCCGTTCCGATTTGGGCGGAACTTTGGTTATGACCAGCACATCCCTACATCAGTTGCTCAATTTCCCATGGATAGCAGGGCCAAGCACGGGTCCACCATTGTTGGCGATGGCCGGTTGTGGTGGGATTTCTATCATCGTCAGGACGACGCAATTTTCAAGGTGCCCACCGTCTCCAACCGTGTTCCCCGGGTAACATCAGAATATATCAAATGGTGGAACATTCGGACCGGCTTTTTCAGGGATGGCAGGGGTGCTTTCTGGGATGTAGCAGAGCACTCTTTCCTGAAACAGCAGCCTGGGCCGGTGTTTGAAATCCCCGAGGCCCATCTGAGGAAGCTTTATTCGCAGAACCCGAGGGAGGCAGAGAGCTATCTGGCCCAGCGTCGAGTTCTGAAGAAAAAGAATTCTGAGCCGCCCGCTCCTGTCTTTGTCGCTATTAATAAAGACAATTTCATGAAGACCCTGAAACATTTGTGCCATATAGGAGATGATCGCTTGGAGGCACAACAGTATCCATTTCCAGTTGAAGAGCCGCTCCCGGCAGTAGCTCATTGGAGGGGTCCAGTTGATAAATTTCATCCATATAGGACGTTTGTACGCCGGGAAGATAGAACTCAGACGTACTATAAGCAAACGTCATGGCTGTTCATTCTGCTGAATTTGCATGGATTATCTGCAGAAAGCCCGATAGCTGGCATTTTGAACAAGCCGCTATTTATATCATTTCATTATGTCGATGGCTGGGGCATGGACCATCTTGACTTGTTTCGCTGCCTGGATTTTCATGGCCATAATGACCTGGCAGCTTTAGTGGAGAAATGCCAGATATTCGGCGATGTTTGTTGGCTTATCAAGGAGGCTGCTTCCCGCTCCAAAGAAGTGGCTTATCTGTACTGGCCGCTCTCTGTATTTTATGATGGACCAGCAGGTATAATCTTTTCCCTTCTGACTGCAGTGTTTTCTGTTTAGCATCTGAATTTTGCATCTATTGATCCCATCATCTTTCTGCCGTTCTTAACAGACCGGCCCGACATAAAGCGGCAGGGGCTCTACAGGAAGATCATTGCGCAGGCTGAGAAGCCCACTTATTTTGAAGTCCCTGTAGCAGCACCGACTACTACTCCCCTGCCTCCTGGCAAGAAAAGGAAGGCTTCTGCAGTCAAGGCTGCAGTTGGGAAGGCCAGGAAGGCCAAGAAAGCTCAGGCTCAACAATCGGCTTCGATAGCGATGGACACCGGGACCCCTCTCCCTGACATTCCCTCATTTGATGAGTTCGAAACTCAAAGGGAGGCTGCTCAGGCATCAGTTCAGGGTAACATCAATATTCTGCCATTGCATTCTTCATTCTCTCTTGCTGGATTTCAGAGGAGTGTTTAAATCTGACCACTCCTTTATGCACAGCTGAAGAGACAGTCATGGCACCTTCTGTGGTGGAGACCAGATTGCCTTCTCCCACGCCGACTAGTGAGGCGGAGGGTAAGCATTTCCTTTTCATCTTTTTATGTTCATTTCAACTATCTTTCATCGTCCCTCTCACAGGCTTTTCTTTATAGTGATGGCCGGGGAGGAGACTGAGATTACAGGAGCGGCTGGCGATATTACTCAGCCGCGGGAGGGTTATAAGACCCAGGCGAAATGGGGCCCCGCTCCCGGAAGGCGCATAGTTACCCGGTCTTCCTCCAAGCAGATGTTAGAATTGACGGCCCCGCCCATGGACAGAGTAGAAATCTCCTCCGGTAGCTCTACGGCCGCTTCTGAGGCAGGTGGAGAAGAAACAGATTTCAGTGGGAGCGACACGGAGGATGCCTCCAGACCAGAGGCCCCATCCATGTGTACCGCCATTGTCTTATCATTTACACCCCCCAAGCTGCCGGTGCCATTTTCTAGAGAAGAATTACCGGAAGGGCTCGCCGCTCTGGATAACGAGGCAGATATAACTCCCCCTTTTGTGGTCGCATCAGCGGAGCTTTCTTCTTCCCTGCAACCTTTTGAGGATATTGGCATCACTTTAAAGGTGAGTCTTTTCCTCTCATGGTTTCATTTTCTCCATCTTTATCTGTTGCTTGACGCTGCATTGATTCGTTCACAGGAATCCCCTGTTGCCCTCCCGGCTACGAGTGCAGCTGTTGAAGCCACTTTATCTGGCACCTTGGCTATTGTTCCTGCTTCGGCAGTTGTTCTTGAGATAATTCGCCCTGTGCCGGTGAGGGTGCAGTCCTCCACAGACTTAGCATCATTGGACCTGTGGAATGCAGGGGAAGGTCCGGCTCTCATCAAGGCTTTGGATTTTAGAGCTGAAATGGACCCAGCCAGGGGTTCTGCCTTTATACCAGCTGCAGTGATGACCATCGCTCCAGAATCAACAGTTCCCATAGTATCAGTCATGGAGAGTGAACCTTTGCCTCTTCAGACCGTGGTCCCCGCAGACTTGACATCGCAGGGGCTGGGCACCGAAATGGAAGAAGGAGAGGTATCTGTTGCAGAACTGGGAGTATCGCCTACAACGGCCACGGAATCTGCTTCCGTATTTTCAGAATCTGAGGAGGAGATGCCTGAAGTTGCATCCGAGAGTATTCCGATGGTCGCCTCCGAGGAGATGGAGGTGGAAGATCTCCCGGCCACCTCAGAGGTTATGGGCGGAGCTCAGTTGGTGGCTTCGGCAGATCTGCCGTCTTCTTCTTCGCAGCCGGATATCACCCTATGGGCGGCTATAGACAGTGAAGTAACTTTTGAAGTAGCTCCTCTTCCTTCGCCTGGCTTCACTTCCCCTGAAAGTTTTGTCTAGCAACATCTGGGCATGCTGCGTCAACTGGTGGAGTCCCAACCTGGACTAACTTATTCACAGTTGAAGGAGATAGCCGGGCGCTTCACCGCCGGCTTACAGGCGATGGGATGTCCCACAGAAATATGGGCCCAGCGGGTTCTTTTGTTGTTAAAATTTGTTCATCGCCGGGATTTCTTGACACACATCATGTCGGACAGATTGGCAGCCTTGAAGTTGCAAAGAATGGAGTGCAAGTCCGAGCTGGCAAAGATGAACTCTATCCTTCAGGAGCGACAGCGTCAAATGCAGTCTTTGGCGGAGCGGGAACATTTCGTGCGCGACCGGATAACTATCCTGGAAGCTGAGCTGTCTGATCTCCGAGCTGAGCTGCCACAGCTAACAACTTCTCGACCGCAGCTCGAGGAAGAAGCAGCTTTATTAGAGGGGCAGGTGGCATCCTTTCGAGACCAGTCTGTTCGACTGCAGGAAGAGGAGGCTCGGCTTCATGAACTAGGAGCCGCCCCTTCTGTGGGTCTTCTGGCATTCGAGGATATCTTCCAGCAGCCATGAATCATTTTCTTTTTCTTTTCTTCTTCTCTCTTTTTTTTTTGCTCTTTTGTGATACAATGTCCCCTCGGGGCCCTTCATGTACTCACTTCTTAATGAAAGGAAAAATTTTGCTTTATGTGTATCCACCTTCTTTTCCATGTGGTTTTATCACTTCAGGGAAGTGGGGTAGTGGTTTTAGCAAACCCCTCATGCGAATGGCTCGTATCTGGCAGGAGAGCATCCACCCCTTCAGAGAAAGGATGGGGAACTCGCTCCACCGCGTGACGGCATCCGAAGAGGTGCTTAAACCGGATTCTGTTGGTAGCGGCAAATGTTCCTCTTGGCAATATGTGCTGTGAGGGAGACAATTTGCAGGAATGTGAAAGAAAGGGCCTTATCAGAATAGACGGAAAGTCTAGACTGGGTAGAGGTTATAGCAGGTGGGACGATTACAGGATATGTGGTTTTCATCAAGACAGACGTAAGGTCTGAACTGAATAGGGTTTTATCATTGATTGGGCGAAATGCCAGCCGATCAACAGCTGGTTTCATCATCGATATTGGGTTTATATCGATGCAAGAAGAGTTCATAAATTTCCTCAGAATAGACGAAAGGTCTAAACTGAGTAGGGTTTTATCATTGATCGGGCGAGGTGCCAATCGATCAACAGTTGATTTCATCATCAATATTGGATTTATATCGGTGCAAGGATTTTCATAAGTTTCCTCAGAATAGACGAAAGGTCTAAACTGAGTAGGGTTTTATCATTGATCGGGCGAGGTGCCAATCGATCAACGGTTGGTTTCATCATCGATATTGGATTTATACCGATGCAAAAAGGATTTATAAGTTTCCTCAGAATAGACGAAAGGTCTAAACTGAGTAGGGTTTCATCATTGATCGGGCGAGGTGCCAATCGATCAGCAGTTGATTTCATCATCGATATTGGATTTATATCGATGCAAGAAGGGTTTATAAGTTTCCTCAGAATAGACGAAAGGTCTGAACTTAGTAGGGTTTTATCATTGATCGGGCGAGGTGCCAATCGATCAACAGTTGATTTCATCATCGATATTGGATTTATATCGATGCAAGAAGGATTTATAAGTTTCCTCAGAATAGACGAAAGGTCTAAACTGAGTAGGGTTTTATCATTGATCGGGCGAGGTGCCAATCGATCAATAGTTGATTTCATCATCGATATTGGATTTATATCGATGCAAGAAGGATTTATAAGTTTCCTCAGAATAGACGAAAGGTCTAAACTGAGTAGGGTTTATCGCAGGTGGGACTCTGCCAAGACTGTATAGGTTTCATCAGAACAGTGATGGATTTCATTGTTTGTGGGACATGCGAATGGGGCATGTGGATTTCATCAGGGCAAACGTAAGGTCTGTCCCAGAAAGGCTTTATCATCGGTGGGGCATGGAGCCATATGACCGACGGAAGGTTTTACCAATGAAGGCAGATGAAGGTATCGTGCCGGTTGGCACGAAACTTTTTGAATTACCATATTACTGACCCAAGTGCCCTTTCGGGTTTTCACCAGAGCCAGCCCCCTCTTACTTTTGCCCACGCGTCCTTTCGGATTTTCCCGTGGCGGGGTACCCGGGCGGGGTATCTCTATTTGTAACCCCATTTTGTCTCTTCTTTTGCTTTCCCTTTTCTTTTTATTGAAACTTTGATTCTATAACTGATAGGTGCAGCTTGTGCATATATCATCATTGATGTGGGTGCTAACATCAATGCAAGGGTTTCATAGGTCTCATCAGGATAGACGTAAGGTCTAAACTGGACGGGTTTCATCGCTGATTGGGCAAAGCGCCAATCAATCAGCAACGGGTTTCATCATCGGTATTGGGTTTATACCAATGCAAGGATTTTTATAGGTTTCATCAGGATAGACGTAAGGTCTAAACTGGACAGATTTCATCGCCGATCGGGTAATGCGCCAATCAATCAGCAACGGGTTTCATCATCGGTATTGGGTTTATACCAATGCAAGGATTTTTATAGGTTTCATCAGGATAGACGTAAGGTCTAAACTGGACAGATTTCATCGCTGATCGGGCAATGCGCCAATCAATCAGCAACGGGTTTCATCATCGTTATTGGGTTTATGCCAATGCAAGGATTTTTATAGGTTTCATCAAGATAGACGTAAGGTCTAAACTGGACAGATTTCATTGTTGATCGGGCAATGCGCCAATCAATCAGCAACGGGTTTCATCATCGGTATTGGGTTTATACCAATGCAATGATTTTTATAGGTTTCATCAGGATAGACGTAAGGTCTAAACTGGACAGATTTCATTGCTGATCGGGCAATGCGCCAATCAATCAGCAACGGGTTTCATCATCAGTATTGGGTTTATACCAATGCAAGGATTTTTATAGGTTTCATCAGGATATACGTAAGGTCTAAACTAGACAGATTTCATCGCTGATCGGGCAATGCGCCAATCAATCAGCAACGGGTTTCATCATCGGTATTGGGTTTATACCAATGCAAGAATTTTTATAAGTTTCATCAGGATAGACGTAAGGTCTAAACTGGACAGATTTCATTGCTGATCGGGCAATGCGTCAATCAATCAGCAACGGGTTTCATCATCGGTATTGGGTTTATACCAATGCAAGGATTTTTATAGGTTTCATCAGGATAGACGTAAGGTCTAAACTGGACAGATTTCATTGCTGATCGGGCAATGCGCCAATCAATCAGCAACGGGTTTCATCATCGGTATTGGGTTTATACCAATGCAAGGATTTTTATAGGTTTCATCAGGATAGACGGAAGGTCTAAACTGGATGGGTTTTATCACGGCGGGACGTAAAGAGATATGCGGGTTTCTTCGTGGTTACCACATTACCGACCCAAGCGCCCTTTCGGGTTTTCACCAAAGCCAGCCCCCTCTTACTTTTGCCCGTGCGCCCTTTCGGGTTTTCGCACGGCGGGGTACCCGATTTTGCCTGCAGTGCCCTTTCGGGTTTTCACCACAGCTGGGTTTTGGCCATTTTTGCCCTTGTTCAGAATGTCCGAACAAGACTGGCGGGGTATCTCTATTTTTAACCCCATTTTTATATATATATATATATATATATATATATATATATATATATATATATATATATATATATATATATATATATTTCTTTTCTTCTATCCCCCCCCCTACTTGTTTAGAGGGTGTCAGACCGTGACGGCACAGGATCACGATGAGTGGTAGCCTGGTTAGGACGGAGTGTCACTATACCAAGGAAAGGATATCTCGGCTAGGGCGGAGTGCCACTAGACCAAGGAAGGGTAGTTCGGCTAGGGCGGAGTGCCACTAGACCAAGGAAGGGTAGTTCGGCTAGGGCGAAGTGCCGCTAGGCCAAGGCAGAGGTATCTTGACTAGGGCGGAGTGCCACTAGGCCAAGGAAAGGATATCTCGGCTAGGGCGGAGCGCCACTAGACCAAGGAAGGGTAGTTCGGCTAGGGCGGAGTGCCACTAGGCCAAGGAAGAGGTATCTTGACTAGGGTGGGGTGCCGCTAGACCAAGGAAAGGATATCTCGGCTAGGACGGAGTGCCACTAGACCAAGAAAGAGTAGTTCGGCTAGGGCGGAGTGCCACTAGGCCAAGGAAGAGGTATCTTGACTAGGGCGGGGTGCCGCTAGACCAAGGAAAGGATATCTCGGCTAGGGCGGAGTGCCACTAGACCAAGGAAGGGTAGTTCGGCTAGGGCGAAGTGCCGCTAGGCCAAGAAAAGGGTATCTCTTGCCCGATTACTCGGGGAATATCAGCTGTGCAGTATGATACAGCTTCAGGTGTTTACCGTTGAGTGGTGAGAATTGGATCTCCCCTCGATGATTAACAACTATGTAAGCCCCTCCTTCGTAGACCCTTTGTATCACATATGGACCTTCCCAATTGGGATTTAGCTTTCCTTCGGGTTGGACGCCATGACTTCTTTTTTCTTGACCATGACAAGGTCACCTTTCTTGAATTCTCGCCCTTTTACGAGTTTGTTGAATGCGGTGGCCATGCGGGCCTGATACATCTGGATGTTCTTCTGAGCATGGAGGCGCTTCCCTTCCAATTCAGCCAATTCTTCTAATCTTCTTTCTGCATTGGTTTGTTCGCCATGGGCTAGGTCGTATTGGACTGCCACTCTGAGTGACGGGACTTCCAGCTCTAGTGGGACTACTACCTCTGAGCCGTATACCAAGGAGTATGGTGAGCACCCTGTAGGTGTTTTGAAGACGGTGCGATACGCCCACAGAGCTTCATACATCTTTTCTTCCCAATCCTTCTTATTGGCACTGACGACTTTGGCCAGCAGGGTGCACAAAGTCTTATTGAAAGCTTCTGCCAATCCATTTGCCTGTGGATTGTAAGGAGTGGAAGTCCTCCATTCGATCTTATATTTCTCGGCAAGCCGATAGACTTTCTGATTTCTGAAATGACTCCCATTGTTAGATATTATTCGGCTGGGGATCCCAAACCGGAAGATGATGTTTTGCTTGATGAATCTGGCGACCAACTCACCAGTGACTTCTCTTAGTGCTATAGCCTCTGCCCATCGGGAGAAGTAATCTTTTATGGCCAGTATATACTTATGCCCGGCCGAGGAAGTCGGTAGTGGACCGACTACATCAGTTCCCCATTGTGCAAACGGCCAGCTAGGGACTATAGGGTGCAGAATCGTAGGTGGCCTTCTAGGCACAACAGCATGCTCCTGACACTTCTGGCATGACTTTGCAAATGTGCAGCAGTCTTCAAACATAGTGGGCCAATAGTAGCCCAGCTTCTTGATTTCTATCTTCATCTTGGGGCCAGCCTAGTGGGCACCTGCTGTCCCAGCATGTATTTCCTTCATTGCTTGCCAGGCTTCCTCAGTGGACAGGCAACGGAGCAGAATCTTCTTGCGTGCATCTGTCATTATTCGGAACAGAGTCCCATTCCTGAAGTCATAAGAATCTTTGATTCGTAAGAGTTTCATCTTTTCTTCTCTTTTCTGCGGCAGCTGTTGGTGTAAAAACCATTGTAGCAGGTGTTGTCTCCAATCAGATGCCTGTTCTGTACTGATCGTGGCGACTTCATTTTCTTCGGGGCAGCCTTCTAGCATGCTGGGGACTTGCCGCCGATTTATAACAACAATGTTCAGTGCCTCATCTAGTGGGACTGCTATTGAGCTGGCTAGCTTTGCCAATGCATCAGCCTGGGCATTATGTGCACGGCCCACATGCTTGAGCTCAATATGATAGAATTTCGCCATGAGACGCACAGCTTTTTGGTGGTAGGGGTTCAACTCCGGCTTTCGCACTTCGAACTCACCTTGGATTTGCTTTATTATCAACATTGAATCCCCGAATACCTGAGCATCTGGATACCCATGTTGAGGCTGATATGCAGTCCGATTATCAGAGCTTCATACTCGGCTTCATTATTAGTGCAGGGCTTGTTTATAGAACAGGAAGTATGCACAACCTCCCCATCTGGCGATTTCAGCACAATACCGGCTCCGGCTCATATTCTAATCTTTCCATCGGAGTCCGTCTCTGTTCTAGATGCTCCGTCAAAGAACAGCTGCCACATAGTTGACTGAGCCTGGCAGGCTTCTAGTGTCTCATCATCGGGTAACTCAGTCCCCAACATATCATTCTCTGGCACAGGATGTTCTGCGAAGAAATCGGCCACAGCCTGTCCTTTTATTGCCCTCTGGGGTATATATGTGATATCAAATTCCATCAGAATTACTGCCCATTTGCCCAACCGGCCTTTCAGTACTGGTTGAGTCAGTATGTATTTGAGTGGATCTGCTGCAGATATCAATCTGATTTCATGTGACAACATATAGTGCCGGAGCTTTTTAACGGCAAAGACTAGTGCCAAGCATGTCTTCTCTATATAGGTGTAACTTTCTTCAGTTCTGATCAGCCTCCTACTCAGGTAGTATAGAGCCTGCTCTTTGCCTTCTTCATTTATCTGTGCTAGCATTGCCCCCAGGGAACAGTGTGTGGCTGCAATGTACAGTATCAGGGGTTTGCCCTTAATAGGTGCCCCCAGCACTGGAGGGGTTTTGAGATATTCTTTCAGCTTCTCAAAGGCTTCCTGACAGCCATCGTCCCAGAGGAACGGCACATCTTTCATCATGAGCTTGTGAAAAGGGTGGCATTTCCCTGACAGATTTGATATGAATCGTCGGATGTAGGCCAAACGCCCTTGTAAAGATCTCAGCTCGTGGAGATTCCTTGGTGGAGGGAGCTCCTGGATAGCTTTAATCTTGGATGGGTCAATCTCAATGCCCCTATGACGGACAATGAACCCAAGGAATTTTCCACTGGACATGTCGAAGGCACATTTCATAGGATTCATTTTGAGCTCATATTTGCGCAGCCTCTGGAACACTACTCTCAGATCCTGCAAATGGTCTTCTTTTCTGCTGGTTTTCACCACTAGGTCATCAATGTAGCACTCTACCTTTTTGAAGAGCAAATCATCAAAGATCTTTGTCATAGCTCTTTGGTAAGTAGCGCCGGCATTCTTGAGGCCGAACGGCATCCTTTTATAGTGGAATATCCCCTTCGGAGTGCGGAATGCAGTGTGCACTCTATCTTCTTCAGCGATCCAGATCTGGTTATATCCGGATGACCCATCCATGAATGACAGGGCTTCATGGCCAGTGGTTGCATCGATCATTACTTCAGTAATTGGTACTGGGAAATCATCTTTTGGACAAGCCTTATTCAGGTCCCTGAAATCTACACATATCCTGATCTGCCCATTTTTCTTCTTCACGGGCACTATATTGGCCAGCCATGTAGTATACTGGTTTTCTTCAACAAAGCCTACATCAATCAGCTTGTCGACTTCTTTGTTGATTTGATTTATCAGTTCAGGACGCATCCTCCTGGAAGGCTGCTTTACAGGGCTTGCCCTCGGGTTTATCGCCAATCGGTGCTGTGCCACATCAGAGCTCAGTCCCGGCATTTCATCATACGTCCATGCAAAGCAGTCTCGGAACTCTTTCAGAAACTGTATGTACTATTCTCTGGCAGCTGGTTCTAGCAGTGCATTGAGGAATGTCGGCCTTGGCTCATCCGCTGACCCCAGATTCACTTCTATCAGCTCATCGACGGTGGCCTGGCCTCCGTCCTCAACTTCGGGTGGGGCTTCTTGCAAATCAATAAAGCCTCCCGGAATATAATTCTCTTCAGTTTCATGTTCTTCTGTGTCGTCATCCTGCTCATCAGCGGATGTCGACTTATCATATAAGGCCGATACCATCAGATTCTGTTCAGTCTGCCCCGAGGACGAGACTGGTTCAGAAGAGAATTCAAAAGTGGAATCTTCCGCTCTTAGGGATCTTTGTGTTGCAGGCTCCCCTGAAAGGTCATCTTTCTGTAGAGCCCGGACTTCTTCCAGAATGCGCTCAAATTCCAGGCATTCTCTCAGTTCTTTGGCCATCTGGTCTTCATCCGGGGTTTCTGTATCAAATTGTGCTTCGGCCTGGAATAGATCCTCCTTGCAGGACGGGTCCTTCCAGCACCGACCCCTCTCAGTTTTATCAGACATCCCTACTTCTGGCTGGTCATCTTGGGCTTCATTGTCTGTTATGGTTTGATACATAATCTCTTCATCCTCAAAGGGATATTGATCATATCCTATCCCAGGGGAGTCTCCATGCTGGTAGAAGGTAGAGATGACATCCACCTCGGCTTCATAATATTCTTGAAGGGTATAACCCAATCCCGGATGCTGTGTGATCTTCCTCAGTTCCTTATTATCTCGAGGCGGATCCCATAGCTCCCTGAATGCTTTCTTCTGGGCTGCATATTGTAGTGATGGCATTTGCATCTTGGAGAACATCTGCGAAACCCGCTGGGTAGTATACTCCAAGCCTGTAATCGGCACCATCTGGTTTGCGGCTTCTTCAGGGACCATGCAGTCTTGATCATCTTCTTCGATTGCCTCCCCGGTGTAGAATATGGTAGGTGGCTCGCAGAAGCGAGGGATTTCCATAGTCTTCAGTGGCAGCACTGTTTGGTATTCTAGGCTGGCGACGGGTTTGATTAAACCTCGTGGGACCTTCACCTGTATGCACCTTTCTTTCATTTCTTGATCAGTGCTATCTGGATGGATGCTAGGAGGGGTGATCCGAGCAAAATCATCAGCATAAGAGATGTAAGATACTTCATGCTTTTCAACATAACCCCTGGGTGGCGGTGGAGACCAAGCTTTTGCCTTCGTCGCCGGCTTCTTCTGGCTGATCACAGCCTCTTTCTTTTCATCCTTTTGTGACACCTCGGTGTAGTAGGATGCATCGAGCATATGGCACTCGAACACTTCAAAGGGATGTAGGTCTGCAAACACCCTTTCTTCCTTTCCTTCATGGCAGTATTTTATGCATTGGTGTAGCGTGGATGGCACTATCTGATATTCATGCAGCCACGGTCTCCCCAACAGGGCCTTATACGTGGTGTTGGAGTCGATCACGTAGAATTGTACCACGGTAGTGAGGTCACCCAATGTGAGGTTGAAATCAGCCACCCCGAGAGGTGTTTCACATTTCTGGTTGAACCCAGCAATCTTCATGTCTCTGACCTTGGTAAGCTGCAGATCAAAGTAGTATTTCTGATAGATGCGATACGGGAGAATATTTACAGCAGCCCCGGGATCTATCTATCCTGCTCAGCGACTGACAGTTCAGGGAGCCCCTCATATACAACGGTCTGTTGTGACTGGCATTTGGGATTAGCATATCATCTTCTGTGAACGTGACTGATGGTCCAGCATTCACTTCTGCCAAGAGTGCTTCATATTGTGCCGGCGACTGCAGGGCATCCACAATTGCTTGGCGGGCCTCTTTACTCAGAGAGAGTATCTCCCAGATGGAGAATCTGGTGGGGAGCTTCTTCAACATTTTCATGATTCGACTGCCAACCTGAACATTAGACAGCCTCATCTCCTCTGCCCACCGGGGTCTTGGAGGTTCATGTGGTGCCTGTGGCCTTTGCTGCCCAGTCCCAGTTTCATTTTCTCCATCGGTCTCCCGGAGGGCTTCTTCTGTAATGACTGCCCCTGGCTTTGCTAGAGGGCTATTTTCTTCATTTTCTTCATGCTGCTTTTGCTTTCTATCTACCGTCTGCTGGCACTTATTGCTTTTAGCTGGAGCAGTATGAGACGGCTGCTCGTTTTCTAAGCTGGACAGGAACTCCAGGAATGAAGGGGCTCCTTCTGCTTTATCTTTTCCTTGGTACAAGCTGGCAGGGGGAGGAACCTGGACACCGCGCACCTCTGGTTTTGGGATTTGATAGGGTTGCTCCCCTCTGAACATAATATTATGGTTAGCTGGTGGCGGACGCCCCCATTTTCTCCCAGAACGTGTTGCATGGGCTGAGGTAGAGGCCTCAGCATGATTGGCTTCTAGCGGGACATCTGATGCTTCTTGTTCATCATCCTCCCCGGGCAGGGAGAAGAGTACCGACAGAGTATTGCATTGTACTGTCGTGACCTTCTTTCCCTTTTTGGCCTTAGGCCGTCTCTTCTTTTTCTGGGAATTTGGCTTTGCTAGTTCCTGCCCCCAGAAGGGCTCAGTCTCATCTTTTCTTTGTTCTGCCTCCGGTTGCTCTTCAATTTTCAATTCTTCGAGCTGCTCCCAGAGTATACAGTCTTTCACCAACATGTGTTTCGGCTTTTTCTGCTCATACTCATCAAGCTCATTAATATATTGCTGCAGACGCCTGGTCGCAGGGCTTTCTTCTTTATGTGCAGGGAGGGGAGTTTGTCTCCTCCGGTTGCGAGTATGGATCCGGATGACTGGTCCGGTCTCAACTGTAGGCCATATTGGCTTTATTGGAGGCGACTCAGGCCTTGGGGTGACACCCCGGATAACTGCTCCGTTGGTTTTGACTGCGGGAGTCTTCTTTTTGTTTTTTGTGGGTACCGTCTGCCATCCTTCCTGATCTCTCAATGGGGTGAGAAGGCAGGCCTCATAGGTGTGCCTGGTGCATTCTTCAATGGCTTCCTTAGGTAGCTGTTGATAGATTGAGATCATATTAGCGGCCACCCTCCAGGGCGGAAGCTCATGTGGCCGAGGCGGCTTCACCTGGTAATCTCCCAGCTGCAGTTCACCCTTCTTGACCATTCCTTCCATGATATCTTTGAAGACATAACAGTCCTCAATTGGGTGCCCCAACACCCGGTGAAATGGACAGAACATCGGATCATCTTTCTTTTCTGCATCTTCGGGATTCTTCGGTTCAGGCAATGTTACCTTATTGAACTTATATGCCCAGTTAAATAATGCTGCAGTCTTATCCTTGGGAAAAGAGTAAGCCCTTCTCATCCTGTCCCTTAGAGAGACCTTGTCTCTTCTTTCTGCTGTATCTGCCATCGGGGGAGTTTCATCTGCCCCTTTCTTCCCTTTTTGTTGCTCAAAGGTTCTAAAATCGACGGTGTTGGCCTCAGAGTGTGACGGCCGCCGATCATTGGATTTTCCTTTTTGCATGGCGGGAGCATTGACGGTCGGACGTTTGGACAAGAATGCCTCGACCTCCGCCACTATATTGTTCAGTCGGTCAAATGTTTTGACATTTGCACCGATCATTTTTTCTAGTACTTCCGTCCTGAGGTTCTGCTTGCATATCTGCACTGCATCCTCTTGATGAGGAGGTCTTCTGCATCTCATGGCTAGATTTCTCCATCTTTTGATGTACTCCAGTGCAGTTTCATCCTGTTTTTGCCTGGTAGCATACAGTTCTGCTATTGTGATTTCCCTCTCCGTGACATGAAACCTGTCGCGGAATTTTCTCTGCATATCGGGCCAATCAACCACTGATCCTGCTGACAAGCTTGAATACCATTCAAAGGCCAACCCAGTGAGGGACGAGCCAAAGAACTTGAGCAGATAGGCTTCATCGACTGCTAGGTCGCCCATGATGGTAGTATAGTAGGCTATATGCTCCCTGGGGGAGCCCTGGCCATTGAATTTCTCAAACTTTGGCGGCTTGCTGACGCCTGGAGGCAGTCTTTTGGCAGCATACTGGGGAGGAAACGGTACCTTGTACACATCATAGGCACTAGTATCATCTCCAGTCTTTTCTGACAGCTTCATTTCCACAATTCTTTCAATCATCTGCTTGTGGGCTACAGCTGGGTCTATATCTTCTGGAAAGAAGTGGGCTTGTTGCTGGCTGTGAGGAGTTGTCATCACAGTGGCGCGCAAGATGGGCGCGGTAGGCTGCGTCTGAGACACAGAGGGCTGAGCTATTGTTTGCTGTGGAACAGGTTGACTTGGTGCTTTGCCCTTATCGGCTAAGAGGGGATTAGCCAGGATAGTTGTTTCTGTGGAGCTGGATGTCTGCCCCGCAGGTTCAGCTTACTTCGAGACTGATGTAGCTTCCTGTCTCTCATTGAGCTGTCTTCGGAGAGCATTGATCTCCTGTTGGTATCTTCTGAACATCATCTGGATCATGGGATCCATGGTTGATGGAATTTGTATATCTTCAGAAGTCCCTTCAGCATCATCAACAAAGGGGTTATCTCCATCTTCCGCTGTTACCACATTAACTGTCATAGTGGTGACCCTGCGGGCTTCATCATCAATTTTCATTTTATCTTTTGCTGCCTGGCCTCTTCTTGTAACAGGACCAGGTCTGGTTGCCAGCCTGAGCAATTCATCTGGCTGAGTTGGTAGTATATCTTGCCCCCTGACCAGTCCAGCCATATTGTAGGCGAAGATTTACATCTTTCCTTTCCGCCTGTAGACCTTTCTTTTTATTTGGCTAGGATATCTGAGCTGGTCAAAGACCGATATTCTTTCTTTGGCTTCTTCCTCGTACAGGTCTTCTTCATTATATCCGGCCCTGGGGCCTTCTTCATAGTCATTCGAATCGGAGGAAGAGGATTCGACCATCATTTCTTGGAAGGTTTCTTCTTCTTCATCATCCCTGGTGCCCAAGGCACGGGATAGTCTTCGCTGGCCTAGGGCAGAGCTCCCTAGGTAGTGGAAGTAGTCTTGGACTACTTGCTTAGTCTCCTCTGGGTTGCGCCTTTGCGGCTCAGGTCGGAGCATCAGTCTGTCCTGGCCCGTTTGCTGCCAGGCCAGTCTTGTCAGCCGAGCATTCAGATGTTCGGCCCTGGGATATTTGAAGATATCAGCCTGTCTGGCACAGGCTCCTGATCTTCTTGCAGTAAGCATAGTGACTGGTTCACTTCTTCTCATATCGCCAACTTGGCAGCGGTTGGCAGCAGCATTGCTTTCATCTCTCTTCATTTCCCTTCTGCCCCCTGCTCTGAGGCGGGCAGCAGTGATATCAGTGAGGTTCTCTCTATCTTCAGTTGGGGCCCAGCTTTGGATCTTCTTCGGTCGCCAGACCTGTTTGTATTTTGCTGGCTTGGGCGCCAGCGGCTTCCTTTCAGCATCTTCCCAGTTGGCCCTCCTAGAGGCCAAAACCTGGAACTTGTTGTCAGTTGGGATGGTCGGGACGATTCTGTCCGGCCGGACTCCCCTGGGGCGACCGTCGAGGTTCGCCCTAATAGCACCCATCATTATCGTCTTTCCGGAATTGGAAAGGTGACGATCAACAGCAGTAGACCGGTTCCTCCGGTTGGTTTTCTTCCCCCTCTGGGCAGCAGTGGGGACCATGTCCCTTTTCTGGACATGATGGACGTAGCAGGCGACGGCCGTGGGGGCCGTTTTCTTCGGTAAGCCATCCTTGCGATCAGCGGCCTCCACTGGGGCGTTTGCAGCAACGCCTTGCTCCTCGTTATCGACCTGTAGAAGGTCGGTGTAGATGATGCCCAAGCAGTTGGGCAGCCCGACAGTTGGGGGAAACGAATCGAACGCCAGTGGTACCGCCAGGTACCCCTCCTGGACGTGCATGTCCACCGGTTGCTTGTCGAAGCATACAGACGCGATTTGTGTTGTCATCGTAGTTTCCTGGAAACAAGGAAACACACGGAATCAGAAATTTGAGGGGGGCCCGCTGGGCCTCCTACCTTAGCGTAAAGATGAAGGGAGACTGAGTCCCACCGGACGTGCCAGACTTGTTCGAACACATTTTATTTCATCTGGTTTATTATTATTTTTATTTATTTTATTTATTTATTGATTATGGATTTATTGGCGTGCCAGTCACCGTGGTGACGATTCTTATTGTGCGCTCGATCTGACTTGGTCAGTCGATTGTGAGTGATCGTGTCTAGACTAGAAGTCCGTCATACCCTGAACGCTATGACGTTAATTACGTCCTCCCTAAGGAAGACAACCCTTGATTAAACGCTAGAGGTAGGAGGAAGACAGCGGTAAGCCGTATGCTCAAAGGAGACAAAGTTCATCTGCTTGCAAGGCATTAAACGTATTTGAGCAGAGCAGGGGTTTATTAATTACGGGAGAAACCCACCGGCATATTCCCACCATCTTGGATGATGCCAAGTGGGGAATAGGAAACCACCCATGCAGCGGCAGGGTAGGCTCCGCAAAAGATCAGGTATATATAGACATAACCCGGAATCCGGATGGGGACCGGCCTGATGTAACACACCCGGTACGAGTGCGACGTCTTATTAATATCCCCCTTTGGAGGGCCATCAGAGATCACGCAAGGGCATAACTCCGTGGGCCAGCGGGGTTAGAGGAGAATACCACACTCGATTGGTGGGGATATGTAAATTTCGGCAGCATGTTCCCTCAACCTGGATTATGCCAAGGAAGGATAGGTCATCATCCACGGAGAGCCGGGACAACGACCGAACAAAGATGGGCACCAGGCCCAGGGACATATCTTGCCTTCATATTATTGATCAATATTCCCTTGGAACCCATCAGAACACATGTAATGACATGGTTCTTTGGGTTCATAAGGCAGCGGTGAAATCCAGATTCGGGACGAGAGCTGTAGGGGAGGTCTTCCCCATTGTTGTATCTCATCAAGACACAAGTGATGGTATGTGAGTATCTCCTTAAACAGATGTAGGGGAGATTAAGAAGTTTGAAGAAGAACGGTGCAGAGATGGGCCTCGGAGTGGGTTTCATCTGACTGAAGGAGGGATCTCGGCGTGATCTTGATTGGCAAGAAGGAGCTCTCGGCCTGGACATTTAATGGACGAAGGGAGGCTCTCGGCCTGGTCCTTGGGTTGGCCAAAGGGGGTTCTCGGCCTGGTATTTGGTTGGCCAAGGGGGGCTCTCGGCCTGGACATTGGGTTGGCCAAAGGGGGGGGTCTCGGCCTGAGCATTTGGTTGATGGAGAGGGGGTTCTCGGCTGAGGGCTTCCCGGCGCGCTCCTGGACGCGCCGGGAACCTACACGCCGGGAGCCTTGCACATATAGCCTCACGTGGAAAGCGCTGTAACAGACTGGTTGTCGTTTAGCCAAAAGAAGGGGAAGGCCTCTCGGCCTTATGGTTCTCGGTGGGGAAACTTGCACGCCGAGAAGGTGAAATGCAGAAGGATTTCAGGGTTTCAGAGCTCAAAGACGATGCTCTGTTTGGGTGTTTTCTGGGATTTCAAGCTCGAATTGATGCCGGGCCAGAAGTGCAAAAGGGGAATTTCATGGAGACTTCTATTAGAAGGATGCCAAGGGATTTGAACGGGGGAATCAAATGGAAGAAATCAGATCATCACCTGATCTTGTGGAGGGTTTTATCTGTCTGTAGCAGGCCATTTGGGAGAGTCAAGAGATGACTGTCCTCCGACCCCTCCAGACGAGCCCAGTGACATTAAAACAAACGGAGAAGGAGGGACCCTCATCGTATAAACTTCAGGCCCTAAGCATTCAATATTTAGAATGGAGGACCTGAGATCGGATCATCGTTTATGAGCGCTGGACAGCCCAGGAAACCAAGAGACTGATATCTCTGGTTCCTGAACCGCATGAGAGGGCTCGTTAGAAAAAACTCAGATTATATATAGGGAAACAGCCATTGAGATCGGAGAGGGAAGAAGAGAACAAAACTCAATAACCCATTAGATGGGGGTAGGAGTCCTATCCTCGTCCCTCTTCGAAGAACAAACCCATACGATCGGCTCCGAAATCCGAAGAGTCTAATCTATATTTCTTTCAGACAAAGGCCATATACATAGAGAGACAGACATAGATCGGATGCCTTAATCCATCGATGCCCAGACGGGCCATCTCGATGCTTCATTGTATTGCATAAAGAAAATCTTACACTGATCATGAAAGAAAAATGCAAGGCAGAAAGCTAAAAATCAAGGCCGCAACTCTCCGGCTACAGTTGATAAGTCGAGAGAGGACTCGCTATATTACATCAGATAAAAGAAAGAAACACGGAGGAGAGGAGGGTGGAGCATTGACTCCTCTCCCTCCCCAGTGCCCACCTGGAGCTTTCCTTCTTTTTCTATTCTCTGTTGGTTGAAAGGGGGGGTGGCTCTTACTCTCCGAATGGGACTCCCTCTCTATCTTTCTATTGCTCTATCTTTTTCTCTCGATCCCCTTTTTTCTATCTGGCTTTTTCTCTTCTTCCTTTTTTGGTCTCTCCCTTTTCTGTCGTCCGCTTCTCTCTTTCTTCGAAGGGAGGGGGTTTTATAACCCCTTTCCTCTTCCTTCTCGGCAGGCACCTTCACGGCGCGCTTGAGGTAAGCTTCTCGGCGCGCTCAAATTTGGTCTCTCGATGTCAGTATCTGGGCTTCGACATGGGCTTTCGGCGCCACCTTCATATAGGCCCACTTGGGGTTTCTTTAAGTGTATCATCGTCCCAAAGGGTCTATCATCTATGAAATATCTTGTATTGAAATCGCGATCGCAATCTTCATCAGTCCGCAGACAGGGTTCTTATCAGTCCATAGACAGGGATTCATCAGTCCGCAGACAGGGTTTTATCAGTCCGTAGACAGGGTTTTATCAGTCCGTAGACAGGGTTTTATCAGTCCGTAGACAGGGATTCATCTTATCAATATCGTCACTCGAATGGCGACGAGCTCGGACATCAGGCTTAGTCTGGGAAGACCTCAGCCGGGTGCATAATCTGTGGAGACGATTCTTCTTCTGCTCTGTCTTCTCAGGAGCCTTTATCATCTTCATCTGCCAGTGCTGGCTTCATTTTTATCTCATATTACTTCCGTCAGTAAGCCGACATCTGACTTATCCTGACATATCGTCTGTGACTTCTTGGACGAAGCAGTAGTACAGCTCTTCTTAAAGGGCTGGAAGATCTCATTAGTCAGGTGATTGCTGCTTTATCAGTGCTGCCGTCTGAGTGACATTGGCACCGGGCATCAGCTTTGGCCGACAAGGGCTTTAGCCGGGTGAAAGGTTGATAAGCTTCATCATTAGTCTTTCACTGTTGGTCAGATCTTCTTTTCAATTATGCTTCCACCCTTGTTCATTTTTCGGGTGTCAACACATGTCCGAAAGATGATTTCCTGCTTCCTCACATTGATGTACTGGTGGACAACACGGATGGGTATGAGGCCCTCTCATTCATGGATGGATATTCTGGTTATAATCAAATCCATCTTGCTCCTGAGGATAAAGAGAAGACCTCTTTCACCACGCCTTGGGGCACATACTGCTATGTCGTTATGCCATTCGGATTAAAAAATGCAGGTGCCACATATCAACGGGCAATGATGGCTATCTTCCATGACATGATGCATGTGTACTTAGAAGCTTACGTGGATGATATCCTAGTAAAGTTGAGGTCCAAGGAAGAGCACCCCCGCCATTTTAGCCAAGGTGTTGCAAAGGGCTAGGGAGTACAAATTGAAAATGAATCCAAAGAAATGCGTGTTTGGAGTTACATCAGGAAAATTATTGGGGTTTATAGTTAGTAAACGGGGGATTTAGATCGATCCGAATAAGGTAAAGGCCGTTATGGAGATGTCGCCGCCTAAGAACATCACCGAACTCAGAGGTTTGATTGGGCGTTTACAATTCATTAGGAGATTCATATCTCAACATTCGCAAAGGTGCCGCCCATTCTATGAATTGTTAAAGGCGGGAGCTAAATTTGAATGGAATGAACAATGCCAGAAGGCCTATGAGAATCTTAAGGTCTATCTTTCTAATCCCCCGGTTCTGCAACAACCCGTCACTGGGAAACCCCTGATCATATACATTTCTGTGATTGAGGACTCCTTAGGAGCTGTCCTAGCTCAGGTGGATGATGAAGGAAGGGAAAGGGCAGCATACTATCTTTCGAGGTTGTTTAATCCCGCTGAATCCAAGTATACTGTCATGGAGAAGACTTGCACAGCACTAGTATGGGTAGCTCAGAAGGTCAAGCACTATTTCCTTGCCCATGAGGTTAAGCTGATCTCTAGAATGGACCCCATTCGGTACCTCTTAGAAAAACCCATCCTTTCTAGCCGATTAGCTCGCTGGTAGAGCTTTCTTTCCCAGTTCGATATCACCTTCATTGTCCAGAAAGCGATCAAGGGATACGCCATTGCTGAGCATCTTGCTCATTCTCCTATACCTCGCACTGATTCGATTCAGGACGAGTTTCCTGATGAACACTTGGCTGTAATCACTCATCTTCCCTTTTGGTCTCTTCATTTTGACGGTGCTCTCAATTCTCAAGGCCGTGGAATCGGCGCCGTCCTCCTCACTCCGGAAGGAGTAACCATCCCTATTACTTATCAACTCTCTTTTCCTGCCACAAATAATATAGCCGAGTACGAGGTTCTCCTTACCGGTCTGAAGCACGCCTACCTCATGGGCGCGCGATACCTTAACATCATAGGAGACTCTCAATTGGTGTTGCGTCAAGTTCTGTCAACTTACCGCACCCATGACCCTAAACTTAAACCTTATCAAGATCTGGTCACACTCTTGGTTAGGCAATTCCAGAAGCTTATCTATATTCAAACTCCTCGCTCTCAGAACATTCTAGCCGATGCTCTTGCATCGCTCGCTTCTTCTCTTTCGTTCCCCATCAGTCGCGCCACTGAGACCATTGTGGTCCAGCGGCTAGATGCTCCTTCCCTTCAGGATCCCTGGTTCGGCAACCTTAGGAAATCTGTAGAAAGGAAGGCGGAGAGGGAAGATGTGAAAGAGATTTCATTAACTGAGCTTGAGGAGATCATCGAAGAAGAAGAATTGCCGTGGTATTATGAAATAGAGCAGTATTGCAGGGATGGTTCCTTTCCCGAGATGGCGAACGCCGAGCAGCGCAAGGCCATTAGAAGAGCCGCCGCCCGATACACAATTATCGCAGGAGAGTTATATAGGCGGGCTCTCAATGGAGTTCTAATGAGGTGTTTGGATGACGATGAGGCTTGGAAGGTAGTAGAAGCCACTCACTCCAGTGAGTGTGGAGGGCACGTAAATGGACAAGCGTTGGCGAAGAAGATTCTTAGGCAGGGCTATTACTGGCCAACCCTGGAAGAAGACTGTTCCACCTATGTCCGTAGGTGTCTTCAATGCCAGCTTCATGCCGATAAAATCGACGCTCCGGCTTCTTCTCTCCATCCTCTTTCTGCTCCTTAGCCATTCTCGATGTGGGCCTTTGATATCATTGGACCACTTGGTGACCCTAATGCTCAGGTAAAACAAAAATCCTTCATTCTGACGGCTACAGAATACTTCACCAAGTGGGCGGAAGTTGAAGCCTATGCGAAAATCAAAGCCACCACGGTATGCCGCTTCATCTTGAAGAATATCATCTCGCGGTTCGGGGTGCCAAGTGATATCGTCACCAACAATGGGCCTCAATTTGTTTCTCAGGAACTCCGAGACCTCTGTAAGAGATTTAATTTTTCATTGCATCATTCATCACCATACTACCCCCAAGGTAACGGCCAAGCCGAAGCCACAAACAAAACCCTTCTTAAAATCATCAAGAAAACATGCGAGTCCCACAAATTTGCTGATTGGGCCGATAAACTGGTAGAAGCTCTATGGGCTTATCGCACCTCCGTCCGCACTCCCACGGGGCAAACTCCTTTTACTCTCACTTATGGGATGGAGGCGGTACTCCCGTACGAGATCTTGATCCCTTTCCTAAGAGTGTAGCTAGACAATGAACTTAATCTCGACGAGCGTTGAGAGGCATTGCTGGTCCAACTAGAACTCTTAGACGAGAAGAGGCTTAACGCGGCCAATCATGTCTCGGTTTACCAAAAACGTGTCTCGCGGTATTTTCAAAAGAAGGTTATTGAAAGAAAGTTCCAAGTGGGTAATATGGTTTTGAAACGTAAATTTATCAGATCAGCAGGTCCCAGGTCTAAGCTGCAACCGAACTGGGAAGGGCCGTTTATAGTTAAGGAAGTCTATCCTGGTAACGCGTATCGTTTAGTTTACGCGGAGGGTGAAGAATTGCCGAATCCGTGGATTGGGCTATATTTAAAATATTTTTATCCATAGAGTCAAGCCAGCAACGGCCCGGTGGCGGGGTGTGCCTTCACTTGATGGCAAAGGGAGATCCCCAGTTCAACATTCACACACTACACGACCTCCTGTGGTTCGGCTTTCTTCTTTTTGCGCAACATCGTTTCTCCCTTGGCCATGCTTAAGGGAAAGTGAAAATCCTTATTTTTCTTCTCTCTTAGCTGAAAATAGGGGCAAGTGGTGAATAAGGGGGCGAGAACTGATCTAGACCCCCCCCCCCCCCGATAAAAGAGGTCTTAAATAGGGGCAGTCCATTATGACCTTATTCTGCAGGTTAAAAGAGCAAGAGAAAAAAAAGGAAAAAAAGAAAAGAAATAGAGGATAAGGGGCAAAATCAAAGATCAAAGCTAAAAGCTCACCCAAAGCTCGAAGCTCGAAAGTCTGAATGACCCCAAAATGATGAAACTAAGCATGGCAAGAGTGGCAGTACAGTTTTCCCGCATGACATTATGAGCCCGGTCGCATGCGTGCCTAGAGCGGATGTAGATTCGATGACGGACACAAAGCCCCGGCGTAACAGACCAAATTCTTTGAAAAGGGGTGTCATGAGAGGAACTCAAGCCCTAAAAACCCATATACCTATCGCCAGCTTTTCTATCAAATTCTCTTTTATTTTCCAAGGAATGGATCTTAACCGGGTATGGCCTCGGTAGAGGCACCGTTAAAGCGAAATTGGCTCCGACCGCGGGTGGTCCTTTATATCGCACGTTGAGCCCGGGAGACCCCTAGTGAGATAGGAGGTTCCCCGTCGTTAGGTTTAAGCTGGTTTTAAAACTCAAAAAAAAATTAAATATTGCAAAACTCAAAAAAAATCAAATATTTCAAAACCCAAAAAAATCAAATATTTCAAAACTAAAAAATCAAATATTTCAAAACTTAAAAAAATCGAACATTCTAAAATCCAAAAAATTAAATATTTTCAAAATTATAAAAAGGGTTTTCATGATTTGCATTCATAACATGCATTGCATTCATTTCCATTTTTGTCATTTGCCTGTTTAATAAGGCTTACCCCCTTGACCAAAAATCAAGAACTGGTCATCTCCTAACTGGCTATCGGCAACGGGTTAAGCCTAAAACAGATTTAATCTGTTTCTTTTTGTTTATGTGTGTGTAGGGGTAGGTTGAAGCTGAAAGGTCGGCCAGTCCGTGACCATGCGTGTTCCAAAGTCATATCCCAACTCACCCAATCACACAAGGAAAAGCCCAAACTCAAACCAATCAAATCATCGGCTTTATTCATTCATCTATCAAGCATATCTAAGCATAAATCTCTACATCGACATCAGGGAAAGAAAAGGAAAAATCACTCAGTCCTCTGCTGGGCATCCCCGCGATGACAAATCTCTCTCAGCTCTCTAACATAGGCCTGGCGTGTCGCCGGAATCTCTGCAACCTCCGCTGGAAGGGTAAGCACCCTGCTCACCTCCCACATGATCAGGGCACTCCTGACCGCCAGCTCGTCCTCCTCCGTACCGATCCTCCTCGCCTGTAGTGCGGGAAGGTGGGGTAGCACTGGTAGTACGGTCCTAGGTAGTCCAACCTGTAGGTAGCACCGGTGCGGGCTGTACATCGCCAGTACAGTGTCGCTCACTAGCCTCAAATTCAAGCCTGGCCTCCTGGGAACTCTGACAGTGGTGTCGCGAAGGAAGTCTGGGCACATCACGAACCAATCCAGGGGCAGCCTGTTGATGTGCAGTCGCAACTCGTCCCTGGTCTTCTTCTCTGCTATCCTGCACTCTACCTGTGGAGAGAATCCGAATGCGCCGCCTATGAATAAGAGGGGGTTGCTCCCAAAGATCCTGCTAGCTGAAGTGACATCCTCCTTGTAGATGAATTTCATCCTAACACCCATCCAGCACTCTAAGAGCATCATAGAACCGAAGAGAGGATCTCCTAGGGCTGCTGAGGTAAGACCCTCGTACAAGTAGGCAAGGACGGCCTGGGAGATGGAAAGACCCTGCCACAGGCCACTGATGGTACTAAGAAGGGGAGTCTCTAGCACATGGTCAACTGAGGGGAACAAGATAGCCCCGCACAAGCAAATGGACGCGGCCTTGGCTATGGCCTCATCCCATCCACACATGTTCCTACAATGTTCAACTACCCACTGGCTAAGAGGAATGAGATGGATCTGACGTGGACCTATGAAGGCTGTGGACGTCCATGCTGTCTGATATGAACCCTCCCAAGATGAACTTAGGGTCTATAGGGGCCACTGTATGACACACTGAGTCCTCCTCTCCCACCTTAGACCTAGGAAGTGAGAAGTAGGTCTCTACCTCCTCTAGCAGGATGGTGGCCTCAAAGGCTGGGAACATGAATATGTGGGTCTGAGGGTGCCATATTTCTACCAAGGCTGAGATGCTATGCCAGTCAAGAGAAAGCTTTGGGAAATTTTGACCTAATACCTGGAGTGGGTGCAGGTGCTAAGATCGCAGGATGGATGCCACTCCTAGGGGCAACGCACAGACCATGGGAGCCATCCACTTCAAAGTGGAATAGCGCCTAGGGCCAGGGAGAAGCAGAGATGGAGAAAGAAGAGAAGAACACGTAAGTTAATGAAAGATTTGAACTGGAGGAATTCATGATAACTTACCTCCCTCAGAGGGCTCGAGCTGAGATGTCATGGGATTGCGGTCAGCCGTTAGAGCGCTTCCCGCTCCTTTCTGGCCGGTCTTGGCCCTTCAAGCGCCGCTTCCTCCATGGAACTCCCCTCCAAGGCCCTTTTCATAATGATTTGATGATGAATAATAAAGGTTTCAAGCTTATAAGAGGGAGGATGTGTGAATCACGAATTTGGACTCCCCTCCTACTTATAGGGCTTGGTTAGAGGCCTACATTCTTAGGAGTGAGGTTGGATAAGTTTAGGATGGGATAAGATGGCTTTAGATTGGGTTAGAGTGGTTTACCCTCGGTTTAGGACTCTCCAGCAGAGTCCCATTCAAATTCGCAGGCCGTCCACTTGGACGGTCTCGCGATAGACCGCTATCTAAGTGAGCGGTCCGATGAGGACCGTTTAACACCTTCTAGAGACCCCGAGTGCTGGAGTTTGAGCGGACTAAAGTTGACCGCTTTACAATCACGCGGTCGTTTATAGACCGTTCTATCTTTTGAACGGTAAAATGAGGACCGGTTTTCTTCTTGTTTGTGCGGTCTGTATTAGACTGTGCGTTTCTTGGGCGGTCTATGTGGAGACCGTGTAAACATCTGATGCTTTGCTTTTTACCTATTTTGTACCTGCGCCACTCAACCTATGGTCTCTCGCTCTTCTCAGTCCTTTGGCGTCGCTCTTTCTCACTCATTTGGCGTCGCTCTTCTCACTCATTTGGCGTCGCTCTTTCTCACTCCTTTGGCGTCGCTCTTTCTCACTCATTTGGCGTCTCTCTCCCTCGCTCTGAGTCGGCATCTCTCTCTCTCACTCCAAGTCGGTGTCTCTCACTCGTGGTCGTCTCACTCGTGGTCATGTCGTCGTACCCATAGTCGCATCTCACCTGTAGTCGTCTCTCACTCGCACGTGTCGTCTCGCTCGTGTCGAGTCAGTAGTCGTGGTTAGTATTTATTCATTTATTCATACATTCATGCATAAAAATGAAGAAAAAATGCAGATCACTATCATATCCTGTGTACAAAAGTAGAGTCGTAGTACAAAGTCAAGCCGGGCCCTCTCCCTCCGGCTTGTCGCTGTCACCTCCGCCCTCAGGCCTCTTCGATGGCGGGGTCATCGGGGAAGTCACTCCTCTCGACGGCGCCGCCTCCGCTCCTCCTCCTCGTTCCTCCGGTGGCCGGAGGAACCCGTCAGGTAGGTCCTATAGGAGCCATGCATCCCACTCGGAACCCCGCTCCTCCCTGGTCGCTGACTCACCTCTCGGAGGATCTCCACCATGCTTTCTAATCTGGAAATCTGGCGCTGAGCCTGCTCCACCTTGGTCCTCTAGCGCTCCGCCTCGGTAGCGCTGGCTCAAAGCCGCTCGAGCTCCGCTCGTAGAAGGTCCGTCTCGAGGGTGTCGGCTGGTCGGCCCCGTGCGAGCTCCTCTCGCAACCGTGCGGTCTCCTCTCTCAAGTGCGCCGCCTCCTCCCGAGCCGCTGCCCGGCTCTGCTCCAGCTCTGCTCTCAACAGGGTCAGCTCGGTCATCTGCATACATAATCATTGTCAGTAAATTGCATTTCATACATTTCATAAGCATAAACAACAAGGGAAAGTGTCGTGATTTGCGTCCCCTCTCGGTGAGCGCCACCGCGGCCGCCTTGGCCCGCGCTACCGTCCAAGTGAAGTCGACCTCCCGCTCAGCCCGGTCTGCGGGAGTCTGGGTGGAAGAAGAAGAAGGAGCATCGGCCCCCTGTCGTTGGGCCCCCTCGGCGCGTTGCATCCAAAACTCCAGGTCAGTCACACGCATAATCATAATTGTAGACATTTGCATAATTTAAAGAGTTGAGGATTTAGAAAACTCACCAGTAAGGCTAGGGCCTGCCGGGCCTCGTCCCGCTCCCTGATCGTGGAATGCAGGAGCCCTTGCAGCTCCGCAAGTCATCCCTCAGGGTCAATCTGCATTTAGAGGACCAAGTGTCAGTGCATCATCATATAGAAATCATAAGCATAATGGGTAGAGTTTGAGTTTAGAAGTCGTACCGGTTGGTGGGCACCCCAGAACACCTTGTCCCGGTAGTGTCTAGCATACACGGTGTAGTACGCTGAGTCGCTGTCTGCTCGGGCGGTCATCGCCCGCCCAAGATCTGCCCAGTCTGCTATCTGCGCGGCATTCCTCGTCGTCCAATCGAAAGCAGCTCCTAGACCGCGGGTCGTCCGTGTGACGCGCTCCCCGGGCCCCTCTACTGCCAGAAACTCCACTACTGGATGATGGACCCCAATGGTCCTCACCACCAGCCGGAAGTGCAGCGGCTCCACCATGTTCACGCAATGGAGCCACATGTCTCGTCTCGAGAAGGTGAGGGCCCCTGCCACCCAGGGCTGACCCTCCTATCCCTCCTCCGTGTATGGTGTCCACCGTACCTACAAAAGTAAGGAGTTGCATCAGCATCATCATCTAGAATTGCATTTAACTAAAGAGTCTAAGTTTAGAAGCATACCGAGGCAAACGGTAGAACATCCAGGTCGTCCTGCAACTCTCGGACCTGTCTCCGGAGAGCTGCGGTCTCTCGAGGTGCTGTCCACCTCCGGGCAATAGCAGAAGCCCAGGACGGGTCTCCTCACCTCTGCCTAGCCCACGTAAGCGCACGTAGGCCCACACCTGCATCACGGCATCGTGTCAGCATCTAGGAAACATGTAGAATTGCATAATCAAGTCTAGAGTAGGAGTCATACCTGGAGTAAGGGGGAGAAGCCCCCGAGCATGGTCCGACGGGCCGTCGAGCTCAGCGTGTCGAAGAGAAAGGCAAGGACTACCGCTCCCCACGCGTAGTCACCCACGTGGTCGAGCTCCCCGAGGAAGGGAAGGAAGCGGCAGCTCATCACATCCACCCGAGTGGAGAAGAGAAGTCGCCCGAACAACATCATCAAGAATCGCCGTAGCACTCTATCTGCCTCTGCTCCTAGCTCCGCTGCTACTCTCGATCTTGCCAGGTCCATCAGCCGTTGTAGGTGCTACTCCGGCTGCTCTCCGACTACTATCCCCGCTCGTCGCAATTCCAAGCTATCCTGAAGACTAGCCCGGGGTAGGATGGTCGACTGCCACTCGGGGCGCCGCAGCTCTAGGCCCAGCAACTCCCGAGCCATCGCCCGGTAGTCGGGAAAGGTGGTCCCGCTGACCGGTAGCCCGTGCACCTGTAGACCAGTGAGTCTGGCCACGTCCTCCAGCGTGGGGACCATATGCCCCCACTGGAAGATGAACGTACGACTCATTGGGTCCCAGCGGTCGTGCAGGGCGTAGAGCAGAGATGTGTCAAATCGACACACCTCGATACTCAGGAATGCGGCGAATCCCATGGCAGCCAGCCGCTCCCGCTGGAAGTCCGGTAGTGCCAGATACACTGCGCGGACCTGCAGCCACGAGGTGCGGGTCCTGCGTTTTCCCTGCATGCATTCATTCATTTCGTGCATTTAATAATAGGTTCAAACTTTTTTATCCAACAAATAAATGAAAGCAATAAAGGTTGCATTTCTGTCACAAGGGCGGTTCCTTATGGGACCACTTTTTCTGATGCACGGTCCTAAATGGGCCGCATGGGTTCTGCGTCTCCAAGCGTTTGAACGGCCATTGGAAGTCCGTTCTTGCGTTAGACGGTGGACCTCCCACCGTTCGTCTTCATGTTCGGACCTATCGTTTCTATGTTTTGGACGGCCAATTCTAGGCCGCACGGGGTTGTGAGCGGTCCAATGTGGCCCGCACGAGTTCTGAGTTCCCAAAGTTTGGACGGCCCGTTATGGCCCGTTCTAGTGTTGTGCGGTGGACTTTCCACCGTTCATCCTTTATTCGACCCTATTGCCTTCTGGTTTTGAACGGCCACCCATGGGCCGCGTGTGTTTTGGGCGGCTCTAAGTAAGCCGTACGTTCTTGGTTGTGTGGTTCTTTGATAACCGCTCAACCATCATCTTCCCCGACGACGGTGAGGGTCCTCCCCGCCGGCAGCGGCACCCCGTGGGCCCCTAAACCAGTCTCTCAGCACCCTAATCTCCCCATTATCCCCTAAAAATTGACATGCATGCTAAAAAATCAAGATGGTAAGGGTGTTGTGGGCCTACCTCGAGGTCCCGTGGAGCCTTCTCCTTTGCCGCCGTGGCCGCCACCGCCGATTCGCCGGTCTCCTCCTCGGTCGCGGCTGCTCTGTCGCCTGCTGTAGCTTCAACGGGTGGCGGCGGGGCTCTCTCTTCGTCAATGGCCGACACCACCGTTTCCTCTCCTCCGGAGGTCTCCTCTGAGACAACGGCCACCGGTTGCGATGGTGGTGGAACCTCTCCTCCGGCCGTAGCGGGGCGGGAGGCCTGATGCTTGGTCTTCATTGGGAAGAAGTGAGGATGTGAGAGGGGGGGTTGAGAGTGTGAGAGGAGATGGGAGGTGGGGTGCTTCGTTTGGCCCTTTGCTCTCCCTCTCCCACCGTGGGTTGCAGTGGAGGGAGGGAGACGAAGGGTTTTGGCCTTTTGAAGTTACAGACGTTGTGCGATCTAATGATAGACCGTCCAAGATCCAGACGGTTCATTTGTGGCCGTTCATTTCTAATGGTATGCTACAATTGAACGGCTCTTTGTTAGCCGTCTTCATTAAAACAGTTTAGTTTTGACCATCTTTACTCATTTCAAACGTTCACATTCAATGCTCTTGAACGGCCTACACGTAGCCGTTCATTGCTTTGGGCGGCTTATTGTTAATCGTTCATGTGCCAAAGAAAATGGTCTGATTCTTATTGCTGCACGTTGTGTTCCATGGATAAATTTGGTTGTTTGATCTTATTGCAAATCTTGTTAACAATCCTTTTTGCAGTATCATCGTTCGTCTTGCCGCTTCGCCTGCACAGGTAAGTCAGGTATGGCTTTCTATCCCTATATCCCTTATTGCATTACTATATGGTACTATACTATATTATCTCGAGAACCGATTGGTTGTTCACGTGTTCCAGGATCTGATGTTCCCCTTTAACAAAAACGATGATGATCCAAGTTCACGTGTTGGATCTTCGGATAGGCCGTTAGGATGGGAAAGCCTGGGGAGGATGGTTCTATCCTGCACGCCGTGGTTACGGATAGTGTCTTGACTCTGACTCTCCAGCCTAGCAATATTATTCTCGAGTATTTTATATTTTATCCTTTCTTCGCATTTGTTTTAATGATTTCTTTTATTTTAGCCCAGCATGCATCATGCGTATCTCTTGAGCATTCATGACCCATGGTTTGCTTGCAAAATGTCCCACCAGTGACGGTTAGCTATATGTTCAGTGTTTGGGTAACAATGACTTTAAGTAGATGTTTATTTCATACATTTGGGGGTTGGATTTCACTTGGTTTATGTATTAGAAGCATCAAGACCATTTGAGCATGTTACCATGATTGGAATGAGAAACTAATGTATTTGAAGAGTGAACTTGTAAGTTATCAATCCAAGTTATCAGTGTGAATCTCAATTATCATGAATGAAGTTTAGAAATGAGAGGTATATGGAATACCCATGGTGAGATTGATAGCTATGACAAGGTAAGAATCTTACCAATGGTGCTTGACAGTAAATGACATATACCACCTGTATTGAATGGTAGAGAGGCAATGTGCTTATCCATTCGTTTGGTTTGCCAGGCGACTACCATGAGTTTGATCGTTTGATTGATCACGATTTGAAAGGATTTCCATCCTTGCTTGGGCGCGATCATTAGGCTTTCACATTTGCCATCTCCACTCTATTCCTTGTCCATTCATTGGCTTATCTGTCATGAATAAAACATCACATATGTCAGTCATATGAGAGTGGAAAATAACAATGACTTATAGTGTTTAGCCATTATCAAAACTAAGAATATCAAATAACTCAAATGACCACAGGATGATGTCGAATGACTCAAATGACCACAGGGGCACAACAACATCCGTACAATCACTCCCTAGATGAATATGTGAAGTATGAGCAATGAAATCTAGACAGTATGGATTTTCAGATTTTCTAAAGAACACAAGTAGGAACTTGTCTTCCCTACACTTTCATACAACGTGCTCGACTTTTGGTAGCTTCGCACAACCCCTAGATTATTTTCATTTTTAAATGACAAACTGACTAACATTTTGACACGAGTCATGCCCTTTGTCTCAGGGGCACTTTCTAGTTACTTGGTATCGTCACTTATGATTATGTGGATATGACACTTTTCAATGCGAGTTTTCCTCCTTTATTTCAGGGGGGTTCCCGATTTACTTGATGTCAAATCACACTTATTGGCTATTTTTGACGGGGTTGACAACTTTTTCCTCACAAGTCACGTGATTTCCATGTAGGGGTTCCAGAGTCCTAAAATGTGTTAAGTGGAATAAGTGAAATCCATACTAGTTAGAATCATTGACTCACATGTGTAAATTGTGTGAGAGATTGCGTAGAATGTAAGAGATGAATTGGCATATTCATAGTGATGTCTCCCCCTAAGTGTATGCACCGTTATAGCAAAGACCTCCCCCTTAATATGTGCCATGTTAAAGCATGTCCTAGTCAAAGTATTTTATTTAGCAAGGGCCTAAGGTCATAGAAGATATCAACTGAAAGGTGTGTAATTTATATACACTCGAGCATTTCAAAATGATGTTTTCAAGCAATTTGATTATCGGTACGTGGCTGAGTACGTAGGTCCGAAGACCACACTCACGCATTATGAAAGCTTCTAGGTGGACTTAATCCACCTTTCCACTGACACCATTTGATATACCGGTGAATCATGGCATTCATGCACACGTAGATGAAGTATATGCATTTATGTACATGCGGATGCGAAAAGATGAAAACATGTATTAGAACCAAATTGTTATTTTCTGGGATATGCATAAAAGGCAAAGTTTAAAGAAGTAGACGCCATGAAAGGACTTCTTATGTGCAAAAGATAAAGCAGTATGAATAGTTTCTTTATGAAAAAGATAAAAAGTGTGTATGTACAATTCAGCTCAAAAGATTTAAGTATCTAACCTGCACACTCCTAATTCTCTCCTTAGAAAACAAAATTGTTCGGAATTCAAAGGTTTTATAAATATATCAGCAAGTTGGTATTTTGTGTCAACAAAAACAAGTTCAAAATCACCTTTATTTATATGATCTCGTATAAAATGATGTCTAACTTCTATGTGCTTAGTGCGGGAATGTTGGATAGGATTTTTGGACAAGTTAATTGCAGAAGTGTTGTCGCACATTATGGGAGTTTTCTTTAAACAAAAACTAAAATCCAGCAATTGATGTTGGATCCAAAGCACTTGAGCCGCACAACTACCGGCAGCCACATATTTGGCTTCGACAGTTGATAAAGCCACACAATGCTGTTTCTTTGAGGCCCATGAAACCATGCAGCCCCCAAGAAACTGACAGTGACCGCTTGTTCTTTTTCGATTCATTTTATAACCAGCATAATCAGAGTCAGTGAAAGTATGTAAATCAAATGAATTATTTCTAGGATACCACAAACCAAGGTCAAGAGTACCATTCACATACCTGAAGATCCTTTTAATAGCCGCTAAATGGGAGTCCCTGGGACAAGATTGGTATCTTGCACAGAGACAAACACTAAAGTGTATGTCAGGCCTACTAATAGTCAGGTAAAGCAAAGATCCTATCATACCCCTGAAAAGTTTTTGATCGATTTTGTAATCTTTTTCTTCTTCCATTTTCTGTGAGGTGGACATAGGTGTTGCAAAGGGTTTGGTAGTCTCAAGTTAGAATTTCTTTACAATGTCTTGTGTGTACTTCTTCTGGTTGATAAAGATGTCATCGTCCATTTATTTTATTTGCAATCCCAAGAAGAATTGAGCTCTCCCATCAAGCTCATCTCGAACTCCACCTGCATAAGTTGGGCGAATTCATCATTCATTTTTGAATTGGAGGCTCCAAAAATAATATCGTCTGCATAAACTTGAATGATTAATGAATGATCATCACAAGTTTTTTGTAATAAAAGTTTGATCTATATTACCTCTTTTGAAGCCATTTTCAATAAGAAATGAACTTAATCTATCATACCATGCTCGAGGAGCCTGTTTCAAACCATATAGTTCCTTGTCCAATTTGAAGACGTGGTCTGAAATCTTTCATCTTCAAAGTCTGGTGGTTGCTCCACGTACACTTCTTCCTTGATCACTCCGTTGAGGAAGGCACTCTTCACGTCCATTTGAAACAGTTTAATGTTCCTGTGATAAGCATAAGCAAGTAAAATTCTAACTGCTTCTAATCTAGCCACAGGTGCAAACGATTCATCAAAATCAATGCCAAATTCTTGATAGTAGCCCTTGGCTACTAATCTTGCCTTATTCCTCACAACCACCCCATCTTCACTAAGTTTGTTTCAGAAAACCCACTTAGTTCCAATGATAGGATGGTCATCAGGTCGGGGCACGAGGAACCACACCCGATTCCTTTGGAATTGGTGTAGCTCTTCTTGCATGGCGAGAACCCAAGAATTATCATTCAAAGCATCATCTAGTGATTTAGGCTCAATGCTAGAAAGTAAAGCTAGATTATCATGAATTTCTACTTCCCTCATTGAAGCCCGTGTACGAATTCCTTCATCCACACCGCCGATCACGTTCTCCAATAGATGGTCCCTATGCGTGGTCCATTGGTGTGGAAGGTTCGGATGTTGCTCTTGTTCCACTTCTTCTTGTTGTTCCTTTTCTTCTTCTTGATTTGCTGCCTCACCTTGTTTGCTCGACTCTCCCTGTTCAACTTCACCCTCACCTGTAATAAGAAAATGATCATCATTTGATTTCCTCATCGTAAACTCATCAACAACAACATGAGGACTCTCCTCGACAACAAGTGTTCTAGTGTTATATACACGGTAAGCTCTAGATGTTAGAGCATACCCGAGGAAAATCCCTTTATCACTTTTTGCATCAAATTTTTTTAGATTGTCTTTTCCATTGTTCAAAATGTAACATATTGAACCAAATGGCTTAAAATGAGATATGTTGGGTTTCTTACCTTTGTAAAGCTCGTATGGAGTTTTCTTAAGGATTGGTCTTACCATTGCTCTATTTGTGATGTAGCAAGCGGTGTTCACCGCCTCTGCCCATAAGTACTGTGGAAGACCATTCTCCGCAAGCATGGTACGCGCCATCTCCACGAGCGTCCTATTTTTTCTTTCGACCACGCCATTTTGTTGAGGGGTTCTTGGTGAAGAGAACTGATGCTCGTACCCCTACTTCCTGCAAAAAGCATCAAACTCATGATTTTCAAATTCCTTTCTGTGGTCACTTTGAATTTTCTGAATTGTCTATCCTTTTTCATTCTGAACTTTAGTGCAAAAATCAATGAACTCATTGCAAGCATCACTTTTATTTGCAAGATATAAAACCCATGCATATCACGAGAAATCATCGACAATCATAAAACCATAAAGCTTCCCTCCAAGACTGCGAGTCCTGGTGGGACCAAATAAATCCAAATGCAACAATTGAAGGGGTTTTTCTGTTGAAATAATGTTTTTGCATTTAAAGGATGTGGTGGTTTGTTTTCCTTTATTACATGCTTCACATATCTTTAAAGTTTCAAATTTTAATTTAGGAAGTCCTCTGACTAAATCATGACGGTTCAACTTCCTAATGACATTAAAACTGGCATGCCCAAGACGGCGATGCCACAACCAAACATCTTCACTTTTGTTGGCTACTAAACACAGTTTCTTAGATGCAAGCTCATCAAAATCAACTTGATAGGTGTTGTTACATCTCACACATATGAACTTAATTTTCTGTGTGTTAGCATCAATGATAGTGCAATGTAGAGATTCAAAAATCACTTTGTGACCCTTGTCACAGAGTTGACTTACACTAAGCAAATTATGATGAAGACCTCTAACAAGCGAAACATCCTCAATACAATGGTTAGGGTCCTTACCAATTCTCCCAATTCTGATAATCTTACCCTTGTCCTATCCTCCAAAAATTACCGTTCCGTCGTTCTTCTCAGCAAGGTCTGCAAAGATGTGTTTATTTTCAGTCATGTGCCTGGAACATCCGCTGTCCAAGTACCATTTATTCTCTCCCGCCTTCATGCAGACCTGCACCAATTAACAACCATGCTCATTTTGATTTGGGTACCCAAGCTAGCTTGGGTCCCTTCATGTTAGAATTTCAAGGGATTCATAGTATCTATTGAAAAATATTTCATCATCATATTGCATGAGTTGGCATATATACATATCATGCCCTATCTTCCCACAATAAAAACACGTGGGTCTTTTTCTACCAACATTTCTTCTTTTATTTACATTTCTAGAGGTAGAGGGGAAACATGAATTAACAGTTGATTTTCTAATGTGTGTGTGTGAACATTCTCCTTGAGATGATGAATTCTTAGCAGCATATTGAACATGATTCTTGTTGCCATGCATTGTATTTGGATTTTTCTCAGTTTGTTTTCCTTTTTCTCTCAACACTTTTCCATTTTCATTTTTTCAAGTTCAATCATAAAGCTCTCATTCTTTTCTTTCAAATTTTCTTTCTCTTTCTCACATTCAGTCAGTTGAACATGCAACTCTTCCAATTATTTGTTCAAGAGGTCATGTTTTTCTTGGATGTCATCTTTCAGTTTAAATGCATTTTTCTTTTCTACATCTAAGCATGATATTTCCTCTTCAAACAAAGCTAACTTAGTTTTCAAAGCATCATTACCATTTTTCAAACTTTTAACTTGCATTTCAAGTAAATTACATTTTCCACATGAATTAGAGAGTGAACAATTTCATGAATTTTTTTCTTTAAAGTCCTATTTTCATTTATCATTCTTTTATATTTCTCATCTAACTCCTCATATGCAAGTTCCCACTGTTCGTTTGAAATAGACTATGTGTCAGAAATTACTTGTTCACTGTCGCTGTTCGCCATTAGACACATTGTCTTCACAAGTTCTTCAATGTCTTGCTCCTCATCATCAGTCGTGGGCTCATCTTCATCTTCATCGCTCCACGTCGCCTTCATGGCTTTCAGCTTCTTGCCCTTGACGATCTTCCCTTTCTTCTTTTGGAGCTCGGGGCATTCTCCTCGCATGTGCCCCGCTTTCTTGCATTCATAACATATAATTTCGGCGGCCTTGGATGGTTCATTTCTTTGTCTTGGCTGCCTCTTTCCTTTCCTGAACTTCCCGCCAAACCGTCTTCTTTGGCACAGGAATTGTCTTACCTTCCTTGTCAGCATAGCAACTTCTTCATCGTCGGTGGTTCCCAACGATTCCTCTTGGCTCGAGACGCTCTCCGGGAGTGCTTTCAAAGCTATTGGCCTTTTCTTCTTCGGATCCTCTTCCATTCTCTTTATCACATTGATCTCATAGGTCATTAATGACCCTATGAGTGCATCCACGGTGAACATTGTCAAATCCTTTGAGTCCTCTATCACGGTCACCTTGGTGTCCCAGCTCGGTGACAGTGACCTCAACACCTTCCGTACCAATTCCTTGTTTTTGAACTATCTTCCGAGTGATTTCAGTCCATTGGTTATCTCCATAAGACGTGCGAACATCTGGGAGATATTTTCTTCATCCTTCATTTGAAACAGCTCGTAATCACGGGTCAGCATATTCGCCTTCATCTCCTTAACTTCTGTGGTACCCTCGTAGATAAGCTTGAGCTTATCCCACATTTCCTTTCCACTACTGCACATGAGACACGAGCATACTCGTTAGGGTGAATAGCACACTGAAGTATACTTAAAGCATTAAAGTTTACAGTGGCTTTCTTAATAGCATCATCATCCCACATGTCCTCATCAGGGTGTACAGCATACGAACCATTCCTAATAACAGTCCATATTTCATTACTTTGTGCGCGAAGAAATACAGTCATCATATTCTTCCAATAAGAATAATTACTGCCATCGAAGAAAGGTGGCCGTTGAATAGAATGCCCTTCGGGCATCATCCCCTTGTTGAGGTTGTTGGCCATTCCTAATAGATCACTCTAAAACAGCTAGGTTTCTAAAGAACAGAGCGAGGCTCTGATACCAATTGTAGGCCCGGTTAGGAGGCAATTGAGAGGGGGGTGAATTAATTGCCCACCCTTCTTCACAAATTTTAACACAATCCAGACAAACCACAGATATGAAAGACAAACCCAAAATGAAGCTTGATTGGAACGAATGAAATTAATGCAAGCAAGCTCTCACAACTTCCCAACGTAGAGATATACTCACTCGGAGAGCAATATATGAAAAGACAGTTGAGTAAGCTCTCGTCTCACTGTCTCACACTCGTATAGTGAATAGAAAAATAAATATCAACAACCACAAGATAAGCAAACCACCGGACAGTGATTTTTAGGTGGTTCGGACGCACCAGGTGTCGTCCTACGTCCACCCCTCTCACCTCGAGAGGATTTCACTATCAACGCTGTGCGATGGCAGCAACCACACACACGGGCTTGACGGCCCACACACGTGGGTTCTCGCACGACGACGAGACACCCCACACACACACTCAGAGCAAGCTCTGAAATCGTCTAAAGATGAAAAATAGAATGAGAAATAGAAGCCCAGTTCAGAGAATACCGATCTAAGCACAAAATGACTAGGAAAATGATAAACAAGATGATCTCCCCACAAATCCTTAAACAAGCTAGGAGAATAACGAAGGTAGCACTTAGAACAAAGAAACTGAGCGTTAGATGAAGCCGGTGTAGAGGATGTAGTCGCCCGAAGCTCCGAATGAAGAGGATGTAGACCGTGGCCTCCAAATCTTGGCTCAGGCTCTATGGAGGACGACTTGGCACAGCTCTCCTTCACCTCCAGCAAATGGGAAGCACCTTCTTCTCCTGCAAGGCAAAAATCCCACGTTAGAAGCTCACTTGGTTGAGTTCGATCGGAAGAGGGGGCGGCTATGTATACCAAGGGGATTGAAGCCCCAAAGGACTTAAGCCCTTCCCAAACCCCCTTCATAGCACATACTAAGTGTACTGGATGCCCTAAGACCATTAGGGTAAATAAGCAAGCCAAATGGAACCTCCATTAAAGGGTTCGAAACATATCCGGAAAACCCGTTCGAACGTTCAGAAAAAGTGTCGACTCATAGAGTCGACTCTTTTTCGTGAATGTTCTGCCAGAACATATATAAAAACATAACCGTGAAACAAGTGTCGACCTATGGGGTCGACACTTTTTACCAAGTATTCTGGCCTGTGAAAAATCATAACATTTGTGGTGAAAAGTGTCAACTTCTGAGGTCGACACTTTTTCACGGAGGTTCTGATTTCACAGAATTTGAAGAACTTACCTGAAAGTGTCGACTTACGAAGTCGACACTTTTTCCCGTGAGTTCTGCCTTTGCAAAATTAACAGAACCCTGGTGAAAGTGTCGACTTCATGGGTCGACACTTTCTGTCAGCGTCCTTACATACAACGTAAGGCAGAAGCTGTGGAAATAAGTGTCGACTCCATAGGTCGACACTTTTACTGACAGCAGAAAAACATTAGTAAATACAATTGAAAGCTCCACATTTCATAAACATGTATCAAGACTGAACAATGGAGTTCATAAAACTCATATTTACATGGCGAAGCATGATTTCTACCAGATCAGTCCATTCACACTAAGATCCATTTAGACATCTATTCATACCTTGGCCTTGAGTGATTGAGTGAAAGACTCCACAAATAACCTGCATTATCAATTTGCCATTCAACTCAACATCTCAAGTTAACAAATGAAACTTTCACAATCACCTCATACCAAATTACACATTCAGAGCAACCATTCATTTTCTGACAAATCAATTTACTTTTTTATTCACTTGACTTAATTCCAACATTTAAGTCCAAGCAACAGTTACTCACTCAACATTCAATTAAGTTAGTTCAAACCAAAGCTACTCATTCAAGATTTAGAATTTGAAATTCATTCGACATTCAAGCTTCCTCTTTAACACAACTCAATTGATTGAACAAAGAAATAATTGCAAAGCCTACATTTATCAAGCATCAATAATTGCAACTCATCATCCAACTCCATCATTCATCAAATCTCAATTAAATCAAATCACAACAATCTTCGTCAAATTCAGGACATTTTCTATCAAGATCTTTGTCAAAACAGACAGGGGCACAACAACCAACAGCGACAACAACAGCACCTGCAGAATCCTGGCTCCGCACTCAACACAGAACCATGGAACACAACTACAAGTTGGGTCACATCAAGGCACAATTACGGCTGAACACACGGTTAACATACACAAGCCATGCCACGAACAGCTCACCAACAAGGACCCACAACAACAACGACGACCATCTTGGGGAACGCATCTCGAGGACCATGATCACATCCTGAGAGCACGACATCCAAGAAAATTTACAGAGGAAGGGAAGGGTACTCAACTAGCAAACACGCCGACAGATTCCCCTAATCCTCACACATGCCAGTGCCAACAACCATAATGCCTCCAGCAATAGCACGGCAACCAACAGCATCAAGGCACACATAGCCAAGATGACAATACACCGAGGGAAACAAACCTCTCGACCGGCCAGAATCTCCCAATCGAATGATCCTCGACCAGTGGCTTATTAGCCCACACGCTTCCACTGCATGCTCAACACACGCACACGGGCATCAAGGACAACTCGACATCCGCATCTCAGCACACACTCAGCGTCATCGTAACATACGAAATTGCAATATAACATGCCTCGGGTACCGATCCAGCTAACAGTCGATCACAAGTCGCCAAAGTAGAAACCAAGAAGAGCACCAATTTTAGCACAAGCACAAAGGAACGCTAATCTCAGCTTATCCTCACGTCCTGAAACAATAATTGAACCTTTACAGCACAATAGCCGCCCAACACGGCACATCGAACACGGTGCACAACGGCCCCCAAACACAAAATCTGGGTCCCAAGCCAAGCAACCGTCGAACAAAGAGCATATCAGGCTCAGAATTAACACAGTCCACGCTTAAGTAGACACAGGACAAGGCTTCCCCAAGACAGCACTTCCAAGGCTTACCTCGAAAAGACACCACCAAGCAAGAGGAGAAGAATCAAGCTCGATCAACAGTAGTTCACCAGGAAGAAAAATCCTAGGTTCACTCCTGAGTTTGCTCGGGCATTCTTCCAAACAAGGCATCTAATCGAACACCTCGACACAAGCTTAACACCTCAGGGGCTGCACAAATCTCAAACTGGGACGACCAAAGCAACATAAGAATGTGCACGGCCATCACACCATCGAGAAAATCACCAGCCACCTGAACAAATTAAAGAAGCATCTCAAACACCGCACCACAGATTCATGCCTGTCGGCGAAATCTGCCAAGTACAGCATAACCGAGACAAACACCACGACAAAAAGAAAGCAGTCTGTCACATCCTGACGAGAGCAAAACCATCTCGCACCGTGCCAACACAGCACGCACAAGACCACAAACGGAAACAAAGCGATAAACAATCGCAAAACTGATGCCAACGCTAATGCCGACAGCTGGCCGTACTGGACCTTAAGGACTCTGAATACTGCAATATCTCTAATTCCCATGTACCTTACACACAACAGAGCTCTGATACCATCTGTGACGACCCAGGGTCCGGATACCAGGTAAACCCGATGACACTTGGATCCTGCGAGGCCTCCCAAGAGCGGTAAAGCTCCGAAGGGATAAAAGGAGTGTGTGTAGTACATTAAAATCCCAGATAAAGTAGTAAGCAATTAATATTTCATTGATCAGGTTTGCTAAAGTAGTAGAAATAAAATTACTTTTTCAATTAACAATTTAAATTAGCAGAGTCCAGTCCAAACTAAAGATAAATACAGCCCAACATAAAATAAAACGTACACTGAAGTCGGGGGAAGCCTGATGTAGGTAACGCTAGCAACTACGAACTGACGCACCGCGTCACGAACAACGAGGAAGAAGAAGACTACACCTGAAAAGCAGGGGTGAGTCTCGTGTCACTGGCTCAGTAGGGGTCACGCGGATCCCCACTGGAAACAACGTAGTAAGACGCTAAACAGCGCTAAACAGTAAAGCAGGAAAGAGCAGGAGCAACAGCAACAGCAGTGCTAAACTACAACAGTAAAGCTGTAAAAAGTAGGAGTAAGCAAGAGTAAGAACAGCTAAAGAAAGAGTAAAACCGTACTAACGAAAAATACAACTGTCGATCGAACCACGGCTCCCTAAGCTACTCCATACAGCAATAGAAAGGTGAACCCTAATCTCACAAAGTCAGGCGTTACCTATCCATCGACAAAGCACAAGCTTCATAGCTGAAGCCTACCAAAATAGGTAAAAAGCCCTATAAAAGACCTACACAGTCAAAGGCACACACATACATGACTGGATTTTCGTGCACGCTACACAAGACTGGACCGCAGGTGAAGTCAAGAACAGACCACCCGACAAGTCATGACAAACATGACGAGAACCAGTCACGCAATGATAAGCACGAGATGCAAGAGTCACTAGAGTCATGCGTCAAGTGACGGGAGCACCTCCTCACTAGAAGAACAGCCAGATGCGTCCACTGACGTCTTACACTGCGCCACAAGTATCTCTCACACACCAGAAACGGTGGTAACTGAGACATTCACAAACCCAAGTACGAGGAACAGTAGTACCAAGTACAAGGAGCAACATAACCACAGTAACGAGTGACTAGTCAGGGTCACACCCGTCGGCGCTCATCCAAACGCCCCTGACCACGTGTGCACACACAAGCTCAATACCTTGAGCCAGGCCTCTAGCTAACTTTCTTCCCCAGTAGGACGCTAATGTAAGGCAAGGGAGCCCACGGAAACTAGCTTACAAACCGTATATCGGGAACTGCCCCGCCACCACTTCGAGGTGGGCCGACACACTGGAGCGCGCGCGTCGTCAGGCTACGACTAGTGGAGGCTCACTAGACATACAGAGACTCCAAAATAGTAGTGCTGAAGTACGGACAGGCTAGACACGCACTATTGCACGTACTACGAAGAACCAGACACAGGGTAGCATACTAGACTACCACCGGACTCAGGACAGACAACTAGACCTGCCAACACAACGATCCTTAAGTCACAAGACTCGGGGTCAAAATCATCGTACATAGCAGTAACAAGCCGCCAATCAGCCTATTCCCTAAGCTACATCACGGTAAAACACTGATAAAGGAAATGACATAGGATCACCTGATCCATGCCTCCGCATAACACAAACCACAGAGACCTGAGGAATCACTAAGACTCTCAAAATATATGGACACGCAAACTGAGGTAAGGCAACACCTCAAGGCGTCCAACATCATCTCTCGATCCGTACCGGACCATCGAGACAACTACAAAGTCATATGTCAACCACTGGATCACACCGAGTTGACCAGACACTAATGATGACTCTGAAACAGTACGGAACACTACGGAATACATTGGCACTCCTCGGCCACCTCACAACATGGTCATCACCCTCATAGGACATCCAAGATATCCACGGGACTACGGGCAAGCCACAAGGTAAGGCCAAGATAGATGGAGGCCAAACAATAGGAAAACAGCACTCTGGGAAGTAAACAGTCATATGCCAGGCCGCTAGGTAAACCAAGCAGTCAGCTAATGAGCCGCTATCTCCACACAGAGAACTTAGACACTGGGCGGTCAAGAAAGAGCTGCACCACCACAACCGGCCTATAAACAAGCCGTCTCACTGAGTTAGGCGGTCCAGGGCATGGCCGCTTCACTCAGAGAATTAAAGGAATAAATTCCAAAACCACAAGGGTAAGCGGTCTATCGCAGGATCACGAGGGAGACAATAGCGGTCGTCCATATGACCGCTAGAATCGGTCAACTCCCGAACCGACATAAAACCAGTCAAACCCGCTGGCGGTCACTCATAGGATCGCCAGGGAGAAATAGCGGTCAATGCTAGGACCGCAAGCCCAACCGACTTAAAAATACCAAACCGACATAAATAATGGTTAGCGGTCATCTCTCAAACCGCCAGCCAAGCCTTAGCGGTCTATCGCACGACCGCGTTAGCCAAACCGACTTATTCAATCTCGTTAGCGGTCTATCGTACGCCCGCTATCAGAGATTAGCGGTCAATCACTTGACCGTGAACCACAAGAAACGGTCTATCGCGTGACCGCGAAGACCCGAACCGACCTACTATTCCAAAAAGCACAAACCGTCTCCCAAGGACCGCTAAAGATAGAAAACGGTCTTTGAAAGGACCGCTAAATCGCTACGGCAGGAAAAATAGAGGATCGGCCGAATCCGGCCATTCCACGCCCCGTTCGCTTCTAAACGAAGGGGAAACAACCCTAAACGCCATACAAGCCTTACACAGCTTGGAAGGGATCCAAACGACGCATAAAACATAAGAAGCGGGCAATTCCTCCGAATTGACCCAAATTGAGTCACATGGGTTCCCGGGCTCACACCGGTCCCAAATGACCACCAATCGCCACAAAACCAGCGGAAATGGAATGCTGACACGCCAGGGTTCCAACAAAACTGATCTAGCAAGAAATTGTCGCCGAAAGAGGCGAACCCGTCTCACTCCCCCCGAACATGCTTTCACCCAAAACTAGGCTAAACCCGCTCGTTCTCGCACCGGACAGCTCGAAATCGTGGGAGAACGCAGAAGAAGGGTAGGGCGTCCATCTCCTTACCTCCACCGAAGTTCTAACGCGCCGAAGTGACTAAACCATGCCGAAAACCATCTCACGAGCTCAACCGTCAGCTTTGAATCCACCGAACGAGATCGTACAACGCCACGCCTCGATCGTCACGCCAGCACATTCCACAGCAGCTCCACGTCGTCGCCACCTCATCCCCGGGCCTCCTCCATCTGCAACCGGAGCAAAGGGGGCGAGAAGAGAGAGAACAGCGAGGGAGACAGTGAGAGATCGTGAGGGTGAGAGAGGAGAGAGAGACGGTTAAAAAGGAAAAGGAAATTATGAATTTCCTATTTTCGTAAAATCCAATTTTTGGCCCGAAAATACACTAATTCAGAAAAATACGAAAAAATAGTCTAAATGATCCTCGGAAAGAATGCAACGCAACTGTAGCGTCCTCGAGTCGATGAATTGAATAATAAACTCACCGCGGGGTTCCATAACTTGTACGAGAGAAAAATCCACGCGGATCGTAAAACACAACTCACGACCCACAAAAGCGATCCGAAACTCTCCGATAATGATCTGAAAGACTCAGGGTCTTACAACATGCGAAGCAACGTCACCCCGAAGTGCGCGCGGAAGCGACAACACCCCGTCACCCATTGTGGGGGCGAAGGTCCTGAGGACGAGCCTACAAGGGAATCCCACCAATCCAAGGGCCGCCACGACCTCGTCACCAAGATGTGGACTTCCTTTCTTTTCTTATTGCCGTACAAGGCTTTTGATATCCACCTTCAAAGGGGAGAAACCGGAGAACACGCTATGACGAAGCGGATCCCCGGTGGCCCAAGGGTGGTTTAAGAATCCGGAATCGGAGGCTCAAGGAAACGAATATTGGCTTTCGATGGTTGGCAACCCGGGGCCACACTATTGGATGAGAGTGAGCTCCAGGCTAGTGGCCACCGTGATAAAAATCGCCAAATGGGTGGCTTGAAGAAAATAAAAGGGTTTCTCTTATCTTACTGTAGGAGGGGAAGTAAAAGAGGAGAAGAGCAAAATATAACATGCATATACATCACGTATAGATAGCTATATGCATATATAGATGTATGTATATGCCCGTCGGGGAGCCCACAGAATCCATGCAAAGAAAGGAAAGGGAGAATCAGCCATAAAAAGATCTCCTGGAGGAATATTTTGATTTCACCACAGAAGGTTACATGAATCAAGAGAAAACAAAAAATAGAAAGGGATGAGAATACATGAGCAAAAGAAAACAAAAGGGGTAGGGGCCCTCTCTCTCTTTCTCTCACCTCTCTCTCTTCTCTTCGTTCTTAGAGGGACGCAACTTCGGGGCTTCGGGGAGACTTCAGGAGTATGGGCGTCCAAAAACTTCCAACCCTCCAATGTTCCCCCTGGGGAGGGTTTATAGAGGCAGAGGGGAGCGTTCATCTTCAAAGGGAGAAGCCTCTTGGCATTCTCCCTTTCTTCTTCTTCTTCTTTTTTTAAAAAAAAACTTGATGCTGCCGTGCAAGCCGCTGCTCTGCTGCAGGCAACTTGTTGCCTTGCTGTCGAGTTCGGAGGATGCCACGAGCTGGAGGAGGCATGGAGAAAGGTGGAGTAGCGGAGAGTGTCACGCCCCTACGTGGAATATCGGGACCGGTAGTAGAAAACGCTAGTAAAGATAACATGCTAAGCTAAGAATTAATATAACATCATGAACAGAATAACTCCAAGTCTATTACAAATACCATCAAACTGACTAAAACATAATCAAGCATAATCTCTACTCGACTCCGTTACAATAACTAATCACAAGTTCTAAGGCATAGCTAGATGTAAAACAACTATAACAATCTCAACATAACGACTAGCTGATACACTCCAAGTCATCACTCTTGCCCATTCCCATCCATCTGTGAATCTTCCTCTGAGCTGCCTGGAAAGGGGGGAAAACAACTATATGAGCGAATGCTCAGTAGGTAACAACAGGCAAGTGTAAGTGATTAACCAATTAATTACATGTTTATATGAAACGGAAAGAAAAGAAATAACGATCGAATGAAACAACATAATAAAAGAAAGTGCTAAAGAATGGAATGGAATAACAATATGGCAGAATGATATAACTACAAGAATTACAAGTTAAGAACAATATATATAACAGGAAATTGTAGGAAATTGGCCAACAAGTAAGAATATAACCAAGTAGAACATGATTCAAGTAAGAGATCATTGTCATAGACATCACGCTAGTCATGCACTCGGTGCAATGCCTCACCATGTCATTACAAACTCCCATGGGCACAAGTACTTTTCGGGCGCTCTCCCCAGGACCAGACCGGGCCCCTATGATGCGTTGGCATTGATTTATTGGATCCAAGATCCCAAGTTCCGTCTAGACTTTAATCAAGTTAAAATGGCCAATTATAATCAAGTATAAACTTACCTCGGAACATCCCAAGGCTAAGCTAAAGAGATACTGTCCAGGAATTCAAATTATCAAGAACCAACATGTTCTTGGATTCAAAACCATAAAACACGGAGAAAACTAGTCTCTGGATGATATGCGGTTCCTACTGGACCGCTCAAGACTTGTGCGGTCGACACTAGGCCGCACTAACAGCAACTGGGCTGAAGTTTAGCCCTCGGGGGTCAAGGTTGAATGGCTGATAAAGGGCCGCTCTTCTATATGCACGGTAAGTATTGGGCCGCACAATACCAGAAGTTTACAAAATCGAGGACATGATATATGGTCCTGACAGAGCCGCTCATTAGTTGAACGGTCCATCATGGGCCGCCTATCAGATGCACGGGCCATATCTGGCCGCACAACACAGGGCCTAACAATAATCTAGAAATTCACCCAAGTGAGCTCCCGGGCTGCCATAGGCAGGGTGGAACTGAACCAGAGTCCAGCCCACTGTCTGCTGGTCGGCCTAGGGTCTATTGGGCTGATCAAATCAGGAATTGGCCGAAGATGGATCAAGGATAATCGGCCAAGACTAATTGGCATAAGCCAGGGATGAACGGTCTCCACTGGCCCGTTCATGGCTACATGTGGTTCACAAATGGCCGCTCAAGTCTCTGTTAGTCCAATTCGGACTAACTCAAATCAAATCGGTTCGATTGAGTCCAATTCAATTCTAGGGGATAATATGGTTCAAGATTAACGGTTATAGCAAGTGTAAACCTAATAGCCATTTCAATTATAAAGGATGCACAATTAAAATTGACATTCATTGGAAAGATGAATCAAGATCAAGCTCAAATTAAATAAATCAGCAAGAATTATTTACTATCATGAATTACAGTTTATTAGGTGTGTTGCTAACATGCCATTAACCACTAATCTACTAACATAACATGTTGTAATGACAATTAATTTGTTATGTTACAGATGTGCGGTCGGTTCTGGATCTTACATTGCCATATACGGTCACAGACAGGCCGCACATGCCCCTTCTGGTCCGAAGGCCTGCTGGAGATGGACGGTCGGTAGGGTGCCATTGGAAGGGATGTGCGGTCTGGAACTGGCCGCAGGACAGACATGCGGTTGGTATCCGGCCGCACGTACCAGGGAAACGATCAGATATAGAAACATATAAACGGTAAAGAGTGGGCCGCCTGTCTTGGATGTGCGGTCTATCGTGTGGCCGCAGAAGGCCAGACAAGTCGCTGCCCCTTCGCCTTGCCCGACTCCGGCGAGGTTTCTAGGGTCAGAACTAAAACATGAAATTCGCATGATATAAAGTATGGAATTTGGGGCTTTTACTATCAAAAGAAAGAGCACGAAAAACTCTACAAGATGCATGAATCAATTTTATGTTTACAGCCTGAAATTACTACTTAATCGAAAGGGAACAATTATAACCCTAGTTCTGACATGCTTCTACTAAAACTAAAAATTCTCGTAGCACACTTGATAAAATTTAGGGCTTTCTATATCAATGAAAAGCTGACACGATGATGCTTCCAACCATATATTATTTGTAGGGTTTGGCTTGCTATCACCTACCTGAATCGGATGAAGAAGTAAGGAGAAAGAAAACCAAAGACGCTGATACACGCAGCCACTAATCGCTGGAGATCTCCCTCGATCTAACTCTTCTGCAGCCGCCGCTGGTTCTAAACGATTCTAGGGTTAGAGAGCTTCATTTTAATAGGTCATACACCTTCTAGAGGGTTCTATGCGCGGAGTATTCGTCCGCACAAGTCGGGTTGATGTGAACGCCGCCGTAATAGTTGACTCGATCCAAACTCCACCGAATGCATCTCCTAGGGTTAGGGTTTCGAGAGATTAAGAGAGGGTAAATGATCCTCTCATCTTGGCCTTTCATTTGCCACCGATTTGGACTCAATTGATGGAGTATTGGGCTCGAATTTGGCGTTTCAAGGTATAGTTAACTAAGTGTTCAATTTGGGCTTAATCCACTAATTCGGCCTACTTACAGATTTTATTTGGGTTGGCCACAGAAGACAAGTTTGTTAAACGTGTTATCCTCTACAAGAATATAATTTTTATAGATTTTTATAAAATGGTCGAAATCTAGCTTATTCTATTTATTAAGAAATTTCTAATTAAGAAGTTTCTAATTAATTTCTAATTAATGTCTTGAAAAATTGGGGTATTATACTCTCCCCCACTTAAGGAATTTGGTCCTCCAAATTCAATGCACTTAATAATAAAAAGAGGGAGTGAGACAGCTCACCTAGAATAAGTCAGGGTACTGTCTCCGCATAGTATCTTCTGACTCCCAAGTAGCTTCTTCAGTTCCACGCCGACTCCACTGCACTTTAACCATCGGTATGGAACGATTCCTGAGTTGATGTTGCTTCCGATCCGGAATCTTGATCGGTCTTTCTTCATAAGTCAGATCTTCCTTTAATTCGAAGTCCACATGCTGAATAATGTGAGTGGGATCATACACATATTTCCGTAACATAGACACATGGAAAATATTGTGTACTCCAGATAACTGAGGTGGTAGTGCCAAATGGTAAGCAAACTCCCCTACTCTTTCTAGAATCTCGAATGGACCAATGTATTTTGGACTCAGTTTGCCCCGAATACCAAATCTTCGAATTCCTCTTATAGGAGAAACCTTTAAAAACACATGCTCACCAACCTGAAATTCCAAAGCTCTCCTCCTGGTGTCGGCATAACTCTTCTGTCTTGATTGTGCTACTTGCAACCGATCTCTGATAATACGGATGTTCTTGGACGATTTAGAAATGAGATCTGGTCCAAGCCATTGCTTCTCACCCACCTCGTCCCAACATAACGGGGATCGACAGCTTCTACCATACAAAGCTTCAAATGGAGCCATCTGAATGTTGGACTGGTAACTGTTGTTGTAAGCGAATTCAACTAATGCCAAGTGATCACTCCAACTACCTCCAAAGTCAATCATGCAGGCTCTAAGTATATCTTCCACTATTTGGTTGGTCCTTTCAGTCTGTCCGTATGTTTGTGGATGGAAAGCAGTACTGAAATTCAGACGAGTTCCCAAGGACTCTTGCAATCCTTTCCAAAAATAAGAAGTGAACCTAGGGTCTCTATCAGACATAATGCTGACTGGTATACCATGTAGTCTTACCACTTCCTTCATATGCAAAGCAGCCAAAACATCAACTGTCCATTTAGACTTAATAGATAAGAAATGAGCCGACTTTGTCAATCTGTCGACAATCACCCATATTGCGTCAAATCCACTATGAGTCCTAGGTAGACCCATAATGAAATCCATGCCAATACTCTTCCACTTCCATTGGGGTATATCAAGGGGTTTCAATTTCCCTGCTGGTCTAAAATGCTCGGTCTTGACTTGCTGACAAACTAAGCATCTACTTACGAAGTCCGCAACTTCCCTTTTCATATTCGGCCACCAAAAAGATCTTTTCAAATCCTTGAACATTTTAGTACCTCCAGGATGAATGGTGTATCTAGATCTATGAGCTTCCTCGAGGATCTTACTCTTTATCTCAGCTACATCAGGTACACAAGTTCTTCCCTGAAATAACAATCTTCCATCATCAGCCATCATGAAGTCAGGTCTGCTACTCAAGCTTCCCTTGATCTCTACCAACTATGGGTCATCATCTTACAGGGACTTGATTTCCATCAATAATTCAAGCTTAAGTTGAATCTGAGAAATCATAACCCGATCCTTGTCAACATTAAGATCCAAACTAGCTTACTGCTCCAACAATTTCCACTCTTGTAACATGAGGCTTGACAACTTAGCTATAGGCTTGCGGCTTAAGGCATCTGCCACAACATTACCTTTTCTAGGATGATACTCAATGGAGAAATCGAAATCCTTCAAATACTCCAGCCATCTTCGCTGCCTCATATTGAGTTCCTTCTGAGAAAACAAGTATTTCAAGCTCTTCTGATCTGAAAACACCGTAAATACTTCTCCATACAAGTAGTGCCTCCATATCTTCAAGGCGAACACCACTGCTGCTAGCTCCAAATCATGAACATGATAATTCTCTTCATGCTTCCTCAATTGCCTAGAAGAATAGGCTATCACTTTCCCGTGCTACATGAGTACACACCCTAAACCAATACCTGAAGAATCAATGTGTATCACAAAACCTCCTTCTCCAAAAGGTAAAGCCAAAACAGGTGCAGTAGTCAAATATTCTTTCAAGGTCTGAAAGCTTCGCTCGCAATCTTCTGACCAATAAAATTTGATCTCCTTGCGGGTTAATCTTGTCAGAGGTACCGCAATCTTGGAGAAATCTTGAATAAACCTTCGGCAGTAACCTGCTAGGCCTATTAAACTTCTCACTTCATTCACATTAGTAGGCTTAGCCCAATTCTTTACTGTCTCTACCTTCGAAGGATCAGCAGAAATACCTTCTTTTGTGATGATATGCCCTAGAAAGGACACCTCTTGCAGTCAGAAATCACACTTACTAAACTTGACATATAACTGATGATCTCTCAATAGTTGCAATGCCATCCTCAAATGTTCAGCATGCTCCTCCTCACTCTTAGAATAAATCAAGATGTCATCAATGAACACCACGACCCATTGATCAAGATAGGGCCGAAACACATCGTTCATCAACTGCATGAAAGCTGCAGGTGCATTCGTTAGCCCAAAAGGTATTACTACAAATTCGAAATGCCCATACCTGCTGCGGAAGGATGTTTTATAGATATCCTCCTCCTTAATTTGTAACTGATGATATCCAGATCGAAGGTCGATCTTAGAAAAATACTGAGCTCCTACTATCTGATCAAATAACTCATCAATCCTTGGCAATAGATATCTGTTCTTGATAGTCAATTGGTTCAATTGCCGATAATCGATGCACAACCTCATCGAACCATCCTTCTTCCGGACGAATAATACAGAGGCTCCCCACGGGGAAGTACTTGGATGAATGAACCCTTTCTCGAGCAATTCCATCAACTGCTGTTTTAGTTCCCTTAGCTCCGCAGGAGACATACGATAAGGAGCTTTGGAAATAGGGGTCACACTAGGAATTAGATCAATAGAAAAGATAACTTTCCTTTTAGGAAGAAGTCCTGGTAGTTCCTCAAGAAAGACTTCTGAAAAATCTCGGACGACAGAAAAATCCTCGATCTCAATCTTCTGCTCAGGGGTCACAAAAATAAAGGCTAGAATAGCCTTACATCCACTCCTCATCAGCTTATCAGCTTGAAGAGCCGAAATAAGTGGAACAGACTTATGGTGTCTAATTCCTATAAAAGAAAGTCCAGGGTGTCTAGGGAAAGACATAGAACTAGATCTGCACTGAACATTAGCCTCATACTTAGCCAACCAAACTGCTCCTAGGATTACATCATAATTCTTCATGTCCATACAAACTAAATCAGCTGGCAGGTTTTGTTCATTGATCATGACCTTACTAGAAGGATAGAAATACTTAATTACTGATCCGGAACCAATAGTAGTTGAAATCTCTAACGGAGAATTCATCAAAACTGGCTTTACAGCTAAAGACTTCGCAAATCTCCGAGAAATAAAAGAATGAGTGGCACCAGTATCAAAAAGAACAAAAGCTGATTTATCATGTATAATAAGAGTACCTTCTACAAGTCCACCCTCCTCGGCGGGTCCTGTCTCGTCTTCTTGTAGAGCCTGGAGCTTGCCTTGCTGCTTCTTGATTCCTTGCGGTTTCACCGAGGTAGCTCGCTCAGATAAAAAGGGACACTCGGGAATACGGTGGTCCCTACTGTGGTGCGGACACACGCCACTATACACGCCAGTGGACGAGGACATGGCGGGACCCGGATAGCTCGCAGAGGACGTGGACGCATCGGCCGAGCCTTCACCTTCATTTCCCATTTATTTGGCTTTACTAGGCCCTATTTGGAACTTATGGATGATTAATGAGTTGTAATAAGGATAATGGGCCTATGGTCTTGTAATGGGCTAGGATAGTATTGGGCTTGACTAATGGGCCTTTAAATGGGCCAAGCCCATGGGCTAGGTATGAATGGGTCAAATGGGTTAACCATTGTGAATGGGCCAAGGTGTGAAAAGGTCCATGAGTCTAGTGGCTAGGTGTGAATAGGGATCATAATGTGAACATGGATCTAATGTGAATGGGTCACCAATGTAAAATGGGGTTATGTGCTATGTGTGAAAGAGGATTAAGGAGTAGTGGATTGTGGGCTTCTAGAAAGGGCGCCCCCCCCCCCTCTCTTGGTCCAAGAGGATGGCTGCCACCTACCATGCTTGTCCCCCTCCCCTTTGAATTTCAAAGGTAGGTGAGTCTATGTCTCCTTGTCCCCCTCTCCCCCTCTCATTGTCAAAGGGGCGCAGCCCCCTGTCCCTCTCCTTGATCCCACAAATGTATCACCCCCTACTCCTTGCCAATTCCTATATAAACATGTGTATAGTGCTAGGGAAGAAGTTAATGAAAATTTTGTGAGAGAAAATTGCATAGAGAGAGTGATTCTCTTGTTTCCCCCTTGGGTGTGAAGCCCTACCCAATCTTGTGACGGGATTGAATCTGAGCATGTGACTCGCCCCTATATCCTCCCCATCCCCTTTTCATATGGTTCCACGAAAATTATCCGTGATACTTCATCGAGTCAGTAATATTTCAGAGGTGGTTTCGCATAGATCGGAGTTCCGGATCGCCGGCAGTAATTCTTTTCGTGACGGCGCGCAAATCTGCCCGAGCCTGCTGTCCAGATCTGAAGTTTACTGATTCTAAATTTCCCAAGATCTCCTCTCAAGCCATTAGGAGCTGCCTTTTAGGGTGATCGTAGGATTTTGAGTCCTCTTCGCGTTGCCGCTGATCTCGTCTCAATCCGAGATCTGTACTGAACGTGGCGACGATTCTCGTGGGATTGCGCAAGCTGATCTGTGCAGGCCCGACTCAGCACCAGAGCCGACTTCCCCAGTCTCCCTACCTCATCCCATGCAGATCTATGCAAGCGCTTTGGTCTGCGTCTTCCTATAGATGTTGCCGACGAGCTCCCACAAAAGGCGCCTCGTTCCGACATCGGCAACCAATTTACCCATAATTATTTGTCTTCTTGTGCAGTTCTGAGTGCACAAAACTAGAAGCTGAGAAGAGTTGCTGCTGCGCCCAGATCTGAAAAGATCTTATTGCGCCCTTCGGAGCAGACGATCCTCATTCTGTCGCCGACGTTCTCCAACAAACAGAACTCCAATCGGGCATCGGATCTTGGCGCCCCGGCCTTCGCAAGTTCGCTATGCAGGGTGATCAACGTGGGTAGAACCGAGTCGACTTCCATTCGGCACACCCGATCAGCTCCGACTCGCTTCCCTCGCCTCCTGCGGATCATAGGTCTAGGCTTCTTATCTTCAATATTCGGCATCTTGCCCTTCCACGAACCAGACCCGCTAATGGGCCTCTTCCTGCCCTAACCAGGCTTGATACTCCCAGAACCCATATGGTGTTGTTCAATCTTAACACTCTTCCCACGGATTCTCTCCGTCATTTCTAAAGTATCTTCCAACACTTGAGCCTTTCTCATGTTGTGCCCCTGGCCCCTGTGGCTTGTGGTTTTGATGATTGGCTTTAGGGGTTTGTGATGATTGGTTTTAATGTGAGTTAATCACTGTGAGTCACCATATTTTTATTCAGTCATTCTTATATTCAGTCTGTCTTTCAAATGTTCATTCAGTCTTTCATATGTTCAGTCAGTTCATCTGCTTACATTGTGAGTCATTGCATTTGAAATTCAGATTGTTCAATCTGCTGCATAAAGCATTCATATGCATTTATAGAGTCTGCACATTTGCATCAGGCAGCAAGTGTGTACAACGCCCTGTGTAGGCACGACAAGTCTATACACTGGTTGCACATTGCACAGCTGCAGGCACTTCTAAGTCTACACATCGTGTAGCGTGCTGGCATAGTCTGTACACTCATCTGTCTGCATGTGTCACCAAGTCCACACATTGCATCATGTGTTTCTTCATGAAGTCTATACATTGGCATGCTGCATCTTAGGCAAGTCTATACATCGCCTTCAGACTTTCAAGTCTATACATTCCATGATCTTCCAAGTATGTACATCCACAGTGTGACTTCAAAGTCTGAACATTGTCTCACTCCGTCAAAGTCCATACATTTGTCTTCTCTTCAAAGTCAGTACATTGGCGTTGGGCATCAAAGTATATACATCGCCTTCTGCAAGCTTTATTGCAAGTCTGTACATCGGTTTGATATCAACAAATCTGTACATTGGGTTCAACTCTCCAAGTCTGTACAGCCACATTCAATAGGTAAAGTCTATACATTCTTCAGCTGGAACTGTGCAAGTCTGTACATCGTTACTTGTCAAAGTTTGTACATTGGCATCTGTTCCTACGTTGCACTTCTAAGTCTGCACATTGGGTTCTTTACCTACGTTCATCTTTGAAGTCTGAACATTGGAAGTTTTACCTACGGTGCACTTCAAAGTCTATACACTCGTTGTCTTCCATTGTTTCAAGTCTGTACAGCCTTTCCATTGGAAAGTCTATACATTGGTCGCTGAATGATCTTCAAGTCTATACAGACCTTGACTCGCTCAAGTCTGTACATCGGCCTGCTATCTTTGACAAAGTCTTCACATCGCGAAGTCTATACACTCAACTCCTTCACACTTCAACAAAGTCTGTACAGCGGCTGTCTTCACATAGGAAGTATGTACAGCCATTCACCTTGTGAAGTCTAGACATTTGATGTGCATGGTCTTGAAGCATTTAGGAAGTCTGTACTTTGGTCTGCTTTGCATTGCATGAAGTATGTACATTGCACAGCCTGCATCAAATCCAAGTAGGTACATCGTCTGTTCATGAAGTATATACATTGCTACAGTAACGCAAGTTTATACATAGTCTGTCTCATGCATTGTCTTAGGCCAAGTCTATACAGTGATTGTCTCATTCAGCGTCTCATATGCACATTTGAGTCAAAGTCTGTACAGCCTAAGTCTGTACACTAAGGACGCTTGTTAGCCTTCAAGGTCTATACATTGTCTACAGTGCATCCAGCAAGTCTATTCATTGGAGTGTCTTGTTCAGCGTCTCATGGCAAAGTCTGCACATTCCATTGTTCATCACCTGCCTTGTTCACTGCGTCGACGCTGACACTAGATGCGTTGACGCATTGGCCAGTTGCCAAGGGTGTGAGCATCTCGTTTGAGGAGCTGAGGTGACGCTGCACGTTGGAAGCGTTGACGCCTTGGGCTGATGTCCAAAAGTCTTTTGATCAACATCAAGTCTGTACATCATGTAGCCTGTACTTTGGTCTTTGTCTTGAACAGAAGGTCTAAGTCTACACACTCTCCTGTTCTGTTAATGCATTCGTCCTCACAAGTATATACATTGCTTTTGCTATATCTGCTAAAGTCTTCAAGTCTATACACTCTCTCATTGTACATACTTACTCACTTGCTGTTCTTCAAAGTATGCACGTCGCATAGCTTCACATATTTGAAGTCCATACATTGGGGAGTTTGTACATTGCTGTCTGCCTACAACGTAGAGTCTGTACATTGCATGCTCGCTGCATCATCAAGTCTATACACTTGCTAGATTGATTTCAAAGTCTATACAATGCTTTGCATTCACAGAGTCTGTACAGGGTGTTTGGACTTAAACTGATGACTTATCCGATGCTATCTCTGACAGGGATTCTTACCGAGATTGATGACCTGGCTCGTGATCCCAGGAGGATGAGGTATGCAGATGCTGACACGTGGATGAAGCTGCCTCGGTTCTGGCGAATTCCTTGGGCGGGAAAACGTGGAAGCCACGCGCCCAGGAGCTGCTACTGCTGTTGCTATATATATGAGCCTTCTTCCACTAAAGAAGGTTGATCGAAGATCAAAAAGAAAAGGAGCAAAGTCTATACATCCAGTCTGAGTGCAGCAGAGAGGATTCGATCCAGAGAAGAGAAGAGATAGAGAGAGAGCCTGTGAAAGAAGAAGAAAAGAAAGAGAAGAAGAGCAGAAGGAGAAGAAGAGTAAGAGAGAGTTAGAGAGCTCGTGAGGGTTAAGAGAATAAGAAAGTGAGAGAGAAGAGAAGAGGAAGAAGAAGCTTCATCTGAAGACTAGTTCCTACTGGACCGTGGATCAGATCCAGGCCAGTCAGCTCCGTTGAGAGCCACATCTGTGTTTTCATCTTTACAGCCTTCTGATTGCTGTGTTATTTTCGTTTATTGTTTTCCTTTGTTTTCTGATTACCTTTGTACTTCCGATCCTCTGGACTGAGGTCGGGTCCCTCCTGGTCTGGAGGAAGAGAGGTCTGCGACCTCTAGTTTCCAAGTGGCTGGGAGTCACTTGGGTGTCCCTCCGGTTGGGAGGAAGAGGGGAGGCTGTTCCCCTGGTCAAGCTGTGTGGCAGCAACTGTTTGCAGACTGAGTCTGCTTGGCTCTAGCGTTTGCTAGTGAAGCCTCACTCCGGTTGGGAGTGAGGGGTGGATGTAGGTCTGGAGGACCGAACCACCTAAAAATCCCTTGTGCAGTGATCTGATTGTTTGCTTTGCTTCCGCTAGATGCTTGAATAGGCGCGCTCCAAGTGTTTGTATTTGAGTTGAATCGAATTGGTTCTATTCTGTGTCTATCTCTAGCATCCAAGTTTTTATTTGGCCATTATTCATAGAGGGATACATTCACCCCCCCCCCTCTGTATCCGGGCCTAGCACCCTAACAGTTGGTATCAGAGCAGGTGTCTGCATACAAGGTCCAGCGACCTGCAGATCGATCTTGCAGTCTTAGGTGCTAATTTGTTTTAGTGCATCAATATTTTTGTTGCATTAAATCTATCGGCTATCTGTTTCAATGGCTTGTCCACCCGTCTTTAGTGGTTCTGACTTCAACCAGTGGCACAGTGTTTTACGTAGTTATGTTAAATCTGTTGATCCAGACCTGTGGAAAGTGATTTTACATGGTCCTCATGAATTACCAAAGAAAAGGTCCAAATGGACTGACAGTCACGAATCAATGTATGAGGAGAATCAGACAGCTATAAATCTGATGAAAGCAGCCACTGACAAAGCCTTTCACTCATGTTTCCTTGATTGCAGATCTGCAAGGGATATGTTAGAGATGATGAAGAGAGCCGGGAAAGGAAATCAAACAAGCTGCATGATGGCCAATAGAAGAAATCAAAGTGGCAGCGATCAAGGCAGCAATCAAATTGAAGAAGATGATGATGATGAGGTAAATCTCTTCGAGAATTTTTCTCTAGAAGATTGGGAGAATGCATATGCTGAATTATTTGAATCTCATGAACTGTTAAGAAAACAGTATAAAAAATTGAAGAAGGATACTGGTTTAGATAGTTCAAGCTCTCCTTGTAGAAATTGTGCTGAATTGAAAAATATTCATGATGCCTGTATGTCTGATTTTCAAATATTGAAGAAACAAGTCTCATTATTAAAAATTGAAAATCAAGATCATATAAATATGATATCTGAACTCACTGAAAAATTCGACTCAGATAATGATAATCAGACTCTTGTTGACTATCATGACCAGTATGGAAAATTGCTGAAAAACTTTGAAAGTGTGAACTCAGATTTAAACAAGCTGAAATCTGAAAATGATTCTCTGAGAATACCTGCTAATAAAAATGATAAAAAATTTGAGAAACTTGAGCAGGAGAAAAACTTGCTTGCTGAAAAACTTGAAGCCATCAAATCTGTGAATGTGGAATTACAGAAAAACATTGAAAAGAAGGAAAAAGATTTGAAGGAATTCAAGGCTGGAAGAAAACTTGAAACTAATTCAGAAGATCAGCTTCTAATAAATGAATTAGTTCAGAATGACAAACTTAAGCAAGAAAATGAAAAATTGAAAATGCTGAACTCCACTATGTCTGAGAGACTTCTAGCTTTAGAAAGAGGTAAAAGTGTTTGCTTTGAAGATTCTGATAAACTGAGCAATCTGGAAAATGAAATTGAGAAATATAAAACTGCTAACAAAGTTTTGAATGAAGCTATGAATTGCAGTGAGCAAGAGATTGCCAGTTATGAGTTACAAATCACCTCTTTAGAAAATGAAATCCAAGACTTAAAGAACTCTCTGTCAAAGTTTGTAAGTGGACAAGAAAATCTGGACAGGTTGTTAGGAGTTAAGGTCAATACTCAAAGGGGAGGGTTAGGCTACAACAATGTCAATAAAAAGGATTTTGAAAACAAGCTGACGACATCTTTTATCAAAGCATCAGATGTAGCCACCACCTCAGAAAATAAACAACCAAATATTCAGAAAAATCAGAAACAAACTGAAAAGTTGAAAAAGGTTGATGGATCCAAGCTGAAAACTGTTTTCATTAAAACCTCTGAACAGGAAAAGCTTTCTACTTCATCCCCAATTCAGTACAAGGCTAAGAAAACAGGAAAAGAGGATAAAAATCAGAAAAGGACTGTAAATCAGAAAATAAATGAAAAGGGTTCATCAGTGTTTGCTGATCACAGTCCTCACACACACTCACATGCATCTAAAAAGAAGATTATCTGTCATTACTGTCATAAAGCTGGACATCTGATGCATGAGTGTAAGTTGATGGAGAAGGATGATAAGAATGCTAGGAGATATCATGATAAAAATCCTTCATCTCAGAAAAGGAGAATTGAGTGCTTTCATTGTGGTAAACTAGGACACAAAATTTCACAATGCTGGTTTGTTAGTGATAAGAATAAATTTCATGCAAACGATCATGCTCTTAACAAGAACAAGTCTGTTCCAATAAACCAGCATATGACATACTTTAATTGTGGAAAATTGGGTCATAAGAGATTTGAATGCTGGCTGAATGCTGGTAAGAAAAGTTCTAATTCATGCTTTCACTGTGGCAAGATGGGCCACATTTCAGCCCACTGTTGGCATGCTCAGGGTAGACAATTCAATTCTAAAACTGTTAAACCCCCTGCAAATGGAAATGTTTTTGGAAGTAATGTTTTTAGAGGCAAGCACAATGAGTGCTTCAAATGTGGGAAGTATGGCCATACAGTCAAGGACTGTTGGCATATTCAGGGTAGAAATATGAATCTCAAACATGCTAAATTCCCTGTAAGACAATTTGCAAAACTTTCATGTTATAACTGTGGGAAGCCAGGTCACAGGGCTGCAACCTGTTGGCTGGCAGGATATCAAAACCAAACTGGTTTTGGCAAACAGAATTTTTATTCTGTTAACAAAAAATCTCATGCTTATGCACATAGAATTCATGCTAACAAGAATGTGCATAAATCTGATCTGAAAACTGCTCCTAGAAATGTGCTGAGAAAACCTGCTAGGAGTAATACTATTTTGTCATGACCCAAGACTTCTTGGGCACCTGTTTGTGTAAAATAACATTGCTATGCAGGTGTGCCTTGGGACTGGAATAAAAAGGGGTAATGATCCAAGGCACTCAAGAAGAAAATCCCATACTGAACTTTTCAGGTAAACTTCCTGCTCCTCTTGCTTTTAGTTTTAATGCATAGCAAGTTAAATCTGTTTTTGCATTTTCATTCATCATCTGCCATGTGCATTATTTTCTGATCATGCATTTGCTAAGAGTTCTGTGCAAATATCAGATTAAAAGGGTTGTTTGTATCTGATACATACATAGGCTAATTGCAATTGCTTGATAATTGTGTTATGCATAAACTCTGAAAACAAATTGCATTTCGAATTTTCTGAAAAATCTGAACTGCTTATGAGTGTGACTTGAAACTTGTGTATTGCAATAGCTCACTGAAATTCTGAATTGCATATAGGACTACATGTTGAATAATTATGCATGACCTCAATGGTATATAAATGGTAAGGCACCAAAAGGCAGGGAGGTCTGTCTGGAGGTTCTTACTATGTGTGAGGTGGTCTATTAGACCAAGAGCTCCGCCTAGTACCATAGGTCATTTTGCTAGATAGGACAGTCTGAATGTGCATGAATCATTTGGTATCATATGTTCAGTTTTCAGTGCAAACATTGCATGTTTTCAGGGGGAGTTAGTTGCATATCCTTGCATAGCATTCAATGTGAGTCTTTGCATGTCCCTGCATACATATAGTGCATTGCATTTCCTTATATTGAAAATGCCAAAAAAAGAGTTTGAAGCATATTGTGAGGGGGAGTCAATGCATTGCATATAGGTTGTCAAATGCATACATGTGTCAGAACTCATTGCATATCCTCTCTTACTGATTTTGTTGACAAACCTTAATCATATTCTGAAAACTTTGAGCTTCACAATCTCTATTAACAATTGGTATTCCTCCTATCAATTGGTATCATTTGGGTTCAGAATTCCATCAATCCTTCATGAAGATTTCAATGGGCTATCTCGATCATAAATCTGAAAATTTTGAACTAGAAATCTTCTATTATACAGTTTTATGAATGTCTGAAATAACTCATGTGGTTTAAGTTTAATGTTCATGGAGTTTGACTTTAAAATCTCTTAAAAAATATCTGAACCATGTTTAATAAACCTTAACCATTTGTTTCATGCTGTGTCTTGTGAAAAATTTCTGAAATCTGCACTTTTGAATACATGACTTTAATTGGTTAAGTACATGAAACTATTATTGATTTGAAGCAAATGAATGTCTCTGAAATGTCTAAAGGGTTATATCTGTCAGAGCAATGACATTGGTCACTGAGAAACACAAGTCCAAAGGACTGTGTCATGAGGTGCCTTAGTTAACTCTGCATAAAATTCATTGAAAATCAGGCAGAGCAATGGCATGCACACTGAGAAATACAACTCACTCATTAAAAAAATGATTTGTAGTGTGTCATGATGTGTAAATGCTAACTCTGTTCACATAAAGCATGACAGTTAGTCACACTAAGGGCTTAGGGATATTGGCCTCTAATCAAGGTATATCCTCTAGTTACAATGTGTGCACTGAACTAGAGTGCTCGTAAAACTTGTAGCAAGAAAATTGTTGAACAAATCGAAATATCTGAATATTGATGCTAAAATCAAATTGCTACAACCCTAGACAAAATAATATGACTTCATAATTGCTTGATTTCAATACTGATGCATGTAATTCCGAAAGAAGTCCATAAATTTGATTGTGTAAGAGAAAGGGAGTTTTATCAAGATAAATATGAGGGATTGGTTCATCTTTATTAAACCATGGTTTTAGATATCAATACAGAATTTTATTGATAAACTCTGCATACATCAAGTTTAAACCATGCTGTTCAATAAAGCTCATTCATAAGCCCTTATAATAGAAGACTTTGAAAACTTATGTTTTGGATTTATGAGATTGCTATCTCTCTGAAAATCTGACTGAAGTTATTGAGATTGAAGCTTCTTTGAAAATCTGCTACTTGAAACTTTTCTGATCAATATCATTGATTCATTGACCTGAACCTCTCCTTGTTATCCATCTCATAAGATTCCACTTATTGAGGGGGAGCTTCCATGTTCTATGCATCATGCTGCATAAAAACTCTTAAAGGGGGAGCATTGTGTTCTTGCATTCATATTTTTAGGGGGAGCTCTTGCATCTTGGTATCAAAGGGGGAGATTTTTACCAAAGGGGGAGAATTTTATTCAATCATTGCATGCTGTTTTACTTTCACTTCTCAAACTATTTTCTTTTTGATGAAGTCAAAGGGGGAGAATAGTTTGAGTCATCAGAATGACTTTCATAAGAATGTATTACATCATCAGAATGACTCACTGTGTATTGTTGACATCATCAAAAAGGGAGAGATTGTTGTGCCCCTGGCCCCTGTGGCTTGTGGTTTTGATGATTGGCTTTAGGGGTTTGTGATGATTGGTTTTAATGTGAGTTAATCACTGTGAGTCACCATGTTTTTATTCAGTCATTCTTATATTCAGTCTGTCTTTCAAATGTTCATTCAGTCTTTCATATGTTCAGTCAGTTCATCTGCTTACATTGTGAGTCATTGCATTTGAAATTCAGATTGTTCAATATGCTGCATAAAGCATTCATATGCATTTATAGAGTCTGCACATTTGCATCAGGCAGCAAGTGTGTACAACGCCCTGTGTAGGCACGACAAGTCTATACACTGGTTGCACATTGCACAGCTGCAGGCACTTCTAAGTCTACACATCGTGTAGCGTGCTGGCATAGTCTGTACACTCATCTGTCTGCATGTGTCACCAAGTCCACACATTGCATCATGTGTTTCTTCATCAAGTCTATACATTGGCATGCTGCATCTTAGGCAAGTCTATACATCGCCTTCAGACTTTCAAGTCTATACATTCCATGATCTTCCAAGTATGTACATCCACAGTGTGACTTCAAAGTCTGAACATTGTCTCACTCCGTCAAAGTCCATACATTTATCTTCTCTTCAAAGTCAGTACATTGGCGTTGGGCATCAAAGTATATACATCGCCTTCTGCAAGCTTTATTGCAAGTCTGTACATCGGTTTGATATCAACAAATCTGTACATTGGGTTCAACTCTCCAAGTCTGTACAGCCACATTCAATAGGTAAAGTCTATACATTCTTCAGCTGGAACTGTGCAAGTCTGTACATCGTTACTTGCCAAAGTTTGTACATTGGCATCTGTTCCTACGTTGCACTTCTAAGTCTGCACATTGGGTTCTTTACCTACGTTCATCTTTGAAGTCTGAACATTGAAAGTTTTACCTACGGTGCACTTCAAAGTCTATACACTCGTTGTCTTCCATTGTTTCAAGTCTGTACAGCCTTTCCATTGGAAAGTCTATACATTGGTCACTGAATGATCTTCAAGTCTATACAGACCTTGACTCGCTCAAGTCTGTACATCGGCCTGCTATCTTTGACAAAGTCTTCACATCGCGAAGTCTATACACTCAACTCCTTCACACTTCAACAAAGTCTGTACAGCGACTGTCTTCACATAGGAAGTATGTACAGCCGTTCACCTTGTGAAGTCTAGACATTTGATGTGCATGGTCTTGAAGCATTTAGGAAGTCTGTACTTTGGTCTGCTTTGCATTGCATGAAGTATGTACATTGCACAGCCTGCATCAAATCCAAGTAGGTACATCGTCTGTTCATGAAGTATATACATTGCTACAGTAACGCAAGTTTATACATAGTCCGTCTCATGCATTGTCTTAGGCCAAGTCTATACAGTGATTGTCTCATTCAGCGTCTCATATACAAATTTGAGTCAAAGTTTGTACAGCCCAAGTCTGTACACTAAGGACGCTTGTTAGCCTTCAAGGTCTATACATTGTCTACAGTGCATCCAGCAAGTCTATTCATTGGAGTGTCTTGTTCAGCGTCTCATGGCAAAGTCTGCACATTCCATTGTTCATCACCTGCCTTGTTCACTGCGTCGACGCTGACACTGGATGCGTTGACGCATTGGCCAGTTGCCAAGGGCGTGAGCATCTCGTTTGAGGAGCTGAGGCGACGCTGCACGTTGGAAGCGTTGACGCCTTGGGCTGATGTCCAAAAGTCTTTTGATCAACATCAAGTCTGTACATCATGTAGTCTGTACCTTGGTCTTTGTCTTGAACAGAAGGTCTAAGTCTACACACTCTCCTATTCTGTTAATGCATTCGTCCTCACAAGTATATACATTACTTTTGCTATATCTGCTAAAGTCTTCAAGTCTATACACTCTCTCATTGTACACACTTACTCACTTGCTGTTCTTCAAAGTATGCACATCGCATAGCTTCACATATTTGAAGTCCATACATTGGAGAGTTTGTACATTGCTGTCTGCCTGCAACGTAGAGTCTGTACATTGCATGCTCGCTGCATCATCAAGTCTATACACTTGCTAGATTGATTTCAAAGTCTATACAATGCTTTGCATTCACAGAGTCTGTACAGGGTGTTTGGACTTAAACTGATGACTTATCCGATGCTATCTCTGACAGGGATTCTTACCGAGATTGATGACCTGGCTCATGATCCCAGGAGGATGAGGTTTGCAGATGCTGACACGTGGATGAAGCTGCCTCGGTTCTGGCAAATTCCTTGGGCGGGAAAACGTGGAAGCCACGCGCCCAGGAGCTGCTACTGCTGCTGCTATATATATGAGCCTTCTTCCACTAAAGAAGGTTGATCGAAGATCAAAAAGAAAAGGAGCAAAGTCTATACATCCAGTCTGAGTGCAGCAGAGAGGATTCGATCCAGAGAAGAGAAGAGATAGAGAGAGAGCCTGCGAAAGAAGAAGAAAAGAAAGAGAAGAAGAGCAGAAGGAGAAGAAGAGTAAGAGAGAGTTAGAGAGCTCGTGAGGGTTAAGAGAATAAGAAAGTGAGAGAGAAGAGAAGAGGAAGAAGAAGCTTCATCTGAAGACTAGTTCCTACTGGACCGTGGATCAGATCCAGGCCAGTCAGCTCCGTTGAGAGCCACATCTGTGTTTTCATCTTTACAGCCTTCTGATTGCTGTGTTATTTTCGTTTATTGTTTTCCTTTATTTTCTGATTACCTTTGTACTTCCGATCCTCTGGACTGAGGTCGGGTCCCTCCTGGTCTGGAGGAAGAGAGGTCTGCGACCTCTAGTTTCCAAGTGGCTGGGAGTCACTTGGGTGTCCCTCCGGTTGGGAGGAAGAGGGGAGATTGTTCCCCTGGTCAAGCTGTGTGGCAGCAACTGTTTGCAGACTGAGTCTGCTTGTCTCTAGCGTTTGCTAGTGAAGCCTCACTCCGGTTGGGAGTGAGGGGTGGATGTAGGTCTGGAGGACCGAACCACCTAAAAATCCCTTGTGCAGTGATCTGATTGTTTGCTTTGCTTCCGCTAGATGCTTGAATAGGCGCGCTCCAAGTGTTTGTATTTGAGTTGAATCGAATTGGTTCTATTATGTGTCTATCTCTAGCATCCAAGTTTTTATTTTGCCATTATTCATAGAGGGATACATTCCCCCCCCCTCTGTATCCGGGCCTAGCACCCTAACATCTCACCATCTCGGAATAAGTTTGAATTTTTATTGGTGCCAACTGGTTGATATATTGTAGCTTCAGCCCATTAAGAAAGCGCTTAGCCTTCATCTTCTCGGTAGATATCAAGTGAGTAGCATAACGAGATAGCCGAGAGAACTGAGCTTCATATTCAGGTACGGAAAGATTTCGTTGCTTTAAAGCAGCAAACTCAGCCGCCTTCTTCTCTTGTACTCTATCATAAAAATATTTACCATTGAAGAATCCATCGAACTCTTCCCATGTGACTTGTTTATCACCAAGGGTAGCCTTCACTGCGTCCCACCATGTCCTCGCATCACGTTCAAGTTGAAAGGTCGACAAGAGGACACGTTCTTGATCGCTGCATTGCATCACTTCAAAAATCCTCTCTATCTCCTCAAGCCAGTGCTCGGCTTCATCAGGGTCAGTCGAGCCTCCAAATCGTGGGGGATTCATCCCATGAAAATTCCGATAAAGGTCGCCAGTGCCATAGTTTGCAGCTCCTCCTTGGGCCACTTGTTGCAAAGCCTAAGTAGGTCCTTGAACCGTACGCTGCAAGTTCCTCCATTCTACGCGTTCTCCTGTCATTGTAAAAGCCTACACGTGGAATAGGTTATGTTAGGTTCAATTAAGAATGGATAATCGTGCAATTAGATTATTAACTCAACCCCAGTCTTCTACCCAAATCTCACCAGTTTGGGTCCTTAGACTTATAACAAGGTTATAGGTCCTACGGTATCACTAAGGATCCTAGAACTTAGAGAACCTAGGAATATTAGAAAACCTAGGCTCTGATACCACCAAACTGTCACGCCCCGATGCGGAATATCGGGACCGGCAGTAGAAAACGCTAGTAAAGATAACATGCTAAGCTAAGAATTAATATAACGTCATGAACAGAATAACTCCAAGTCTATTACAAATACCATCAAACTGACTAAAACATAATCAAGCATAATCTCTACTCGACTCCGTTACAATAACTATCACAAGTTCTAAGGCATAGCTAGATGTAAAATAACTATAACAATCTCAACATAACGACTAGCTGATACACTCCAAATCATCACTCTTACCCATTCCCATCCATCTGTGAATCTTCACCTGAGCTGCCTGGAAAGGGGGGAAAACTACTATATGAGCGAACGCTCAGTAGGTAACAACAGGCAAGTGTAAGTGATTAACCAATTAATTACATATTTATATGAAACTGAAAGAAAAGAAATAACGATCGAATGAAACAACATAATAAAAGAAAGTGCTAAAGAATGGAATGGAATAACAATATGGCAGAATAATATAACTACAAGAATTACAAGTTAAGAACAATATATATAACAGGAAATTGCTCAACAAGTAAGAATATAACCAAGTAGAACACGATTTAAGTAAGAGATCATTGTCATACACATCACGCTAGTCATGCACTCGGTGCAATACCTCACCATGTCATTACAAACTCCCATGGGCACAAGTACTTTTCGGGCGCTCTCCCCAGGATCAGACTGGGCCCCTATGATGCGTTGGCATTGATTTATTGGATCCAAGATCCCAAGTTCCGTCTAGACTTTAATCAAGTTAAAATGGCAAATTATAATCAAGTATAAACTTACCTCAGAACATCCCAAGGCTAAGCTGAAGAGATACTATCCAGAATTTCTGTTCAGGAATTCAAATTATCAAGAACCAACATGTTCTTGGATTCAAAACCATAAAATACGGAGAAAACTAGTCTCTGGATGATATGCGGTTCCTACTGGACCGCTCAAGACTTGTGCGGTCGACACTGGGCCGCACTAACAGCAACTGGGCTAAAGTTTAGCCCTTGGGGGTCAAGGTTGAACGGCTGATAAAGGGCCGCTCTTCTATATGCACGGTAAGTATTGGACCGCACAATGCCAGAAGTTTACAAAATCGAGGACAGGATATATGGTCTTGACAGAGCCGCTCATTAGTTGAACGGTCCATCATGGGCCGCCTGTCAGATGTACGGGCCATATCTGGCCGCACAACACAGGGCCTAACAATAATCTAGAAATTCACCCAAGTGGGCTCCCGGGCTGCCATAGGCAGGGTGGAACTGAACCAGAGTCCAGCCCACTGTCTGTTGGTCGGCCTAGGGTCTACTGGGCTGATCAAATCAGGAATTGGCCGAAGATGGATCAAGGATAATCGGCCAAGACTAATTGGCATAAGCCAGGGATGAACGGTCTCCACTGGCCCGTTCATGGGTATATGCGGTTCACAAATGGCCGCTCAAGTCTCTGTTAGTCCAATTCGAACTAACTCAAATCACATCGGTTCGATTGAGTCCAATTCAATTCTAGGGGATAATATGGTTCAAGATTAACGGTTATAGCAAGTGTAAACCTAATAGCCATTTCAATTATAAAGGATGCACAATTAAAATTGACATTCATTGGAAAGATGAATCAAGATCAAGCTCAAATTAAATAAATCAGCAAGAATTATTTACTGTCATGAATTACAGTTTATTAGGTGTGTTGCTAACATGCCATTAACCACTAATCTACTAACATAACATGCTGTAATGACAATTAATCTGTTCTGTTACAGATGTGCGGTCGGTTCTGGACCTTACATCGCCATATACGGTCACATACAGGCTGCACATGCCCCTTCAGGTCCGAAGGCCTGCTGGAGATGGACGGTCGGTAGGGTGCCGTTGGAAGGGATGTGCAGTCTGGAACTGGCCGCAAGACAGACATGCGGTTGGTATCCGGCCGCACGTACCAGGGAAACGATCAGATATAGAAACATATAAATGGTAAAGAGTGGGCCGCCTGTCTTGGATGTGCGGTCTATCGTGTGGCCGCACAAGGCCAGACAGGTCGCTGCCCCTTCGCCTTGCCCGACTCCGGCGAGATTTCTAGGGTCAGAACTAAAACATGAAATTCGCACGATATAAAGCATGGAATTTGGGACTTTTACTATCAAAAGAAAGAGCACAAAAAACTCTACAAGATGCATGGATAAATTTTATGTTTACAGCCTGAAATTACTACTTAATCGAAAGAGAACAATTATAACCCTAGTTCTGACATGCTTCTACTAAAACCAAAAATTCTCGTAGCACACTTGATAAAATTTAGGGCTTTCTATATCAATGAAAAGCTGACACGATGATACTTCCAACCATATAATATTTGTAGGGTTTGGCTTGCTATCACCTACCTGAATCGGATGAAGAAGGAAGGAGAAAGAAAACCAAAGACACCGATACACGCAGCCACTAATCGCTGGAGATCTCTCTCGATCTAACTCCTCGGCAGCCGCCGTTGGTTCTAAATGATTCTAGGGTTAGAGAGATTTATTTTAATAGGTCATACACCTTCTGGAGGGTTCTATGTGCGGAGTATTCATCCACGCAAGTCGGGTTGATGTGAACGCCGCCGTAATAGGTGACTCGATCCAAACTCCGCCGAATGCATCTCCTAGGGTTAGAGTTTCGAGAGATTAAGAGAGGGTAAATGATCCTCTCATCTTGGCTTTTCATTTGCCACCGATTTGGGCTCAATTGATGGAGTATTGGGCTCGAATTTGACGTTTCAAGGTATAATTTACTAAGTGTTCAATTTGGGCTTAATCCACTAATTCGGCCTACTTGCAGATTTTATTTGGGTTGGCCACAGAAGACAAGTTTGGTAAACGTGTTATCCTCTACAAGAATATAATTTTTATGGATTTTTATAAAATGGTCAAAATCTAGCTTATTCTATTTATTAAGGAATTTCTAATTAAGAAGTTTCTAATTAATTTCTAATTAATTTCTTGAAAAATTGGGGTATTACAGAGAGAGTCCCCTGGCCTCTGTCGGAGGTCACTGTTGCGTGAGGGGAGCCATCTGCGAACAATCAATGCGCGAGGAAGAAGTACAGTAAAACATGGTGAATGGGCGACTTTCCCTCTGCCGTTCATTCTTGAATTGGCACCTGGGTGACAGGTGCCCATTCCTTTTCTCATACATTTCGCTAATTTTGAATATTTTCAAGAATCAGCGACTTCATGGAAGGGCGTTCATCTGGGAATTAGCGCCTGCTTGCGTGGGCGCCCAATCTTCAGATCTTTAGATTGCAAAAATCCAAATTTCATAAAGATCCAGTAAACGCCAAAAATTGGCGACACCGTAGGAGGGCGCTCATCTCGAAAATGGCACCCACGTGGAGGGGCGTTCATTCAATCTGTTGACCCGTTCGTGGGCTGAGTCGTCCCGATGAATTGGCGCCTGCCCAGGAGGCGCCAGTTGTGACGACCTGGGATCCGAGTGCCGGAAAGGAACCGGCGCGTCTCGAATCTCGGCCCGCCAACCCACGAGCCCGAAGACTCGGAAGGGTAGAAAGGGATGGTGTGGGAGTACAAGGGAAGCTAAAACGACCGCAGAGATAGTACAATAATCAAAAATAAAGTGCACAGAATAATATAAATAAATAAACTGCTACAAGGCCCACAGAGTCTCATGTCCAAAATAAAAGTACAGTCAACAGAAAGAAAAGTACAACAACACGGGGCATCCTCCGGCGTACAACTACACGGGGCATCCCCCGGCTCTGGCAGACTGGCGGCTAACCCTGGCTAGAAGAACCACGCTGAAACTCGGCCGCGCCTCTCGAAGACCCCGCTTCACCTGAAAAGCAGGGTGAGCCTCATTTCATTGGCCCAGTAGGGATCCCGCGAATCCCCACCTCGCATGGAAAACGAGAAAGCAGAAGGCAACCCTACCTAACAGGAGTACGGTAGAACCAACAAGCTAAAGTAAATAAACGGAAAAGCCATCTACTCTAACAGTACCGTACTGTTGAACCTCGGTCCAACAAAACTCGAGTCCACACCTGCCAGCAAACAGGAGCACTACCCACTAGAAGAACGACCGAAAGCGTCCCCTAACGTCTTATACCGCGTCACAAATGTCTAGCTACGACGCCCCGGGCGTGAGACTCAGACACGCAACAAGTACCACAACAAGGACTAGCTGGGGTCACGCTCGTCAGCGCGTGTCCTAAGCCCCCAACTATGTGTGCACACACAGACCATCTGCTCTAGGTCGGGTCCTCTAGCTGGTTTTCCCCCCCACCAGACTCTGGTGGCAAAGGCAAGGGGCCCTACGGTAACCAGCCTAAAAACTGTCTCTCGCTAGGTCTCGCTCTCCACCACTCCCAGGTGGGTCCGCACCCACGTGCGCAGGAAGCTACGACTAGTGGACAGGTCACCGACAGTAAGGATTAACTCACGGAAACCACCGTCGAAGAAACGGGGCCGCACACACACTATGCAGCTCAGAGCCTAACGGTCCACCCCTGGGCCGTCACGGGCTGTGACGCGTCTACACCAGCGTGTCACACGGCTTTGACGGTCCAGCCTAGGGCCGTCACGAGCCAGATGACAAAATAGACTGTGACGCACCCCTCCTGGGCCATCACAGGCTGTGACGCGCCAGGCCTAGTGCGTCACACGGCTGTCACGCACCCACACTGGGCCGTCATAAGGCTCTGACGGTCCAGCCCTGGGCTGTCACGAGCAACGGTGAAAAATAGACTGTGACGCGTCCCGCCCGGGCCGTCACAGCACCTGACGGCCCGACTTGGGCGCGTCAGGGTGGTTGGGTCCGCCGCTCTGACGCATCCCCACGGGGGCGTTACAGGGCTGTGACGCGCCAGGCCTAGTGCGTCACAAGCCCTGAGCCCCCCCCCCCCAACGGTCAAGAATCAACGGTCAAAAAGCCAATGGTCAGAAGGCCTGACTGTCTAGCCCTGGCGCGTCACAGTGCCCTGGCGGTCTGTCGCAGGGCCGTCACATCCACAGACCCCCAACGGCCATAAAGGGGCTGTAACGCACCTACCTAGGTGCGTTACACCGTGTGACGGTCCCTGGAAGGACCGTCACACACACCCGACGACGGAACGGCGTGAAACAGCCAAAAATGCAAACCACGCCCCCATGCCTCCAAAGGAGAGGGGGAAATCGAAGGGGAAGACCCCTGGGGACCCCTAGCATGATTCTAGGCCATCAAAACGCCGAATCGCGGCTCAAATCCATAGATCGGGCGAGCTCTCCCCAAAGCATGGTTTTGCCCTAACCTGCTCAAAAATGCCCCTTTCGGCTCCCATTCGGCCTACAAATCGCGGGGAACGACGGGATGAGCATAAGGATTCGTCCCCCTACCTCAATGGAGCGAATGCCCCGCCGAATCGACGCCGAAATGAAGGAAGAAGCTTTTAGACCCACGAACGCCCCGCCTCCCGCCGCGAAAAGAACACCACCAGGACCGCCTCACCGCCGCCGCCACACCGTTGCCGGAGTGAGGGAGGCCGCGTCTCGGTCGCCCGGGGAAGAAGAGTGGCGTGGGGGAGAGGGCACTCCAACGGTTGAAAGAAGGAGGAAGAAGAAGAAGAAAAAAAGGTGGAAAAGAAAAAAAGAAAAAGATATGGTATTTATAGAAAATCCGGAAAATCAGAAAAATCCCAAAAAATAGAAAAATACACCACCTCGATTCTCTCGACGCGCTGATCGCAATGGTACCACTCACGGGTAGGTGAACGACCCGGTTCACCCGCTACAGGGTTCCGTAGGTGTTTCCGAGACACACACGCGGGAATCGAAAAACACGCGGAAGAAGTCGCGGAACACGTTTCGGGCCTCCGAACTGACCTGAATCGCACGGATCCGAACACGAAAGGTGTCCGAAATGAAATTTCAGACACAAAGGAGTCAGACACTCCGAGAAACCAAATCCGGGACCCATGAATAAGGATCCGAAAGGGTCCGAGACATCACAGCCCTCCCCCCTTAAACAAATTTCGTCCTCAAAATTCAAGAACAAAACGCAAGAACGGGGAGGGAGACTCACACAAACAAATAAGGATACACCTCCCGCATCTCATCTTCGCGCTCCCAAGACGCCTCACCGCCAGAATGACGCTGCCAGACCACCTTAACCAGAGGGATAACCTTGTTCCGCATGCGCTACTCTCGCCGATCCTCAATGCGGATAGGAAACTCCGGAAGGGACAGATCTGGGGTCACCTCAGGCCAAACGGCATCCTTGAGAACATGGGAATCATCGGGCATGTACTTCCGAAGCATCGACACGCGGAACACATCATGCACGGTGGAAAGCTCCGGAGGTAGCTGCAACCGATAAGCAACTTCCCCAACACGCTCGACGATGGGAAAGGGACCAATGTAGCGGGGACTCAGCTTCCCACGCCTACCGAAACGCATCACACCCTTCATGGGAGAAACTCTCTAGAAAACTCGGTCTCCCACAGCAAAGCTGAGAGGTCGCCTTCTCCGATCGGCATAACTCTTCTGTCGGCTCTGAGCTGCCAACATCCTCTGCCGAACGAGATGCACCACCTCAACACACTGCTACACCAAATCTGGTCCGGTCAGGGCACGCTCGCCCACCTCGAACCAATCAAGCAGAGTCCGGCAGGGTCGCCCGTACAACGCCTCATAGGGAGCCATACCAATGCTCGAATGATAGCTATTGTTATAGGTAAACTCCACCAATGGCAGATTGTGGGTCCAACTTTCTTGCCATTCTAAGCAACACGCTCGCAGCATGTCCTCCAAAGTCTGGATGGTCCTCTCAGACTGACCGTCTGACTGAGGATGATAGGCCGAGCTAAATGCCAACTCGGTGCCTAGAGCCTTCTGGAAGCTCCTCCAGAACACAGAAGTGAAACGGGGATCATGATCGGACACAATGGAGATGGGGATTCCATGCAACGGAACGATCCGCTCTACATACAAACGAGCCAAGCGCTGCACTCTCCAACTGACCTTGACCGGCAGCAATCGCGCCGTCTTCGTCAGTCTATCCACTAGCAACCAGATACTATCCTCCCCGCTTGATGCGGAACGAAGTTGGGGAGGGGGTCTTCTTCTTTCGGCTCAGAGTCGCGCTATAGCCTCCTTGTGTGTTCTTGATGAACGCGCTATATCATCCCAGCGCGTTCTCAGACAGCAGCAGAACGAAGAACTTTGACTTTGGGGCGCCCGTGGATGACTTCGGATGAGTGAATCACAGGGGAGAAACACATTGGAAGGTGGGTAATACACGAGGGATCTTTAATAGACACATGAGGGACTCTAAACATAGATTAAACTAACCTAATACTAGCTAGGATAACTTGGTGAAGGTGGATGCGGGGGTGGGCGACGAGGGAGAAGGGTGGCGTGGCAGAGCGTGCTAGGACCGTGAGGGAGCTTAGCTGGGGCCTCTCACCCGAACCCTTCGCGGGGACGGTGCAACCGTGCTCCATCTCGGCATTGGCAGCATCATTGGCGGTGGTGGAGGGCGGTGATCGTCGGTGGAGGAAGAACGGAGCCCCGAATGGGGCCTCACACCCGACCCTGTCTCAGGGCCGGTGCACCCGGAACTTCGAACGTCCTCCATTGAAGGGGAAGTAGGGAGGATCAGAAGAAGAGCATGGGCATCGCACCCAGAGAGGGGAGGAGGGAAGGGATTCCAAAGATTTGGGGGAGATAGCCATGCTATACTCATAAACTCTCATAGATTCATTTCTTTCTATATTGCTTAATCAAATGAGATGGGGGTACATATATAGGGAAAGGGGAAGACAAAATGACGCAAGAACATTGATTACATCCATGGAAAACAGCGAACATTGAGGACTTTGGGAGTTCCAAGTGCCGGAAAGTTAGACCGTCTGCAGTCGAGTTTCTGGCTGAGATCGCACTAGGGACACCTAGCGCCTTCTTCAGGTCGCGCTACCCAAAGGTAGCGCGTTCATCTTCGGCCCATCAGTTTGCACGATCTGCTTAGGCTTGGCAGCTTGCTTGATTTCCATCACCGCTGGACGTCCTCGGTAACCCAACCACGAAATCAGTGGTCACGTGGTCCCACTTCCACGCAGGAACATCCAAGGGCTGAAGTGTGCCTCCTGGTCGCTGGTGCTCAGCCTTCACCTGCTGACAGGTCAAACACCTGGTCACAAATTCCGCCACATCTCTCTTCATGCCAGGCCACCAAAACTGCCTCTTCAGGTTCTGGTACATCTTAGCCGATCTGGGGTGCACGGCATACCGACTCCCATGAGCCTCACGTAATACCGTACGCCGCACCTGCTCCTCGGTTGGCACGTACAACCTACCTCTGAACCTCACGGCTCCATCCTCTTCGAACTCCACCTCGGCCATCGACAGAATACGAGGTAGCTCGGGGTCTGCTCACTGAGCCTCAGTCACCTGTCGACGCACCGCGGGCGTGACAATCAGACTCGCAAGGACAGCCGAACCCTGGTCCTGAGGGACCTTGAGCCTAAAAGTCATGGCTGGAACCTGCTCCCAAAGCCTCCACTTTCTCAACAACATCCGACTGACCATTACTCTCCTACTCAGAGCATCAGCCACGACATTCATCTTGCCAGGCTGATAAGACAGAGTGAAATCATAATCCTTCATATACTCCATCCACCTCCTCTGCCTGAGGTTAAGATCCCTCTGGGTGAACACATACCTCAAACTCTGATGGTCAGTGAAAAGCTCAAACCTCTCGCCGTACAAATAATGCCTCCAGATCTTCAGAGCGAAAATCACCGCCGCCAACTCAAGATCATGAGTAGGGTAGTTCGCCTCATGTGGCTTCAACTGCCGCGATGCATACGCCACCACTCTCCCATGCTGCATCAACACAGCACCGAGACCTACCCCAGAAGCATCTGTACACACCATAAAGCCTCCCGAGCCCAATGGCAACACCAAAATCGGAGCAGTGGTAAGCAATCTCTTCAGCTCCACGAAGCTCCGCTCACACTCCTCTGTCCAGACGAACGGCACCTCCTTCCACGTAAGCCTGGTCATCGGGGTTGCAATACGAGAGAAATCCTGAATAAATCGCCGATAATAACCTGCGAGCCCCAAGAAACTCCGGATCTTCGTGATAGAACTCGACCTCGGCCACTGCACCATAGCCTCGACCTTAGCTGGGTCCACGGAAACACCATCACCAGAAATCACGTGCCCCAAAAAGTGCACCTCACGAAGCCAGAACTCGCACTTACTGAGCTTCGCATACAACTGGTGATCGCGCAACGTCTGCAGCATCACACCCAAATGGTGCACATGCTCCTCAGCAGACCACGAATACACAAGGATGTCGTCCACAAACACGACCACGAACTGGTCCAAGTACGGACGAAACACCCTATGCATCAAATCTATGAACGCTGCGGGGGCATTGGTGAGCCCGAACGGCATCACCAAGAACTCATAATGTCCATACCTCGATCGAAACGCCGTCTTCTCCACGTCCGACTCTCGAATCCGCAGCTGGTAATAGCCTGATCTCAAATCGATCCTCGAAAACACCCGAGCTGACTGAAGCTGGTCGAACAAGTCATCAATCCGAGGCAACGGATACTTGTTCTTAACAGTCGCCTGGTTCAACTGACGGTAGTCGATGCATAGTCTCAAACTACCATCCTTCTTCTTCACAAACAACACCGGCGCACCCCACGGGGAATAACTAGGACGAATATACCCCTTGGCCGGCAACTCATGCAACTGCGCCTTCAATTCTCGTAACTCCGCAGGCGTCATCCGATAAGGGGCCTTCGACATAGGCGCCGTACCCGGCACCACCTCAATCACGAAATCAATCTCTCGCTGCGGTGGCAACCCTAGTAGCTCCTCGGGAAAAACATCGGGAAACTCACACACGACAGGAATATCCTCTACCTCAGGACACTGCCGATCACTCAAAACCAAGGATGCGAGAAAGCCTTGACAACCCGCATCAAGCAAACGACGTGCACGGATAGCCGAAATAAGCAAGCGGGAAGAGGAAGACCGAATACCTTGGAAATAAAAGGTGGGTCCATGAGGCTATCGAAAGTAGACCTTCTTAGAGTCGCAATCCACCAAGGCATGATGAGCCTCGAGCCAATCCATGCCCAGAATCACATTTGAAGTCCTGAAGTGGTAACACATAGAGTCTAACCGGCAAGTTCCGCCCTTCCACCCACACATGTACCTTCTCAAAGCAGTACGGGGTGATCATGAAGTCACCGGTAGGCAACTCCACCGCCAAGTCACAGGACACCTCGGTCACTAGGTCCTCCACACTCTGAGCAAAATCCTCCGAAATGAACGAATGAGAAGCACCTGAATCAAATAAAACACGAGCCGCACAACCCAAAATCGAGATAGTACCTTCCACCAAATGCGACGCCTCAGCCTCTGCCCTGGTCATGTGAGTCACCCTGCCTCGGGATCTCTGCCTCCCCACAGTAGCTGACCGTGACAACTGAGGAAACTGTCCCTGCTGCTGGTACTACTGCGGCTGTGATGACAACTGCTGGGGCTGAAACTGCTGTTGCTGCCGAAACTCGTGCGGCTGGCTCGGTCTCTGCGGACAGTCACGTGCCATGTGCCCTAGCTGGTCGCACCTAAAGCAAATCACGGGCACTGAACACGGTCTACCCGGATGAGAACCACCGCACCTAGGACAACCGCCCCACGAACCAGTCGTCGAACCCTGACGCTGAAAAGTCACCGGCTGCTGAACACTGTCCATCGACTCCTGCTTCGACTCCTTACGATCCTGACGCCTCTTGCCAAAACCAGCTTCCTTAAGCAACTTCTTAAGCTTCGATTTAAAGGATGATGATCCTGGCGCAGGAGCCACAGACTGCGTCGCCACTGATCCACCTGTTGAGAGCTGGACGGTACTCTGCTGCTGGATCCCCATCGGCTGGCTGAAATCTGCCTGCACCTGACTAGCACTGCCCTGCCCTCGAACCTTCTGCAAATCTCTCTCCAGCGCCGCTGCTGCCTTACATGCCGCATCCAAAGTGGTCAAACCTGATGCAAGAAGATGATGCCTCAACTCTAGCCTCAGACCACCCACGAACTGATCGGTCTTCACCTCCTCATCTGCCACAATATGAGGAGCATAACGGCCCAACTCAATAAACCTGGCACGGTACTGCATCACCGTCATGTCACCCTGGGTCAGCTCCATAAACTCACGCAACCTCTGCGACTTGACAAAGGACGGACAGAAAGCACGCTCGAAAGTCGTGACGAACTCCTGCCACGCAATCTGTCAAAGAGGACGGGACTGGAACACTGAACCCCACTCTGACGTCCACCAAGTACGGGCCGCTCCCTGAAGACGATGAGTAGCCAACGCTACCTGCTCCCCCTCGGGACACTCCATCGCACTGAAAATCCGCCGCACATCATTCAGCCACTCTCTGGCCACCTCAGAATCTGGCTGCCCACTGAAAGAAGGAGGCTGGAACAGTAAGAACTCCTTCAGCACACGACCATGACCACCACGATCCTGGCCCTCACCAGCATCACCGCCCTCCTGCCACTGAAACACATACTCGAACATGCCTCGGAAGAAATCGTCCATCCCCGGAGCTCTCGCATCTCCAGCTACACCCTCGGAAACTGAAGCCCTGCTCTACTCCTCCGGACCACCACTAGACTCTCCCTGCTGGGGACGAACCCTCCTCTGTGGCGCCATAACACACCTGGCATCAAGAAAACAATCACAAATCAATAAAACACACGCGGCCCTAAGCCAGTCGCCGACTGTACAAGACATTCATGGACTTTCTGGGCCACCTAAATTCGTTTCAAGTTCCGATATACCTCCACAACCTACGCTCTGATACCAGCTGTGACGACCCGGGATCCGAGTACCGAAAAGGAATCGGCGCGTCTCGAATCTCGGCCCGCCAACCCACGAGCCCGAAGACTCGGAAGGGTAGAAAGGGATGGTGTGGGAGTACAAGGGAAGCTGAAATGACCGCAGAGATAGCACAATAATCAAAAATAAAGTGCACAGAATAATATAAATAAATAAACTGCTACAAGGCCCACAGAGTCTCATGTCCAAAATAAAAGTACAGTCAACAGAAAGAAAAATACAACAACACGGGGCATCCCCCGTCGTACAACTACACGGGGCATCCCCCGGCTCTGGCAGACTGGCGGCTAACCCTTGCTAGAAGAACCACGCTGAAACTCGGCCGCGCCTCTCGAAGACCCCGCTTCACCTGAAAAGCAGGGGTGAGCCTCATTTCATTGGCCCAGTAGGGATCCCGCGAATCCCTACCTCGCACGGAAAACGAGAAAGTAGAAGGCAACCCTACCTAACAGGAGTACGGTAGAACCAACAAGCTAAAGTAAATAAACGGAAAAGCCATCTACTCTAACAGTACCGTACTACTGAACCTCGGTCTAACAAAACTCGAGTCCACACCTGCCAGCGAACAGGAGCACTACCCACTAGAAGAACGACCGGAAGCATCCCCTGACATCTTATACCGCGTCACAAGTGTCTAGCTACGACGCCCCGGGCGTGAGACTCAGACACGCAATAAGTACCACAACAAGGACTAGCTGGGGTCACGCTCGTCAGCGCGTGTCCTAAGCCCCCAACTACGTGTGCACACACAGACCATCTGCTCTAGGTCGGGTCCTCTAGCTGGTTTTCCCCCCCACCGGACTCTGGTGGCAAAGGCAAGGGGCCCTACGGTAACCAGCCTAAAACCCGCCTCTCACTGGGTCTCGCTCTCCACCACTCCCAGGTGGGTCCGCACCCGCGTGCGCAGGAAGCTACGACTAGTGGACATGTCACCGACAGTAAGGACTAACTCACGGAAACCATCGTCGAAGAAACGGGGCCGCACACACACTGTGCAGCTCAGAGCCTGACGGTCTACCCCTGGGCCGTCACGGGCTGTGACGCGTCTACACCAGCGCGTCACACGGCTCTGACGGTCCAGCCCTGGGCCGTCACGAGCCAGATGACAAAACAGACTGTGACGCACCCCTCCTGGGCCGTCACAGGCTGTGACGCGCCAGGCCTGGTGCGTCACACGGCTGTGACGCACCCACACTGGGCCGTCACAGGGCTCTGACGGTCCAGCCCTAGGCCGTCACGAGCAACGGTGAAAAATAGACTGTGACGCGCCCCGCCCGGGCCGTCACAGCACCTGACGGCCCGACCTGGGCGCGTCAGGGTGGTTGGGTCCGCCGCTCTGACGCACCCCCACCGGGACGTTACAGGGCTGTGATGCGCCAGGCCTGGTGCATCACAAGCCCCGAGCCCCCCCCCCCCCCCCAACGGTCAAGAATCAACGGTCAAAAAGCCAACGGTCAGAAGGCCTGACGGTCTAGCCCTGGCGCGTCACAGCGCCCTGGCGGTCTGTCGCAGGGCCGTCACAACCACAGACCCCCAACGGCCATAAAGGGGCTGTAACGCACCTACCTGGGTGCGTTACACCGTGTGACGGTCCTTCCTTCCATCACACACACCCGACGGCGGAACGGCGTGAAACAGCCAAAAATGCAAACCACGCCCCCATGCCTCTAAAGGAGAGGGGGGAATCGAAGGGGAAGACCCCTGGGGACCCCTAGCATGATTCTAGGCCATCAAAACGCCGAATCGCGGCTCAAATCCATAGATCGGGCGAGCTCTCCCCAAAGCATGGTTTTGCCCTAACCTGCTCAAAAACGCCCCTCTCGGCTCCCATTCGGCCTACAAATCGCGGGGAACGACGGGATGAGCATAAGGATTCGTCTCCCTACCTCAATGGAGCGAATGCCCCGCCGAATCGACACCGAAATCAAGGAAGAAGCTTTTAGACCCACGAACGCCCCGCCTCCCGCCGTGAAAAGAACACCACCGGGACCACCTCGCCGCCGTCGCCGCCGCCACGTCGTTACCGGAGTGAGGGAGGCCGCGTCTCGGTCGCCCGGGGAAGAAGAGTGGCGCGGGGGAGAGGGCGCTCCAACGGTTGAAAGAAGGAGGAAGAAGAAGAAGAAGAAAAGGTGGAAAAGAAAAAGATATGGTATTTATAGAAAATCCGAAAAATCAGACAAATATAGAAAAATAGAAAAATACACCACCTCGATCCTCTCGACGCGCTGATCGCAACGGTACCACTCGCGGGTAGGTGAACGACCCGGTTCACCCGCTACAGGGTTCCGTAGGTGTTTCCGAGACACACACGCGGGAATCGGAAAACACGCAGAAGAAGTCACGGAACACGTTCCGAGCCTCCGAACTGACCCGAATCGCATGGATCCGAACACGAAAGGTGTCTGAAACAAAATTTCGGACACTCCGAGAAATCAGATCCGGGACCCACGAAGAAGGATCCGAAAGGGTCCGGGACATCACACCAGTCGTGAATTGACGATGACGGTCGTGGCACCATATATTTCTATTCATTTTTTTATGCCAACAGATCCTCAACCCCGTGTTTGTATCTTTGCTGCATTTACGCAACGTGGTGATAGTGGAATCTTCTCGAGTTGAGAGGGGTGGACGTAGGATCGCACTGATGCATCTGAACCACCTAAAAAATTCTTGTCACTTGTGGTTTGGCTCTCTATGCGATTGCTTGTTGAATGTGCTTGATGTGTGGTGCGCTCTCATATTATTGTCTTCATCACGTTCATCCTCCGCTTGGATGTGATCTCGTTTGATGGGTTCAAGTTTGAGCTATTTTCGTTTCGTGTCTATCAGCGTTTTCATTAGGCAGAGGAGTTATCTGAGATATTTTAATTTGTCCATCATCCACATTTTTTTTATTTGGTGGAAACCAATTCACCCCCCTCTTGCTTGCCAATTCATTGGGACAACATGGGGAGAAGACTCCTGTGTGGTCAGTCAACCACCCACCCTTGTCCATAAGGACGTAGGCCTCGAACCGAGAATAGACGACCCTCAGGGCGTCTTTAGGCGGCATAGAGCTGGTAGCTGCGCCGGGGTAGGGCCCCCTGCCTTTGTCAAGTGCCCCCCCGGCAGGGACCAGAGGGGCAGCCTCTGCCTGCGACGAGCAGACCCGGGGAGAAGGCACTGGAACCGGAGCCTCAACTAGTTCGGCGGCGGAAAGAAGCGTAGTTTGAGGAGGGGGAGGTGTCCATCCGTGAGGAGCTTCGGCGGCGGTCTTCCTCCTCTTCCCCTGGTGACGCTGGCGATCCAATGCCGCCACTACGGAAAGGTCCACCAGACGACGTTGTCCCACCACCATTGGAGGAATCTCGATGGGTGTGCTCGACGAACTCCTGGAGGCGACCCTCTAGCTAGCTGCACGGGTGCCTGAACCGAGGCTAGGCACGGGCGCAGTAGACGGCGATGCAGACGGGAGATGCGAGCCTCCATTGGAATCGCCGTTGGGAGAGGATATGGTAAGCGACCCGGCTCGAGGACGATTGCTTGCAGGGGAGTAGCGACAGAAATCTGGTCGGCACCTAGCTCAATATGATCGAGATGGCGAGGGACGTTCACCGGCAGCTCGACTATCTCGAACCTCAGCTCTGACGACACCGGTGTATCTACAGCATAACACGAGAAGGTCATCACAATAGTAGATAGAAAGACCAATGAAACAGTAGAAATTTGAACCATGATGCAACGAGGGGATCAACCCTAACTCTCGGAGGACTGCCGGAGTAAGCCTCGTATCGGCATCACTGAGGGGGTGGCAAAGGATAGCTTTAATCGCCCTCACCTCCTTAGCGGTCGGAGCTGGTAACCTGTCAACCCTAGGGGGACGAATGTCCGCGGTGAAACTCTAGTAGATTGGGTGACTGCTAACCCTAACTTGGTTAGGAAGATAAAGCGCTAGGATCAACGCTTAATTTTGGAGACGAGGGAGGAAACATGGATGATAGTCCTGTCCTTCCTAACCCGAAGGTAAAAAAATGACGAATCAACGCTAGGACAATGCTGGAGACTCTAAAATTGACGGAAGAGTAAGACATTGGGTGCGACCAAAACTTGGTTATAGATATATACAAAGGCGCACATGATGCACCAAGAATTAGAGGAAAAGTCCACTGGGTACCGACCATATTAATGGAGGACAGACTCCATGAAGGGGTGCACAGAGAGACAGAAACCTGCCCGAAAGGATTCTATCGGGACGGTAATACCACCCGGGTAATAACCTGCCAGGCAATCCTCAGCATTAGGGAAGATAATATCATAGTTGGCAGGGATCTGAAAGGCCTCACGGAGGCCATGGACCACCCTATAAGCGACTAAGGGCGGAGAGCGAGGACGACTGGGGCCGGCGCCCGAAGTGCTCGGGACACTAGCACGACTGGCTTCCTCCTCTGCTGAGGACGCAGGATCAGAACGAAGAATCCTTCTAAGGGGATCCATGGACTTGAAAGCAAAGAAGGATGGAAGAATCCTCACTAGGGTAGAAGATAGACGATGAGGAAGTGCTAGACACCCACGCCAAAGGTATGAGAAGCAAGTGAAGCTTCCTAAGGATCCCTACGCCGGTACTTATAGACTTTGATGGCGGATCAACCACTTCGAGGCAGCACGAGGTAAAAATGAACACTCATTACCGCCAAAGACAACCGTTGAACCTAGGCGACCGTTCGCGGCCGCGCCCCTAGACAAAAACGGCAGCGTCATGATGACAACAACGCCGCCTGACACCTCGATGAACGGTGCCTTGTGCGCCAAGAAGTTGAATAGGTGACAGAGCCCACCTACCCTGTTGATACGAGGAGACCCTCCTACAGACTCCCCCTCAGCGGGCCCACCGGGGCTACCTCTTAGACCTTGAAAGTGCTCGGCGTCTGAGAGTGGGGGGCTAGTGAGGAGGGTAAAATTCATAAGACCCATGCACGACCCATTAACGCCAGGCTTGTGTCGGCCTAAGGTCAGCACAGCACATGATGGACCCCCAACAGCCGGCGGCCCACACTAGGCGGCCTAATAAAGCCAAACAATTGATTCGCTAGCCCACAGAGGGCATCAACCCAGGCATATCGGATGCCGGATGACCCTCCGACGACTGAACGTTACTCCCGTCATCATCAGCCTCAACTCCAGTAAAGGCGAGCACGCCCCACGGGTGCCGTAAGATTCGCCTGATGATCGCCCGACCTCGGATGAACTAGCGCACAACGGGAAACTCCCCACGATCGCAGGGAGACGTTATCCCACGACTCACGCCCTTCCCTGTTAAGAGATAGGCCTCACCGCCAGGACAACCGCTATAAATGGACCTCCGATCAAGAGGGACAAACACGGTGACACAGAGACACACAGACAGCAACATACGCCTACAGAGAGAGAGAGAGAGCCATCTACAGAGGAGAGCCCCGACCCGCTTCTGAGTATGCCTCCAGCCTAGCGAGCACTCTCCGAGCACCCGCTGGGTGTAGCGAGCACCTCCAAAAGTCTAACCCTCACTCCAAGCTTGATCGCTTTGCTCTCATCCTCCTCTCTCTTCTCCATCCTCCATTGATTCACACGTAATACGGTCCTGACTTAAGCATCGGATGGTTGTCCCCTGGGATAACGCCCATACCTCCTTCTGACGTCGTTCTTCTGGGGCCAGTTTGTTAATCGAGCTGGGTTAAGGCATTCGGCCCCGAGCTGGGGTTGAATGCCTTACCCGAGCTCGAACAAGATATATGTGGGTGAGATGGAGGGTGTGGGCCCCCCATCCTTCTCTTTCATCGGATGTCATATTCCCTATCCTAACTGATTAACAAATTGACCCTGGTGTTTGCAGATTTTCACGGATGACTAGACGATCTTTCTTAATAAATAAATATGAAAAATAAATCAAGAAATTATTTTCTCGTCTCTACCACTCATAAATAAATTCCTCGAGAGCATTTGAACCAATAAAAAGATCTTACATTTATAAAAAACAATGTCACGTCATACATTGCAGATCTTTTTCCCCCACAAAACCCCGCAGTTTCAACCGGACCGGGATTCTCTTAATTCAATCGAGGACGAACAAAACCCGATCAACTCCACACTGACGTGGCAAACGCCCATTGGAGGGTCGACGTGGCGAACAACGACGGCACTTTATATGATCTTCTCTCTCTCTCTCTCTCTCTGAGTCAAATTTGACACTGCGTCCTCGCAGCATGCAGAGATCTATCTGACCTCTTCTCGCCGGGCAGCTCTGATCGGAAACCCCAGCAGCTTCACCACGCCAGATTGGTTGGTAAGCCGCCGCAGAGGTGCGGACTCCCCCCTTCTTCTGCCTCGTGGGGCGCTGCTGAGCGGATCGGTTAGGGTTATCCTCTCCGTTCTCCCCAAATTCGGATCACGATAAGGTGCGTTTCGTCGGATTCCCCACGCCAATTCCTTGAATTCTTTATCTGGGAGTATACAAGGTTGAATCTTTTGGTTTATAGATCCCGTTTGGAAGGAGGAAGATGGCCGGGGGATTCCGGGTCCTGCACCTCGTTCGGCCGTTCCTGGCCTTCTTGCCCGAGGTCCAGAGCGCCGATCGAAAGATCCCCTTCAGGGAGAAGGTGATCTACACCGTGATCTCCCTATTCATATTCCTGGTGTGCAGCCAGCTCCCCCTGTATGGGATCCACTCGACGACGGGGGCGGATCCCTTCTACTGGATGCGTGTTATCATGGCGTCGAGCCGGGGGACCGTCATGGAGCTGGGGATCACCCCAATTGTGACCTCTGGGCTTGTGATGCAGCTCCTGGTTGGGTCCAAGATCATCGAGGTTGATAACAGCGTGCGAGAGGACCGTGCCCTCTTGTAAGTATAGCTAGAAGTATGGCATGGTGTCATTTTAGCTGGTTGTTAACAATTGTGTTCTTCTGGATGGAAATGGTAGCATAGTTTTGTGTTGTGTGTGTGTGTGTGGAGATTATTGAAGGATGTTGGATCAGATTGACAGGTCTAACCTTATATGAGGTGGAACGGTTTTGGCACAATCTATGTATAAGCGGTTCTTGCGGGGAAAAAGGGAACTTGCCACTGTCAGCACTTCCTCTCTGCATATGTCTGTTAGCCGAGTTAAGGATATCTTGGCAAAATTAATCCTTTGAAGCCCAAGAAATATTGCAGTATGTTCCGTGGATACCCTTGCGCCATTTTTTGATTTTACAATAGGACTCAACTGGGGTGAAAAGATCACGTTTCCCAAAAAAGAATGATTAATAGTATGCATACAGGATGCCTAAATCTTAGGCTTCCGCTAGACTGTCCACTTATATGGACTCATGCATATTCCTATTCATGATGGTGTTTGCCAATTCACTTTGCTCTTACTATAGGAAGTGTAGCCACTTGTTGTGCTTGTTGCCTTTGTGCAAGAAGTTTGACTGCATGCAAGGCTTTGACTGGTGCTTCACGCCTGCAAGGAGTATTGTGAGTGAGTAGCTTATGACATGGAAGACTTCATCTCTCCCCTGATGCTTATGAGGTGCAGTTACTTAAAGAGATAAATCCCGAGGCTCCAAAGGAAGCCATAAATGAAGTTCCTCAAGCGATTCCATCTACGAGAACCATACATTTTTTATAGTGATAACATCACCTTAGACCCAGCATAGATTACAAGGTGGTGAATCATGAACAGATGGGACATTGAGATGCTTATTAAGTAAAACTTCTTTCATAAAATTCACGCTCTCACCTGATCTTGGGTGGGCATTCCAGCTACTCATTTCTCTTAAAATCAGAGAGAATCATGAGTGCACTTATATTTTTGTCTTTCATCCCATCCCATAAACTTTGATTTACCTAAAACACATTCATATGGTTATTGGTGTTATTGGATAAGGATATGAACTGTAAATGTTGAATTTGGTGAAGTGAAAATATAACCTTTTAGGATTTCTTCAATATACTAATCGTTGTCTATAATCCATAAGCATGCCAATTTTCCATTTCACGTTGGGCGCTTCTTAGGTCAATCTGTTAATTTGAAACTAACATACCCAACTTCTACATATTTTACATTGAAACTTGTTTCATTCTCTTTTTACATTGCTGCTTGCCCTCATTAGATTAGTGAAGGCTTTTACTAAGTTTGTGTAACAAGCAAGCCCATTATTAAGGATTCTGTAGATTCATTACATCCAAGAAACTAGATTCATGATGTTTTCTCCTCTTAATTCAGAATTCATTGAGGTATGAGAATCTGCGGTCTCTCATAAGACACCTTGCGCACGGATGTTGATGGAGGATCAATGAGGAACTCATATTCTAGATATAAGGAAAACCATGCAATAACCTTGTACATAATATGATATTAGGGTAAACATATTAATGCTTGTTTTATGGTTTGAGCTCTGTTTGGTTTTATTCTTCTTAATATATCTCTCTGTTGATTACAAAATTGATATTCAGTTGGCTGTTTGTTTCCTCTCTCTGTTTTTTCTTTTATAACATAAAGATGCCTTCATTTAATTCTGTTGGTGGAAATTAATGGGTATAGCTCTCCCAAATTTTTATGTATTATCATTGCATATAAAAGAATTTGGGATGATAAGAAACAAGCTATAGAAACATTCTTCTTTTACTTCAGAAGGAATGTGAGAGAGAGATTTGTAATTCAGATGTAGTATTAGGTCTTCTATCTTTTTGGTCACACATTTGTTGTTTCCCCTTGGCGTCAGTTTTGAATTTGGCAATTGCTTAGTTTATAAATTATTAGTACTATCTGCAAACAATATCTAGTAGATTTATGATATACTAAGTTTCATATATTTACTCAATAATGGCTGCTTAAAAATCATCTTTGAGAAGGATTTAAATGTTGAGGTTGCATATGACATGTGGTAGCTTAAGTATCACACTTTCTTTGTAGTGGAAGTGCTGTCCACTGTAGGGCTCGGGCCCAATGATTTAAGGATTTGTCAGATCTAGCCTAGCCTTGACTAGGCCTAGCCTGACTTTGAAGCCTTAAGATTAAAGTTGAATGGTTACAACTTACAAGTTGCACAAGATGTCTGTTCCATGTTTACAAATTTTATCAGAGGTATATAATTATTCAATGGCATTTTTTTTTTTCAAAATTTGTAACAAAGTTCACATTTTTCATGCTTACACACAATTTGGACCTTGTTTCATCAACTAACTACATACTCTTTCTCATTTAAGTAAATGAAGATGGCTGACCTGAGTAAGGCTTAGTCTGATCCTGAATTGGGCTTGGACTTTTTGGCCCTCATTTGGTTTATGGGCTGAAAAGGGGGTTGTGGCCTAGCCATGAGCTGGAATTAAGTTAGTTGCAACCCCTGTCAACTGATGTCTAATGTTCTTGCTTTAATTTAGGAAGAAAAGGCAAAGGGTGCATGGGTGGCCGCTTGGCCACCAGCACAAGCAAGACAGTGTATTGCCACAAATGTCCCTCTAGTACAAATACCTTCCTTAACTGACCACTTTTAAGGACAAAAGAGCAAAAAGTCAAGGAGCCCATCTAATTCAGTTATGAACCAATATAACCCTTCATGGATTGTAATTTTACCCCACATGTGCAGGCGCATCTAACTTTACATATTCAGTGTAAGGACCTTTTTTTTTAATTTTGCATACGATGTGTGTTCTAGTTATGTGAATACCTTTTCCTAACCATTTAACCATTCAAACAACACCCTCATGAATTAGCAAAAATATCCTCCATAAGCAAACCCAATAATGGATGAGATGGCCTGAAAAGGTTGGGATGATTGGATGTACTGCCACCTGAGCTTGATCGGACAGCTATGATTATACAGTGTGTTGCCTGTGGTTGAAATCCATGCAGCATGCTGTATCATGTCCTATATGTATAATTATACATGTATACGCATATAAAATCACCTTGACATGAGAATCTTGGAGAATGTCGGGTAAATTTTCTACAGGCAAAGGACCTGATGAGGCTGATTTTATGGTCTTAAGGCAGATGAGCTGGCAATATTGAATCCTGATGCCATCACAACAGTGTTGCTGCTTTCTTTCCTTAATTACTTGCTTTGATCTGTTTCGTCATGTGACTTCCAATTTTTCTCCATGGCAAGGGAAGAATCCTAACACCTTCCCCACTCTCCTGTGTGAGGAAATGCCATTTTGTACTCTGAGAATGAGCTGCATTAGCTTTTCCATATACTTGTAAGTATGTTTGAGATATACCATATGGCCACCTAAACATATTTGACAATGTATGCTCTCTGCCAGGATAAACGTTTCTTTCTCCTGCTGCATTTGTACTTGACTTTACCTAATGTATGCTAGTTCTTTGGCATTCCGTGATCTCTGTTTATATTTGTGTTTCTTTTGTTTTATACATTTTCTGCATGCTGAGATTTCTATTGGATTACAGAAAAAGTGCCATAAAAGCCCTTGTTCAGCATAAACTTTTGACTTTATTGTTTTTGGTATTGTTCTAGAAATGGTGCACAAAAGTTACTGGGAATCCTAATTGCTGTTGGTGAGGCAGTTGCATATGTTCTTTCTGGAATGTATGGTAGTGTGAGCCAGCTTGGTACAGGCAATGCAATACTCATAATTTTGCAGCTTATCTTTGCTGGTATCATCGTCATATGCTTAGATGAACTTCTTCAGAAAGGATATGGTCTTGGTTCTGGTATATCATTGTTCATCGCCACTAATATATGGTGAGTTAACTGGCATAATATTTCTTGCCCCTGGTGCCATTACAGTGATGTGCATCACTGAATTTTGTTTGTCATTATCAGTGAAAACATAATTTGGAGGGCTTTCAGTCCCACAACCATAAACACTGGGCGAGGTGCTGAATTCGAAGGTGCAGTTATTGCCTTGTTCCATCTTCTCATAACCCGAACAGACAAGGTTCGCGCCCTACGTGAGGCATTTTATCGCCAGAATCTTCCGAATGTGACAAATCTGCTCGCAACAGTTTTCGTCTTTCTCATTGTTATCTACTTCCAAGGTTTCCGTGTTGTTCTGCCTGTGAGGTCAAAGAATGCTCGTGGGCAGCAGGGTTCTTATCCCATCAAGCTGTTTTACACATCCAACATGCCCATCATTTTACAGTCAGCTCTTGTTTCCAATCTCTACTTTATTTCACAGGTAAGCATAGGGACTCCAAATGCAAGTAGCTTGTTTTATAACCATATAAATGTCTTACTCTTTGTTTGTCTTGCAGTTATTGTACCGGAGGTACAGTGGAAATTTCCTTGTAAATCTGCTTGGTAAATGGAAGGAATCTGAGTATAATGGTCAGTCTGTCCCAGTTGGAGGACTTGCTTACTACATTACAGCACCATCAAGGTGACATATCTTGCTTAATTAACCTTTTCCTTAACTTTCTTTAAAAAACATATTATGCTTTATGTTTTAGAATGCATTTATCATTGTCATGATCTTCCATTGTTTTTACTGATTCTAATTGCCATATTTGTTTGGCTTCATTCCACAGTTTGGCTGAGATGGCAGCCAGTCCATTCCACGCGCTCTTCTATATTGTTTTTATGCTTTCAGCATGTGCACTTTTCTCGAAGACTTGGATAGAGGTATCTGGGTCATCAGCAAGAGATGTAGCTAAGCAACTGAAGGTATTAAGCCTAATGTTGTATTTCTCCTTTCTATTTGACGTATTCCTCGAGGACATAGTCATTGATGATCTTGGGCGTTAGTTAAGTTTTGGGTTTTCTGCTTGGATTTGTTTTAATGTGTTCCAGTTTTTTTTCTGCTATTTAAGATCAAATTTTTGCTTCATATCAAATCACATTTGAGTCCCTTGTAGATAAATTTCTCTACATATCACTTCCAAATAAAAATAAGATCAAAATTTTATTTTCAAATGACTTGATGGACGGACACTAAAACAGCAGTGCTGTGCTAAGAGGCCTCAGCCACTCGGGGTCTGCGGACGGTTAGTTGTATGCAGCTTTACCCTTGTTTTATTTTTTAATTTTTTATTCTTTTTTACCCAGAGACATTGTTGCCGGTTTTGAATAGGCGACTCCAGGTTACCATGGAGCATCCTTAGAGTTGCCCACTTCCCCCTCTATTGTCGAAAGGACAGTAATATATATAATAACTTTGTTCTTAGAAACAGTTTCAATTTTTTAGTGATTATCCATTGAAGAGAAACCACAATTAATATGTATTTTAATGCCTGATTACTTCAGTATTTCAATGGTCACATTAACTAAGAATATACATTCCGACATCAAACATACATCTCATGCATGCCAGGGTTTCTTCTATGGGAATGCTTGAAATTGTTCCATGCATGTCATAGTCAGAGGATAAGTCAGCTTAAATGTATAACATAAGACTATACCCTTGTGTAATGAGGCATGTAATACTACCATGTTCGTTGCTTAGATAGACAGTGGGTAAAGGATTTACGTGAGACATAAAGGTATCACAAGCTCAGTGTTCTGCTTGTAATTAGCAGCATGCCACCTCAAAAGACTTGCATGGCTGACATTGAATAATATCGACAAGGTTTGGTATATGGTGATTCTGGTCTCTTCAGAAGAAGATTATGTTGATTCGTTTACTATCTTAAATGAGGCTGATAGTTAAGTTTGGAAACATAAATTCCCTGTGCTGGCAATCCCTTTTGAAAATCTGGAGCTCATGGCAATCCTGCCCGTGCTACAATTAAGGTTCTTGTTCAGAACAGTACGGTAGCCTTAGATTGCTCGGTTTGCCATTTTCTTTTTCTTCTAACTTTTCTGTTAAAGTTTTTAAACATTTTTATGGTAATAATGTGTAAGCAATATATCATAAGTTAGGGTAGGTACTTACTTTCTTTTGTTTTTACAGTTTATATCCCATAAATTTAATATTGCATTCCATACTGCACATTCCTATTTGTGTATTTTTTGGATATGTGAAAATAGAATTGTTTTGCCTCTGAAGTATTCCCTTTATGAAGCCTATGTGCAATCTAAGAAATTTTTCTTTTTGACGTAAAAATGAACCAAGCAAGACACCTTTAGGTGACAAAGTGTGGGAACTGTGGGGCATAACCTGATCCATTAAGTGTGGGGAATGTGGTTTAGCCTGATCCATTATGAAGTGTAAGGTCCCCCAACATGGGGATCTGTCTCATATTGAATCCCCGTTGATCTGGTATGGGTCGGCTTGACACGGGCCCAACTCCGACCTACTCGGTGGAGTCGTATGCCTGAGATTTTTGTTATTTTTTTTAATAAAATTAGGACTTCTTACAATGTTTGGATTGTTTACCCTGTATTTAAAATTGTAGAATTTCTATTTCATCAATCTATACTATACACTATAAGAGAAAAGAGCGGTTTTTTTTCGCCGGTTCAAGCTTTAAGTCTTCCGGTCCGGTTTGCTTCTCCCGACCCGTGCCGGCTCGCATAACAGAAGGCTAAAGACAAGGTTCGATGACAAGGTTTTTTCTGCCGGTTCGATGACAAGGTTCACCATCGCGTCGACGGCATCATACCTCTCCTCCATACCATTAGCGATGGTGGGCGTCTGTAGACGCCTAATTTTGGGCATCCCGCGGATCCCAGTGGACCTTCATGTGATTGACGCGCAATTGTTGCACCCGGTTCATCAATGTTCCCTGATTTAAAGCCCAGCCCGTAACATCTCTGTTATTGGGCCTCGTCCATTAGGGGGCCCAGGCTCCAGGGTTTGGGCGGCCATAGCGATGGCCGCCCTCATCCCTGGGCGGCCAGAGCGATGGCCGCCCTCCCCAGCTGGGTGGCCACTTCGTTGGCCGCCCAACCCTTGTAGAAGGCTAACTATTTGGCCGTCCTCCTGGTTTTACCCGGTCAGAGAACGTGGCTCGGTTCCTGAGCACGATCTTTCCCCCCGTCCAACACGATCTCCCCACGATTTTTGAACTCCCCTCTCAAAGATAGAACGGAGTATTCTAACGAGGGGAGAAGAGGGAGAGAAGGCGGGGAAGAGAGGGGGCGATCAGGTGGTGACAGAGGAGAGGAGAGGCTCTAGTTCCGGAGGTCAGTGAGTAGAGAACGAAGGGGCGGAGGAGACCTTCCTTCCCCTTCATTTTTCTACACCCCTGGTTGGTATTCTCGGACTCTCATCCTTCACTCATTGCATCATGGCTCCCTGGTAAGTGCATTCATCATACTATAGATTTCCTAGCTCCTTCCCTTCAGAGGTTTTCCCCCTTAACAAACGGGAAGGTGGATGGTCGAAAGTCTCGGCCATTCCCCCTTCCCACCACCCCAGGTAATCACGCCACCATTCTTCCGTGGTAATTGGTCTTATTTGGAGTAGATACTACAATTTCTCATACTAATGGCTGTTTCTTTCTGTTTTCTTTCTTGAGCTTCATTGTCTACGGGACTTCGGCATTGTGGAACTACACAGGGCTCCCTGCCCTTAGCCGGTCGAGGACGAGGAAGAGGGACCCCATCTTCTCCCTGTTTGCAACATCTCCCTGTAATCTTCATCCCTGTGAGGTTCAGGTAAACACCTCTGGCGATCTCGTGTGAACTTATGCTATGAAACTGTTCTTTTGCAGGTACTAAGGTCCAGCTCGAAAGGTTGAGGAGATACCAACACCCGACACTCTCCAAACGACCATCCACCGGAACCTACAACCGGAAAGTGGCGATCACGGTGGGACCTTCTATTGCCTACTGTGAGTTCCTAAATGCCTAAAGTCCAAGATAGTTGAATCATGTGTTTGTTTTAGTCCCCACATTAGCTTAATCTCCGTTACTCTGTTTTTTTCTTTTTTTTTTTTTTCAAAAGGTTCTGCAGAAGAAGGCCAACTTCCTGGCCGCCTAGGTCACTGGGCGTCCTACCCAGTGGCTGCCTAGGCCCACTCCTGGGCGACCAGGATCTTGGCCGCCCAGCACACAGGACGGCCCTCGCTCAGGCGGCCCTGCCCTTTTTCCAGAAACCCCATAGTTGGCCGCCTTCTCCCCTGAGCGGCCCTTGGTCTGGCAGCCCAGGCCCTTGAACGGCCGGGGAACTGGCCGCCCTCTGTCTGCTTCCTGTCTTTCCCCGTAACTTGTTATTCTCTTGTCTTGTGTTGCTTGTACATTGTATGGTAACTCTCTCTGCAGGCTTTGGACGTGGTTGGGTCTAGGTAGAACCGGCATCACACTTGATAGGAACCCCTCCCGTTGGATCTGAACCCTTCACCTGAGGATTCCCACTTGGGTGTAATTGGTTCGGTTCAATCGGGAACCTCCGTGAGTCCTCGCGAACCGTGGGTTCCCACACGGTCGCCAGGCAGGTTGTACCACTGGAAGAACCATGTTGCTAGCCCTGGGCTTTGAGTGAGATCTCTGCTAGGCTTCCCGGAGTATATCTTCACACCTAGTTCCCTTCTCTCCTCCGAGTGAACAAAACAAAACCACAAAGAAAAGAGTAAAGAGAAAAGAAAAATTCTTCTGGGACGTTGCTTGTGGTCACCCCTTTTGTGTGGATTGACATATTTACCCTCCCAACTTTCACTTCTCATTTTCTAGACCAATTGAAATTGGTAAAGAATGGAGAGGATTTTCACAAATCCAGACTATGAGGAGGAATTCCCTCCCCAATTCGAATCCGGGACTAGGGGCAACCCTCTATTTCAAATGGAGGATGATCACTCGGACGCCTTTATAGGCATGTTCTCGGCCACACCAAATGAGGTCGCCCACACGGATTCGGCATCTTCACCAAGTGATCACGATCGCGGTAGCCCTCGGGCTCCTACACTATCTCCGCACGAGGATCAAGAGTTGATCAGCGTGCTATCCCGCTACACTCCCACGGACTTGGTCACGATGGCTTCTCGTGGGAAGGCTCCCGCCATCCCACGCATGTCCCCTCATACCACACCTCCCCGTGTCCAAACTCCCTTTCAAGAGTCCACAAGCCGACCCGTTCCCGAGAATCCACTCCAATTCACCCCCGATTCCACCAACTGTGGGTGCCCCGTCTAAGGGGATAGACCCGACATTCAGGCAGGAAATCCAAAGCTACATTTGGTATGCGGTGGCCGAAAGTATGCCAAATTCACGTCCCCATTCGCTAGCCCAGTATTGCAAGCTCCCTAACACTCATTTTCCGCCTGGGTTCAAGGCTCCTAAGTATAGGAGGTACGATGGTACCACCGACTCACATCATCACCTTTCGGGTTTCTTTATGGATTCCCATCAATGGCTCTACGATCGGGTCTTATTGGTCCATTTGTTTCAAAAATCCCTTGAGGGCGAGGCCCTACGTTGGTTCTCTTCCTTGCCAGCTATTGATCTCCTTAACTTTGATATAGTCTCCGAGCGATTTCTCGCTCACTTTGGTCATATGTCTTTCATTTCTTCTACATTGTTCGACCTGGTCATGGAGAAAATGAAGCCCGACGAGGACTTCATTAATTTTGCAAATCGATGGAGAATCATGGCTTCTAGGACGGAGGTCCCCATCCCCGAGGCTCAGGCCGTCACCATGTTGGTGAATAATGCCACTCCTCAGCTAAGAGCCATTTTAATGCTCAGTGAGCTCCACACTTTTCATCAGCTATATAACCGAGCTCGGATAGTTCAGGCCCAGGTTAGGGATTCCACCTTGCCTTCTTTCTTTGAGCCTCGCACAAAGAGTAGGAAGACTCCGGCCGTCCCCACCACTGAAGGCGTCACGGTGAATGAACAGGTTAATGCAGTTGGCCCGCCTTTCAAGTCTAACAACCGCCAGGTCTCCCATTCCACTCAGACTAATGCGAGTCAGGGACAAAATAATCCCAAGCCATATTCCAATGTCCCTCCACCTCAAAGTTACAATCGCACGGGGCCAAAAAGGGCTTCTTATCCTCCGTTGCCTGAAACTTTGGGCGACATATTCTTTGCCCTTATGTCTTCGAATCCATTCAGCTTCCCCCTCAGCGGGATCGGGTCCATCCCAATGCTGATACCTCCAGGTACTGTCCTTATCACCGCACCCCCGGACATGATATGTTCAATTGCTTTCAATTCCGGGACTGGGTGTATGATATGAATGACGAGGGGAGGATTAGCTGGGCCGATGTGAAGCTGGCCATTGCTAAACCTCAAGAAGCCTAATCGGGACCTCGGAATTGTGCAAAACCCATTGCCAGCTCATCAATCAACCAAAGATCCCTCGAGTTCGAGGCAAAATGAGCAGGTGAATACAGTAATTGGAATGCAGCCGCGGGTGCTCAAGAGGACGCAGATGTGGGGCGTCGAAGGATTCCCAGGATGGTATGGGAAATTAGAAGTGAGGCCAATGAACCATGGACGGATATCAACATGTTCACCCAATCCCGATTTCCAAATGCTACTCAAAAACCACTCACCTTGATCAACCCTCCTCAGGCAGTGGGACAAGAATCACATGTCTCTTCAAAAGCTCAATCAGGGCAAGAACGCCCTTTGGTTCTCCTTAAGCCTCAATCAAAATCAATCCCTTCTCCTTCTCCTGTCAACCTTGGAGCCGATTCGGCTTCCCTTTCATACATCTTCGGATCTCCAGCTCCCTTGCAGCTAATCCACCCAAAACCTTCGGAGTCGGGTGACTCGAAAGAGGCCTCGGTGAATGTCACTCTCCGCAACCGCATCATTCCTCCATCCCAAAGGCAGTCCCAGCCTGAGGAAGGGGTTAATTCTCAAGGTCCTCCTGCGGAATATGACATTCTCCAACACCTAGACAGGACCCCTGCCAAGGTTTCCATCCTGGAGCTCATTAGGAAGTCTCCATCACACCAAGCCACTCTTTTGCAATTCCTCCAAAAGATCATGGTTAATGAAGACCTTCCGGCAAGTGGTGTGACCGAGGCCATCATGGCCCTTACATGTGGACCATCCATCTCATTTTCTGATAAGGACCTCGCTTTGCCAGACAGCAGGTCACTCCCGTTATGTCTCACAATCTCTCTCAACGGAGTTAAGGTCGACTCCGCCCTCATTGACATGGGAGCGTCAATTAATGTGTCCCATGAAGACTATCCATAAGATTGGTCTCCAGGAAGAGAACTTAGAAGAGGTGTGCACCACGATTTCAGCTTATGACAATTCCAAAAGGTGTGCAAAAGGGAAGGTAACTCTACAGCTAGGCTTAGGCCCAATGGTCATGACATCCGACTTCTTTGTCCTTGATGTCGACCCTGCATATAAGTCCATCTTGGGACGGCCATGGATTGAGCAAACCCTCGGAATTCCATCAACAGCCCATCAGTGTTTCAAATTTCCTTACAATGGTAGGGTGATCAAAATTAAGAGTATCCATTGGTGGAAACTCTCAATACTATCACTTCTGAACAGATCCCTTTCATGACCATTCCGGATAAGGGCAAGAGGCCCGTTCTCTCCATAGAGGGTGCCATAGGGCCCTCCGCTTTAAGTCCGCTTGATTCCCCTTTCCTTCTCCGGCCAGTCGCGCACTCCAATATCCTCCTTGGAAAAGGATGGGAAATCATGGCCAAGATGGACTTTACTATGGGTAAAGGCTTAGGTCAGTTTGAGCAAAGTCCCACGCATAGAAGGAGGCTTAAGATTGCTAAAGGTCGTGCAGGTTTGGGTTACTCTCCAGAAGAGCCATCTAAGGCCACTTAAGGTAAGGGTTTGATTTACGGTCGCTTTGTTATAGGGCCAATACAACCTGGAACTCGGCCAGAGCCGAAAGAAAGGTTCGAAGTTTCCCAAAGAAAAGAAATCTCACCCGATTCCTCACTCGAGGAGGACTTTGGTCTCCTCTCTTTGTTCCATCCTGATAAACCCCCCGATGAAGTTTTCCCCTCGGGTATCTTCCTCGCTTTGAACATACCCGCGCCTGTCTCTTTCATCCTCTTCTTATTTCACCCACCGTTCCCTCCCCTCCTCACTTATCCGGTCATAGGGCAATCCACCCATAGGGTTTGCACATTCACCCATGACCACCAAAAAAAAAAAACGCCGATTCTCAAACGTGGGTCTGCGAGCTCACTATTGAAGAAACGACCTCTTTTGGAAATGGATCCCTCGGCCAAGGGCCGACTCTTTCCACCTTGAACTCCCTTCCACAAACCCTCCTTGTATATAGTAGGGTAGAGTCTTAATCGAGTCAGGGTCTGTATATATCGTCCGTCCCTTCCAGAAAATCTAGTGTCCGTCAGGTTCCCGCGCGTTACATTAGCCAACTGGCCGATAAGTGCTCGCAGCTCTGTCAGGTCTCTGAATTCACGTCCACTCCCATTCCCCTAGGGGCAGTTGAACTAGAAGGATCTTCAGTACATGACGGTCTAGGGGTATATATCTTAGAAGAAGATGACAATGCAAAAGAAGAAGAGACGTTAGAAGATGGTAGTGATCCCATAGCTTCCTTCGTCAACCGAACCAAGAGATTTGACGAGCCTAATGTTTCCGTTGATGAATCTACCAAGTAAATTAACCTCGGCACCAAGGATGATCCCAAAATCATATTGATAAGTGCCAATTTGAACAGTGAAGAGGAAGTTTCCCTTGTGGCGATTCTCAGAGAATTTTTTGATGCTTTCGCTTGGTCCTACGAGGACATGTCGGGTCTGGACCCATCATTGGTTGAACATCGTTTGGTCTTGAAACCCGATGCTCGAGCTGTCAAACAAAAGCTAAGGCGACTTCACCCGAAGCTCGCACTCAAAGTCAAAGAGGAAGTGGACAAGCTCAATAAGGCCAAGTTTATCAGGGTAGTTTTATATCTGCAATGGGTAGCCAACATTGTCCCCGTTATGAAGAAGGACGGTAGGGTCCGTATCTGCATAGATTTCCGTGACCTTAATCGTGCTTGCCCAAAGGACGATTTTCCTCTTCCCCACATAGATGTCCTGGTGGACAACACCACCGGCTACGAGATGCTCTCCTTCATGGATGGTTTCTCGGGGTACAACCAGATCCGCCTAGCGGAGGAAGACCAGGAGAAAACTTCTTTCACCACTCAGTGGGGGACCTACTGTTACGTCGTCATGCCCTTCAGTCTCAAGAACGCAGGGGTAACATATCAAAGAGCGATGATGGCCATCTTCCACGACATGATGCACGTCCATATGGAAGTATATGTGGACGACATTCTGGTCAAATCCAAGACCAGGAGTGGCTATGCAGAAGTCCTCCGAGCAGTTCTCCAACGGTCTCGGGAGCACCAGCTCAAAATGAACCCCAAGAAATGTGTATTCGGGGTCTCTTCAGGTAAGCTTTTAGGGTTCATAGTCAGCAAGAGAGGGATCGAGATCGACCCTAACAAAGCTAAGGCCATTGTCGAGATGTCTCCTCCTAAGAATATCAAGGAAGTCCGTGGTTTGATCAGGCGTTTGCAATTCATTAGGAGATTTATATCTCACCATTCTCAACGATGCAAGCCCTTTTACGACATGTTAAAAGGAGAGGCTAAATTTGATTGGAACGACAAATGTCAAATGGCCTTCGATGACCTGAAGAACTATCTTCTAAATCCTCCTGTTCTGGCACCCCCGGTCCCGGGTCAGCCTTTGCTGCTCTATGTCTCCACCACGAAGGAATCTGTCGGAGCAATGTTGGCTCAATACGACGATGCCAAGAGGGAACGCGCTGTAATAACCTATCCAAATTATTCAATGAAGCTGAGCGAAGATATACTGCTATGGAAAGGACTTGCGCGTCCGTCGTCTGGGTCACTCAAAAGCTAAAACATTACTTTCTCGCACATGAAATAAAGCTCTTGGCGCGAATGGACCCCATTAAATACTTGTTGGAAAAGCCCGCGTTAATTGACCGTTTGGTGAGATGGCAAAGTTTTCTTAACCAGTTTGACATCACCTACGTCAGTCAGAAGGCGGTCAAGGGGCACGCCATCGCCGAGCACCTTGCCCATCATCCACTCCCTATGTTCTCCCCTGTCGACGAGAGTTTCCCGGACGAAGAGTTAGGAGCCATCATAGATGGTGAACCTTCGTGGATTCTCTACTTCAACGGTGCATTTAATTCCAAGGGTTGTGGAGTTGGAGCTGTTCTCCAATCCCCAGAAAGTATTATCATTCCCCGTGCTTGTCAATTGCCACAAACAACATGGCGGAATACGAGGCGCTCCTTACGGGCTTGAAAATGGCATTGGCACTCTGAGTTAAGGAGCTCCGGATTATCGGAGATTCCTAGTTTATACTCCGCAATCCCTCAGCAAGTACCAAACCCGGGACCCAAAACTAAAGCCCTATCAAGACTTGGTCAGCAGGGTAGTCCGGCAGTTTAGGAAACTCACTCTTGTGCACACCCCTAGGGCTCGGAACATTCTAGCCAATGCCTTGGCATCTTCTCTCCCAATCCCTGGCAAAAAGCCGTCAACCACTGTCATCGTGCAGAGAATGCACATTCCTTCACATTCAGACCCATGGTTCCAACAGTTCTCTGAGTCTTCTCCTCAAGTCCATGTCATCTCTCATGAACCTGAGATCGACCTCGAAGACGGCAATCCCTGGTTCTTTGATATCGAGAATTATCTCCGGGATGGCTCCTTTCCTGATTATACTACCGCCCCAGATCGGCGGGCCATTCGCCGAGCCGCGGAGCGCTTTGCCATCATAGGTGGTCTCCTACACCGCAAGTCCCTTAGCGGGGTTTATCTCCGCTGCCTCGATGAGACCGAATCTCGTACAGTGGTCGAAGCTGCACACTCTAGTGAATGTGGTGGCCATGTAAACGGCCGCATGCTTGCTCAGAAACTCCTTCGGCAATACTATTGGCCTACCATGAACGAGGACTGTGCCAATTACGTCCGCCATTGCACCAAATGTCAACTCCATGCGGACAAGGTCCATGCTCCCTCGTCCTCACTCCACCCTCTTATAGCTCCTTGGCCCTTCGCCATGTGGGCATTTGACGTAGTCGGTCCCCTGGAGGACAGAACCGGAGAAGTCCGGAGAAAATCCTTCATCCTGACCGCTACCGAATACTTTACGAAATGGGCGGAAGCTGAGGCATTCACAGAAGTCAAGGCATCAACGGTGGTGAAGTTTATCAAGCGCAACATCCTCGCCAGGTTCGGCGTTCCTCGTGACATCGTTACCGACAACGGACCACAGTTCACATCTCAGGAGCTCCGCGACATGTGTGGTAAATATGATATCAATTTGCATCATTCATCTCCATACTACCCACAAGGAAAACAAGCTGAGGCTACAAACAAAACTCTCATCAGAATTATTAAGAAGACTTGCAAAACTCATCATTATTCAGACTGGCCAGATTGCCTCATTGAGGTCCTCTGGGCTTACCGCACTTCTGTCCGAACTCCCACGGGACAAACCCCATATGCACTTACCTTCGGGACAGAAGCGGTACTCCCATATGAAATATTCGTTTTCTCACTAAGAGTGCAGCTGGATCCCGAGCTCGATCCCGAACAACGCCGAGAAAACCTGTTGGCCCAGCTGGAACTATTAGATGAGAAACGAATGATCGCGGCCGATCATGCTCAAGTATATCGCAAGAGAATTGCACGTTATTATGCCAAGAAAGTTATGGAGAGAAAATTCAGGGTGGGTGAACTGGTTTTAAAGAGGAAAATTACTTAAGCCATTGGTCCTAAAGCAAAATTTCAAGAAAATTGGGAAGGCCCTTTTGTCATCAAAGAAACCTACTCAGGCAATGCTTACAAGCTAGTGGACTCCAAGGGAGTAGAACTCACATATCCATGGAATGGGGTATACCTTAAGAAGTTTTATTCATGAGACCTTGTACAAAATTATTAAAAAAAAAGAGAGAACTTCTTTTATTTTTTGTACAGAGAAAATTGCAAACGCCTGATGACCATGTAGTCCAAAGTTTTTGCATCAACCCTTTATGCTAAAAGGGGACTGTCAAGGTATGGTAGGTATCGGGTCTTGGTCCGCCAGAACCGTGGAGATCCCTGTCCGATCACGTCGGCCTATGCTTATTAGAAGGAAAACAACATGCACACACTCACGTGTTTTATGCAAAATGGGTAGCATCTCTTCTGGTGGGGTTCCACCCTGAAGGCCTCCAGAAAAGCGGTAATCTTTGTTCTTTTTCTTGTCGACCAAATGAGACAGTCGGCGCCTTTAAAACGCTGAGCATGCGAGGATCGAAGCACAAGATCTTGCAAGAGTAGGATCCATCCCCTCGAGCCCGGGTCAGAGCACGAGAAGAGGGTAGTGAGGCACGAAAAGGGAATCCGAAAGTAAAATGATGATATTTCTCTCCCCCCCCCCCCCCAAAAAAAAAAAAAGAAGGTGTGGCAAAGCTACACGAAAAGTCTGGTCGTGGCCGTGCCTGACCCTGGTAGATGAAACCCTTCTCAAAGTAGTCCAAAGCCACATTCTACAAAAGGGGCATCAAAACGTCAAACGCTCGAGGATTGGTCTGAAATTACCCGAAAGGAGAAAGTCGAGTAGGTCCCTAGCCAGCTCGCCTGGTTAACGGTTTTGCCGGTCCTCTCAGGAGGTTTATCCCCTACATTCTTCCTTCTCCCTCCAAAAGATGAAAGTTCAACGGAAGTCCTGAAGGGAGAGTTCTACCAAGGGTGCAACCTTATTTTTAAATACATATATGAACACACAAGTTGTCTACTTCGAAAAGTAAAAGCCCTTGCTGTGAAGGGGTCTCTGTGTTTCTGACCGGTCAAGATCCCTATTTACCATCTTTAACACTTTCTCATATTACCTCGGGCTTAGGTCAATGCAAGCGCGTCACCAATGGGTGCGATGGCGTCTGATTCCGGGTCAGCGTCGCGCGGTTGACCGTTAGGGTTCCAAGGTGTTCCATTATATACCATCTAGGGTTGTGAGGAAATAGACTCGGGTCGGGCAAATCATTTACCTCGAACACTTTTTGGGTGTATCCCTGTGGTCGGAAGCAACTGGGAGCCTAAGCGTGGCATGACGGTATTGTCATCAGGGTAAGACTTAACCGACGGGACTATCGTTCGAGGAGTCTAGAAGTCCAAATCAACCTAGATGTGCGCTCAGGATACCTGGGAGGTAATATAGAAAATCCCTGTCTCCATACAGGTCAGGTGCCCCACGGGTGGTCACCAGGCGTGCGAAAAAGCCCAAAAATAATATAAAAGCACAAAACAAAAAAAAATATGTATACTCAAATACAACAAAAAAATTCAAATATATATCTCCACACAAAACAACAAAAAATGTATAAAAGCCCAAAAGCCAAAAATATGTCTTGCATCCGCATGTGCATTCGCATGATCGTATTTCCCTTTCTGTTTGCATCCTACTTGCTTGCATGCGCATATCACGTTTACTTTTCTTTTTTTCAACCTTGTTAATAAAGGTTTAGCCCTCTGACCCTGCATCGAGAAAGGTACTATCTACTTTCGGCAGGGGGGCTAAAATCATACTACATTAACCTTTTCCCTTTGAGTGTGGTTGAAACAGGTAAAAAGGGGAGACGACGTCAAGCCAAAACAAGCCAAGTACACTGAAGAAAGCTCACTTCATTTTCAAAATATGTCCATTACATTCTAGCAATTAAGCATTCTAGGGGCATACCCCCAGTGTACAAAAGCAGCTGCTACCCAGCTATCCCTCTCTCTGTCTCTATCTCTATCTCTCTCCCTAACCCCCGTCGGTGCGAGGCTCGGCTATCAGCCTCGTCTCCATCTCCGCTCCCCCTGTCTCGCAGCCTCGATGGCCGCGAAGCTCTCGAATCTGATGCAGCTGGCTGCATCGCTCCCTGCTCTGCAGGAGACTACGTCATGCCCATAAGCTCCTCCATCGTAAAATGCACGTCTCCTATGGTCCACAACGACTCGGAAGGAGTCGCATGTCTGGCTCCCTCTCCTGAGGCACCTCTGCCCTGGTATCTCCGCAGCACTTGCCGTCTCAAAGCCTCTAGCTGATCGAGGGCTCGCTGCTCCCGGACCGCCATTGCCATCTCTCGCGCACGTGCCTCGGCCTCTCTCTCCTTCGCCTCGGCAAGGCGACCCTCGATTCTCTCGATGGAGCTCATCTCTCCAAGGTGGCGTGTCAGCTCCTCTATACGGACATCTGCTCTCGACGAACGGTCAGGGTAGCCGCTAACTCCTTCCTCTGCAGAAAATGAACCATCAGGTAAACCAGGCAAAGATGTTAAAGGGGGAAGTGCTCTTAACCAGAGTGTTAGGTTCTCACCGTCTCGGCTAGCTCGGCCTCTCGCTCTTCAGCTCGCTCAATGGCCCCCGCCAGGCGATCCTCCAGCTCCTCTCTAGCATCTACTCGGGACGAAGGGCCAGCCTCCCCACCTGCTCCTGCCCTCATCCGGACATACGCCAGCTCCCCTCGCTGTAAGTCAAGGGGCAAGTGGTCAGTCAGATTTCAGCAGTCCCCAAAGAATTCAAATCAATCAAGTTAACTTTGGCTTCCCATTTCTCGGATCTCATGCCGTAAGTTCACAATCGTTTGGTTAAGCACGACCATCTGATCTTGAAGTATCTTCACAGCCTCAGTCTCGGGCATCTGCACATCAAATTCACGAACTTACGAAGCTCCAATGGCTAAAGGCCAACATCACATTTGAAAGGTAAAGAAGAGACTCACTGCTCGGCTATCGAGGCAGAGTCGTCTTGCATACCGGTCCTGATAATCTGTCAAGTAAACCTCGCTGCTCCTCACAGTCCGATCCTGCTCCAGCGAGGGTCCCCTCTGTAGCGCCTCTGCCTCTGCACGGTAGCGGGAGGCCCAATCCTGGTCACTCGCCGAGGTCCGTCGGCACCCCCTGTCCCACTGTGCTCAGTTGGAATCGCCGCTGGCGGTTGATGCCACCTTAGCGTCCTTTGCACTAGACGAAGGAAGAGTGGCTCCCTCAGGTTCACACAAAATAACACGGTTTTCTCTATGAAACCAAGCCTGCCCCTCCTTCACCCATGGCTGAGAGGTGGTGTCTTCTGTCGCATAGGGCGTCCAAGTCACCTGCCACATTAAAAATGGAAGTTTGCTAATTCGAGTTCATACAACAAATGCTGAAAATCCCAACTCTTTTAGCCAAAACACTCACCTGGTGGGGAGGAAACTCATCCAGAGCTGTCCGAAGATCAGAGAGTCTGGTGGCTACCAGGCGTCGGTCTCGAATCATTTCCCATCTTGCCATGAGTGGGACCATCTGCATCAGGGCTCGCGGGATTGTACCGCGACCTAGAGGGAATCGGGTGTACCCCCAAATCTTAAAACACAAGGAACAAACTGTCAATTAACCAAATCTAGGATCAACAAGTATAAAGAGGTAGACTCGCACTGTAGGAAGGGTGTGAAGCCACCCAGGTTCCCCGAACCTGGGCGTATAGGATCCATATGGGCAAAGAGGTGCGCCAGCATCGCTCTTCCCCATGCAAGTCGGGGTCTTCGCTCGAGGTCCCGTATCAACAAAAGGTACTTAAGGTTCACCTTGTTCGAGGCAGTGGCGAACAGTAGTCTCCCAAAGAAATATAGGAGGAAAAGCCTCAGTTCCTGCTGGTCACTCCTCCCTCGAGCTAGGAGCCTCTGTCTCACTCGTTCTAAGTACGCATCCAGGTCCTCTAGTGGCCCTCGTACCACTCTCGCTAGTCCCATCGTGGTACTGATTCTTCCAAGGGGAAGGGTAGTCACTGGCTTCTTGGACTGGGCCAGCTGTGGCCCGAGCAAACTCTCAACCTCCTCTTGATAGTTCTTGAGCTCTTGACCCAACACCGGGTTTCTTGCTACTGGCAATCCTGTCAAGTAGGCCACGTCCTCAAGTGTGGGGATCATATGTCCCCACGGCATCACGAAGGCTCTGCATCCATCTACCCATCTTTCACGTAGCGCCACCAAGAAGGTCGCGTCAACGGGAAAGGGTCGAACCCTGAAGAATGGGCCAAAATCCATTCGGTCCACTCCGTGCCGCTGCTCAGGAGGCAAGGCGTGGTACCAAGCTCACACTAAGTCCCATGATACCCGAGCTCTGATCCTCCGTCGGCCCTGCACACCATAGACAGAAAACCAAAGTCCATTAGATTTTCCATTCCCCAGATCAATTCACCCTCAGCAAATATTTGAAAATTCACTGCCCCTAGAGGGGGGCGGCCAAAGACTTGGTCGCCTACCTCCCAGGACGGACAGGAAGCTGGCCGCCCAGTCCATCAGTGGACGGCCAGAGTGCTGGCGGCCCAGTCTCCATCTGCGCCAGCGCCGCGTCGAACATCGACATGATCTTGACGAGGGCGACGACCACGACAATGGCGGATGGGAGCTTCGCCTCCCCCCAGCACCCCGACGGCAGCGACGTCACCAGGTACCCCTCGAGGGAGAGTACCCCGAGGTCCCCGACCCCCAAGATCACCCTGACCCATCTCAGGCTCCGCAGGACCTCTTCTGATGGGGACATCTAGATGGGGGTTTAGTGGCCTCAACCCATTTGATGGGGAGATCACTCCCGTCCCATGGCTCATTGGGTCAAGCCCAACAACGCTAGGACTTTTTCTCTTTTTATTATGATTTTTCCTTTACTAGTATTTAGTTAAGTCTAAATTGAGTCCATTTGAGTCATGTAAGTCTTAATGGGCCAGCTGAGTAAGGCCCAAATGGCCAATTGTTGAGACTAGCTCGGTTATGGGTCACTGGTAGCTTAAATTCACCCTCGGGGATAGCGGGATCTTTTTTCATTTTCTAGGGATAAATGTGGTCATTTGTAACCCTGGCTTTCCCTTATAAATAGGGAGCCAAAGGGCTTTGTTTCAGAGTTAGTGAAGAATGAAATTTTGAAAATTGATTACTTGTGCAATTTTTCTCTCCCTCTCTCTCCTAGATTGTGTGTGCACCTCTCTCTCTCTATCTTCTCTCTCTTCCCCCCACCAGCCTTGGTCGACCAGCCACTCTCTCTCCTCTCTCCAGGTCGCAGCCACCCTCCCCCACCTTCTCTTTCCCACCTTGCCACATCAGCCCATCTTCCCTCCTAGAATATCTCACCTCTTTCCTCATCTAGAATCCAGCCCTCTTATCCCTTTCCTATTTCTTCTCAAATTCAAATCCCAGCCCTCCAAAATCCCTCCTATTATCCCTCCCAAGATTCCAATCCCCTAAAATTCCTCCTCCTATTCAAAAAAAAAAACCAAAACTAATTATTTGTTTCCCTCCCAAGCAAACCTAGCCGTGCCCCTTGCTTCCCCAGCCCACCTTTGCACAGCCCCAAACCCTAACCCTAGTCGCCCACCCCCTGCTCCCCACGCCCCCCCAACCTCCTCCAGCACCTTTCCCACTGCATCCCCCATATCCCCATCACTCAAGGTCGTCCACGGCGGCCCCGGAGTCCCTCCCCATCACCCCCCATCCACGGTGTTAGCGGAATCATCCCTCTGCTGCCTGCAAACCCGAGTCAGATTCTGAGACTCGACTTGCAGAGACTCCACCGACTTCCACGTCGCGAATCAGCACAAACCCCCTTCTGTGGGTTTGTTCTACCCCGAGTCTTCTCCGCTTCAGAAGTGGTCTCGCCTCGTTTCGACGTCAGCACAGGTCGTGGCGCTCGTTTTTGTACGACTGCGCAAGGCCCATGCGAATCTGTTCGCCCAGGTAGGAACCCGAGTTTGCAGATCGCACCACGCCTTCCCCGTTGACCATTTGGTCGAGCCCCTCGTTGGCGTAACTCTCGGCGTCCCGAAGCCATTCCAAGTGGTTTGATCGCGTTCCGACTTTTGTGCTGGGCGTGCCACCCTGATCATCCTACCCCTGTCTGTCTGCTCGCCCAGAAAACAGAGGCTCACCACAGTTACGACCCCGCCCAGCTCGGTGATCCGACGGTGCTCAAATTTTGAGGGTACGTAGATCGTCCTGTCCTTCATCCAACCACGTTGGTCTTGCGTCGTTCCGAGCCCTGTGGAGAGCGCAGCATCCTCGACACGCCGACTGCGTAGATCAGTCCAGCAAGACAGATTCGCGTAGGTCGTCTTCTACGACCTGCCCCGCCTTCCTGCGACCTCAGAGCGACACCAGACTTTCAGGAGCACCTCCGCACTTCACAAGCTTCGTCTGAGCGTCGACGGCACCCTGTTCGGACCTTTCTGCGCAGCGTACCAGGAGAAACAAGTCGGTTCTATCCTGCAGGACAGACACAGGGCAGCAGGCCCATCTCCCCTTCCCCGTGTTCCCCCCTCCTGCGCGAGGGTAGTTTGCAGGAGACACAGGCAGCAGCCCATCTCCCCTTCCCCGTGTTCCCCCCTCCTGCGCGAGGGTAGTTTTGTATTAATTATTTTCATCCCCACGATCCCCTCCCTGAGTGGAGAGTAGTGCCTTAAGGCTGTACCACAGGTTCGCACCGGGCCGTCGACATTCCCATGCGTGCGCTCGTCCCGCATCAAATTTGGTATCAGATCAAGTTCCCAGCTTGTTCCTACAAGCTGGGTCCTAGATAGGTCGATATGAGTTCACCTCCGGTGATCTCTACAACAGCCCTACCAAATGGTGCCACCACTGTGCTATCCATCCATGAGATGGAACCCGGGAATTCGGTCTCTCAAGACATCGTCGATGCCCTAACCAAGACCGGCCAAATTATACGCGACGGAGACCAAGTCCTTGTAGAGTTCCAAACGTGGATCAATCGTGTTCCCTACTTCGATGGTGCATGGTGCCACATTAGCACATTAGCCGGACCTCGCATATTCCTTGGGAGGCCTTGGCTAAGAGAGAGGGATGCAATTATCGATCCGGAATGGCATACTTGTCGAGTGCATCATCTATATATATCGGGGGTCTTCACCATCCGCAGCATGTTCCCCCCTTCCCCAATGGCGCTAGATGTCCCGGAGATGGAGTCACCATCGGAAGAGGATCCGATACCGGTGGAGATCTACGAGCCGGACCCGGAGTTGATAGCCCGATATGAAGATCAAGAATGTGAATGGGCATTGCTACAAGGCGCCACGGATCCCACCCCGATCCACCCCAAGCAAGAACCAGCCACACAAGAGCATGATGGCCTCAACGCCAACTCGGTCGCTAAGGCAGTTCCATTGGTCCATCCCAATGCTCTTCGCCCTCCTCCGGAGCTACCCCATGATGATCTCGTGTGGCACGAATTTTGCATGGCTTATGAGAAGCGTCACTTAGACATCCGCCACAGGATCATTTGCCCCGAACCTTGGTCATACCCTCTGACGGTCATCACGACCGTGCTGCCCCACTTTAAGATTCGAGGACGAATCTTTTCTAACCGGGGGGGGGGGGGTATGATGGGGACATCTAGATGGGGGCTTAGTGGCCTCAACCCATTTGATGGGGAGATCACTCCCGTCCCATGGCCCATTGGGTCAGGCCCAACAATGCTAGGACTTTTTCTCTTTTTATTATGATTTTCCCTTTACTAGTATTTAGTTAAGTCTAAATTGAGTCCATTTGAGTCACGTAAGTCTTAATGTGTCAGCTAAATAAGGCCCAAAGGGCCAATTGTTGAGACTAGCTCGGTTATGGGTCACTAGTAGCTTAAATTCACCCCCGGGGATAGCGTGGTCTTTTTTCATTTTCTAGGGATAAATGTGGTCATTTGTAACCCTGGCTTTCCCCTATAAATAGGGAGCCAAGGGCTTTGTTTTAGAGTTAGTGAAGAATGAAAATTTGAAAATTGATTACTTGTGCAATTTTTCTCTCCCTCTCTCTCTCCTAGATTGTGTGCGCACCTCTCTCTCTCTCTATCTTCTCTCTCTTCCCCCACCAGCCTTGGTCGACCAGCCACTCTCTCCTCTCTCTCCAGGTCGCAGCCACCCTCCCCCACCTTCTCTTTCCCACCTTGCCACATCAGCCCACCTTCCCTCCTAGAATATCTCACCTCTTTCCTCATCTAGAATCCAGCCCCCTTATCCCTCTTATCCCCTTTCCTATTTCTTCTCAAATTCAAATCCCAGCCCTCCAAAATCCCTCCTACTATCCCTCCCAAGATTTCAATCCCTTAAAATTCCTCCTCCTATTCAAAAAAAAAAATACCAAAACTAATTATTTGTTTCCCTCCCAAGCAAACTTAGCCGCGCCCCTTGCTTCCCCAGCCCACCTTCGCACAGCCCCAAACCCTAACCCTAGTCGCCCACCCCCTGCTCCCCATGCCCCCCAACCTCCTCCAACACCTTTCCCACTGCATCCCCCATATCCCCATCACTCAAGGTCGTCCACGGCGGCCCCGGAGTCCCTCGCCATCATCCCTCATCCACGGTGTTAGCGGAATCATCCCTCTGCTGCCTGCAAACTTGAGTCAGATTCTGAGACTCGACTTGCAGAGACTCCACCGACTTCCACGGCTCGAATCAGTACAAACCCCCTTCTGTGGGTTTGTTCTACCCCGAGTCTTCTTCTCTTCAGAGGTGGTCTCGCCTCGTTTCGACGTCGGCACAGGTCGTGGCGCCCGTTTTTGTACGACTGCGCAAGGCCCATGCGAATCTGTTCACCTAGGTAGGAACCCGAGTTTGCAGATCGCACCACGCCTTCCCCGTTGACCTTTTAGTCGAGCCCCTCCTCGCTGGTGTACCTCTCGGCGTCCCGAAGCCATTCCAAGTGGTTTGATCGTGTTCCGACTTCTGTGCTGGGCGTGCCACCCCGATCATTCTGCCCCTGTCTGTCTGCTCGCCCAGAAAATAGAGGCTCACCACAGTTACGACCCCGCCCAGCTCGGTGATCCGACGGTGCTCCAATTTTGAGGGTACGTAGATCGTTTTGTCTTTCATCCAACCACGCCGGTCTTGCGTCGTTTCGAGCCCTGTGGAGAGCGTAGCATCTTCGACACGCCGACTGCGCAGATCAGTCCAGCAGGACAGATTCGCGCAAGTCATCTTCTACGACCTGCTCCGCCTTCCTGCGACCTCTGAGCGACACCAGACTTTCAGGAGCACCTCCGCACTTCACAAGCTTCGTCTGAGCGCCGACAGCACCCTGTTCGGACCTCTGTGCGCAGCGTACCAGGAGAAACAAGTCGGTTCTGTCCTGCAGGACAGACACAGGGCAATAGGCCCATCTCCCCTTCCCCGTGTTCCCCCCTCCTGCGCGAGGGTAGTTTTGTATTTATTCTTATCCCCACGATCCCCTCCCTGCGTGGAGAGTAGTGCCTTAAGGCTGTACCACAGGTTCGCACCGGACGCCGCCGTCGACATTCCCATGCGCGCGCTCGTCCCGCATCACCTTCCGGTGGCGGTCCCGCGTGGGACCCCTTCGTGTTTACCCCGTTGCCTTCCCCTCCCTCGCAGCCGCCGCCCTCTTTCGTTCTTCCTCCTCTCCTTCTGGGATAGCAGGTTGAGCTCTGTAAACCCATCCCGGCACGCCTGTTGGTTAGCGATCGCTGCTGCCTTTCCCCCTTCCGTCCTCTCCTCCTGGAATGCTAGGTTGATCTTCGTATACTATAAGGGAATTGGTGATTTTTTCGTCGCCGGTTCGGATGTTGGTTCGAAATTTTAGAAGTTGGTCCGATTCCGGTTTGGTCCCCCACCCCCGTCTTCCTCGCGAAGTGCCTGTTGGTTGATGTACGAGTATGAAAGTATAAGGGTGCATTTTGAAGCATGTAAAACGTCAGCCATGCGGAGGAGATCGGTTGCCTGGTACTCGTGAAAACTTGTTCAGTCGAAAGTTCTATGCGCTGATAGTGGTAAATCCCGATTTAGGCATCCGCTCAAACCCTGACGCCATTTTTTGTAGGTGGAACCGTATCGTGCTTTCCCTCGACCTTTTTTGTCATGAGATCTCGACATTGGCGGCTCCCTCTTCTACTTTGATCCTTCAACACAAGGAGGCTTTTGTTTTCTCTCTTATGATCCTTCATCGGCCTCTACTCCATTTCTCTCCCTCCATCTCTCATCAGGTAGGTGCCCCTCTCTCAAGACTCGACATTGATACCTGTTGTAGCAACGCAGGAGGTGGTTGCTTAACCGGTAGCTTTGTTGGTCTCACTTTGGGGAGGCTGGATCTCCATCTTGGGATTTGCATGCATTGATATATAGAAAGGTGCTTACAGATAGTGACATGCGTATCCCTTCCCTTCATGCACTGCTTCATAGGTAGTGGCCACCGTGTGACCACATTACCTTGCACATGAGTTGTTTGTGTGAATGCCTATGCCCCGTATACTGGCTGTGGGTCCAGTTTTGTTTTTTTGCCATTCGGCGGTGGAGTAGGGACTGGTGATGACATATAAGCAAACAAAGAAATCAAAAAGTTTTCAGGTAAACAAATTTTCATATGTTTCGAATGGAGAGTATGTTTTCATTTCCCTTGTAAATTCTCTTCCGTTCCGAATGCATTTTACACCCATCCAAACAAAACCCCAAGTATCACTCATTATAAAATGGGAGTTTTACATCTATACCCTTACAAAATATCACATTTACATTTATCCCCTATATTTTATATATTATCAAGAATATCCCTAAAATAAGATAATATACAAACCTTATTGACCTTTTTGCAAACTTCAGTGAAGAAAACATATGAATGGTTATGGCTTTTGTACTTCTCTTACATGCAGCAGTTCCAATTAACAGGTCAAGATGTTCATTTTAACGCGCCATTGAATCAACTTCCCAAAGAGACTCTCCTCGTGTTTCTTTTTTCTTTCCCCTTTTTAATCTACAGAAAATCAGTTATAACAAGTTAACAACTATGATTTATTACTTTTCATGTTGAAAGATAGAAATGACTCCCTACTAAAGTTTGGAAAAAAATACACTCAATATGCATTATATCAATGTCAGCTAGAGCATATACTGAGGTGTTGTTTGCCATTTTGTATATAGTTATTTTCTGTAGGTCAATGATGCGGTTAGTGTTTGCATCTGTATCATGTCTGTGCAAGAATAGTGGGTAAGCTGTGGGTCAATGTGGTTTATGTTTTACATCAAGTGGTCCGACCTCATACCCATGTGGAGATTGTATGCCTTTGTTCCACAAAGACAATACGAGAGTTATGCATGAAATTATTCTTCCTTATATTTGTGTCAATGTCAAGCTCTGTAGTTATGGACAAGGAGAGGCCATTGTGGATGCCAGAGGCATTTGTCCAGCCTTGTCTTTAAATGGGGGCAGTTATGCGTTTGTTCCAAGGAGTGCCTGAGGATCATGCACGAGATTAATCTCTCTAATAGTCTAATGTTTGGAGATGGCCCATCTTGGTGAACAGGTGCAACCTGTGGAGTGCGCCTTGACAATTGAATGTCATAAATCATACATATGTGTTACAATTTAGTCTAATGTTTGCAGATGGCCCATCTTGGTGAACAGGTGCAACCTGTGGAGCGCCTTGGCAATTGAATGTCATAAATCATACATGTGTTACAATTTCCTGTAATGTTTATTATTATGGAAGAAATGGTTCCCATTGGGTTCGGGGAATGCCATGTTTTTTGAAGATAGTAGTTATCGTGGTAAATATAGTTATATGAATTTCAAGAGCACGTTATGGATGACGAATAAGGATATGGAAATTGTTTTATCTATCGAAAAACAATTTGGTGTGTGCTTCATGATGATGACCTATGATACAGAAGGGAAATATGTGCATTCGTTTATATGTATATATTTGTTCAATGAAAGGTTTTCTGTCTTGACTCCTCTTCCCAGACTTTCACCAAATTGAGTCTTCATGAGTGCCATTTGCTGTGTGATGTGTTTTTATGTGGAGAAGGAGTTGCTGGGAAATATGTCAAAGAGTGTTGTGACAATCACCGATTGATTCCTCTCAATATTTAGTCCACACTTGGCTAAGAGATATGGTGTCATTTTACACTACTGTTGTGCTAATTTTTTTTTCACTTAGTGGCTAATGTAGAAGCTTATTATCTTATGATGTATTAAGTATCAGCTTCCCCTTAAATTTCGAACCAACATTTGATCCGGTGACGAAAAATCCACTAATTTCTTATATATATGTTATAGATAGATATATACTCGTGGTACCATCCACGTTTCAAAAAAAGCTTGTTCTATATTTTCCAATCCCATATTCTGCGATGATTTCACCATTTTTTGGGGATTATGGCACCATTCTTTTGTCATCCCTTTCTTGCAAACCTTTTCTATTTGTAGGAAACTCCTTAAATATTCCTTTCAACTTCCTAGGTGGGGCCTTTCTTGATGTTATGAACAGTCATGGAAGTGAATTGATAGGGATTACTGAGTATAGAGGAAAGAGATTTTAAAAGTAAATATCATGACAAAAGCAATATTGACTGATAGGTTATTAGCATAAACTTTTGGATGTTTTAAAAGATGGAAATCTTAGTACTTCAGAAAGAAGAAGAGTTTGAGCTCTTCATTGGATTTTCTTCAAGACCGTTTATACCTATTTTTGTCGGTTCATATGTTGTGGTCCTGTTTAATGTTTCTTGTGCCCTGTGTAGTTGATGTAATTACATTGATAATTTTATTGTTACTGCATTTTTTCTCAGCTTACGTTTTTTATCGTACCATACCGTATTAGGTTGTGACGGACCCGACCGTTATTCGGATGATTTTTTAATGTCTAAATCTTTATTATGTAACATTAAAAAAATTAAAATAAATTCACGCGCGAAGCGCGTTTTTTAAAGTATGTATGCATTATGTAGTTTATTTTTTTAACTAATTTCTAAACATTATATCATTATTAGATAATCAATAAATGAATAAACTTGACAATAGAGTTTAATGTTCTTCATCTATGAAATGCAAGGTCTCTGACTGTTGTTATTATCATGATATCATTACTATATTTTTTATTTTTTAAAAAATGAGATTAATTTTTAAATATTTTATTATTATTTAAATAATTTGTAGTGACTCTTAGGATCCTTAGCGGATCATGTATCGGGTTTGCCCATATACAATCCCAGTCCCCCGAGTTGGACTGAGTCGGCAAACCATCATGAAGTGTGAGAACTATGGGGTCTAACGTGATCCATTCTGAAGTGTGGGAATTGTGGGGTTTAACCTGATCCGTTATGAATATAAAACTGCAATCTATGATTATGATGGACACAAATTTCTGTTAGCTAGTCAATGAGTATGCATTTGGACATGAGGTACTGTTTTCTCAAATTTTATAAGGCACAGTTGTAAAATCACTGCTCTTATGTTAAAGTAATAAGTATAATTTGGATCTGAGTTAGTGGAATGCTGATAAATTGGTAATAAATAAAATTTCAGCCAAGTTATTCTGAAACCTAATAATTAATTTATATCCATATATATATATATATATCCCTTTGTTTGCCTATGAATACATAACTTTGAAAATAAAGAAGAATATTACTTATGTCCTCCATTTGAGAAAAGAATATTGCTATCCATTTGCTTCTTGAGCACTCTAAAACTAGGTTACAGAATATGATATAAAAGTACTATCATTTTTCCTTGCATTATGCTGCCAACTTAGTTCTTTCTATTGATGCAAAAGTGAGTGCAGGGGTGGTATTCTAGTTTGGTGCTTTATGCTCACTCTATCCATTTCCTTCTATTGCCGGCTCAGGATTGGATCGGTTCACCCAAAAACTGATCGGATCGGGCGATCTGGCCCGATCTGATCTGGCGAACCTTGATTTTTAAGAGAGATTGGTTTTCTCCCATGTAGGGAGGGTTGGCATGCAGGAAAGTTATGTGGGTAGGTATTTTGGTCTCAGTATTGAATGGTTGGACATATGGGATGCATGTAAGAGGTTGGACATGGAGAGGCAAGTGGGTATATTAGGAAGCCTGAGTCATTTCTTTCCTTCTCTTTTTACTCTAAAGTCTCCTTTTTCTTTTGAGGTTATTTTGTTTCCAGGCAATGTGGAAGTGCTGGAATTGGTCATAGGTTTTGCCTTCACTATTTTTACAAGCAATACTTGCTGATTTAACCAACATCCTCCATCCTTTCCTGTTTGGCAATCGCTGACCACACCAATACCTCTACTGGATTTCATGTTGGCCAGTTTGGGTAACGAGGTATTCCCTTTGGATCTGAATGGAATGAAGATGAAAATGAATGAACAATTAGACTTGAAAATGCTTGGTGAAAGGTGTGTATCTATCAGAAGGCTCGTTCTTTCTAACTTGGAGCTTGGAAATGAAATCTTTGAAGGTGTGGTTGCAAATACTTTTCATGATCAAGCTGGTGTCGTCTATGCATTTCTATTACTGCTGATCTTCATCTTTGGCCACCTATTCAAAGCAGTTATCTAACTTGACACTTCCTTGACCGAATGGATTATAAACTATAGTCGTTTTTTCAATTGTCAAGTAAATGCACACTACACATTGTCCAACTTCATTCTTCTAGCTTCACTTGGTTGGTGACAGTTTGAAATGCATGCGTCTGTGAGGTTAATCTTCTAAGCAAAGTTGTTGCAATGCAGGAACAACAAATGGTGATGCCAGGCCACCGGGAGTCGAACTTACAGAAGGAGCTGAACCGTTACATCCCGACAGCTGCAGCCTTTGGAGGCATGTGCATTGGAGCACTGACAGTTCTGGCAGACTTCATGGGTGCTATTGGCTCAGGAACTGGGATCCTACTTGCCGTGACTATCATATATCAATATTTCGAGACATTTGAGAAGGAGAGAGCAAGCGAGCTTGGCTTCTTTGGCTTATGAGATTTTTCTGCTTTCCTGAAAGTTCAGCCATCTAGGGTTTGTCTGAGGGCACTCCTTGCGCAGTTTTGGCGAGCCAAACAGTTCTAGGCCCCCAATCTCTCTTAACATCATGCTGTAGATCAAATTGTGTAGCCCTTTTTCAAAAGTTTCTGTCAAATTTAGGTGGGATCAAAACCTTCAAATGATGCTCTTGGAGAGACAATCTGCACTCTGCAGGTACCCTGTTACTTTCTACCTGAGATGAGAAGTCAAAATATGAAATCACTGCCTGGAAGTTGGCTGATATTTATTCATTCGCTGGGGAGTTGGAGGTAAATCTTTGATCCCCGAAGTGGAAAATGGTGGCCCTTTGCTATCAGGTAAGGACAGAGTATGAGAGAATAGGCATTTGTCCCCGTGTACTCATCTTACCTTTTAAGTAGATCTACTTTATATTTACAAACATTTGAGGATCAAAGGTGTAGTTGGTTGGGAATCTGAGTGCCCGACACTGGGGGATGCAGTCTACAACTGTGTTTTTGTTTTGTTGTCACTCGCTTGGGAGAACATGCAGTCAATGAAATCAATCAATGCTGTGGTGGTGTCGCATCTTCATTTAACCGGACTAAAATGCAAATTGTTTCCCATGAAGTTTTGTCTGTTTTCTTCTCGCATAAAAATGTATGAGAACATATATTATTTTGTTTTAGCTAGTTTAAAACCATTTTGATCAATTTGTGTTAGGAGTCTCGATGTAGCTTGGATTGAGACTAAAGAGAATTGCCAAGCTAGTTCCTTTTTCTCTCCCACTGGAAGTGGCCACTGTTTAGATATGCTTCACAGCGTGGCATCTTCATGACAGCGAAATGGAGACGTGAGAATGAACAATCGAAGTAACGAGAAACAAATCCAAGTAGAGGTAGTTTTTTTCGCTGTTTGATTTCCTTCGTCGCTTGTATAAGGATTGCCAGTAATATTGTTGATCGTAACAGTTCCTTTTCCCCAATCTTGTGATGGAGCAGGATTTGATGTTGTATTGATGATTTCTACTTTGGGGGTTTATTAAACGTTATCAATAATAACACTTTTTTTTATTAAGTTTTATAAGCTTCAAATGTTTGGTGCTTTGATTCCTATCTGCCACAAGTTGCCCTGCTACAAATGCCACGGTATTATTTCAAAGTTCTCCAACAAGTGAAAGGCCAGCCCCCACAGAATAGACGCGTTCTTCCCAAATCCTGGAGAAGAGACTTGTAACCTCCTGAAAATCCTGAAAGCCTTTACGCTATACAGGGATTAAAAAGGGCCCTATAGAACGCATGGAAGTGTTGTTGTTCTTCCTGGATTCACGATCAAGGCCCTTCATGAGTGCTCCCCCATAGATGCTCACAGCTCGAGTTGCCGCCATCGGAAACGATCACAGTCGCAACAGGGGATCGTTTTGTGGATCTTGATGAGTAAACGAAGAAGAACAGGGAAGAACTGGACGGAAGAAAATGGAAGATGGTGAAGTGGGCATCGAGGGCCGCTGTCCTCTAGTAAAAAAAAAGATTACAAGGAAATGGCAATCCAACATTCTGATCTCCCCTCCCAATCCTCTCGTATCCCCTTTGTAGCAAAATGAGGGAATGAACATGGTTCTGAGGTGGCATTTAATTGGGAACTCTTTTTTACATGGCTATAGCCAGAAGACCCTCATCATTTCCTAATTACATCTATATCCACGAACTTGATAAAACCCAATGCAACCCACTCAATACCTAACAATGCTCCCTCCTTAAAATCGACCTTGTCCTCGTGGTCGAGAAAAGGAAAAGAATGATCGGTAAGAAATTGCATATACAAAGTTTGCAGAACACCAATCTATGCAACAAGGCTAAGGTGTAGGATGTCATTGAACACCATGGAACTATGCCTTCCCATTTGCTCATGGCCTATTCCATGTTTGTGCATTTCATCGTATAGTTGGCAGGCAGCATAGACGTCTTACAGATAGCTAAATCAATGGGCATTTTTTCTCAAACATGTTGCCTGCATGACCGAGTGAAGACTTTCTACCTAGCATTTGGGGCAGCTCCTAGGGCGGCTTACCCTCTTAGCTCCGCTTTGATAGCGGCTTAACCAATGGTTAATCCGAATTTTATGCCGGAGTTAACCTTTATTAGGTGTTGGGCGGCATCGACGTATGAACATGTTATGCTGGGTCCCAACAAGGAATCGGGTCTTTTCATCTGATCTGAAGATTCTGAACCCAGAGTACGTCTTCCTTGGGAATTTCACGGAGCATTACAGTTGTTCGAATCATCTCACAATTAGTTGATATGATCGGCACTTTCTCGAACTAGAACTGCTCACTGCATTCAATCAAACACTTGGTATGCATCCAAACAAATCTCACGTATCGCTGAACAAGCTGGCATTTCATTGAACACAAAGTCCACATGAGCGAGTGTGAGTTGTGATGTAAATATATGTCATGCAAGTCAATCACATAATTTGTGATGATATCATTTATTATAATATTTCATTCTCATTTACAATAATAATGACATTTGTTCATTGCATTTAATTTATCTTCATGATCTAAATGTAACGAAGTCTTTGAACTTGTGCTGTGATGACTAGATCATAATTTATAATTTCCCGGGACTTTAACAAAATGATGACTAGATCATAATTTATAATTTCTCGGGACTTTAGATCATGTTTTCTGATTGAAGCGGAATTTCTAAATATTGGGTCTTCGGATCCTCAACTACGAGACAATAATTCATTTTTGAATGTCGCGACGTAATAAGTGAGTTACGCCTTTTTCGAGAATCATGGGGTTAATTTTTAATAATTTTTTAATTTTTAAAATTTTAAACCCCAAAATAAAATAAAAAATAAAACCTTTTTGAACCCCCCGTCTCTCCTTTCTCTTATTCTCTCCCTCACTCTCTCCCGTCACTCTCCCTCTCTCTCCTCTCCTCTGGGCGGCCGACGGTGGCAAGGAGGCGAGCGGGCGAGGTGACGACGACGATGACAACGACGACGATGACATGCGGTGGAGACGGGAGCAGGAGTGCTGTGGAACGACACGGTGAACCCGTTCGCGGACATGGGAGTCGGCCGTGGGGAAGATTGGTGTTTTCGCGTGGATTAATCGACTTTGGCTCGATAAAGTGTCGTATAAGGTAGGGGGATGGATCTTTAACCTTCCCGTATTGTTTCCTCGTAAATCCATTCCGTGGTGAGGTAGAGAGAGGGTGTATTTCTTGTTTTGGAGAAAATCCATGCCTGAGTATGTGCTGCAGATTTTGATCGATTTGGGCGTCGATTTATATTTAATTTCTATTTTTCTATGATATAAGGGTTCGGGGTGTGATTCCCCACTGTATCCCCATCACATGGAGGCGATTGGGGCGTGGAATAACTCCTGGAAGGGGTGTTCTGTCTATGTAAACTTAGCAGAGCGCAGCCAAAGCGATGGCCGCCATGCTCTCTGCTAGGCGGCCAGGAGCCTGGCCGCCTAGATTAGGTGGGCGGCCAACATTGTGGCAGCCAAGTCTCTTTCCTATGGTGGGCGGCCAACACCCTTGCCACCTAGTCTAGGTTTGTCTAGATGGGCAGCCAGCAGTCTGGCCGCCCAGAGGACATTGCTCAGGTGGGCGGCCAATGATATGGACGCCCAACACTAGAGGGCGGCCACCCTTCTGGCCGTCCATTGAAAGTGCTTTGTTGGGCGGCTAGATAAGTGGCCGCCTAATCTTAGAGGGCACCTAGTGAGTTGACCACCCAACTTCTAGCAACCCGGACACCCATGTTAGTCCAGATTCATGTTCCTGAGTGTCTGTGGTTAATGTAGTCTCGCAAAGTGTATGCCGTGTGTTTCCTTGTATCTGCGTGAGTTGATCTAACCAGTACGTGTTGGCTTATATCTCTGACTTCGCGTATCGACCTGGGGCTGTATTCTACCATGGTTCAGGTGCACGAGTAAGCACTTCGATGGTTTCTGTAAGACCACAGGATTTAGTGTTTTCCCGTTGCACTGCCTTGAGGGCATATCTTGGATGGACTAGGCGAGGACAACCTAGTGTGCACAACGCTGGCAGAGTAGAGGCGAAGATAGCCTAGAGAGCATGTGCCTTGGTTAGGGCAAGTGTACGTCGTTGTTGGGTGTAGAGGCACGTACCCCATGTCAGGTTGTAGGACACGACCGTGTAGTGGGGCACAGAGGCACGAACCCTAGCCAATCCCAGGGAGAGGTGTGCGTGTCTGTCTCTCCGCCGCACTTGAGGATAGGGTGTGGGCCGCATGCGTGAGACTTGAGAGATAGGTTGCTAGGCGAGGTAGAGTTACCGACAGTGTTGTTGCAGCCCTCTTGACAAACGAGATACTGTTCTCACGATGGCGAGATTGTGGCTTTTCAACAGTGTTGTCGAGGTTCTCTTTTCGATCGAGACCGTGGTCTCCTCGGCATTGAGGTCATAGTCCTCCTGAGGGTGGAGGTAGCTTTTCTTGACAGAGTGGTTGTAGTATGGATTTTTGACAATGAGGACGAGGTCCTCTCAGTAGAATTATCATGGTTCTCCCAACGGCGTCTTCGTGTGTAGCAACCAGGAATAAAATAATAAATAAAGTGGGATTATTTAATAGACTTCTCAAATTCAAAATAAGAAAAATAGTAAAAATATGACAAATATGTAAAACATCTAGAATTTTTTTTACTTAATTACGGAAATGAAGAGCCCAAAATAAAATTTGAAATTTGATTATTGGGCTAAAAACTAGGGCTTATTGGAGTTTTGGGAAAACCCACCCAAAACTAGACTAATTGGACCCCAATCCTTGACCTATTGGGCTCAAATCGAAGCCTAAACCCTAGCCCATCATTAATGGTTGTTGGATCTCCAAGTTGATTTAGATGATTAAGTTTTAATGATGACAAATCGTGTGTGCATGTGTTATGGAAAATGTCCATTGAAGAATGATTGATGATTAAGGAACTTATACTATGATTATCTTGCATTGTAGGAACTAACCCATGGTGGACATCATTTGGGAGTCAAACAAATGTTTGGATAAGCACCTTGCTATCCATAATCCAAAACAGGTGGTACATGTCATGTTTATTTCACAAGAACCTTTGGTAAGGCTTAAGTTTTGCAAAATCCTTCATTGGGTAATATTCTGGGTTAGTTGGTAATAGGTGTCGACACTTAGTGTCGACACTCTTTTGCGCAAGTTCTGTCTGGATAAGTTGTGTCGACCTACCTTGGTAGTGCGTCGACCTGCTTAGGGTTCCTAGAAACCCATCTTCGTTGTTTTCTCTTCTATTGTGTCGACCTGCTTAAACAGTGCGTCGACCTGTCAGCATTTCTAGTGATGCATTTAGGCAGCTCTACTTTGCTGCGTTGACCCCACCCCATGCATTGCATCGACCTCACCATGTGCTTATCACACATTTTTCTTCATGCATTTTAACAAGGAGTCGACGCATCCTATGTATTGCGTCGACCCTTCTATGTTTCATGCACTTCATACATGGATTTTCAAAGTCTTGAATGGGTTTTCATGCATTTTCTACATGAGATTTTTGGGCTTGCAATATGCTCAATCTATTCATATAAAACTTGATGGAATGTGGTGTGAATGGTGTTCATACTTTGGTTAAATGCATGGCTAATTGTTCTTGATTTTTGGTTGAGGAAAACTGAGCTTTGTTTGTGTTTTCATGTATATTATTCATGGTTCTTAAGGCTCACAATGTGCTTAAGTATTTCATATAAGTCTTGAAGTAAGTAGCTTGAATGATGCTCATACATATTATACAAATGCATGACTATTAGATCTTGATTTCTGGTTGAGGAAAATTAAGTTTTCAAAAGGGTTTAAGGCCTTTTTCGAACATGTCAGTACAGGGGTAAACTCTCAGAGTCGACACCCTCTCTTGCTTGTGTCTGCCTTGGGCAGACTGGCCAGGAGCAAGCAAGAGTCGACTCCTGCTGTCCTGGAGTCTGTCCAGAAGGGCAGCCAGCAAGAGTCGACTCCCATAGTCGACTCTTGTCTGCCTTCTGAATCAGATAGATTCATATCTGAAAAAGGCTGACAAGAAGTTCTTTCAAAATTGACTATTTGTCCTGTGTTCTATTTTTTTGGTTCTTGCTTGCACAGAATGCAGGTGTTGACTCCAAGAGTTGACACTTTCCGATAGGTCTGCGACGGGGCATTCGAAACCTATTTTTCTCACTCTGTTTTTACCCCATTCGTTACCCATTTGCCCCTAGGGTTATCATACATATCTTAGAGGGTTTTTCAAGAGTTTTTGCATGGGCTTCCTGGTCATTTGAACATCTCTTTGTGCCTCTATATATCCCATGCGATTTCTGCTTTGTAGAACAAGAGAATAGAAGGGGGAAAATGTAGAGTGCGGCCGAGTGGTGGAGAGGAGAGCGTTTTTCATTCTCATATCTTTTCTTCCTCTCTTGCAGGTCTGATAGGAGCAAGGGCTCAAGGTTTTTCAGAAAAGTTCAGAAGAAGCCACTGGGGAAGAAAGGAGAGATTAGATGCTATGAATGTCAAAAGGTCAGCCACATGAGAAATGAATGTCCAGATCTCCAGAAGAAATTGAAGAAAGAAAAAGCTAAGAGGCCAAAGGCAATGAAAGCTATATGGAGCGACGAGGACGAAAGCGAGTCTAAGTCCGAGGAGGAGGATGAACTGGACGAGCTGGTCCAGAATCTTTGTCTGATGGCAAATGAGGAGAATGACACTAAGGTAAACTCTGATGACGAAAATCTTACTTGTGATCAATGGAAACTTGCATACGCTGACTTATATAAAAATTACAAGAAGGTTAAGTCTGAAAGAAAAAATTTGAAAAATAAGTTTCATGACCCTACGCATTCTAGTTCATCTTCATGTAACAAATGTAGTTTGCTTGAGGTGGAACTTGAAAAGATAAAAATGAAACTTTGAATTCCACAATAACCGTGTATGAAGATGAGATTGGTTGTCTAGAGGTTGAAAAACAAAATGCCTATCAAAGTGTGGAAAACTTGAAAACTGAAAAATGAAAAGTTGGTAAAGGAGCTAGAGGAAGTTAATTTCAAACTGATCAATTCTGAGAAACTCAAGAAAGAATCTGAGAGTAAAATTGAAAATCTGCTCATAGAATTGAAGAAATTAAAGGAAGTTCAAGAAAAACCTGTCAAGGGAAAGAAACTTTTTGAATACAAAAGAAAATCATCATGTGTGCATGATCATTCTTCAAAATATTCACATGATAAAGTACAAAAAATTCATGGTTCTTGTTCATATTCGATTAATACCTTCTCAAATGCAAATAGCAAGAGTGTTTTCAAAAAAGGGGGGGCTACTTGCTTTTATTGTGGTAAAGTAGGCCACACAATGTACACGTGCAATCTAATGAAATGTGATGATGATCAACTTGAAATGAACTTCAAGAATTTGTTTGTTGATTCATGCTATCACTCTCATTCTTTCATTGACACTTGAAATGTAAATAGGAGAAACAATTTTAAGAGAGCTTCGGTCACGTGTTTCTACTGTGGCAAGTTTGGTCATTCCATGTACACATGTGACTTGATGAGGGCGGATGATGACTGGATTGCTAGAAAACTTGAAAATCCTTTTGCTCATGCGGGAACTAACTTCAAGGGACCCAAGAAAATTTGGGTACCCAAACATATTGGGTGAGATTTTCTGATTGCAGGGACGCCTTGAGGCCACGAAAAATATTGGTAAATAAGGGTCTCTCAATGTAGAAACCTGGTAAATAAAGATGAGAAATAAAATTTTTAATTTTATTCTATAATTAAAATTTTCATGAAATAATTAATTTACATTTTTACTATATGCAATAAACTAGATAAATGAATTTACTTGAATTTACTTAAGGTAAATTGAAAAATAAATGCTTTAACCCTTAGATAAATCATAGGAAGCCCAATAAAAGTCTAAATAATGGACTATGATTATAATTGGCCCATTGGATAATCTATAATGAGTTGGATTAAAGGATTACAGGATTTATTAAAGGATAATTAGACCAAAATTCGTAACACATGTTTAATATGGCATTTAAGGGATTAAAATAACCCCATTTCTAGAAGATTGACTCAAGAATCAACTCTTACCTAACATACAACTTTAGATCAGCCGAAATTACATTATTTTCACATCAAAAATGGGCTAGATTAAGAAGAAAAATTGATTTTTTCTTCTAATTCAGACTTAATGGGTTAGGTAAAAATTAGGTGAGGAATCTTGACAAAATTGGCCAAGTTTTGGCTATAAATAGAACCCCAATCAACCCTCAAACCATCCCTGGAGGCCTAAGCTATGCTGGTGTGAAGATTGAAGGATATTTGAAGGAGATTTGAAGGAAGATTTGAAGAATCAAAAGCTTTTCTATTTATTCTGAATTAATTTTCCCCTTTCCTTTGGAAGCAATTAAAGGTAGGTATCTCTTAGGCTAAATTCTAATTAAAGCATGTTAGATTGTTCATTTTTCAATGCTCTTTCTATTGATACCTTATTCATTAAATTTCATTGAGAAATGAGTGAGTTATAGCCATTTTAGTGAAGAAAAATTGAAAGTAGCAAAAAAAAGTGTCGACCTCCCAGGTCGACACTCGGGATCGAATTTTTTGCCAAAAAAATTAAAACTTAGTAAAAAGTATCGACCTCACGGGTCGTGTTGTGAATGTGATTTTGATGATTACAAAATACCTCTGTTACTTGGCCTTGTGCGTGAATGGTTATTCATGTCTTCCTGTGTATGAAGTTTGAAATGGTTGTGGAAATGGCTGTGGAAATGATCACAAACTAAATGGTTGTGGAAATGCTCACAAACTACTTTTATTGGGATATCATGCTTGGATAAATGTCATATTGAGCCTCATGTCATGCATGGTAATGCTAAATGATTGATTGAGATGCAAATACCATTACTAGCCCCCAAGGTAATGATGTGTGGATTGATGAGAGTTTGGATGATGATCAAATTGAATGTGACTCAATATTCTTTTATGTGGCTTGGCTCCTTACTCTTTGAATTCTAAATTTATACTATCATGCAATGGTGAATGATATTTAGAATTTCATGACTCTGTGTATGAATGATTCAACCAATCAACAAGAAATGTGAACTCAGGTAAAACAATGAAGTAAGTGTTGCTATAAGGAATTAAATGGATATCTCGTTCCTTCTTCACTCTTGGAATATGTTTAATGATGTATTTTATTGTGAACATGCTCATAGTGTTAATGCTTGATGTAAAGATCTTGATTTTCAACTAACCTCTTGCTTTATCATATTTTTCAGGATGAAAAATCATGGTTGATCTTCATGGGATTATGGTAATATTTAATCAATTATTTCCCATTGATTTGATGGTGGTTTTAGCTCTTTTTCAGACCCAAACAAGAAGGGGTCGACCCATCGGGTCGACACTCTAAAGTTCTGTTCAAAACAGAACTACTTTTGAAACCTGATGAAAGGGGTCGACCCATGTAACCCAGAACCACAGATTTGGTTCTGTTTGGGTTCTGGTATCACGAGGGTTGACCCTTCCAGGGTCGACCCCTGTAACCCAGAACCAAAGATTGGTTCTGTTTGGGTTCTGGAAACCCGAGGGTCGACCCTGGGGTCGACCCCTTCAGTTCGGACGCCCAACCGTCATTCTTGACCACCATTTTTTTTTCTCCTAAAATCTTCCAATCCGAGTCCAACTTCCACAAAACACTCCACAAAATGTTGATCTTGTCCAAGGGCTGTCTCTTGACCATCCAAATACATATATACATCTCTTGGGTTGCAAACCCTAAGGGACAATAAGCTAGATCTGAAATTTGGGTGTTTTCTAACCCTTGTATGTGCAGGTTCGGAGTTGTAGCTCCCAAGCCCTCTTCCACCTTGCTCTGAAGTTGAAATTGAAAGGAAGAAGCTTGAATCAAGCCCCAAGATCATATACAACTGAAAGCTACATCTGAAATCAAGATCCAACCTCTGTTCGTGCTGCGTTACTTCACATTTGCTTCAAGTTCGTTCTTCATCCTGCAAAAGCATTTCATGAGGGAGTTATCTTGATCTTTCACTTCTGTATCTTTTGTTTGAGATTGCTTAAGGTTTTGAATGGGTATCTAAGATGTGTAATAATCATTTACATGTTCTTTGTTCACTCTCTCTTGCATATATATATGAGCTGCAATTTTTATGATACAACATTTCTAATGCTCATATATTCTTTTGTATAGGTGAAGAAGAAAATGGAAGAAGGAAAAGAGGAGTGCCTTGAGGAGAGGTAGAAGATGATGTCTAGATTATGATCATCCGTCAACGAGCAAGGAGAATCAGATTTTGCTGAAGAAGGGGGAGCCTTTTACTTGATGCAACTTTCCAGTTTTCATCTATATAATTTGTGTGGAGGGTCTTAGCTTATATTTGTCATTGCTTCATAAATATTTGAGAGAATACTTTGTGTGGGTGTTCGGAGAAAGGGGTCTCCGAGTGTGTGTGTTGTCATATGTGAGTCGATTTGTGCGGAGTATATCCGCGTGTGTGGTTGGGAGTTTTCTCCCGTGTGGTTGTGTAGGCATTACCCTACGTGTGTGTGGACGGAGTTGTCTCCGTGTGAAGTATTCAGTTCGGGGTGTGTTCCCCAATGTGTGTGTGTGTATGTGTGTGTGCTGCTGTGGCAGCAGTTTGAGGCAAGGCCTCGTGTGTGGTTTGCTGCGAAAGCAGCGTGTGTGTTGTTGGGGTTCGTCCCCGTGTTGCTACATTCTGTAGCGTGTAGTGAAGCCTCACCGGTTTGGTGAGGGGTGGACGTAGGGAGCCCGTCGTGGTCCCGAACCACCTTAAAAATCCCCGTGTCTTATGGTTTGATTCTTGTGATTGTATGTTCACTATCCTATCTGGTTGTGCAATCGTGTAAGCTCGGTGAGAGTAAGTGAATCTAGTTTAAACCTGTTTAGACTAAATTACTCAATCTTGTATATTCCGATGTGTGGTAGTTGTGTTTTTAATTGGACAAAGTTTTTAGTAGAAGGACCTATTCACGCCCCCTCTAGATCCGTATTCTTGCACTACGGGACCCAACAATTGGTATCAAAGCGAGGCTCTGTTGTCCCTGGATCTTGCGATCTACAGAGTGATCCTAGTGCACTCTACAATCATGAATTTTTCTAAACATATATCAATGAACTGTTTGCCAATCTTCACTGGTTTGAATTTTAATTCCTAGCTAGGTAAACTGTGTGTGGTGATCAATTCTGTTAATCCTTGTCTCTTGAAATTGATTTGTCATGGTCCACACATATTACCTCTAGATGAGACCAAGTAGTCTAATCAGGATAAAATGATGCACCATGATAATGTTACTGCTTTGAGTTTATTGAAAGCTTCCGTAAATACTAACAAGTATCCATTTGTACCTTCTTGTAGGACGGCAAAGGAGCTTATGGACCGGTTGATCAAAGCTCAAGAAAAGGAAAGGCAAAGATGTCTCATGGCCGATGATGCTGATCAACAAAGTGATGAAAATACAGAACATGTAAATTCAGATTCTGAAGAATTTACTTTTGATGATCTTGTTGATGCTTATGATGAGTTGGAAAAGTAATATAAGAAAATCAAGTCAGAAAATAGAAAATTGAAAAAGCAATCTGAAAATATGCTCCATGAAAACAGACCTTGTGATAAGTGTTCTGAGCTTAACAACTTGAATGAACTTTTAGAGCATGATGTTGAATGTCACAAAGAAACCATTGCCTGTTTGAGAAATGAGAATGTTGCCCTCAAGAACAAAATCAATCAATTGGAGAAAACTGAAAAAGATTTAAAAAATAAAATAGAATCAAACTCTCTTGATCAGAATATTTGCAATGAATTGATTATGAATGATAAACTTACAAATGAAAATGAAGAACTTAAAAAGGAGAATAGTGCGATGCTAATTCAGATCTCTCTAATTGAAAGTAGATTGTAAAATCTTGAAAAACTTGAAAAAGGGATATCTGTAATTGTTGATGAATCTGACAAGTTGCATGTGCTTGAACAAATGATGGAGAGCTACAAAACCATCAATGCCCAATTGAATGAAAAAGTCATTTCCTGTGACAATGAGATCATTTCCTATGAATTGTATATTTCATCAGTTGAAAAGGAAATTTTTGATCTGAATAGTTCTTTGTGTAAGTTTGTGAATGGGGAAGAAAATCTGAACAAGATATTGGGGACTAAGGTGAATTTCCAAAGAGAGGGGCTGGGCTATAATCCTGTGAACAAAAAGAATTTTGAAAACAAAGTCTTTACATCCTTTGTCCATAGTTCAAATATAGCCAGCACATCAAATGGGCCTCCAAATCAATCTGCTCCTCAAATAACGAAGAGATCAAATGAAAGTCTGAAAAAGAAACAAAACTTGCATCAAAAGGCTAAAAATGTTGTTGGTGTCACGATGAATGCCATGAAAAATCATGTTACACACACATACATCCACAAAGAAAATCTCATATTTTTATTGTGGTGAACATGGTCATATGATGCATGATTACTTTTTGATGAAATCTGAAGATCTAGAAGCATGCAAGAAAATGAATGGCTTCACAAAGCCAAGAAAGTTTTTGAACACAAAAAGAACTTTTGATAACTCTTATGTTCATGCAAGAAGACCATTTGAAAGATTTGCTCCATTGAACTATTTTCATTGTGGAAGGTTCGGTCACAGGATGAACAATTGCTTTAGTTTGAAAAATGAGAACATCTCTTCAAACCCACAAAAATTCCATGTTCATTCTTACAAGAAAAATCTGAAGTCTTTTGGTCATTGTCATTATTGTGGTGAGTTTGGGCATACCATGCATGATTGCTCCTTAATACATTTTGATGATATGCATGCCCAAAAACTGTGGAAGGCACCCACTAGAGGTGCAACTAACCATCCGGGACCCAAGAAGGTTTGGGTACCCAAAACAACCAAATGAGAACTTTGTTGCAGGATTGCCTTGAAGCCAAGAGGAAGGCCTTAAGTCGACTTGGCCAGTTCGGGTGTGATGTCTTGGTTAACATAGGCTTGTCCTTGATTTCACACTGATTTGTAAGTTGGTTGTTCATGTTTGTGCATATTGATTGTGTGAATTCTCAGTTCATACTGCTGGAATTTAAAGTCTCTAATATGCAGGTGTGAAGAGGCAGTCTTGTGTGTTTTATGTGCATCAACCTTATCTACACATGTGCTTAGACTTGGTTCTTCATGTGTTTAGTCTGGACTCTTTACACTGTTGGGCTAAACTTGTAATCTCTGAAGTGAACTTTGAACTCATGTCAGCTTGAGTGAATCACTTGTATTGAAAGCTGAAACTCATCATTCATTCTTGCAGCTCATAGGAGATTGTCTTGTTGAGAGAGAGAGAGTCATATGTATGAAAAGTGTTGAAGTTAGTTTCTTCAATATGCATTGGCTTAATATTGACATGAATTGAGATCTTTACAGTGCAGGTTTGATTATGACCATCAACCCTTGAAATGATGGTAAGAATTCAAACGTTTGAATGTATCACCATGTGCCTAGATTGAGTTTAATTCATGTTTGGCATTTCTGGGATCAGATTAACTATCTTAGGCAGTTTTGCTTGTTCCTCAGTTAGTGTCGAAATGCCCATCTTGATGACCGATTGGTTTGAACTTTTACCCCATTACCCTTAGGGTTTCTCTTCTTATCCTAGAGGAGTTTTGAAAGGGTTTTGGCATGGGATTCTTGGAGAGAAAGAAAGGAGCACAAGAAGACTTCAATGTCAGATTTGATCTACTTCCATTTCTTCTGGCTAATATCATTCTATTTCTTGCAGGAGAGAAAGAAAGGAGCTTGTTGATGAAGATGACAACAAGTGAAATAAAGCGAAGAATTTGAGGATGTTAATAAAGGTAACTCAAGACAAAGTTGAGAAAATAAAGTGTTTGTTTGAAGCTCTTTGGTCTTGATGTTAATGCCATAACTTGGCAGACAGTGATTTTAAAGTTTTGAATACCCCTAGGTTGCTTTTGACAATGAGGATAATGAATGCTTGGCTGAATGGTATTGAAACATCTGAGCAGTATATATGAGAGTGTAGCCATTGAATGCCTCTTGCTAAACCCCCGATGTCAAATGAGAATACATTTATTTCTGATCATCATTTCAATGATTACATGGTATATAAAATGGTGACATGTGGAAGGGCAGGTCAAGCATGTCTGAAAGCTATCACCATGCGTGAGAATATGCCTCCGCCCGGTACCATGAATCATCTATGCATATGGCATCCAACTTAAATGAATTTTCTGAAATCATGCATTGATTATGGGGGAGTTTTGCATGCTGAAAATTTTGAAAATGATATTTTTTCATTCTCTCAGCATGATGATATTGTTCTTGTGGCTGAACACATTGAGGACTGAAGTTGATCAATGTTCCATGATCTTTACCAATGTGCCACTCATCTTTCTGGATAAAAGTACATCTGTTTTCAAGAAAAGTTCACATGTGATGATTTTGATGCTTTGAATGAATTTTCTGAATTCTCTTTTCAGAATAAAATTGTGTCCTCACATTTTAATAATTGGTAATGCGTGGCATGCATTAGTTGCATCAGGTGCATATAGAGTGTCATGTGAAATCTGAAATCTTGCATCACATTGCATATTTACATATCACTTTCTGCATATCATTCACATAGTACTTTTGGAAGATGAAGCTCATCGTGTGTCTTGTTGCATAGTTAGCATTTTCAGCATACATATAGTGCATATTTTGAAATGCATCATTTTGAACATTTCATGTTACATAAATGCCAAAATGAATACTTCCAACATTTGGTCTCATATCTTTGGGGCCAACAATTGAAGAACTGAAATTACATATCTTTTCATTTTACATTGCATATGCATATCTCTATTGTATGCTTGCATAATAACATGCTATTCAACCCCTTCCTTTGAATCTTCTAAGACCAAACACTCCATTGTTAAATAATGTTGCATCTGAGTCTTAACAAGTATGCTTCATGTCAAACTCTCAGGGGGAGCATTTCATGCTTATTGTATTTACATAGGGGGAGCTACACTATCCTGCTCTAAGTTAAATTTTCTCCATACATGTTAAATTAAATTCGTACACTTCATGCACTTTAATGTGAAATTTAGTGTTATTCATAAGGATATAGGAATTTCATTTAAACACTCTAAAGTAATTCAACTTGCTGCATGGATGATAAGAGACAGTTGAGGAAAAAGCTGTCTGCCTCCACATACACAAAATATGGTTGAAATGAAAGGCAGAGCAATGCTTTGTTTCACTGAGTAAATTAGGCACATGTCACCTGAGACGTGATGTGGTTCATTTCTGAAAAGTGTTGACTAAAGTATCTCTGTTCAAATGAGGTGACAAGGTTCAGTTTTCTGAGTAACCGGGGATTCTGGCATGAGCTCCATGTGTCTCCTCGCGTAAAAAGGAATTATTTGAACCTGATCCTTCTTAGAAAAATTCAGATTGTCAGTGTGAAAATTACTGATGATAATTTGATGAGGAAGAGCGAAGTCTCCAATACGCTGTTCTCTAGATTGAAATGCAGTCTGTGACGTTACAATTGTGTTTAATTGAAAATCTGGTTATCCATATGGTTAAAATTCATACTCATGTTACTCACTTACACATGGTAATTTGATTTGATATGTATTTTGAAAATTTGATTAATTACTTGACCTGCTGTACATCTTCTCCTATTTATCTGCACAATCCTCTAGGTGTAAACATGAGCATTCTGAACTTAATGACTCACCTGCACTTTTCCTACACCTATCCCCTCACTGTAAATCAATTGGTATCACTTCTTGTGAAGGAGTTATGTTGCATGTATCTATAGATATCTGCTTGATTACATTGTATGCATTTCATGTCTCATCATTTTCATACATCCTGTTTCATGCATTTCACAAGAAAACTAAAAATTCTAATGTGTCAATGTGAGAGGGGGAGCTTTGCATGTGATCTTATCTGCCTAACTCATCAGGACTTGCATGAGTCAATACCTTTCTATGGGTGTTTGAGTGCTTATTTGCTTGCTCATTATTGTCATGCCATACACCATTTCCAATTGCTGCAACTCGTGAGCATTTGCATATCGTTTTGTCATCTTACATTCTACATGACCATATTGTCCACATTTGTATTTCCGATTTCATCAATTGGTATCAAACAGTTTTGCAATTAGTTCATGCATATTGTGCATATTGGTTCTATTCATAATCCCGTTGTCCATAGGTTCTTGCCATTCTGGATTCCCGTCATGCTCCCCATTTCTGATTATGTCAAAGGGGGGAAGAGCATTAATTATAGCATAATATTTTGTCATCATCAAAATGGGGGAGATTGTTGTGAATGTGATTTTGATGATTACAAAATACCTTTGTTGCTTGGCCTTGTGCGTGAATGGTTATTCATGTCTTCCTATGTATGAGGTTTGAAATGGTTGTGGAAATGGCTGTGGAAATGATCACAAACTAAATGGTTGTGGAAATGCTCACAAACTACTTTTATTGGGATATAATGTCGATGCATTTGTGACTCTATAAGGCTCATATGTGCTTTGATGCTAGCACATTGTATTGTGGAAAATATGCTTGGATAAATGTCATATTGAGCCTCATGTCATGCATGGTAATGCTAAATGATTGATTGAGATGCAAATACCATTACTAGCCCCCAAGGTAATGATGTGTGGATTGATGAGAGTTTGGATGATGATCAAATTGAATGTGACTCAATATTCTTTTATGTGACTTGGCTCCTTACTCTTTGAATTCCAAATTTATACTATCATGCAATGGTGAATGATATTTGGAATTTCATGACTCTGTGTATGAATGATTCAACCAATCAACAAGAAATGTGAACTCAGGTAAAATAATGAAGTAAGTGTTGCTATAAGGAATTAAATGGATATCTCGTTCCTCCTTCACTCTTGGAATATGTTTAATGATGTATTTTATTGTGAACATGCTCATAGTGTTAATGCTTGATGTAAAGATCTTGATTTCAACTAACCTCTTGCTTTATCATATTTTTCAGGATGAAAAATCATGGTTGATCTTCATGGGATTATGATAATATTTAATCAATTGTTTCCCATTGATTTGATGGTGGTTTTAGCTCTTTTTCAGACCCAAACAAGAAGGGGTCGACCCAGCGGGTCGACACTCTAAAGTTCTGTTCAAAACAGAACTACTTTTGAAACCTGATGAAAGGGGTCGACCCTGGGGTCGACCCTTGTAACCCAGAACCACAGATTTGGTTCTGTTTGGGTTCTGGTATCACGAGGGTCGACCCCTGGGGTCGACCCATGGAAGGGTCGACCCCAAGGGTCGACCCCTGTAACCCAGAACCAAAGATTGGTTCGGTTTGGGTTCTAGAAACCCGAGGGTCGACCCCTTCAGTTCGGACACCCAACCGTCATTCTTGACCACCGTTTTTTTGCTCCTAAAGTCTTCCAATCCGAGTCTAACTTCCACAAAACACTCCACAAAATGTGGATCTTGTCCAAGGGCTGTCTCTTGACCGTCCAAACACATATATACATCTCTTGGGTTACAAACCCTAAGGGACAATAAGCTAGATCTGAAATTTGGGTGTTTTCTAACCCTTGTATGTGCAGGTTCGGAGTTGTAGCTCTCAAGCCCTCTTCCACCTTGCTCTGAAGTTGAAATTGAAAGGAAGAAGCTTGAATCAAGCCCCAAGATCATATACAACTGAAAGCTGCATCTGAAATCAAGATCCAACCTCTGTTCGTGCTGCGTTACTTCACACTTGCTTCAAGTTCGTTCTTCATCCTGCAAAAGCATTTCATGAGGGAGTTATCTTGATCTTTCACTTCTGTATCTTTTGTTTGAGATTGCTTAAGGTTTTGAATGGGTCTCTAAGATGTGTAATAATCATTTACATGTTCTTTGTTCACTCTCTCTTGCATATATATATGAGCTGCAATTTTTGTGATACAACATTTCTAATGCTCATATATTCTTTTGTATAGGTGAAGAAGAAAATGGAAGAAGGAAAAGAGGAGTGCCTTAAGGAGAGGTAGAAGATGATGTCTAGATTATGATCATCCGTCAACGAGCAAGGAGAATCAGATTTTGCAGAAGAAGGGGGAGCCTTTTACTTGATGCAACTTTCCAGTTTTCATCTATATAATTTGTGTGGAGGGTCTTAGCTTATATTTGTCATTGCTTCATAAACATTTGAGAGAATACTTTGTGTGGGTGTTCGGAGAAAGGGGTCTCCGAGTGTGTGTGTTGTCATATGTGAGTCGATTTGTGCGGAGTATATCCGCCTGTGTGGTTGGGAGTTTTCTCCTGTGTGGTTGTGTAGGCATTGCCCTACGTGTGTGTGGACGGAGTTGTGTCTCCGTGTGAAATATTCAGTTCGGGGTGTGTTCCCCAACGTGTGTGTGTGTGCTGCTGTGGCAGCAGTTTGAGGCAAGGCCTCATGTGTGGTTTGCTGCGAAAGTAGCGTGTGTGTTGTTGGGGTTCATCCCCGTGTTGCTACATTCTGTAGCATGTAGTGAAGCCTCACCGGTTTGGTGAGGGGTGGACGTAGGGAGCCCGTCGTGGTCCCGAACCACCTTAAAAATCTCCGTGTCTTATGGTTTGATTCTTGTGATTGTGTGTTCACTATCCTATCTGGTTGTGCAATTGTGTGAGCTCGGTGAGATTGAGTGAATCTAGTTTAAACCTGTTTAGACTAAATTACTCAATCTTGTATATTCCGATGTGTGGTAGTTGTGTTTTAAATTGGACAAAGTTTTTAGTAGAAGGATCTATTCACCCCCCCTCTAGATCCGTATTCTTGCACTACGGGACCCAACAGGTTGACACTTTTTCACGGCTGAAAAGTGTCGACCTCTTGGGTCGACACTTTTTCACGGGTGTCACAACTCGAGCCCACATCCTATGCCCCTTGGGTCCTGACCCAAGGGTGAGCTCTCCAACATATAAAGCCAAGGAAATTTTTCTAACTTCCAATATGAGACTAAAAACTAGCCACTATACAATAGGAATTATAACATTGAAAATCCACATTAATTGTAAGCATTTAGTCACCAAAAATAAGGAAATGAGTTAGTATCGGTATGAATTTCATTGTTGGTTTACCGAGGACCCGAAGTGGTCTTGATGCTATATGGGTAATTGTGGACCGACTAACCAAGTCCGCCCACTTTTTACCTATCAAGACTAAATGGACCGTGGATGTTCTAGCCGCCTTATATATCAAGGCGATCGTAAGGCTGCATGGTATTCCAAGCTCTATTATTTCGGATTGAGATCCGAGATTCACCCCTCATTTCTGAAAAGATTTACAATCATCTATGGGTACTAGGCTAAGATTTAGCATTGCTTTTCACCCTCAGACTGATGGACAAACCGAGAGGATGAATCAGATTATTAAAGATATGTTGAGAGCCTGCATGATAGACTTTGGTGGAAGTTGGCATGAACATTTACCACTGACTGAGTTCGCTTATAACAATAGCTATAAGTCGAGTATATAAATGGCACCATTCGAAGCTCTATATGGCCGAAGCTGTAGATCGCCTTTATGTTGGAGCGAGGTTGGTGAAAAAGGATTGCTTGGTCCCGACATTGTCCAAGACACAACTCACACGATCCAGTTAATTCAAGAAAGATTAAATGTCGCTCAATCACGGCAAAAGAGTTATGCCGACAATCGGAGGAGAGACCTTGAATTCCAAGTGGGGGAGCATGTCTTTTTAAAGATCTCGCCCACACAAGGAATTAGAAGATTCGGCATCAAGGGAAAGCTGAGTATGAGATTTATTGGCCCTTTCGAGATTCTGGAACGAATCGGCGAGGTGACGTACAAGTTAGCTTTGCCTCCTCAACTGGCTGGTGTACACGATGTTTTCCATGTATCAATGCTAAGGAAGTACGTGTACGATCCTTCACATGTGATTTAATTTGAAGAATTGAAGCTGTAAAAGGACTTATCATATGAAGAAAGACCGATCAAGATATTAGATCGGAAACTACACCAACTGAGGAATCAGGCTATACCGATGGTGAAAGTCTAATGGAGCAAACATGGATTCGAGGAAGCCACATGGGAGTTAGAAGAATCTATCAAGAAGAAATACCTGGATTTAATCTCAAGTTAGAATTTTAACCTTTCTATTTGAATTTATGAATTTTAGTTGTATAATGAGAATTTGGAGGACCAAATTCTTTTAAGTGGGGAAGGATGTAGAAACCCGGTAAATAAAGATGAGAAATAATTTTTTCAATTTTATTCTATAATTAAAATTTTCATGAAATAATTAAATTACATTTTTACTATATGTAATAAACTAGATAAATGCATTTACTTGAATTTACGTAAGGTAAATTGAAAAATAAATGCTTTAAACCTTAGATAAATCATAGGAAGCCCAATAAAAGTCCATATAATGAACTATGATTATAATTGGCCCATTGGATAATCCATAATGGGTTAGATTAAAGGATTAAAGGATTTATTAAAGGATAATTAGACCAAAATTCAAAACACATGTTTAATATGGTATTTAAGGGATTAAAATAACCCCATTTCTAGAAGATTGACTCAAGAATCAACCCTTACCTAACATACAATTTTAGACTAGCCGAAATTACATTATTTTCACACCAAAAATGGGCTAGATTAAGAAGAGAAATTAAAATTTTCTTCTAATTCGGACTTAATGGTAAAAATTAGGTGACAAATATTGATAAAATTGACCAAGTTTTGACTATAAATAGAATCCCAATCAACCCTCAAACCATCTCTGGAGGCCTAAGCAATGCTGGTGTGAAGATTGAAGGAGATTTGAAGGAAGATTTGAAGAATCAAAGACTTTTCTATTTATTCCGAATTAATTTCCCCCTTTCCTTTGGAAGTAATTAAAGGTAGGTATCTCTCAAGCTAAATTCTAATTAAAGCATGCTAGATTGTTCCTTTTTCAATGCTCTTTCCATTGGTACCTTATTCATTAAATTTTATTGAGAAATGAGCGAGTTATAGCCATTTTAGTGAAGAAAACTTGAAAGTAACAGAAAAAGTGTCGACCTCCCAGGTCGACACTCGGGATCGAGTTTTCTTCCAAAAAAATCGAAACTTAGTGAAAAGTGTCGACCTCCCGGGTCGACATTTTTTCACGTCTAAAAAGTGTCGACCTCTCGGGTCGACACTTTTTCACGAGTGTTTTATTTTTAAGAACAAAACCGCACACATGGTATAAGTGTCGACCCAATGGGTCGACACTTTCTGCCTGCAAACAAAGGTCGACCCTAGGGTCGACACTTTTCCTGACTTATAAAATATACATATATATATAAATAAATAAAGGTCGACCCCGGCCCGGTGAGGCCTGGTGAGGCGCGACGCGGTGTGGCACGGCACAAATAAATAAATAAATATACTAAGATTTCTGCGGCACGGCACTACACAAATAAACAAATAAATATACTAAGATTTCATATCCATTCAAATTTGACACACAACTCGAGCCCACATCATATGCCCCTTGGATCCTGACCCAAGGGTGAGCTCTCCAACATATAAAGTCAAAGAAGTTTTTCTAACTTCCAATATGGGACTAAAAATTAGCCACTATACAAAAGGAATTATAACATTAGAAATCCACATTAATTGTAAGCATTTAGTCACCAAAAGTAAGGAAAGGAAATATTAGCATGTTTGAATTCTTACAGAATGTTAAAAAATTATTTTTGTGGAATAAAATTATTTTTAGCATATAAAAATCTATTTTTAACCATAATATTAGTAAATTAATGCATGAAAAATATTTCCAGTATGTTAAAAATGAATTCCAACATGATAAAATTATTTTATTTATATTGAGATATAAAAACTATTTTTCATCATGTAAATCTATTTTTTTAAAATGATAAACCTAATTTCATATTAAATAATTAGTAAATTGATGCATGAAAATTACTTCCAGCATGTTAAAATTACTTCCAGCATGATAAAATTATTTCCAGCATGTTAGAATTATTTTTAGCATGTTAGAACTATTTTCAGCATAGTAAAGCTATTTTTCAACATGATAATTATATTTTTCCTATCAAATAATTAGTAAATAAATGTAGAAAAGAATTTATGTAATCAGCATGGTAAACTTATCTTTATCATCATATCAGTAAGTTAATGTATGAGAATTATTTTAGCATGTTAGGTATTAATTTTAACATGTTAAATATTAATTTCCAGCATGTTAAAAATTAAATCCAACACAAAAAATTTATTTTTATCATCTTATCAGTAAAGTAACATATGAAAATTATTTTCAGTATGTTAAAATTATTTTTAGCAAGTTAGAATTATTTTCGGCATAAAAATATATTTTTATAACAAAATTTTGATTTTTATAATAATAAATCACCGTTTTGGCTAAACTAATGAATCTCTAATGTACAAAAACTTCTGAAAATATGTCTAAATACTTGCAAACTAAATGCACACAAGATTAAACCATGGAATTAAATTAATTTATTAACTCTAATTACTTAAATTTTTTCCTAGTTACCGTTCTTTCTTGAATTCCACGACTTAATGTCGTTAAACATGATGCCTTAAAATTATTATTCACTCCTCTTGCTACTTCTGAGATTTTTTCAGATCTGTACTTTTTAAAAAAGAGCTTATTCTTGAAATTCATTGGCCATAGTGTTAAGTGGATGTCTAAACGTACTTGGGATCTTATGATCCACCGACCCAATGTCTGGCATTAATGGGGCCCGGTCTGGTCCTGGGAGGAGTGTCCGAAAGTACTTGTGCCCATTGGAGTTGATTGACCACGGTGTGGCATTGCACCGAAGTGCATGACTTGCTAGATTATTTATGACATTCCACACTTCGTTATTATACTTGTTTACTTGTTACTTGAAATTACTTGAAATTACACGATATATTTGACTTGCATGAAATGGTCAAATTCTTTCATGATATTCTTTACATGTTCAATATTCAATACTTGAAATTATCTTGGAACCTTGTTATCATGTTATTACTTGAATTTCCGTATACAATTTCCTACTTGCTATTCATGATCTTAAACACTTCCCGATTTACTTGAAAAAAATATCTAAAATGATAAATACTTAAATATTGCCTGATTATAGAGATATAAAATCATATTGAGCTTTTTGCTCACCCTACGTTTTGGTAAATTGTAGCAAGAAATAAAATTGAATAAGGGAATGGACAAGAGTGAAAGAGTGTTTTTCTTTTTCCTAGGATTTATGTAGGTCATTAGTGATTTTACAAGAATGTTGTATTTTAGAGTTTGAAGATTGTAATTACCTTTATGGCTTATGAATTAGTGATGTAAACTTCATTTGATAGAATAAAAGCATCATTTTCTCCTCTATCTTTCTCTTTAGAAATCAAATTGTACATGCTCTGATCGACACGCTTGTTTACGACTCGCTCACGTTCCTGATATTCCGCGTCGGGGCTTGACAGTCTTTGTGGTATCAGAGCCTAGGTTACATAAAACCTAAGATTTCTTAAACATAGGTTTTCCCTTAATATAGGTATAGATCAATGCCTAGAAATCGGTTAGGAACTTAAGCTTTCCCGGTAAGTTTGGGTAGAACCATGGGTTAAGTTTTAAAGGAAAAGAATTAATCAAGAAATGAATACCAAAATAAAATATTAATCCTTTTAATTATGGTTGCAGGTTAATTCTCGCAAATGGCCGCCGAGAGAGCTCAATGGAGCGAGATGCAACGCACCGTTCAAGGTTTAACCCAAGCCCTCCAACAAGTTGCTCAGGGAGGAGCCAACCAAGGAGCCGGAGACTTGCATAGCAATTTCCGGAACATGAACCCTCCCAAGTTCGCAGGATCTACGGATCCGGATGAGGCCGAACATTGGATTAAGGAAATCGAGAGGATTATCTGAGTCATGCAATGTGCCGACGAGGAAAAGGTCATACTTGCTACTTTCCAACTGGAAAGAGATGTACGTGCATGGTGGGAATTGGTCGAAGCTACTTTACCGCACGACCAAGTATTATGGGAAGAGTTCGTGGAACACTTCAATAGCAAGTATTTCTCCGACCGGGTGCAAGAAAGGAAGGCCACCGAATTTGCCGCCTTAAAACAAAGGGGATTATCGGTTGTAGAATATGAAGCTCAATTCTCAAGATTATCTCGGTACGCTCCACATCTCGTGGGTACCGACAAAATGAAGGCAAGGAGATTTCTCAACGGCTTAAGGCCACAATATATTACTCAACTCGCCTCGATGGATATTCAAATATATAGTGATGCGGTACGAAGAGCACAACTCTTGGAAGATGCAACGGAGTTATCGGATCGCATCCGAGGAAGGGAAGCCAAGAGAGAGCAAGTTACGGGAGCCGGAAGTTTCAAGACTTCCTTCGGGAAGAAAAGACCTAATGACAACCGTAACTTCAACAAGGACGGGCATAATTTCAACAAAGGTGGATGTAACTTTCAAGGGGACAAGAAGCCGAGGACATTAGACAAGCAAATTGTCCCTATCTCTACGACATCAAAAGAATTATGTAAATTCTGCGAGAAGCCCGGACACAAAGCCGAGGAATGCTGGAGAAAGCTCGGCGCATGTCTTCGTTGCGGGAGTCGGGAGCATAGGATCCCGAATTGCCCTCTTCTCGATCAACGAGCAAGCTCCACCACCAGTAAAGCTTCCTATTATTGCCAAAAAGCAAGGAAGACTTCAATCTCTCATGGATGCGGAACCTACCGAAAAAGGAGGCGTCGTGGAAGGTACTCTTTTCATATACTCCCGGCTTGCCTCTATTTTATTTGATACCGGAGCTACGCATTCATTTATCTCTAGAAGCTTTGCTGGTCTTTTATCTATGAAGCCTGTTCCATTAGACTCTACACTCATGATTACTACCCCTATTGGAACGGGAACGGAAATTAAACATTTCTATCCTGATAGTGAAGTTCTAATTAGCGGTTGCAACTTACTCGCTGATTTAGTATGCATGGAGATGGAAGGATATGATGTTATTCTTGGTGCCGATTGGCTATCTACTCATGGAGCTAATGTCAATTGCAAGTTGAGTACGGTAACTTTCATGGGTTACCCCAACCTCTTATTTTCTGGTATCAGGCATTCTAAATACTTGTCTCTCATTTCGGCCCTCAAAGCTGAGAAATTATGAAGGAAGGGTTGTGCCAGTTTCTTAGTTTCTATCACTATGACTGAGCCTACGGAACCTGTTCAAAAGGACATTCCTATCGTTCCGGATTATTCTGATGTATTTCTGGACGAGTTGCCTGGTATTCCTCCGGAGAGAGAGGTGGTATTCTCTATTGATTTGATTCCGGGAACAGGGCCAGTTTCTAAAGCTCCGTATCGGATGTCTGCTGTCGAAATGAAGGAATTAAAGGAACAACTACTGGAGTTATTGGAGAAGGGGTTTATCCGACCAAGTACTTCACCTTGGGGAGCCACGGTCCTCTTTGTTAAAAAGAAGGATGGTTCGATGAGGTTATGTGTTGATTATCGGCAATTGAATCAACTCACCATCAAGAATAAATATCCATTGCCAAGGATTGATGAATTATTTGACCAGATTTCTGGAGCTCGATATTTTTCAAAGATCGATCTTCGATCTGGTTATCATCAGTTGAAAATCAAGGAAGATGATATTCACAAGACCGCATTCCAGAATAGGTATGGACATTACGAGTTCACCGTTATGCCTTTTGGCTTAACAAATGCGCCTGCAGCATTCATGTAATTAATGAACAGCGTATTCAGGCCATACCTCGATCAATTTATAGTTGTCTTTATCGACGACATTTTGATCTACTCCAAGTCCAAGGAAGAACATGAAGAACATCTCAAGAAGGCCCTTCAATCATTAAGAGATCACAAGCTTTATGTCAAATTAAGCAAGTGTGATTTCTGGTTAGAAGAAGTTTCTTTTCTCGGTCACATAATTTCTCGGAACGGCATTGCCGTCGATCCTTCAAAGATCGAGGCCATAAAGAACTGGGAAAGACCTACTAGTGTGACGGAAATCTGAAGCTTTTTGGGATTGGCTGGATATTATCGAAGATTTATCAAGGACTTCTCCAAGATTACGGTATCTTTAACAAGATTGATAAGGAAGGAGAATCCTTTTATATGGTCTGAGGAATGCGAGAAAAGCTTTCAAACTTTAAAGGATTGTCTGACGACTGCTCCTATTCTCACATTACCTACGGAAGGAGGAGTATTCGAAGTATATGCTGATGCATCCGGAATTGGCCTAGGTTGCGTATTATTGCAACATGGCAAGGTCATAGCTTATTCCTCACGGCAATTGAAGAAGCAACAGGAAAATTATCCCGTACATGACCTAGAGTTGGCAGCTGTGGTCTTTGCCTTGAAGATCTGGCGACATTATCTCTATGGCGAAACCTTTATTGTGTATTCCGATCACAAGAGTCAAAGACGGTGGTTGGAATATTTATTCTCTCAAAAGGAGCTCAATATGAGACAAAGACGGTCGTTGGAATATTTAAAGGATTTCGATTTCTCTATACAATACCACCCCGGAAAAGGTAATGCCGTAGCTGATGCACTTAGTAGGAAGCCAATGGCTTTATTATCAAGCTTAATGGTTAAAGAATGGCATCAACTTGAACAAATGGCAAGTCTAGACCTCAATATGGAGGAGAAGGAAGGTGGAGTCCTTATTGCCAATATTCGACTCCAACCCGAGTTACTCTCGAAAATCAAAGAGCAACAAGATGATGATTCGTTGATCGTGGAAATTAAAGAGAAATTAGAACAATGACCGAATTTTCTTCTGGCTGATGATGGAAGGTTATTATTCAAAGGAAGAGCTTGCATACCCAATTGTTCTACCATCAAGGGTAAAATCTTGGAGGAAGCACATCGGTCAAGGTACACTATTCACCCCGGTGCTACGAAAATGTACCAAGACCTCAAAAGAACTTTCTGGTGGCCTAACATGAAGAGAGAGGTAGCCGAGTTTGTAAGTCGATGCTTGGTATGTCAAAAAATTAAGTCCGAACACCTCAAACCGGCTGGTAAACTCAAGCCTCTCGAAATACCGGAATGAAAATGGGATAGTATCGGTATGGATTTGATTGTTGGTTTACCGAGGACCCGAAGTGGTTTTGATGCTATATGGGTAATTGTGGACCGACTAACCAAGTCCGCCCACTTCTTACCTATCAAGATTAAATGGACCGTGGATGTTCTAGCCGCCTTATATATCAAGGAGATTGTAAGGCTGCATGGTATTCCAAGCTCTATTATTTCGGATCGAGATCCGAAATTCACCTCTCATTTCTGAAAATATTTACAATCATTTATGGGTAATAGGCTAAGATTTAGCACTGCTTTTCACCCTCAGACTGATGGACAAACCGAGAGGACGAATCAGATTATTGAAGATATGTTGAGAGCCTGCATGATAGACTTTGGTGGAAGTTGCCATGAACATTTACCGCTGACTGAGTTCGCTTATAACAATAGCTATCAGTCGAGTATATAAATGGCACCATTCGAAGCTCTATCTGGCCGAAGCTGTAGATCGCCTTTATGTTGGAGCGAGGTTGGTGAAAAAGGATTGCTTGGTCCCGACATTGTCCAAGACACAACACACAAGATCCAGTTAATTCAAGAAAGATTAAATGTCGCTCAATCACGGCAAAAGAGTTATGCCGACAATCGAAGGAGAGACCTTGAATTTCAAGTGGGGGAGCATGTCTTTTTAAAGATCTCGCCCACACAAGGAATTAGAAGATTCGGCATCAAAGGAAAGCTGAGTCTGAGATTTATTGGCCCTTTCAAGATTCTGGAACGAATCGGCGAGGTGTCGTACAAGCTAGCTTTGCCTCCTCAACTGACTGGTGTACACAATGTCTTCCATGTATCAATACTAAGGAAGTACGTGTACAATCCTTCACATGTGATTTAATTTGAAGAATTGAAGCTGTAAAAGGACTTATCATATGAAGAAAGATCGATCAAGATATTAGATCGAAACTACACCAACTGAGGAATCGGGCTATACCGATAGTGAAAGTCCAATGGAGCAAACGTGGATTCGAAGAAGCCACATGGGAGTTAGAAGAATATATCAAGAAGAAATACCCGGATTTAATCTCAGGTTAGAATTTTAACCTTTCCATTCGAATTTATGAATTTTAGTTGTATAATGAGAATTTGGAGGATCAAATTCTTTTAAGTGGGGGAGGATGTAGAAACCCGGTAAATAAAGATGAGAAATAATTTTTTTAATTTTATTCTATAATTAAAATTTCAATGAAATAATTAAATTACATTTTTACTATATGTAATAAACTAGATAAATGCATTTACTTGAATTTACTTAAGGTAAATTGAAAAATAAATGCTTTAACCCTTAGATAAATCATAGGAAGCCCAATAAAAGTCCATATAATAGACTATGATTATAATTGACCCATTGGATAATCCATAATGGGTTAGATTAAAGGATTTATTAAAGGATAATTAGACCAAAATTCGTAACACATGTTTAATATGACATTTAAGGGATTAAAATAACCCCATTTCTAGAAGATTGACTCAAGAATCAACCCTTACCTAACATACAACTTTAGACTAGCCGAAATTACATTATTTTCACACCAAAAATGGGCTAGATTAAGAAGAAAATTAAATTTTCTTCTAATTCGGACTTAATGGTAAAAATTAGGTGAGGAATCTTAACAAAATTGTCCAAGTTTTGGTTATAAATAGAACCCCAATCAACCCTCAAACCACCCTGGAGGCCTAGGCTATGCTGGTGTGAAGATTGAAGGAGATTTGAAGGAAGATTTGAAGAATCAAAGGCTTTTCTATTTATTCTGAATTAATTTTCCCCTTTCCTTTGGAAGCAATTTAAGGTAAGTATCTCTCAGGCTAAACTCTAATTAAAGCATGCTAGATTGTTCCCTTTTCAATGCTCTTTCCATTGATACCTTATTCATTAAATTTCATTGAGAAATGAGTGAGTTATAGCCAATTTAGTGAAGAAAAATTGAAAGTAACAAAAAAAGTGTTGACCTCCCAGTTCGACACTCGGGATCGAGTTTTCTTCCAAAAAAATTAAAAATTAGTGAAAAGTGTCGACCTCCCGGGTCGACATTTTTGCACGACTGAAAAGTGTCGACCTCTCGGGTCGACACTTTTTCACGGGTGTTTTATTTTTAAGAACAAAATCACACACAGGGTATAAGTGTCGACCCAATGGGTCGACACTTTCTGCCTGCAAACAAAGGTCGACCCTAGGGTCGACACTTTTCCTGACTTATAAATATATATATATATATATATAAATAAATTAAGGTCGACCCCGGCCCGGTGAGGCGCGGCGCGGCGCGGTGCGGCATGACACAAATAAAGAAATAAATATACTAAGATTTCTGCGGCACGGCACTGCACAAATAAACAAATAAATATACTAAGATTTCGTATCCATTCAAATTTGACACACAACTCGAGCCCACATCCTATGCCCCTTGGGTCCTGACCCAAGGGTGAGCTCTCCAACATATAAAGCCAAGGAAGTTTTTCTAACTTCTAATATGGGACTAAAAATTAGCCACTATACAAAAGAAATTATAACATTAGAAATCCACATTAATTGTAAGCATTTAGTCACCAAAAATAAGGAAAGGCAATATTAACATGTTTGAATTCTTACAGCATGTTAAAAAATTATTTTTGTAGAATAAAATTATCTTTAGCATGTAAAAATCTATTTTTAACCATAATATTAGTAAATTAATGTATGAGAAATATTTCCAACATGTTAAAAATGACTTCCAACATGATAAAGTTATTTTATTTATATTGAGATATAAAAACTATTTTTCAGCATGTAAATCTATTTTTTTACATAATAAACCTAATTTCCTATTAAATAATTAGTAAATTGATGCATGAAAATTACTTCCAGCATGTTAAAATTACTTCCAGCATGATAAGATTATTTCCAGCATGTTAGAATTATTTTTAGCATGTTAGAACTATTTTCAGCATTTTAAAGATATTTTTCAACATGATAATTGTATTTTTCCTATCAAATAATTAGTAAATAAATGTAGAAAAATTATTTTCAGCATGATAAAATTCATGTTGTTATCAGAGAATTTATGTAATCAACATGGTAAACTTATCTTTATCATCCTATTAGTAAGTTAATGTATGATAATTATTTTAGCATGTTAGGTATTCATTTTAGCATGTTAAATATTAATTTCCATCATGTTAAAAATTAAATCCAACATGAAAAATTTATTTTTATCATCTTATCAGTAAAGTAACATATGAAAATCATTTTCAGCATTTTAAAATCATTTTCAGCATGTTAAAATTATTTTCAGCAAGTTAGAATTATTTTCGGCATAAAAATATATTTTTATAACAAAATTCTGATTTTTATAATACTAAATCACTATTTTGGCTAAACTAACGCATCTCTAATGTACAAAAACTTCCTGAAAACATGTCTAAATACTTGCAAACCAAATGCACACAAGATTAAACCATGGAATTAAATTAATTCTATTAAACTTTAATTACTTGAATTTTCTTCCTAATTACCGTTCTTTCTTGAATTCCACGGCTTAATGTCGTTAAACATGATGCCTTAAAATTATTATTCACTCCTCTTGCTACTTCTGAGATTTTGCCAGATCTATACTTTTTACAAAAGAGCTTATTCTTGAAATTCATTGGCCATAGTGTTAAGTGGATGTCTAAACGTACTTGGGATCTTATGATCCACCGACCCAATGCCTGGCATTAATGGGGTCCGGTCTGGTCCTGCGAGGAGCGCCCGAAAGTACTTGTGCCCATGTGAGTTGTTTGACCACGGTGTGGCATTGCACCAAAGTGCATGACTTGCTAGATTATTTATGACATTCCACACTTCATTATTGTACTTGTTTACTTGTTACTTGAAATTGCTTGAAATTACATGATATATTTGACTTGCATGAAATGGCCAAATTCTTTCATGATATTCTTTACATGTTCAATATTCAATACTTGAAATTATCTTGGAACCTTGTTATCATGTTATTACTTGAAATTCCGTATACAATTTCCTACTTGCTATTCATGATCTTAAACACTTCCCGATTTACTTGAAAAAAATGTCCAAAATGATAAATACTTAAATATTGCCTGATTATAGAGATATAAAATCTTACTGAGTTTTTTGCTCACCCTACGTTTTGGTAAATTGTAGCAGGAAATAAAATTGAACAAGGGAATGGACAAGAGTGAAAGAGTGTATTTCTTTCCCTAGGATTTATGTAGGTCATTAGTGATTTTACAAGAATGTTGTATTTTGGAGTTTGAAGATTGTAATTGCCTTTATGGCTTATGAATTAGTGATGTAAACTTCATTTGATGGAATAAAAGTATCATTTTCTCCTCTATCTTTCTCTTTAGAAATCAAATTGTACATGCTCTGATCGATACACTTGTTTACGACTCGCTCACGTTCCCGATATTCCGCGTCGGGGCGTGACACTCAAGGTAAAGGTAAGGGAGCTTAGGCTTTGGATTCTTCTGTTAAACAATTCAGGTATACACGGGTTGGATTTTGTCACCCGTTCCATTTTAATTGCATCTCCCTTTCGTTGATTTTGGTTTTCATAAGGAGAGAACTTGGAGTCTATAAGTTGATGGCTAGACGTTTCATTTCACTCAATTGTACACATCTTTTACAATTGCACATATCCTTGCATACTTGTGAATAGGAATAATTCTTCATCATCTTTTCATTTACATGCATATACTTGTATATACTTTATATACTCATGTGCTTGAATGCCATGATTATTCGGTATCTCAAATGGTGTGTTGTGAAAGGGTGGACTACGCCCACCTGGAAACACTCACTATGCAAGAGTTGGGTCTTCAAACATTCACCTCCGTCACGTACCGAAAGTCATCTTGCATGAATATATTTCCACATCCTTGCTTGATTGCATGTATATATTCTATAAAATCTTTTTCTTGAAATCTTTTAAGGCCTTACCTCCTTGATAAATAAAAATACAGTGATTTTGATCAATTGTGAATCATGACATATACAAAGGAGGAGGATTTGTTCCCTACTGTGCATACATTTAGGGGGAGTCATAGCTATGTTATGGCAAATTTATTTTTTACATACAAAGTAATTACCCACACACTTTACACATAATGAAGTAAATGACTTTGATCGATAAGGATTTTAGAAATTCTTCTCAACACTTTAAAGGGAACTTAAATCTCTACATGGATATTAAGAGTAATCATGAGAAAAAAGTTACCTACCCTACAAACAATCAATAAGTGGAATGTCGAACCTAGTAGCCGGGAATCCCCACAGAAATAAATGAGAGAACTCACGCCGAATGGTGAAGCAAAAATCCACAAGACAATCAAATACGTGATGAATCCTAGTTGCCGGAAATCCCTCTTGAGACATATGAGGAGACTCGCGCCAAATGGTGAAGTCCAATAAAAGAAACATAAATGGGGTTGTGCGAAGCTACCAATAGTTGAGGATCTAAAATAGAAATATAGAGAGGAAATAACCCTCTAGTGTTCGTAAGAAATTCTAATGATATCCATAGATTTTAAAGTTCATTTCTCATTGCCACACAATTTCACTCTTGAGTACTATTGTGATGAATGTATATCTTGAATTTGTCCTTATCATGGTTTATGCAATACTTCTAGTTTATGCATGCACTACCTTATTTGATTATGCTTCATGTCTCATACTTCGATTTTGAATCACCTGCTCACTTGCTATCCTTCTACCCCATTGAGGGGGAGTTATAGTATAACTTGCTTGATTGCCTTTCATGCTTGTTTGCTTGCATGAATAATTTAGATCAAATCATACTTCATTTCATACATATCTCTAGATCATACATGTAGATATAAGGTTTAAATAACCCCATTGTCAGTTGGTTTTTGTTGATGACAAAAATGTGCATTTCAGTTATACACACGTCGTATTATCATTAAAAATTCACGCACACATCGTTCGTTTTGTCATCATCAAAAAGGGAGAGATTGTTGGATCTCCGAGTTGATTTAGGTGATTAAATTTTAATGATGACAAATCGTGTGTGCATGTGTTGTGAAAAATGTCCATTGAAGAATGATTGATGATTAAGGAGCTTATACTGTGATTATCTTGCATTGCAGGAACTAACTCACGATGGACATCATTTGGGAGTCAAACAAATGTTTGGATAAGCACCTTGCTATCCATAATCCAAAACAGGTGGTACATGTCATGTTTATTCCACAAGAACCATTGGTAAGGCTTAAGTTTTGCAAAATCCTTCATTGGGTAATATTCTGGGTTAGTTGGCAATAGGTGTCGACACTTAGTGTCGACACTCTTTTGCACAAGTCCTGTTTGGATACGCTACGTCGACCTACCTTGGCAGTGCGTCGACCTGCTTAGGGTTCCCAGAAACCCATCTTCGCTGTTTTCTCTTCTATTGCGTCGACCTGCTTAAATAGTGCATCGACCTGTCAGCGTTTCCAGTGATGCATTTGGGCAGCTCTGCTTTGCTGCATCGACCCCACCCCATGCATTGCGTCGACCTCACCATGTGCTTATCACGCAATTTTCTTCATGCATTTTAACAAGGAGTCGACGCATCCTATGTATTGCGTCGACCCTTCTATGTTTCACGCACTTCATACATGGGTTTTCAATGTCTTGAATGGGTTTTTATGCATTTTCTACATGAGATTTTTGGGCTTGCAATATGCTCAATCTATTCATATAAAACTTGTTGGAATGGGGTTTGAATGGTGTTCATACTTTGGTTAAATGCATGGCTAATTGTTCTTGATTTTTGGTTGAGGAAAACTGAGCTTTGTTTGTGTTTTCATGTATATTATTCATGGTTCTTAAGGCTCACAATGTGCTTAAGTATTTCATATAAGTCTTGAAGTAAATTGCTTGAATGATGCTCATACATATTATACAAATGCATGACTATTAGATCTTGATTTCTGGTTGAGGAAAATTAAGTTTTCAAATGGGTTTAAGGTCTCTTTAGAACATGTCAGTACATGGGTCGACTCTCAGAGTCGACACCCTCTCTTGCTTGTGTTTGCCTTGGGAAGACTGGCCAGGAGCAAGCAAGAGTCGACTCTGGGAGTCGACTCATGCTGTCCTAGAGTCTGTCCAGAAGGGTAGCCAGCAAGAGTCAACTCCCATAGTCGACTCTTGTCTGCCTGTGTTCTATTTTTTTGGTTCTGGCCTGCACAGAATGTAGGTGTCGACTCCAAGAGTCGACACTTTCAGGTAGGTCCGCGACGGGGCATTCGAAACCCATTTTCTCACTCCGTTTTTACCCCATTTGTTACCCATTTCCCCCTAGGGTTATCATACAAATCTTAGAGGGTTTTTCAAGAGTTTTTGCATGGGCTTCTTGGTCATTTGAACATCTCTTTGTGTCTTTATATATCCCATGCAATTTCTGCTTTGCAGAACAAGAGAATAGAAGGGGGAAAACGTAGAGTGCGGCCGAGTGGTGGTGAGGAGAGTGTTTTTCATTCTCATATCTTTTCTTCCACTCTTGCAGGTCTGATAGGAGCAAGGGCTCCAGGTTTTCATATGTTCTGAAGCTAGCAAACTTGTCTTTGTGGCCGGATCTACAAAGGGACGCATCGGCGGCTCCAACATGCTAGAGTTGAACTCCCTCCAGCCTGGATTTTATGGAAGCATCTTCATCGGTCTTCGAATTTCAGGGAGATAATTTCAGATCTTGTTTATTTTGATTATCCAAGATATTCTTCATGGTTTATCCTTTGTTTTGAGAATCATTGTATATCTTTCTGTTATTTCAGAACTAGATATTATTCTATGTGATCACCTACGTGCGATCATGTGTGTATGTGGTGTTGCGTCTGTGCAGCGTGTGTGGTTTGATCCGTGTCTGCGGGCTGTGCATCAGGATTGTGTTGGAGATCTCATCTCCGTGTGTGTTGGAGATTTTTCTCATTGTGCTTTATTGTGAAGCGAGTGAAGCCTCACCGATTTGGTGAGAGGTGGACGTAGGGATCCCGTCATGGTCTCGAACCACCTTAAAATCCTTGAGTCTTATGGTTGCATGCTTGCGTCTTATTTTGTTTCAACATGATCGAATGAGCTCGAGGAGATTGAGAGAACTAAAGTTATTTCTGTTCAACTTATTTTCATCAATCTCATTAATTCTTCTAGTTAGTTTCAAAATCTGTCATATCGTTTATGGGACAATGCAACCCCCCCTTCTTGTCCGTGCGCTTATCTGGGCCAACAATGGTCGATCAATCCTTGAAACCCTATGTAACGACCCAAGATCTCGGATATCGGGAAGGACCCAATACCATTCGAATCCTGGTCTTCCGCCCACGAGCCGGAGGGCTCGGAAGGGCTAAAGGATATGACCCACCGGCCCATAGTTATACTGGCGCTCTCCTGAGCCGCTATATATGTGCCATGGCACCGAAATGGGTTAATACTATTGGCAGAATGTGATTCATAACCCTTGGGTGGTACGGGTCTCTTAGAGGGGGAGCCCTCGAAGGTCCACCACCCACTATGGGGTCTGAGTTGTCATTGTGACATGCCCGTTTGTTACGGAGTTCATCTCAATTCACCGTGGGTGAACCTCCTATATATCTCCCCCAACATGTTTCGGGGCAGGGGAAGATGCTGTCGAAATTCCCTCAAAAATCAGAGTTTCGTATTCCATCCCGCATCCTATTTTTCCCTGGGTTTTAGCTCAGTTCTCGTCCCTTATGATGGTAACAGCTCCACGGTTACCCATACCGAATTATGAGAGCAAAGTACCCCATAAATAGAATAAATGAATAAATAAGTGCAGTTCCCTGGCATACATTGTCTCGATAACATGCGAACCCATCGGAGCACAGTCATGCTGGTTCTCATGAACCCATATGCATGGGCTGCAATAATAAAGGCGGTTCCACAATAAAAGGGCAAGCATTGGTCGACAACCTCCGAGGTGATTGGGATTTCCTAGGGGGCTAGCCCTTGGGCTCCTCCACCTAGCATGAGGTATGGGATTGCCGCTTAGGCATGACCGTCTATCAGGATACTGTCTCGATACTTCATGGACGGGTCCCTTATACCTTCCCCGACATACTTTGGGACAGGGGAGGTGCTGTCGAAATCTTCCCAGAACATGAAAAATGAATAAACAAATGAACGGTTGGATTACTCAACGATAAAATACTTTTGATCAACCAATATCAAATTTCCAAAATAATGAATGATTGTATGCTGCATACACACTCTATCGGGAGCCGATCCCCACGTGCAACTCTGAATAAGAAAATAAACCTCCATATGCAAATCTACATACACATGTTCGACTATGCACATGTATACACGTATAGGTTCACATATCCTATATGCTTGCATGTTCTAGCTCTCCGGTATATAAAATGGTGATTTGCTGAAAGTCAGATCAGGTCCAACTGGAGACTTTCACTAAGCGTGAGATGATCGTGGGATCTAAGTTCTCTACCTCGTACCGAGAGTCAATCTGCCCAAATAAACATCATTGCACTAGTTGTTTGATCGCATGATAGAATTCATTTTATTCAATAAATATCTTCCAAATCACATTTTCCTTCAAATTATTCAGCCTTGGGGCCCCTCTATTTTCGGTGATTAATCAAGGGTTGTCCTTCTTTTGGAAGGGTGTAATTAACGCTGTAGCCTTTACGGTACGGCGGGTCTTGGGTCCCGACATGATACCTACCTTCGTCTGATATGTCAGACGGCGCGCACAATAAACTCGTCACTCCGTGACTGGCACGCCCTACACTTAAATAAAACCCACAATAAATAAAACAAATAAAGTAAATAAAAAAATAAAATCCATTCCCACAAGTTTGGCACCCCCGGTGGGACTCAACCTCCCTTCATCTTCTCGCAAAAATAGAGGGCCCTGGGGCCTTCATCCAAATACTAACTATTTGTTCATCCTGTTATTCTTCTTGTAGGTTGAAGTAATGGCATGCGGACTATCTGGACTTGTCTTCGGCCCCCAGGTAGTGGCCGGTCATGCTACATATGGCTACCTCGCCATACCAATTGCTTTTGGCAACTTTCCCTCGGTTGTTGGCTTCCCCAACTTCTTGGGGGTTGCATTCGTGGGTCTCCTAGATATGGAAGACCCGAACCTGCAAGGGTGATTGATAACAAAGCCGTGGCCCGTCAAGGCAAGAGCCAAATCAAGAAAGATATGCTGAAGAGCTCGGTGATCGTGAGTTGCCATGTTCACCATATTGCCCGCCAGGCTGGGGCACCCAAGAAGAGGCCCGTTGGGGGAAATAAGAAGAACTTCAGAGAAGGAAGAGTCCATGCTGCTCCCTGGGGCCGACTCTCGATTTTCAGAAAATTCATGTTGATTGGTGGTGTCCGAGTCTATCTCACTGGCCGCGATGCCAAAGTTTTATCGGATCGGATCATCCCGACTGTGTCTACCTGTAACACATTCTAGTTACTAACAAGTCGGATGGTGAATTCTGATGACAACAGGCGAGCGGGAATATCCCTGAAATCACCAAAGTTCAAGCAAGTCTGGATCCCTAAGAGGAGCCGGAGCCCTGCACCAGCTTCACAAAGCTCCAATAATTCTACTAAAGTCCCCAGGAGAGGGGGCATGAAGAATATACATGCAGAGGAAGGCGTGATTGTAGCTCCTCCATCCACCTCCAGGGCCTGCTCAAGACAGATGATATCTTTAAATATTCAAGAAGCTCCAATCAAGCTGCTAGGCTATCACAGCTTTCATATACACCGTCTGCCAGAGATCAGGTGCTGCCTCTTGTCCTCTCTCCAGGGCGTAGCCAGGAAGATATGACTAAGATGGTCCGAGAATATTTCCGTGGCCTGGGAAACCCCTCCCTAGGTCAGCAAAGAATACTTCATGTCGTCAAGGCCGAAGAAGAAAAAAAGGATGAAGTGTCACCTATGAACACCGATGAAAATAGGAAAGAAGCTGGGGCTGAAGGCTTCAAAGCATCTCCACAATATGAAGAAATGAAAAGAATTTTAGTATTTGAAAGGCTGACCTTCCCTCGACAGGTCAAAAGGGGAGCTAGAAAACATGGAAGAATGCTATAGGTTTTCACCTGCAATATGCCAGGAGTGATGAATAAGCAGAATACCCTACCGATTGAACAAGAAAAACTGGCCAAGCTAGCCAAAAGAGAAGGCCCAGTGACAAGACTATGCCAGGCTACTAGTGAGTTGCTGCGAGTCACCAGTGGAAAACAAGTTGCTAAGGAGGACGTCATCACTGCCACTGCTAATGTGATAACGTCCAGAGAAGAAGAAGTATTCCCACCTCCATCCACTGAAGGCCCCTCGGGTGAAGCGCTTGAGGATGTTATTAGCAAGACGGCCATAGACCCTGCCGTTATGATGATGTTGCAAAGATACCGACAAGAGATAGAACTGCTGAAGAAACAATTAAATGAAAAAGATGGACACACCTTGATGCCCAAGCAACTGGGGGAACAAGTTGAGTCGTCATGGGGAGGTTCCGACCCCATGAAGGCATCCCCACCACCTACCGACCACGGCCGGGCTACTCCCCAACATCATTCCCAGCAATTTTTGCCAGCACGGCCGATGCTTCCTGAAATGTAGCAACAAGCACCACTACTGCCTTTGGCATCCCATGCTACAGCTCTGGCCACGCTATTAATGCAACCTGCTCACCTCTACCCTCAGCCAGTAGATCCAGTCATGGTGAGCAAGTTAATGGTCGAGAAGATGATTGAGATGAAGCTGGCCGAAAGGGCTGACACTGACTCTATCACATTTGACGTTTATAAAGTGTCATACTAACTGCATCATGTAGTGAAGCGACTTCCACTCGGCATCAAAAAACTGCCCAAGTTTAAGATGTTCAACGGGTAGTGCTCCCCAAAGGAGGATATTGCATATTATATAATTGTTATGGGTGACTTGGTAACTGACGAGTCTTACATGCTGAAGTTTTTCGGGTCCTCCCTCACGGGAGTCACTTTTGAATGGTACTCTAGCTTACCAGTCGGGTCCATTCTGGATTGGTCGGATATGTAGCAGAAATTCCGTGAAAGGTTCTATATGACTGAAAGAGAAGTGACAGTGGCAGAGCTATACTCTACGAAGCAGAGACATGATGAGACTGCACTACAATATATCAAGAGGTGGAGAGACCTTAGCATGAGATGTAAACGGCCCCCACATCAAGAGGACGCTGTCTAGATTTGTAAACAGAACCTAAAAAGGGGGGTGTTGGATCGGCATCGATATGAGGTCCTTTGACCGTCTAAACAGTGTGGTGGCTGAAATAGAATCCTTCTTGGCATGGAATGGTTTGGCTGAGGCCAATGATGAACGAAAAGGGAAGACTGTGGACCGGTGGATGGCTCCAAAGGAAGCCAACGCTGTCAATCTGGAAACTTCAGAACAGCAGAAATGGAGTGGTAGAGCATTATCTGCAGCTTCTCCAACCCAGTCAGCTGAAAGAAAGGAAGGCCCTTCATTAAGGGACCGGTTCAAGAAATTATATTCTTTCCCAAAAAAGAAGCCACATGTCCTCTTTGAATGGGCCTATGAATATGATAAAGTGGTTCCCCTCGAGCCAAAGAATCTTGTGGATCCCAGGAGGAAGGACCCTGATGGGGGCATCCCTTGCCCCTCCGCATTTTTCGAGGCTCGGATTGTTCGTCGGCATGTGCCATTATGTTCGTCATGTGTTTCTGAGTCTAGTCATGTAATTTTTATATTTTATTTGAGTCATAAATTATGTAATTTTTCCTTTATTTGAGTCCGATACCTAGGTTTGAGAGTTATTTACCTAAGTTAAGTGTCATTAGATTGTCTAGGCTGGATAATGGGCCCAATTCAATGGGCTAGACCCATGGGCGCCCCTCCCTAGTCTGTCTGGTCATTATGTCAATTTTCCAAGGTCAGTATGGTCATGAGAAAAGTCTAGAGTCTATAAATAGCCCCCTCCACTCTCTCATTTGTAACCTTTGATGATCAATATAATAGATAATTCCTTTGTGGAGTTTTCTTCTCTCTCTCTTGATATTTCTCTCTCCCTCTCTCCCTTATCTCTCTGTCTCAAAGGGGGGCGCCCCCATTCTCTCCCCCCCTCCTACCTACTTTCTAACTCCCCTCCCCTCATTCAAGAGCCTTCCCAACTCCCCACAACCCCTCTTCACTCCTTCCCAACCCCAAGGTAGCCTCCACCTATCCCCACTCCACCCTCCAACCACCAACCACCCACTCCCCTTCCCCAAGCCCCTCTCTCATCTCCCAAGGGAGAATTCCCCACTCCCCAAGCACCCTTTCCCTTCCCCACACACCTCTTCCCATCCCCAAGACCAGAAATTAATCCCACCCTTAAACCCATTTTCAAATACTCCTTTCCTATCTCCCTCCGAACACTGAATTCGCAGCTTCCCCTCCCTCCACCTGCTAGACCCCCTTACAGCCCCCATTCTCCCCCTCCCTCACCTTGGTTTGCCCCCTCCCAGATGATGGGAATCAAGCTAGCTGCCAGGCCGAAGAGCATCCACACAGTTGCCAGACCCAGGGATGAAGGCGCTACCCTTGGGTAGCGCGACCTGGAAGAAGGTGCTAGGTCTCCCTAGCGTGATCTCAGACAGGAACTCTGCTGCAGTCAGTTCAACTTCCCGGCGCTGAAACTCCCAAAAGTCTTCGATGTGTGCTATTTTCCATGGTTGTAATCGATGTGCTAGCGTCGTTTTGTCTTCCCCTTCCCCTATATATGTATCCCATCTCGTTTGATCTAAAGAGAAGCAATGAATCTATGAAAGTTTGAATGAGTGTAGCCATGGCTATCTTCCCCAATCTTTGGAAACCCCCTTCATCCGTCCCTCTCTGGGTGCGAGGCCCAATTCTGTTTCCCTGACCCTCTCTCTTTCCCCTTCAATGGAGGACGATCGAAGCCCCGGATGCATCGACTCTGAGACGGGGTCGACTGTGAGGCTCCATTCGGAGCTTCGTTCTTCTTCCACCAACGTTCATCTCCCCTCACCACCGCCAAGGATGTTGCTAAGGTTAGGATGGAGCTCGGTTGCACCGTCCCCGCGAAGGGTTCGGGTGAGAGGCCCCAGCCAAGCTTCCTCACAGTCCTAGCATCATCTACGTCCACCTTTCTTCCCTCGCCGCTCACCCCATATCCGCCTTTACCAAAGTTATCCTAGATAGTATTAGATTCGTTTGATTTCAGTTTTAGGGTTCCCCATGTGTTGTCCATCGTCCTGTGTGCTTTCCCCTTGTGTTTTGAACACCCAGAGTCATCCACGAGGCCCAGAATTGAAGACCCGTCATCCTGGGTTGCTGTCTGTGAACGTGCGTAAACGATATAGCACGTTCTTCAGAACGCACGTAAATGATATAGCGCGACCATGGGCAGAATGAAGAAGACCCCCCACTTCTGTCCCGCATCAAATTGGTATCAGAGCTTAGGGAACCAGGCTCTTTTCACAGACTGGGATCTTGAGCTACGAGGTTCGAGGATGAACCTTCCCAAGTGGAGGGGTTTTGATGGGAATCAAGCTAGCTGCCAGGCCGAAGAACATCCACACAGCTGCCAGACCCAAGGATGAAGGCGCTAGCCTTGGGTAGCGTGACCTGGAAGAAGGCGCTAGGTCTCCCTAGCGCGATCTCAGACAGGAACTCTGCTGCAGTCGGTCCAACTTCCCGGCGCCGAAACTCCTAAAAGTCTTTGATGTGTGCTATTTTCCATGGTTGTAATCGATGTGCTAGCGTCGTTTTGTCTTCCCCTTCCCCTATATATGTATCCCATCTCGTTTGATCTAAAGAGAAGCAATGAATCTATGAAAGTTTGAATGAGTGTAGCCATGGCTATCTTCCCCAATCTTTGGAAACCCCCTTCATCCGTCCCTCTCTGGGTGCGAGGCCCAATTCTGTTTCCCTGACCCTCTCTCCTTCCCCTTCAATGGAGGACGATCGAAGTCCTGGATGCATCGGCTCTGAGACAGGGTCGAGTGTGAGGCTCCATTTGGAGCTTCGTTCTTCTTCCACCAACGTTCATCTCTCACCACCGCCAAGGATGTTGCTAAGGTTAGGATGGAGCTCGGTTACACCGTCCCCGCGAAGGGTTCGGGTGAGAGGCCCCAGCCAAGCTTCCTCACAGTCCTAGCATCATCTACGTCCACCTTTCTTCCCTCTCCGCTCACCCCACATCCGCCTTCACCAAAGTTATCCTAGATAGTATTAGGTTCATTTGATTTCAATTTTAGCGTTCCCCGTGTGTTGTCCATCATCCTGTGTGCTTTCCCCTTGTGTTTTGAACACCCAGAGTCATCCACGAGGCCCATAATTGAAGACCCATCGTCCTGGGTTGCTATCTGTGAACGCGCGTAAACGATATAGCGCGTTCTTCAGAACGCGCGTAAACGATATAGCGCGACTATGGGCAGAAAGAAGAAGACCCTCCACTTCTGTCCCGCATCACCAGACCCCCTCACAGCTAGGGGTTGCCCCCACATCCATCCGCCCCATTTCCCATCCCATCTACCCCATTTCACATCACCTATCACCACCCTGTTCATCCCAGTTCGTAGGCAACAGTCAAAGGTCGAGTTACAGAGGCTGCCACGTCTTAACCGCACATCTTCAGGTGGTGTACCTTATACTGCTGGAAAGCTTGGCGAGGCGGATTCGTAGGCGAGGTGGTCTCTTCATCGTTCGACTTCGAAGCTGCTCGGAGGAGTCATCTTCGTCAGACTGTGCATTTCCTCCCAGGCAGACAGCCAGCAGCCACTTTCAGAGGCTCCCACGACCAGCACCCTAGGCTTCTTGAGGCGCCATTTGGCTGAGGGCTTCTCCTGCAAGTCCCCTGCCATCTCCAAGAAACAGAACAATTTTTGGAGCTCGGAGTCAAGAATTCCAGTTTTTCTCCCCGAGGTGCGCAAGGTCAGCTCCCCAGAACCTGGTCCGACCTCTTTCCACTGATCCAGTCATCGCGGTCAACTCCGACCTCCAACGATGGTCCTGTTGGTATCCGTTCGAAGAAGACTTGACCACGATCACAGAGGTTCTAGTCCCGCATGAATCGGACCCCGAGAGTGCTCGTGGTGCCTTCGTCTTCCAGCAGCAGCAATCTGAGAGCAACCAGAGCCAGAGCGGTCCAGCCCTGTTCCTGACCCTACCCCGGCCGTTGTCGTCATCAAGAAATTCTCCAATAATTCTGACATCCTCCTGGTCCAACCCAGGAGATTTTGGCACTGGTTTCGTCAACAAAGGAGTTCGGGAGAGCCCGTGTGATGGAGGCATTATCCACAACTCCCTTTGGCTAGGGTCTTCTTCACACCCCGGCATCGTTTGAGTTCGGGCCTCTCTGTATAAAGGCCCAATTATCCCTTTTGTGCTATCTATTTGAGTCATTTTGATGTAATTTTCATTTTATTTGAGTCATGTCCCTAGGTCTTGCATTTATTTTCCTAAGTTTGAGTGTCATTAGATTGTGTAATGTGCTATTGGGCCTAATTCTTCGGGCTTGGCCCAAGACCACCCCCTACCCCTTCGGTTATTTGTCATTGAGTCTTTTTGTAAGGGACTTATTGTAAAATGTGGGTTTCCTATATATAGGGCCCCATTTCCTTCATTTGAAGGTAATGAATCAATCAATGAAAAATGCCATTTGAGAGTTCAAAGCTTAGTTTAATGGAGAGAATCCAATTGGGTGAGAAACCCTAGGGTGAGAGAATCCCCACCCCCTTCTTCTCTCTCCACTCTCTCCTCCACTAAGGGGTTCGCCCCTTTCTCTCTCTCCTCCACCTCCCTCCCAACTTCCAACCCCCACCTACCCCATTAAAGCCCATCCACTTCCCATAGCAACCATTACTCCACCCCCTAGTTCCAAGGTAGCATTCCCCCATTCCAACACTATCTACCCCATTCCAACAATATCTTCCCCATTCCAACACACTCACCCCTCTTCCCCACATAATCCCTCAATTTCCTAGGCCATTTCAAATTTGAAAAGCCCTTCCCTCCACTTGTTTTGGCCGCCCCACTCCCTTCCATTAGGCTAGGTTCGCCCCCTTCCTCCCCTTCACCCTCCACCCTCCTCTCACCCTCCCCTTAGGCTGAACCAGAACACCTCCTTGCGCCACCTCCTCCTCCAGCCCCTCCACTACCCTTAGCCACCTTCCACAACTCCCCTCCATCCCCACCCACCCCTTATTCATCTCCCCTTAACCATATGCCCCATTCTCCTTCTTCTTCCCTATTCATTAGAAGCTATACCTAGGTTGCTGCTAGCAGTTCAGAAGTTGTAGGTGAACCAGCAACTTGCAGCGGCCACCACGACTTCCTCCGGATGAGTTTGAAAACTCAAAAGCTATCGTTGGAAGCGTCTACCAGTCTCCTTCGCAACAGAAGTGGTTTCGACTTCATCCGAGTTGTGTGCTGCCCGGGAGCTCCATCCTCCCACAGCTGCGCAGTGGTGCCTCTGCTGAAGACCTGATCCTAAGTAGAAGCTCTGCCACGACAAACCCCAGAAGAATCAGTTCGAGAGCTCTTCTGAAAAGTTCTTCATCGCCTTGTCTACTTTCAGAATCAAGAAACGGAACTTCAATTGGCGTTCGTGAACCAGAGTTATCATTTTTCTACCTCAGCTACGCTGTTCTGCTACCCACAGTCTGCACCGACCAGTCATCCTTGTTCAGAGCCTCCAAGTCTTCTTCGGCATCTTTTGGCTTCCCCGTCAGTTTTTCTGTGAAGAGGACTCATCCACGGTTCCAACGAATCTGACGGTGCTTGATTCCGAGTTCGGGAGCTGTCGGGGCGTCCTCTGCAACCTGCTGTTAGAAGTCTGAAGCTGCCAGTCCGAGGATCTGGTGCTCTGTTCGAACCTCTACCCAGGTCAGCAGCGGCTCCAGAAGAAATCAAAAAAATTCAGAGGTGTTCCAGTACCAGTCCCGAAGAGTTTCCCATAGGTCCCGCCTTCATAAAAATTCTTGACCAAGTTCTGCAGCAGCAACATCGACTATCTGTCCCTGTTCAGAGAGAGTAGGCAGAACCGGTGTCTTCACCTCTTCATTACTTTTAGCCCTAGTTTCCCCTCCCCGCTTGGCCGGCTGAAGGCCCCTCCCTGTGCGGAGGTAGTTTTGATTGTAATCCATTAACCCCCACCCCAAGGTCCCCCTCCTGCGAGAGGTGTAGTGTTGTAACTTGTTTGGGCAGGTCAAGCTACACTGTCGCGGCGTGTGGGGATCCACTCGCCTCCCCGCTCACCCTCGTCTCCGAGCGGGATCAGTTTCTTCAAACCGGTCGAGTAAGTGCTCACACCTCACTCCATTTAGTGCTTGTCTTTCAATATTAGTTCTAGTTCCGTTGGTTATGCGAGTGAGAGCTCGATCCTCAAGCCCCGTTGCCTTTTGTGATCACCGTGGGAATAAGTGCAACCGGTGCCTTCGGCACTTTGTCGGCCCCATTGAATTGGGCTTCCACATCCATCGGGAATAAAATCTTGGCCTTGCTGGCCCTCTACCAGCAAGGGCCCAACCCCACATCCTCCACTTGGCAATGCCAAGTCACCCCGGGCTTGGGTGAGCGACGGGAGAGCGGCGGCCCAAAATTGGCCCTTTTGATTGTGAATGTGCTTGCTTGCCTAAGTCTTAGGTTGTGTCACATCAATTTATATGAGAGTAAGTCTTTGACTTGTCTCTATCAAGTCTAAGTCCTAGGACCTTTGCATTGGGTGTCCAACATCATTTGCCCCTTGTTTTGCATGTCCACCCGTAGTGGTGCTAGTTACCGATCCGATCCATCATCTTCAAATCCACCCATGGATCCCAATCCTCAACTCAATCAAGATGCTCCTAGGGAGGAACCTCAAGGCCAAATGAATAGGGTAGATGCTTCCCTCACAAACATTCATGCCCAACTTGAGTCCCTTACCACTCGAATTGCTCGGCTAGAAGAGCATGAGTTCCACCCAAGGAACAATGAGCCTAGAGTCCACCCTCCACATGTTAAGCCTCATAAGGAAGACCCTCTTCCAAGGAATAATAAACCAAGAGTTCATCCACCACATGGTGAGTTGCATAGGAATGAGTTCCACCCAAGGAACAATGACCCAAGAGTCCACCCTCCACATGTTGAGCCTCATAGGGACGAGTTCCATCCAAGGAACCATGGACCAAGAGCCTATCATCTACATGCTGAAATCTATAGGGAGGACTTGGATCTTGACCCTTACCATGACCATGAGAGACCCCGCCACCATCCTATTCATGAAAGGCATCCACGGGACGACCCGGATGACCCTCTCTTAAGGATGATTAAAGTAGAGGCCCCAAACTTTGATGGTTCCCATGAACCAAGTGTCTACTTAGAATGAGAGACCGCCATGGACCAATACTTTGAATGGTACCCTATGACCGACCAAAGGAGGGTAAGATTGGCCAAAATGCATCTCACTAAATTAGCCAAAACTTATTGGCTAAACCAAGAGGGTTTAAGAAGGATTAGGCGGGAAGAGCCTATTGATACTTAGAAGGGTATGAAGAATCAACTTAGGAACAAATACCTTCCCCAATCCTACCATCAAATGCTCTTAGATGAATGGCAAAGCCTCACCTAAGAAGGGAAGACCGTGGTAGAATATATTGAGAAGTTTGACTACTATCTTTTGAAGTGCGGAGTTCATGAGGACCCGGCCGTTACCTTGTCTCGCTTTAGGAATGGACTTCAAAGTCACATCAAGAGAGAGCTTTTTATGAGAGATGTTGATAACCTTGAGCTAGCCTATCAAATAGCAAGGGATGTAGAAAGATTCTCTAGGATCCCTCGATTTGCTACTCCCCGACCAGCCGATCCCAAAAACATGGGACCACGACCCATCCCGGCCACCCCCATGAAAGCCCCAAATCAAGTGGGAGTACCGCATTAAGGCCTTACAATCCCCCTCCCACCATCACTCCAAACAAGCCCACCCCTAGTCACCCTCTCCCACGGAGGGAAGACAATCTCAAAGGCCCAAGTGTAGGAAACACTCCGGGTAGCGGGCGACAACAATGCTTTAGGTGTCAAGGGTTTGGCCACTTTGCGGGGCAATGTCCATCCAAGGGATTATCTAGCTTGCTTATTGAGGAAGAAGCTCCCCCACCCCAAAAGGAACTTGAGAGTATTGTTGAGGACCATGAAGCCTCACTAGATTGGGAGGAAGAGTATGAGACCCAATACCTTGAATCGGGTCTAGATCACACCACTCCATCTACCAACTCCCATCTAGGAGTGATTAGATGCACCCTCACCAAACCCCAAGAAGAGGATTGGCGTCGAACTTCAATCTTTCACACTTTTGTCAAGATAGGGAGCCATGTAAGGAAAGTGATCTTGGATAGTGGGAGTTGTGTCAATGCCGTATCTCCCGATACCGTCAAGCTCATTGGGATTACTATCACTCCCCACCCAAATCCATATCGGGTCTCATGGATCAACAACAACTCCATCCCGATCAACACTCAATGTCTTGTACCCCTCACCTTCTCTTCATATCTTGGTAAAATATGGTGTGATGTCATACCCATGGAAGTAGGTAGCATCCTTCTAGAGAGACCTTGGCTTTATGATGTAGATGCCACCATCTTGGGTAGGAGCAACATATACACCTTTGAACATGAGGGTAAGACCATCCGTCTTAACCCCTCCCCACCACGTCCCATGGCCAAGAGGGACACTCTCCCTCAAGGACAACATCCCACCACCACACAAGTCTCGGGGAACTCCACCCCTCCAACCCCATCCCTCACCCAAACTCCCAAACAAAGTGGGACCTCGGGGTTGACCAAGGGTCTTCATCTCATCACTAGGAAGAAACTTGAAAAGGAGATAGTTCAAGGAGTACCACTATGTGCGGTGATCATTTGTCTAGGAGAACCCACTTCCACCAATCCACATCCCATAGCAATCCAACAACTCCTAGAAGAATTCCATGATGTGTTCCCAACGGAGCTCCCGGACCAACTCCCTCCCATGCGGGATGTGCAACATGCAATTGATCTAGTCCCGGGAGCCACTCTCCCAAACCTTCCTCATTATCGCCTCAATCCTACGGAACATGCCGAACTTAGGAGACAAATAGAGGAACTCATTAGGAAGGGCTTCATTCGCATTAGCAAAAGCCCATGTGCCGTCCCGGCCCTCCTAACTCCCAAGAAGGATGGGTCATGGCGAATGTGTGTGGATAGTCGGGCCATTAACAAAATCACCGTCAAGTATAGGTTTCCCATCCCTAGGCTTGATGACATGCTTGATATGTTAGCCGGAGCCACCATTTTCTCCAAAATTGACCTTAAGAGTGGCTATCACCAAGTTAGGATAAGGCCCGGGGATGAGTGGAAAACGGCTTTCAAAACCAAAGATGGCCTCTTTGAATGGTTAGTCATGCCTTTTGGGCTTTCAAATGCCCCAAGTACTTTCATGCGTCTTATGACGGAGGTCCTTAGACCTTTCATTGGGATCTTTCTAGTGGTCTACTTTGATGATATACTCATCTACAGTCAAGCCCAAGAGGCCCACCTTGACCACCTTAGGCAAGTTTGTACCGTCCTCCGACAAGAGAGCCTATTTGCCAACTTAGGAAAGTGCCACTTCATGACCACATCCATCACCTTCCTAGGATTTGTGGTGTCCACCAAGGGTGTCTCCATGGACCCCGACAAGGTCCAAGCTATTCTTGATTGGCCGGAACCCCACACCCTTCATGAGGTCCGAAGTTTCCATGGATTGGCAACATTCTATAGGAGGTTCATTCGTGGATTTAGCACTATCACCGGCCCAATCACCGATTGTCTCAAGAAGGGAACTTTTGTGTGGACCAAATCAGCCTCCAAAGCCTTCCAAGAACTTAAGGAGAAGTTGACCCAAGCCCCGGTCCTATGCCTTCCCGATTTCTCTAAAGTCTTTGAAGTCACATGTGATGCATCCGGGATAGGGATAGGAGGGATCCTTAGTCAAGAGGGACACCCGGTAGCCTTCTTTAGTGAGAAGCTATGTGATGCTAGGACAAGATACTCCACTTATGACAAGGAGTTCTATGCCGTGGTGCAGTCCCTCCGACATTGGAGGCACTACTTGTTGCCCAAAGAATTTGTCATCTTTTCCGACCATGAGGCCCTCAAATACCTCAACTCCCAACAAAAGCTAAATGCCCGACATGCCCGATGGGTTGAGTTCATCCAATCCTACACTTTTGTCATCAAACACAAAGCCGGGAGTGAGAATCGAGCAGCGGATGCCCTTAGTAGGAAAGTTTCCTTGTTATCCACTATCCAAGTGGAAGTGAGCGGATTTGATAGGATCAAGGATGAGTACCCTAACTGCCCCGACTTTGGGCACATCTATACCACCTTGACCACCCATTCTAGCAAGGAACATGAGGGATTTGTCATAGAGGATGGGTTCCTCTTCAAGGGACCAAGGCTTTGCATCCCACGGACCTCACTCCGCGACTTCTTGATTTGGGAATTACATGCGGGAGGGCTAGCTGGTCATTTTGGAGTCCACAAAACCATTGCTCTAGTTGAAGGACAGTTTTATTGGCCAAGTCTCAAGAGAGATGTAGGCAAGATTGTGGGTCAATGCCGAACATGTGCTTCGGCCAAACAGGTGAAGCAAAACACTGGCCTATATACCCCACTCCCCATCCCCGACCGTCCATGGCAAGACTTGAGCATGGACTTTGTGCTAGGATTACCCAAGACTCAAAAAAGGCATGACTCCATCTATGTGGTGGTTGATAGATTTTCCAAAATGGCCCATTTCATCCCATGCTCCAAAACCTCCGATGCCTCCCATGTGGCCCGATTGTTCTTTGATGAGGTTGTCCGTCTCCACGGGCTACCTAAGACCATAGTCTCCGATAGGGATGTCAAATTCACTAGCTACTTTTGGAAAACTCTTTGGCACATGATGGGTACCCTCCTCAAATTCTCCACTGCCTACCACCCCCAAACGGATGGCCAAACAGAAGTTGTCAATCGGAGTCTAGGGAACCTCCTTAGGTGTCTTGTTGAGGATCGCCCCGGAAATTGGGATCTCATCTTACCCCAGGCCGAATTTGCATATAACAACTCCATCAATAAGTCCATAGGGATGAGTCCATTTGAAGCCGTGCATGGATACAAACCAAGAAAGCCTTCCGATCTCATTCCCCTTCCCCAGCATGCTAGAGTGTCCATTTCAGCCGAGTCTTTTGCACAACATATTAGAGAATTGCATGAAGAAATTCGCAAGCACATCAGCAAAAAGAATGAGGCTTATAAAAGGCTGGCCGACTCTCATCGGCGTCACCAAGAATTCCATGTGGGTGACTTTGTGATGGTAAGGACGGAGAGGCTCTCCCCGGGAGCCAACTCTAAACTGAGGCCACGTGGGGCTGGTCCCTTCCAGGTCTTGAGGCGCATTGGTGCAAATGCCTACGAGTTAGATCTCCCTGAGGAGTATGGAATAAGTCCCACATTCAATGTCGCCGACCTAGTGCCATATAAGGGACCCACGGTGGTACCTAGTGAGGAGATTGAGCCTACTTCTTCCATTGAGAGAGCACCCACCCGTGAGGAGAGACCACCAGCCAAGAGAGCCCAGCGTGAACAAATTGAACAAATATTGGATGAACAAGTCACTACCACTCGGAGCAAGGCATATGAGCGCTATCTCGTCAGGTGGAAGGATCGGCCTCCTTCGGAGGATTCTTGGGTGAGTCGGGAGGATCTCCAGCGGTTGGATCCGGACCTCCTCGAGCAGTACCACAGTCGGATGGACCCCTACTCGACGGAGTCGAGCTCTTCACAGCCCAGGGGATTTGATGGAGGCATCATCCACAACTCCCTTTGGCTAGGGTCTTCTTCACACTCCGGCATCGTTTGAGTTCGGGCCTCTCTCTATAAAGGCCCAATTATCCCTTTTGTGCTATCTATTTGAGTCATTTTGATGTAATTTTATTTTATTTGAGTCATGTCCCTAGGTCTTGCATTTATTTTCCTAAGTTTGAGTGTCATTAGATTGTGTAATGTGCTATTGGGCCCAATTCTTCGGGCTTGGCCCAAGACCACCCCCTACCCCTTCGGTTATTTGTCATTGAGTCTTTTGTAAGGGACTTATTGTAAAATGTGGGTTTCCTATATATAGGGCCCCATTTCCTTCATTTGAAGGTAATGAATCAATCAATGAAAAATGCCATTTGAGAGTTCAAAGCTTAGTTTAATGGAGAGAATCCAATTGGGTGAGAAGCCCTAGGGTGAGAGAGTCCCCACCCCCCTTCTTCTCTCTCCTCTCTCTCCTCCACTAAGGGGTTCGCCCCTTTCTCTCTCTCCTCCTCCTCCCTCCCAACTTCCAACCCCCACCTACCCCATTAAAGTCCCTCCACTTCCCATAGCCACCATTACTCCACCCCCCTAGTTCCAAGGTAGCATTCCCCCATTCCAACACTATCTACCCCATTCCAACAATATCTTCCCCATTCCAACACACTCACCCCTCTTCCCCACATAATTCCTCAACTTCCTAGGCCATTTCAAATTTGAAAAGCCCTTCCCTCCACTTGTTTTGGCCGCCCCACTCCCTTCCATTAGGCTAGGTTCGCCCCCTTCCTCCCCTTCACCCTCCACCCTCCTCTCACCCTCCCCTTAGGCTGAACCAGAACACCTCCTTGCGCCACCTCCTCCTCCAGCCCCTCCACTACCCTTAGCCACCTTCCACAACTCCCCTCCATCCCCATCCACCCCTTATTCATCTCCCCTTAACCATATGCCCCCTTCTCCTTCTTCTTCCCTATTCATTAGAAGCTATACCTAGGTTGCTGCTAGCAGTTCAGAAGTTGCAGGTGAACCAGCAACTTGCAGCGGCCACCACGACTTCCTCCGGACGAGTTTGAAAACCCAAAAGCTATCATTGGAAGCGTCTACCAGTCTCCTTCGCAACAGAAGTAGTTTCGACTTTATCCGAGTTGTGTGCTGCCCAGGAGCTCCATCCTCCCACAGCTGCGCAGTGGTGCCTCTGCTGAAGACCTGATCCTGAGTAGAAGCTCTGCCACGACAAACCCCAGAAGAATCAGTTCGAGAGATCTTCTGCAAAGTTATTCATTGCCTTGTCTAATTTCATAATCAAGAAACGGAACTTCAATCGGCATTCTTGAACCAGAGTTATCATTTTTCTCCCTCAGCTGCGCCATTCTGCTACCCACAGTCTGCACCGACCAGTCATCCTTGTTCAGAGCCTCCAAGTCTCCTCTGGCATCTTTTGGCTTCCCCGTTAGTTGTTCTACGAAGAGGACTCATCCACGGTTCCAACGACTCTGATGGTGCTTGATTCTGAGTTCGGGAGCTGTCGGGGCGTCCTCTGCAACCTGCTGTTAGAAGTCTGAAGCTGCCAGTCCGAGGATCTGGTGCTCTGTTCGAACCTCCACCCAGGTCAGCAGCGGCTCCAGAAGAAATCAAAAAAATTCAGAGGTGTTCCAGTACCAGTCCCGAAGAGTTTCCCACAGGTCCCGCCTTCAGAAAAATTCTTGAGCAAGTTCTGCAGCAGCAACATCGACTATCTATCCCTGTTCAGAGAGAGTAGGCAGAACCGGTGTCTTCACCTCTTCATTACTTTTAGCCCTAGTTTCCCCTCCCCGCTTGGCCGGCTGAAGGCCCCTCCCTGTGCGGAGGTAGTTTTGGTTGTAATCCATTAACCCCCACCCCAAGGTCCCCCTCCTGCGAGAGGTGTAGTGTTGTAACTTATTTGGGCAGGTCAAGCTACACCGCCGCGGCGTGTGGGGATCCACTCGCCTCCCCGCTCGCCCTCGTCTCCGAGCGGGACCGGTTTCTTCAAACCGGTCGAGTAAGTGCTCACACCTCACTCCATTTAGTGCTTGTCTTTCAATATTAGTTCTAGTTCCGCTGGTTATGCGAGTGAGAGCTCGATCCTCAAGCCCTGTTGCCTTGAGTGATCACCGTGGGAATAAGTGCAACCGGTGCCTTCGGCACTTTGTCGGCCCCATTGAATTGGGCTTCCACATCCATTGGGAATCAAATCTTGGCCTTGCTGGCCCTCTACCAGCAAGGGCCCAACCCCACATCCTCCACTTGGCAACGCGAAGTCACCCCGGGCTTGGGTGAGCGACGGGAGAGCGGCGGCCCAAAATTGGCCCTTTTGATTGTGAATGTGCTTGCTTGCCTAAGTCTTAGGTTGTGTCACATCACCGTGGCAGCACCGATAGTGACTGCCTATCTGGCTATTTCTGAAGCTGGCAGAATCGGGGAGCTCGACAATTCGGCTTCTAGCTTAGTTTTTCCCCCACCCCGCTATGGGGGGACCTTTTTGTTAGGGGTTTATTCGCGTAGGGCGTGCCAGTCACATACGTGACAAGTTTATTGTGCGCTCGATCTGACTTGGTCAGTCGATTATGATGTTCGTGTCGAGATTCAGAGTCCATCATACCATAAAGGTTATGACGTTAATTACGTCCTCGAAGAAAGAGGACAACCCTTGATTAATTGTCAAGAGAGGATGCCTCGAGGGATGATGCGAAGGCATAAGAAACACTGACTGAATGCACTAATTGGATGCTGTGAGGTGCGGTCATTTGGTTGACCGTCCGTGCGAAATGCAACAGATTTGTTGATTGGTTTATTCATGTGATTAGAGGTGCTATTATGGTTGTTTGGGTGGCAATGTATGCCGATGCAGATGCATGCTCGTGCTTTCGAGATGGATATTCGATATAGTTGAAGGTGTCAAAACCCCCTTTATTCCTTTATTTAGCTAGGTTTACTAAACCAATTGAGGCTATACCATTAAGCGTCAAAGGCTGACACACAAATAATCAAATGCACATGAGGTTGATGCATATATAGATATGATTGGCCTAAAATGGCGCGGTAGCTAATTAGAGCTAATACGGCGCGGTAGCTAGTTGAGGTTAAAGCGGTGCGGTGCCAACTGAAGGCTAAAACGGCGCGGTAGCAAGTTGGGAACTAAAACGGCGCGCCCTGGGCACGCCGGATGAGGCCAAAGGGGACCAATTGAAATATGAGTCTCGTGTTAAAATGGCGCGGGGGGGGGGGGGAATTGGCGCGTCCGATTAGGGGCGCGTCAGATTAGGGGATTTTTTGCCTATTTAAGTTCTAATGAAACTTCAGACAGGTTTATTAGGACTTTGGTGTTATTTTAAAAGGTTAGAAGACTTATTGGGGTCCCAGATGCCCTGTCATTGAGACAAGACTAGACTTATGCAAGGTTCCTACTCGAGCATAGTCGTCAGTGAACTTATCAGTGCCAATTGCAAATCAGACCAAGTCATCAGTCAAAATTTGGGCAGCACCTCCCCATGATTGGAGGGTTGTAGGGGCGAAGTGGAGACAGTCCCACAAGATTGGGGTACGCTCCTTAAAGCCGGGAATGCCAAGCGGTGAACGGCAGATTTCGATAGAGGGAAAAGACCCCATGAACTAGCCTGGTAGGGGTATCCATCTCCACGAGTCAGAATCGTTGAGGGACGGCTAAGATGAGAAGGCAACTCGAGGGCTAGCCTACGAGAGGTTGCCTTCCCACAGCCACCACCACTCCCAAGAGATGGTGGATTTAATGTCGGGCTAAAGCCCTGTCGATGTCCACTTGATGAGTCAGAGGGTTCATATCATTAGAAGATATGACCCCATGGCTCGACAGTGACTGAGGATGATGGGGGATGTTCCCCTCCCCGGGCAGTGAGTTCTTCGAGAGGATGAATCACTAAAGGCCATTATAGCTGGAATACCTTTGATTGGGGAATGAATAGCAGATGATCATATACATACATATGCATCAAAGAGACAGGCTGAAAGGGAAGCCAGCAAACCAGACTTAAGACCAGAAGGTCAGCCAGCAGGCTGAGATCCTGGAGGGGGCAAACGGTCGAATATCTCGACAGCATCTGCAATACACACGAATACAACACAGGAACTGCAGAGATGTCCATTCTCCTAGCCCTGAACCATAAGCAGGGATGCATTGGGGTGTCACCTCCGAGGACGGAGGGTAATGCACTGATATGCATCCCCCCGGCCGGGAGAGAACACCTAGGCATATCGAATCATTCGACACTATTTATACGGCAGAAAGAACCCCAGGGAGGGGATAGTTAATATTGCCTCGAGAAGCAATGAGGCGTATTCGGTGGTGAAGGGAAACGGAAGCTCATACACGGGATAGCGATGAACAAAAAAATGTAATCAGATGGGGGAAGTAAACCTCAAGAAATGCATCCATCCATTCATTCGACCCAAAGGGGAAGCATTATAGAAGACATCACAAGCGGCTGTGGTTCGGCGTTGTCGCTCGAGACCGGCCAATAACTAGAGAAGCAGGACGAAGCCCTGGTTGCAGAGAGAGGGCAGACGGAAGGGATGAATCCGAACCGTGAAAGAAAAGTAGAAGAAAAATGAAGAAAAAAAAGGAGAAGGGGGGGGGGGCTTATATCATCGCCCTCGCCCCGATCTCATACATCGCAGGGTTTACATAAAATGGCAGCAGCAGGAACGGCTCGGATGGAAGATCGCCAGAACCCACCTGTAGAAAAAGAGTGCCGTAGACATGGTCTTCTTCTCTGGTGACGGGTTGCTTCGGATGGACAGACGAGAGGGGTAGCACTCCGGCTCTTCTCTCTCTGGGTTTCCCTCTGTATTGCGTATCTTTTCTTCTGTCTCCTCTTTCTTCTCGAACATAAGGCCTTTATATAGGCAACCCCTCTAGCGAGCTTAATCTGGCGTGGGGTTGGGCGTGCCAGTTTAAGGCCTTCTATGCGCGCCGGATTCGAGTTGAGCAGGGTGCGCCGGATTTGGAGGCTGCCAAAGGCAAAGAGGGTGCACCAATTTAGGAGGGGTGTGCCGGTTTAGGAGGAGCGCGTCGGATTCGAGCCACTTCGTCACGTTAACTTGATACGGGTCCGACAGCGGGCCTCGGACTGACCCCGAGAGTCGTTGTGATTCTTCATCTCTCCGTGGTCTTTCCAAAGCATAGGGGGAGATATTGACGAAGCTTCCGGGCCGCCAAACGGCTATGTTTGGAACTCGTGCACCTTCAGCTCAGACATGCGGGTTTTCCACTGACACGGCTCTCGGCACAATGGTTCGCGTTGTTGGCTCGACTTGGCTTGCATTGGTAGCTTCCACGGGGAGTGGTATACTGCACGGGGTGCTTTCGCCTCGACTGGGCGATCATCTGGCCACTGATGGGCCCAAAATGTTGAGAAGCTGTACCCGTGCCGGGTAATCAAGTCTTCTACTAACAGAGCCTTCAGTCCTCTGTTTTGAGGGGCCGAGGGCGTTCTCTCACATGGGGAGGATCTTTCATTCGGGCGGCGTGCCGCCAAGTGTACCTATGTCCTTGGTCAGACAACGGATACATGCTCGCCCTTGGTTGGATGGCAGGTACATCCTTATCCTTGATCGAATGACAGATATGTTATCATCCTTGGTCGGACGATGAAGGTGTGCTCGTCCTTGATCGGACGATGAGTACATCCTCGTCCTTGATCGGACGACGGGTATGTTCTCGTCCTTGGTCGGACGATGAGGGCATGCTCATCCTTGATCGGACGATGGATAATGCCCGCTTGTGGTGTATTCTTCTCGATCCTCATCCTGTGAAGTCCCGGCATTCATAATGGGTGACCTGAGGCCCTGGCAGCTTGAGAAGGCTTCAATGTGTTGGTCTCCTTCGGCTTCTCTGCTTCGGTAAGCCGTATCATTTGTCTTTGGGGCTTGATCGCCATCGAGTATATTTTGAGTGCCAACAAATGCCCCCCAGCCACGGGTGCTGCGACCAAGGCACAAGCGAGGCGGGACCCGGGGATGAGCTCCGTCTGGGTGGATTTCCCGTCCGACTTGACATAGTCTTGGAATGGCCCTCAAATACGGCGCGGTGGTTAATCCAGCGTGGCCATAGGCTTTGGGTAAAACGGCGCGCCCCTTACATTGGTAGGCCTAATTCGGCGCGCCCTTGGAGAGGGGGCCTAATACAGCGTGCTATTTAGCGCACCGAATTAGCATGAGTCTATGACCTTTAATTTTTGAAAAGACATTTTGAGGGGGAAATGTTAATCCGGCGCGCCCTTTAGCTGCGCGGATTAGGCCCATCGAGCCCTCCCCTATATCTTCTTCTTTCTTCTCTTTCTTCTTCATTCCAACTTCATTTGCATCTCAACCTTCTCTCTCTTCCCTTCTCCTCCAGAGCGCGGCGGCGAGAGCAGAGTGGTGAGTGAGGATTTTGGGGTCCAACCCCTTGTTTTCCCAGGCCCCGGGAGGCTCCTTGTAGGCTTGTCCTCGGAGCTGTACCCCTGGGTGTCCTGTTTGGCCCTGGCGTGACGCCCACGGCCTTTTTCAGGGACCGTCACTTAGTGGACGAGTTCCCGCTTCGCCCTGGCAATCTCCCGAGCTGGGGAGACTCTGCCGAATTTTTGTCAGAAAAGACTTTATCTCAACAGGCCTTCTGACTTTGTTTGTTTTCTTTGTATTTGTTTTGGGTGCAGATATCATGGCATCTGGATCTTCTTCCTCCTCCGTGCTATAGTGACGTGGAGGGATGTTTATTCTTTGGACAGGGGCCATGGCAAGCTGGCCATAGTAGCAGAGTCTTCCGATTCAGAGACCGAGACAGTGGATATAGACCGCCTGCTGATCATCAGAAGTGATTCTTTCAAATATGAACGCCCTGACGGCTCCAGGGTGGATCATCCCAAGGACAAGCATCTGATGTCCTTTCTGAAGTGGTTCAACCTTCAGGGGAAGTGGGATCTGTTCCTTGTTCGGAAGGCTGAGCTAGCATCGCTCGAGGGACGGGACAGTCTCACCGACTGTGTTGTAAGGGGAAGACCCATCTATCTGCCAGGTGAACCCAGGAAGTGGGGTGCTGTACTTGGGCTTCATGAGCTGTCTCCACAAGACGGGCTGCTGACTAGAGCCCCTGAATTCATCCCGGCCAGATGGAACGAGACTGTGGGTCGTGTGGACCGAGAGAAGCCATCTTTTGGTTTATTCTTGGCTCCGCTGAAGTGGGGATATCGTGACGAGCCATTCTTGTTAGACTGCCTGGCGGTCCGGTTCAAGCACCAGATTTCTATGGGATGGTTTGCCGATCTGAAGGCCACCGACGCCCACGCTTTCAGGCCAGGAGCAGTAGAGTTCACAGACTTTGTCTTGCAATAGTATGCACCTATCTTGATCAGAGCAGGTGTATATCACAGTGTGTATGCATCAAGGTACCGCTATCCCATCTCGAAGGGTCTTTACTGCGGTATGATTGATGTGTTCTGCCCGGAGTACAACACCTTCTATACTTCGGAAGGAGAGACCTCATTAGACCTTTGGAGTCTCTCGCGGCTAAGCGGCCTCCCGATAGACGGTGAGCCGTATGAGGAAGTCTGTTGGCCAGACTGGCTGAAGGACCAGACGGACGGTGAAGGGCGATACTTGACTGGTTTCGCCTACCGCTATTTGATGAAGGCGTACCGCAGCCTCTGCCGTTCTTCTCATGAAGCAAAGGGGGCGCGGAAGCCTGGAGAGAAAAGGCATGTGCGAATGGGCACATGGCTTCAGTATTTCTTCAGAGGAGAGCAAAAATACACAGATTTCCCCTCGGTAGTGCCGGCTCCTGTTCAGCGGAAGAAAAGAGTTCGGTGATAGGCTGCTTTCCCCTCGACCTCGGGGGGAGGACAACCAGGAGGACCCAACCCAGGGGTGTAGACACAGTCACTCATTGCGCTACGCTTTCTGACTTATTGGATCTGCTCCTTCGCTCTCCCGCAAGGTGACGAGAGCGTGATTAGGGCAAAGGCTATTTATCCTGCTTGCCTGATGGCTTGGGGCATGAAGCTCTCGCTTTGCCCTGTTGCACTATGTTTGATATACAAGTTGCTGGGAGATCTGCACCGCTCGCGTCTTCCCAGGAGTCTTCGGAGGGTTGGCCCATTGCATTTCTTTAACGCCTGGGTCTGTACTTTATTCCAGAGGCTGCTCCTCGGTCGCTCCAGTCAGCACAACTGGTCCCCAGGATGATAGAGTTTGCCAGTGTTGAGCCGACCCGAGTGGCGGACCAGCTCTTTGCTATACGTGGAAAGCTTACAAAAGTTCCACTGGATTCCCCGGGGGTTCTACACTTTTGGAGTCTGGCGGCTCACTCTAGCCCCTTGGTGAACAGGATGAGGGAGTGCCGTCTGAGCGAGGTGGAGGAATATGTCCACCCTATTCTGATGCCAAGTGTACAAGACCGATCTTGGAGTCAGAGTTGATAGATTGGGCGCTGTCCATAAGGCCGAGCGTCCTGGTTTTTCGCAAGAGTGGCATCTTGTGGTTGGATCCGTATTATCCTTTCTGATTCAGTCAAAATTTGGCTATGACCAGCATATTCCAGCTACTTCCACCCAATTTGCATTGCCGAACAGGGCCCGAGCCGGCCAAGTATCGAATGACGAGGCCCGCATTTGGTGGGATTATTTTCACCATCGAGAGGCGATTTCATTCAGAGTTTCGGTCCCTGCGCGCTTTCCCCGTGTGACTCCAGAGTACATCAAATGGTGGAATGCGCGCACGGGCTTCTATAGGAACTCAAGGAGAGAATGCTGGGCTGTTGCAGAGTGTAAATTTCTAGACTCCCAGCCAGTGCCTGCTCTGGATATCGACTTGGCTTACTTGAAGAGGTTGAAATCTCGGACGAACGCTGCAGTGGCAAACTACTTGGAAGCGAGGAAGGCTGCCAAGCAAAGTTGATCCAAGGTTGAGCCGAAATTGTCGAAGATCAGCAAGGATGGCTTCTTGAAGACGCTTCAAGTCCTGTGCCGTATGAGTGGCGAATGACTGGTCCTCCAAGAAATTCCTTTGCCAGTGGAGGAGCTGACGCCTTCTACAGCTTCTTGGCGTCCCGAGAGTGATCGGCTTTATCCCTACAGGACTTTCATCAGGGGAGAAGACTGACGGCCGGAGCTTTATGGGGGCACCCCTTGGTTGTTTGCACTGCTGCGTTCACACGGGATTTCAGTGGGCGGCCCTACTGAAAGCAAATTGGGCCAGCCCGTTCTTTTATCTTTCAAGTATGCTGATGGATGGGGGCTAGACCACCTCGGCTTGTATTACCATCTATTCTCACGCGGCCATGAGGACCTTGGGTTGCTGGCTGAACAGTGTGAAGTGATAGGGGACATATGATGGCTGGTTCGCGAAGCCACCTCTAGGGACAAGGAGCCTTCGCTGTTCTACTGGCCACTTTCTTCCTTTTATACGGGACCAGCAGGTATATTTCCCCCCCTTTTTTTTCTTCAGCTTTAGGCTTTCCTTTTGCTGCTGTGTATGTCATCTCTCCTTGCCTGTGTGCAGTGCAACTTTCTTCGGAGAAGACTAAGCATTTCAGGGAGCTACTGATAAAGGCTCAGAAACCAGCACAATTTGAAGTCCCGGAAGCTGCCCCAACCACGACGCCACTTTCTCCAGGTGATTCCTAGAAACATACGAGGTCCCAAGTCCGGGAGGCCGTCACCCGAGCGAAGCGGGCTCGTCGGAAGAAGACTGTGGACCCAGCACCTGCGGTCATCCTTCCGAGAGTGGTCTCCTTTGAAGAGTTCGAGGCCTCTCGTCCCTCAGCTTGTATGACCCGAGGTATGCCTCTTATCTTGTGTCCAGTCGTCACCTTGGCAACATGGATCAATTCTCATTCTTGCAAATGCAGCTGCTTCGTCTGCAATGGCCGCACAAGCGGCTGTCGCCCCTGTGGGAGCTAAGGAGAGAGAGGACGTGGTGCAGACAGATCTGCCCTCCCCTACGCCAAGTCACGAAATAGAGGGTGACTGATGACCCTTCTAGCTGCAGACTTCTATAGTCTGTTGTCCCCTGTGCTCACATGGGTGCTTTCTTTTCTTCAGCTTCGGTCGAAACTCGACCACCTTCTCCCCCTGTCGTGGAATCAACTAAGGGAATCTCTGCAGAACCAGGGGTAACTCCAGGAAGCCAAACTACTTCCGAAGCTCGCTCGCCCATTATCCCTGCCACAGAGTCGGTTGAGAAGGCCCCTATCGAGCCAGAAGCTCCGCGGGAGGCCTTCCAGGCGAAGGACCACCGGCGTTGAGAGAGAAAGAACTATTGTTGGTTCAAAGTTCATCCTCGTTGGAGCAGTTGGACTATGGCAGCGGCTCGAGCGACGAGGATTTCCTTCTGACGGGAACCGAGGCTGAGGATGCTGCGGTGTCTTCCGCCTATGAGAGCGACTTCACGACCTTCAGTCCTCCACGGCTGACGCCGAGTATCCTTGGACCACCAGGTCCGTCAGTGGGAGACGGGTCAGAAGGGATGGAGATAGTGGCTCCTGCTGTTGCAGATCTGAGCTTAGTGCCGACTGAGGTAAGAGCTACACTTCACAGTCTTGTGCTTATTCTCGTCCGGCCATTATGCTGGTCTTTCGAGATTCTTATGCTCTCTTCTTTTGCAGGCTCCCGCTAGTCAGGCCGAGGTTGCTTTTGCCGGTGATAACCATAAAGATACCTCTGCCGCCTCTCAGTGCAGATCCGCCCTTGTTCCCGCAGGTCCTGAGGCCTATAGCCCTAAGGTATCCGAAGGATTACATGATGGTAGCAGGCTCGGAGGCATTGGAGATGGTTGCCGGGTCTGAGCCGTTGGCTGTGGTTCCGGAGCAGCAACACTTTGTCATTGCCGACGAGCCACTTCAGAGTGAAGAGGGGCTTCCTGGGGCAGAGGAAGGAGAAATTGTGGAGAAGGTGATCGGGAGCCTTCCGACCCCAACCCCTACCATTGAATCATCACTGGTGGTAGCTGGAGAGGTCGGAAGTGGCGACCAACCACTCCCTGCCCTCCAAGGTCCAGACGTGGCGCTCTCGCCTGAGGTTGGGAGAGAAGTAGCTGTTATTGACAGTCCCGCTGTTGCATTATCTGCAGGGGCCAGTCCTGGCACGAGCGCCTTGCAAGATATGCCATCCTCGTCTTCTACGTCGGGTGACGATATTTGGGCCGCGGTTGACAGTTGGGTAGAATTTCAACTCCCGGATACGCCGTCACTTGGTTTGCAATCCTCAAGTGGCCTAGTGTGGCAGTATCTGGAGACATTGTGGGAGACCGTGACAGCTCGCCCGGAGTTAACTTATGCACAGTTGAGGGGTCTTGCAGAGCACCTCTCCCGCACTTTGCTAGCTTTTGGCTGCCCCATGGAGGACTGGGTGCAGCGGGTAGTCTTGCTCCTGAAGCATGTGAACAGGAGGGAGTTCATGGGCCGCAGCTTGCTAGATCAAATGACGGCCGCAAAGCTTGAAAGGACAGAGTGTCAGGCTGCCCTTCGCTCATTAAGAGGGACTGCCCAGCAGATGCGGGATGCTGCCGACGATTCTTGCCAACTTCAGACTTTTCTGAGGACTCGGATAGTTGAGCTCCATGCCGAACTTAGCCGGGCTGAAGCAGAATTAGCATCGTCGATCAACTGTGGGTTCAGCACACAGAGGCGGCTGAGCTGGCAGAAGGGCAAGCCGCATCACTTGAGGAGAAATTGGTGCGACTGCAGGACGAGGAAGACCGCCTACAGGAGCTGGCCCGTTACCCGTCCTGGGGCTGCCGGAATTCGAGGACATCTTCCGCCGTTCGCTGCAATAGCTCCATCATTTTGTCTTTTCTCCCCCTTTTTGTGAACTTTCACGTATTCCGGGGGGTGTATGCCCCGGGTAACATGTATCTCCCTTTTTGTTGTTTTGAATGGAAACTTTTGTTCCCTTACTTTACACATCTGCTTGCTGAATGGATTCATTTAGCCCGGAGTATGTCAGTCACTAGAGTAGGAGAGCGCTCGCACCTTCAGGGAAGGGTCGAGGGGTTCGCTCCACCACGACGCAACTTCTCCTCGGGACCACTGATCCGTCTGGGCCGAGTACCGGGAATAAGGAGAGAGGTTTACGGGCCACCAAGGGCCGAAGGGTAGAAATAGGGATTTATTTGTGGACTTTGCCGAAAGTGGCAAAGGTTCATAGTAAAGGGAGGTTTGCCCAAAAACACGGACGTAAGGTCCGGGTTGAAGGAAACACCACCGATCTTGTCGATGATGACAAGGGTCAAAAGTAACTCATTCATCGGCATTGGGTGGATGCCGAGGTAAAGTGGGTAAGCTCCGGGTTAAGGGAATATTGACCGGTCTTGCCGATGGTGACAAGGGCCAAAAGGGAGTTTATCGATCTTGCCGATGGTGACAAGGACCAAAAGTAGCTAGCTCGTCGGCATGGGACAAATGCCGAAGCAAATGTAGGTTCACAGGCGCAAAGCTCACACGAGAACCTTTGTAGGAATAAAGTAACAAATGAGAGGATGACATTATTATTTCATCATCATCATTCGCTCCATTTTTATTCATGATTCATCATTTTTTTCACATTACTGACTTAAGCGCCCTTTCGGGTTTTCACCGAAGCCAGCCCCCTCTTGCTTTTGCCCACGCGCCCTCTCGGGTTTTCACGTGAAGGGGTACCCGATTTTGCCTGCGGTGCCCTTTCGGGTTTTCACCGCAACTGGGTTAAAGCCATTTTTGCCCTACTCAGGATATCCGAGTAAGTCTGGCGAGGCACCTCTATTTTAAGCCTCATTTTTTTATTCATCATTTTTTTCATTTTTTTTGTACTTGATTTATGGAATAAATCCTGGAATGGATGAGGGCTAAAGGGATGTTGACCGGTCTTGCCGATGGTGGCAAGGGTCAACAGCTACATGTTCATCGACATTGGCTAAATGTCGAAGCAAAGGGAGGCTTAGTCATTAACGAGGATGAAAGGTCCAAGCTAAGGGAAATGTCGACCGGACTTGCCGATGATGACAAGGGTCGAACAGAGGCTTGCTCATCGACATTGGTTAAATATCGAAGCAAAGGAAGGTTTATTCATTAACGAGGATGAAATGTCCAAGTTAAGGGGTAGAGTCGACCGGTCTTGTCGATGATGACAAGGGTCGAATAGAGGCTTGCTCATCGACATTGGATAAATGTCAAAGCAAAGGAGGGTTTATTCATTAACGAGGACGAAAAATCCAAGTTAAGGGGTAGAGTTGACCGGTCTTGCCGATGATGACAAGGGTCAAATAGATATTTGTTTGTCGGTGGGACTTTTGAAGGAAGACTCTGCTCTGGCCCTGCAAAGGGTCCCTGGGCGGAGGATGTATCATCATTATTTGTTATTGATCAGATTATTGACTTAAGCGCCCTTTCGGGTTTTCACCATAGCTGAGTTAGAACTATTTTTGCCCTTGTCCTGGTATAGGATCAAGGCTGGCGTGGCACCTCTATTTTAAGCCTCATTTTTTTATTCATCATTTTTTTATTTTTTTTATTCTCATTTTTTTTGAACTCAATTCTCGGGGCAAAGCCGGGCTCGAGGAGATGTTGTCCGACCTTGCCGATGATGACAAGGGCCATGAGGAAGTTGACCGATCTTACCGATGATGACAAGGGTCACAAGGAGGTTGACCGATCTTGCCGATGATGACAATGGTCGCAAGGAAGTCGACCGATCTTGTCGATGATGACAAGGGTCGCAAGGAAGTAGACCGATCTTGCCGATGATGACAAGGGTCGCAAGGAGGCTGACCGATCTTGCCGATGATGACAATGGTCGCAAAGAAGTCGACCGATCTTGCCGATGATGACAAGGGTCACAAGGAGGTTGACCGATCTTGCCAATGGTGACAAGGGTTGCAAGGAGGTTGACCGATCTTACCGATGATGACAAGGGTCGCAAGGAAGTCGATCGATCTTGCCGATGATGACAAGGGTGGCAAGGAGGTTGACCGATCTTGCCGATGATGACAAGGGTCAAAGAAAAGTCGATCGATCTTGCCGATGATGACAAGGGTTGAAAGGAGGTTGACCGATCTTGCCGATGATGACAAGGGCCGCAAGGAGGTTGACCGATCTTGCCGATGATGACAAGGGTCGCAAGGAAGTCGATCGATCTTGCCGATGATGACAAGGGTCGCAAGGAGGCTGACTGTAATACCCCGATAATTTTTATTGAGCCCAATGTATTTATTAAGCTTTTATTAACTTAAAATTGAATTTTTAGTGAATTAATGCTTGAATTTCAGATTTTTAATATTTAATTCCTTAGAAAATAGAATAGTGAAAATTCGACTACCTTATAAAAATATGAAAAAATGCTAATCAGGTTAAGGACAATGTAGTTAGCAACTTTGTCTTATGTGATCGACCCAGCAAAAATCCGTAATTAGGGCTAATTAGTGGATTAAGCCTAAAAGTGCACACTTAGTTAACCTTTACCTAACCTCGTCTTAAAACATCAAATTAGAGCTTAATACTCAACCAAATGAGCTCAAATCGGTGAAAAATGAAAGGCCACGATCTAAGGATCAATAGCCCTCTATCAATCGAACCAAAACCTAACCCTAGCACATGGTGGCGGCCGAGTTTTGTAGAAGTCAACCTTGGCGGCACCGTTTTCAAACACCACCTTGCGTGGTCGATTTCTCCCAACTCTGAAGTCTCCAGAAGCTATATGAGCTATCAAAATGAAGCTCTACGGGTCTATTTTCTTTTGGTGGCTGTGGTGTTCACATTGGATTCAGATCTAGGAAGATCTTGGTCGTTTAGTGGAGGTGGGTCTACAGCCGTCGTCCTCCTTCCTCTCCTCTTTGTTCCATCGATTGAGGTAGGTTTCCTTAACAAAAACTTGCACATGAATACATCAAATTATTCCTCTCCACGAGATCTTTCCAATGATATAAGAAGCCCTAAATTTCATTAGGTATCCGAGGAGATATCGAGATTTTTCTAAGGTGCTGTCAAGTTCATTCTTCATTCTAGGGCTTTAAGTTCTCTCTTCGATTAAGGTAGGTTATAGCAGCCAAACTCTAATTAATATACATGGATGTAAGCATCAGCATGCTAGCTTTCATTTGGCGTAGAAAGCCCTAATTTTCATTGAGCATGTTAGAGAATTTTGGATCGAAGTAAGAGCATGTCTAGGCTTGATTTATGCAGTGTTCTTATGAGTCAAAGCATGATTTCGGGCTGATTTTGAGTTGTATATCTTGATCCCCATATAGCATATCATACATGGCTGGAATCAGCATCGAAGTAGCTTTCTTTTGATATAAGAAGCCCCAAATTTCGTTGTATATATTGAGAGAACCTTACGATTTAGTAGAAGCATGTCAAGAACTAGGTTTTCATGTGTTCATCATAGATAGGTTGTGATTCATTTGATTTCTGTTGAAATTCGTGTTTCAAAACTCTTGTATTATGACCCTAGTATGTATATTAAGAACTCTAGAGCATGTGGTTAAGATCCCAACCCATTTAGACCCCAAATGGATGAGTTCTTACGTTTTCCGGAAGCCACGTTCAGTTCTGGAAGTGCAGGGGTCGACCCATGGGGTCGACCCATGCTGCCCAGTGTGGGGGTCGACCCAATGGGTCGACCCATGCAGCAGGGGTCGGCCGAATGGGTCGACCCATCACCCAGGCAGGCTCTTGGAGTTCCAGGGGTCGACCCAATGGGTCGACCCATGCCTGGAATTTTTCCAGGGGTCGACCCAATGGGTCGACCCACGTGCTGTATTATTGGGTCGACCCACGTGCTGTATGACTCGGTAATGTTGTTTTGTGACCCGAGGATCGATCCGGACCATTAGGGGATCGACCCATTCAACTTAGTCCAATTGAAAACTATATTTTTGAGGAACCAGTGAGCTATTCATGTAACCCTATGATTTCAAATTACATTGGTCCCTATATTCAATCATAGTGTAAAAACATGCCGTTTATCATCTCCATTTCAACGCATACAATGGTTAAATAGAAACCCACATAATTAGTGGTTAATTGTGCAACTAAATTTCTGTTAATGCATGCTATTTCACTCCTGTGCGAACTTGTTCTTTACCTTATCACCTTGAATAAGCTTTTTGGCAATTGTCTTAATGCAAATGATAATAGATAATCCTTGGTATATTAACTTGGCAATTAGGATTAAATTGATTGTTAAGTTGCTGGATTGTCATTATTACCCCAGTAGAATGGATTGCTTACACACCTGAACGGTACACTGTCAACCGTTCTTTGTTGACCTCGTGGACTAAGTTTTGGTCCAATTGTTGAAATGCGGCCCAAAGTGACCGTATGATCGAGTTTTGTTTTAGTGAATCCAAGGACAAGTTAGTCCTTAATTCTCATACTTGTGGCAGTAATTCCTCTGATTAATTGGCCATTTAACTTGACTGAATGTCTAGACAATCGTGGGATCTTGGATCCAATAAATCAATGCCAACGCATCATAGGGGCCCGGTCTGGTCCTCAGGAGAGCGTCCAAAAGTTAGTGAGCCCATGGGATGTTAATGACATGGTGAGGCATTGCACCGAGTACTTGACTTGTGTAATGTCTATGACATAAAATCTCTTGTTACTTGTTACTTGATCGTGCTTGGAATGATGTTTAAAATACTTGCTTGTTGGCCAATTCTCTATTACTATCTCCTGTTGTAAATTCTTGTACTTGTTATCTTGTTATCTCTTGTCATCATTATATTTCTTGACCTTGCAAGATCTTTGTATTACGCTATTTTATTGTATCGTCTTTTATTTCCTTTATTTAGCATGGCATATGAAAGATGTAATTAACTTGTTAATCACGTAAACTTGCCAGTTATTTCCTACTGAGCGTTAGCTCATAGTTGTTGTTTCCCCCCTTTCTAGGCTATTCAGGTGATGATGCGTATATCGATGGGGAAGGGCAAGAGTGATATCTTTTGAGTGTACCTCTTAGTAGATGCCGTGTGGGCATGGTTGTTTACCTCTCGTTATTTCCTTAGAGTTATGTTAGTACTTAATTACCTTTGGAGTCAGTTATTGTATTAGAATTCAGATTTGGAAGTCATGTTTGATCGTGTATTAGCAGTGTTGGTTATTGTAATAAATTGAAATCATCTTTATCAATAGATTTGTTTCTTTTCTTAGCACCTGTGTAATTGTTTAGTTTACTTTATTAATGTTATTTCTAGCTAGTCTCTAACTGTACGTCCCGATATTTCACGTCGGGGCGTGACACTGACCGATCTTGCCGATGATGACAAGGGTCAAAGGAAAGTCGACCGATCTTGCCGATGATGACAAGGGCCGCGAGGAGGTTGACCGATCTTGCCGATGATGACAAGGGTCAAAAGAAAGTTGACCGATCTTGTCGATGATGACAAGGGCCGCAAGGAGGTTGACCGATCTTGCCGATGATGACAAAGGTCAAAGGAAAGTTGACCGATCTTGTCGATGATGACAAGGGTTGCAAGGAGGCTGACCGATCTTGCCGATGATGACAAGGGCCGCAAGGAGGTTGATCGATCTTGCCGATGATGACAAGGGTCAAAGGAAAGTTGACCGATCTTGCCGATGATGACAAGGGCCGCAAGGAGGTTTACCGATCTGGCCGATGATGACAAGGGTCAAAGGAAAGTTGACCGATCTTGTCGATGATGACAAGGGTTGCAAGGAGGTTGACCGATCTTGCCGATGATGACAAGGGCCGCAAGAAGGTTGACCGATCTTGCCGATGATGACAAGGGTTGCAAGGAAGTCGACCGATCTTGCCGATGATGACAAGGGTCGTAAGGAGGCTGACCGATCTTGCCGATGATGACAAGGGTCAATGGAAAGTCGACCGATCTTGTCGATGATGACAAGGGTCGCAAGGAGGTTGATCGATCTAGCCGATGATGATAAGGGCCGCAAGGAGGTTGACTGATATTGCCGATGATGACAAGGGTCAAAGGAAAGTTGACCCATCTTGCCGATGATGACAAGGGCCGCAAGGAGGTTGACCGATCTTGCCGATGATGACAAGGGTCAAAGGAAAGTTGACCCATCTTTCCGATGATGACAAAGGCCGCAAGGAGGTTGACCGATCTTGCCGATGATGATAAGGGTCAACGGAAAGTTGACCGATCTTACCGATGATGACAAGGGTTGTAAGCAAGCTGACCGATCTTGTCGATAATGACAAGGGCCGCAAGGAGGTTGACCGATCTTGCCGATGATGACAAGGGTCAAAGAAAAGTTGACCGATCTTGCCGATGATGACAAGGGACGCAAGGAGGTTGACCAATCTTACCGATGATGATAAGGGTCAAAGGAAAGTTGACCGATCTTATCGATGATGACAAGGGTTGCAAGGAGGTTGACCGATCTTGCCGATGGTGACAAGGGTCACAAGGAAGTCGACTGATCTTGTCGATGATAACAAGGGTCACAAGGAGGTTGACCGATCTTGCCGATGGTGACAAGGGTCACAAGGAAGTCGACCGATCTTGCTGATGATGACAAGGGTCGCAAGGAGGTTGACCGATCTTACCGATGGTGACAAGGGTCACAAGGAAGTCGACCGATCTTGCCGATGATGACAAGGGTCGCAAGGAGGTTGATCGATCTTGCCTGATCGATCTTGTCGATGGTGACAAGGGTCACAAGGAAGTCGACCGATCTTATTGATGATGACAAGGGTCGCAAGGAGGTCGACCGATCTTGCCGATGATGACAAGGGTCGCAAGGAGGCTGACCGATCTTGTCGATGTTGACAAGGGTCGCAAGGAAGTTGACCGATCTTGCCGATGATGACAAGGGTCGCAAGGAGACTGACCGATCTTGCCGTTGATGACAGGGTCGCAAGGAAGTTGAACGATCTTGCTGATGATGACAAGGGTCACAAGGAAGTCGACCGATCTTGCCGATGATGACAAGGGTCGCAAGGAGGTTGACCGATCTTGCTGATGATGACAAGGGTCGCAAGGAAGTGGACTGATCTTGCTGATGATGACAAGGGTCGTAAGGAGGTTGACCGATCTTGCCGATGATGACAAGGGTCGCAAGGAAGTCTATCGATCTTGTCGATGATGACAAGGGTCGCAAGGAAGTTGACCGATCTTGTCGATGGTGACAAGGGTCAAAGAAAGTTGACCGATCTTGCCGATGATGACAAGGGCCGCAAGGAGGTTGATCGATCTTGCCGATGATGACAAGGGCCGCAAGGAGGTTGACCGATCTTGCCGATAATGACAAGGGTCAAAGGAAAGTTGGCTGATCTTGCTGACGATGACAGGGGTCGCAAGGAGGCTGACCGATCTTGCCGATGATGACAAGGGTCGCAAGGAAGTCGACCAATCTTGCCGATGATGACAAGGGTCGCAAGGAGGCCGACCGATCTTGCCGATGATGACAAGGGTCGCAAGGAAGTTGACCGATTTTGCCGATGATGACAAGGGTCACAAAGAAGTCGATCGATCTTGCCGATGACGACAAGGGTCGCAAGGAGGTTGACCGATCTTGCCGATGATGATAAGGGTCGCAAGGAAGTCGACCGATCTTGCCGATGATGATAAGGGTCACAAGGAGGCTGACTGATCTTGCCGATGATGACAAGGGTCAAAGGAAAGTCGACCGATCTTGCCGATGATGACAAGGGTTGCAAGGAAGTCTAGGGAAAGATCTCCGATGGGGATCGTGGTGATCGCCCTTTTCAGAGTTTTACTAGAATGAGGGTAAGGCAGAACTTAAATTACCACATTACTGACTTAAGCGCCCTTTCAGGTTTTCACCGAAGTCAGCCCCCTCTTGCTTTTGCCCACACGCCCTTTCGGGTTTTCACGTGGCGGGGTACCCGATTTTGCCTGCGGTGCCCTTTCGGGTTTTTGCCATAGTCAGGTTATAGCCATTTTTGCCCTTGTCCTAATGTAGGAATAAGGCCGGCGAGGCACCTCTCTTTTAAGCCCCATCTTTTTCTTTTCTTTCTTTTTTTTTTTGATTCATATAACAGGAGGACGTTGAGAGGGTCAACTAGGACATGAAGTCTTGCACCGAGAGGAAGGGTTTATTCATTAGCAAGAAGGTAATGCTAACGCAAGGGATAGATTTGTACCGATTCGGGCGTAAGGCCCGCAATGACAATGTTGTAGAAGGGTCGGCTAGGACACGAAGTCTCGAGCCGAGAAAGGGTTTATTCGTTAGCAAGAAGGTAATGCTAACGCAAGGGATGGATTTGTGCCGATTCGAGCATAAGGCCCGTAATGGCAATGTTGTTTTGTGTATCATTATTTATGTAATTTTTGAGAGCTCGGCCAAGATAGAATGCCACTAGACCAAGGTAGGTAGAGCTCAGCCAGGGCGGAGTGCCGCTAGACTAAGGTAGGTAGAACTCGGCCAGGGCGGAATGCCACTAGAGTAAGATAGGCGGAACTTAGCTAGGGCGGAATGCCACTAGACTAAGACAGGTGGAACTTAGCTAGGGCGGAGTGCCGCTAGACTAAGGTAGGTAGAACTTAGCTAGGGCGGAGTGCCACTAGACTAAGGCAGGAAGAACTCGACCAGGGCAGAATGCCACTAGGCCAAGGCAGGTAGATCTTAGCTAGGACGGAGAGCCACTAGGCTAAGGTAGATAGAGCTCGGCCAGGGCGGAATGCCACTAGAACATGGTAGGTAGAACTTAGCTAGAGCGGAGTGCCACTAGACTAAGGTAGGTGGGACTCGATCAGGGCGGAATGCCACTAGACCAAGGTAGGTATAGGTCATTCTGGGAATGCCGGTTGAACTGTGTGATACAGCTTCATATGTTTTCCATTAAGGGGAGAGGACTGGGCGACTCCTTTGTGATCTACAAGGACGTACGCACACCCTTCATATACTCGGCGGACGACATATGGTCCGACCCAGTTTTCAACCAACTTCTCTTTTGGGTTGGAGGCCATTACTTCTCTTCTTTTAACCATTACTAGGTCGCCTTTCTTGAATTCTCACCCTTTGACCAGCTTATCGAAAGCACGGGCCATGCGGGCTTGGTAGAGTTGGATATTTTGTTGCGCACGGAGACGCTTTCCTTCGAGCTCGGTGACCTCCTCCAGTCTTCTTTCTATGTTAGGCTACTCGCTGCTGACCAATCCATGCTGGATGGCGATTCGCAATGAGGGGACCTCTAATTCGATTGGCACCACAGCCTCCGACCCGTACATGAGGGAGTAAAATGAGCAGCCAGTCGGGGTTTTATAGACTGTACGGTAAGCCTAGAGTGCCTCGTACATCCATTCTTCCCAATCTCTTTTGTTAGCCTTGACAGTCTTCGCTAGTAGAGTGCATAGCGTCTTGTTGAAGGCTTCTGCAAGTCCGTTGGCTTGAGGGTAGTAGGGAGATGATGCCCTCAAGTCAATCTTGTACTTGTCGGCTAGTCGGTACACCTTCTGACTTTTGAAGTGACTGCCATTGTCAGAGATGATTCGGCTGGGTACTCCAAACCAGAATATTATATTTTACCGGAAGAATCTGGCAACTAGTTCTCCCGTCACTTCTCTCAGTGCTACTGCCTCTGCCCATCTGGAGAAGTAGTATGTAGCTGCTAAGATATATTTGCATCCCGATGAAGACGTTGGTAGTGGCCCCACCACGTCTGTACCCCATTGAGCAAACAGCCAGCTTGGGATGGTAGGATGTAGCGGCACATGTGGCCTTCTTGACACAGTGGCATGTTCTTGACACCTCTAACAGGCTTTGGCAAACTTGCAGCAATCGTCAAACATAGAGGGCCAATAGTAGCCCAATTTCTTTATTTCAATTTTCATTTTCGGACTGGCCTGGTGTGCCCCGGCTGACCCGGCATGGACCTCTTGCATTACCTGCCCGGCTTCCCCTGGAGATAAGCAACGAAGTAAGATCTTCTTTTGGGCATCTGCCATTATCCGGAACAACGTTCCATTCCTCATCTCATAAGAGTCTTTGACCCTCAGGAGCTTCATTCTCTGTTCTTTCTCTTTCGGGAGTTGTTGGTATTGAAACCAACGTAGGAGGTGCTCCCGCCAATCGGATTGCTGGATTCCTTCTACAGCTGCCACTTCATTTGCTTGTTCATCGGCTAAGGTTTCTGTCACACTGGGGACCTGCCACCGGTTGATTACTATTATATTCAGGCTTGTATCAGGCGGGACTGCCAAAGAACTGGCCAACTTTGCGAGGGCGTCTGCTTGAGCATTCTGTCCTCGGTTGATGTGCTTGATGCTAATGAAATAGAATCTTGTCATTAGGCGGTGTGCCAGCTGGTAATAGAAAAGGAGCTCTTGCTTCCATACATCAAACTCCCCCTCCAACTATTTTATAACTAGCATAGAGTCCCAGAATGCTTCTAGCATCCGAATCTCTATGGACAGAGCAATCTGTAACCTGATTATGAGGGCTTCATATTCTGCTTCATTGTTTGTGCAAGGCTTGTTTATTGAACAGGATGTATGTATGACTTCTCCTTCTGAAGATTTCAAGACTATGCCTGCCCCTGCCCTAACTCTGGCTGATCCAGTTGCTGAGGTATCAATTCTGGAAGCGCCGTCAAAATATAGCTGCCACAGAGAGGGCTGCACTTGGCCGACCTCTAGGGTTTCATCTTCGGGAAGCTCGGGTTCCAGTGGACAGTCTTCAGGTACTGGATGCTCAGCAAAGAAGTCGGTGATGGCCTGGCCCTTGACGGCCATTTGTGGTACATAGGAGATATCATACTCCATAAGAATCACTGCCCATTTGCCTAGGTGGCCTTTGAGGGCTGGTTGAGACATGCTATATTTAAGCGGATCCTCCTTGAAAATCAGCTTAACCTCATGCGACAGCATATAGTGTCGGAGTTTCTTGACTGCGAAGACCAGTGCCAGGCAGATCTTCTCGATATAGGTGTACCTCTTCTCAGCTCTGACCATTCTTCGACTGAGGTAATAGAGGGCTTGTTCCCTCCCTTCTTCATTTTTCTGGGCTAGCATTGCCCCCAGGGAGTTATATGTGGCTGCTATGTAGAGGATTAGCGACCGTCCTTTCACCGGTGCACCCAGCACTGGAGGAGTCTTCAGATAATCCTTCAGCTTGTCAAAGGCTATATGGCATTCTTCATCCCAGTATAAGGGAACATCTTTCATCATTAGCTTATGGAAGGGGTGGCATCGCTCTGACAAGTTGGATATAAACCGTCGGATGTATGTTAGGCGGCCTTGTAGAGATCTCAGCTCCGAGAGGTTCCTTAGTGAAAGTAACTCCTAGATCGCCTTGATCTTTGCGAGGTCTATCTCAATTCCCCGATATCTGACAATGAAACCCAAGAACTTTCCACTCGAAACTCTGAACGCACACTTCATAGGGTTCATCTTCAATTCATACTGCCTCAGCCTCTGGAAAATAACTCAGAGGTCTTGCAGATGGTCTTCTTTCTTTCTGGTCTTGACTACCAGGTCATCTTTGTAGCACTCGACCTTATGGTAGAGCAGCTCATCAAATATTCTAGTCATCGCCCGCTGATAAGTTACGCCGGCGTTCTTTAATCCGAACGGCATCCTCTTGTAATGATAAATGCCTTTGGGAGTTCGGAAGGCAGTGTGGATCCGATCATGTTCCGCGATCCATATCTGGTTGTAGCCGGATGACCCATCCATGAATGACAGTGCCTCATGACCGGTTGTTGCATCTATCATGACCTCCGTTATTGGCACTGGAAAGTCATCTTTGGGGCAGACTTTATTCAGATCTCGGAAGTCAACACATATCCAAATCTGTCCATTCTTCTTCTTCACGGGCACAATATTAGCTAGCCACGTGGTATATTGATTTTCTTCGACGAAACCCACATCAATGAGCTTGTCGACCTCCTTGCATATTTGAGTGATGAGCTCTGGCCTCATGCGCCGCGATGGCTACTTCACCGGTTCGGCTTCAGGGTTTATGGTTAGCTCATGTTGTGAGACTGCAGGGCTCAGTCCTGGAATTTCCTTGTAGGTCCAGGCAAAGCAATCCCGATATTCTTGCAGCAGCTGGACATATAGCCCCTGTTCTTCAGTGGATAACTGGGCACTGAGGAAGGTTGGCCTGGGGTCCTTCTCGTCTCCCAGGTTGACTTCTATCAGTTCATCGACTGTTGCTTGGTCTCCGTCTTCTATCTCTGGGGGTGCTGGCTGAAGGTCAACAAAGTCTGGTATATCATCTTTGAGGTCGAGGACCTCGATCTCTTCATTTTGCCTTATCTGAGCTTCGTCAGGAATCTCTGGTTCGGCCGGTAGTGGCTGCATGGATTGCTCTGCCAGCAAATCTACCTCAATAGTCGTTCTGAGGGGTGAGTCGATTGCCTCATCTCTTGCCGAGGGAGTTGCAGTCACTAGGGACTGGTGATTGTTTGTCATTGAGTCAGAGTAGCACTGCAGCTCCATGGTACAGGGCGAGAAGGTCTCACTCCCTTGGATCACCATATCTTCAGTGGAGGTAGCTTTTTCTTTTCTAGCAGCACCTATCTCTTGATCAGGCTTGGGAGAAGCTTCCTCGACTGGTTCAAGAAGTGCTGACATCATCATCAGAGGAAGGTTACTGGAGGGAGACAGCCCTGCTTCTTCAACATCATTAGCTTCACTACTGCTAGCTGTGTCGAATTTGGCTTGAAGAGCTGCCTCTTCAGGGTAGACCTGTTCCCAGCACCGGCAGGGGAATATGGCTTCTGATTCCAGACTTCTTGGTTGAGCTGGCTCAGTGTATTCAGCTTCTGCTGGGTGTTCATCAAAAGTTGCCCCCAGTGAGTTATCCTCAGTTGGGTAGAAAGTGGAAATGGTATCCACTTCATAGCGTCTGCTGTAATAGTATTCCTCGAGGGTGAAGCCCAGCCCTGGGTGTTGAGAGACCCGTCTTATTTCTTTATCCAGGTTCGGGGGATACCACAGCTTCTGGAATGCTTCTTTCTTCTTACGAGGCTGGCCAGAGGGGATGTGTTGCTTCTGGAACATCTTGGCCATTCGACTTGTTATAAATGTCAACCCCTGTATGGGAATCGGCGGGTCCTCTATATCTTCAGGCAGATGACAATTAGTATCCTCCTATGTAGGGTGCTCCTCAGCTGTGTAGATCAAGCTGCTGGGGCCATCTATCTGCGCCACCTCCCAAGCTTTGAAAGGCTCAACAGTGATATTATCGAGACTGAGGATTGTCTTGGTAAGGCCCTCCGGTATCCCGATGTGGTCGTGTTGTTGGTCGACCCTGACTTCATTAGCTTCGGGGTAGATGGCGTGAGGTGCTACCCGGCCCACATTCCCGGTGACAGTGATGTGTGAGACCGTCTTGGGATTAACATATCCACACGGCGGCGGAGGGAACCATTCGGCTCCAGAGGCACTTTTTGTTGTGCTGGAAGAGGTCTTGGCTTCAGGGGCCTTCTACGACCGTTCTGGATATAGAGGGGCGTCCGCCATGTGGCACTCGAACACTTCGAACAGATGGAGATCAGCAAATACTCTTTCCTCCTCCCCCTCCAGGTTATATTTGATGCACTGGTAACGTGGAAAGCACCACCATGTTCTCGTGTAGCCAGGGGCGGCCGAGCAGCGCCTTGTACGAGGTGCGGGAATCGATGACATAAAACTGCACCTTCGTGACAAAGTCTGCTAGAGTGAGTGTGAACTCCGCTACTCCTAGCGACACCTCACACTTTTGGTTGAAGCCGGCAATACACATATCTCTGACTTTTTGGAGACGCACGTTGAAGTAGTGCCTCTCATATATCCTGTAGGGCAGGATGTTGACAGCCGCCCCGGGATCCACCAGTATTCTGTTCAACTCCCGGCCATTCAGATGCCCCCTCATATACAGCGGTCTGTTGTGGCTGGTAGTGGGGAGCAGCATGTCCTCCTGAGTGAAGGTCATGCTGGCCTCCGGCAGTGCTTCAGCCAGGCATGTCTCGTATTGAGCAGGCGTCTGCAGAGCAGTAGTGATTGCCTGTCGAGTCTCTTCACTCAGAGAGAGGATTTCCCAGACAGTGAATCTTGCCGGGGGCTTTTTCAACAGCTTGACCACCCAACTTCCTGCTCAGACATTGGATAGTTTCATCTCTTCTGCCCACATGGGCTTGGGAGAGTCTTGGACTGTGACCCTTGATGGGCCTGCTTCATCGGACTCGGAGGCTGCACCCTTCTGCTTGGGGTCGTCTGCCTGCTGTCCCTCACTTGCTGCTGCCGGGCCAGCTTCTTCTTTATCTGGCAATTCGGAAGATTGCTGGAGTTGTGGGTGAATGCCCCCAGTTGTCGGTTCGGCATCCCGGCATGGCTGCTTCCCCTTTGACATCTTCACAAATTCTAGGAAGGAAGGTGCGACAGTGCTGCCCCCACTCTTGTGGTATAGGCCTGACGGAGGAGGAATTTGGACTCCCCTAACCTCCGGAGGGGGTATTTTGTAGGGTTGTTCCCCCCTGAAGATAGTGTTGTGGTTGGCGGGCGGCAGACACCCCCATCTTCGGCCTGACCGGGTTGCATGTGCAGCAATTGCGGCTTCGGCCTGACTTTCCTTGGTGGCGGGTGTGAAGCATATCTCTTCTTCACCCTCGTCACTAGGCAAATTGAACAGAGCAGAGAGGGTGTTGTAAGAGAGATTATACCCTTTGTAGCCTTGCTGGCCCTTCTTTTCTTTCTTCGTCTTCTTTTCTTTCTCTTGGCTGGTGCTTGCCCCCAGAACAAACTGCCATCCTTGTCTGATGCTTTGTCAGCTTCCTCTTCCTGCTTAGTGAAAGCTGTTCTAGCTCCTACCACAGGGACATGATCCCGTACCAGTAAAGGTTCTAGTTCAGGCTGTACATACTCATCTAGCCATTTATGTAGTCCTGTAGCCGCCGGGCTTCTGGACTAATTTCCTTGACTGCTGGCAACAGAGTCTGCCTCCTCCGGTTGTGAGTAGGTATTCTGATAGCTGGAGGTGGATTGCTCCACACAGGTGCTGCCACTGGCAAAGGGGGTCGTGGTGTGATGCCACAAATATGTGCCCCCACCGTTGGGCGAGACGTGCCCTTCTTCTTGGTTTTTGCAGGGACTTGCTGCCATCCCTCTTGTTCTTTCATTGGGGCCAGAAAGCAGACTTCATAGGTGTGCTGAGTACTGGCTTCTGCGGTCTCCTCAGGCAACGCTTGATATAGAGAGACCATGTTGACGACAACTCTTCTTAGAGGCGCCTCATGTGGTTGTGGAGGGTCAACCTTGTACTCCCCCAACTCTATTTCTTCTTTCCTCACCATGCCTTCGATAATATCCTTGAAAACATAACAGTCCTCAATCGGATGTCCCAACATCTGGTGGTAAGGGCAAAATCTTAGGCTGTCTCTTCTCTTCAGGTCCTCCGGCCTCTTTGGCTCAGGCATGGTGACCTTATCATACTGGGTAACCCAGTCAAACAATATCTTGGTCTTCTCCTTCGGGAAAGAGTAGGCCTTCTTCATCTTGTCCCGGAGTGATGGACTCTCTTTGCCATCTTCGGTTTTAGTAGGCTGGGGAGAAGCTATCTTCTTACTTTTGTCTTTTTGTTGTTCGAACGCCTTGATATCAAGGGCGCTCATTTCTCTAGGTGCCTGGCGCCGCTCTGCTGCCTTGCCCTTTTGTGCAGTGGCAATAGTTGATGTTGGGGCAGGTTTCGCCAGGAAGGCTTCTACCTCGGCCACAACATTATTTAGACGGTCGAACGACCGAATTTCCATGCTAATCATCTTCTCCAGCACCTCTCTCCTGAGGTTCTGCTTGCAGATTTGTACAGCGTCCTCCTGATGTGGGGGCCGCTTGCATCTCATTCCGAGGTTCCTCCACCTCTTGATATAATCAAGGGCTGTCTCATCTGCCCTCTGTCTTGTCGAGTAGAGTTCGGCCACTGTGACCTCCCTCTCTGTGACATGAAATCTTTCTCTGAACTTCCTCTGCATGTCCGACCAATCGCTGATCGACCCGGCCGGGAGGCTGGAGTACCATTCAAATGCGAGCCCCGTGAGCGAGGACCCAAAGAATTTCAGCAAGTATGACTCGTCGGTGGCCAGATCGCCCATGATGGTAATGTAGTAGGCAACATGTTCTTTTGGGGATCCCTTCCCGTTGAACTTGTCGAATTTTGGTGGCTTGCTAATCCCAGGAGGGAGCCGCTTGGCAGCATGATGCGGCGGGTACGGAACCCTATAAGCGTCGAATGCGACATAGTCACCTTTACCCCTTTCAGCGAGCTTCATCTCGATCATTCTTTCCACCATCATCTTGCTCATGACGGTCGGATCAACTGGTTCTGGGTAGAAATGTGTCGATTGCAGGTAGGGGGTGACAAGGGTGGTCGCATGCGGAGGAGGATGCAATAGTGGAGGTGTCTGGTACACCTGTGGTAGCACCGGCGACATCAGTGGCTGTGGTGGGCGTTGCTGAGTTGTTGCCAAGCTCGGTTCTACCGGCTGAGGCGGGGTGTAGAGTGGTGGGAAGTCATTTTGATTGACGGCTCCCCGTGATGACTCGGCCTGCATATCAGGCTACTTGGAGGCTGAAGACTGCTATGTCTTCTCCATCAATTGCTTCTTCAACAGCTCTATCTCCTGGCGGTACCTTTGAAGTATCATTAGTACGGCCGGATCCATAGCTACAGTGCTGGGGATAGCTTCTATCGTCTAACCAGGTGCACCCTCAGGTAGGATGTCGAGCAAGACATCTTCTTCTTCTTCTGCCGTCACCACATTTACGGTGAGAATAATGGCTTTATCATGTTGTTGGAGGTGGGCCAGGGTTTACTTTCCCTTGGTTGTTGCCAACTTTTCTTTTGCGGCTTCCGCCCTTCGAGTACTCGGCCCCGGCCTCCCGGCTAACCGGGCCAGCTCCTGAGGCTCCTCAGGCAATCTTCCATAGTGGCCAGACACCGCAGCCATGTTACAGGTGAAGATCTGCATCATTCTTCTCTGTCTGCGAACCCTCCTTTCTGCATTCTCTGGGAAGGTGAGCCTTTCAAATACAGAGACTCTTCTTCTTTCCTCCTGGTAGGGAGTAGCTTCATCAGCTTGAATATCCAAGTCGTCTTCATACCCGTTGTCATCGACCGATGACGTCATTTTTCTTTCTTCTTCTTCTTCCACTGCCATTGATGAGCAGTGATCTTCTTCAGCCACGGCTGCTTGTAATAGCCGCTGTTGGCCCAAAGAGGGGTTGCCTAGTCCCCTAAAATAGCTCTTGACCATATTGGTCATCTCTTCTTGCCCTCGGCCCGGATGTAGGGTCGGGGATAATTGTCGGCCTCCCATCGGAGGGATGTAAGCAAGCCGGGCTCTTCCAGCAACTTGTTGAAATTTTCCTCCCACAGCGGGGATGTTGGCCTGTCGAGCGTAGGCCCTGAAGCTTCCACGGCGTGGAGGATCCACGACCGTTTCTTCCTTTCTCGGGGCAAGGCCCCTCTTCTTGTTCTCCTCTACTCCAGCAAATGTAGAGCGGTACTGGACTGGTGCATCTTGGTAGGTAGGCTGGACCTTCTTGGGGACCCAAACCTGCTTAAATCTCCTTGGCTCGGGAGCCAACTTTCTTTGGCCATGGTGGCCGGCTTCTTCCTCCTCGGCTCTCCTTCCGGACAGAGCCTGATAGGAGTTGTAGACATGCAATACGGGGATCACCCGATCCAGGCTTACTCGAGCTTTGCACCCATCCAGAAAGATGCGAACTCCCCCGATCAGCATAGATTTGCCGGACATGGAGAGACGTCCGATCACATCGGTAGCAACCTTTCTGCGGGGGTTCCGGTGTCTGAGCCTCCCCAAATTCTTGGCGGGGATGGGGCGGGCCCCATGAGCGATATGGTGCACCATGCAGTTGGCGACTTGAACTGGGCTCGTGAGTGAGCCAGCACAGCGTCGAGCCTCCGGGGCCTCAACCTTCTCTGTAGCCTTCTCTTCTATATGCTCCGAGGATTCCACTTGCAGCATGTCGACAAAGGCCAACCCCAATAAGTTGGGGAAGCCTACAGCTGGCGAGAAGGAGCCGAAAACCATGGGCATCGCCAGGTACCCATGTTCAGCGTGGCCGGCGACAATCGTAGGGCTGAAGTCAAGAGCGGTGAGTCCCGATGATGTCATCATTCACCTGAGATAAATAGACAAACAGTCAGTATTCTTGGGGGAAGCCCCCAAAGGCATCCCCTCTTGGCAAAGAGATGAAGGGAGACTCAAGTCCCACCGGGCGTGCCAGACTTGTGGAGGGACCTTTTTGTTAGGGGTTTATTCACGTAGGACGTGCCAGTCACATACGTGACAAGTTTATTATGCGCTCAATCTGACTTGGTCAGTCGATTATGATGTTCGTGTCGGGACTCGGAGTCCGTCATACCATAAAGGTTATGACGTTAATTACGTCCTCTAAGAAAGAGGACAACCCTTGATTAATTGCCAAGAGAGGATGCCTCGAGGGATGATGCGAAGGCATACAAAACACTGACTGAATGCACTAATTGGATGCTGTGAGGTGCGGTCATTTGGTTGACCATCCGTGCGAAATGCAACGGATTTGTTGATTGGTTTATTCATGTGATTAGAGGTGCTATTATTGTTGTTTGGGTGGCAATGTATGCCGATGCAGATGCATGCTCGTGCTTTCGAGATGGATATTCGATATAATTGAAGGTGTCAAAACCCCCATTATTCCTTTATTTAGCTAGGTTTACTAAACCAATTGAGGCTATAACATTAAGCGTCAAAGGCTGACACACAAACAATCAAATGCACATGAGGTTGATGCATATATAGATATGATTGGCCTAAAACGGCGCGGTGCCAACTGAAGGCTAAAACGGCACGGTAGCAAATTGGGAACTAAAATGGCGCGCCCTGGGCGCGTCGGATGGAGGCCAAAGGGGACCAATTGAAATATGAGTCTCGTGTTAAAACGGCGCGGGGGGGGGGGGGGAATTGGCGCGCCAGATTAGGGGATTTTTGGCCTATTTAAGTTCTAATGAAACTTCAGACAGGTTTATTAGGACTTTGGTGTTATTTTAAAAGGTTAGAAGACTTATTGGGGTCCCAGATGCCCTGTCATTGAGACAAGACTAGACTTATGCGAGGTTCCTACTTGATGCGCTCCGACAAATGTCGTTTAAAAATGCCGTGCCACAATTTCACAAATTAACCGGACTCATTCACTTAAAAGATATAAAATTCAAGTAAAGTGGTGAATACAGGTCGATCCCACGGAGAAGAAATATTTTCAAAATAACATGAGTTGGAAAATTCTTATATTTGAAAGTTATGAATTTTGAGAGTTTATGAAATGAATTTTTATTGAAATTACAACTATATAAATCAAAAACACAACTTGAAATTAAAAGAATAAGTGGAAGAAATATAACCGAGGAATTGAAAGAGTGACGACGTCCACGCCGTGCCGAGCCTTTGATCGTCATCCCGCTTTGGTAGAACGCCGCCGGGAGATGATCGAGAGAGAACAACTGCCTTGAGGTGTGTGAAGGATATAAAGAAAGGGAGGTGGACGGAAGAACTACGGAAGGAAAATTATAATGAAACTAGGGTGAGATTAGAATTGAAATAACTTTGAAACCGGCAAGAATTAGAAGAAGTGACAGAAGACAAAGTTAAAGATGAGAGGGTTAGACAGAACTTTCATAAAGAGTGCAGAGATAGAAAATGAGAGGAAGGAGGTTAAAAATGTGAAACACTGACATCTATCGGCGTAAATGAACAGTAAACTCGTAAAAGACAGAACCTTTGAAAATTGATTATAACTTAAAAACGAGAAGGATTTAAAAAAAGTAGTAGAAAAATAAAATATAGATTTACAAAATAGGAACAACGTTTATGAAGAACGCAGAATGAAAAGAGGAATGGAAGGACTTCAGAATGGAGAAATGGCAGAGACTATCATCTCGGATGAACAGTAACTGCACATAACATCAAGTTAGAAATTGGGGAACAACTCAAAAACGGTGGAGATTTAAGAAAAGTGGTAGAAAGAGAAAATGACGAACACTTAGAGATGAACAACTTTTTTGAAGAAAGTAATTCAAAATAAAGAACACACATGCATGTAAAGTGGTTATGAATGGCTAAAAATGACTAAGAGTATAACAATATGAATACAAAACACTACAACAACCCAAAAACCCACAAACAAAAGCTCTCCAAAACACTCCTACGTAACTCTCCAAAGGCCAAAAGAACTCTCTCTCCATATCACAATAGGACCCCTTTTATAGGCCCAATCAACGCCTTTTGCTTCATGTGAACACCTTTACATTTTAATACAGTTTTTGTTGAAAAATACAAGCCCACCTTCCTATTATCTTCCCTTGCCCACTTTCTCCACCGTCGGCAGCCCATTTGCTTGACATTCTGCATGTTTTGAATGCCCACCTGGCCCACATTGAGGAAACACTGCAGCTTTCTTAGACCCGTGAGACCTTGGCAAGTTTGAATAAGAATCCTGCCCATTGAATGCTGTGGAGGCCATGAGGCTCACGTGGAGCTTGTAGTGTTGTTTTCCTTTGTTGAATGAAAAGCCACCAACATGTGGACCCTGGCATCTTGCTGTATAGTTGAAACCCTCCAGCGTGTGTGCTTTGTTCTTTGCATTTGAAACATTTGATGCAACACCTCCTGCCAACTTGAAGGAGCCCACCTTGTCTTGTTGCCTTTGTGCACGAGGAGGCTTGAAGATGCCCATCGTAGAAGCCAAATAGTTGCACATCCTCACCATGTGAAGCTTTACAACTTGAAGGTGAACATCCATGTTACCATTGTTTGCTCCAAGCCCATCCTACGTGAATCATGTATATGGGTTATGTGTTATAAATATATATGTGTGTTGTAAATATTATATATATGTGATATATATATATGTGATATATACATATATATATATATTCATATCTATATATAAAGGTATAAAATATATATAATATATATCATATATGTCAAATATATATATATCTAATAATTATTTTAATTTTCTCTTTTTTTTCTTTTGTTTTTATTTGGACTACAATTGGGCTTGGTCGGCCATGGACTTTTGACGGTGTGATCTTCTTTATGTCTGCAGAATAGAACCAAAAGTTAATTAAATCAGGCAATTAAATATTTTGATCTGAAATTAAAATTAAGTGTGATAAATGCATAGTGATGTATATTAAAGCTCATAAAAGTGTGTTATAATATTAATTAACAAGTAAAATTACACACTTATCACACTCCCCAACTTACTCATTTTTAGTCCCTTAGCAATACACACAAGTTAAAAGGTTAGGACCAACAAGAGTTTATGAAGTTCATACCTTCATATCAAGTTCTTCCTTCATAGCATTAACTAAAGATTTAGGAATTTGGAAGTAGTAACGCACACTAGCCTTAAATTTGGAAATTAAGGTACATGATCAAGAATTCTAATCAAAATTCAGTAGCACTTGTGAATGTGAAATGAATGCTAAGTCCACAGCGAAGACACTTGCATTTGCTATTCCGAACAAGTGCCTTTCCACCATGCACTTCTTAATCAGAGCATTAAGAATACTCACTTTTTGTCTGCCTTATTGTCCCTTAGGGATCCTTTTTTTTAATTTTTCTACACACATGATGCTGCACTACCCTTCACTGTTTAACACGAATCTCGAAGTAAGTCCGATTTCGCAGATCAAGGTTCCCTTATCATTTTGACGCGAATCTCAACACGTCTCAGGTGAAGCAGGCCCGGTTACTCAGATTCGGGGCATTTTTCATGGTGCCTTTTTTCTCACTTGTTTTCAATTTTTTTTTTCAAATTTTTTTTTTCAATTGTTCTTTTGCACTAATTTTGACAGATAATTTGACAGAAAGCTTATAAAAGATCTCATCTTCAAGAAGTGCTGAATATCCGACAACATACTCAAAATAGCAGAAGGCTTGTCCTACTTGTTTCATTAGCGTGCGACATGAATTTTTTCGAAAGTGCGCATGAACTTTAAAAAGATTATTATATCAGTTTTCCATGGCTAGATTAGATAAGTTTTTCATCATCCTTATCTAGTCATTTCTATTCCAGAATTACTTTCAGTAGAAGCATGAATCATGAAACTCGAAACGGGGATTTCATCTTTTCATCATTGCAGGATATCAAGCAAGTACTCATATCAGATTGTATTCACATGAAACAAAAATATTTTTTTCTCTTCCCCCCAACTTGAATGACATTGTCCTCAATGGCATATGGAATATAAAGATTAGAGAACAAGTAAACAGAGAATATGGTTGGGATGGAAGGATACAACCTGATGGTCGGGTCAAAGTGACGACGGCTCCTTCTGTTTATGGCCTGACAACTGACAAACAAACACACTAAAATAAAACATCAAATCACAAAAAATCTTGGGTTGCCTCCGAGAAGCGCAAAGTTTACCGTCTTTAGTCAGACGCATGAAAGTTGAAAATGAATTCATTTCTGTTCACACAATGCAATGGATTCTTTTGGTGATAACAACTCATTTTCTAAGTAGGGTTTCAACATTTGACCATTAACAGTAAAAATATGACCATTTTGTGGGTTCATAATTTGAACAGCTCCATGATCAAATGCCTTAACAACAGTGAACGGTCCATCCCATCTGGACTTTAACTTACCTGGGAACAAGCGCAGCCTCGAATTGAAAAGCCAAACCTTTTGATTTTCATGAAAAATTTTCCTGTGAATATGCTGATCATGGAAAGCCTTGGTTTTAGCTTTATAAATCCTAAAATTTTCATAGGCTTCGTTCCTTAGTTCCTCCAATTCATTGAGTTGTAAGACTCTGTGGGCTCCAGCTTGGGTTAAGTCAAAATTGACCCTGCTTAATGGCCCAATAGGCTCTATGTTCAAGCTGTACGGGCAAGTGGCAGGCTTTTCCAAAAATGAGACGATATGGAGACATGCCAATAGGAGTTTTGAATGCAGTTCTATAGGCCCATAGTGCATCATCTAGTCTCTCGGACCAGTCTTTCCTATCCGACCTAACTGTCTTATGCAGGATGTTCTTGATCTCCCTATTAGAAACCTCCACCTGGACACTGGTTTGGGGGTGATAGGGGGTAGCGAGCTTATGAGTGATGCCATATTTGTGAAGCAAAGCTTGGAATTGGAAGTTCATGAAATGAGACCCCCCATCACTAATCATAGCTCTAGGACACCCGAATCTAGAAAAGATATTTTTCTTGACAAATTTTATCACCACCTTATGATCATTGGTCCTAGTAGCAACAACTTCTATCCATTTCGACACATAGTCGACCGCCACCAAGATGTATACATTGCCAAAGGATGGTGGAAACGGTCCCATGAAGTCTATACCCCAAACATCAAAGATTTCAACAACCAGAATGGGATTAAGTGGCATCATGTCTCTCCTTGAATTATTGCCCACAGCTTGACACCTCAAACATGTTTTTGAAAATTCATAAGTGTCCTTAAATAAAGTGGGCCAATAAAATCCACTTTGCAACACCTTAGCCGCAGTCTTCTTTCCAGAGAAGTGTCCCCCACAAGCGAGATTATGACAAAAATTTAAGACAGATTGGTGTTCCTCTTCGGGGACACACCTTCTGATGATCTGATCAGGACCCATATGAAACAGTTCTGGGTCCTCCAAAAAATAGTGCTTGACCTTAACAAAGAAGTGATCTTTTTCCTGCTTAGTCCACCCACCCGGGATCTGTCATACTGCCAAGAAGTTGACAATGTGAGCGTACCAAGGGGTTGAGGTGTGAGATATAGATAACAATTGTTCATCGGGAAAAGAATCAGTCATGGGAGCACTCTTAGGTATCACTATTCTTGACAAATGATCAGCCACAACATTCTCTAACCCCTTCTTATCTTTGATTTCCAAATCAAATTCTTGCAGTAATATATAGAATCCATCGAATCAAATGGGGTTTAGCATCCTTCTTGGTGAGCAGATATTTTAAAGTAGTGTGATCAGAATAGACATTGACTTTGGCCCCCAAAAGATATGAATGAAATTTCTCAAGGGCAAAAACAACAGCCAGGAGTTCTTTCTCTGTGGTGGTATACTTCAATTGAGCATCGGTGAGAGTGCGACTCGCATAATAGATCACCACAGGTTTCCTATCAATCCTCTGCCCCAAAATAGCTCCTATGGCATAGTCCGAGGCATCACAAATGATTTTGAACGGCAGCGACCAATCCGGTGATTGAAGAATCGGAGCTTGGGTCAAGGCCGCCTTTAGAGAATGGAAAGCCTCAAGACAAGACTCATCTAGGTGGAATGGAGTGTCCTTGGCTAGCAGCTTAGTGAGCGGGCGAGTAATGGTAGAGAAGTTCTGAATGAATCTTCTATAAAAACCCGCATGGCCAAGAAAAGAGCGAATTTGCCTGACAAACGAAGGGGGAGGAAGATTGGAAATCAGATCAACCTTAGCCTTGTCTACTTCTATCCCCCTCTCTGAAACAATGTGTCCTAGCACAATGCCTTCTCTTACCCTGAAGTGACTTTTCTCCTAGCTAAGCACCAGATTAGATTTAATGCATCGTGCTAGTACTCTCTACAAATTCTCCAAGCAGTACTCAAATGAGTCTCCAAAAATTGAGAAGTCATCCATGAAAACTTCTAAGAATTCTCCCACCATTTCAGAAAATATGGCCATCATGCACCGTTGAAAGGTGACAGGGGCATTGCAAAGCCCAAACGGCATTCTCCTGAAAGTATATGTGCCATAAGGACACGTGAATGTACTTTTCTCTTGATCTTCCGGGTAGATAGCAACCTGATTGTACCCGGAGTATCCATCCAAAAAGTAAAAATATCTTTGTCCAGCCAATTTCTCCAAAATTTGATCAATAAACGGGAGAGGGAAATGATCTTTCTTTGTCATTGAGTTCAATTTTCTGTAATCAATACAGATTCTCCATCCCGTTTGTAGTCTCATTGGCACCTCTTCACCCTTCTCATTTTGAATCACGGTCAGTCCGGATTTCTTTGGAACAACTTGTGTGGGGCTGACCCACTTGCTATCAGAGATGGGATATATAATCCTGGCATCCAACCATTTCACCACCTCCTGCTTAACCACCTCTTTCATGTTAGGATTCAACCGGCGCTGCATCTCCCTGCTCGACTTGGCATTGTTCTCTAAGTAAATGTGGTGCATACAAACATCTAGACTAATCCCCTTGAGATCCACCACGACCAACCAATTGCCCCCATATGCTCTTTTAGGACATCTAAGAGCTGAGCTTCTTGAGTAGAAGTGAGATGAGAAGCAATAATCACGGGCAGAGTTTGGTCAGGACCCAGATAAGCGTACTTAAGAGAATCTGGTAGAGATTTCAATTCAAGAGTAGGCGGATGAGCCAGGGATGGAAGAGCAGGTTCAAATTGTAATGGAGGAAGTGGCTCTACCCTAGACCAGAGTGCAGAAGCGGGATAAGAATCTTGAAGCTTGCTACCCTCCTCTAGGGTGTCCTCAACGTCATCCGGACTTTCATCAATCACCTCCTCAAAGATATCAATGATATTGCATTCTTCTTCGTGGTCCGGGTATTGAGAAGCCTTAAACACATTCAAAGCAACCTTCTCTCCTCCAAATGATATATCCATCATTCCCATGGCACAATTTATATTGGCCTTTGCCGTAGCTAAAAATGACGTCCCAAAATGATAGGTGTGTGCTTTAGATCCTGGGACGAGGCCATATCCAAAATGAGAAAATCCACCGGGAAATAACATTCATGCACCTTGATAATAACATCCTCCAACAGACCCCTTGGTGTTTTAACCGATCTATCTGCCAATTGAAGGATGATTGAAGTGGGTTTTAACTCCCCCAGATCAAACTGCTCATAGATAAGGTGGGCAAAAGATTCACGCTAGCACCTAAGTCTAGCAATGCTCGATCAAAAGTGACTCCACCTATATCACATGAGATTAACGGGGCTCCTGGGTCCTTCAATTTTTTCGTAAATGATTCATCAAAACAGCACTCACATCCTCAGACAAGCGGATCTTTTGAGTCACCGCCCTTGGCTCCCTCTTTGGAGTACAAAGCTCTTTCAAAAACTTTGCATATGCCGGCACATGCTTGATTGCATCCAAGAGTGGAATATTGATATTCACCTGTTTAAACAATTCCACTAATTCTTCCTGTTGTACCGGTTGTTTCTTATGAGCTTTCGACTTTAGAGCATCGGGAAAAGGGACCTTAGGCACATAGTCTTGGGTCCTTCATCAACTTTTACCTTTCCTTTATCCAACATCTTCTCTCCACCCTCCGGCTTCTTCATTTCTCTAACAATTACAGGCTCCTCTTCCTCATCACTCTCCTCTTGGGCCTCTTGGCCCGAACTACTGCCAACTTCCTTTGTCCTATAAGGATTATCTAAAGCCTTCCCGCTCCTAAGAGAAGAGATTGCCTTAGCATTCTCAAATTGGGGACCTGCAGGAGGAGGCGGCTGAGGTTGGTTTGGTTGAGGAAGAATAGGAACTCTTTGGGGAAGCCGGAGGTTGGTTCCTTGGGTTAGCCATAGGCTGGCTAGGAAGTTGACCCACCTCTCTCCTTACATTACTTGCTGCTAATTGCCCTATCTGACCTTCCAACTTAGCAATGGATTGTTGCTGAGAAAGAATGAGTTGTTGGAGTTGGTCGAATTTTTCATCAAAATTGGGCTGCGGAGGTTGAGGAGGGGGTTGGAAGGGAACTTGATTGAATCGGTTAGAAGGATATTGATGGTATTGGCCCTGAGAAAGTTGAGCTTGCTGATACGGGGCCTGAGAATAATGTGATGGGTGTTGAGATTGTTGCGGAAAAGGTGCATTGGATTGAGAAAAATTATGATGAGCTTGGTGAGTTGGGTGTTGAGTTGGTGAAAAGGAGATTGATAATGTTGGTGAGATTGAACTGGAGCATGAAAGGGTTGTTTTTGAAAAGAGGGATTAGATTGGGTAGATGGACCTTGCTGAGATTTCCAAGAAAAATTCGGGTGGTTTCTCCAGCTTGGATTGTAGGTGTTGGAATAAGGATCATAAGGAGGCTTAGAGACACCCTGAGTAGCGAAGATTTATTCTTGGATGAATGGGGGAAGCTGGGCTACAGTTGGACAATCAGTTACCACATGATCGGGGTTAGAGCAAAGAGCACAGATCTCTTCATGACTAGGAGCTGAGAATGGTTGAGGTCGAGGACCTGAAGAAGAAGAAGGTTCCTGCCAAGATAGAAATTGATCTAGCTTTTGAGCTATGAGATCAACATTCTCTATCTTCTGTGCCAACAATTCCATTTTGTTCAATTTCTGAGTCAAGGCATTGATATCCATCCTATTCTCACACTCAACTTGGCTCTTCACTTCATAAAGCCCACCCTTCTTAGCCGGCCCAATCGTTCTTTCATAAGATGATAGCGAGGCATGACTGATCGGATTTTCGCTCAACATCTCAAATAACTCTTACGCCTCATCCTCGCTTTTACTCATAAAAACCCCCCCACATGATGCATCCACCATTTGACGGTAGCTATCAGTCAATCCCTCATAGAATGCTTGAACTATTTGCCATCTTGACAAACCATGATGAGGGCATTTCCTTAACAAATGTTTCAACCTATCCCATGCCTCATGGATTTGTTCTCCAGGATTTTATGTGAATCCAGTTATCACTCTCCTCATGGTATTGGTTCGCCCTATGGGATAGAATTTTTTTAAAAATTCTTTTTACATTTCTGCCCAAGTGTCAATTGATCTACCCAAGGCTCCTAACCAATATTTGGCTTTGTCTTTGAGAGAGAATGGGAAGAGAGTCAGCCTGAGAGCATCATCAGAGAAGTTTGGGATTTTCACAGTTGAGCAAATCTGGAGGAACTCATCCAGATGTCTGTAGGGATCCTCATTGGTATTGCCATAGAAGGATGGAAACATTTGAATGGTGCTTGATTTAATTTCATATTGGGCTGCTTGATTTTGAGGTGCTTGGGTATAAAATGAAGGTTGGTATTGATCGGGCAAGAAATATTCCTTCATTTGCTTGGGAGCGACTTGTTGAACTTACTGTTGATTTTGGTTGTGATCGGCCATGAGGTTAGGTTAATGGTGAGTTCTAGAATGTACTAACCTCTCAATCTCTCCTATGGGTCCTAACAAAGGTGGGTGTAGGGATCTCCTACCTTGCATAACCTAAGATAAAATGAGAGAGATATTTTTTTATGATGATTTTCTTTGTTATTTTTGTTATATTTTTTTGACACAACCAAGACGAAGAGAGAGAAGAGAATGATTTTTTCTTTTTGTTATTATTTTTTTTAGTTTTGTTTTTATGCAAACACAACCAAGTTATCACACAAATTACCCTAATGACCTAGATGTGCCCTAAACCTACGAATGGGGTTTCACATAATGATTAAAGTGAAACTTAAGTTCACCCTCAATATTTTCACCGGCCAGGTAAGAGGTGGGGTAGTGGGAGGTTCCCCCTACTTTCGTAGGGACCTAATTATGCCAAATCACTAGCCCGCTTAAGGCGTTTACCGTCCGACCGTCTTGCCTTAGGCACCGGTTTTCATAAGATGGTAAGCCCAAATAACACAAGAACCACAGTGTGATCCTAGGGCCAACGTCTACTGAATTTTATTTATGGCTTATGTGATGTAAAAATGGAGGAACTTATGATTTGTGGGCTAAGGAAGGGTGATGAAATCCCCACCTTATGTTATTTAGGGGTATTACCCTTAAAGTATTTTTGAAATGAAATGCATATCACAATATTCAAACAAGGTGTTCTTATGCAATATGAATGTTAGAAAGGGATAAGTAGAATGTACCATGTCCCTCGCAATCTCCAAAATGCAATGCAGAAATTAAATACCAAAAAAGAAAAATTTTATGCTAAATGATGCATGACCTAGAACATGAAAGTGTAGTTTCTACTCTTGGAATGAGGCCTTTTATTTTGGTGCACGTGTTATTTTTTTTTAGTTAATGAACCTATCTAGCCAGCACAATTTTTTTGTTTTGATTATTTTTTTTTTTTGAATTTTTCAATAAGATATGAATAAAAGAAGTTATGAACTAAAAATAATAAACAACATGTAAAACTATTGCAAAATAAGGCCTAAAATCATGTTTTTGAAGTTTTATGGATTTTTGATTTTTTTAGATTTTTCAGAATTTTTTGAAGATTTTTTAGAAATTAGAAAAAATAGGACCTGTACCTACGTTTACTGACCTTTAGCGACGCTTGATTTTCATGAATTTTCAGAATTCCAGAATTCCTACGTTTGCAGACCTTTAGCGACGCTTCTTGGCTTTCTACGACAGATTATTTCACTTGAATTTCAGGTCCAAATTTTTAATGTCTTTGATTTTTTATTTTTTTTCCTGTAAAATAAAAATAAAAAAATTAATATTTACATATCAAACACAAGAATATCCAACTATAAAAATAATTTCCTCCCCGACAATGGCGCCAAAAATTGATGCGCTCCGACAAATGTCGTTAAAAATGCCGTGTCACAATTTCACAAATTAACCGGACTCATTCACTTAAAAGATATAAAATTCAAGCAAAGTGGTACATACGGGTCGATCCCACGGAGAAGAAATATTTTCAAAATAGCATGAGTTGGAAAATTCTTATATTTGAAAGTTATGAATTTTGAGAGTTTATGAAATGAATTTTTATTGAAATTACAACTATATAAATCAAAAACACAACTTGAAATTAAAAGAATAAGTGGAAGAAATATAGCCGAGGAATTGGAAGAGTGACGTCGTCCACGCCGTGCCGAGCCTTTGATCGTCGCCCCTCTTTGGTAGAACGCCGTCAGGAGATGACCGAGAGAGAACAACCGCCTTGAGGTGTGTGAAGGATATAAAGAAAGGGAGGTGGACGGAAGAACTACGGAAGGAAAATTATAATGAAACTAGGGTGAGATTAGAATTAAAATAACTTTGAAACCGACTAGAATTAGAAGAAGTGACAGAAGATAAAGTTGAAGATGAGAGGGTTAGGAAGAACTTTCATGAAAGGTGCAAAGATAGAAAATGAGAGGAAGGAGGTGAAAAATGTGAAACACTGACATCTATCTTCGCGGATGAACAGTAAACTCGTAAAAGATAGAACCTTTGAAAATTAATTATAACTTAAAAATGAGAAGGATTTAGAAAAAGTAGTAGAAGAAGAAAATATAGATCTACAAGAGAGGAACAACTTTTATGAAGAACTCAGAATGAAAAGAGGATTGGAATGATTTTAGAATGGAGAAATGGCAGAGACTATCATCTCGGATGAACAGTAACTGCACAGAATAGCAAGTTAGAAATTAGGGAATAACTCAAAAATGGTGGAGATTTAAGAAAAGTGGTAGAAAGAGAAAATGACGAACACTTGGAGATGAACCACTTTGTTGAAGAAAGTAATTCGAAATAAAGAACACACATGCATGTAAAGGGGTTATGAATGGCTAAAAATGACTAAGAGTCTAACAATATGAATACAAAACACTACAACAACCCAAAAACCCACAAACAAAAGCTCTCCAAAACACTCCTACGTAACTCTCCAAAGGCCAAAAGAACTCTCTCTCCATATCACAATAGGACCCCTTTTATAGGCCCAATCAACGCCTTTTGCTTCATGTGAACACCTTTACATTTTAATACAGTTTTTGTTGAAAAATACAAGCCCACCTTCCTATTTTCTTCCCTTGCCCACTTTCTCCACCGTCGGCAGCCCATTTGCTTGACATTCTGCATGTTTTGAATGCCCACCTAGCCCACATTGAGGAAACGCTGCAGCTTTCTTAGACCGTGAGACCTTGGCAAGTTTGAATAAGAATCCTGCCCATTGAATGCTGTGGAGGCCATGAGGCTCACGTGGAGCTTGTAGTGTTGTTTTCCTTTGTTGAATGAAAAGCCACAAACATGTGGACCCTGGCATCTTGCTGCATAGTTGAAACCCTCCAGCGTGTGTGCTTTGTTCTTTGCATTTGAAACATTTGATGCAACACCTCCTGCCAACTTGAAGGCTTTTAGCCACATTCCACGTTGATGACCTCTTGTATTGCATGCATTTGCAAGCTATTGAAACCACATGCACGTTGAAACCTGTTGCCACATTGAAAGTCACATGCTTTGAAGCAAATGCATGCAAGGTGACTTTGAAGCAATTAAATGCATGCAAGGTGACTTTACGTAAATATTATATACATATATATATATAATATGTGTGTATATATATATATACATATATTATATATTATATATGTATATATATAATATATACGTATAAATATGTATACTATATATACATATAAATATTATATATATATATATGTGTATATATATATATTGAAAGCCATTTGTTTCTCTCCTTTTTTTCTTTTTTTTTCTTTTTCATCTATAACGGACTTTGGCCCATTATTGTGCAGATCTGTGGAGTTCTTGCCGTCGTCCTCTTCGTTCCTGCAAAATAAGTAAACTCATTTATTAAAATCACTTCATTCCATCAAACTAAATATTTTGATCTAGAATATGATTAAGTGTGATAAATGCATAGTGATGCAGATTAAAGCTCATAAAAGTGTGTTATAATATTAATTAACATGTAAAATTACACACTTATCACACCCCCCAACTTACTCATTGCTAGTCCCTTAGCAATGCACACAAGTTAAAATGTTAGGATCAATAAGAGTTTATGAAGTTCATACCTTCATATCAAGTTCTTCCTTCATAGCATTAACTAAAGATTTAGGAATTTGGAAGTAGTAACGCACACTAGCCTTAAATTTGGAAATTAAGGTACATGATCAAGAATTCTAATCAAAATTCAGTAGCACTTGTGCATGTGAAATGAATGCTAAGTCCACAGCGAAGACACTTACATTTGCTATTCCGAACAAGTGCCTTTCCACCCTGCACTTTTTAATCAGGGCATTAAGAATACTCACTTTTTGTCTGCCTTATTGTCCCTTAGGGATCCTTTTTTTTTAATTTTTCTACACACATGATGCTGCACTACCCTTCACTATTTAACACGAACCTCGAAGTAAGTCCGATTTCGCAGATCAAGGTTCCCTTTTCCTTTTGACGCGAACCTCAACACGTCTTAGGTGAAGTAGGCCCGGTTACTCTGATTCGGAGCATTTTTCATGGTGTTTTCTTTTCTCTATTTTTTTTTCAATTGTGCTTGTGCACTAATTTGATGGATAACTTGGCAGAAAGCTTATAAAAGATCTCTTTTTTAAGAAGTGCAGAATATCAGGCAACATATCCAAAATAGCAGAAGGCTTTTCCTGTATGTTTCATTAGCGTGCAACGTGATTTTTATTTTTCTAAAGTGCACATGAACTTTTAAAGAGATTTTTAGATCAATTTTCCATGGCTAGATTAAATAAAATTTCTATCATCATTCTCCCTAGTCTTTTCTATTCTAAAATCATTTTCAATTCAAGCATGAATCAAGAAACTCTAAATGGGGATTTCATCTTTTCATCAATGCAGGATATCACGCAATGACTCATATCAGATTGTATTCACATGAAACAAAAAAAAATAGATTGTATTTCATCTTTTTTTCTCCCCCCCCCAACTTGAATGACATTGTCCTCAATGGCATATGCAAGAGAAAGATCAGAGAACAAGTAAACAGAGAATATGGTTGGATGGAAGGATACAACCTGGTGGGCGGGGCAAAATGACGACGGCTCCTTCTCTTCTTGGCCTGTCAACTGAAAAATAAACACACTAAAATAAAACATCAAATCACAAAAAAAAATCTTGGGTTGCCTCCCAGAAGCGCTAAGTTTACCGTCTTCAGCCAGACGCATGAAAGTTTAAAAAGGAAGTCATTCCTGATCACACAATGCTATGGATTCTTTTGGTGATAATAGCTCATTTTCCAAGTATGGTTTCAACCTTTGACCGTTAACAGTAAAAATATGACCATTTTGTGGATTCAAAATTTGAACAGCTCCATGGTCAAATGCCTTAACTACAACGAATGGTCCATCCCATCTGGATTTCAACTTACCGGGGAACAAGCGTAGCCGTGAGTTAAAAAGCCAAACCTTTTGATTTTCATGAAAAAATTTCCTGTGAATATGCTGATCGTGGAAGGCCTAGGTTTTAGCTTTATAAATCCTGGAATTTTCATAGGCTTCGTTTCTTAGTTCCTCCAGTTCGTTGAGTTGTAGGGCTCTTTGGGCTCCAGCTTGAGTTAAGTCAAAATTTACTTGCTTAATGGCCCAATATGCTCTATGCTCAAGTTCAACAGGTAAGTGGTAGGCTTTTCAAAAATGAGACGATATGGAGACATGTCAATGGAAGTTTTAAAGGCAGTTCTATAGGCCCAGAGTGCATCATCTAGTCTCTCGGACCAGTCTTTCCTATCTGGCCTAACTGTCTTATGCAAGATGTTCTTTATCTCCCTATTGGAAACCTCCACCTAGCCACTGGTTTGGGGATGATAGGGGATAGCGAGCTTATGAATGATGCCATATTTACGAAGCAAAGCTCAAAATTTGAAGTTCGTGAAATGGGACCCCCCATCACTAATCATAGCCCTAGGACACCCAAATCTAGAAAATATGTTCTTCTTGACAAATTTCATGGCCACCTTATGATCATTGGTCCTAGTAGCAACAGCCTCTATCTATTTCGAAACATAGTCGACTGCCACCAAGATGTACTCATTGTCAAAGGATGGTGGAAACGGTCCCATGAAATCAATACTCCAAACATCAAAAATTTCTACAACCAGAATGGGGTTTAGCGGCATCATATCCCTTTTTGAATTACTGCCCACATCTTGGCACCTCAAACATGTTTTGGAAAATTCATAAGCATCTTTGAATAAGGTGGGCCAATAGAATCCACTCTGTAAAACTTTCGCCGCTGTTTTCTTTCCTGAAAAATGTCCCCCACAAGCTAGATTGTGACAAAAATTTAGCACAGATTGTTGTTCCTCTTCGGGGACACATCTTCGAATTATGTGATCAGGACCCATGTAAAATAGCTCGGGGTCCTCCCAAAAGTAGTGCTTAACCGTTGAAAAGAATCGATCCTTCTCCTGCCTAGACCACCCTCCTGGAATCTGTCTTACTGCCAGTAATTGACTATGTGAGCGTACCAGGGGGTTGAGGTGTGAGAGATAGATAACAGTTGTTCATCTGGAAAAGAATCAGACATGGGAGCACTCTTGGTATCACTATTCTGGACAAATGATCAGCCACAACATTCTCTAACCCCTTCTTATCTTTGATTTCCAGATCAAATTCTTGCAGTAATAAAATCCATCGAATCAGACGGGGTTTAGCATCTTCTTGTTGAGCAAGTATTTCAAAGCAGCGTGATCAGAATAGACAATGACTTTGGCCCCCAAAAGATATGAGTGAAATTTCTCTAGGGCAAAAACAACGGCCAGAAGTTCTTTCTCTATGGTGGTATAATTCAATTGAGCATCGGCGAGAGTGCAACTCGCATAATAGATCACCACAGGTTTCTTATCAATTCTCTGGCCTAAGACAGCTCCTGTAGCATAGTCAGAGGCATCACACATGATTTCAAATGGGAGCGACCAATCAGGAGACTATAGGATTGGAGCTTGGGTCAGGGCTACCTTCAGGAATGGAAAGCCTCAAGACACCACTCATCTAGCTGAAATGGAGTGTCCTTGGCTAGGAGCTTAGTGAGCGGACGAGTAATGGTAGAGAAGTTCTGAATGAATCTTCTATAAAAATCCGCATGGCCAAGAAAAGAGCGGATTTGCTTGACAGACGAAGGGGGCGGAAGATTGGAAATCAGATCAACCTTAGCCTTGTCTACTTCTATCCCCCTCTCTGAGATAATGTGCCTAGCACAATGCCTTCTCTTACCATGAAGTGGCTTTTCTCCCAGCTAAGCACCAGATCAGATTCAATGCATCGTGCAAGCACCTTTTGCAAATTCTCCAAGCAGCAATCAAATGAGTCTCCAAAAATTGAGAAGTCATCCATGAAAACTTCTAAGAATTCTCCCACCATTTCAGAAAATATTGCCATCATGCACCGCTGAAAGGTGGCAGGGGCATTACAAAGCCCAAACGGCATTCTTCTAAATGCAAACGTGCCATACGAACACGTGAATGTAGTCTTTTCCTGATCCTCCGGGTAGATAGCATCCTGATTGTACCCGGAGTATCCATCCAAAAAGTAAAATTTTCTTTGTCCAGCCAATTTCTCTAAAATTTGATCAATAAACGGGAGAGGGAAATGATCTTTCTTTGTCATTGAGTTTAATTTTCTGTAATCAATATAGATTCTCCATCCCGTTTGTAGTCTCATTGGCACCTCTTCACCCTTCTCATTTTGAATCATGGTCAGCCCATATTTCTTTGGAACTACTTGCGTGGGGCTGACCCACTTGCTATCAGAGATGGGATATATAATACCGGCATCCAACCATTTCACCCCCTCTTGCTTGACCACCTCTTTCATGTTAGGATTTAACCAGCGCTGCATCTCCCTGCTCGGCTTGGCATTGTCCTCTAAGTAAATGTGGTGCATACAAACATCCGGACTAATCCCCTTGAGATCCACCACCGACCAACCTATTGCCCCCCTATGCTCCTTAAGAATAGTTAAGAGTTGGGATTCCTGAGCATAAGTGGGTTTGGAGGCAATGATGACAGGTAGAGTGTGGTTGGGTCCCAGATATGCATATTTAAGGGAGTCCGGGAGAGGCTTGAGTTCTAGAGCGGGAGGATGTTCCAGAGATGGCAAGATTGATTCAGATTGAAGTGCAGGAAGTGATTCTACCCTAGACCAGGGTATATGAGAGAGAGAGAATCCTGAAACATGCTACCCTCTTCTAGGGTGTCCTCAATGTCATCCAGACTTTCATCAATTACCTCCTTAGCAATATCAATGATATTGCATTCTTCTTCATGGTCCGGTTACTGAGAAGCCTTAAAAACATTCAAAGCAACCTTCTCTCCTCCAAATGATATATCCATCATTCACGTGGCACAATTTATATTGGCCTTTGCCGTAGTTAAAAATGAACGTCCCAAAATGATAGGTGTGTGCTTTTGATCCTGGGACGAGGCCATATCCAAAATGAGAAAATCCACCGGAAATAACATTCATGCACCTTGATAATAACATCCTCCAACAGACCCCTTGGTGTTTTAACCGACCTATCCGCCAATTGAAGGATGATGGAAGTGGGTTTTAACTCTCCCAGATCAAATTGCTCATAGATAAAGGTGGGCAAAAGATTCACGCTAGCACCTACGTCTAGCAATGCTCGATCAAAAGTGACTCCACCTATATCACATGAGATTAAAGGGGCTCCGGGGTCCTTCAATTTTTTCGTCAAATGATTCATCAAAACAGCACTCACATCCTCAGACAAGCGGATCTTTTGAGTCACCGCCCTTGGCTCCCTCTTTGGAGTACAAAGCTCTTTCAAAAACTTTACATATGCCGGCACATGCTTGATTGCATCCAAGAGTGGAATATTGATATTCACATGTTTAAATAATTCCACTAATTCTTCATGTTGTACCGGTGGTTTCTTATGAGCTTTCGGCTTTAGAGCATCGGGAAAAGGGACCTTAGGCACATAGTCTTGGGGTCCTTCATCAACTTTTGCCTTTCCTTTATCCAACCTCTTCTCTCCACCCTCCGGCTTCTTCATTTCTCTAACAATTACAGGCTCCTCTTCCTCATCACTCTCCTCTTGGGCCTCTTGGCCCAAACTACTGCCAACTTCCTTAGTCCTATAAGGATTATCTAAAGCCTTCCCACTCCTAAGAGAAGAGATTGCCTTAGCATTCTCAAATTGGGGACCTGCAGGAGGAGGTGGTTGAGGTTGGTTTGGTTGAGGAAGAATAGGAACTCTTTGGGGGAAGCGCGGAGGTTGGTTCCTTGGGTTAGCCATAGGCTGGCTAGGAAGCTGTCCCACCTCTTCTTACATTACTTGCTGCTAATTGCCCTATCTGACCTTCCAACTTAGCAATGAATTGTTGCTGAGAAAGAATGAGTTGTTAGAGTTGGTCAAATTTTTCATCAAAATTGGGCTGCGGAGGTTGAGGAGGGGGTTGGAAGGGAACTTGATTGAATCGGTTAGAAGGATTTTGATGGTATTAGCCCTGAAAAAGTCGAGCTTGCTGATACGGGGCCTAAGAATAATGTGATGGGTGTTGAGATTGTTGTGGAAAAGGTGCATTGGATAGAGAAAAATTATGATGAGCTTGGTGAGTTGCGTGTTAAGTTTGGTGAAAAGAAAATTTATAATGTTGGTGAGATTGAATTGGAGCATGAAAGGGTTGTTTTTGAAAAGAGGGATTAGATTGGGTAGATGGACCTTGCTGAGATTTCTAAGAAAAATTCGGTGATTTCTCCAGCCTGGATTATAGGTGTTGGAATAAGGATCATAAGGAGGCTTAGAGACACCCTGAGTAGCTAAGATTTGTTCTTGGATGAATGGGGGAAGCTGGGCTGCAGTGGGGCAATCAGTTACCACATGATCGGGGCTAGAGCAAAGAGCACAGATCTCTTCATGACTGGGAGCTGAGAATGGTTGAGGTCGAGGACCTGAAGAAGAAGGTTCCTGCCTAGATAGAAATTGATCTAGCTTTTGAGCTACGAGATCAACATTCTCTATCTTCTGTGCCAACAATTCCATTTTGTTCAATTTCTGAGTCAAGGCATTGATATCCATCCTATTCTCACACTCAACTTGCTCTTCACTTCATAAAGCCCACCCTTCTTAGCCGGCCCAATCGTTCTCTCATAGATGATAGCGAGGCATGACTGATCGAATTTTCTGCTCAACATCTCAAATAACTCATACGCCTCATCCTCGCTCTTACTTATAAAAGCCCCCCCACATAATGCATCCACCATTTGACGGTAGCTATCAGTCAATCCCTCATAGAATGCTTGAACTATTTGCCATCTTGACAAACCATGATGAGGGCATTTCCTTAACAAATCTTTCAACCTATCCCATGCCTCATGGATTTGTTCCCTAGGATTTTGTGTGAATCCAGTTATCACTCTCCTCTTGGTATTGGTTCGCCCTATGGGATAATATTTTTTTAAAAATTCTTTTTGCATTTCTGCCCAAGTGTCAATTGATCTACACAAGGTTCCTAACCAATATTTGGCTTTGTCTTTGAGAGAGAATGGGAAGAGAGTCAGCCTGAGAGCATCATCAGAGAAGTTTGGGATTTTCACAGTTGAGCAAATCTGGAGGAACTCATCCAGATGTCTGTAGGGATCCTCATTGGTATTGCCATAGAAGGATGGCAACATTTGAATGGTGCTTGATTTAATTTCATATTGGGCTGCTTGATTTTGAGGTGCTTGGGTATAAAATGAAGGTTGGTATTGATCGGGCAAGAAATATTCCTTCATTTGCTTGGGAGCGACTTGTTGAACTTGCTGTTGATTTTGGTTGTGATCGGCCATGAGGTTAGGTTGATGGTGAGTTCTAGAATGCACTAACCTCTCAATCTCTCCTATGGGTCCTAACAAAGGTGGGTGTAGGGATCTCCTACCTTGCATAACCTAGGACAAAATGAGAGAGAGATTTTTTTATGATGATTTTCTTTGTTATTTTTGTTATTTTTTTTTTGACACAACCAAGACGAAGAGAGAGAAGAGAATGATTTTTTTCTTTTTATTATTATTTTTTTAGTTTTATTTTTATACAAACACAACCAAGTTATCACACAAATTACCCTAATGACCTAGATGTGCCCTAAACCTACGAATAGGGTTTCACAGAATGATTAAAGTGAAACTTAAGTTCACCCTCAATATTTCCACCGGCCAGGTAAGGGGTGGGGTAGTGAGAGGTTCCCCCTACTTTCGTAGGGACCTAATTATGCCAAACCACTAGCCCGCTTAAGGCGTTTGTCGTCCGACTGTCTTACCTTAGGCACCGATTTTCATAAGAGGGTAAGCTCAAATAACACAAGAACCACAGTGTGATCCTAGGGCCAACGTCTACTGAATTTTATTTATGGCTTAGGTGATGCAGAAATGGAGGAACTTGTGGTTTGTGGGCTAAGGAAGGGTGATGAAATCCCCACCTTATGTTATTTAGGGGTATTACCATTAAAGTGTTTTTGAAATGAAATGCAACAAATAGATTCAAACAAGGGGTTTAATATGCAAATGCATGAACAATTATTTTCTAAAATATAAATATAGAATAAAATTAATGCAACCTACATGATGAATGACTTAGAACATGATATGTGTGGTTTCTAATCTTGGAATGAGATTTTTTTATATTTTAGTGCAAGTATTGTTTCTTTTTTTTTTAGTTGATGAACCTATCTAACCAACACAAAAAAAAATTTTGTTTTGATTTTTTTTTGAATTTTTCAATAATTTTTTTAATTTTTTAACAAGATATGAATAAAAGAAATTATGAACTAAAAATAATAAACAGCATGCAAAACTATTGCAAAATAAAGCCTAAAATCATGGTTTTGAAGTTTTCTGGATTTCTGATTTTTTTAGATTTTTCAAGAATTTTTCAGAGTTTTGAAGATTTTTTTAAAAATTGGAAAAAACAGGACCTATGCCTACGTTTACTGACCTTTAACGACGCTTGATTTTCCAGGATTTTTCAGAATTCCAGAATACTTACGTTTGTAGACCTTTTGCGACGCTTCTTGGCTTTTTGCGACAGATTATTTCTCTAGAATTTCAGGTCTGAATTTCCAATGTCTTTGATTTTCTGAATTTTTTTATTTTTCCTGTGAAAGTAAAAATAGAAAAAGTAATATACAAATATACAAATCAAACACAAGAATTTCCAATCATTAAAAATTATTTCCTCCCCGGTAACGGCGCCAAAAATTGATGCGTCCCGACAAATGTCGTTTAAAAATGCCGTGCCATAATTTCACAAATTAACCGGACTCATTCACTTAAAAGATATAAAATTCAAGCAAAGTGGTGCATACGTGTCGATCCCACGGAGAAGAAATATTTTCAAAATAGCATGCGTTGGAAAATTTTTATATTTGAAAGTTATGAATTTTGAGAGTTTATGAAATGAATTTTTATTGAAATTACAACTATATAAATCAAAAACACAACTTGAAATTAAAAGAATAAGTGGAAGAAATATAGCCGAGGAATTGGAAGAGTGACGTCGTCTACGCCGTGTCGAGCCTTTGATCGTCGTCCCGCTTTGGTAGAACGCCGTCGGAAGATGACCGAGAGAGAACAACTGCCTTGAGGTGTGTGAAGGATATAAAGAAAGGGAGGTGGACGGAAGAACTACGGAAGGAAAATTATAATGAAACTAGGGTGAGATTAGAATTAAAATAACTTTGAAACCGGCTAGAATTAGAAGAAGTGACAGAAGAAAAAGTTGAAGATGAGAGGGTTAGGAAGAACTTTCATGAAAGGTGTAGAGATAGAAAATGAGAGGAAGGAGGTGAAAGTGAAACACTGACATCTATCTGTGCAGATGAACAGTAAACTCGTAAAAGATAGAACCTTTGAAAATTAATTATAACGTAAAAACAAGAAGGATTTAGAAAAAGTGGTAGAAGAAGAAAATATAGATCTACAAGAGAGGAACAACTTTTATGAATACCTCAGAATGAAAGGAGGATTGGAAGGACTTTAGAATGTAAAAATGGCAGAGACTATCATCTCGGATGAACAGTAACTGCACAGAACAGCAAGTTAGAAATTGGGGAATAACTCAAAAATGGTGGAGATTTTAGAAAAGTGGTAGAAAGAGAAAATGACAAACACTTAGAGATGAACAACTTTGTTGAAAAAAGTAATTCGAAATAAACAACACACATGCATGTAAAGGGGTTATGAATGGCTAAAAATGACTAAGAGTATAACAATATGAATACAAAACACTACAACAACCCAAAAACCCACAAACAAAAGCTCTCCAAAACACTCCTACGTAACTCTCCAAAGGCCAAAAGAACTCTCTCTCCATATCACAATAGGACCCCTTTTATAGGCCCAATCAACCCCTTTTGCTTCATGAGAACACCTTTACATTTTAATACAGTGTTTGTTGAAAAATACAAGCCCACCTTCCTATTTTCTTCCCTTGCCCACTTTCTCCACCGTCGGCAGCCCATTTGCTTGACATTCTGCATGTTTTGAATGCCCACCTGGCCCACATTGAGGAAACGCTGCAGCTTTCTTAGACCCGTGAGACCTTGGCAAGTTTGAATAAGAATCCTGCCCATTGAATGCTGTGGAGGCCATGAGGCTCACGTGGAGCTTGTAGTGTTGTTTTCCTTTGTTGAATGAAAAGCCACCAACATGTGGACCCTGGCATCTTGCTGCATAGTTGAAACCCTCCAGCGTGTGTGCTTTGTTCTTTGCATTTGAAACATTTGATGCAACACCTCCTGCCAACTTGAAGGAGCCCACCTTGTCTTGTTGCCTTTGTGCACGAGGAGGCTTGAAGATGCCCATCGTAGAAGCCAAATAGTTGCACGTCCTCACCATGTGAAGCTTTACCACTTGAAGGTGAACATCCATGTTACCATTATTTGCTCCAAGCCCATCCTACGTGAATCATGCATATGGGTTATGTGTTATAAATATATATGTGTGTTGTAAATATTATATATATGTGATATATATATATGTGATATATACATATATATATATATATATATTTATTCATATCTATATATAAAGATATAAAATATATAAAATATATATCATATATGTCAAATATATATATGTAATAATATTTTACTTTTCTCTTTTTTTTCTTTTGTTTTTATTTGGACTAAAATTGGGCTTGGTCGGCCATGGACTTTTGACGGTGTGATCTTCTTTATGTCTGCAGAATAGAACCAAAAGTTAATTAAATCAGGCAATTTAATATTTTGATCTGAAATTAAAATTAAGTGTGATAAATGCATAGTGATGTATATTAAAGCTCATAAAAGTGTGTTATAATATTAAATAACATGTAAAATTACACACTTATCACTACTCGAGCATAGTCATTAGTGAACTTATCAGTGCCAATTGTAAATCAGACCAAGTCATCAGTCAAAATTTGGGTAGCACCTCCCCATGATTGGAGGGTTGCAGGGGCGAAGTGGAGACAGTCCCACAAGATTGGGGTACGCTCCTTAAAGCCCGGAATGCCAAGCGGTGACCGGTAGATTTTGATAGAGGGAAAAGACCCAGAGGACTAGCCTGCTAGGTGTATCCATCTCCATAAGTCAGAATCGTTGAGGGACGGTTGAGATGAGAAGGCACCTCGAGGGATAGCCTACGAGAGGTTGCCTTCTCACAGCCACCACCACTCCCAAGAGATGGTGGATTTAATGTCGGGCTAAAGCCCTGTCGATGTCCACTTGATGAGTCACAGGGTTCATGTCATTAGAAGGTATGACCCCATGGCTCGACAATGACTGAGGATGATGGGGGATGTTCCCGTCCCCGGGCAGTGAGTTCTTCAAGAGGACGAATCACTAAAGGCCATTATAGCCGGAATGCCTTTGATTGGGGAATGAATAGCATATGATCATATACATACATATGCATCGAAGAGACATGCTGAAAGGGAGGCCAGCAAACCGGACTTAAGACCAGAAGGTCAGCTAGCAGGATGAGATCCTGGACGGGGCAAACGGTCGAATATCTCGACAGCATCTGCAATACACACGAATACAACACAGGAACTGCAGAGATGTCCAATCTCCTAGCCCTGAACCATAAGCAGGGATGCATTGGGGAGTTACCTCCGAGGACAGAGGGTAATGCACTGATATGCATGCCCCCGGCCGGGAGAGAACACCTAGGCATACCGAATCATTCGACACTATTTATACGGCAGAAAGAACCCCGGGGAGGGGATAGTTAATATTGCCTCGAGAAGCAATGAGGCGTATTCGACGGTGAAGGGAAACAGAAGCTCATACATGGGATAGCGATGAACAAAAAAATGTAATCAGATGGGGGAAGTAAACCTCAAGAAATGCATCCATTCATTCATTCGACCCAAAGGGGAAGCATTACAGAAGACATCACAAGCGACTACGGTTCGGCGTTGTCTCTCGAGACCGGCCAATAACTAGAGAAGCAGGGACGAAGCCTTGGTTGCAGAGAGAGGGCAGACGGAAGGGATGAATCCGAACCGTGAAAGAAAAGCAGAAGAAAAATGTAGAAAAAAAAGGAGAGGGGGGGGGGCTCATATCATCACCCTCCCCCCGATCTCATACATCATAGGGTTTACATAAAATGGCAGCAGCAGGAATGGCTCGGACGGAAGATTGCCAGAACCCACCTGCAGAAACAGAGTGCCGTAGATAGGGTCTTCTTCTCCGACGACTAGTTGCTTCGGATGGACAGACGAGAGGGGTAGCACTCCGGCTCTTCTCTCTCTCTCTGGGTTTCCCTCTGTATTGCGTATCTTTTCTTATGTCTCCTCTTTCTTCTCGAACATAAGGCCTTTATATAGGCAATCCCTCGAGCGAGCTTAATTTGGCGTGGGGTTGAGCGCGCCGGTTTAAGGCCTTCTATGCGCGCTGGATTCGAGCTGAGCAGGGTGCGCCGGATTAGGAGGCTGCCAAAGGTAAAGAGGGCGCGCTAGCTTAGGAGGGGTGTGCCGGTTTAGGAGGAGAGCGTCGGATTCGAGCCACTTCGTCATGTTAACTTGATACGGGTCCGACAGCGGGCCCCGGACTGACCCTGAGAGTCGTTGTGATTCTTCATCTCTCCGTGGTCTTGCCAAAGCATAGGGGGAGATATTGACGAAGCTTCCGGGCCGCCGAACGACTACTTTTGGAACTCGTGCACCTTCAGCTCAGATATGCGAGTTTTCCACTGACACGGCTCTCGGCACAATGGTTCGCGCTCCTGGCTCAACTCAGCTTGCATTGGTAGCTTCCACGGGGAGTGGTATACTGCCCGGGGTGCTTCCGCCTCGACTGGGTGATCATCTGGCCACTGATGGGCCCAATATGCTGAGAAGCGGTACCCATGCCGGGTAGTCGGGGTCTTCTATTAACAGAGCCTTCGGTCCTCTATTTTGAGGAGCCGAGGGTGTTCTCTCACCTGGGGAGGATCTTTCATTCGGGCGATGTGCCGCCAAGTGTACCTATGTCCTTGGTCGGATGGCAGGTACATCCTCGTCCTTGATCGGATGACGAATATGTTATCATCCTTGGTCGGACGATGAAGGCGTGCTCATCCTTGATCGGACGACGTGTACATCCTCATCCTTGATCGGACGATGGATATGTTCTCGTCCTTGGTCAGACGACGAGGGCATGCTCATCCTTGATTAGACGATAGATAATGCCTGCTTGTGGTGTATTCTTCTCGATCCTCGTCAGGTGAAGTCCCCGGCATTCATAATGGGTGACCTGAGGCCCTGGCAGCTTGAGAAGGCTTTAATGCATTGGTCTCCTTCCGCTTCTCTGCTTCGGTAGGCCGCATCATTTGTCTTTGGGGCTTGATCGCCATCGAGTATATTTTGAGTGCCAACACCCGCCTGGCCGGCTGACCGCCCCTCCCTGCGTGGAGGTAGTTTTGAATGTAATTTCAATAAGTCCCTGCCCCGAGATCCCCCTCCTGCGAGAGGTGTAGTGGTGTAACATTTTAATTTTCAGGTCAAAGCTACACCGACGCGGCGTGCGGGTGCGTACCCACGCCTCCCCGCTCGCCCTCGTCTCTGGCCGGGATATGTGTATTCACGCCGATCAGGTGAGCTTCTGGTCACTTCTCTTTGCCGGTATTCCTTGCTTAATTAGTATTGTCTCTTAGCTCCGTCGGACGGTGAAAGAGTGCCCGGTCCCAAATTGCCATCAAATTGAGCGACCACCGCGGAGCGAGTTATGAGAGAGACCCTACAACCCACGCCCTTGGCGTGCTGGCCGCCGGTGAAATTGGGCATCCCGGGCCCTTAGGGGTTCAGCCTCAAGCTTTCCAAATCCCCCGGAGCATCAAGGTCCCACCTCGAACCCTCAACACTATCGCCGATTCACCTACGGGCACTAGTGTGTGCTACGTGAGTGAGCTCGCCCGCGTGAGTCCGCCGTCAAAGTTGCTTGCTTGTGGTTGTAGGTCCAAGGGCATAGGTCAAGTGGCTGCCACCCCCAAGGTGCTGTCACATCAAGTGGTATCAGAGCAAGTCGTTGACTTGTTCCCACAAGTCAAGTCCTCGGGCATTTGCATCCATCACCCTGAGCATCATCACTTCCCCATTCCTATGGCTACCTCATACCAATCACACCCATCTCTTTCACCTCTCCCAATGGATCCCAAACTCCTTGGAAGCCCCGCTGCCAACAAGGTTAATTGCATCAACTCCCTCATGGAGGCCATTCCCAACATTTTTGGGCGGCTTGATGATATCACTGCCCAACTTGATAAACTTGAGGGAAGTAGGCCTGCACCATAAATGGATGAGAGTTACCCCCGAAAAAATCTGGATGACCACCTCTTGGCACTTTTGAAAATCAAAACCCCCGCCTTTGAAGGATCCTACAACCCAAGCCTCTATCTAGATTAGGAATTTTTGATGGGCCAATACTTTGATTGGTACCCCTTGGCTGAAGAGAGGAAAGTGAGACTAGCCAAAATGCATCTCTCCAAGCAAGCCAAAACTCATTGGCTAATGGTTGAGGGTTTAAGGAGGATCCGCGGGCAAGCCCCGATTAACACTTGGGAAGAAATGAAGGCCGAGCTTAGAAAGGTCTACACACCACAGCCCTCCCCCTCCTACCCCGGTAGTCATAGCCCGAGGAGCACTACCACTCCTCCACTTCCACCCCGCCCACCTAAGGTCACCCCAATAGCCCAAACCCCACCGCTCCCTACCGATCCTACCTTGGCCACCTCCCCCACACCGCACCACCTAACCCTCAACACTCAAGCCCGAATGGTCCCACCCTCTACTCTTCCATCTTCCCCCATAAGGGAAACACCTCCCAAGACCAACTAAACCAAACCTCCTCACCCAACCCATCTCCCACTCCCGACCCCAACTCTACCATGTCCTAGGCCTCCACTACTTCCCCTCCCTATCCTAACCCAAGTCTCCCTTTACCCACTGCCCTAGGTGCACTGTGCACCAACCATCATCACCACATCCCCAAGAGACCTTCCCATTCCCTTGGGAAAGGAGGCCACACCCACTCACATAGGAGTAGATGCTAGCCTGGACTCTCTGTCCACCCATGAGGAAACCCAAGTTCACACCAATGATGAGGAAGAGTCTCAAGCCTTCACCACTCCAAATAGTCAGGATCCTCAAGAACTATAAACTTTCACAAATGGCACCATAATCATAGATGGACCCCTAGCTAGATGGCTAAAGGAGAGACCGATCCCTCCCATCACATCCCATGCCTACCCTCCCATGGAGCTAGACCTCCCCATAGTACCCTTCTCCTCCTATCACACCACAATCCAATCATCCTATCAAGTGGAGACCTTAGGGGATCTTCTTAAGGGCTTAGCATGGAAAATCGAGTTCACGAGCATGTTGACCCCAGTGACCAACCAATCTAGGAGCCTTGACCTCCAACACCTATGTGTCGGGTCTATCACTGCGGTTTACACTGTGGGTGACTACACTAGCGACCTCCTTCTATTCTTCCCCACACCCGATGAGCCTGATGCTATCCACAGATTGGAGTTGCTTATCTCGGGTAGAGAGTCAAGCCATCCATTCGAGGCCTACCATCCCACCCAAATCACCGGCCCAATTATCCCGATGGAGGAGGATGCCTCACCATCTTTTGAGGACCTTGAGGACTTAGAGTACCTCTCTCTAGGTAACCCATGCCATGATCCCTTCGACCCCTTCCTATGGGAGCCTAGATGCCCAGGTGACCCACCCACCTTACCCACCACCCACTATTCCCTACCCTCACCCACCATGTTGGATCAAGCCCACCTCTTTCAAGACTCGAGCCTCATATGGGAAACCATAACCATGGAAGATCTTCACCTAGGGAATAAAGAAGATCCTCTCTCCATGATGATCACCTTCCTAGATCCCTTCGACCCTTTTTAGTGGAAGCTCAAAGACCATCCCACAACCCCGCCCATAGAAGTCATCTTTGGAGTAAGAATGCATATGTCTTGACACCTCACACCACTTGGCATGATTAGTAAGTCGGGTCCATTCATTCATATCACCCACATGTCAAGAAGGAAGCCTGAGAGGTCCATATTTGGGTGTAGCGGTCCTCCCCCATTAATCATTGGTCTTACATATGTTAGGAGCAGTCATGGAAGCCCGGGTCCTCCGACATTCATCACACTCACGCATGAGAGGGACACCTATGGATGCCCCGATCCTCCCAATCTCATCCAAGTCAATGTGGCATTAAAGCATGATAGGGCCATCCATGGTTGCCCCGGTCCATCTTTGCATACCTTACATTTCACACCCACACCGCATCGTAGTGCATGGCATAAGCATTCACACAAGCATCTAACAACGAGTGGTGAGGATCACAAAGAGCGGGCAAAAACTCGTGAGTGCCACTTGGAATTCCAAGTAGGCAACTTGGTGATGGAGACATTAGAGTGGCTCTACCCTAGGGTCATCTCCAAATTGAGGGCATGAGGACTTGGACCTTGCCAAGTTCCGAGTGACTTTGGCAACCCAGCTTATGGGTTGGACTTTCTAATGGATTTTGGGATTCATCCCACTTCCCACTTGACGGATCCAGCACCCTCTACGGGCACCATGGTGGATCCTAGTGAGTACCTCGAGCCTCTACCTATCTTTGAGAGTGACGCCTTTGGAGAGCCTCCACCAATCAGATTGAGAGCCCGACGTGAGCACACGAAGGCAATACTAGGCAAGCGGGGTACCATCGTCGGCAAGAGGGTGTGCCCGAGCTACCTTGAGAGGCTGAAGAGCCGTCCCCCCGACTAGGGATGCGGAGTTGAGTTTGGAGATCGTGGCTCGTCCGGAGCTGCATTTGGTATACCACTTCCCCGGTGGACCCATACTCGACGGGGTCAAGTTTTCCCCACCCCGGGAGTATGATGGGGGCATCCCTTGCCCCTCCGCATTTTTCGAGGCTCGGATTGTTCGTCGGCATGTGCCATTGTGTTCATCATGTGTTTCTGAGTCTAGTCATGTAATTTTTATATTTTATTTGAGTCATAAATTATGTAATTTTCCTTTTATTTGAGTCCGGTACCTAGGTTTGAGAGTTATTTACCTAAGTTAAGTGTCATTAGATTGTCTAGGCTGGATAATGGGCCCAATTCAATGGGCTAGGCCCATGGGCGCCCCTCCCTGGTCTGTCTGGTCATTATGTCAATTGTCCAAGGTCAGTATGGTCATGAGAAAAGTCTGGAGTCTATAAATAGCCCCCTCCCCTCTCTCATTTGTAACCTTTGATGATCAATATAATAGATAATTCCTTTGTGAAGTTTTCTTCTCTCTCTCTTGATATTTCTCTCTCTCTCTCTCCCTTATCTCTCTCTCTCTCAAATGGGGGCGCCCCCATTCTTTCTCCTCCCCCTCCCACCTACTTTCTAACTCCCCTCCCCTCATTCAAGAGCCTTCACAACTCCCCACAACCCCTCTTCACTCCTTCCTGACCCCAAGGTAGCCTCCACCTATCCCCACTCCACCCTCCAACCACCAACCACCCACTCCCCTTCCCCAAGCCCCTCTCTCATCTCCCAAGGGAGAATTCCCCACTCCCCAAGCACCCTTTTCCTTCCACACACACCTCTTCCCATCCCCAAGACCAGAAATTAATCCCACCCTTAAACCCATTTTCAAATACTCCTTTCCTATCTCCCTCCCAACACCAAATTCGCAGCTTCCCCTCCCTCCACCTACTAGACCCCCTTCCAGTCCCCATTCTCCCCCTCCCTCACCTTGGTTTTCCCCCTCCCAGACCCCCTCACAGTTAGGGGTTGCCCCCACACCCATCCACCCTATTTCACATCCCATCTACCCCATTTCACATCACCTATCACCACCTTGTTCATCCCAATTCGTAGGCAGCAGTCAAGGGTCGAATTACAGAGGCTGCCACGTCTTCACCGCACATCTTCAGGTGGTGTACCTTATACTGTTGGAAATCTTGGCGAGGCTTCTTCGTAGGTGAGGTGGTCTCGTCATCGTTTGACTTCAAAGCTGCTCGGAGTAGTCATCTTCGTCAGACTGCGCATTTCCTCCCAGGCAGACAGCCAGCAGCGACTTTTAGAGGCTCCCACGACCAGCACCCTGGGCTTCTTGAGGCGCTATTTTGCTGAGGGCTTCTCCTGCAAGTCCCCTGCCATCTCCAAGAAGTAGAACAATTTTTGGAGCTTGGAGTCAAGAATTCCAGTTTTTCTCCCTGAGGTGCGCAAGGTCAGCTCCCCAGAACTTGGTCCGATCTCCTTCCACTGATCCAGTCATCGCGGTCAGCTCCGACCTCAAATGACAGTCCCGTTGGTCTCCGTTCGAAGAAGACTTGACCACGATCACAGAGGTTCTGGTCCCGCATGAATCGGACCCCGGGAGTGCTCGTGGTGCCTTCGTCTTCCAGCAATAGCAATCTGAGAGCAACCAGAGCCAGAGCGGTCCAGCCCTGTTCCCGACCCTACCCCGGTCGTCGTCATCATCAAGAAATTCTCCAATAATTCTGATGTCCTCTTGGGCCAACCCAGGAGATTTTGGCACTGGTTTCATCAACAAAGGAGTTCAGGAGAGCTCGTGGCAACACCGACAGTGACTGCCTATCCGGCTATTCCTGAAGCTGGCAGAACCGGGGAGCTCGGCAATTCGGCATCTAGCTTAGTTTTTCCCCCACCCCGCCTGGCCGGCTGACCGCCACTCCCTACGTGGAGGTAGTTTTAAATGTAATTTCAATAAGTCCCCACCCCGAGATCCCCCTCCTGCGAGAGGTGTAGTGGTGTAACATTTTAATTTTCAGGTCAAAGCTACACCGACGTGGCGTGCGGGTGCATACCCACGCCTCCCCGCTCGCCCTCGTCTCCGGCTGGGATCGGTGTATTCATGCCGATCAGGTGAGCTTCTGGTCACTTCTCTTTGCCGGTATTCCTTGTTTAATTAGTATTGTCTCTTAGCTCCGTTGGACGGTGAGAGAGTGCCCGGTCCCAAAGTGCCATCAAATTGAGCGACCACTGCGGAGCGAGTTATGAGAGAGACCCTACAACCCACGCCCTTGGCGTGCTGGCCGCCGGTGAAATTGGGCATCCCGGGCCCTTAGGGGTTCAGCCTCAAGCTTTCCAAATCCCCCGGAGCATCAAGGTCCCACCTCGAACTCTCAACACTATCGCCGATTCACCTACGGGCACTAGTGTGTGCTACGTGAGTGAGCTCGCCCGCGTGAGTCCGCCGTCAAAGTTGCTTGCTTGTGGTTGTAGGTCCAAGGGCATAGGTCAAGTGGCTGCCACCCCTAAGGTGGTGTCACATCAGACCCCTACTTATGCCCTTACCACCAGATACTGGGCCATCCAATAGAAAGTTGCTATGTATTCAAAAATATTATGGAAGACTTGATCAGAAAAGGTGAGCTACAAATGGGCAAATATAAGGTGGACCCGCCACAGCCTCACGAGATGCCCGCCTTGAAGCAGGCGATAAATATGATCTCTGCACATCGACGATTGCCAGAAAGAGTACCAAAGGCCAGCATCCATCCACCATGGGGGCAACTCAAATGCCTTTCCCTCGATCGGCTGGAGAAATACAAGCCGACAAAAGCAGATGATAGCCAGTTCTGGGGGAGAGGCCGACTAAACAAGGCCGGTGAAAGAAGAAATCGAAGTACAAGAAAAGGATGCTCACCCTACATTGCAATACCCTATCGGTTCTACTAGACCCGGCAGGGGAATACCAGGAAGAGGAAAGTTACCTCACAGTGTACGAGGCAAATCAGCCCGAGACTCCGAACTCAGCACATGCTACAAGGAGATGGCAAGGAGATGCACATGCCCGTTGTAAACTCAGTAATGAAGTTGATGTAATAAGGTGCCCACTCCACATTACTCACATAGAGGAGAGGTCCCCGATATCTGCACCCTCTTCTCAAGGGCAGAGTGATGCAAGCCAAGCTATCCCTGGATACTTCTATGACTTCGAGCATACAATCCCAAGCAGTCTAGGCCCTCCAAGGATTGCGGATGCTACAAGAAATTTCCAAAGCTACCAAATGCTATTGATTGGGGAGCATGCCTATAAAAAAGGGTACCCTTATAATCTCTCTCACCATGAAGAATGAAGCAGGGGGCGATACATTACAACAAGATAGATTTCCCTTGTGCTACTAAAACCGCTAACGGATATGAAGCTCCCCTCCATGAGAAAGGAGAGGTATTCAAGCCTGATAAAAGGACAAATCCCCTCATAAAGGGGGAAACAATTATAAGTGAGATGATGATGACTGCCTCCGGTGATATATGCTCCAACACAATTGTTGTCGATATGGTTGTTGATGCAGCTACAACAGAAGAAGACGGTGAACAATCCCCGCTCCCACTTGAAGAGGTTCTAACCAAGTCTGGAGTTAGCACCCCCAGCTCTTCTCAGCATGATCTTGCCTTGCTAGCCCTACTGCAAGCATACAAGCAAGAGATTGAGGTGCTGAAGAGGCAACTACATGAAAGGGATACACACCTATCTACATCCAAACAGATAAATACTTCGCTTGAAGTGCCACAAGCTGCTAATTTGGCTAAGACTTCTCTACGGCCAGCGACGCCGGCTATATGCTACATACCCAATGGGCTCAAGCTTCCTCAAGCATGGAAGATCCAACAATAATGAGCAAGCCCATGATAGATTAGATGATCAAGATGAAATTAGCTGAGAAGATGGGTGACAATCAAGCTCCGCAGCTAAGCCAGTGGCTGAATAATGTTGTAGCTGAGGGGGCAATCCACTTGCCCAGGCATTCCTCAGCCACGACCACCCAGGATCTGAAGAACAAGTCAAGTAGCAAGCAGCCGATAGCAATGGAAGCTCATATTGCTAATATCAAAGCCTTTGAACAATAAAGAAAGAAGGCGGAAAAGGTGGCTGGCCCAGCTAAAAATAAAGAAACCCACTCATTGCGGAATAAAATGAAGAAACCCTACTCCTTCCCAAGGGATAAGGTTCGCATCCTTTTCGAATGGTCCCAAGCATATAACAAGATTGCTCTACCAGCACCAAAGAGACCGGGCGATGCCACAAAGAGGGGCAGTCCTTGATACTACTCGTATCACCAAGTGATCGAACATCTTCTAGAAGATTGCTATATATTCAAGGATATTATAGAAAGCTTCATTCAAAGGGGTGAATTACAAATGGGTGAATACAGGGTGGACCCGCCGCGCCCACATGAATTCCTTAACCTACGGAGGGCAAGTAACAAAACCTCAACATGTCTGCGGCTCCCTGAGAATACATCGAAGGCCGATATTCAACACAGTCATGAAATTGATACTTTCACACCCATCAGGGAGTAAGATAATCGAAATATGATACTGAATAAGGCTGGGAGAAGAGCTCTCAATATCCAGCCCCATTATAATCAGCCCCATTGGCTGAACAGTCAACACAATAATGCAATAAAACCTCCATAAAGCAAGATGGATGTCTGCTGGGAGAGCCAGAAGGGGCATGTCCCGTCACTAGAAAGTGGCTGAACAACTATGGGTGATCTAGCTCGCAGCAATTAATAGGCTCTATTCCCTAGAATCATCCTAGATTTCTCCAGTGAAAGCCGAAAGCTGAGCAGATGACCAAGCACAGTGATGGAATCCAACCCTGGGGCAGATGTCAAAAGGAGAAGCCCATGAATAAAGAGAAAGGGCATATCCTGACAAAAAAGAAACGCACTTTGCAACAATGGCGGCGAGTCAAGCCGAAGCTTTAACTTCCACCCTTCCCACAGGGTTTGGAAAGAATGGAAGTACCCCCTACCAAACCAACAAACAAAAAAAAATAGAAGGAAAAAAGAAGAATAGAAAGAAAAGAGAGCAAAAAAAAAAAAGAAAAAAAGAGAGAAGAAAGAAAAGAAAGAAAGGAAAACACAAAAAAGAGAGAAAAGAAAAGAAAGAGAAATAATGATCTCTTTCCAAACGACTGAGTGAAACCCCCTGATGCTTGAATTTCCATTTCTACTGGTGAAAGTTTCCTACGGAATGGGAGTAGCCCCGGGTCCTCACTTGCTGCCTACTCTGGCCACCAAATCAGCAACTCCCCATCAGCCTGGTCACCAGATAGCCCAACACTTCATTAGCCAGCTGCCAGATAGCTGTTGACACCTAAAATATGTCAGAAGAGACCAAAGCAGACTCAGGGCTCTGAAGGCTGATCAGAGGTGCGGCTCTTGTGTCATCCCTAGAAGTTCTGAGAATCAGAATAGAAGAGATCCACTACCCCTAACACTTTGTCGGGCTAAAACCATCTCTGGTTAGGCCGCTGCCCAGTACTGCTATCATTCAGATAGTCAGGCTGATAAAACTATAACAAAATCTAGGCAACCATCTGCCGGCTGGAAAGGATCTTCAGATAATTCTGATGCTTGTAGAAAGGGATTCACATAGCCTCACAGCTGGTGGTAAATACGAGATGTTAAGCAAGCCTCGAATGAAACAGATATCTACTCTGGAAGCCCACTAAATCGGTGAGGAAGGCTCTTTAGGCGAATCCTCACTTGGCGCCGGATGATGAAGAAATGGGCCAAGCCCAACACAAGCTGAGGCGCGCCGAGAAGCTTCTTGCTGGCGCGCCGGGGAGCTCGTGCCGAGAGGCTGAGGGCCATCCCTCTATAAAAGCTGCTGCCCTTCGAGACAAAGGAGGAGAATAGAAAGAGGAGACAAAAAAAACAAAGAGAGAGAAAAAAAATAGAGAGCGGTAGCCACTGAAGGAAAAGGGAGCTCGAGAGCCCTCTAAGAAAGCTGAGGAGAAGAGAGGTTTGCAAAGATTCGAAGGGAGAGTCAAGGTGGGATCAGTTCCAAGATGCCCTGAGGGGCTATAGCTTCCCTTTCCCCTGTCTCTTATTTGAATATCCCTTTCTCCTTTTGTGTCTATTTTTGAGCATCCTTGCTCCAGTAGCATCGAATGCTAATGTAGCCCCGCTATTGGGGATAGAATCTATGTATGATTTTCTCAGTTGGGTTTTCTTCTGAGCTAGATGCATGTATGATGTTCGGATGAATAGTTAATAAAAGTGGGCTAAGTTTTGCCCTCTCATTATCTTGTTCTCTTCCCCTGCGTCCGAGGTTTAGTATATGTAACGGCTACCGCAAGCTACATTGAGCTTATAGTTTAATCTTCAAAGGTTTCTCTGCTATTTTTTCTCACCACCTTGTATCCACATCGAGGGCCTGAGACAGTCCATCTCATGGCTTCTTGTCGGTGAAATGAAGAGGGATAAATTCAGAACTGGCCGTCCGTGGTTCTGCCCCCCAGTGAGGCCCCAGAGGGAAGGCTACCATCCCCTTGGATTGTACCCTCTCCGTAACCCCTTTAGTGGTCGTCAAACCCTTGAATAAACCTTCTTTACAAATCCCTGAATAAACCCTCCTTTAAGACTCTCAGAGCCCCTTGAAGCCTTCACCTCAAAAATCCCTTCAAAACAGTACTGAGACCCTCATTTCAGAAGCCTTCCCAGCCTCCCGGCGTGAGCCCCTCTCGGCGTGAGTCTTGCGCCTAGGACTGCCCGCGCCGGCTGAGCTTCTTGTGTCGCGCCGAAACCTATTCTATTTTTCACGCCGAGACCTCCACACCTCTGGTACTGAAGCCAGCCATGCCGATAGGTTCGTGCCGATACCCTCAACACTTCCAAGCTATGCCATCTTTGGTCACTATACCCTGTCCTTCTAAGGAGAAATACTATCCTTCCCTCGATCCTCATGGGGGCTACATCAAAGGGGTCAATTCCCCCCTACATTCTGTCACCCCATCAAGTCATGGAGGTCTGCCACTGTATGTTCTCCATTGACTATACAGGGGATATCAATAAATCCCACAATAGGTGGATGAAGTCCCATAAGATTCAGATCCTCCTGGATCTCGGGCTACGCCCGGCTCTTCTTTTGGTTTCCACTCCGACATTTCGTGAGCGGATGACCTATGATACCCTTTTGGCACACTCCAAAATAAGGGGAGGTGCTGTCAAAATTCATCCCCGAGCTTTACTCTATCATGCAATATAATGCTTCCATTGAAATGATGAATTTAACCCCAATTGTGTGGCAGAGAGCTGAGCTATACTATCTCGTGACACTTTGGCCACCACCGAGAAAGAGAAAGGGGAATATAGACATTGCAATCACATGATCTCCTTAGACCTCATGTGGATGAATCTACCATCACCTTCCACCTCACCCAAATACTACCACGGACAAACTCATGAAACCCCTATTGAACACAAAGGACCCCTTTGAATCCCTAAAAGCCCTCACAATACTTTGAAAAACCAACAGAAAAATAGCTATCGGCGCCACAGTCCCTGGCGCAGCCTCTTCCCGGCGCCACTTTCACGTCGGGTGAAGAGCGCGCCGACATGAAGGGCGCGCCGGAGAGCTTGCCGTGCCGACCTCCCTTCGTTCCCAGTCGCGCCGGTTGGCCTTCGTGCCGGAACCCCTGCCACGCCGTTTACCTTCGTGTTGAAACACTTTCCGCGCCGTTTACCTTCGTTGTCGGCCACCTGTCATATACCCAACTTCCAGAAGCCCTGCCGAGTCCACCATCAGCCTGGATTTAGGACCTTGACCCCCCCCACAGGCCATTATACCAGTCCCCATCACATCATGAGGGTTTCATGGCTCTTCATCCACGTCTAAACAGAGCTATATTGACGGGGTCTTACCCCGATATTCTACGCCATTAACCGTCGGGTTTTTCTTCCAACCCTGCCGACCTTGGGAGTCTTGCCATTGCAAGCCCTCCAGTGGTCCCAAAAGGGGAACATCAACAAACACCATGGCAATGGACACTGTCCCATCATACTCAAATCCTTTTTGGATTAGGGCTACGCCCGCCTCTCTTTTGGCTTCCATCCCGGCATTCCGTGAATGGATGACCTATATTCCCCTTTGGCTTAGTCCAAAATAAGGGGATATGCTGCTGGATTCACGCCATAACACCATTATCATGTCCCGCATAGCACGGTTTTCTATGCATGTCTCGCATCCCGTTAGCGGAGTTAGCATAATAGTCTTATCTCGTTTTGCACCCGAGGCATCCTTTCTTGGCAACTAATCAAGGGTTGTCCTTCTTTGGAAGGACGTAATTAACGTCATAGCCTTTATGGTATGACGGACTCCAGGTCTCGACTCGGACTTCATAATCGACTGACTGAGTCAGGTCGAGCGCACAATAAATTGTCACTCCTGTGACTGGCACGCCTAATAAACCCAACAAAACAAAGGATAAAAAAAAACCATCCCCACAAGTCTGGCACGCCCGGTGGGACCTGAGTCTCCCTTCATCTCTTTGCCAAGAGAGGATACATTCGGGGGCTTCCCCCAAGAATATTGATTGTTTGTCTGTTTGTCTCAGGCAAACGATGACGTCATACGGACTCACTGGTGTTGGCTTCGGCCCCGCAATCATCGCCGACCACGCGGAACACGGGTACCTGGCGGTGCCCCCATGGTTTTCGGATACTTCCCACCAGCTGTAGGCTTCCCCAACTTCTTGGGGTTGGCCTTCGTCGACATGTTACAGACGGAGTCCCTGAAGACCGTCAAAGAGAAGGTTGCTGAAAAGGTAGAGGCCCCGGAGGCTCGACACTGTGATAACTCGTCCGCGAGTCCATTCCAAGTTGCCAGCTGCATGGTGCATCACATTGCTCACGGGGCCCACCCCGTCCCTGCCAAGAACTTCGGGAGGCGCCGACACCGGAACCCCCGAAGGAAGGTTGATGCTGCTATGACCGGACGTCTCTCCGCATTCGGCAAGTCTATGCTGGTCGGTGGTCTCCGCTTCTTTCTAGATGGATGTAAGGCTCGAGTGAGCCTAGACCGGGTGATCCGTACAGTGCCAGTCCACAACTCCTATCAGGCTCTTGCTGGAAGAAGAGCCGAAAAAGAAGAAGCCGGTCGCCATGACCAGGGAAGGTTGGCTCCCAAGCCAAGAAGATTCAAACAGGTTTGGGTCCTCAAAAAGGTCCAACCTGTCCAGCAAGAAGCTCCGGTGTAGTACCATCCCAGGTTCAACAGAGTAGAAGAGAGCAGGAAGAGGAACCTTATCCCAAGGAAGGAAAAGACAATCATGGATCCCCCATGCCGAGAAAGCTTTAGGGCCTGCGCCCGGCAAGCCAACATCCCCGCTGTGGGAAGAAGATTACAGCAGACTATCGAGAGGGCTCGGTTTGCTTACATTCCTCCGATGGGAGGTCGACAATTGTCCCCGACCCTGCACCCGGGCCGAGGGCAAGAAGAAATGACCAATATGGTCAGAAGTTATTTTAGGGGGTTAGGCAACCCCTCTTTGGGCCAACAACGGCTATTGCAGGCAGCCGCAGCTGAAGAAGACTGCTGTCCATTAATGGCAGTGGGAGAAGAAGAAGATAGGGGGATGACGTCATCGGTTGATGACAATAGATATGAAGACGGCTCTGATGTTCAAGCCGCTGAAGCTGCTCCCCGCCAAGGGGAAAAGGAAAGGATCTCTGTGTTTGAGAGGCTTACCTTCCCAGGGAATGTCAAGAGGAGGGTTCGCAGACAGAGACGCACGATGAAGATTTTCACATGCAATATGGCTGGGATAGATGGCCATTATGGAAAATTGCCCGATGTAACACCCCGGTTTTTAAAATCTGAAGTTTAATTGAAATAGTGAATTTTTAATTTAGATAAATGAATTTCGGAAATCAATATTGTATTCCTCAGTGAATAGTGCTAGCGTAATTTTGACTTTCTCACAAAAATCTAGAAAATAGTAAATTGATAAAGAATGATTTATGAAACAACTTTGCCTTCTTGAGTGTTATCAGTAAAAATCTGTAATTAGATCTATTTATCGTTTAAGTGAGTTTCATTAAATAATATTGTATTCCTTAGAATAGTACCATCGAAAATTCTTCTACTTGATAAAAATCCATAAAAATGGTAATTAGGTTTCTGGAAGTGTATGTAACAAATTTGTCTTCTAGGATTAACCCAGTGAAAATCCGTAGCAAGATCTATTTAATGTTTTAAATGAAAAATCCACACTTTTCAACCTTTACCTAACCTTGACTTCAAACACAAAATTTGACCTTAATACTCAACCATTTGATCTGAAATTAGTGTCAAATTAAAGGCCATGATCTTAACTTCAATAGCCCTCTAAAAATTGCTTGAAACCCTTACCCTAATTGAGGCGGCTGGTCGAGTTTTGACTTGGTCTTGCTTGGCGGCGCCTTGTCCAACACGCCTCTTGTGGCGTCGATTCCTCTCACCACAGACCATCCCAGAACGTGTATAAACTATCAAAATGAAGCCCTTCCAGTCTATTTTCATTTGGTAGCTGCGGTAGTCGCTGAAGTTTTCAGATCTGGGAGATATCTCGCGTTGAATGCGTGGGTGTTGGCTTCCTTCTTTCTTTCTTCCTCCTTTGTTCTTCCTTGTTCTTCATCAAATTGAGGTAGGTTCTCTCGGGCTCAAACATCAAGAAATATATCAAAATGTTCAGCATGAAGCCCTCTTTCTTTTGATATATAAAGCCCTAAATATCATGTAGTATCCTGCGAGTATTTTAAGGTTTAGTAGAAGCATGTTAGAAGCATGTTAAATTAGGGTTAACTTTGTTCCTTCTTCGATTTAGTTCTGATTTCAGGACTTAAATATGAAATTGATCCATGCATCTTGTAGAGTTTTTCATGCTCTTTCCATTGATTATAAAAGCCCTAAATTCCATTCAGCTTGTCTAGAGAATTTCTGTTCGGAGTAACAGCATGTCTAGACCTAGCTTTTGGGTGTGTTCTTCAAGTAAAAGCATGTATTGTGGGCTGATTTCGAGTTAGATAAGTTGATCCACATATAGCTTATAATACATGGTTGGATTCAGCATCAAGTTAGCTTTCTTTTGACACCAAAAGCCCCAAATTTTGTTGTGTATATTGGGAGAATTTTAAGATTTAGTAACAGCATGTCAGGAATTAGGTCTTTAGGTGTTCATCATAGAATAGGTTAAGATTTAATTGATTTCGGTTGAAATTAGTGTTTCAAATCGCTTGTTTTATGACCCTAGCATGTATATTAATAACCCTAGATCATGTGGTTAAGATCCCAACTCAATTGGATCTCAATTGGGTGAGTTTATACGTTTTCGGCGTTTTTATTCTTGCAAGGGTCGACCCCTGGGGTCGACCCGTTTTCTGGGTGATTTGGCAGGCCCGAGGGTCGACCCCAGGGGTTGACCCATCCAGCCCCTGCATAGGGTCGACCCCTGGGGTCGACCCATGCGGCCAGGGTGTAGGGGTCGACCCCTGGGGGGGGTCGACCCCAGGGGTCGACCCATCCAGCAGGCAGACCCCATTTTTACAGGGGTCGACCCCAGGGGTCGACCCATACACCAGTAACCCAGTTTTCATCATTTTTCGACCCGTGGATCGATCCGGATCATTAGGGGATCGACCTAATTAACTTAGACCTATTGAAAAGTATATTCTGGAAGAACCAGTGACCTATTCATGCACCTTATGATTTCAAATTGCTTTGGTTCCTATGTTCTATCATGGTGTAAAACATGCCATTCATCATCTTAATTGCAATATATACAATGGTTAAATAGAAACCCACATAATTAGTGGTTAATGGTGTAACTAAATCTCTGTTAATACATGCTATTTCCTTCTTGTACAAGCTGGTTCCTTTACCTTATCACCTTGAATTAGCTTTTTGGCAATTGTCTTAATGCAAATGATAATGGATAATCTTTGATATATTAACTTGGTGATTAGGATTAAATAGATTGTTAAGTTGCTGTTTTAGTCACTATTACTCCAGTAGAATGTATTACTTACACACTTGAACGGTATACTGTCAGCCGTTCTTTCTTGACCCCACGGACCAAGCTTTGGTCCAGTTCTTGTAATACGGCACCGGAGTGACCGTATCAACTGAGTTTTTGTTTGGAATCCAAGGACATGTTAGTCCTTAAATCTCATACTCTTGACAGAAACTCCTCTGATTGATTGGCCATTAAAATTGACTGAATGTCTGGACGTGTGGGACTTTGGGCCCATAAAAATAAATGCCAACGCACCGTAGGGGCCCGCTTTGGTCCTGGGGAGAGCGCCCGAAAAATTACTGAGCCCATGGGATGCTAATGACATGGTGGGGCATTACACCGAAATACTTGTTTGCTTGTTGCGTCTATGACAAACCTCTCTTGTTACTTGTTACTTGTTACTTGATCGCGAATGAATTGATATTACTTACTTGTGGCCAATTCTTTACTACTGTCTCTTGTTATATCTCCTGTTGTAAATTCTTGTACTTGTTATCTTATTAATTCTTGACATCACATATTTCTTGACCTTGCAAGATCTTGTTATTACGTTGTTTCATTATACCATTATCATCATTTATTTCTTTCTTAGTATTGCATATAAAAATATAATTTACTTGTTAATCACTTAAACTATGCCTGATGATAGAGTATAATTCCTACTGAGCTTTTTGCTCACCCCTACTTCCAACCCTTTTCAGGTTATGCGAGTATCGGTACGTGCATTGGGAAATGGATCAGTGTGATCGAGTGGAACCTGGAACCTAGAGTTGGAGTCTGCTCTTTCATTTTCTTGAGTCTAGCTAGTCTAGTTATTTCTTTTTGCTATTTATTTTGAGTCTTTTATTGTAAGTGATGTCAAAATATATCTTTTAAATTAATAAGAGTTCGTATTTTCTCAAAATGTGTGTCTGGCCTCTTTGTATTTTATTGTAATTATTTACCTTCCGCTCTTGTTATCGTGATTTGTCTCTTGCCACGTTCCGAGCATCGCTTCCCGCTGCTATCGGTTCGGGGCGTGACACCCGAGGAACCTCAAGAGCTAGCCTGGCTAGCAGGAAGATCGAGGTCGAGCACTCGAAGAGTGGAAGCTGCAAAAGAGAAGCTGGCGGCGACCGAAGGAAAGCAAGCCCTGCCTTACCTCCGACAGCATGACAAGGCCGTTATTCTCACAACAAATGTGATAACGGCAGATGAAGAAGAAGATGTCTTACTTGACATCCTACCTGAGGGTGCATCTGGCGAGACGACAGAGGCCATCCCCAGCACAGCAGCTATGGACCCGACCGTACTAATGATGCTCCAGAGGTACCGCCAGGAGATAGAACAGCTGAAGAAGCAATTGACGGAAAGGACAGAACAGTCCTCTGCCTCCAAGCAGCCTGATGTGCAGGCCGAATCATCAAGGGGAGCCATCAGCAAGAACGACTTCCCACCACTCTATACCCCGTCTCTACAGGCGGAACCAAACTTGGCAACAACTCAACAGCGCCCATCACAGTCGCTGGCTCCACCAGTGCTGCCACAGGTGCACCAGACGCCTCCACTGCTGTGCCCTCCTCCACAGGCGACCACCCTGGTCACCCCCTACTTACAGCCGGCACACTTCTACCCAGAACCGGTCGACCCGACCATCATGAGCAAGATGATGGTAGAAAGGATGATCGAGATGAAGCTCGCTGAAAGGGCTGAAGGTGACTATGTTGTATTCGATGCATATAGGGTTCCATACCCACCGCATCATGCTGCCAAGCGACTCCCTCCCGGGATCAGCAAGCCACCAAAGTTTGACAAGTTCAACGGGAAGGGATCCCCGAAGGAACATGTTGCCTACTACATGACCGTCATGGGTGACTTGGCTACTGACGAGTCATATTTATTGAAGTTCTTCGGGTCCTCACTCACAGGGCTCGCATTTGAATGGTACTCCAGCCTCCCGGTCGGGTCGATCAACGACTGGTCAGACATGTAGAGGAAGTTCAGAGAAAGATTCCACGTCACAGAGAGGGAAGTCACAGTGGCTGAACTATATTCGACAAGACAGAGGACAGATGAGACCGCTCTCGACTACATCAAGAGGTGGAGGAACCTCGGGATGAGATGCAAGCGGCCCCCGCACCAGGAGGATGCTGTATAGATCTGCAAACAGAACCTCAGGAGAGAGGTGCTGGAGAAGATGATTGGCATGGAAATCTGATCGTTCGACCGTCTAAACAATATTGTGGCCGAAGTGGAGGCTTTCTTAGCAAAATCGGCCCCTACACCAAATATTTCTACTGCACAAAAGGGCAAGGCAGCAGAACGGCGCCAGGCACCAAAAGAAGCAAATGCCCTTGATATCAAGGCGTTTGAACAGCAAAAAGATAAAGGCAAGAAGATAGCTGCTCCTCAGCCTGCCAAGACCGGAGATGGCGAGGAAGGCCCATCCCTCCGGGATAAAATGAAGAAGACCTACTCTTTCCAAAAGAAGAAGACCAGGATCTTGTTTGACTGGGTTACCCAGTATGATAAGGTCACCCTGCCTGAGCCAAGGAGGCCGGAGGACCTGAAGAGAAGAGATAGCCCAAGATTTTGCCCCTACCACCAGATGCTGGGGCATCCAATTGAAGACTGTTATGTTTTCAAGGATATTATCGAAGGCATGGTGAAAAAGGAAGAAATAGAATTGGGGGAGTACAAGGTCGACCCTCCACAACCACATGCGTCGCCCGTAAGAAGAGCCGCCGTCAACATGGTCTCTCTGTATCAAGCCTTGCCTGAGGAGACTGCAGAAGCCAGTACTCAGCGTACGTATGAAGCCTGCTTTCTGGCCCCAATAAAAGAACATGAGGGATGGCAGCAAGTCCCTACAAGAGCCAAGAAAAAGGGCCTGCCTCGCCCGGCACCGGGGGCACATATTCGTGGCGTCACGCTGCGACCCCCTTTACCAGTAGCAACACCTGTGTGGACCAATCCGCCAGCAGATATTCGGATACCTACCCGCAATCAGAGGAGGCAGACTCCGTTGCCGGTAGTCAAGAAGATCAATCCAGAAGCTCAGCGGCTACAGGACTACATAAATGGACTGGATGAGTATGTACAGCCCAAGCTAGAACCTTTGCTGGTACGGGATCATCTCCCGTGGCAGGAGCTGGAACAGCTTTCACTAAAACAGGAAGAGGAAGCTGACAAAGCATCAAACAGGGATGGCAGCTTGTTCTGGGGGCAAGCGCCAGCCAAAGAAAAGAAAAGAAGACAAAGAAGGAAGGGAAGGGCCGACAAGGCTACAACGGAAGTGATCCTTTCTTGTAACACCCTCTCTGCTCTGTTCAATTTGCCAGGTGAGGAGGATGAAGAAGAGATTTGCTTCACACCCGCCGCTGAGGAAAGCCAGGCCGAAGTCGCAACTGCCGCACATGCGACCCGATCGGGCCGAAGGTGGGGGCATCAGCCGCCCGCCAACCATAACATTATCTTCAGAGGGGAGCAACCCTACAAGATACCCCCTCCAGAGATCAGGGGAGTTCAAATCCCCCCTCCGTCAGGCTTATACAACCAAAGTGGGGGCGGCACTCCCGCTCCTTCATTTCTGGAGTTCATAAAGATGTCAAAAGGGAAGTAGCCATGCTGGGAGGTTGAACCGGTAACCGGGGGCAGTCGCCCACAACTCCAGCAATCTCCCGAATTGTCAGGAGAGGTAGAAACTGGCCCGACAGTAGCCAGTGAGGAGCAGCCAGGAGGTAATCTCGAGCAAAAGGGTACAGCACCTGCGTCTGATGAAGCAGGTCCATCAGGGGCCACAGTCCAAGGATCTTCCAAGCCCATGTGGGCGGATGAAATGAAGCTATCCAATGTCCGAGCTGGAAGTCGAGTGGTCAAACTATTGAAGAAGCTCCCAGCAAGATTCACTGTCTGGGAAATCCTCTCTCTCAGTGAAGAGACTCGACAGGCGATCATTACTGCTCTCCAGACGCCTGCCCAATATGAAGCCTGCCTAGCTGAGGCACTGCAGGAAGCCAGCATGACCTTCACCCAGAAAGACATGTTGCTCCCCACCACCAGTCACAACAGACCTCTATATATGAGGGGGCATCTAAATGGCCGGGAGCTGAACAGAATCCTGGTAGACCCCGGGGCAGCTGTCAACATCCTGCCCTACAGGATATATGAGAGGCACTACTTCAACGTGCACTTACAAAAGGTCAGGGATATGCGCATCACCGGCTTCAATCAGAAGTGTGAAGTGTCGCTAGGAGTAGCAGAGTTCACACTCACTCTAGCGGACTTTGTCACGAAGGTGCAATTTCATGTCATTGATTCTCGCACCTCATACAAGGCGCTGCTCGGCCGCCCTTGGCTACATGAGAATATGGTGGTACCTTCCACACTTCACCAATGCATCAAATACAGCATGGATGGGAGAGAGGAAAGAGTATTTGCTGATCTCCACCCATTCGAAGTATTCGAATGCCACATGGCAGACGCCCCTCTATATGCAGAATGGTCGCAGAAGGCCCCTGCGGCCAAGGCCTCTTCTAGCACAACAAAAGGCACTTCCAAAGCAGAATGGTTCCCTCCGCCGCCGTGTGGATATATTGATCCCAAGGTGGTTTCACACATCACTGTCACCGGGGATGTAGGCCGGATAGCGCCTCCCGCTATCTACCCCGAAACCAATAAAGTCAGGGTTGACCAGCAGCACGACCACATCGGGGTCCCCGAAGGTCTTACCAAGCCAATTCTCAGCCTCGACAATGCTACTGTCGAACCTTTCAAAGCTTGGGAGGTGACACACATAGATGGTCCTAGCAGCCTGTTCTACACAGCTGAAGAGCACCCTACACAGGAAGACACTGATTGTCATCTGCCTGAAGATATAGAAAACCCCTCAATGCCTGTACAGGGGTTGACATTTATAACAAATCGAGTGGCCAAGATGTTCCAGAAGCAGTACATCCCTTCTGGCCAGCCTCGCAAGAAGAAAGAAGCATTCCAGAAGCTATGGTACCCTCCGAGCCTGGACAAAGAAATGAGGCGTGTCTCTCAGCACCCGGGATTGGGCTTCACCCTCGAAGAATACTATGACAGCGGACGCTATGAAGTGGGTACCATCTCTGCTTTCTACCCAGTGGAGGATAACCCACTGGGGGTAACCATTGATGAACACCTGACAGAAGTTGAGTGCATTCAGCCAGCCTGGCCAAGAAATCCGGAATCCGAGGCTGTGTTCCCCTGTCGGTGCTAGGAACAAGTCTATCCAGAAGATGCAGCTCTTCAAGCCAAATTTGACACAGCTAGCAGTAGTGAAGCTGAAGATGTTGGAGAAGCAGAGCTACCTCCCTCCAGTGGCCCTCCTCTATTCATGATATCAGCACTCCTCGAACCAGTCGGGAAAGCTTCCCCCGAGCCTGATCAAGGGACAGATGCTGCTAGAAGAGAAATGGTTGCCTTCACTGAGGGCATGGTGGTTCAAGGGATTGAGATCTCTTCACCCCTTTCCAAGGAGCTGCAAGGCTACTCTGACTTAATGGCGAATGATCACCAGCCCTTAGTGACTGCAACCCCCTCAGCAGGGGGTGAGGCAATCAACTCACCCCTTGAAGTTGCTAGTAGGGTAAACTTGTTGGTAGAACAGTGCATGCAGCCATCATCAGCCGAACAAGAGAGGCAAGACGAAGGGTTTGAGGTCCTTGACCTTGAAGATGATATACCAGACTTTGTCGACCTCCAGCCTGCACCCCCTGAGATAGAAGAAGGAGGTCAAGCAACAGTCGATGAACTGATAGAAGTCAATTTAGGAGACGAGGATGACCCCGGGCCAACCTTCCTCAGTGCCCAGCTGTCTGCCAAAGAACGGAGGATGTACATCCAGTTGCTACAAGAATATCGGGACTGCTTTTCCTGGACCTACAGAGAGATGCCAGGACTAAGCCCTTCAGTCGCACAGCATGAGCTGACCATAAACCCTGGGGTAGAGTCGGTGAAACAACCCCCTCGGCGTATGAGGCCCGAGCTCATCACTCAAATATGCAAAGAGGTCGACAAGCTCATTGATGTGGGTTTCGTCGAGGAAAATCAATATACCACGTGGTTAGCTAACATCGTGCCCGTGAAGAAGAAGAACGGACAGATCCGGATATGTATTGACTTCCGGAATCTGAATAAAGCCTGCCCTAAAGATGACTTCCCAGTGCCAATAACGGAGGTCATGATAGATGCAACAACTGGTCATGAGGCCCTATCATTCATGGATGGGTCATCTTGCTACAACCAGATATGGATCGCGAAGCATGACCGGATCTACACTGCCTTCTAGACCCCCAAAGGCATTTATCACTACAAAAGAATGCCGTTCGGATTAAAGAACGCCGGCGCAACTTATCAGCGGGCGATGACTAGAATATTTGATGAGCTGCTTTACCATAAGATCGAGTGCTACATAGATGACCTGGTAGTCAAGACCAAAAAGAAAGAAGACCATCTGCAAGACCTCCGAGTCATTTTCCAGAGGCTGAGGCAGTGTGAATTAAAAATGAACCCTATGAAGTGTGCGTTCAGAGTCTCGAGCGGAAAATTCTTCGGTTTCATTGTCAGGTATCGGGGAATTGAAATAGACTCCACCAAGATCAAGGCAATTCAGGAGTTACCCTCGCCAAGGAATCTCTCTGAGCTAAGATCCCTTCAGGGCCGCCTTGCATATGTCCGGCGGTTTATATCCAACTTGTCGGGGCGATGCCACCCCTTTCACAAGCTGATGATGAAGGATGTTCCCTTCTACTGGGACAAAGAATGCCAGATAGCCTTTGATAAACTGAAGGATTACCTGAAAACCCCTCCAGTGCTGGGTGCGCCAGTGAAAGGAAAACCGCTGATCCTCTACATAGTAGCCACACACAATTCCCTGGGGGCAATGCTAGCCTAGAATAATGAAGAAGGAAAAGAACAAGCCCTCTACTATCTCAGTCGAAGAATGGTCAGAACTGAGGAAAGGTATACCTACATCAAGAAGATTTGCCTGTCATTGGTCTTCGCGGTCAAGAAGCTACGGCACTACATGCTGTCGCACGAAGTCAAGCTGATTTCTAGGGAGGATCCGCTTAGATACATCATGTCCCAACCAGCCCTCAAAGGCCGCCTAGGCAAATGGGCGGTGATTCTTATGGAGTATGACATCTCCTATATATCGCAAAGGGCCATCAAGGGCCAAGCTATTGCAGACTTCTTTGCTGAACATCAAGTACCCGAAGATTGCCCTCTGGAACCAGAGCTTCCTGAAGATGAAACTTTAGAGGTCGGGCAGGTGCGGCCCTCCCTATGGCAGCTGTATTTTGATGGTGTCTCCAGAATTGACACCTCAGCAACGGGATCGGCCAGAGTCCGCGCAGGAGCAGACATAGTCTTGAAATCTCCTGAAGAGGAAGTCATACACACATCCTGCTCAATAAACAAGCCTTGTACAAATAATGAAGCAGAATATGAAGCCCTCGTAATCGGGCTACAGATTACTCTGTCCATGGGGATTCAAATGCTAGAAGCGTTCGGGGACTCCATGCTGGTTATAAAACAATTGGAAGGGGAGTTCAAGGTGTGAAAGCAGGAGCTCATCCCTTACTACCATCTGGCCCTGCGCTTAATGGCAAGATTCTACTTTATCAGCGTCAAGCACGTCAACCGAGGATAGAACGCTCAAGCTGATGCCCTCGTAAAGCTGGCAAGTTCCTTGGCGGTCCCACCTGATACAAGCTTGAATATAACAGTCATCAACCGGCGGTAGGTCCGTAGTGTGACAGAAGCTTTAGCTGATGAACAAGCCAATGAAGTAGCAGTTGCTGAAGCAGTCCAGCAGCCTGACTGGCGGGAATACCTCCTGCATTGGTTCCAACACCAACAGCTCCCGAAGGTAAAAGAACAAAGAATGAGACTCTTGAGAGTCAAAGATTCTTATGAGATGAGGAATGGAACATTGTTCTGAATAATGGCAGATGCCCGAAAGAAGGTATTACTTCGATGATTATCTCCAGGGGAAGCCAGGCAGGTAATGCAAGAAATCCATGCTGGGTCAGCCGGGGCGCACCAGGCCGATCCAAAAATGAAGATCGAAATAAGGAAATTGGGTTATTATTGGCCCACTATATTTGATGATTGTTGCAAGTTCGCCAAGGCTTGTCAGAAATGTCAAGAGCACTCCAATGTGTCAAGAAGACCTCCAATGCCTCTACATCCTACCTTGCCAAGCAGGCCGTTTGCCCAGTGGGGCACGGACGTGGTGGTGCCACTACCAGCATCTTCATCGGGGTGCAAATACATCTTGGCAGCTACAGATTACTTCTCCAGATGGGCAGAGGGAGTAGCACTAAAAGAAGTCACGGGAGAATTAGTTGCGAGATTCTTCCGGCAGAATGTAATATTTCGGTTCGGGATTCCCAGCCGAATCATCTCCGACAACGGCACGTTGTGTAGTGGACAGCGGATCTAGAGGGGAGGGGTGAATAGATCTGCTCCTCTTTTTGCAATGTAACCATCTTTAAAGCTAGATGATGAAATAAGCAGCGGAATATAACTAGCTTGACGTAGAATACAAATGATTTGCTTGGCAAGATGAGTACGTAATATAGATATTGAACCTAAGCATGCATCTAACACATATCAATTGTACAATCAAACCACAACACAAAGGATTTTAAGGTGGTTTGGACTGAATCCCCAGTCCTACGTCCACCCCTCACCAAATCCGGTGAGGCTCCACTAGTTCCACGCACTGAACCGCAAATCGGAAAGACCACCGATTGCCTTCCTACTAACCACCGGTAGGGACGTCAACACCGCAGATCGGACAACTTCCGATTGCCTTCCTACTAACCACCGGTAGGGACGATCTTCAGTTCCAAATGTTTGAATGAAATGGAAAAGAACAAGTATGAAAATACTCAAACAAGATATGAAATATGTTCAAAGAGAAAAGATCTTGTCTGAGTTTGTTGGAGCTTGAATCTGATGCTTCACTTGGCTTGGAGTTGATCTCCTCTTGAAGTAGCTTGAATCACTTGGAGATATGATGAAGAACTTCTTCCCGGAGTACTGTTCACAGCTACAGTACTCGAACTCTCTCCCTTGAATACACCCTTGCAGCCTCCTTTGATCTCCCTTATTAGCCTTTCTTGCTTCTGCTCTTCCTTGGAGGTTGCTGGATTGAGATATGAACTTGAATCACCTTGAGTTGATGGTGAGAGTGTTGGATGTAGCTTTGATCTACCTTTTGATCCTCTTGAGTTGATGAAGAAGAAGAAGGATGCAGTTTAGATCACCTTTGAACCCCTTGATTGCTTCTTCTTCCTTGGAGGTTGAGATGGCTTCAGATCTGGACTTGAATGCCTTGGAATAGATGAAGAACTCCTTCCTGAAACATTGTTCACGGAGGTGCTACAGTACCTCGAAAATGGCCTCCCTTGATCTCTCTTGAAGCCTTGAAGTATTAGGGTTTCTAACCCCTCAAGTGTTGGTTTTATAGACCTTGAATGGTCCATAGACACCCTCCAGACCAGATCCGTAAATCATGGAAGATTAGGTAAGGTTTGATTAAACAAATCCATGGAAAGGGGCTGGCCACGAGGTGGAAATCGAAGTCAAACAAGGCTGCATCGGGGCTGGCGGTCGACCTACAGCTCCTGGCGGTCGACCGCTACTGTGAAACCTGCAAACGGGCGGTCCCTGGGATTTTCGGTCGACCGCCACTGGCTGGCGGTCGACCGCCAGCTGAAACACATGTAGACTGGCGATCCCTGGCTGGGGCGGTCGACCACCCCTGTGCTGGCGGTCGACCGCCAGCTGGGCAGAACCCGGGCTTGCCCGGGTTGGTCCGTTAAGTCTTGAACTCCGTCGTTCACCTCCATTAGCAGCCCGTGCATGTTTGTGTCATCGCCCTTGATAGTCTAGAAGGTATCAATTGAGTCTTTAACCTTGGATTCTCTTGGCTATACTTCTTTGTGCATTGACCTTGGATGAGTGACGAGCCGAATATGAAATGTCGACTTTTGCTTGTAAGAGAGATGAGATTTGCATCCTTGCTTGGGCGCGATCAATGAGCTTTCACTTTGGCCATTGCCACTTGATTCCTTATCCATTCATTAGCATATCTGTCATGAATAAAAACATCACATATGTCAATCACATGAGAGTGGAAGATATCAATGACTAATAGTGTTTAGCCATTATCAAAATCAAGAAACTCATATGACTATGGAATGATGTCGAATGACCCAAGTGACCACAGAATGACTCAAATGACCTCATGGACACAACATTCTCCCCCTTTTTGATGATGACAACACTGTGAGTCATTATGTGATAGAAATATCTAAAATGGCACAAGTTATAACAAATGCAACATATGTAGCTCAAGAGCCATGATGGTAATAGCATGTGAAGGCAAGTATTATATGAGTGCTATGCAATTATGCAAATCTCATCACATACACATATGAGATGCAAAGTGAACAATGGATTCTCCCCTTTGACTCTCCCCGTACACCATTCACACATCCCCCATGACAACTCACAAAGCACATAAGCTCTCCCCTTTGACAATGCGATAACGCATATAGCTCTTACGAAGGACTCTGTCACGTCCCGAGCGCGGAAGCTTACCCGTGGCGCGACAGTTTTATATAGAACCAAAGCAAGCTAGAAAATTAAAGAATTTCTTCCTTAGACAATTATAAGAGTGCGTAAATATCTAAGTTTAACTTGAATTTAATACAAATGGTTCGAGCTTACAATTGTCGAATACACATATCCTTTATTGGTTTTGACTGACATGCTAGAGAATATAACTGACATTAGGGTACAAATTAACACCAACAACGGAATTACAATAACACAATTGATAACAATTGGTGACTCTATCTCTACACTCATCACTCAGATTCATTCACCTCCGAGTTCTGGTCGATATCCAAATCACCTGAAAGGTTAGAAAACGACTAGATGAGCGAATCGCTCAGTAGGAATTACATCTCAAGTTTTAACATGCTTTAAGTGAATTACAAGTTCATTTAATGTAAGTAATGCATGCAGACAGGTAGATATCAAGAAATTGTACAATCGACGAGAGCAGGATTACAATTGAGAGTGTATAGATTTAAATTTTTGAGCAGTGGCAACAAGTGGTATCAAGCACGTAATAACTGAAGGATAACAATTGAAATTCAAACAATAGTAAGCAAGGAAATTCTAACATGTATAGCAAAAATTGTCTATTTATCAGTTCATTCAAGTAAATACTTTTACCCTTCTATGGGCCTCAATCAATCCATCAAGTAAATATCATGAGAGTGAGTGGTATGCCTAAAATCTAGCAAGCAAGTACTCCGGTGTAATGCCAAACACCGTGGTCAATAAACTCCCATGGGCACAAGTACCTTCGGGTGCTCCTCCCAGGACCAGATCGAGCCCTATATGCACAGCATTAGTCATGTTTTCGACATCCACTCTCATTTATAGCCAATATGGAATTTCAAGGCTTGACCAGTAGGAATATAAGGTGGATTTGGAATGGATTCCAAAGGGTGAATTTATTGTACTAAGGTAAAACCAATGATGGATAACACACGGAAAACTGTGCGAGATTGGTACCTAGTAGAACATTTAACAATTTCAGAAATGACACCCTAATTAGAATGCACTTCTTGGAATTTCACATGGATTTTTAGTGAATTGGCGCCTTGCGGTTGACTGGTCCTCTAAATTAAGTATATATTTAAATTGGTGCCTCCCAGCAAGTCATCTGTTAAATCGCGCCCCCCAGCAAGTCATCTTTTATCAAATTCGCGCCCCCCAGCAAGTCATCTTTTAAATCGCGCCCCCCAACAAGTCATCTTTTATCAAATTCGCGCCCCCCAGCAAGTCATTTTTTAAATTGCGCCCCCCAGCAAGTCATCTTTTAAATCGCGCCCCCCATCAAGTCATCTTTTATAAAATTCGCGCCCCCCAGCAAGTCATCTTTTAAATCGCGCCCCCCAGCAAGTCATCTTTTAAATCGTGACTTTCCAGAAGTCGCCTTTTACGAAATTGGCGCCTGGGTGCCGTCTTTATTTCTGTAATTCGTTACATATGACTATTTGATGGAAGAATTGACGACATGTGTCAAGGCGTCCATTCTGTAATTAGCGCCCTGGTCAGGGGCGCCATTTACAGTGATCTAATTACATTAGAAATGCCGACATTTATTTATTTATAAAATGATGACCCCTACAGGGTCATAAATTTTGAAACTAGCGCCCTAATGTAGGGCGCTAATTCCCTGGGTTGCTTAATCATGCAGGTTAACTCTACTGGAATGCTTATTACTTTAATTTGTTACTTTATTACTTTAACCTGTTACTTATCTATCTATAATTAAAAACTGACTAGAATTATTACAGCTAACTGTCATATGTTTTACAAGTATGATTAGCGAACAGTACTACAGATCTGTGATATGCTGCGATTTATTCATATAGTTTATCTAATTAGCTATTTAATTAACTATCACTAGCTTCTAACGCGGTTCAATTAATTAGCTAACCGGAACTATGTTAACTAACCAGTGACATATATTTTATAGTTTAGCTAATTTCTTAACAGAATCTTCTAATTAACCATCATCAACATCTAATTAACTTAACAATTTATATAGTTTGGCTAACTGGTTGACAAGATCTGCTAATTAACTAACATGATCTGCTAATTACCTAACATGAATATCCAACAGAATTATTTAGTTAATCTCGTCAACTAATCAAGTTACACATTTAAGGTATGAGGTCTCTGATTAACTACCAGGTGGAACATTAAATATTAAATCACAGAGTTCCTTACAGTTTGTTATATTTCTATTGTAGGATTTAGACTGGAGACAAGAGTAGTGTGGAGATGAATAAATCCTAAATACTGCATGCTACTAATTAAAGGTTTGGTTAAAGTTTGAGAACACCTACGAACATGCTATGTAGATTAACTACTGGTTTAGCTAAAAGTTGAGACAACCTTACCTTGTTGCAGCAGAAGGGTGCGTGGACAGAGGAGAGGTCTGCACCTCTCTGCAACCTTCACAGAGCTTGTCTGTCTGCAACCTCCCTGCAACCAGCTAAAGCTAACGAGCTAACAGGTTTGGCTAGAATAGGGGTGTGTATTATAGCATTAGGGTCGACAAGATAGGGGGCAAGATCCGCGAAAAGTGGATCTGGGTGGCATGCCAACGAATGCCAGCGTGTACAGCCTGGCTGCGAAGAAAATGACGTTAAGAATTAACGACTTGAGTGGTGTCGTCAATTATATTGGCGACGTTTAGTAGGGCGTCGTTTAGCAAATTGACGCCTCCAATTAAGTCGCCTTTAAACAAATTGACGCCCCCCAGCAAGTCACGTTTTAATTCGCAACTCCTAGCAAGTCATCTTTTAATTCGCGCCTCCCTAGGAGTCATCTCTTTTCAAATTCGCACCTTAGGCAGTGCCATCTCTTATCAAATTTGCGCCTTAGACGGTGCCACTTCTTATCAAATTCGTGCCTTAGGTGGTGCCACCTCTTATCAAATTCGCGCCTTAGGTGGTGCCACTTTTTAAATCGCGCCTTAGGTGATGCCACTTTTTAAATCGCGCCTTAGGTGGTGTCACTTCTTATCAAATTCGCGCCTTAGGTGGTGCCACTTTTTAAATCGCGCCTTAGGTGGTGCCACTTTTTAAATCGCGTCTTAGGTGGTGTCACTTCTTATCAAATTCGCGCCTTAGGTGGTGCCACTTTTTAAATCGCGCCTTAGGTGGTGTCATTTCTTAAGAAAATGTCACCGGAAATATTTTACCTTCTATATAATTGGACACAATTAGGTTAATAAAGAAAAATAAATTATAAGAAATGTCTTAATTATTAATAAGGCAAATGAATAACTTATAACTTAATAATTAGAAAATTATGAGAATTGTATTATTAAATTTTATAATTCATGTAAATATCGTTTGGCATATAATATCTCTTTATTAATTTTTTTTGTTTTTAATTATTCATAATTATCAAAATGATTAATTAAATAGTAGTAAATTCTTTTATCTCTATTTAAAAGAATGTCGGGTGTTACACCCTCCCCTACTTAAAAGAATTTGGTCCCCAAATTCAACTGCATGAGGATAATTCTGCTATGTAAGAGAAATGCAGAGCGTATAGGACACTTACAGTCTAAAATAGCTCTGGGTATCTTCCCTTCATAGATTCCTCGGTCTCCCAAGTTGCTTCCTGCTCCGAGCATTGATTCCATTGAATTTTCACCATAGGGATCGTCTTGCTCCTTAGAACTCGGACTTCTCGATCGAGGATTTGCATCGGCCTTTGTTTGTAAGTAAGATCCTTTTGAATTACCAAATCGGCGTGGTCGATGACATGAGAGGGATCGTGCACATATTTCTTCAACATAGAAACATGAAATACGTTGTGTACTTTCGAGAGTTGAGGAGGTAAAGCGATACGGTAAGCTACCTCACCCACTCTTTCCAACACCTCAAATGGACCGATGAATCTTGGTGTGAGCTTGCCTTTAACACCAAATCTTCTGATACCTCGGCTGGGAGATACCTTGAGAAACACATGATCACCAACTTGAAATTCCAAGTCTCTCCTTCTGTTATCAGCATAAGATTTCTGCCTGCACTGAGCTACCTTGAGTCTCTCTCTGATAACGAGTATCTTTTCAGTTGAATCTCTGACCATATCAGGACCTAGGAGTTGTCTTTCACCGACTTCCTCCCAGCATACCGGAGATCTACAACTTCTACCATAGAGTGCCTCGAAAGGTGCCATTTGAATACTGGCTTGGTAGCTGTTATTGTAGGCAAATTCGGCTAGTGGTAAGTGATCATGCCAACTTCTGCCGAAATCTATAATGCATGCTCGCAACATGTCTTCAATAACCTGATTGGTCCTCTCCGTCTGACCATCTGTCTGGGGATGAAAAGCAGTACTGAAATTGAGCTTCGTTCCCAGAGAGTATTGTAGACCCTTCCAGAAATGAGATGTGAAGCGTGGATCTCGGTCAGATACTATAGACACAGGAATTCCATGTAGTCTAGTAACTTCCTTAATATACAAGGCGGCAAGAACATCAATCGACCATCGGTTCTTAATGGGCAAGAAATGAGCCGATTTAGTAAGACGATCGATGATTACCCATATTCCATCATATCCGCCCCTAGACTTGGGCAAACCCATGATGAAATCCATGCCGATTTCTTCCCATTTCCACTTGGGAATATCCAGCGGATGCAGTCTCCCTGCGGGTTTCTGATGTTCGGCCTTCACCTGCTGGCAAGTCAAGCATCGAGACACAAAATCCGCTATCTCCCTCTTCATGTTGGGCCACCAAAAGGTCCTTTTTATGTCTTGGTACATCTTAGTGGCTCCCGGATGGATTGTGTATCTCGACCGATGAGCTTCTTCAAGAATCTTCTTCTTCAGCTCAGAACAGTCGGGCACACATGTCCGTTCACGAAATAGCAGTCTGCCATCAGGTGCCAGCTTGAAATCAAATCTCTCGTCCAATTTGCTCTTTATCTCCACTAGTGAGGGATCTTCTTCTTGCAACTTTTTGATTTCAGGTAGCAAATCTGGATGTAAGCTCATATGAGATAGAATAATACACATGTTCTTCTCATCTGTGTTGATATCAAGCTCAGAGAATTTCTCCAACAGTTTCCATTCTTGTATCATGCAGTTGGCCAATATTGTTCTGGGCTTTCGACTAAGGGCATCAGCTACGGAATTACCCTTACCAGGATGGTACTGTATAGTGAAGTCGAAATCCTTAAGATACTCGAGCCAACGCCTTTGCCGCATGTTTAGCTCCTTTTGGGAGAATAAGTACTTGAGGCTTTTATGATCAGAGTATACAGTGAATTGTTCTCCGTAAAGATAGTGCCTCCAAATCTTCAAGGCAAATACCACCGCGGCTAGTTCTAAGTCATGAACCGGGTAATTCTCTTCATGTTTCTTCAATTGACGGGAAGAGTATGCAATGACTTTTCCGTTCTGCATCAATACACATCCGAGGCCGATACCAGAAGCATCGGTATATACCTCGTATTTTTCTCCTTCAATTGGAAGAGATAAGACCGGTGCAGTAGTCAAGAGATCCTTCAAAGTCAGGAAACTCTTCTCACAATCTTCATTCCACTCATAAGGCACTTCCTTGCGAGTCAATCTGGTAAGAGGAACAGCAATCTTGGAGAAGTCCTTGATGAAACGCCGGTAGTAACCAGCTAAACCCAAGAAGCTACGAATCTCCGTTGCATTCGTCGGTCGTTCCCAATCTTGCACGGCTTTGACCTTTGCAGGATCAACAGTAATCCATCCTTTGAGATAACATGTCCTAAGAAGGACACTTCCTCCAGCCAGAACTGGCATTTGCTGAATTTTGCGTATAACTTATTGTCTCGCAATATTTGTAATGCCTTCTTGAGATGTTCCTCATGATCTTCTTCAGTCTTTGAATAGATCAATATATCGTCAATGAAGACAACAATAAATTGGTCTAAATAAGGCCGGTAAATGCTATTCATTAACTGCATGAAAGCTGCAGGGGCATTAGTTAGTCCAAAAGGCATAACAGTAAATTCGTAATGCCCATACCTGCTTCGAAATGCAGTTTTGTAAATATCTTCTTCCTTGATCCTCAATTGGTGATAACCAGACCGAAGATCTATTTTGGAGAAATACTTTGCTCCTGATAATTGGTCGAACAGCTCATCAATTCTCGGCAGTGGGTACTTGTTCTTGATTGTAAAATGATTTAACTGTCGGTAATCAATGCATAATCTTAATGTGCCATCCTTCTTTTTAACAAAGAGCACCGGTGCCCCCCATGGGGAAGTACTCGGCCTAATGAATCCTTTCTTCAGTAAATCCATCAACTGCTCCTTCAGTTCTTTTAGTTCCGCAGGAGACATTCTGTAGGGTGCTTTAGAAATAGGACCGGCACCCGGAACAATATCAATTGTGAATGACACTTCTCTTTCCGGGGGTAAACTAGGCAATTCGTCTGGAAATACATCGGAGAAGTCCCGAGTCACTCGGATGTCTTCAATCTTTGTCTTCTCGGCTTCTGTGGTAGTTACAAAAGCTAAGAAAGCCATACATCCTCTATTCACTAGTTTACTAGCTCGGAGAGCTGAGATAAGTAGGGATTTATCCCGAGGTTTGATATAAACTAACTCGGGATAGTCCACAAAAGTAATCTTGCCATGCCGACAATCTACCGTTGCTTGGTAGGTCGATAACCAGTCAGCTCCCAATATGACATCATAATATTCCATATCAAGACATATCAGGTCGGCCGATAGATTATTACCTTGAACCATGACCTCACAACTTGGGTAGTGATGCGTAATATCCGATTTGTTTCCAAGAGGTGTAGATAGAATTAAATCTAACCATTCAGGTTCTTTAGAAAATGAGGCAGTAAATTTCTTGGAAACAAACGAATGAGTTGCTCCAGTATCAAATAAAACTCTAGCAGGTTTAGAGCAAACAGTCAATGTACCTTCCACGATTCCTCCTTCCATAGGTTCCGTCCCTTGAAGAGCTTGCAGACGGCCTTGCTTTTTGACTGGACGCTTATCGTCCTTGTTGACTTGTTCCTTCATTAAGGGGCAATCGGGAATTCGATGCTCTCGACTCCCACATCGGAGACACGCTCCCAGTTTCCTCCAGCACTCCTCGGTCTTATGACCAGCTTTTTCGCAATATTTGCAAATCTCCTTAGTAGGTGCAATATCGGAGAAGGGCTTGTTGCTGATGGTGAGGAATGGCTTGTGACTTCTCTGGGATCTCTTCTCCTTGGAAGACTCGCCTCCATTAAAGACCCGCTTCTTGCCAAATGGTGGTTTGAAGCTTCCTGGACTTGTAACATGTTCTTTCTTGTCCTTGCCTCGAATCCTTTCAGAAAATTCGGTGGCGTCTTCCAGCAGCTGAGCACGACGAACCATTTTCGAGTAGACTTGGATGTCCATCGGTGCAAGCTGGGTAATATACTGGGGCCGTAGCCCGTTGAGAAATCTCCTCGCCTTCATCTTTTCCGTACACACCAAGTGAGGTGCATAACGGGAAAGCCTTGAGAATTGGGCCTCATATTCAGCTACCTTTCGGGTCCATTGCTTTAATGCAGCAAATTCCGCGGCCTTCTTCTCTTGCACACGGTCCGAGAAATACTTGTTGTTGAAATGCTCGACAAATTCCATCCATGTGACATGATTGTCGGGCAGTGTTGCTTCCACGGACTCCCACCAGCATCGAGCATCCCGTTCTAGTTGAAATGTAGCCAATAGAACCTTCTCTGTATCCGTGCATTGCATTACACGGAAGATCCTCTCAATTTCCTTCAGCCAATTCTCGGCATCATCGGGGTCCACCGAACCCGTGAATCTTGGTGGGTTCATGTTACGAAAATCCCGGTGAAGGTCACCAGCTCCACGGTGAGCACCGCCAACACCGCCTTGCGCCACTTGCTGTAGCGCCTGCGTAAGTCCCTGCACAGTGCGCTGCATCTCGCGCCATTGTGCTCTTTCAGCGGCCATAATCCTACAAAAGAATTAAGGTGTAATAAATATTGGGTTTCGTTATTATGGGGTCAATTGTCATTGTTAAACTTAACCCTTGGCTTTACCCATCTCACCAGGTAAGATCTAAACCTATCAGTAGATAATTCTATTAGACATTTATATCTTTGGACTCAGGTTTTTACCTAGGAAATTAAAATCCTAGGCTCTGATACCAAGAAAGCTGTCACGTCCCGAGCGCGGAAGCTTACCCGTGGCGCGACAGTTTTATATAGAACCAAAGCAAGCTAGAAAATTAAAGAATTTCTTCCTTAGACAATTATAAGAGTGCGCAAATATCTAAGTTTAACTTGAATTTAATACAAATGGTTCGAGCTTACAATTGTCGAATACACATATCCTTTATTGGTTTTGACTGACATGCTAGAGAATATAACTGACATTAGGGTACAAATTAACACCAACAACGGAATTACAATAACACAATTGATAACAATTGGTGACTCTATCTCTACACTCATCACTCAGATTCATTCACCTCCGAGTTCTGGTCGATATCCAAATCACCTGAAAGGTTAGAAAATGACTAGATGAGCGAATCGCTCAGTAGGATTTACATCTCAAGTTTTAACATGCTTTAAGTGAATTACAAGTTCATTTAATGTAAGTAATGCATGCAGACAGGTAGATATCAAGAAATTGTACAATCGACGAGAGCAGGATTACAATTGAGAGTGTATAGATTTAAATTTTTGAGCAGTGGCAACAAGTGGTATCAAGCACGTAATAACTGAAGGATAACAATTGAAATTCAAACAATAGTAAGCAAGGAAATTCTAACATGTATAGCAAGAATTGGTTATTTATCAGTTCATTCAAGTAAATACTTTTACCCTTCTATGGGCCTCAATCAATCCATCAAGTAAATATCATGAGAGTGAGTGGTATGCCTAAAATCTAGCAAGCAAGTACTCCGGTGTAATGCCAAACACCGTGGTCAATAAACTCCCATGGGCACAAGTACCTTCGGGTGCTCCTCCCAGGACCAGACCGGGCCCTATATGCACAACATTAGTCATGTTTTCGACATCCACTCTCATTTATAGCCAATATGGAATTTCAAGGCTTGACCAGTAGGAATATAAGGTGGATTTGGAATGGATTCCAAAGGGTGAATTTATTGTACTAAGGTAAAACCAATGATGGATAACACACGGAAAACTGTGCGAGATTGGTACCTAGTAGAACACTTAACAATTTCAGAAATGACACCCTAATTAGAATGCACTTCTTAGAATTTCACATGGATTTTTAGTGAATTGGCGCCTTGGGGTTGACTGGTCCTCTAAATTAAGTATATATTTAAATTGGTGCCTCCCAGCAAGTCATCTGTTAAATCGCGCCCCCCAGCAAGTCATCTTTTATCAAATTCGCGCCCCCCAGCAAGTCATCTTTTAAATCGCGCCCCCCAGCAAGTCATCTTTTATTAAATTCGCGCCCCCCGACAAGTCATCTTTTAAATCGCGCCCCCCAGCAAGTCATCTTTTAAATCGCGCCCCCCATCAAGTCATCTTTTATCAAATTCGCGCCCCCCAGCAAGTCATCTTTTAAATCGCGCCCCCCAGCAAGTCATCTTTTAAATCGTGACTTTCCAGAAGTCGCCTTTTATGAAATTGGCGCCTGGGTGCCGTCTTTATTTCTGTAATTCATTACATATGACTATTTGATGGAAGAATTGACGACATGTGTCAAGGGCATCCATTCTGTAATTAGCGCCCTGGTCAGGGGCGCCATTTACAGTGATCTAATTACATTAGAAATGCCGACATTTATTTATTTATAAAATGACGACCCCTACAGGGTCATAAATTTTGAAACTAGCGCCCTGATGTAGGGCGCTAATTCCCTGGGTTGCTTAATCATGCAGGTTAACTCTACTGGAATGCTTATTACTTTAATTTGTTACTTTCTTACTTTAACCTGTTACTTATCTATCTATAATTAAGTTATCAGTTGATTCTAATTAGCTCTCAGTCTTACTAATTTGCAGGTAACTATAAGATCTTGCACTACTATATCTAGTGATACATCTATATATATATTTGGTTCAATCGACTAACAGATAGTTATACGACTGTAACTAAGTAGGTCTCTAATGTATATATATAGTTCATCTAAACTTACAAGATTTCCTAACAACAGGATCTTCTATATCTAACAGGATCTTAATTTAACTAACAGATCATCTAATCAACTAAAATAGTCACCTAGTTAAACTAACAATACATGCAGTTTACCCACTCTTTTAAATTATGATAGATTATCATGAATTTATTCTAATTAAAACGGTAAAACAATCACATGGATATGATATTTTAATGCCCTAATTAACTAGGAATTTGGTTAAGCTTGAGAAAACCTACTAACATGCTGTGTAGATTAACTACTAGTTTAGCTAAGGTTTAGCTAAAAGTTGAGACAACCTACCTCTTGGAGCAGAAGGAAGGGTGCGTGGACAGAGGAGAGGTCTGCACCTCTCTGCAACCTTCACAGAGCTTGTCTGTCTGCAACCTCCCTGCAACCAGCTAAAGCTAACGAGCTAACGGGTTTGGCTAGAATAGGGGTGTGTATTATAGCATTAGGGTCGACAAGATAGGGGGCAAGATCCGCGAAAAGAGGATCTGGGTGGCATGCCAACGAATGCCAGCGTGTACAGCCTGGCTGCGAAGAAAATGACGTTAAGAATTAACGACTTGAGTGGTGTCGTCAATTATATTGGCGACGTTTAGTAGGGCGTCGTTTAGCAAATTGACGCCTCCAATTAAGTCGCCTTTAAACAAATTGACGCCCCCCAGCAAGTCACGTTTTAATTCGTAACTCCTAGTAAGTCATCTTTTAATTCGCGCCTCCCTAGGAGTCATCTCTTTTCAAATTCGCGCCTTAGGCAGTGCCATCTCTTATCAAATTCACGCCTTAGACGGTGCCACTTCTTATTAAATTCGCGCCTTAGGTGGTGCCACCTCTTATCAAATTCGCGCCTTAGGTGGTGCCACTTTTTAAATCGCTCCTTAGGTGATGCCACTTTTTAAATCGCGCCTTAGGTGGTGTCACTTCTTATCAAATTCGCGCCTTAGGTGGTGCCACTTTTTAAATCGCGCCTTAGGTGGTGCCACTTTTTAAATCGCGTCTTAGGTGGTGTCACTTCTTATCAAATTCGCGCCTTAGGTGGTGCCACTTTTTAAATCGCGCCTTAGGTGGTGTCATTTCTTAAGAAAATGTCACCGGAAATATTTTACCTTCTATATAATTGGACACAATTAGGTTAATAAAGAAAAATAAATTATAAGAAATGTCTTAATTATTAATAAGGCAAATGAATAACTTATAACTTAATAATTAGAAAATTATGAGAATTGTATTATTAAATTTTATAATTCATGTAAATATGGTTTGGCATATAATATCTCTTTATTAATTTTTTTTGTTTTTAATTATTCATAATTATCAAAATGATTAATTAAATAGTAGTAAATTCTTTTATCTCTATTTAAAAGAATGTCGGGTGTTACACCCTCCCCTACTTAAAAGAATTTGGTCCCCAAATTCAACTGCATGAGGATAATTCTGCTATGTAAGAGAAATGCAGAGCGTATAGGACACTTACAGTCTAAAATAGCTCTGGGTATCTTCCCTTCATAGATTCCTCGGTCTCCCAAGTTGCTTCCTGCTCCGAGCATTGATTCCATTGAATTTTCACCATAGGGATCGTCTTGCTCCTTAGAACTCGGACTTCTCGATCGAGGATTTGCATCGGCCTTTGTTTGTAAGTAAGATCCTTTTGAATTACCAAATCGGCGTGGTCGATGACATGAGAGGGATCGTGCACATATTTCTTCAACATAGAAACATGAAATACGTTGTGTACTTCGAGAGTTGAGGAGGTAAAGCGATACGGTAAGCTACCTCACCCACTCTTTCCAACACCTCAAATGGACCGATGAATCTTGGTGTGAGCTTGCCTTTAACACCAAATCTTCTGATACCTCGGCTGGGAGATACCTTGAGAAACACATGATCACCAACTTGAAATTCCAAGTCTCTCCTTCTGTTATCAGCATAAGATTTCTGCCTGCACTGAGCTACCTTGAGTCTCTCTCTGATAACGAGTATCTTTTCAGTTGAATCTCTGACCATATCAGGACCTAGGAGTTGTCTTTCACCGACCTCCTCCCAGCATACCGGAGATCTACAACTTCTACCATAGAGTGCCTCGAAAGGTGCCATTTGAATACTGGCTTGGTAGCTATTATTGTAGGCAAATTCGGCTAGTGGTAAGTGATCATGCCAACTTCCGCCGAAATCTATAATGCATGCTCGCAACATGTCTTCAATAACCTGATTGGTCCTCTCCGTCTGACCATCTGTCTGGGGATGAAAAGCAGTACTGAAATTGAGCTTCGTTCCCAGAGAGTATTGTAGACCCTTCCAGAAATGAGATGTGAAGCGTGGATCTCGGTCAGATACTATAGACACAGGAATTCCATGTAGTCTAGTAACTTCCTTAATATACAAGGCGGCAAGTACATCAATCGACCATCGGTTCTTAATAGGCAAGAAATGAGCCGATTTAGTAAGGCGATCGATGATTACCCATATTCCATCATATCCGCCCCTAGACTTGGGCAAACCCATGATGAAATCCATGCCGATTTCTTCCCATTTCCACTTGGGAATATCTAGCGGATGCAGTCTCCCTGCGGGTTTCTGATGTTCGGCCTTCACTTGCTGGCAAGTCAAGCATCGAGACACAAAATCCGCTATCTCCCTCTTCATGTTGGGCCACCAAAAGGTCCTTTTTATGTCTTGGTACATCTTAGTGGCTCCCGGATGGATTGTGTATCTCGATCGATGAGCTTCTTCAAGAATCTTCTTCTTCAGCTCAGGACAGTCGGGCACACATGTCCGTTCATGAAATAGCAGTCTGCCATCAGGTGCCAGCTTGAAATCAAGTCTCTCGTCCAATTTGCTCTTTATCTCCACTAGTGAGGGATCTTCTTCTTGCAACTTTTTGATTTCAGGTAGCAAATCTGGATGTAAGCTCATATGAGATAGAATAATACACATGTTCTTCTCATCTGTGCTGATATCAAGCTCAGAGAATTTCTCCAACAGTTTCATTCTTGTATCATGCAGTTGGCCAATATTGTTCTCGGCTTTCGACTAAGGGCATCAGCTACGGAATTACCCTTACCAGGATGGTACTGTATAGTGAAGTCGAAATCCTTAAGATACTCGAGCCAACGCCTTTGCCGCATGTTTAGCTCCTTTTGAGAGAATAAGTACTTGAGGCTTTTATGATCAGAGTATACAGTGAATTGTTCTCCGTAAAGATAGTGCCTCCAAATCTTCAAGGCAAATACCACCGCGGCTAGTTCTAAGTCATGAACCGGGTAATTCTCTTCATGTTTCTTCAATTGACGGGAAGAGTATGCAATGACTCTTCCGTTCTGCATCAATACACATCCGAGGCCGATACCAGAAGCATCGGTATATACCTCGTATTTTTCTCCTTCAATTGGAAGAGATAAGACCGGTGCAGTAGTCAAGAGATCCTTCAAAGTCAGGAAACTCTTCTCACAATCTTCATTCCACTCATAAGGCACTTCCTTGCGAGTCAATCTGGTAAGAGGAACAGCAATCTTGGAGAAGTCCTTGATGAAACGCCGGTAGTAACCAGCTAAACCCAAGAAGCTACGAATCTCGTTGCATTCGTCGGTCGTCCCAATCTTGCACGGCTTTGACCTTTGCAGATCAACAGTAATCCATCCTTTGAGATAACATGTCCTAAGAAGGACACTTCCTCCAGCCAGAACTGGCATTTGCTGAATTTTGCATATAACTTATTGTCTCGCAATATTTGTAATGCCTTCTTGAGATGTTCCTCATGATCTTCTTCAGTCTTTGAATAGATCAATATATCGTCAATGAAGACAACAATAAATTGGTCTAAATAAGGCCGGTAAATGCTATTCATTAACTGCATGAAAGCTGCAGGGGCATTAGTTAGTCCAAAAGGCATAACAGTAAATTCGTAATGCCCATACCTGCTTCGAAATGCAGTTTTGTAAATATCTTCTTCCTTGATCCTCAATTGGTGATAACCAGACCGAAGATCTATTTTGGAGAAATACTTTGCTCCTGATAATTGGTCGAACAGCTCATCAATTCTCGGCAGTGGGTACTTGTTCTTGATTGTAAATGATTTAACTGTCGGTAATCAATGCATAATCTTAATGTGCCATCCTTCTTTTTAACAAAGAGCACCGGTGCCCCCCATGGGGAAGTACTCGGCCTAATGAATCCTTTCTTCAGTAAATCCATCAACTGCTCCTTCAGTTCTTTTAGTTCCGCAGGAGACATTCTGTAGGGTGCTTTAGAAATAGGACCGGCACCCGGAACAATATCAATTGTGAATGACACTTCTCTTTCCGGGGGTAAACCAGGCAATTCGTCTGGAAATACATCGGAGAAGTCCCGAGTCACTCGGATGTCTTCAATCTTTGTCTTCTCGGCTTCTGTGGTAGTTACAAAAGCTAAGAAAGCCATACATCCTCTATTCACTAGTTTACTAGCTCGGAGAGCTGAGATAAGTAGGGATTTATCCCGAGGTTTGATATAAACTAACTCGGGATAGTCCACAAAAGTTATCTTGCCATGCCGACAATCTACCGTTGCTTGGTAGGTCGATAACCAGTCAGCTCCCAATATGACATCATAATATTCCATATCAAGACATATCAGGTCGGCCGGTAGATTATTACCTTGAACCATGACCTCACAACTTGGGTAGTGATGCGTAATATCCGATTTGTTTCCAAGAGGTGTAGATAGAATTAAATCTAACCATTCAGGTTCTTTAGAAAATGAGGCAGTAAATTTCTTGGAAACAAACGAATGAGTTGCTCCAGTATCAAATAGAACTCTAGCAGGTTTAGAGCAAACAGTCAATGTACCTTCCACGATTCCTCCTTCCATAGGTTCCGTCCCTTGAAGAGCTTGCAGACGGCCTTGCTTTTTGACTGGACGCTTATCGTCCTTGTTGACTTGTTCCTTCATTAAGGGGCAATCGGGAATTCGATGCTCTCGACTCCCACATCGGAGACACGCTCCCAGTTTCCTCCAGCACTCCTCGGTCTTATGACCAGCTTTTTCGCAATATTTGCAAATCTCCTTAGTAGGTGCAATATCGGAGAAGGGCTTGTTGCTGATGGTGAGGAATGGCTTGTGACTTCTCTGGGATCTCTTCTCCTTGGAAGACTCGCCTCCATTAAAGACCCGCTTCTTGCCAAATGGTGGTTTGAAGCTTCCTGGACTTGTAACATGTTCTTTCTTGTCCTTGCCTCGAATCCTTTCAGAAAATTCGGTGGCGTCTTCCAGCAGCTGAGCACGACGAACCATTTCCGAGTAGACTTGGATGTCCATCGGTGCAAGCTGGGTAATATACTGGGGCCGTAGCCCGTTGAGAAATCTCCTCGCCTTCATCTTTTCCGTACACACCAAGTGAGGTGCATAACGGGAAAGCCTTGAGAATTGGGCCTCATATTCAGCTACCTTTTGGGTCCATTGCTTTAATGCAGCAAATTCCGCGGCCTTCTTCTCTTGCACACGGTCTGAGAAATACTTGTTGTTAAAATGCTTGACAAACTCCATCCATGTGACATGATTGTCGGGCAGTGTTGCTTCCACGGACTCCCACCAGCATCGAGCATCCCGTTCTAGTTGAAATGTAGCCAATAGAACCTTCTCTGTATCCGTGCATTGCATTACACGGAAGATCCTCTCAATTTCCTTCAGCCAATTCTCGGCATCATCGGGGTCCACCGAACCCGTGAATCTTGGTGGGTTCATGTTACGAAAATCCCAGTGAAGGTCACCAGCTCCACGGTGAGCGCCGCCAACACCGCCTTGCGCCACTTGCTGTAGCGCCTGCGTAAGTCCCTGCACAGTGCGCTGCATCTCGCGCCATTGTGCTCTTTCAGCGGCCATAATCCTACAAAAGAATTAAGGTGTAATAAATATTGGGTTTCGTTATTATGGGGTCAATTGTCATTGTTAAACTTAACCCTTGGCTTTACCCATCTCACCAGGTAAGATCTAAACCTATCAGTAGATAATTCTATTAGACATTTATATCTTTGGACTCAGGTTTTTACCTAGGAAATTAAAATCCTAGGCTCTGATACCAAGAAAGCTGTCACGTCCCGAGCGCGGAAGCTTACCCGTGGCGCGACAGTTTTATATAGAACCAAAGCAAGCTAGAAAATTAAAGAATTTCTTCCTTAGACAATTATAAGAGTGCGCAAATATCTAAGTTTAACTTGAATTTAATACAAATGGTTCGAGCTTACAATTGTCGAATACACATATCCTTTATTGGTTTTGACTGACATGCTAGAGAATATAACTGACATTAGGGTACAAATTAACACCAACAACGGAATTACAATAACACAATTGATAACAATTGGTGACTCTATCTCTACACTCATCACTCAGATTCATTCACCTCCGAGTTCTGGTCGATATCCAAATCACCTGAAAGGTTAGAAAATGACTAGATGAGCGAATCGCTCAGTAGGATTTACATCTCAAGTTTTAACATGCTTTAAGTGAATTACAAGTTCATTTAATGTAAGTAATGCATGCAGACAGGTAGATATCAAGAAATTGTACAATCGACGAGAGCAGGATTACAATTGAGAGTGTATAGATTTAAATTTTTGAGCAGTGGCAACAAGTGGTATCAAGCACGTAATAACTGAAGGATAACAATTGAAATTCAAACAATAGTAAGCAAGGAAATTCTAACATGTATAGCAAGAATTGGCTATTTATCAGTTCATTCAAGTAAATACTTTTACCCTTCTATGGGCCTCAATCAATCCATCAAGTAAATATCATGAGAGTGAGTGGTATGCCTAAAATCTAGCAAGCAAGTACTCCGGTGTAATGCCAAACACCGTGGTCAATAAACTCCCATGGGCACAAGTACCTTCGGGTGCTCCTCCCAGGACCAGACCGGGCCCTATATGCACAGCATTAGTCATGTTTTCGACATCCACTCTCATTTATAGCCAATATGGAATTTCAAGGCTTGACCAGTAGGAATATAAGGTGGATTTGGAATGGATTCCAAAGGGTGAATTTATTGTACTAAGGTAAAACCAATGATGGATAACACACGGAAAACTGTGCGAGATTGGTACCTAGTAGAACACTTAACAATTTCAGAAATGACACCCTAATTAGAATGCACTTCTTAGAATTTCACATGGATTTTTAGTGAATTGGCGCCTTGGGGTTGACTGGTCCTCTAAATTAAGTATATATTTAAATTGGTGCCTCCCAGCAAGTCATCTGTTAAATCGCGCCCCCAGCAAGTCATCTTTTATCAAATTCGCGCCCCCCAGCAAGTCATCTTTTAAATCGCGCCCCCCAGCAAGTCATCTTTTAAATCGCGCCCCCTAGCAAGTCATCTTTTATAAAATTTGCGCCCCCCAGCAAGTCATCTTTTAAATCGCGCCCCCCATCAAGTCATCTTTTATCAAATTCGCGCCCCCAGCAAGTCATCTTTTAAATCGCGCCCCCCAGCAAGTCATCTTTTAAATCGTGACTTTCCAGAAGTCGCCTTTTACGAAATTGGCGCCTGGGTGCCGTCTTTATTTCTGTAATTTGTTACATATGACTATTTGATGGAAGAATTGACGACATGTGTCAAGGGCGTCCATTCTGTAATTAGCGCCCTGGTCAGGGGCGCCATTTACAGTGATCTAATTACATTAGAAATGCCGACATTTATTTATTTATAAAATGACGACCCCTACAGGGTCATAAATTTTGAAACTAGCGCCCTGATGTAGGGCGCTAATTCCCTGGGTTGCTTAATCATGCAGGTTAACTCTACTGGAATGCTTATTACTTTAATTTGTTACTTTATTACTTTAACCTGTTACTTATCTATCTATAATTAAGTTATCAGTTGATTCTAATTAGCTATCAGTCTTACTAATTTGCAGGTAACTATAAGATCTTGCACTACTATATCTAGTGATACGTCTATATATATATTTGGTTCAATCGACTAACAGATAGTTATACGACTGTAACTAAGTAGGTCTCTAATGTATATATATAGTTCATCTAAACTTACAAGATTTCCTAACAACAGGATCTTCTATATCTAACAGGATCTTAATTTAACTAACAGATCATCTAATCAACTAAAATAGTCACCTAGTTAAACTAACAATACATGCAGTTTACCCACTCTTTTAAATTATGATAGATTATCATGAATTTATTCTAATTAAAACGGTAAAACAATCACATGGATATGATATTTTAATGCCCTAATTAACTAGGAATTTGGTTAAGCTTGAGAAAACCTACTAACATGCTGTGTAGATTAACTACTAGTTTAGCTAAGGTTTAGCTAAAAGTTGAGACAACCTACCTCTTGGAGCAGAAGGAAGGGTGCGTGGACAGAGGAGAGGTCTGCACCTCTCTGCAACCTTCACAGAGCTTGTCTGTCTGCAACCTCCCTGCAACCAGCTAAAGCTAACGAGCTAACGGGTTTGGCTAGAATAGGGGTGTGTATTATAGCATTAGGGTCGACAAGATAGGGGGCAAGATCCGCGAAAAGCGGATCTGGGTGGCATGCCAACGAATGCCAGCGTGTACAGCCTGGCTGCGAAGAAAATGACGTTAAGAATTAACGACTTGAGTGGTGTCGTCAATTATATTGGCGACGTTTAGTAGGGAATCGTTTAGCAAATTGACTCCTCCAATTAAGTCGCCTTTAAACAAATTGACGCCCCCCAGCAAGTCACATTTTAATTCGTAACTCCTAGCAAGTCATCTTTTAATTCACGCCTCCCTAGGAGTCATCTCTTTTCAAATTCGCGCCTTAGGTAGTGCCATCTCTTATCAAATTTGCGCCTTAGACGGTGCCACTTCTTATCAAATTCGCGCCTTAGGTGGTGCCAGCTCTTATCAAATTCGCACCTTAGGTGGTGCCACTTTTTAAATCGCGCCTTAGGTGATGCCACTTTTTAAATCGCGCCTTAGGTGGTGTCACTTCTTATCAAATTCGCGCCTTAGGTGGTGCCACTTTTTAAATAGCGCCTTAGGTGGTGTCACTTCTTATCAAATTCGCGCCTTAGGTGGTGCCACTTTTTAAATCGCGCCTTAGGTGGTGTCATTTCTTAAGAAAATGTCACCGGAAATATTTTACCTTCTATATAATTGGACACAATTAGGTTAATAAAGAAAAATAAATTATAAGAAATGTCTTAATTATTAATAAGGTAAATGAATAACTTATAACTTAATAATTAGAAAATTATGAGAATTGTATTATTAAATTTTATAATTCATGTAAATATGGTTTGGCATATAATATCTCTTTATTTAATTTTTTTTTGTTTTTAATTATTCATAATTATCAAAATGATTAATTAAATAGTAGTAAATTCTTTTATCTCTATTTAAAAGAATGTCGGGTGTTACAGACTCACACAAAGAATTCTCCCCCTTTGCCAACAGCAAAAAAAAAGAGTGATAATAGTAAAATGTCTGTGAGACCATAGCTGAAAGGAGTGGAGAGCAAGCCATTATATGCAAAACTGAAGCATGCCGTGAGCAACATATATGGTTCAAAGCTAATGAAATCCGAGATCATCAACAGAGTTCGAAAAGCAGCTACATCCAAGATTTAATAGAAATGAACCAAAGGTGCATATCATGGCAGTGTTTAACCTTCCCTTGTCTTATATATCCATATTCAATAACGACAAAGGTAATAACACAAAAGCATGTATTGAGGCTAAACAATCATGACTAAAGCATGTAATTTTTAAGAATTTAACAAGTTTGATTATCAATATCATTTACATTTGAAGGCACAAGACTCATATTTTACGAGCAATCAAGTCTAGTACATGCCTCCAAGCCGTAAGAATATACGTTGTTTAGACGCCAATATTCCTAGGAATTTGGTAAGAGTGACTGTCATGTTTCAAGATGAACAGAGATAGCAAAGTCACATCATGACATATGCTTTCTCAATTCTTTGATGAGGGGATATATTTCTCAGCAATTATGCCATTGCTCTGCCTAGAGTCCAAAAGTTTTAAGACAGAGATAACAAGGGCACATCATGACATATGCATTTGTCACTTGATTTGATGACATGACATGTTTCTCCGTGCAACAATATCATTGCTCTGTCAAATTGATTTTCAAGAATTCCAGCTCATCAAGATGTTTAAAAATAATACTAAGCCTGAGTGTATCACCAAGATGGTCATGAACTTTGAATTTTCAGATATCAGGATAGTCATTCAAAGCACAATATGCAATCTCTAGTTAAGGTCTATTAAAACCACAGAACATAGATGATTTCATAACAGATATTTCAGAACGTCATGGAAATCATTAAATCTGGACCATTTTCATTGGATGGACAATCATTAAGGTATATAATAGAAAGCTCTTACACCATATGTCCATCTGTCTCATGAACTCAAACCAGAGTGTAAGCCACTGAAGTGCAGTTTGCAAGAGGTTAAGAGAATCAACAAAACTCCCCCTAAGGATATGCAATGGATACGCGAAGGGGTTATGTTTGCAATCAAGTGGAATGGCAAAGGAGGTTGACCTAGTCACTCATGAAGGTAGCAGAAATGAAATGTATGACCCAACGCATGGTTGTACACTTATTAAATGCCACAGAATGAATATGCATGAATGTTGCACAAGGACAACTCCTAGTCACTCATGAAGGTAGCAGAAATGAAATGTATGACCCAACGCATGGTTGTACACTTATTAGATGCCACAGAATGAATATGCAAGAATGTTGCACAAGGACAACTCCCCCTTACTATATGGCCTATATGCGACATTGACACATGGTACTTGGCGGAGGTGAAACCTCACGCATATTGAGTGCTTCGAGACAAGCATAACCTGCCCTTCCATACATCAACATTTGATATACCATGGCCATACAAGAATGATGCGACACAAACCATACAATGCATTATGAACATGAACTCAATTCATTATTATGCATCTACATGCAATGCAAAATGACATATTGACATATAAACAATGCATGAAACACCAATCTGTAAAAACACACACTAAATTGAACATGATCATCATTTCAAATTCTTATTGGCCTGAGGTCGGCAAAGACCAAGCTCCCTTCTGAGTGTTGAAAACCTGTCATTACACAAGGGCTTGGTGAAAATATCAGCAATTTGATTTTGAGTATCAACAAAATGCAGTTCAAAATTTTTCTTACCGACCTCATCTCTAATGAAGTGATGCCTAATCTCAATATGCTTAGTCCTAGAGTGCTGGACTGAATTTTTTGCAAGGTTGATAGCACTAGTGTTATCACACAGAATCGGGACATAACCAAGATCCACCAAGTAGTCTTGGAGTTGGTGTTTAATCCACAACACTTGGGTGCCATAGCTCCCCGCAGCAACATATTCTGCCTCCGCGGTTGAGAGGGCAACCGAGTGTTGTTTCTTGGAGGCCAAAGAAACTAAACACCCACCTAGAAACTGGCAATAGCCACTAGTACTCTTGCGATCCAGCTTGCATCCAGTGTAATCCGTATCAGAATAAGATATAAGAGATAGATCATATGATGACGGATACCACAATCCCAAATCTTGAGTGCTGGCAAGATATCGAAGGATACGTTTGACGGCAGTCAAATGGGATTCTCTAGGACTAGCTTGAAATCTAGCACAAAGACATACACTAAACTGGATATCTGGTCGGGATGCAGTCAAATAAAGCAAAGAGCCAATCATACCTCTATAGATCTTTGCATCCACTAATTTACCATTTTCATCCGAATCCAGTGATGTTGTGGTGCTCATAGGAGTTGCAATGATTTTCCTGTTTGCCATGTCAAATCTTTTCAGCAGCTCCTTGATGTATTTGGATTGATTTATGAAGCACCCATCTTCTCCTTGGTTGACCTACAAATCGAGAAAGAATTAAAGTTCTCCCATTAGGCTCATCTCAAATTCGCTAGTCATGAGGTTAGCAAATTCCTCACACATTTCAGATTTTGTAGAACCAAACACAATGTCATCAACATAAATTTGAACAATCAAGATGTTCTTACCTTGCTTCTTGGTGAAAAGTGTTTGATCTACCTTACCTCGTGTGTACCCTTTTTCAATGAGAAACGAGCTTAGTCTCTCATACCAAGCTCTTGGTGTTTACTTAAGTCCATAAAGTGCCCTGTCTAGCTTGTATATAAAATCTGCATTGTTAGAATTCTCAAAGCCAGGGGGCTGCTCAACATAGACTTCTTCTTTGATCAAGCCATTCAAGAAAGCACTTTTGACATCCATTTGATATAGCTTTAATCTAATGGAGCATGCAAAGGTAAGTAAAATTCTGATGGCTTCGAGTCTAGCAACTGGGGCATAAGATTCATCAAAGTCTACCCCAAACTCTTGATTATAATCTTGAGCCACCAGTCTAGCCTTATTTCTTATTATCTTGCCATCCTCACTTAGTTTGTTCCTAAAGACCCATTTAGTGCCTATGACAGATTGTGATGAAGGTCTAGGAACAAGATGCCAAACTTTGTTTCTCTCAAACTGGTTTAGCTCTTCTTGCATGGAATTTATCCAGTTTTCATCTTTTAAAGCATCATCAATATTTTTGGATTCATGCTGCGAGACAAGAGCAAGTTGATCTAATTCTTTCACAATTTTAAAATATGACCTAGTTCTAGGTGGGTCATTCAAGCTACCAATGACATTCTCCAAGGGATGATCCTTAAGAATTCTAATATTTGTAGAATCGTTACCTTCTCCTGGAGCTTGATCCCTTGCATTGCTTGATTCAGCTAGGTCACCATCTTCCTTTATTTCTTCTTGTGGAGGATCACTCTTGTCCTTTATGCTTAGGAATTCTCCATCTTCATCATTTTTCCTGCAAGAGTTATCATTGTTAGAATCATGATATTCATCAAAGGAAACATGGGGTGATTCTTCCACAGTTTGACTTTTGATATTATAAATTCTATAAGCCCTAGATCTATCAAAATATTCAAGGAATATACCTTCATCGCTCTTGGGCTCGAATTTATCTAAGTCTCTTTTGTCATTGTTGTGAATGAAGCATTTCGATCTAAACACTTTCATATGTGAGAGAGAGGGATTTTTACCTTTTAGCAACTCATAGGGAGTCTTTTTGGTGTGTGGCCTTACCATAGAGCGGTTGATAATGTAACATGCCGAGTTAACCACTTCAGCCCAAAACCTCCTTGGAAGTTACCGTTCAGCAAGCATGGTTCTTGCCATCTCTACAAGTGTCCGGTTTCTCCTTTCAACCACACCGTTTTGCTCCGACGTTCTTGGTGAAGAAAATCGGTGTGAAATCCCTTCGGCCCTGCAAAGGTTTTAGAAGTTAGTATTTTCAAATTCACCACCGTGATCAGATTGAATCTTGGAAATTTTAAACTCACCGTCCTGCTTTATCTTCATGTAGAGTGCCTGAAACTCATCAAAAATATCATTTTTGTGTGTGAGAAAGAAAATCCATATGAACCTAGAAAAATCATCCACCAAGACATATCCATATTTTCTACCACTTAAGCTAGCAGTTCTGGTTGGGCCAAATAGGTCCATATGAATTAGCTCGAGTGATTTGGATGATGTATTTTCAGATCTTCCTTTGAATGATTTTCTAGTTTGTTTACCCTGGGCACATGCATCACACAATTTGTTTTCTTGTTTAAAGGATAGTTCAGATAAACCTTTCACCATTGAATACTTCAAGAGTTTATGCAAGACATTGTAGCTAGCATGTCCTAGTCTACGATGTCATATCCATGCTAGTTCAGATTTTGGTGCAGCAAGATAAAGATTTAAATGAGCAGGATCATCTAAGTCAATCATGTAAATATTGTTAACTCTCTTACCAGAAAATTTTACTTTGTCAGATTTTGGTTGAAGAATTCTGCATTCATGAGAGTCAAACAACACTTTGTGACCCTTATCACACAATTGACTTATACTAAGCAGGTTATATTTCAATCCTTCAACTAACAACACGTTACAAATGGAGTTGGAGAGGTTCTTACCTACATTACCTGTTCCAATGATTTTTCCTTTATTGTTTCCTCCAAATGTGACATATCCTCCTTCCTTTTCCTCCAAGAGATAAAATTTTGATTTGTCTCCAGTCATGTGTCTTGAACAGCCGCTATCAAGGTACCACCTGTTATGCATGGCTGCAAGACATTCCTGCACAAGCAATTAAGCAATGGTGTTTGGAACCCAACCAAATTTGGGTCCCTTCAAGCTTTTTAGAATTTCAAAACATGAAACCATTTCTTTTGGAATCCAAACCTTCTTAACATTCATGCTTTGTTTGCTTAGAGCAGGGATTTGATTTTTCTTTTCCATCTTGACATTCATTTTTTGTTTAGAAGCTCTTTGTTGGATTTTGTGGAAGTTTGAGGAGGTTTGTTTCTTAAACCATTGAGGCCGTTGGTTGGTTTTGGGTTGAAACTGATTGTTTTGCCACCTATGGGATTGATGAACATAGAAATCACAATTTTCCCAAAGATATGGTGATGCTGGCATATATGAGTGTGCAATCCAATTGTGGTGAAATCTGGAAGGTTGAGCATGTAATGGCCAAGGAAGTGTTGACCTATGCTGCGGGGAAGGTCGACCTTTCTTAGGTTTTTGGACAGACTTTTTGGGAATGTTGGTGACTGCCTCTTCAATCTTTTCTTTCCCTTTCTCCTTTTGTTTTTGCTGGTTTTGTGTGGGAGTTGTGTTTGATGTGGAAGCTTCAGAAGATGAAACAAATGTGACAGTTTTTAGCCCAATTGGCCTTTTGTTTGTTGGTTCAAAACCTAACCCTTCCTTGTTGAAATTCATTCTAGCACCTAGCAATGCATCTAGGTTTTCTCTTCCATCCACAAACTTTTCTAAAGATTGTTGTTTATCCTTCAACTCTTTTTGTAGGTTTTCAATATTTTGAAGAAGTTGAATGTTGACTTGTTTGACAGCTTCATACTTTTCATTGCTCAATTTACTATCTTTTTCATAGCTTTGCATTTTGAACTTCATGCTATCAATCTCATTTCTCAAATGCTCATTTTCAGTTTTCAAGTCAGCCTTTTCTTTTCTTCCTTCCTCCAAATCCTCAATTATTTTCTTAAGATCTTCAATTTCAGTCTCAAGTAGAGCATTCTTATCATTCATATTATGATCATGCACAAATGAGTTAATTTTATTTTTCAATGATTTATTCTCCTTTTTATACATTTCATATTTTTCCATGAGTTGTATGTATGCATCCTCCCAATCATCAATTGTATAATCTTCAAATGGAGAATTTACCTCAATTTCTTCATCACCTTTGGCCATAAGGTAGAAATCTTCTTTTTCTTTGTCCGAGGAGCTAGTTCCGTCATCACTTTCCTCTTCATCGCTCCATGTGGACACCATGGCCTTGTTCTTCTTCTTGCCCTTCCATTTGTCGGCTTTTCTGAATCTGTCGGGACAATCATTCTTGAAATGTCCTGGTTTATTGCAAGAATAGCAAATGATTTTGTCAGATTTCTTAGAGTTTTCAGAATTAGATTTGAAACCATTTCTTACCTTTGACCTTCCTCTCATGAAGCTCTTACCTTCCTTTCTCAGGAATTTTTTGAACTTACGTGTGAGCATGGCTACGTCATCCTCTTCTCGCTCACTTGCCGAATCCTCACCTTCATCAGAAGTGCCATGACCGCTAGGTCCTGCTTTAAGAGCTAGGGACTTCTTCTTAGGTGCCTCAGCCTCTTTGTTCTTGAGGTTGATCTCATAGGTCATCAATGACCCAATGAGTTCATCTACCTTGGTAGTTGCGAGATCTCTCGATTCTTCAACCACGGTAGCCTTTGTGTGCCATGCTGGAGTTAACGATATGAGAATTTTCCTTACAATTTCTTGCTCTAAATATTTCTTTCCCAAGTCAGTTAAACTATTAGTAAGCACAGTCAATCGAGCATACATATCTTGAATTGATTCATCAGGCTTCATGCGGAACATTTCATATTCAGAAACTAAAATGTTGGCTTTTGTTTCTCGTACCTGAGAGGTTCCTTCGTAGATTACCTCTAGCTTGTCCCACATTAGTTTTACAGATGCGCAGGTAGCCACTCTTGAGAATTCAACTGGATGGAGTGAGCATTGCATGATGTGTTTGGCACTCCAGTTGACAGTGGATTGCCTTATCTGTTCTTTGGTCCACAAGTCCTCATTATCCGTAAGCTCATACGGAACTTTGCTGATCACTCGCCAAAGTTCGTAGTCTTGGACGAGAATGAACACTTGCATACGATGTTTCCAATAGGGATAATTAGATCTAGTGAAATAAGGAGGCCTATTCACAGAATGTCCTTCAGGTAAATAACCCTTAGACGCTGATCCACCATTTCCCTCAAGGTCGTTGGACCCCATAATGAGAGATTAGGCTCTGATACCACTTGTTGTGTAGTGGACAGCGGATCTAGAGGGGAGGGGTGAATAGATCTGCCCATCTTTTCGCAATGCAACCATCTTTAAAGCTAGATGATGAAATAAGCAGCCGAATATAACTAGCTTGACATAGAACATAAATGATTTACTTGGCAAGATGATTACGCAATATAGATATTGAACCTAAGCATGCATCTAACACATATCAATTGCACAATCAAACAACAACACAAAGGATTTTAAGGTGGTTCGGACTGAATCCCCAGTCCTACGTCCACCCCTCACCAAATCCGGTGAGGCTCCACTAGTTCCACGCACTGAACCACAAATCGGAAAGACCACCGATTGCCTTCCTACTAACCACCGGTAGGGACGTCAACACCGCAGATCGGACAACTTCCGATTGCCTTCCTACTAACCACCGGTAGGGACGATCTTCAGTTCCAAATGTTTGAATGAAATGGAAAAGAACAAGTATGAAAATACTCAAACAAGATATGAAATATGTTCAAAGAGAAAAGATCTTGTCTGAGTTTGCTGGAGCTTGAATCTGATGCTTCACTTGGCTTGGAGTTGATCTCCTCTTGAAGTAGCTTGAATCACTTGGAGATATGATGAAGAACTTCTTCCCGGAGTACTGTTCACAGCTACAGTACTCGAACTCCTCTCCCTTGAACACACCCTTGCAGCCTCCTTTGATCTCCCTTATTAGCCTTTCTTGCTTCTGCTCTTCCTTGGAGGTTGCTGGATTGAGATATGAACTTGAATCACCTTGAGTTGATGGAGAGAGTGTTGGATGTAGCTTTGATCTTCCTTTTGATCCTCTTGAGTTGATGAAGAGGAAGAAGGATGCAGTTTAGATCACCTTTGAACCCCTTGATTGCTTCTTCTTCCTTGGAGGTTGAGATGGCTTCAAATCTGGACTTGAATGCCTTGGAATGGATGAAGAACTCTTTCCCGAAACACTATTCACAGAGGTGCTACAGTACCTCGAAAATGGCCTCCCTTGATCTCTCTTGAAGCCTTGAAGCATTAGGGTTTCTAACCCCTCAAGTGTTGGTTTTATAGACCTTGAATGGTCCATAGACACCCTCCAGACCAGATCCATAAATCATGGAAGATTAGGTAAGGTTTGATTAAACAAATCCATGGAAAGGGGCTGGCCACGAGGTGGAAATCGAAGTCAAACAAGGCTGCATCGGGGCTGGCGGTCGACCTGCAGCTCCTGGCGGTCGACCGCTACTGTGAAACCTGCAAACGGGCGGTCCCTTGGATTTCCGGTCGACCGCCAGCTGAAACACATGTAGACTAGCGATCCCTGGCTGGGGCGGTCGACCGCCCCTGTGCTGGCGGTCCACCGCCAGCTGGGCAGAACCCGGGCTTGCCCGGGTCGGTCCGTTAAGTCTTGAACTCCGTCGTTCAACTCCATTAGCAGCCCGTGCATGTTTGTGGCATCGCCCTTGATAGTCTAGAAGGTATCAATTGAGTCTTTAACCTTGGATTCTCTTGGCTATACTTCTTTGTGCATTGGCCTTGGATGAGTGACGAGCCGAATATGAAATGTCGACTTTTGCTTGTAAGAGAGATGAGATTTGCATCCTTGCTTGGGCGCGATCAATGAGCTTTCACTTTGGCCATTGCCACTTGATTCCTTCTCCATTCATTAGCATATCTGTCATGAATAAAAACATCACGTATGTCAATCACATGAGAGTGGAAGATATCAATGACTAATAGTGTTTAGCCATTATCAAAACCAAGAAACTCATATGACTATGGAATGATGTCGAATGACCCAAGTGACCACAGAATGACTCAAATGATCTCATGGACACAACACGGCAGCCACTTTAGAAATCAGAAGGTTTATCGGCTAGCTGACAAATACAAGATTGATTGGAGAACATCATCTCCCTACTACCCTCAGGCCAACGGACTTACAGAGGCCTTTAATAAGACGCTGTGCACTCTGCTGGCGAAAACTGTCAAGACTAACAGAAGAGATTGGGAAGAAAGAATGTACGAGGCACTGTGGGCTTACCGTACGGTCTACAAGACCCCTACCGGCTGCTCACCCTACTCCCTCGTGTACGGGTCAGAGGCCGTGGTGCCAATTGAGCTGGAGGTCCCCTCACTACTGTTGACACCCGTTTTATGACCGATAAGTCGGGTCATCTCCTTGTTCATTCTATATGATGCTTCGAGTTGTTCACTCTTCATTGAGCTTTCTTGATCAGTTAGAGGTCTATTTCATGGGTCTTCTCCTCTTGGTTGAGTTTGGTTCCTAGTGGCGTTTTCATGGGCTGAAGCTTAGCAAGCTCCTATCTCATTTTGGATCCTTATTGTCTCTAACGGTCCCTTAATGGGGCGTTACATCCTTATAACGCGTCACTCCTTGGCCGTTACATCTTAAGGAGTCCTTACCCTCAGGGCTTATTTCCGATTCTTAATTATTCAAGCTTCATTATTTCTAACGGTCCACACCAGGGGCGTTACATCCTTCTGACGCGTCCTCCCAGGACCGTTACACTTTCAAGAGTCCTAAAGTTTGAGGCCTTTGTTTCAATCCTTATCTTTAGCCTATCCATTGATTCTAACGGTCTGTCGTGCAGCCGTTACGTCTCTCTAACGCGTCCATCCGTGACCGTTACATTCCTTCAAGAGTCCTACTGTTTTGATCTTCTTCCCGTTGACCTTATCTTCTTGGGGATAAGGTTAGTGTGACGGTCTCTCCCTGGCGCGTTACATCCATGTGGCGGTCTGTCGTGCAGCCGTTACATCCAACAGAGAGTCCTGGCAGTTCTGGTCTTTTCTCTGCTACTCTGTGGTCGAGTTAAGAGTTTGATCTTGTGATTTCTCTTCCAAATCTGATCCTCAGAACCTTCTGTTTGTTTCTATGGACTCTTGGTGATATTATCTTCAAGAGTTTGCTAAGAGTTATCCTCTTTTCTTGCTGGATTATCCTCTGCTCGACCAGAGATTTTGAGGGCCTATAAATAGCACCCTTAAATTCATGGCATGAAAGGGAGAAATCTGGTTTTTACGTCGAAGTGCTGTCACTTTCTGGAGCCATCTTCATCCAAGAGGAGTCTACTTCCATGTCCATCTGCATCACAGTCCAGGGAGTACTTCGGTTTTGGGTTTCAAAGTTCATATGATGGAGGCATCATCCACAATTCCCTTTGGCTAGGGTCTTCTTCACACTCCGGTATCGTTTGAGTTCGGGCCTCTCTCTATAAAGGCCCACTTATCCTTTTTTATGCTATGTACTTGAGTCATTTGATGTAATTTTCAGTTTATTTGAGTCATGTCCCTAGGTCTTGCATTTATTTTCCTAAGTATTGAGTGTCATTAGATTGTGTAATGTGCTATTGGGCCCAATTCTTCGGGCTTGGCCCATGAGCCCCCCCTACCCCTTCGGTTATTTGTTATTGAGTCTTTTGTTAGGGACTTATTGTAAAATGTGGGTTTCCTATATATAGGGCCCCATTTCCTTCATTTGGAGGTAATGAATGATTCAATACAAAAGATTTCCATTTGAGTGTTCAAACTTAGTTCTAGTGGAGTGAATCCTATAGTTGGGTGAGAAGCCCTAGGGGAGTGATTCCCCACCCCACCTCTCTCTTTATCCCTCTTTCTCTCTCCTTGGTTCGCCCCTTTCCTCTCTCCTCCTCCTCCCAACCACCTCCACCCCCCACCTACCTCCATTAAGGCCCCTCCACTTCCCCACACCCCATTTACTTCCCCCCTAGTTCCAAGGTAGAGCCCTCCCCATTCCAACATCATCTCCCCCATTCCAACCAAATCTTCCCCATTCCAACACAATCACCCCTCTTCCCCACACCATCTCTCACCTTCCAAGACCACTTTGAATTTGAATTCCCCTTCCCTCCAAGTCTTTGGCCGCCCCCCTCCCATCTCCATTAGGCTAGGTCGCCCCTCTCTCCACCCATTCTCCACCACCATTGCATACCCCACCCCTCTTCCTCCAGCTGAAAACCTGCGACCTCCCCTTCTTCCTCCACCTCCCCTCTACCATTTGCACCCCTCCACACCTCCCATACCTCCCCTCCACCATTCTTCATCCACCCCTTCACCATATACTATCCCCTTCTTCTTCTTTTAGGGTCACTTGGAGGCTATGTCAAAGATGCTGTTTGCAGTCCAGAGGTAGCAGCTGAACCAGCAACTTGCAGCGGCCACCACGACCTCCTCCGGATGAGTTTGAAGACCCAAGAGCCACCGTTGGAAGCGTCTACCAGTATCCTTTTCAACAGAAGTGGTTTCGTCTTCATCCGAGTTGTGTGATGCTCAGGAGCTCCATTCTCCCATGACTGCGCAGAGTTGACTCTGCAGAGATCCTGATCCGGAGAGAAAGCTTCACCACGACAAACCCCGGAGGAATCAGTCCAAGAGCTCTTCTTCAAAGTTCTTCATCGCCTAGTCTACTTCCATAATCAAGAAACAAAACTTTATTTGGCATTCGTGATCTATAGTTCTCATTTTTCTCCCTCAGCTACGCAGATCTGCTACCCACAGTCTTCACCGACCTATCACAATTGTTCTGCATCGCCTAGTCTTCTCTGACATCGTTTGGCTTCCCCGTCAGTTTTTCTGCGAAGAGGACGCGTCCACGATTCCAACGACTCTAACGGCGCTTGATTTCGAGGTTGGGAGCTATCGAGGCGTTCTCTGTAATCTGCTGTTAGAAGTCTGCCACTGTAGGTCCGAGAATCTGAAGCTCTGTTCAAACCTCCATCCTGGTCAGCAGTAGCTCCAGAAGAAATTAAAGAAATTCTGAGGCATTCCCTTCCCAGCTACGAAGATTTTTCCACCAGTCTTGTCATCAGTAAAATTCTTGAGCGAGTTCTACAGCAGAAACACCGACTACTTGTCCCTGTTCGGAGAGAGCAGATAGAACCGGTGACTTCATCGTTCAATACTTTTAATCCTAGTTTCCCCTCCCTGCTTGGCCGGCTGAAGGCCCCTCCCTGTGTGGAGGTAATTTTGGTTGTAATATCCCTTAACCCCCACCCCAAGATCCCCCTCCTGCGAGAGGTGTAGTGTTGTAACTTGCTTGGGCAGATCAAGCTACCCCGACGCGGCGTGTGGGGATCCACTCGCCTCCCCGCTCGCCCTCGTCTCCGACCGGGACCGGTTTCTTCAAACCGGTCGAGTAAGTGCTCAAACCATCACTCCATTTAGTGCTTGTCTTTCAATATTAGTTCTTAATTCCGCTGGTTATGCGAGTGAGAGCCCGATCCTCAAGCCCCGTTGTCTTGAGTGATCACCGTAGGAGAAGTGCAACCGGTGCCTTTGGCACTTTGTCGGCCCCCTTGAATTGGGCCTCCACACCCATTGGGAATCTCATCTTGGCCTTGCTGGCCCTCTACTAGCAAGGGCCCAACCCCTCAACCTCACCTTGGCATTGCCAAGTTACCCCGGGCTTGGGTGAGTGTTGATAGAGTGGTGGCCCAATTCGGCCCATTTGAATGCGATTGTGCTTGCTTGCATTAGGTCCGAGGTTGTGTCACATCAATTGGTATCAGAACAAGTCTTTGACTTGTCTCTATCAAGTCTAAGTCCTAGGACCATTGCATTGTGTGTCCAACATCTTTGGCCCCTTGTCTTGCATGTCCACCCGTAGTGGTGCTTGTTACCGATCCGATCCTTCATCTTTAAATCCACCCATGAATCCCCATCCTCAACTCAATCAAGATGCTCCTAGGGAGGAACCTCAAGGTCAAATGAGTAGGGTAGATGCTGCCCTTACCAACATTCTTGCCCAACTTGAGTCCCTTACCACTCGAATTGCTCGGCTTGAAGAGCATGAGTTCCACCCAAGGGACAATGAGCCTAGAGTCCACCCTCCACATGTTGAGCCTCCTAGGGAAGACCTTCATCCAAGGAATAATGAGCCAAGAGTTCATCCACCACATGGTGAGTTGCATAGAAATGAGTTCCACCCAAGGAACAATGACCCAAGAGTCCACCCTCCACATATTGAGCCTCATAGGGATGAGTTCCATCCTAGGAACCATGGACCAAGAGCCTATCATCCACATGCTGAAATTTATAGGGAGGTCTTGGATCATGACCTTTACCATGACCATGAGAGACCCCGACATCATCTAATTCATGAAAGGCGTCTACGGGATGATCCTGATGACCCTCTCTTAAGGATGATTAAAGTAGAGGCCCCAAACTTTGATGGTTCCCATGAACCAAGTGTCTACTTAGAGTGGAAAACCGCCATGGATCAATACTTTGAATGGTACCCTATGTCCGACCAAAGGAGGGTAAGGTTGGCCAAAATGCATCTCATCAAATTAGCCAAAACTTATTGGTTAAACCAAGAGGGTCTAAGAAGGATTAGGCGGGGAGAGCCTATTGATACTTGGGAGGGTATGAAGAACCAACTTAGGAACAAATACCTTCCCCAATCCTACCATCAAATGCTCTTAGATGAATGGTAAAGCCTCACCCAAGAAGGGAAGACCGTGGTTGAATACATTGAGAAGTTTGACTCCTATCTTTTGAAGTGTGGAGTTCATGAGGACCCGGCCGTTACCTTGTCTCGCTTTAGGAATGGACTTCAAAGTCACATCAAGAGAGAGCTTTTTATGAGAGATGTTGATAACCTTGAGATAGCTTATCAAATAGCTAGGGATGTAGAAAGATTCTCTAGGATCCCTCGATTTGCTACTCCCCGACCGGTCGAGCCCAAAAACATGGGAACACGGCCCATTCCGGCCACTCCCATGAAAGCCCATTATCCAAGTGGGAACACCCCATTAAGGCCTTACAACCCTCCTCCCACCATCACTCCAAACAAACCCACCCCTAGTCACCCCCTCCCACGGAGGGAAGACATTCCCAAAGGCCCAAATGTAGGAACTACTACGGGTAGCGGGCGTCAACAATGCTTTAGGTGTCAAGGGTTTGGCCACTTTGTGGGGAAATGTCCATCCAAGGGATTATCTAGCTTGCTTATTGAGGAAGAAGCTCCCCCACCCCAAAAGGAACTTGAGAGTGTTGTTGAGGACCATGAAGTCTCACTAGATTGGGAAGAAGAGTATGAAGCCCAATACCTAGAATCGGGTCTAGATCACACCATTCCATCTAGGAGTGATTAGATGCACTCTCACCAAACCCCAAGAAGAGGATTGGCGTCGAACTTCAATCTTTCACACTTTTGTCAAGATAGGGAGCCATATAAGGAAAGTGATCTTGGATAGTGGGAGTTGTGTCAATGCCGTATCCCCCGATACCGTTAAGCTCCTTGGGCTTACTATCAGTCCCCACCCAAATCCATATCGGGTCTCATGGATCAACAACAACTCCATCCCGGTCAACACCCAATGTCTTGTACCCCTCACATTCTCTTCATACCATGGCCAAATATGGCGTGATGTCATACCCATGGAAGTCGGTAGCATCCTTCTAGGAAGACCTTGGCTTTATGATGTAGATGCCACCATCTTGGGTAGGAGCAACATATGCACCTTTGAACATGAGGGAAAGACTATCTGTCTTAACCCCTCCCCATCCCGTCCCATGACCAAAAGGGACACTCTCCCTCAAGGACAACACCCCATCACCCCACAAGTCTCGGGGAACTCCACCCCTCCAACCCGATCCCTCACCCAAACTCCCAAACAAAGTGGGACCTCGGGGTTGGCCAAGGGTCTTCATCTCATCACTAGGAAAGAACTTGAAGAGGAGATAGTTCAAGGAGTACCACTATGTGCGGTGGTCATTTGCCTAGGAGAACCCACTTCCACCAATCCACATCCCATAGAAATCCAACAACTCTTAGAAGAATTCCATGATGTGTTCCCAATGGAGCTCCCGGATCAACTCCCCCCCATGCGGGACGTGCAACATGCCATTGATCTAGTCCCGGGGGCCACTCTCCCAAACCTTCCTCATTATCGTCTCAATCCCACGGAACATGCCGAACTTCGGAGGCAAATAGAGGAACTCATTAGGAAGGGCTTCATTCGCATTAGCAAAAGCCCATGTGCCGTCCCGGCCCTTCTAACTCCCAAGAAGGATGGGTCTTGGCGAATGTGTGTGGATAGTAGGGCCATTAACAAAATCACCGTCAAGTATAGGTTTCCCATCCCTAGGCTTGATGACATGCTTGATATGTTAGCCGGAGCCACAATTTTCTCCAAAATTGACCTTAAGAGTGGCTATCACCAAGTTAGGATAAGGCCCGGGGATGAGTGGAAAACGGCTTTCAAAACCAAAGATGGTCTCTTTGAATGGTTAGTCATGCCTTTTGGGCTTTCAAATGCCCCAAGTACTTTCATGCGTCTTATGACGGAGGTCCTTAGGCCATTCATTGGGATCTTTCTAGTGGTCTACTTTGATGACATACTCATCTATAGTCAATCCCAAGAGGCCCACCTTGACCACCTTAGGCAAGTTTGTATCATCCTTCGACAAGAGAGCCTATTTGCCAACTTAGGAAAGTGCCACTTCATGACCACCTCCCTCACCTTCCTAGGATTTGTGGTGTCCACCAAAGGCGTCTCCATGGATCCCGACAAGGTCCAAGCTATTATTGATTGGCCGGAACCCCACACCCTTCATGAGGTCCGAAGTTTTCATGGGTTGGCAACATTCTATAGGAGGTTTATTCGTGGATTTAGCACTATCACTGGCCCAATCACCGATTGTCTCAAGAAGGGGACTTTTGTATGGACCAAATCAGCCTCTAAAGCCTTCCAAGAACTTAAGGAGAAATTGACCCAAGCCCCGGTCCTATGCCTCCCTGATTTCTCTAAAGTCTTTGAAGTCACATGTGATGCATCCGGGATAGGGATAAGAGGGATTCTTAGTCAAGAGGGACACCCGGTAGCCTACTTTAGTGATAAGCTATGTGATGTTAGGACGAGATACTCCACTTATGACAAGGAGTTCTATGCCGTGGTGCAGTCCCTCCGACATTGGAGGCACTACTTGTTACCCAAAGAGTTTGTCATCTTTTCCGACCATGAGGCCCTCAAATACCTCAACTCCCAACAAAAGCTAAATGCCCGACATGTCCGATGGGTTGAGTTCATCCAATCCTACACTTTTGTCATCAAACACAAAGCCGGGAGTGAGAATCGAGCGGCGGATGCCCTTAGTAGGAAAGTTTCCTTGCTTTCCACTATTCAAGTGGAAGTAACCGGATTTGATAGGATCAAGGATGAGTACCCTAGCTGCCCCGACTTTGGGCACATCTTCACTACCTTGACCACCCATTCTAGCAAGGAACATGAGGGATTTATCTTAGAGGATGGGTTCCTCTTCAAAGGACCAAAGCTTTGCATCCCACGGACCTCACTCCGCGACTTCTTGATTTGGGAATTACATGCGGGAGGGCTAGCTGGTCATTTTGGAGTCCACAAAACCATTGCTCTAGTTGAGGGATAGTTTCATTGGCCAAGTCTCAAGAGAGATGTAGGCAAGATAGTGGGTCAATGCCGAACATGTGCTTCGGCCAAACAGGTGAAACAAAACACTGGCCTATATACCCCACTCCCCATCCCCGACCGTCCATGGCAAGACTTGAGTATGGACTTTGTGCTAGGATTACCCAAGACTCAAAAAAGGCATGACTCCATCTATGTGGTGGTTGATAGATTCTCCAAAATGGCCCATTTCATCCCATGCTCCAAAACCTCCGATGCCTCCCATGTGGCCCGATTGTTCTTTGATGAGGTTGTCCGTCTCCACGGGCTACCTAAGACCATAGTCTCCGATAGGGATGTCAAATTCACTAGCTACTTTTGAAAAACTCTTTGGCACATGATGGGTACCCTCCTCAAATTCTCCACTGCCTACCACCCCCAAACAGATGGCCAAACCGAAGTTGTCAATCGGAGTCTAGGGAACCTTCTTAGGTGTCTTGTTGAGGATCGCCCTGGAAATTGGGATCTCATCTTACCCCAGGCTGAATTTGCATATAACAACTCCATCAATAAGTCCATAGGGATGAGTCCATTTGAAGTCGTGCATGGATACAAACCAAGAAAACCTTCCGATCTCATTCCCCTTCCTCAGCATGCTAGAGTGTCCATTTCAGCCGAGTCTTTTGCACAACATATTAGAGAATTGCATGAAGAAATTTGCAAGCACATTAGCAAAAAGAATGAGGCTTATAAAAGGCTGGCCGACTCTCATCGGCGTCACCAAGAATTCCATGTGGGTGACTTTGTGATGGTAAGGACGGAGAGGCTCTCCCCGGGAGCCAATTCTAAACTGAGGCCACGTGGGGCTGGTCACTTTCAGGTCTTGAGGCGCATTGGTGCAAATGCCTACGAGTTAGATCTCCCTGAGGAGTATGGAATAAGTCCCACATTCAATGTCGCCGACCTAGTGCCATATAAGGGACCCACGGTGGTACCTAGTGAGGAGATTGAGCCTACTTCTTCCCTTGAGAGAGCACCCACCCGTGAGGAGAGACCACCAGCCAAGAGAGCCCAGCGTGAATAAATTGAACAAATATTGGATGAACAAGTCACTACCACTCGGAGCAAGGTATATGAGCGCTATCTCGTCAGGTGGAAGGATCGGCCTCCTTCAGAAGATTCTTGGGTGAGTCGGGAGGATCTCCAGCGGTTGGATCCGGACCTCCTCGAGCAGTACCACAGCCGGATGGACCCCTACTCGACGGAGTCGAGCTCTTCACAGCCCAGGGGATTTGATGGAGGCATCATCCACAATTCCCTTTGGCTAGGGTCCTCTTCACACTCCGGCATCGTTTGAGTTCGGGCCTCTCTCTATAAAGGCCCACTTATCCTTTTTTATGCTATTTACTTGAGTCATTTGATGTAATTTTCAGTTTATTTGAGTCATGTCCCTAGGTCTTGCATTTATTTTCCTAAGTATTGAGTGTCATTAGATTGTGTAATGTGCTATTGGGCCCAATTCTTCGGGCTTGGCCCATGAGCCTCCCTACCCCTTCGGTTATTTGTTATTTAGTCTTTTGTTAGGGACTTATTGTAAAATGTGGGTTTCCTATATATAGGGCCCCATTTCCTTCATTTGGAGGTAATGAATGATTCAATACAAAAGATTTCCATTTGAGTGTTCAAACTTAGTTCTAGTGGAGTGAATCCTATAGTTGGGTGAGAAGCCCTAGGGGAGTGATTCCCCACCCCACCTCTCTCTCTATCCCTCTTTCTCTCTCCTTGGTTCGCCCCTTTCCTCTCTCCTCCTCCTCCCAACCACCTCCAACCCCCACCTACCTCCATTAAGGCCCCTCCACTTCCCCACACCCCATTTACTTCCCCCCTAGTTCCAAGGTAGAGCCCTCCCCATTCCAACACCATCTCCCCCATTCCAACCAAATCTTCCCCATTCCAACACAATCACCCCTCTTCACCACACCATCTCCCATCTTCCAAGACCACTTTGAATTTGAATTCCCCTTCCCTCCAAGTCTTTGGCCGCCCCCTCCCATCTCCATTAGGCTAGGTCGCCCCTCTCTCCACCCATTCTCCACCACCATTGCATACCCCACCCCTCTTCCTCCAGCTGAAAACCTGCGACCTCCCCTTCTTCCTCCACCTCCCCTCTACCATTTGCACCCCTCCACACCTCCCATACCCCCCCTCCACCATTCTTCATCCACCCCTTCACCATATACTATCCCCTTCTTCTTCTTTTAGGGTCACTTGGAGGCTATGTCAAAGATGCTGTTCGCAGTCCAGAGGTAGCAGCTGAACCAGCAACTTGCAGCGGCCACCACGACCTCCTCCGGACGATTTTGAAGACCCAAGAGCCACCGTTGGAAGCATCTACCAGTCTCCATTTCAACAGAAGTGGTTTCGTCTTCATCCGAGTTGTGTGATGCCTGGGGCCTCCATTCTCCCACGACTGCGCAGAGTTGGCTCTGCAGAGATCCTGATCCGGAGAGAAAGCTTCACCCCGACAAACCCCGGAGGAATCAGTCCAAGAGCCCTTCTTAAAAGTTATTCATCACCCAGTCTACTTCCATAATCAAGAAACAGAACTTCATTTGGCGTTCGTGATCCAGAGTTCTTATTTTTATCCCTCAGCTACGCAGATCTGCTACCCACAGTCTTCACCGACCTATCACCATTGTTCTGCATCCCCTACTCTTCTCCGACATCGGTTAGCTTCCTCGTCAGTTTTGCTGCGAAGAGGACACGTCCAAAATTCCAACGACTCCAACGGGGCTTGATTCTGAGGTTGGGAGCTGCCGGGGCATTCTCTGCAATCTGCTATTAGAAGTCTGCCACTGCAGGTCCGAGAATCTGAAGCTCTGTTCAAACCTCCATCCCAGTCAGCAGTGGCTCCAGAAGAAATTAAAGAAATTCTGAGGCATTCCCTACCCAGCTACGAAGATTTCCCCACCAGTCTTGTCATCAGCGAAATTCTTGAGCGAGTTTTACAGCAGCAACACTGACTACCTGTCCCTGTTCGGAGAGAGCAGACAGAACCGGTGACTTCGTCGTTCAATACTTTTAATCCTAGTTTCCCCTCCCCGCTTGGCCGGCTGAAGGCCCCTCCCTGTGTGGAGGTAATTTTGGTTGTAATATCCCTTAACCCCCACCCCAAGATCCCCCTCCTGCGAGAGGTGTAGTGTTGTAACTTGCTTGGGCAGATCAAGCTACCCCGACGCGGCGTGTGGGGATCCACTCGCCTCCCCGCTCGCCCTCGTCTTCGACCGGGACCGGTTTCTTCAAACCGGTCGAGTAAGTGCTCAAACCATCACTCCATTTAGTGCTTGTCTTTCAATATTAGTTCTTAATTCCACTGGTTATGCGAGTGAGAGCCCGATCCTCAAGCCCCGTTGTCTTGAGTGATCACCGTGGGAGAAGTGCAACCGGTGCCTTTGGCACTTTGTCGGCCCCCTTGAATTGGGCCTCCACACCCATTGGGAATCCCATCTTGGCCTTGCTGGCCCTCTACCAGCAAGGGCCCAACCCCTCAACCTCACCTTGGCATTGCCAAGTTACCCCGGGCTTGGGTGAGTGTCGATAGAGCGGTGGCCCAATTCGGCGCATTTGAATGTGATTGTGCTTGCTTGCATTAGGTCCGAGGTTGTGTCACATCATCATAATTTGCATATTTGCATTCTCCCTTCTTCCTCTCATCATAGCATTATCCCTCCTCTTTCTCTCACGTTCTCCAATGTTTTCATCATCTAAACATCCTTCCCATCTTTTAAAACGCCCAGAGGGGTTAAAAAACCAAAACTTCCCCGGTATTCCCCTTTCCCTTTGCATGATCTTAAGTTCTTTAAGAATTGATACTATGCTTGTTTTAAGGGCTAATTTGGGATTGTTTTCTAGTGTTTCACGTTCTTTGGCAGGTTTACAGAGTTCATTAGACGAGGCCCAAGCTTTCTGGCCGGCTGGAAGGTTTGGAGTTCAAAGAATTCACAAGTTGCTTCTGCAGGTTCTCTGACGGTCTTGGTCAGGCGCGTCAGGCTTCTCTAACGGTTCATATTGAGACTGTCACACTACTGTGACGCACAGGGTCTGGACCGTTACATTCAAGGCAGATCTGCAGATTTTACTGGTTTCTCTCTCCCATGGGCGGGTGCATCATCCCCCTATTTCTAAGGTATTGACCAGGTCTTTGGCTTGTTTTATTACCTTAGTGGCGATCACGTTCTTTCCTTAGTATTGGACATTGATTTCTCTCTCATATCTCTTATTTCCTTTGCTTGTTCCACCCACGCGGTGTGTTTTTATTTACTCCTTGCTCCACGCTCCGGCGTGTGTTTTTCTTTACTTTCTTTAGATTAGTTTGGTTGAGATAGCATTGCCCATGCTAGTGCTTGTTCTGATTGCCTAGGTTCATGGTTCACATGTCCTTGGGTTGATTGAGATCATTGATTTTTGCTTATCATCTTTATCACCACAAACCACAAACAAGAGAAGGAAGTGAAACAAATCAACAAATAAATTTTTGGCGATCACGGTGGGACAACTTGTGCCAATCGTGTTTTGAACTCTGTCTTATACCTGCCATCATTTCCTTGTTTGGTTTTCCCCGGATTTCCCTTCTATTTCCCTGCTGTTTTTGGTTCCCTGGCTCCTCTGACGGTCTATAGTCTCTGCGTTACATTGCTTATGACGGTCTGGTCGTCGACCGTTACATACTTCTGACGCGGGTCTCCTAGACCGTTATATACTCCAGATAGGCACGCATCCCGAGCTGCATTTTCTTTCCGCAGTTTCTACTGTGATATTCTTGCTTGGGTGTTATCTGATCTCCTCCTCAGTTAGTTCATTTATTTACATCATTGTTTGCATACTTGTTTGCTAGATTCTAGGTTAGAATTTGCATGCACTCCGGTGCACATAGGTTCATGCATATTATCATACATTAGATTGCATTTTCCTACCTTGGTGTGCGGACCTCTCGTCTCCATATTCCTTGGGGCCGACTAGGAAATCACACCAGGGACCTCCATAAGTCCCCGCGAGCCGTGGATTCGCACACGGACGCCGGGCCGGTTGTACCTTTTCCACCCCGTGTCTAGGATCGCATAAGTGAAGGAGTGGTCACATTTAGAGTCAAACCAAGCCTTACACCCTCTCCTATCAGGAACCTATTGTTGAGAGCACATCCTAATCAATCTACTAAAGTTCCAAAGGAGAAATCATAAAAATCTTGTCACATCATCTTAAACAATTTGGTTGATTTTGAGTGTCTTCATCTCTGTCACTTACATCTTTGTTAGAAATCATCTAAGTTTGGTTGCTCATTGTGTGATTGTTTGTGTTGTGTTATTTGCATCTTGTTAAGGTTGTCCGTTGCATGTGGGGCTGCTTTCGTCCGTTGGAATCACCTCCTAGGGTCAATTCCTTCTCCAGATTCTACTCAAATCCGCTCTTCGAATCCACCATGGCTTCTTTCAATCCTCCCCGTTCCCAAGAGGATTCCCTTCCTCAAGGACTTCTTGAAAACCCTGCTAGGGTTACCTCATTCTCTTCTGGAGAGGGGACAGCCCCTCTTCCGTCCCTTACCCCCATGGAAGGCGATCAAGCCACCTCTTCTTTCTCTTCTCCTTCTGCGGGCTCCATTCTCCAAATGATGGCCCAATTGGATCCGGCCCAACTCCGAGCTGTCTATCAGGCCATGCAAGGATCCAATATCTCCCCTCCCAAGATTATGCAGGGTCAATCCAATCCCTTCATCGACCAACCTAGAGTTGGTGGGCCTTCCATCCAGCCCACTCCGATTGATCTTACTCCGGTCCAACCCCGGACCATCACCTTTGCTGGCATGGAGACGGGCCAATCTTCTACTTCGGTCCAGCAATCTTTTGACAAGGGGAAGTCTGCCATCCCTTCTTTCATTCAGTTGGATCATCATATGTCTAGCCCAATGGTTCCACACACCCTTATGGGCCCTTCAGATTTCTCGCGCCCTCAGCTAGGGGTTGTCCAAGCCCACTCTAATCTGGGTCAGTCTCCGGCCCAATATCCTTCTTATGGGCCCTGCCTTGGCCGTTTATCCTTCTGCTCCTTCTTGTGGGCTCCCACCTCCTGCTACAGTCCACCCTTCCGCTCCTCAATTTCAACCACCATCTCTCACTACCCCTGCTCCCTCCAGAGAGCAGGAATTACTTGATAAATGGGCCACCATTCAACAGCAACTCGATTTCCTCCAGAAGCGGGTTGGCCCACAATCCTTGGCAGATGTTCCAGTTCCTAGCTTTCAGAACATTCGGTTCCCTCCACAATCAGAGCTCCCCAATTATAGGAAATATGATGGGAACAGCAATCCCTTCATTCATGTGAGGGACTTCTTATACTAGTCGGCTCAATTTCAGTACGATGATCGCCTCATGGCGTATCTGTTTCACCGATCGTTAGATGGTGTTGCACTGGAATGGTTTTATTCTTTGCCGTTGGAAGACGTCGAGAGCTTCAAGACAGTGAAGGATAAGTTTATTCAGAGGTTCCAAGATAGAGTTGGCCCGGAATATTCATTCACAGATCTGGTGGCCGAAAAGATGAAACCAGATGAGGAATTTGCTACCTATGCCGACCGATGGAGGCAGATGGCCGCTAGAGTGCCCGGCCACATTCCGGAGGAAGAAAAGGTCAAATTGTTAATTTCAAATGCTACTCCGACCTTTCGCAATATTCTAGCCATGAACGACATAGCCAACATGCATCAACTTTACAGCCGAGCATGCTTTATTCAGACACAGTTCAAGGATTCCCCCATACACTCATTATTTGAAAATCAAAAGCCCAAGTATCACAAGAAACCTCAAGGGCCTGTCACCGAGGGGATCCAAACGAACGAGCCAGTTCAAGCCGTTGCTTTCCCTTTTCAAGCCGCACCCTTCTGCTTCCCTCAAAATCCCCGCACTCCACAGAATCCCGCTCCCCAAAACTTTCAAGTCACTCCACAAAACCCTCCGCCCACCTTCACCACTCCACAAAATACCTTCGTCGCACCACAACAACCACTACCACCTCCACAATACCACAATGTCCCTCCACCCAACGGCTACAACAACAACAATAACAAGCGCTCGGCTCCCAAGAGGGCACAATTTCCCCCTTTGCCAGAAACCCTCACAGATATCTTCTCGACTCTCATGTCAGTTAATGCTATACAACTTCCTCCGGAATGGCCCAACTGGAACCCGGCCATTGATCAAATGAAGTATTGCATGTTCCACAGGCAGCCGGGCCACACAATCGAAGGATGCTTTCAGTTCAGGGACCTGGTATATGACCTTCATGAAGGACAGAGAATTGATTGGGCCGAGATGCACAGGGCCATCACAGAAATCAAAGAGAAAAGAAGGCAGCCGCTGAGGCAGCAAGTGCAGCAGCAACAAGCACCACAGCCACAGCAGCAGCCGCCACAGCAACAGCTACAGCAGCCGGTTCAGGATTTGGGAATCCACCAGGACCCGATGCCGAATCATCCTCCCGCTCCACAGCTTCAGCCACTGGCACCAGCCCAGGTAAACATAGTCCAACCCCCGGCTCCTAATGTCGGGTGGTCTTTTGATGACGATGGCACTACGCCGCAGATAATGGCCCTCCACTATAATCACCGCAACTCCATCACTTCCTCCATCATCTTACCTACACACCCAATACCTTCCCCGCTTATTCTCCCATTCACACCCGCTCCACCGCCACCCACAATTCCATCACCCTCGCAAATAGTTACCCCCACTACCCTCTTTACTCCGTCACCCAGCCATCCACCCGTCACTACACCTCCGCTAGCTTTTCCTCCGCCCGTACCAACATCCATCATCACCTCCCCGTCTTCCACCAATCCCTCATCCATCATCCGTTCACCACTTATAACCTCCACCAACATCACATCCCACCAAATCCTTCCTCCTACACCACCTATTCCGCTCGTCCACCCCACCGGGCCAATTATATCGTCCCCTGATGCCGTACCGGCACAAAACCCCACCCTACGGAGCGGGCGGTTGTTCCATCGAAACTATCCTACTACTTCCAACCCCCAGTCTTCTCAGCCGACGGCCGAGCAGGAAGAGGCCGAACCTCTGCCGGGTACCCAATACGATCTACTACATCATCTGGACAGGGTGCCCGCCAAGATATCGGTCCTGGAGCTTATCAAAAGGTCCACCCTTCACCAAGATGCTCTCAGAAATTTCTTACAGAAGGTGATGGTTAGTGAAGACATGGCAGTCGACAGTTTACCCACGGCACTGGCAACAATTTCCAAAGGGCCAGCAATCACATTCTCAGAAACCGAGCTAGCACCTCCAGAAGCTCGGCAAATGCCGCTCTGCATTACAATCATTCTGAATAAAGTTAGTATTGAAGCAACACTGGTTGACACAGGGGCATCAATTAACGTGTGCCCACTCAATACCCTTCGAGTTTGCAACATATCTGAAGAACTACTGCGACCTACCCCCACCACCATAGCAGCATATGATAATTCAAGAAGAGCATGTCACGGGGTAGTCACTATTCAAGCAGAGCTTGGGCCTCTTACCATGCCCGTGGAATTTTATGTGCTGGACATTGACCCTATGTTCAAGGCTATCTTAGGTCGTCCATGGATTGACACACTCAGTGTTGTACCCTCCACTACGCACAATGCATCAAATTTCCTTTTCAAGGGAGGGTCGTCAAAGTTAAAAGTTTATCCACGGTCCAATCAGTGAAGGCTATTTCAGACAAAATTCTTCCCACACTATGGCCAAGCAGCTGGCCTGTTATCTCAGTGCTGAATCTAGACTTTCCCTAGGCTTATGCACCCCGCAAACCCGTCACTACAGCGGTTAATATCAAGGTGAAGCCCCAGATTCGAGACTCCAAGGGCTGGAACATTATATTAAAACTGGGTTATCAACCGGGGAAAGGCCTCGGTGCTCAATTGCAAGGAAGAACAAAGCCCATACCCAAGGGAAGAAAAATGGGCAGGAGAGGTCTCGGCTACAGAGAGACCTCATTGTCTATGCTGGGTGATTCTGGGCCACTCACCTGGGACTACCGTCAACACTTTGTTCGAGGGCCTCTCTAGCCCGGTACATTAGTTTCGCAACCAGCTCCACCAAGGAAGGATACAGTCTGTCCGATTACCAGTCCGCCCCCAGTGCTAAGAGGGCCAGTTGACAATGTGATTGACTATGGTCAAGCCCTCCAGGGGCTATTTCATGAAGAAGACTGCCAGAAGCGTCAAGAGGTTCGGCTCGTCCAATGGAGGCCGAAGAAACAGCCAGTTCAACATCCACGGGAGAAGGGGAGCTCGCCGATTGTCTTTTCTTGGTCTCCCTCTCGCTTTCAATCTCTTTTCCAGCAAGGGGAATTCTTACCCCGTCTTCCTCCTATCGGTAAATCCATCTTTCATTGATCCACCTGAAATTCTATTCGTTCCTTGTGCTTGCGGGCATTGCCCGCCCATTGATCTATCCACTCTATTCACTCCTCCTCCCCCCAACGCCCAACTCCACGAGATGTGGTTTTCTTCCTCCGATCCATTCTTTGATTGCATCTTCCCAGAGCTATTTCCCATGAAAATTTCGCCTCCTCCATCCTGTTGTGTAGTGTCTACTGATCTCCAAAAAAAAACGTCAAATTCGAAACGGAGATTTCAGTGAAAGATTATGCTACCCTGTCTCCACCCTCCTCCTAGGGGCACGAGTCCCCTGCTCCTTCCCTTTCACTAGATTTTCTTTCTCTTAGGTTAGGATTAGGGTCCGTTGAGTCTAGGGAAGTAGAGTCAGTTAGGTCTAGAGAGGTAGGGTCTTGTTCTAGCTCGTCCAACCCTTCCTCCTCTGAGCCGCCCCCGCTTGCGCGTCCCTCCAAATCCATTCCTAATAGGTTCCTGCAAGATCTAGCTCAGCGTTGTCATGCTCTTTTGAAATGTCCAGAATTTGTTGCTATGGCAATCATGATTAAAGATGAAGAGGAAATAGAAGGGGTATGGAGCGATGACGGATTAGGTGTCTATGAAATCCTGGATGAGAAAGATCCAATCGATGAGGACAGCAACATAGATGACACTGCCGATCAGTATGCGCAAGGATTAAAGAGATTCGACGAGCCATCGTCGGCAGTGGATGAACCTACGAAGGAAATAAATCTGGGAACTGAAGAAGACCCAAGGCCCATCATTATTGCCGCTAATCTCCCTCCGCAAGTAGAAGAAGATTTAATTAAGGTTCTGAGGGAGTATAGCGATTGTTTCGCCTGGTCTTATGAGGACATGCCAGGTCTTGACCCCTCCTTAGTGGAACATCGACTCATGCTTAAACCAGGGGCAACACCTGTGAAACAACAGTCAAGAAGATTTCACCCCCACATGGCCTTAAGGATTAAGGAAGAAGTCGACAAATTATACAAGGCCAGATTCATTAGAGTTGTTCTATATCCTCAGTGGGTGGCAAACATAGTCCCTGTTATCAAGAAGGATGGAAAGGTGCGTATCTGCATCGATTTCAGGGATCTCAATAAAGCTTGTCCCAAAGATGATTTCCCGCTGCCTCACATTGACGTCCTGGTGGACAACACTGTCGGGTACGAAGCTTTATCGTTCATGGATGGTTACTCAGGCTATAATCAGATCCACCTCGCTCCGGAAGATCAAGAGAAAACCTCCTTCACCATGCCCTGGGGCACGTATTGTTATGTGGTTATGCCATTCGGTTTGAAGAATGCAGGTGCCACCTATCAAAGGGCGATGATGGCCATCTTCCACGACATGATGCATATCTATATGGAGGCCTACGTGGATGACATTCTGGTAAGTCAAAAACTAAAGAAGAACACCCCTCTATCCTGGCTAAGATGCTGCAAAGAGCCAGGGAGTACAAGCTTAAAATGAATCCGAAGAAGTGCGTATTCGGAGTCTCTTCAGGGAAGCTGCTAGGTTTTATAGTGAGCAAACGGGGGATTCAGATTGATCCTAACAAAGCACAGGCCATCATGGACATGCCTCCACCAAAGAACATTACGGAACTTCGAGGACTGATTGGTCGATTGCAATTCATCATAAGATTCATATCCCAACATTCTCAAAGGTGCCGTCCGTTTTATGACTTGCTTAAGGCGGGGGTTAAGTTTGAATGGAATCAAGATTGTCAAAAGGCCTATGAGGACCTAAAGGAATATCTATCCAATCCCCCAGTTTTGCAACCTCCTGTCCCTAGGAAACCCCTAATCCTATACATCTCGGTCATTGAGGACTCCCTAGGGGCGGTCTTAGCATAAGTAGACGATGAAGGGAAAGAGCGGGATGCTTATTACCTCTCTCGGTTGTTCAACCCAGCTGAGTCCAAATACACTGCTATGGAGAAGACTTGTGCCGCCTTAGTGTGGGTAGCTCAGAAGCTTAAACATTACTTCCTTGCCCACCCAGTTAGGTTGATCTCTAGAATGGACCCGATCCGCTATCTCTTAGAAAAGCCTGTCCTTTCTAGTAGGTTAGCTCGCTGGCAGAGCTTCATCTCCCAATTCGATATTACTTTTGTCGTTCAGAAGGCGATCAAAGGGTACGCCATCGCTGAGCATCTTGCCCACCTTCCCATCCCTCACACTGACTCTATTCAGGACGATTTCCCTGATGAGCATCTCTCTGCTATCTCTCATCATCCCTTTTGGTCTCTGCACTTCGATGGTGCACTCAATTCTCAAGGCCGAGGGATCGGCGCTATTCTGCTCACTCCAGAGGGAGTGACTATTCCCTTTGCTTATCAACTTCGATTTCCTGCTACCAAAAACATCGTCGAGTATGAGGCTCTCCTGGCTGGATTGAAGCACGCCTATCTCCTAGGCGCGCGGTACTTGAATATCATAGGAGACTCTCAGCTCGTCCTGTGGCAAGTTCTATCTACTTACCGCACTCGTGACCCCAAGCTCAAGCCTTATCAAGATTTGGTCACGCTTCTGGCTATACAATTCCATAAGCTGATCTATATCCATACTCCTAGGTCTCAGAACATCCTAGCTGATGCCTAAGCTTCACTCGCTTCCTCTTTATCTTTCCCTCTCAGTCGGAGCACTTGAGACTATCGTCGTTTAGAGACTGGACGCACCCTCTCTTCAGGATCCTTGGTACATCAACCTTAGGAAAGCTGTAGAGGTGAGGGCTGAGAAGGAAGATCTCAAGGAAGTATCTCTGATGGAGCTAGAAGAAATCTTAGAAGAAGAAGAATTGCCCTGCTATCATGAAATTGAGTTGTTTTGCAAAGACGGATCATTCCCAGAAGGGGCAAACGTCGAGCAGCGCAAATCAATAAGGAGAGCCGCCTTAAGGTATGCCATTGTTGCAGGAGAACTATATAGGCGCGCTACCAAGGGAATGCTCATGAGATGCTTAGATGATGATGAGGCCTGGAAGGTGGCTGAAGCAGCCCATTCTAGTGAGTGTGGAGGTCATGTCAATGGCCAGGCTCTAGCGAAGAAGATCCTTAGGCAGGGCTACTATTGGCCCACTCTGGAGGAAGATTGCTCCCTCTACGTCCGGAGGTGTCTTAAGTGCCAACTCCATGCCGACAAAATCCATGCTCTAGCTTCATCTCTCCATCCTCTTTCTGCTCCTTGGCCATTCTCTATGTGGGCTTTCAACGTTGTCGGCCCGCTCGGTGATCCTAATTCTCAGATCAAGCAGAAATCCTTTATCCTTACCGCCACTGAGTACTTTACAAAATGGGCCGAAGCGGAGGCATACGCGGAGATCAAAGCTTCAACGGTGTGTCGCTTTATCATGAAGAATATCATCTCGTGGTTCGGAGTACCAAGCAGCATCATCACCGACAACGGACCCCAGTTTGTATCTCAAGAGCTCAAGGACCTATGTAAGAAGTTCAATATTGCATTGCATCATTCATCTCCATATTATCCTCAGGGCAACGGTCAAGCCGAGGCCACTAACAAAACCCTTCTTAAAATCATCAAGAAAACATGCGAATCTCATAAGTTTTCCGATTGGCCAGAAAAATTAGTGGAAGCTCTATGGGCTTACCGCACCTCCGTCCGTACTCCCACGGGACAAACTCCCTATGCTCTTACCTATGGGATGGAGGCGGTGCTCCCATATGAGATCTTGATCCCTTCCCTTAGAGTGTAGCTCGATGAGGAACTTAATCTCGACGAACGTCGAGAGGCGTTACTGGTTCAGTTGGAACTCTTAGATGAGAAGAGGATGAATGCGGCCGATCACGTATCCGTTTATCAAAAGAGAGTTTCACGTTATTTTCAAAAGAAGGTAATTGAACATAAATTTCTAAAAGATGATATGGTATTGAAACGTAAATTCATTCGGTCTGCAGGTCCTAGGTCTAAATTACAACCTAACTGGGAAGGGCCGTTTGTTGTAAAAGAGGCTTATCCAGGGAATGCTTATCGATTAGTAAACGCAGAAGGTGAGGAGCTCTCTCATGCTTGGAATGGGTTGTATCTTAAGCGTTTCTTTCCTTAGAGTCTAATCAGTGCCACCCCAGCAGCGAGGGATTCCCTTCCTTTCGCTAGAAGGGTCCCGAGTGAGGCAATCACACACTACACGACATCCCTAGTCAGATTTCCCACTTTGTAAACACCGTTTCTCCTCGGCCATGCTTTGGGGGAAAATCGAGGTCCATGTCCGTTTCTTTCTTCGGCTGAACCCAGGGGCAAGAGGTGAATAAGGAGGCGATGACCAATCTAGACACCCTAACGAGAGGAGGTCTCAAATAGGGGCAGTCCGTTATGACCTAACGCCACGAGCAAAAGAAAAAAGAAAAAGAAAGCAAAGGAGCAATCTTTGTGATAAAAGCAAAAGCATTATCTCAAAAGTCTACCCCACCAAAATTCCAAAGCTCCAGAAAAAAGAGAAAGAAAGCTAGGCATGGCAAGAGTGGCAGTACAGTTCCCCGCGGGACAAATGAGCCCAGTCGCACGCATACCTAGGGTGGACTAAGGTTCGATGACGGGCACAAAGCCCCGACACAACAGACCAAATCTCTAATGGGTTGTCTGGAAAGGAACCCAAGTCCTAAAAGCTTCTAGATCTGGCCTAAGCTTACCCCCATGTTCTATTTTCCTTTTTAGGATCAAGACTAGTACCCTGGGTATGGCCCTGGTGGAAGCACCGTCATGCGAGTTGGGCCTCGGTCAGGGATTGTCACTTTGTTGCACGCCAACCTCAGGAACTCTCGTTACAATAAGAAGGACCCACGCTGTCAGGGGAAGGCACTGGTTTCCAAAATCCAAAAAAACATCATATATTTCAAAATCCAAAAAACATCAAATATTCCAAAATCCAAAAAACATCATACATTTCAAAATCCAAAAACATCATATATTTCAAAATCCAAAAACATCAAATATTTCAAAATCCAAAAACATCATATATTTCAAAATCTAAAAATGTCAAATATTTTCAAAACCCAAAAACATCATATATTTCAAAATCCAAAATTCATATATTTTCAAAATCCAACAAAAACCATATGTGTCAAAACCCAAAAACGTCAAATATTTCCAAAATCTCACAAAAATTCAGATATTTTCCAAAACTCAAAAACAGCATCATATGCATTGCATGCATCGCATCATTTCTATTATATATTCCGCCTATTTAATAAGGCTCCACCCCTTGACCAAATATCAAGAAATGGTCATTCTCTAACTTGCTCCAAGGCAAGGGGTTGAGTCTAAGAATATTTCTAACTTTTCTCTTGTCTAAAGTGTGTGCAGAACGCAGGTTTAAGTTTGAAGACTGAAATCTCACAACTGTGCAGGTTCAAGACTGTGACGCGCCAGGTGTAGGCCGTCACACTCATGTAACGGTCCTTCCTGGACTGTTACATTCCCTCAGGCTTTCGCTTTGATTCTCTCAGCAGCTCTCTCCCTAACGGTCTGGGCCACGACCGTCACGGTTTCTAACGGTCTGTCGTTGGACCGTTACATCCTCCAGAGAACTTAATTCTCAGGTCTGTCACCCTGACGGCCTATCTCCCTACCGTTACATCATTCTAACGGCCCTTCTTAGGACCGTTACGCTCTGCAGAGGCTGTGTTTTCTAGATCACTTTAACCAGTCAAACCACAACTCGTGCGCATAACAACTAAGGCATTCTCATCTCATTCAAATAAGCTTAATGGAACATAAGATTCATAAATTTTCAACTCTGATTGTCAATTACACCAACATCTTTTCATGAACAAAATCAAGCTACATTCAATTTCTTATCCGCAAGAGGGCGGATCTTCCTCAAGTCCTTCACGTAGCCACGGCGTGCTTCATCGTTTTCTTCCACTTCTACTTGCCACGGACGCACCTTGCTGATCTCTCACATGGTCAGCGCATTCCGAACTGCTCTCTCATCTTCCTCGGTCCCCATCTTCCTAGGTAGAAGGGGAGGGTAGTGTGATAGTGCAGGAGCTTCAATCCGAGGTAATTTGATCTGAAGATGGCACCGGTGCGGGTTGTAGATCACCATGGTAGTATTTCCCACTAGCTGGAGGTCCAGGCCTTGACTCCGCGGTATTCTAAGCAAGGTGCTCCAAAGGATTCTTGGTCGCATAATGAATTTCTCCGTTGGCATGGTGTTAAAGAAGAGGCGCCATTCATCCCGTGTTTACTTGTCCGCCATCTTGCATTCAACCTGTGAAGAGAATCCAGATGCCCCTCCAATGAAGAAAAGAGGGTGGCTCCCGAAGATCCGGCTGGCAGAAGTTGCATCCTCCTTGGGTTGGAATTTGATTCTCACTCCCATCCAACACTCGAGAAGTACCATGGAACCAAACAGAGGTCCTCCTAAGCAAGCAGAGCTTAGTCCTTCATAGAGATATGAGAGGATCACTTGAGAGATGGACATTCCCCGCCACAACTCGCTGATAATGCTGAGATTTTGGATATCTAAGAGGTGGTCGCTTGTAGTGAAAAGGAAGACTCCGTATAAGCAAACCGCCACCGCCTTGGCTATTGCTTCGTGCCTCTCCCACTTATTTTTACAATGAGACACTATCCATTGTGTCATGGGTATCAAATGTATGTGGTGTGGGCTGATCATGGTCCTCACGTCCTTTGGATTATGGATGAAATCACTCAAGATCAAGGACGGGTCAATAGGCTCCACTGTGTAGCAAACTAGGTCTTCATCCCCCACCTTAGTCTTAGGAAGGGCTTGGTAAGTTTCTACCTCCTCTAATAGGACTGTCGCTTCAAAGAAAGGGAAGATGAAGGTATGTGTTTGTGGATGCCACAATTCTATAAGGGCTGAAAGGCTAGGCCAATCTAATGTCAATTTCTAGAAATTCTTGCCTAAGACCAAAAGAGGTTGAAGGTGCCATGCTTTAAGGATTGATACAACCTCTAAAGGGAGTTCTTTGACCATGGGAGCCACCCACTTCAGGCTGGAATAGCATCTTGGACCAGGAAGAGGCTTGAAGAGAAGAAGAAAAGAAGATCATGAGAAGGAATTGAAGTGCAGAAATTTCTGAACTTAGTTAAGGAAGAGAGCTTACCACTCTTTGAGCATTAGAACTCAGATGTTTAGGAAACAAGGTCAGCCTTTGAAGTTCTCCGTGCTCTTTTCTCACAGCCTTAGGCCCGGTGTAGCCTTTCTCCTCCATGGCCATCATCTCAAAGCTTCTCTTCATCTTGTTTCCTGCCCTTAGGAGAAGTTCTTCAGCCTTCTAGTAGAGAATTCAGCAAAGATACGATTTTGGATAAAGTTTCCAAGTTTTAAAGGCTTGCTTTTGGCTTTAAAGTGATAAGATTTGGATTAGAAGGCTTTATCTTAAGTCTGGGAGAAGTCTAGAGTGGATTGAGGGTTTCCTATCTCGGATTTTGCCTCTCACGGCACAATCCGTCTCGGAGTACACTTCATTCTCTGACGTGTTAGGGTGCTAGGCCTGGATACAGAGGGGGGTGAATGTATCCCTCTAAAAATTATGGCCTAAATTAAAGACTCTAAAGCTCGGATATGCGGAATAGGGACAATGAGCTTTCCGAGATAAGATAATAATCAACCAATTGATCAAACAGTTGGACTGCAACAATGCAGCCACCTGATCAAACTAGAAATGCAGACAGAACAGTGCAACCCAAACACACCCAGCAAAGTGCAATGCTCAAGGTTACTGCTGATAGGAACAATATAAACAATCCAAGATAACACAGCTAACCAGCATACATAACCTGTGAATGGGAGGTAGGAGGCAAGGAGCGAACGCACAAAACAAACCACTGCACAATAGATTTTTAGGTGGTTCGGTCCAGCAGACCAACATCCACCCCACACTCAACCCGAGTGTGGCTTCCACTAGCTCACGCTAGAAACAGCAGACTCAGTCTGCAACAGGTTTTGCCACACAGCTTGACCAGGGGAACAACCTCCCCTCTTCCTCCCAACCGGAGGGACACCCCAAGTGACTCCCAGCCACTTGGAAACTAGAGACCGAAGTCTCTCTTCCTCCAGACCAGGAGGGAACACCTAGTCTTGCAACCACAAGACCAGAACCAGAGGATCAATCCTCCCTTCCTCCAAATCGGAGGGAACCAACCGGTGACTTCCAGTGACCAGCAAACCAGAGGTCGACGACCTCTCTTCCTCCAGACCTGGAGGGACCCCTGGACTTGCAATCCACAAGCCCAGAACCGGAGATCAGATCTCCCTTCCTCCAAACCGGAGGGAACCCACAAGTAGCACCCAGCTACTTGTGACCGGAGATATCAATCTCCCTTCTCCTGAACAAACAGGAGGAACCCCGACCTCTCTACAGAGTATCGGAAAATATAGTAAACCAGAAAACAAAGGAAAACAATAAACGAAAATAACTTCAGCAACCAGAAAGCTGAAAGATGAAATGCACAATGTGGCTCTCAACGGAGCTGACTGGCCTGAATTTGATCCACGGTCCAGTAGACAGATCTTCAGGTAAGCTTTTCTTCCTCTTCTCTTCTCTTCTTCTTCTTCTCTTTCACTCTCTCGATCTCTGCTCCTCTATTCTCTTCGGCTCACACTTCTATCTCTCTCTTTCTCTTCTTCTCCTTCTACTCTTCTTCTCTTTTTCTCCTTTTTCTTTTTCTGGATCGAAGGGATTTCTGCTCTTCAGGCTTCTTTTTCGATCACCTTCATCTGAGGACGAAGGGCTCTACTTATAGCAGCAATAGCAGGTGGATAGGGCACAAAACGCGTGTGCCTCCCACGCTCGATCCAGAATCTTCCTGCCACGTGTCCTTATCAGATTGGTTCCTCTTGTCTCGGATCACGTGCAGCCCAGGAGTGTGGAATGTTCTTCCTCGGACCTGTAATGAGATTAAAACTATTAATACGCTGTATGGCCATTAACAATAGAGCTGCATGAGGTATATAGAAACAACAAGAGGTGCACTGCACTGAGGACGACACGAGATACAGTGGTGACAAAACAAGTACTACACAGAGAATGACACGAGGTCATAAACACAAGAATAACACGAAGACACGAATACAAAGAACACACGAAAACACGAATACGAAAGAGACACAAAGACACGAATACGAAAGAGACACGAAGACACGAATACAAAGACAACACGAAGACACAAACAGAAATCGACACGAGGTGAGGTCACAAGGCGACAAAGATACGAGGTGTAGGAAACACGACACGAAGACATGAGATAGACACGTCTTCAACAACACGTGATGAAACAGTGGAAGCAGAAGAACAACTCGAGGAACTACAGTAATTGACACGAAGACACAAGAGCAAACATAGAGGACTGACTCGAGATGAGCAACAAGATACTGAGGAAACGACACGAGGTGGCACAGAAAGCAACACGAGGTGCTGCAATGTTCTGCACGTAATGGAACAAAAATGACACGAGGACACAGAAACAACAGTAACCGACACGAAGTGTGGTTACTAAACAGGAACGACACGAGGTCTACAGGGAAACGACTCGAAGTTCATCAGAACTATTCGAGCTGTTTCAGAAACACGACACGAAGTTAAGTGAGAACAGCACGAGGTGAAACGACACGGGGTTCACTGGGAAATGAGACACAAGAGGGAAAATGACACGAAGTCAGATCAACACGAAGACGTAAACACAACACGAAGACATAGACACTAAAACAACACGAAGACGATGGATGCTACAGTGCAATGTCTAGACATGAAGTCTAATACTAACGGCTGTACAGACTTGAAGAATAGGCCAGTGTATAGACTTGAAGATTGAAGGCGATGTACAGACTTTGATGAACAGTCCAATGTATGGACTTTGAAATCGAAGACCAATGTGCAGACTTGACAGTGAAGACTAGTGTGCAGACTTCAAGTTTAACTGTGGATGTATAGACTTCACGCGTTGAGGCAACATGCTATGCAATGTACACACTTCACTGAACAGGATGTGCAGACTTTGTGAGCGCCAAGTGATGTACAGACTTGGATGACCAACGCCAATGTATAGACTTCCAACGTGAGTGATGCGCTGTACAGACTTTGTCTTAGACGCTAAATGAGACTGACAGTGTATACACTTAGCCAATGCAATGCACTGTATGGACTTTTAAGAGACGCTCAATGTACAGACTTACTGCCAATCAATGTAAAGACTCTGTAAATGCATATGAATGCTTTATGCAGCAGATAACAGTCTGAACTTCAAATGCAATGACTTATACAACAAAAATAACTCACAGTGATTAACAACAAACACCAATCATCAAAACCAAATCAATCATCAAAACCACAGCAATGAATGCTTTATGCATCATTTTAACATGTAGCATGACTGAACATCAAATATGTTAATCTAAACTGAGCAGCAAGATGACTGAACATTTGATTAACTCACATCAACAACCAATCATCAAAACCATCATCAAAACCACAGGGGCACAACAATCTCCCCCTTTTTGATGATGGCAACACTTTCAATATATTGAGTCATTCTGATGATGTGAGGCAATCTGAAGACTCAAATTATTCTCCCCCTTTGACTTCATCAAAAAGAAAATAATTTGAGAAATTAAAGCAGGTGTAAAAGTTCAGTCAATTTCTCCCCCTTGCAAGAACATGATTCTGCCTTTTTGGCAAACAATCTCCCCCTTTGGTATAATCAAGATAAACCATGGTAGATACAGATGCAGCAAGAAATGTAATACTTTCCCTTGAGTATATGAATGCAAGGTCACAAATGATATGAACATGATTCAGTGTGACAAGGAATGCTCCCCCTGAATAGATGCCAATTGATATGAAATTGATGCAAGACATGGAATCTCCCCCTCAAGAAGTGGAATCTTATGAGATGAATGAGAAGGAGACCACAGGGGCAAACAAGGAGAAGTTCAGTTCAGTGAACCAATAACATGAGCAAAAGAAATTCAGCCAGACAGTTTTTTCAAGGATGCTCCAAACACAAGAAATTTAGTCAGATTTTCAAAGAGATATCAATCTTATAAATCTAAAGCATAAGTTTTCAAAGTCTTCTATCATAAGGGCTTATGAATGACATTTATTTGAACAACATGGTTTAAACATGATGTATGCAGAGTTTATCAATAAAATTCTGTATTGATATCTAAAGCCACGATTTAATAAAAATGAACCAAGCCCTCATATTTATCTTGATTATCCTCCCTTTGTCTTACACAATCAAATCTATTGACTTCTTTCAGAATTACATGCACTAGTATTGAAATCAAGCAATTATGAAGTCATATTATTTTGTCTAGGGTTGTAGCAATTTGATTTTAGCATCAATATTCAGATATTTCAATCTTTTGAATAATTTTCTTGCTACAATTTTACGAGCACTCTAGTTCAGTTCACACCTTGTAGCTAGAGGATATACCTTGATTAGAGGCCAATATCCCTAAGCACTTAGTGTGACTAACTGTCATGCTATATATGAACAGAGATAGCATTTACACATCATGATGCACTCCAAATCATTTCTTGATGAGTGAGTTGTATTTCTCAGTGTGCATGCCATTGCTCTGCCTGAATTTTTAATAAAATTTATTCTGCAGAGTTGACTAAGACACCTCATGACATAGTCCTTTGGACATGGTTTCTCAGTGATCAAAGTCATTGCTCTGACAACAATTACCCTTTAGACAAAACAGACAAATTCCTTTGCTTCAAGTCAATAATAATTTCATGTACTTAACCAATTGAAGCCATGAATTCAATAATGCAGATTTTAGAAGTTTTCAAGATACAGCATGAAACAGATGGTTAAGGTTTATTAAACATGCTTCAGATATTTTTTAAGAGATTTTAAAGTCAAACTCATTGAATACATTAAACTTAAACCACATGAGTTATTTTAGTCATTCATAAAAATGTATAATAGAAGATTTCTAGTTTAAAATTTCCAGATTTATGATCGAGATAGCCCATTGAAATCTTCATGAAAGACTGATAGAATTCTGAAGCCAAGCGATACCAATTGTTACCAATTGATAGGAGAGATTTTGAAGCTTAGTATTTTCAAATTATGATCAAGGCTTGTTAACAAAATCAGTAAGAGAGGATATGCAATGAGTTCTGACCCATGTATGCATTTGACAACCTTTATGCAATTGCAATGACTCCCCCTCACAATATGCATTCAAACTCTCTTTTTGGCATTTCCAATATAGGGAGATGGAATGCACTATATGTATGCAGGGACATGCAAAGACTCAATCATTGAATGCTATGCAAGAATATGCAACTTACTCCCCCTGAAAACATGTAATGCTTGCACTGAAAACTGAACATATGATACCAAATGATATCGTGACTTGTGCACAATCAGACTGTCCTATCAGCAAAGTGACCTATGGTACTAGGCGAAGCACTTGGTCTAAAAGACCACCTCACATATAGTAAGAACCTCCAGACAGACTTCCCTACCTTTTGGTACCTTACCATTTATATACTATTGAGGTCATGCATGATAATTCAACATGCAGTCCTATATGCAATTCAGAATGCTCAGTGAGCTATTGCAACACACAAGTTTCAAGTCACACTCATAGGCAGTTCAATTTTTTTCAGAAAATTTGAAATACAATTTGTTTTCAGAGTCTATGCATAACACAATTATCAAGCAATTGCAATTAGCCTATGTATGCATCAGATACAGACAACCCTTCTTAATATGATATTTGCACAGAACTCTCAGCAAATGTATGATCAGAAAATAATGCACATGGCAAATGATGAATGCAAATGCAAATGTAAAAACAGATTTAACTTGCTATATATTAAAGCTAAAAACAAGAAGAATAGGAAGTTTACCTGAAGGGTTCAGTATGGGGTTTTCTTCTTGAGTGCCTTGGATCATTACCCCTTTTTATTTCAGTTCCAAGGCACACCTGCATAGCAATGTTATTTTGCACAAACAGGTACCCAAGAAGTCTTGGGTCTTGACATGACATTATTACTTCTAGCAGGTTTTCTCAACAGATTTTTAACTTGATAGCAAGGAGCAGCAGTTTTCAGATCTAATTTATGCACATTCTTGTTAGCATGACTTCTATGTGCATACACATGAGATTTTCTGTTAACAGAATAAAAATTCTGTTTACCAAAACCGGTTTGGTTTTGATATCCTGCCAGCCAACAGGTTTCAGCCCTGTGACCTGGCTTCCCACAATGATGACATGTAAATTTCGCAACATGGAGTTTAGCAGGGTTATTTTGAACATGCCAACAATTTCCAGCTCTATGGCCTGGCTTTCCACAGTTATAACATGAAGGTTTTGCAAATTGTCTTACAGGGAATTTAGCATGTTTGAGATTCACACTTCTACCCTGAATATGCCAACAGTCCTTGACTGTATGGCCATGCTTTCTCCAGTGAGAGCAATAAAAGGCATTCTTTTTAAAATTGAGTTCATTATTGCCATATCCCCCTTGGGCATGCCAACAGTCCTTGACTGTGTGGCCATACTTCCCACAGTGATAGCATGCATAAGACTTTCTATTAATGGCAGGGAATTTAACAATTTTAGAATTGAATTTTCTACCCTGAGCATGCCAACAATCAATGGCCCTGTGGCCATGCTTTCCACATTCAAAGCATGAAATAGAATTTCTTTTAAAAGAACCTGACCAGCATTCAGAGGCCTTGTGACCAATTTTGTTGCAATTAAAACATATAATGTGCTGGTTCTGGTTAAAGACATGCTGATTTGCAAGGTGTTTTGTATGATATGAACATGATTTTTCCTTACTACTTGCAAACCAACAATGAGCAGTAGTGTGTCCTACTTTATCATAATTAGAACATGTGACATTCTTTTTCTGACCAGACACAGATTTTCTAGCATGCTTGTTGTCATCTTTTTCCATCACAAAACAGTTACTCATAAGATGTCCATACTTACCACAATAATGACATTAGCCATTTGATTTCTTTAAAACATGGCATTTATCTGATGAGTTTTTAGCATGCAGATTGTTCCTTTGAATTTTTGATGTTTTATGATTTTTATTTTGTTTTTCTATTTTCTTAGCCTTGTACTGAGGTGGAGATGATATAGAAGGCTTTTCCTGTTCAGAAGATTTGACAAAGATAGTTTTCAGGTTGGCTCCATCAACCTTCCTCATGACTGGACTGTAACCCAGTCCTTCCTTGTTAAAGTTAATCTTTGTTCCCAGTATTTTCTGAACAATGGGCTGTTTGTCTTTTGATGTAGTGGCTACATTTGAAGTATTTACAAAGGATGTCATTACTTTGTTCTGCAAAGCCTTCTTATTTAGATTATTGTAGCCCAAACCTTCCTTTTTGACATTGACTTTTACACCTAGCAGCTTGTCTAGGTTTTTCTGCCCATCAACAAATTTAGACAAGGAAACTTTCAAATCCTGAATTTCATTTTCAAGAGATGCAATGTGTATTTCATAACTAGCGATCTCTTGTTCACTACAATTGACAGCTTCATTCAAAACCTTGTTAGCTGTTTTGTATTCTTCAATTTCCTTTCTCAGCTCATCTACCTCTTCAGTCTCGTTTGTATAGATAGCTTTTCCTTTTTCCAATGTGAGAAGTCTTTCAGACATGGCACTGTTTAAAAGTTTTAATTTTTTAACTTCTTCTTTAAGCTTATCATTTTGAATTAACTCATTTATTAGAAGCTGATCTTCTGAGTTAACCATGCTTTCTCTCCTAGCTTCAAACTCCCTCAATTCCTTTTGTTGTTTTTCAAAATCTTTCTGTAAATCTATGTTTACAGATTTTATGGCATTAAAATTTTCAATCAGCAAATCATTCTCTCGTTTAAGTTTCTCTAATTGTTCTTCATTTTCTTTAGAGAACTTTCTGAGAGAGTCATCTTCAGATTTTAGATTGTTCAGTTCAGAGTAAACACATTCAAGTTCCTTCTTCAGTTCTGCATTCTGGTTTGTATACATATGATTATCAGACAGACATGCATCATGAGATTGCTTCGTACTTGAACAATTTTTACATGGAGAGCTAGAACTATCTACCCGAGTACTCTTCTTCAACTTTTTATACTATTTTCTTAACAGTTCATGAGATTCAAATAATTCAGCATATGCATTCTCCCAATCTTCTAGAGAGAAATTCTCGAAGAGATTTACCTCATCATCATCATCTTCTTCAGTTTGATTGCTGCCTTGATCGCTGGCACTTTGATTTCTTCTGTTGGCCATCATGCAGCTGTCCACATCTATCTCCTGAGTTCGCTTCAGTGTATCCAGAATATCTTTAGCAGAACTGTAGTCAAAGAAACATGAATGAAAAGCTCTATCAGTAGCTGCCTTCATTAGATTTATTGCTATCTGATTTTCTTCATGCATGGATTTGTGACTGTCAGTCCATTTGGACTTTTTCCTTGGTAGTTCATGAGGACCATGTGAAATTACTTTCCACAGGTCTGGATTCACAGATTTAACATAATTCTTCAAACCAGCGAACCATGCATCAAAATACGTACCACTGAAGATCGGTGGATGGGCCATGAGAACACACAGATTAACGCAACAAGAATATTGATGCACTAAAAACAAATTAGCACCTAAGATTGCAAGATCGATCTGCAGGTCGCTGGACCTTGTAAGCAGAAACCTGGCTCTGATACCAACTGTTAGGGTGCTAGGCCCGGATACAGAGGGGGGTGAATGTATCCCTCTAAAAATTATGGCCTAAATTAAAGACTCTAAAGCTCGGATATGCGGAATAGGGACAATGAGCTTTTCGAGATAAGATAATAATCAACCAATTGATCAAACAGTTGGACTGCAACAATGCAGCCACCTGATCAAACTAGAAATGCAGACAGAACAGTGCAACCCAAACACACCCAGCAAAGTGCAATGCTCAAGGTTACTGCTGATAGGAACAATATAAACAATCCAAGATAACACAGCTAACCAGCATGCATAACCTGTGAATGGGAGGTAGGAGGCAAGGAGCGAACGCACAAAACAAACCACTGCACAATAGATTTTTAGGTGGTTCGGTCCAGCAGACCTACATCCACCCCACACTCAACCCGAGTGTGGCTTCCACTAGCTCACGCTAGAAACAACAGACTCAGTCTGCAACAGGTGCTGCCACACAGCTTGACCAGGGGAACAACCTCCCCTCTTCCTCCCAACCGGAGGGACACCCCAAGTGACTCCCAACCACTTGAAAACTAGAGACCGAAGTCTCTCTTCCTCCAGACCAGGAGGGAACACCTAGTCTTGCAACCACAAGACCAGAACCGGAGGATCAATCCTCCCTTCCTCCAAACCGGAGGGAACCAACCGGTGACTTCCAGTGACCAGCAAACCAGAGGTCGACGACCTCTCTTCCTCCAGACCTGGAGGGACCCCTGGACTTGCAATCCACAAGCCCAGAACCGGAGATCAGATCTCCCTTCCTCCAAACCTGAGGGAACCCACAAGTAGCACACAGCTACTTATGACCGGAGATATCAATCTCCCTTCTCCTGAACAAACAGGAGGAACCCCGACCTCTCTACAGAGTATCGAAAAATACAGTAAACCAGAAAACAAAGGAAAACAATAAACGAAAATAACTTCAGCAACCAGAAAGCTGAAAGATGAAATGCACAATGTGGCTCTCAACGGAGCTGACTGGCCTGGATTTGATCCACGGTCCAGTAGACAGATCTTCAGGTAAGCTTTTCTTCCTCTTCTCTTCTCTTCTTCTTCTTCTCTTTCACTCTCTCGATCTCTGCTCCTCTATTCTCTTTGGCTCACACTTCTATCTCTCTCTTTCTCTTCTTCTCCTTCTACTCTTCTTCTCTTTTTCTCCTTTTTCTTTTTCTGGATCGAAGGGATTTCTGCTCTTCAGGCTTCTTTTTCGATCACCTTCATCTGAGGACGAAGGGCTCTATTTATAGCAGCAACAGCAGGTGGATAGGGCACAAAACGCGTGTGCCTCCCACGCTCGATCCAGAATCTTCCTGCCACGTGTCCTTATCAGATTGGTTCCTCTTGTCTCGGATCACGTGCAGCCCAGGAGTGTGGAATGTTCTTCCTCGGACCTGTAATGAGATTAAAACTATTAATACGCTGTATGGCCATTAACAATAGAGCTGCATGAGGTATATAGAAACAACAAGAGGTGCACTGCACTGAGGACGACACGAGATACAGTGGTGACAAAACAAGTACTACATAGAGAATGACACGAGGTCATAAACACAAGAATAACACGAAGACACGAATACAAAGAACACACGAAAACACGAATACGAAAGAGACACGAAGACACGAATACGAAAGAGACACGAAGACACGAATACAAAGACAACACGAAGACACAAACAGAAACCGACACGAGGTGAGGTCACAAGGCGACAAAGATACGAGGTGTAGGAAACACGACACGAAGACATGAGATAGACACGTCTTCAACAACACGTGATGAAACGGTGGAAGCAGAAGAACAACTCGAGGAACTACAGTAATTGACACGAAGACACAAGAGCAAACATAGAGGACTGACTCAAGATGAGCAACAAGATACTGAGGAAACGACACGAGGTGGCACAGAAAGCAACACGAGGTGCTGCAATGTTCTGCACGCAATGGAACAAAAATGACACGAGGACACAGAAACAACAATAACCGACACGAAGTGTGGTTACTAAACAGGAACGACACGAGGTCTACAGGGAAACGACTCGAAGTTCATCAGAACTATTCGAGCTGTTTCAGAAACACGACATGAAGTTAAGTGAGAATAGCACGAGGTGAAGCGACACGGGGTTCACTGGGAAACGAGACACAAGAGGGAAAACGACACGAAGTCAGATCAACACGAAGACGTAAACACAACACGAAGACATAGACACTAAAACAACACGAAGACGATGGATGCTACAGTGCAATGTCTAGACATGAAGTCCAATGCTAACGGCTGTACAGACTTGAAGAATAGGCCAGTGTATAGACTTGAAGATTGAAGGCGATGTACAGACTTTGATGAACAGTCCAATGTATGGACTTTGAAATCGAAGACCAATGTGCAGACTTGACAGTGAAGACTAGTGTGCAGACTTCAAGTTTAACTGTGGATGTACAGACTTCACGCGTTGATGCAACATGCTATGCAATGTACACACTTCACTGAACAGGATGTGCAGACTTTGTGAGCGCCAAGTGATGTACAGACTTGGATGACCAACGCCAATGTATAGACTTCCAACGTGAGTGATGCGCTGTACAGACTTTGTCTTAGACGCTAAATGAGACTGACAGTGTATACACTTAGCCAATGCAATGCACTGTATGGACTTTTAAGAGACGCTCAATGTACAGACTTACTGCCAATCAATGTATAGACTCTGTAAATGCATATGAATGCTTTATGCAGCAGATAACAGTCTGAACTTCAAATGCAATGACTTACACAACAAAAATGACTCACAGTGATTAACAACAAACACCAATCATCAAAACCAAATCAATCATCAAAACCACAGCAATGAATGCTTTATGCATCAGTTTAACATGTAGCATGACTGAACATCAAATATGTTAATCTAAACTGAGCAGCAAGATGACTGAACATTTGATTAACTCACATCAACAACCAATCATCAAAACCATCATCAAAACCACAGGGGCACAACTTGACGGTCTATCGTAGGGCCGTCACTTGTCTCTGACGCGCCCGCCCTGGGCCGTCACATTTTCCTGTGGGTTTAATTTAGCCTAATCTTGTTCTGTCAAGCCTGATGGTTTAGCATCAGACCGTTACTTGTTTTGACGTGGCCTCTCTAAGTCGTTACATCCTCTGCCGTTTAGTTTTGGCTTCTTCTTGTTCAAATCTGCCTAACGGTCTTGCTCATGACCGTTATCTATCTCTGACGCCCCGCTCCTGACCGTCACATTTTCTGCAAGTTGCCCTGATATCCCACTACTCTGCCATCTTTAACGGTCTGGCATTTGGCCGTTACCTATCTCTGATGCACCAGATATGGACCGTCACACTTCCTGCTGCTCAGTTCTGCAAATTTGGCCTCTGTCCTCTCTGACGGCCTCTATCTGAGGCGTTACATGATCCTGATGATCTGTACCTAGACCGTCACTTTGCCTGCTACTAAGATTGAGCTATTCCTTTCTGCCTATGATTAGACCTGGCGGTCTTACACACTTTTCATTTCAGTCATCCTATCCAGTCGTTCATCCCCACATCACATCTCATCCATGCCCATTTCATCTACACATATGTGTCTATTCTTTCACCTGTCCACATGCATCTCCTACATTTCCAATCACACATTCTCGCATGCATTTCTTGCATTTCCCATTCACACATTCATTTCTGCATTCACACATCCATTCATTCACATAAAAAGAAAAACAAACAAAAGACCAAAAAGAAATTTTCATTTCATTTATTTTCATCATTCATTTCATTTTTCATATAAGTCATGTACAAGTAAAAATGATAATAGAAAATCAAAAAAACAAAGCTCACTCGGCCGGTTTTTCTGCCGGGCCGTCGTCATCTCCACCCTCCGGCTTCCTCGCCAGAGGCGCTATGGAGGCACTCTCTTCCTACTGACCCCTCTCCGCCCTCTCATTCCTCCGTTGGCCGGAGGAGCTGACGAGGTAGTCTGCCACTGATCAGCACGAGCAGCACTCCTCGGCGCTCCGCTCTGAGAGACGCCCCGCTCCGGTCCTTGGCCCATCATCCGTATGGTCCTCTCCAAGGTCTGGACCTCGACCTTCATGTCGTTGGCCTCGAGTCGCGCAGCCCGCACCTCGGATCGATATCTCTCGAAGTCTGCCGTCTGTGTGGCCGTCCGCTCAAGCTCTCCTCTCAATCAGGCCACCTCTGCTCGTAAGACCTCTGCCTCAGCCCGGTTCCTCTCTGCCTTAGTCCGAGCCAGTTTTGCCTCGGCCGTTGTCGCGGCTAGCTCTCTCGCCTACATTTTGCATTTTCAGTATACTAAGCATGTGCATGAATCGTAAGCATTTAAGTTAGCATTTTACCCACTCCGCGAGGGTGGCCTCCGCCTCCTCAGCCCGGGCAACCGCTCGGGCAAACTCGGCGTCCCGCTCAGCTCTACCCCCAGCAGGCTGTGATGACGACGATGGAGCATCCGGTCCCGCTCTTTGGGCTCCCTCAGCCCACTGCATTTAGAAATCATGGTCAGTCCATCATTCGCATAATCATAATCATTTTAAGTCCTAGGTTTTACAGTCTTACCAGAAGCTCCAAGGCGGTCCGGTACTCGTCCCGCTGCTGGACGGTGGCGTGGAGTAGCCCCTCGAGCTCGGCTATCCTTCCCTCGGGGTCTAGCTACATTTAGAAAGCATATGAGTCAGTGCATATAGGAAATTTTCATATAAGAGCATTCAGAGTTTAGGGTTTAGAAGTTGCATACCGGTTGTCGGGTACCTCGGTACACCCGGTCCCCGTACAGTCGAGCGAAGGCTTTCAAGTACACCTCGTCGCTCTCATCCCGCTCCCTCACCGCTCTGCCCCGACGGTTCCAATCGTGGACATACTTCGCCTTTCGGGCGCACCAATCCACGTCGCCGCTAATGCCCTTTGCTGACTTGCCCGGGCGTTCGTCATCACGGCGTGGAAAGGTCACCTCGGACTGGTGTAGTCCCCGAGTCCTCAGAATCAGTCGATAGTGGAGTGGCTCGATGACATGGATGCAGTGCAACCATATGTCTCGTCCCCGGTACGAGAGGGCTGCCTCCACCCATGGCTGTCCCTCGTAGCTCTCGCCTCGGTATGAGGTCCATCTCACCTAGAAACCATATAGTCCATGTCAGCATATTTAGAAGCATTTAGAAATATTCATGAACATTCATAGAAGCATATAAAGTATTTAGGAAGCATTTTTGAGTTCGGGCTTACCTCCGTGTGCGGGAAGGAATCCAAGTCGTCCTGGATCGCCCGGGTCAATCTGATGATCGACCCCGGGTCTCTTGCGACCACCCATCGTCTGGCGATCGGGATCCGCCCGGGGTGGAGTAGTGTGCCTCTCCCGATGCCCGGGAGGTACATGTAGCTCCAGATCTGCATTTAGAGGTCTAATGTCAATTGCATAATCATTTGCATAAGCATAATCATAAATCATATAGGAAGCATTTAAATTGCATTTACCTGTAGAAAAGGCGAGAAGCCACCCAGCATGGTCTGTCGGTCCGTCGTGCTGAGGGACTCGAACAGGAAGGCTAGCACTGCCGCTCCCCATGCATACTTCCCGACTCTGCCCAAGTCTCTGATCATCGGCAGTAGCCTGCAGCTGATGACATCCACTCGAGTCACGAATAGGAGCTTCCCGAAAAGTAGCATAAGGAAGCGCCTCAGAACTCGATCTCCCTCTAGTCCCGCCTCTGCAGCCACATGTGCGCGCACCTGCTCGATCACTCTACCCAAATGCTCCTCTGGTAGCTCACCCACTGCTATGGCTGGTCCTCTCAGCCCTAAGCTCTCCTGCAGTCGTGATCTCGAGAGCTGGGATGATGTCTTGCCTTGGCTGATGTGACACAACCTAGGACTTAACCAAACAAGCACAATCGCAATCAAACGGACCGATGTCGGCGACCGCTCACCCGATGCTCACCAAGACCCGGGGTAACTTGGCAATACCAAGTGGAGGTTGCGTGGGCTGGGCCCTTGCTGGTAGAGGGCCAGCAAGGCCTAAGTTGATTTCCAAGGGTAATGGCAGCCCAATTCAAGGGAGCTGATGTCGTGCCGAGGGCACGGGTTCCACTCTTTTCCCACGGTGATCACTTATAGCAAAAGAGCTTAAGGATCGGGCTCTCATTCACGGCCAGCGGAATTTATGAACTAATATTGAAAGAACAAGCACAAATTAGAGCAAATTTTGGAGCACTTACTCGATCGGTTTGAAGAAACCGGTCCCGCTCGGAGACGAGGGCGAGCGGGGAGGCGGGTGGATCCCCACACGCCGCGTCGGGGTAGCTTGACCTGCCCAAATGATTACAATACTACACCTCTCGCAGGAGGGGGATCTTGGGGTGGGGGTTAAGTGATATTATAACTAAAACTACCTCCACATAGGGAGGGGCCTTTAGCTGGCCAAGCGGGGAGGGGAACTTGAGAGAGGAACACCGAAGATGGGAGGTCGCCGGTTCTGTCCACGTTCTATGGGTGCTGATAGATGATCGAAGAAATGGTTGCTGCGACTGATGCCGAATTTTTTTGGGGATGAAACCACCTGGAAAATCTTTGTAGGAGGCCAGGGAAGTCGTCCAAATTTTGTTGATTTCTTCTAGCGCCGACGCTGGTCTGGGTGGAGGCCCGAGCATGGAGGCAGATTCTTGGACTGACATCTTCTAGAGGCCAACAGCAGATTGCAGAGGATGCCCCGTCAGCTCCCGAACTCAGAATCAAGCACCGCTGGAGTTTTTGGAATTATGGACGAGTCCTCTTCGCATCAAAACTGACGGAGAAGCCAAACAATGCCGGAGAAGACCAGAGGACTCTGAAAACTGATGACAGGTCGGTGCAGGCTGTGGGAAGCAGAACTGTGTACCCGAGGGAGAAAAATGATAACTCTGGCCCAAGGACGTCGATCGAAGTTCCACTTCTTGATTCTCAAAGTAGACAGGAAGAGGAACAACTTTGCAGAAGAACTTGTGACCTGAATCTTCCAAAGTTTGATGTGGCAGAGCTTCTAATACGGCTCAGGTGCTCAGCAGGGGCAGCTCTACGCAGTTGTGGGAGAACGGATCTCCCGGTCAGCTCGGAGCTCGGAAGGGGACGAGACCACCGCTGTTGCGAAGAAGACAGGTAGATGCTTCCGTGGATACCTCTTGAGCCTTCATATTCTTTGGGATGTGGTCGAGATCGCCTCTGTAAGCTGATACTCTTCTGCTGCCAGTGAACTGAAAACTGGAGGCTGAAGATGGTGGGGGGGGAAATGGGGTATATGGGGGGGGGGAAATAGAGGTGGATGAGTGTGGGGAGAACCCTGGCTGTGAGGGGGTCTAGGAGGGGGTGTTCCAAGGTATGGGAGGGGAAGAATAGGGTCTGGAAGATGGTCTAATAGGTGGTGGGAGGAGGAGCTACGAATTTGGGCTTGGAGGGAGGAGGAAGGTGGGGGGGGCACAAGTGGGTGGAGGGCATGTGAGTTTGAATTTCCTTTAATGTGGGGTGATCAATGGTGGTCTTGGGGATGGGAAGAGGTGCTTTGGGAAGGTGGAGGGCTGCTTTGGGTAGTGGGAAGGGTGCTTGGGGAAGTGGGTGGGGTAGTTGGGGGTTGGGAGGTGGAGCTAGGATTGGTGGAAGCTCTCTTGAGACTAGGGGGTGGAGTAATGGGGTGTGTGGGGAAGGGGAGTGGCCTTTAATGGGGGTAGGTGGGAGAGTGGTGGTTGGGAAGGGAGGAGAGAGAAAATTTTTGAAATTGGGTGTGGAGGAGAGAGAAAGGGGAATGAAAAAGAGAGATTAAGAGAGGGATGGGTGGGGAATCTCTCCCCTAGGGTCTCTCACCCAAAAAATGGAATCTCTCCACTAGATAAGAAGTGTAAACTCTCAAAATGGCAAGTTTTTCATTCATTGATTCATTAAGTTGAAATGGGGGGGGGATGGGGTCCTATATATAGGGAACCCACATTTCTACAAAAGTCCCTGACAATTGACTCAATGACAAATGACCGAGGGGGTAGGGGAGAGCCCTTGGGCCAAGCCCAATGAATTGGGCCCAATAGCTAACTAGACAACCTAATGACACTCAAACTTTGGAAAATGAACACAAGACCTAGGAACATGACTCAAATAAAAGGGAAAATACATCAAATGACTTAAATAAAAATTACATAGGACTCAAAATTAAATGACTAGACCATGCCGGATGCAACCGGGGCGAGGAGACGAGCTGTGAACGTGGGCATGGGAGGTGATGTCCCCATCATACTCCCGGGGTGCGGAGAACTCGACTCCGTCAAGTAAGTGTCCTTCCCTCCTTAGAGGGTGTAGAAGTGGTACTGCCCTCAAGTCTTCCGAACGAGACCGATCCATCCACCTGCCGAGATAGCGCTCGTATACCTTGCTACTGGTGGTAGTGACCTGTTCATCCAATATTCGTTCAATGCACTCACGCTGGCCTCTCTTGGCTGGTGGACTCTCCTCACGGGTGGGTGCTCTCTTAACGGAGGGAATATGCTCAATATCCTCACTAGGTACCACCATGGGTCTCTTGTATGGCACTAGGTCTGCGACACTGAATGTGGGACTTACCCCATATTCCTCGGGGAGATCTAACTCATAGGCATTTGCACCAATGCGCCTCAGGACCTGGAAGGGACCAGCCCCACGTGGCCTCAATTTGGAGATGGCTCGCGGGGAGAGCCTCTCCGTCCTTACCATCACAAAGTCACCCTCATGGAATTCTTGGTGACGTCGATGAGAGTCTGCTCACCTTTTATAAGTCACATTCTTCTTGCTAATGTGCTTGCGGATCTCTTTATGCAATGTTGTGAATGCAGACATTCTAGGGGTGATGGGTGGACCTGGGCAACCAAAAGTAGACCTATCGTGTAATGATGCAGTGTAGACTTTGGTTAGCCTAGGTGGGCCGGGGCACCTGTAGGTGGCCCTATCATGCAAATTGGTGATAAATATTGGGGGACCCGGACATCCGTAGATGCCTTTGACATGCTTAAGACCCATGATGAATGAAGGTGGACCATGACATCCGAATATGGACCACTCATACTTTCTACTTGACATGTGGGTGATATGAATGAATGGACCCAACATAGTGTTCATGCCAAGGGGTATGGTAAGCCTAGACACATGCATGCTTTTCCCAAAGGTGACTTTTATATGTATAGGTGTGGGACAACCTTTGAACTCCCATTGGAAAGGATCGAATGGATCTAAGAAGGTGGTCATCATGGGGTGGGGCACAACCTTATTACCTGGGGATATGTGACCCAAGGTCATGGCTCCCAAGGTGTAACCCGGGTCTAGGATGGGGTGGATTGGATCAAACATGGTGAGTTGGGATAGGGAAAGGTGGGTGGTCGATAAGGTGGTTGGGCCCCATGGGTTCTTTGACCCCCATTGGAAGGGATCAAAGGGATCATAAAAAGGGTTATCGAGGGGGAGGGGCCATATGTCCTCAAGATCCTCAAATGGTGGTGGGTCATCCTCCTCTAATGAGACAATTGGGCGAAAGTTCTTTGTGAGTGGGTCGACCATGAGGGAAGGGCTTGACTTTCCACCCGATATAAGAAGCTCCAAATTGAGGAGAAGGTCGGGCTCATCGGGTGTGGGGAGGAATAGAAGGAGGTCGCTAGTGTAGCAACCAATGGTGCAAACCGAGGTGATAGACCCGACACAAAGGTGTAGGAGGTCAAGGCTCCTAGATTGGTGAGCCATGGGGGTCAACAAGCTGGTCAACTCATATTGCCAAGCTAAGATCTTGAGAAGGTCCTTTAAGGTTTCCACTTGGTAGGATGTTTGGATTATGGTGTGATAGGAGGAGATGTGCATTATGGGAAGATTTTCCTTTATGGGAAGGCAATCGTGGGCCGTGATATCTCTTATTGGGCTCTTCTTTAGCCAACTAATAAGGGACTCTTCCAAGATGAATTCGGCCTTATCTAGAGGGGGTGGTGGAGGGTGAAGATCCTCGTGCGAGGCTTCCTCTTCAATTGGGGCATGGGTGCTCTCCATGGAGGGGATAGGTTCCCGAGAGGTATTTGTCTTCATATGGTAAAGTGGGTGGACTACTTCTTCCAAAGCTAATAGAGTGGGAAGGTTCTTTGATGGTGGGGTGATGATGGCCGGAGTATGGTGCACCCGGGGTGGTGAACAAGGGCGGGATTCCCGCGGGTGGGAGAATACAAGGTTGTTGAATTTAAAGGTTCCCGAAAGGTGTGGCGGATGCACTAGGCAATTCCGACGTGTTGGGTCGATGTCGGCATTCCTTTCATCTAACCATTTCTTACCTAGGATTATACATGGACCCGCCAATGTTCCCTTTTGACACCAAGCCCCATCCAAATACTTAGTTTTCTCGAACCATTTATGGAATTCAATAAAGACTTGGTCTCCATTGTGCACAATTTGTCCGGTCCTACAAAGAGAGGTAATGATATCGGGGGACACCCAATTTTCAGATTCTAGGTCAATGAAATCAATTTCTACGGGCTCTCCATTAGGTAAGCATGCATGGGATATGATTGGGAGAGGGGCCATGTGACCCAAGACTCAATGTTAACAATGATGGGTTTGACAATGCATGGTTCGGACAAGAATGCAAGCATGCCCTTGGACTTGACTTGTAGAGGCAAGTCAATGACTTGCTATGATACCAATTGATGTGACACAACCTAGGACTTAAGCAAACAAGCACAATCGTAATCAAACGGACCGATGTCGGCCACCGCTCACCCGATGCTCACCAAGACCCGGGTTAACTTGGCAATGCCAAGTGGAGGTTGTGTGGGCAAGGCCCTTACTGGTAGAGGGCCAGCAAGGCCTAAGTTGATTTCCAAGGGTAATGGCAGCCCAATTCAAGGGAGCCGACATCGTGCCGAGGGCACGGGTTCCACTCTTTTCCCACGGTGATCACTTATAGCAAAAGAGCTTAAGGATCGGGCTCTCATTCACGGCCAGTGGAGTTTATGAACTAATATTGAAAGAACAAGCACAAATTAGAGCAAAGTTTGGAGCACATACTCGACCGGTTTGAAGAAACCGGTCCCGCTCGGAGACGAGGGCGAGCGGGGAGGCGGGTGGATCCCCACACGCCGCGTCGGGGTAGCTTGACTTGCCCAAATGATTACAATACTACACCTCTAGCAGGAGGGGGATCTTGGGTTGGGGGTTAAGTGATATTACAACTAAAACTACCTCCACACAGGGAGGGGCCTTTAGCTGGCCAAGCGGGGAGGGGAACTTGAGAGAGGAACACCGAAGATGGGAGGTCGCCGGTTCTGTCCACGTTCTGTGGGTGTTGACAGATGATCGAAGAAATGGTTTCTGCGACTGATGCTGAATTTTTTTGGGGATGAAACCACCTGGAAAATCTTTGTAGGAGGCCAGGGAAGTCGTCCAAATTTTTTTGATTTCTTCTAGCACCGACGCTGGTCTGGGTGGAGGCCCGAGTAGGGAGGCAGATTCTTGGACTGACAGCTTCTGGCGGCCAACAGCAGATTACAGAGGATGCCCCGTCAGCTCCCGAACTCAGAATCAAGCACCGCTGGAGTTTTTGGAATCATGGACGAGTCCTCTTCGCATCAAAACTGACGGGGAAGCCAAACGATGCCGGAGAAGACCAGAGGACTCTGAAAACTGATGATAGGTCAGTGCAGACTGTGGGAAGCAGAACTGCGTACCCGAGGGAGAAAAATGATAACTCTGGCCTAAGGACGTCGATCGAAGTTCCGCTTCTTGATTCTCAAAGTAGACAGGAAGAGGAACAACTTTTCAGAATAACTTGTGGCCTGAATCTTCCAAAGTTCATCGTGGCAGAGCTTCTAATACGGCTCAGGTGCTCAGCAGGGGCAGCTCTGCGCAGTTGTGGGAGAACGGATCTCCCGGTCAGCTCGGAGCTCGTAAGGGGACGAGACCACCGCTGTTGCGAAGAAGACAGGTAGACGCTTCCGTGGATACCTCTTGAGCCTTCAGATTCTTTGGGATGTGGTCGAGATCGCCTCTGTAAACTGATACTCTTCTGCTGCCAGTGAACTGAAAACTGGAGGTTGAAGATGGTGGGGGGGAAATGGGATATATGGGTGGGGAAATAGAGGTGGATGAGTGTGGGGAGAACCTTGGCTGTGAGGGGGTCTAGGAGGGGGTGTTCCAAGGTATGGGAGGGGAAGAATAGGGTCTGGAAGATGGTCTAATAGGTGGTGGGAGGAGGAGCTATGAATTTGGGTTTGGAGGGAGGAGGAAGGTGGGGGGGCACAAGTGGGTGAAGGGCTTGTGAGTTTGAATTTCCTTTAATGTGGGGTGATCAATGGTGGTCTTGGGGATGGGAAGAGGTGCCTTGGGAAGGTGGAGGGCTGCTTTGGATAGTGGGAAGGGTGCTTGGGGAAGTGGGTGGGGTAGTTGGGGGTTGGGAGGTGGAGCTAGGATTGATGGAAGCTCTCTTGAGACTAGGGGGTGGAGTAATGGGGTGTGTGGGGAAGGAGAGTGGCCTTTAATGGGGGTAGGTGGGAGAGTGGTGGTTGGGAAGGGAGGAGAGAGAAAATTTTCGAAATTGGGTGTGGAGGAGAGAGAAAGGGGAATGAAAAAGAGAGATTAAGAGAGGGATGGGTGGAGAATCTCTCCCCTAGGGTCTCTCACCCAAAAAATGGAAACTCTCCACTAGATAAGAAGTGTAAACTCTCAAAATGGCAAGTTTTTCATTCATTGATTCATTAAGTTGAAATGGGGGGGAATGGGGTCCTATATATAGGAAACCCACATTTCTACAAAAGTCCCTGACAATTGACTCAATGACAAATAACCGAGGGGGTAGGGGAGAGCCCTTGGGCCAAGCCCAATGAATTGGGCCCAATAGCTAACTAGACAACCTAATGACACTCAAACTTAGGGAAATGAACACAAGACCTAGGAACATGACTCAAATAAAAGGGAAAATACATCAAATGACTTAAATAAAAATTACATAGGACTCAAAATTAAATGACTAGACCATGCCGGATGCAACCGGGGCGAGGAGATGAGCTGTGAACGTGGGCATGGGAGGTGATGTCCCCATCACCGGCCTTATCAGATCTAGCCCCAGCAGCTCCTGGGCCATCTCTCGGTAGTCTCTGTATGTCCACCCCATCACTGCGGCTCCGTGGACTCTTAGCCTGGCAATCCTCGCCATGTCTTCCAGTGTGGGGATCATGTGACCCCATGGGAAGATGAACGCCTTGCTGATCGGATCCCATCTCTCGTGCAAGGCATACAGCAGCGGCGTATCCATCCGAATCACCTCGATGCTCAGCACCTCGGTGAACCCCATGCCGGCTAGTCTATCTCTCTGGTAGTCGGGCAGTGCTTGGTACACCGCCCAGATCTGGAGCCATGAGATCCTCGTCCGTCTCTTTCTCTGCATTCATTTTAGAGTATAAGTTAGTCAATTGCATCATAAAATCACTGCAGAGCATTCATATAATGAAAACAAAATAAAAATTGAATAATTGAAAAACCTAAAAATAGTTCTGGGTCACTGGTGACTGTGACGGCCCTGGGGTGGGGCGTCACAGTGCTCTAACGCACCATGGGTGGCGCGTCAGAGTTGTGACGGTCCCTGGAAGGACCGTCACATTCTCTGCTAGAGGGCATTATCCCCTTTGCATTCCGTTGGCTTCTCACCTTGGCCAAAAGGCCTACATATGATCCTAATGGGTTCATATACCCATCTTCTACCCCCCATTCACACATGCATACACATAAAAAACTATAAAAATTAAAAATTGGAAGATTAGGGTGGGCGACCTACCTCTCGGTCTTGGCCCCTCTTCCTCTTCTTCTCTTGTTCCTTGGGCTCTCCCTCATCCATGGGGATTTCCCCTTGGTCCTCCTCGGCCGTGGGAACCTCTCCTTCCTCCGTTGTTGGCCCCCTCGCCCTAGTTTCTTCTTCCACAGGCCTTGGCACCTCCTCTCGTTCTATTCGGCGGTGGAGGCGTCGGATGGCCTTCTTCTTCCCTCTCTCCCTCTTCTTCAGCGGCGGTGGAGGCTTGTCGCCGGCCATTTCATCGGTGGTCGTGGGTGGTCGCCGGTGGTCTTCTCGGGTTGGGGTGTGTGGGCGTTTGAGGGCGATTGAGTGTTGAATGCTTGAATGATGGCCGTGACCGTTCGGTTTTGTTTTTTTGAACGCTCAGGAAATGTGACGGTCTATCGCCAGACCGTTACATCCTCTGACGCATAGTGTTTAGAACGTCAGGTCATTTTGAATTTTCATTGAAGAATTTGAACCGCCATTGTCTAATGGTCCTGTCCTAGACCGTTACTCTGTGTGACGCTCCCTCAGTAGGCCGTTACAGATTGCAAGTTTCTTGATGAATCAAATGGTCTATTTGATGCTTGAATGATTACATTTTCTGCCATGGTGCATATTATTGATGCTTCTCATGCGTACAAATGGTTATGCCTTGTTTCATGCCCATATTTATTATCATTGGCTAACCTCTTTTCTCATGGATGAAGTTATGAAAAACATCATGCCGTTCGTCAGGCAGGTAAGTCAGGTATTGTATCTCGATATCTCATCCCTTTAATGCATTACTATATGTTATCTATGATATATTACCTCGAGAACCGGCTGGTCATTCATGTGTTCTGGGATCTGATGTTCCCCTTAAACAAAAATGATGATGATCTAAGTGCACATGTTTAATCGTTGGATAGGCCGTTAGGTTGGAAAAATTTGGGGACGATGGTTCTGTCTTGCACGCCGTGGTTGCAGATGGTGTCCTGACCCTGATTTCTCTGGTCTAGCAATATTATTCTCGAGTATCTTGTTATTTTATCTTTCTTTGCATTTATTTTAATGATTTCTTTTATTTTGGCCCAGCATGCATCATACGCATTCTTTTGAGCATTCGTGTGCTTTGTCTGTTCAAGGTGTTTCAATGATGGTGAACAGCTGTGTTCTTGATCTTGAATAAGGAGAGTCATTTCCACTTTGAATTGGAAGGTTTCCTTCGATCTGTTCGTTTGGTTTGGTTAGCTAAAGATTCCTGTCTGGAGTTTAGTCAGTTCTCTTTCCTTTTCCGTTGCCTCCGACGGCTAGCCGTGTTTCCTTTCCTTAGTTGTTAGTTCCTCCAGACATGCGTCCTTTGGTTGGCTATTTCCTTGTGGTTGGTTCAAAGTTTTCTAGAAAATTCCTAATCGCTTGTTGGTTAAACGGGTGTCGTTTGCCTTAACGCCCGCTTTTCAGTCCACTCCGCTTCATTTCCGCTTCATCTCCATGTCCCATTTCACTTTCGCTTCACCTCCGCTCGCTCCCCTGTAAAGAGGACGTTAAGGAGGGACATCTGTTGACACCCGTTTTATGACCGATAAGTCGGGTCATCTCCTTGTTCATTCTATATGATGCTCCAAGTTGTTCACTCTTCATTGAGCTTTCTTGATCAGTTAGAGGTCTATTTCATGGGTCTTCTCCTCTTGGTTGAGTTCGGTTCCTGGTGGCGTTTTCATGGGCTGAAGCTTAGCAAGCTCCTATCTCATTTTGGATCCTTATTGTCTCTAACGGTCCCTTAAAGGGGCGTTACATCCTTATAACGCGTCACTCCTTGGCCGTTACATCTTAAGGAGTCCTTACCCTCAGAGCTTATTTCTGGTTCTTAATTATTCAATCTTCATTATTTCTAACGGTCCACACCAGGGGCGTTACATCCTTCTGACACGTCCTCCCAGGACCGTTACACTTTCAAGAGTCCTAAAGTTTGAGGCCTTTGTTTCAATCCTTATATTTAGCCTATCCATTGATTCTAACGGTCTGTCGTGCAGCCGTTACGTCTCTCTAACACGTCCATCCGTGACCGTTACATTCCTTCAAGAGTCCTACTATTTTGATCTTCTTCTCATTGATCTTATCTTCTTGGGGATAAGGTTAGTGTGACGGTCTCTCCCTGGCGCGTTACATCCATGTGGCAGTCTGTCGTGCAGCCGTTACATCCAACAGAGAGTCCTAGCAGTTCTGGTCTTTGCTCTGCTACTCCGTGGTCGAGTTAAGAGTTTGATCTTGTGATTTCTCTTCCAAATCTGATCCTCAGAACCTTCTGTTTGTTTCTATGGACTCTTGGTGATATTATCTTCAAGAGTTTGCTAAGAGTTATCCTCTTTTCTTGCTGGATTATCCTCTGCTCGACCAGAGATTTTGAGGGCCTATAAATAGCACCCTTAAATTCATGGCCTGAAAGGGAGAAATCTGGTTTTTGCGTCGAAGTGCTGCCGCTTTCTGGAGCCACCTTCATCTAAGAGGAGTCTACTTCCACGTCCATCTGCATCACAGTCCAGGGAGTACTTCGGTTTTGGGTTTCAAAGTTCATAATTTGCATATTTGCGTTCTCCCTTCTTCCTCTCATCATAGCATTATCCCTCCTCTTTCTCTCACATTCTCCATTGTTTTTATCATCTAAACATCCTTCCCATCTTTTAAAACGCCCAGAGGGGTTAAAAAACCAAAACTTCCCCAGTATTCCCCTTTCCCTTTGCATGATCTTAAGTTCTTTAAGAATTGATAATATGCTTGTTTGAAGGGCTAATTTGAGATTGTTTTCTGGTGTTTCACGTTCTTTGGCAGGTTTACAGAGTTCATTAGACGAGGCCCAAGCTTTCTGGCCGTCTGGAAGGTTTGGAGTTCAAAGAATTCACAAGTTGCTTCTGCAGGTTCTCTGACGGTCTTGGTCAGGCGCGTCAGGCTTCTCTAACGGTTCATATTGAGACCGTCACACTGCTGTGACGCACAGGGTCTGGACCGTTACATTCAAGGCAGATCTATAGATTTTACTGGTTTCTCTCTCCCGTGGGCGGGTGCATCATCCCCCTATTTCTAAGGTATTGACCAGGTCTTTGGCTTGTTTTATTAACTTAGTGGCGATCACGTTCTTTTCTTAGTATTGGGCATTGATTTCTCTCTCATATCTCTTATTTCCTTTGCTTGTTCCACCCACGCGGTGTGTTTTTATTTACTCCTTGCTCCACGCTCTGGCGTGTATTTTTCTTTACTTTCTTTAGATTAGTTTGGTTGAGATAGCATTGCCCATGCTAGAGCTTGTTCTGATTGCCTAGGTTCATGGTTCACATGTCCTTGGGTTGATTGAGATCATTGATTTTTGCTTATCATCTTTATCACCACAAACCACAAATAAGAGAAGGAAGCGAAACAAATCAACAACTACTGGTCGCCATCAAGCATGGATTGGTGGGCAACGAGCAGGCCAACGCAGAAAGAAGACTAGAAGAGCTTGCCGAGCTTGAAGGAAAGTGTCTCCGGACGCAACAGAATATTCAACTCTATCAAGCCCGCATGGCCCGTGCTTTTGATAAGCTGGTCAAAGGACGGGAGTTCAAAAGGGGTGACCTGGTGATGGTTAAAAGAAGAGAGGTGATGGCCTCCAACCCTAAGGGGAAGTTGGTTGAAAATTGGGTCGGACCATATGTCGTCCACCGAGCATATGAAGGGGGTGCGTATGTCCTTGCGGATCATAAAGGAGTTATCCAATTATCTCCCCTTAATGGGAAGCACCTAAAGCTGTATCACACGGTTCAACCGGCGTTCCCCGAATGATTTACCCCGAACTTGGTCTAGTGGCACTCCACCCTGACCGAGCTACCTTCACCCTTGGTCCAGTGGCACTCCGCCCTGACCGAGCTACCTTCACCCTTGGTTCAGTGGCACTCCGCCCTGACCAAGCTACCTTCAAACTTGGTCCAGTGGCACTCCGTCCTGACCGAGCTACCTTCACCCTTGGTCCAGTGGCACTCCGCCCTGACCGAGCTACCTTCACCCTTGGTTCAGTGGCACTCCGCCCTGACCAAGCTACCTTCAAACTTGGTTCAGTGACACTCCGCCTTGACCAAGCTACTGCCAAACTTGGTCCAGTGGCACTCCGCCCTGACCGAACTACCTCCACCCTTGGTCTAGTGGCACTCCGCCCTGACCGAGCTACCTTCACCCTTGGTCCACTAGCACTCCGCCCTGACCAAGCTACCTCCATCCTTGGTCCAGTAGCACTCCGCCCTAACCAAGCTCCCCAAAACATGGTCCAGTAGCACTCCGCCCTGACCAAGCTACCCCAAACTTGGTCCAGTGGCACTCCGCCCTGACCGAGCTACCTTCACCCTTGGTCTAGTGGCACTCCGCCCTGACCGAGCTACCTCAAACTTGGTCCACTGGCACTCCACCCTGACCAAGCTACCTCCATCCTTGGTCCGGTGGCACTCCGCCCTGACCAAGCTACCCCGAACTTGGTCCAGTGGTGTTCTACCCTGACTGAGCTACCTCCACCCTTGGTCCAGTGGCACTCCGCCCTGACCGAGCTACCTCCACCCTTGGTCTAGTGGCACTCCGCCCTGACCGAGCTACCTCAAACTTGGTCTAGTGGCACTCCGCCCTGACCGAGCTACACTTACCTCGGTCTAGTGGCATCTCATCTTGATCGAGCTACACTTACCTCGGTCTAGTGGCACTCTGCCCTGGCCAGACTCGCATAATACCCATCATTGCCATTGCGGGCCCTACGCCCGAATCGGCTCAAGTCTATCCTTTGCACCAGCATTACCTGCTTGCTAATGAATAAACCCCTTGTTCGGTGCAAGACTCCGTGTCCTAGCCGACCTTTATACATCATTGCCATTGAGGGCCCTATGCCCGGATTGGCTCAAATCCATCCTTTGCGCTAGCATTACCTTCTTGCTAACGAATAAACCCCTTGTTCGATGCAAGACCCCATGTCCTAGCCGACCTTTATACATCATTGCCATTGTGGGCCCTACGCCCGAATCGGCTCAAGTCTATCCTTCACGTTGGCATTGCCTTCTTGCTAACGAATAAACCCCTTGTTCGGCGCAAGACTCCATGTCCTAGCCGATCTTTATACAGCATGGCCATTGCGAGCTCTACGCCTGAATCGGCACAGATCTACCCTGGGCGTTGGCATTATCTTCTTGCTAACTAATAATACTTCATGTTACAGCCGACTCTCTCAGCATCCTTCCGCTACATGAGTTCAAAAAAAAGAGAAAGAAATAGAAATGGGGTTAAAAATAGAGATACCCCGCCGGCCTTGTTCCTAAACAGGGACGAGGGAAAAAATGGCTATAACCCGGCTGCGGCGAAAACCCGAAAGGGCGCTGTGGGCAAAATCGGGTACCCCGCCATGTGAAAACCTGAAAGGGCGTGTGGGCAAAAGCAAGAGGGGTCTGGCCTCGGCAAAAACCTGAAAAAGGGCGCTTAGGTCAGTAAAGTGGTAATCCAAAGGTTCCTCTTCATCCTCTTCTCAATGAGATTCCCAAGGGATAACCATCAGAAGTCCCACCGGAGATCCTTTGCTTTGACATGTAACCCATGTCGATGAACAAACCTGTGTTCGACCCTCGTCATCATCAGCGAGATCGGTCGACCTCTACCTTTAACTTGGACCTTCCGTCCTGGTTATTGAATATATCCTTTGCTTCGACATGTAACCCATGTCGACGAACAAACCCATGTTCGACCCTCGTCATCATCGGCGAGACCGATCGACCTCTACCTTTAACTTGGACCTTCCGTCCTGGTTATTGAATATATCCTTTGCTTCGACATGTAACCCATGTCGATGAACAAACCTGTGTTCGACCCTCGTCATCATCGGCGAGACCGGTCGACCTCTACCCTTAACTTGGACCTTTCATCCCTGTTAATGAATACATCCTTTGCTTCGACATGTAACCCATGTCGATGAACAAACCCGTGTTCGACCCTCGTCATCATCGGCGAGACAGGTCGACCTCTACCCTTAACTTGGACCTTTCGTCCCTGTGAATGAATATACCCTTTGCTTCGGCATGTAACCCATGTCGATGAACAAACCCGTGTTCGACCCTCGTCATCATCGACAAGATAGGTCGACCTCTACCCTTAACTTGGACCTTTCGTCCCTGTGAATGAATATACCCTCTACTTCAGCATGTAACCCACATCGATGAACAGACCCAAGTTCGACCCTCGTCATCATCAGTGAGGTAGGTCGACCTCTGTCCCTTGGCCTGGACCTTTCGTCCCGGTCAAGAACCATATAGCCTTTGCTTCGGCATTTAACCAATGTTGACGAACTAAACCAGGATCCGACCCTTGTCATCATCGACAAGGCCGATCGGCGTCCTAGCAAACAAGCTCTCCTGTGTTCCGGATCCCCCGGGGAATTAAAAGAAAGAAAGAGAAAAGAAACAGAAATGGGGTTAAAAATAGAGATATCCCGCCGGCTTTGTTCCTAAATAGGGACAAGGGCAAAAATGGCTATAACCCGGCTATGGCGAAAACCCGAAAGGGCGTTGCAGGCAAAATCGGGTGCCCCGCCACGTGAAAACCCGAGAGGGCGCGTGGGCAAAAGCAAAGGGGGGCTGACTCCGGCGAAAACCCAAAAGGGCGCTTGAGTCGGTAATGTGGTTAAAAAAATGATGAAATGAATAAAAAAATGATGATAAAAATGATGATGAAATGAAAAGATGATGTAGTAACGGGTTTATCCTCGTTCGTCATTCCATCCCAAACTACCCTTTCCGGTCCTTGTCACCATCGGCAAGACCTTCTACCTTTTCGACCCTTGTCACCATCGGCAAGATCGGTCGCTACCCTTTCCGGTCCTTGTCACCATTGGCAAGACCGTCTACCCTTTTCGGTCCTTGTCACCATCGGTAAGATCGTCTACCTTTTTGACCCTTGTCACCATCGGCAAGACCGTCTACATTTTCTACCCTTGTCACCATCGGCAAGATCGGTCGCTACCCTTTCCGGTCCTTGTCACCATCGGTAAGACCGTCTACCCTTTCCGATCCTTGTCACCATCGGCAAGACCGTATACCTTTTCGACCCTTGTCACCATCGACAAGATCGGTCGCTACCCTTTCCGGTCCTTGTCACCATCGGCAAGACCGTCTACCCTTTTTGGTCTTTGTCACCATCGGCAAGATCGTCTAACCTTTTCGACCCTTGTCACCATCGGCAAGATCGGTTGCTACCCTTTCCGGTTCTTGTCACCATTGGCAAGATCGTCTACCCTTTCTGGTCCTTGTCACCATTGGCAAGACCATCTACCTTCTCGATCCTTGTCACCATCGGTAAGACCGTCTACCCTTTTTGGTCCTTGTCACCATCGGCAAGACCGTCTAACCTTTTCGACCCTTGTCACCATCGGCAAGACCGTCTACCCTTTCTGGTCCTTGTCACCATCGACAAAACCGTCTACCTACTCGACCCTTGTCACCATCGGCAAGGTCGGTCGCTACCCTTTTCGATATCTTATCACCATCGGCAAGACCGTCTACCTTTTCGACCCTTGTCACCATCGACAAGGTCAGCCAGCATTTCCCCAAACCGGGGTCAGTAGTGGGATTACTATAAAGTATATGCTATGCCTCTGAGTGGCGCTCCCATCAGTTGTCCCACCAATGATAAAGCCTATCTCGGGTGGACCTCTCATCAGCCAGCAGTCGTATTTCCAACGTTTCTTGACGGCAAGTATTACATTCGCACCAATCCGGCAACCTCTGGAACCCCGTCACGCGGTAGAGCGAGGCCTCCATCCTTTCCTTGAAAGGGTGGACGCTCTCCTGCGGCACAGGCCCGGGTACACTTCCAAGCAGGTCACCAAAGTTGCCACAAGATGTGATAGAATACAAGTGCAAAGGTGGACACCTAAAATAGTAAAGGAAACTTGTATTTCATTGCAAAAAAGGAGGAGAATGAATACAAAAGGGGCCCTTCGGAGGGGGCGAATTACAAAGGCAGATCAGCTAAGACCGCCTGAAAATATCTGCAAAGTCAATAGCCCAACATGGGGAGCCGCCCCCAGTTCACGGAGCTGCATTTCTTCCTCCTGAACGCGAGTCACCTCAGTCTCTAGGGACGCGACTCGGCCCTCTAGTAAAGAAGTTTCCTCGATGCCTTGGACTTCTTCAGCCTCCAGCCGTGGTATCTCAGCTTCTATGGTAGCCAATTCAGCCCGGAGTTCCTCCCGTCGGCTACGTAGAATATGTGCCCGAGCAGCAGAGGCTTCAACATGAGCTTTGCTCTTCTGAAGATCAGAGGTCAGAGACGTCAGCTCCGCCTGACAGTCAGCTTTCTGCAGCTTCAGGGCCGCTAGTCGGTCGTTCATCACCCTCCCAAGAAAGTCCCGGCGGTTTACAAATTTTAGCAGGAACAGCACCCGCTGGGTCCAGGTGTCCAAAGGACAGCCTAATGCTTGCAGCCCAACCGTCAGTCGCCCGACCACTTCCTTCAACTGGGGGTAAGATAGTGTCGGCTGAGACTCCACGACCTGGCGCAACATCTCTAATCTGCCAGACAAAGTCCTCTGATGAAGTAAAGCCCAGGGAGGCTGCCGGAGCCACCTCGAAGGTCACCTCCCTGTCTATGGAAGCCCATAAGCCAATATCTGGCTCGAAAGAAGAAGATGGAACGGCCACCAGAGCCAAAGTAGCAGGTGCCGCAGTAGCATGCTCTTGCCCCGTCGGGCTCCTTGAAGAACTCTCTTCTATAGGTGCTGGAAGAGGCAGAGGTTCCAACTCTACCTCTGGCATGGAGGAAGCTATAGGGTTAGGCGCAATAGTCATTATGGCCGCCGGGACGAAGGTAGAACCTCTTGACGGGTCAGCTTCAGCTCTCAATTCTATTACCGGCACCAGGGCGAGACTCTCTCCCAGCGGGCCCAGCTCCATTGATGGTACTTTGGCAGCTGCGCATATTCTTACTGGCACATGGTGAAGTATAGTAACTGCCCCTGAAGAAGACACGGTGGCCAGTGGTAGCATATCCGAAGCCTCCGACGAAACCACGATAGCATCAGAAGGTGATACCAGAGGGTGATTGGCTGCGTCAGGCTCCTGGAACAAGATTCCAGTAAGCACCAAGATGGCAGAAAAGAATGAAAAGATATGCGGCTCTACAGAGGGGCGGGCAGAACTTACTATGGCCGTAGCATCCATCTCTTCAAGTGCCTGTATGGAAGATTCTAACTCTGCTGATGAAGCAACAAAATGAGGGGTTATCTCCACCTCCATGTCTAGCCCGGCGAATTCCTCCTATAACATCCCCTCAGATGATGTCACCGGCAATCTTGGAGGACTAAAGATCGAAGGACCGCTCAACGGTATGAGGGGTGTCGCCGCCCCTTTGATGGCTGTTGCAGGTGCTCGTTCCTCACCTTCTGAAGAATAATAGTCAATTTCTTCATCGGAGGGGGTGGCAGAGCTACTGGAGGAAATATCTATGCTGATCTCGGGTTGGCCCGCCTCCTCTGTCGCCTGGCGGGATGCCGAGCGGGTGATTACACGCCGCAATGGGATAGCACCTTTCTTTAGCGCAGTCTTGTGTCCTTCAGGCTATGAAGGAGCATCCACGGCATGCATCTCAGCCATTGTGCTAACCACTCCTGCCACTACAACAAACATACACATAAGGCAGGGCAAAAAGATCAATAAGAAAGAAGAGTCAAGAAGGATGGCAGTCACTTGGCTCACCCTTGGTCTCACTGGTAGGTGTGGGAGAAGGGAGTCTGACATCCTCCTCAACAGCGGGGAGACTCTCCCCTGTGGCTTCGACTATTTTGGTCGCCCCTGCCATGGCTCTGACAGAAGACCCTATGTCCCCCGTCTCCGGGATGACCTCCTCAGCACATGTGGTGGTGCCAACCGCTCCTTGAGCTGAGGTCAAACAAAGAAGACGTCAAAGGAGCGAAGACGTCATGAAAAGAACACTCCTTTAGACCGCGAAGAAAAGTGATGTCACCTTCAGTTGCTTGCTGAGTGGCCTCTTTCTGAGTGACAAACTGCTCAAATGACGGCACTTCAGGCAGAGGAGTCTTAGCCGCATCAGTCGAAGGCTGCTAGGAAGAAGTTTTCCGAGCTTTCTTCGCTCGGCCTATTGCAACTTTCATCGCGGAGGCCGCTCTCTTTTTACCAGGTGGTAGTGGAGTAGTGGTTGGCACCAGTGTAGGAGCCTCAAAATATTTCGGCTGTTGAGCCTGAGAAATGATTTTCCTATAAAGTCCCTGCTGCTTTATATCTGGACGGTCTGTCAAATGAAGCACATGCCGTTATAAAAGAACTGAGCAACAAACTACTCTACATGTCAACTGAAGAAGACTTACCTGCCCGGCCGTTGTAAAAGGACGAGAGGGGCCAATACTGATAAGCCACCTCCTTGCTTCGGGATGCAACCTCTCGAACGAGCCAGCAGACGTCGCCAATCTTCTTGCACTTCTCGACTAGGTCGGCCAAGTCCGCATGACCATGAGAAGCTATGCAATGATATAAGCCAAGGTGGTCGAAGCCCCAGACATCAGCATAATGAAAGGATACAAATAAAGGCTTGTCCAGAACACTTGCTACGGGACTGTCAAGGGTCAGTCCGTGGATATTCATCAAGAAAAACAGCCAAGACGTATGTTGATAATATGTCGGGGTTCTGTCTTCTCTATTAACAAATGCCCGGTACGGGCAAAAGCGGTCAACCTCACACTTCCATGAAACTGCTTTGGAGAGCGGCTCTTTAATAGGGAATGGATACTGCTGAAGCTCCAAGCGGGAACCACCAATCTGGCACAGATGTTCTAAATTCTGCGTGAAAGTATCCTCATCTATGTCAGCAAGCACAGGCACCAGCGTGCTATATATGCCTCTACCTCCTTCGGATGTTGGGAGAACAACCTCTTCAAATGGGCTTCTTCAATATCAAAAACTGGCCCAGGCTGCTGGCTCAGAAAGGTGCACTCAGCTACATCCCACCATGCCACCCTGGCATTGCGATAAAAGCCCGTTGGAGCATTCCACCACTTTACATACTCTGGAGTGACCCGGGGAACGTGGTTCGGCACCGGCACTCTGAAGACATTGGCATCCCGGCGGTGACAGTAGTCCCACCAGGAGCGACCCTCAGCTACAACAGTCGAGCCGTGCTTCGACCTGCTATCCAAAGGAAACAGGGCAACCAAAGGTGAGATGTGCTGATCATAGCCGAAATTTCGGCCAAACCTAAAAGGATAGTAGGGTTCTAAATGAACCACACCCCCCTTTCTAAACACTAAGACACTGGGGCCAATTGATAAAGCCCAGTCAATGAGGTCAGGCTTCAAGATTGGCCGGGTCACGGTGTTGCCTGAAATGAAATGTGTGAAAGTCTCCACTGCCTCAAGCTTACATTCACGTTGGCGATTCACCAATGGAGCGGAATGTGCGGCCAAATTCCAAAAATGGATGGTCCCCGCCGAATCCATCGGAACCCTTGTCAGCCAACCTCGGATGGAGAAAAGCTGATGAGACACTGGACCGGGTTCAGCACTAGCAAACTCCAGCATCCTGGGATACAATGTCGCTGTCTGCAGAGTCCTGGGAGCCAGCTCTGGGAACAAATTGCACACCCAGGCATTGAAGAAATGAAACGGCCCCCCTGTTCTAAAAGAGCGGGGGACCCAATGCCTATGAATATCTCCAAGAGATTTGTAGATCAGGCAGAGTGCTGCTGGACATAGTGCAAGTCGCATGCCCCAAGCCATCTGACAAGCCGGGTATATTGCCTCCGGCCTAATGACTGTCTCGTCTCCCTGTGGGAGGGCAAAAATGCACAACCAGAAAGTGAGGTAAGCCGCACAATGCGTAAGGGGATCCACCCCAGTGGGATTCGGTCCTCCGCGACTAATCCGTCGAAGGGAAGCGGGCAGCGCCGACTTGAACTTGGGTGGTCTGCTGGGCTTACCCGCAATAGGAGCTACATGGGGGAACTCACTGTACTTCAGAGGGCCGCCGAAGAAATACTGAATCCAATGTCCTACTCAGACTCTCAATTTGCTGCTCTTCTCTCGGGGCTGATACCCCCTCGAGGATCCCCTATTCAGCACCAAGCAGAAGGAGCGGTACGCTTTCATCAAGTACCGGTATGAGTAGCCGAAGTAATACTCACCTTCACCATCTATCTCATCCTTGATGAAGTCATGAAGACAGACCTCCTCATAGGGCTCTCCATTGATCGTCAGGCCCGACAGCTGTGACAGGCTCCAGAGGTCCAGAGAAGTTTCGCCCTCCGCTGTATAGAAAGTATTGAACTGTGGGGAGAACACTTCGAACATGCCGCAGCACAACCCTTTCGAGATGGGGTACCTGAAACGGGATGCATATACACTGTGATACACCCCGGCCCTGACCAGCAATGGCGCATACTCCTTCAGAACATATTCTGTAAATTCTACCACTCCTATGCGGAAGAGATGGGCGTCGGTCACCTTCGTGTAGGCAAACCACCCAGCAGCCAACTGGAATTTGAACTGGACAGCCAAGCAGTTCAGGACGAATGGCTCGTCTCTATAGCCCCACTTGATAGGCGCCAAGAATAAACCGTAGCCGGGTTTCTCTCTGTTGACCCGACCTGCAGTGGTGTCCCACCTAGCTGGTGTGAATTCTGGAGCCCGTGTCAGCATTTTCTGCTCTGCCTCCTGCTCTATTACCCCCAAGATGGCGTTCCACTTGCGCCGCTCTCCCGGAAGATAGATGGTGTCTCCGCGATACACGGAGCCGTTCAAGCTGTCCCGGTCCACCAACATGGCCCGTTCCACCATCCGAGCCAGCATGACGTCTCTCTTCCCCGAGACACTAAAAGTGCAGATGAATGGTGCAAGATGACGGTCCTTCGGGAAGTCCGGGCGATACCCGTCATCGCGATTGAAGTTCAGCCCTCCCTCGACGGTCACAACACGAGATGAGGATATTGTATCTGTTTCGGAGTCAGAGGATTCATCGACTATGGCGATCCTCCCAAGACCCCAGTCCAGTTGTCCGACGTTCCTCCAAGCTACAACAGGGCCATACACCCTACCCTGGGAAGAAGCGTTGACATCAGCAACGCCGGAAGCAACACGGCTGGAAGAAGAGGCCATTTCAGCAGCTGCAGACAAAATAAGATGATATGAAGAGGAAAATAGAAAAGAAAATTTCATGAAAATTTAGACAGTGTCTCCCCTTATCAGGGGCATGCCCAGAAGTCAAATAAAAGAACACCCACCAAGAGGGGGTGACTCCGCAATGAAGAGGGACGTAGTCCCGTATGAGAACCAAGGAAGAAACCCTACGGTGGAGGGAGAAGCTCTCCACGCCGACTGCCGTTGTGATGGAGGATGAGGAGGCCGAAGAGAGAGAAAGCTCAGTATAAAATGAGCTTTCTCCATCCTCTCGGCGCCTAAATAGGCAAGGCCAAAAGGGCGCGTCGAGACGACCCCCGCGCCGAGAGAAGAACGTGCCAAAAGGCGCACCGAGGAAGCACCGCGCCGGGATCACATGCGACAAAAGGCGCGCCGTCACCCGACGGCGCCGAGCGCCCCTCTGGGAGGATTCACACGCCGAGATGACCATGCCGAGGCCACCAGCGGCGCCGATTGGCTCGCCCAGGGCTACTGCAAACATCAGGTCAAGCCAAGGATGCTGACGTCCGTCCAAATATGCTTACAAAGCACCGGGATTATGCCAGCAGAATGAAGGTTCAGAGTCATAACAATGAATAATGAACAATAAACAGGAGCAGATCTGAAGATGTCACGCGGTGCGGTGCGGTGCACACCCACATGTCCCATGTCACTCACCCTTCGCTTACGCCACCTGTGGGTGGGGGGCATTTGTTGACACCTAAAATATGTTAGAAGAGACCAAAGCAGACTCAGGGCTCTAAAGGCTGATCAGAGGTGCGGCTCCTGTGTCGTCCCTAGAAGTTCTGAGAATCAGAATAGAAGAGATCCACTACCCCTAACACTTTGTCCGGCTAAAACCATCTCTGGTTAGGCCGCTGCCCAGTACTGCTATCATTCGGATAGTCATGCTGATAAAACTATAACAAAATCCAGGCAACCATCTGCCTGCTGGAAAGGATCTTCAGATAATTCTGATGCTCGTAGAAAGGGATTCACATAGCCTCACAGTTGGTGGTAAATACGAGATGTTAAGCAAGCCTCGAATGAAACAGATATCTACTCTGGAAGCCCACTAAACCGGTGAGGAAGGCCCTTTAGGCGAACCCTCACTTGGCGCTGGATGATGAAGAAATGGGCCAAGCCCAACACAAGCTGAGGCACGCTGAGAAGCTTCTTGCTGGCACGCCGGGGAGCTCGTGTCGAGAGGCTGAGGGCCATCCCTCTATAAAAGCTACTGCCCTTCGAGACAAAGGAGGAGAATAGAAAGAGGAGACAAAAAAAACAAAGAGAGAGAAAAAAAATAGAGAGCGGTAGCCACTGAAGGAAAAGGGAGCTCGAGAGCCCTCTAAGAAAGCTGAGGAGAAGAGAGGTTTGCAGAGATTCGAAGGGAGAGTCAAGGTGGGATCAGTTCCAAGATGCCCTGAGGGGCTACAGCTTCCCTTTCCCCTGTCTCTTATTTGAATATCCCTTTCTCTTTTTGTGTCTATTTTTGAGCATCCTTGCTCCAGTAGCATCGAATGCTAATGTAACCCCGCTATTGGGGATAGAATCTATGTATGATTTTCTCAGTTGGGTTTTCTTCTGAGCTAGATGCATGTATGCGGTTCGGATGAATAGTAAATAAAAGTGGGCTGAGTTTTACCCTCTCATTATCTTGTTCTCTTCCCATACGTCCGAGGTTTAGTGATGCGGGACGGACCACGGACACGACAAGCTCGCGATTGTCCCTTAACGAGGGAAGCGTCGGACGTGCGCGGTTGAGAAACCGGTAATGAGCTAGGGTGATCGGCTCTCTTTTGTGCTCGGATCGGGTCACGGAACGGTCACTCTCTCTCTCGCAGCAGCGGTAATAAACATCATATGGCGAGCTAGATATCCCTACACATGATCTCTAGCAGCGGCATAAAGATATATATACGAAAGAAAGCAAATGTCGAGAAGGGAGCGGAAACGATACCTCCACGCTACCGGGCGTGGGGAAGACGGACCCGGCCGATCTCGTACTCCCGGAACAAATATTACACAATAATGACAGCCATAAAATATCACCCACTCCACGTAGGGAGGTAAAGGGCTACACAAATGGGTCCGGGAGGATCGATTTCGGGTTGACGGACGGCTTCTCGCGTAGCTTCGACAGCACCCGAACTCGTGACTGTGGGGCCCACGTGCTGTCCGGAGGGACCGTGTGGGACCGGGGTGGCAGCACTACGGTGGGGACACCTAGAGGGGTCCTCCCAAGGGTGGAGGCGCGCTGGTTCACCGGCCGGAGGCCGGGCGGCTCCGATCGGCACCGGTCGGAAAAGCCGGCCACGGATCTGTTGTTTCTATTTTTTCAGCGCGCGACCCGATGAGAACGCTCGCTGCGACCAGCACTGATGTCGGAATGTGACAAAATCAGCGCCGTTGGAAAGCTGCTTCGAAGGGCTTCAACCCTATGAGATTACAGAAAAATAACCAGCTCTGTACTTCTTGTTGGCAAATTTTGAAAGCTGCTATTGTACAGTGCCCGAATTCTCAGATCAACAGAGAACTTGTCTGAGAAATACCTTTGACCGATAGGTAAACCTCCGAATCTGAAGTTGTGTTCTTCAGAAAAGTTGTAGGAAATGAAGAGAGGAAACCAGGAATATTTTTGGATCTGGTAAATATGGAGGTTTGGATTTTTTAGAGAGTTTACACTGGCAGGTAGTCGGATCTGGGAACAGGCAGACAAAATAGACTTTGGAACTTAGGTGAATTTTTTAAAATAGGTGGAAGGATAAAAAAAAATTAAGAAAATTTTTGGTGAGAGGGGAAGGTATTTTTTTAATCATATATTTTGATTAAGTATATATTTAAGTTCAAGGCTAAAAGTCTATATTTACATATTTACAATCTTTTTATCGAAGGATCAGAAAAAAATCGGTCCGGATCTACTGCGGGAATTATTTGGAAGATCTATCAATTCAGATTAGTCCAAAGCCTTATTACTTGTTTGTCGCACAAAAAAACTTTTTGAATATCCTGTGGATACTGATTTAGCTAAAGATGGACAGAACTTCCAATTAATTTGGGAGCTCTTGGTAAAATCAAAAAAAGGTCCGGATATGGAAAACTCAGAGCTGCTGTCACTGTAGACAGAAACAAGGCAGATCTAAGAATGAAAGAGGAACGAAAATGGAAAAATCCAAAATGAAGGAATTTGGACGTGAAAAGTTATGTGGAAATGGGGATTCAAGGTAAGAACATACCCTCAAAATTTCAGCTCGAGATCTTCACGTGGTGGAGAGCCGTAATTCGGAGAAGTGGCTGCTGTCCTAGATGGACAGAACTGCAGAGGTGACTTCACGGCGGCACGAACGGCGGTGACGGCGGCACCGATGATCACCAGAGATAGAGAAGGGATGATAGAAGAGGGATTCACTCTAGAATTGGGGTTGGGGATGAAGAAACTAGAGGGGAGAGGGCTGGGGCGCAAGGAGCTTCAAGCTTTTTCCAACAATTTTCTCTTCATTAATTGTAACAAATGGAAAATACAACCTTTTATATGCTATGAATCTAATCTAATCTACACCCTTGGATCTAGGGAAGGGTAATGGATGGCCTAGATTGGATGTGAATCACACAAAAAAAAAATAAAATATTACAAGTGGAAGGGGGCGCCCCCTTGACCAAGGGGTAGGTTGGTGGCCAACCTTTGAAATTTTGACCCCTTTGTCTCCCATGTGGTCAATTGGCATTCAACCCTTCTAGATGGCCACCTAGGAGGGTTGACCAGCCCCACATAGGTGACATGGACCAATGGGAAAGGGCTGAGGGCCCCCTAGCTGGACCTACTACACAATTACATAAAAATCCACACAATCCAAGGGAATGACGCATTGGCTTACAAAGCCGTACAATTGTGCTTATACTTTCCCATGGATATAAAAATAAACTAAAGGACACAAATGTAATATAAAATGTATATGCTCGGTGTCGATTCCCATCAACTCTCCCCGGGTGGGAGGAACTCGACCCCGTCGAGTAGGGGTATGGATGCTCGCGTACTCCGACGGACCCGTCACCATGCCAAGTAACGAGGGTATGCTCCACTCCAAGTGACCGTCACCTGCTCATTCCATATATACTCGATATGCACGAACTGCTATGGGCTAAAGGTGGACACTTCAAGTGGAGCACTCTCAAAAGGGGAGGTGGCGGCTCGAAGACTCACTAGGAATCACCGCTGGGTCCCTGTAGGTGACTGATCCGGGTATAGACGTAGAACCGATCCCATACTCATCAAGCGAGTCCACTCGCCTCTTACTCATAAGTGACCGACAACGAGCTTGCACCAGACACATGCAGACTCACCATGCAGTACACACAAAACATCGACTCAAAACACACCACACAAACAAACCACGCAAAGAAAACGCACTGACTCATATATGACCCTAGACTTAAGATGGTAACATCAAGCCTACTAAGTGGCTGCATCCTGGGCGGCGGGTGAGCCATCCAGCTCTTCCCCCAAGGCATAGTACTCATCGGCTAGTGCCTGATCGGCCTCATAAGTGACAAGTTCAAGCTCAGATGGTAAGGACTCTCCTACCCCTAGGGCTAGTGTGGCACGAGCAGGGTATTCACTGGCAATGTGACCAAACCCGTGACAGTGGAAACACTGCACTCGCGACCTACTGGTCTCCCCGATAAGAGGGCCTTTACCCTTATGCTTCCGACGGGTAGGGGGTGTAGGCAGCAATGGTGGAGGTGTAGGTGTCTTGGGTAATAGTGGTGGGGGTGCCGGTGCCAGTGGACGGGCTATGGGAGCCGGGAAATGGGCAACGGGTGCCGGTGGTTGGGATGGAAGTAGATCCCGGGGTGGAGGGCGAGGCCGTGGAGCGAAGTGCTCCTGACGGGTGGGCTCCTGAGGTCGCGCCATGGGAGGCCGTTGATGTGGGCCTAATGAGTGACGGGGCTCGGTACTACGGAAAGGGGTGGGGCCCAACCGATGGCTAGACTCGAACTCTCCCTCAAATTGCTCCAGCTCGAGAGCAACCTGATATGCGTCTTCCAATGTTTTGGCATTGCGGCAGAAAAGCTCATACTGGTAGTGTGGCCGCAAACCACGTCGAAAGCGGGAAACGGGATGGTACTCTCCTCCGTGACACCACATCGTAGAAAATACTCATCAAATTCAGCGATGTATTCGGAGACGGACCGGTCTCCTTGGCTAAGACTTTGCCATCTATCGATGAGTCGCTGGCAGTAAGTGGGAGGAAGGTGTAGACACGCCATTCCTGACGTCTCCTGAGAAAGTCTCATATTACTATACGACGCCCCGCGACGGCTTACGCATTTCGAATCTCTTAAGTGCTTCCTTTTCTTGGGTCTTCTTCTGCCTTTTTCGGCATCCGGAATCGTCTCATCACGGCATTCGGACGGCATCAACACCAGTCGGACGCATCGGAGGTTCCGAAATCAGGAAGGGTGTCTGTCGGGCGGCCGCCAACGCCTGAACTGAGGACCCGGGTGGGTCTTTATGGGGGCGTCCAGGCCCCTGGACGCCCCCATTCTTTTAATTTATTTTTAATTTATTTTTCAAAGCCCAAAACCAAATAAAAAAAATAATATATTAATGGAGGCGTCCAAGCCCCTGGACGCCTCCATAAAAACAAATATAAAAAATTAAAATGCCAGTTGGCATAAAAAACAAAACAAAAATAATAAAAAATATTTTCTTGGATGCGTCCAGGCCCCTGGACGCCTCCATTAACTCCCTCACGGGCGCCGTCCACCGAACGTCGGTTTGTCGTGTGTGAAAAAATACAAATTATGGAGACGTCCAGCCAGCTGGACGCACCCATTTCTGAATCACGAGACGCCGCTCACAAAACCACGCGTTGTGCCAAACCGCGTGCGGCTTTCGGTGGAAGTCGGTGGGCGTCGTGGAGGCGTCCGGGACCCTGGACGCCTCCACGAAAATATTCAGAAAAAATGAATAAAAATAGATTAAAATATTAGTTCAGCCCTGATGGAGGTGTCCAGGGTCCTGGACGCCTCCACCCTCCGGAGCCCTATAAATAGAGGCCCACCCCCTCAGTTCTGGAAGAACTTCTAAGAGATCCGATAGGCTGCCGGAGCCCAGAGGCTACGGAGTCATTTCTAACCCGTGGGGTCTTTTGTAGGTGGAGGTTCTGCCGGCTTCTCGGGTGCCCACGCTCGCGAGAGGAAGGTCATCTTCATCCACCGCGCTTCCACGTCATCCCCACGCTACCGGAGCTCCGCCGGATCTCACCCTCGGCTCATCCAATAAGCCTTTTCTTCCCCTTTTTTTCCATAGTTCTTTACATTCATCATATTGCATCCTCTATCTCCCTACATAAGGGCGCCGTCTCTTGCATACTTCTTGCATTCATCATCGCATTTTCCTCCTACTCGAGTCCGAGAGGGGTTTAAAACCACACCAACCAGGTGTGTGTCAGGTCACGATCTCGTCACTTTTATTGCAAGGAATTGTTACTACACTGTCATTTTATAATTCCGTTCATTTATTGTCTACTATTTTGCAAGGGTAACCAAGAAAAGCCCTCTCCGTCGGCCGGCTGAAGGGGGAGGAAGAAGCAACCCGCCATCTCCCACTCTTGAGGTAGGCGCGATCACTTTCTTTATTTTGGGGTCTTTTGGCCCCTGGCGATCACATCTTGTTCTCGAGGCCGCGGCGAGTCACTTCCCCAATGGCCGTTTAAATTCTCGTTCTTATATGTTATATTCTTATCTATTCATGTTCTCGAGGCCGCGACGAGTCACTTCCCCAATGGCCATTTAAATTCCCGCTCTTATATTCTCTTTATATTCTGTTATATTCTTATCTATTCATATTCTCGAGGCCGCGGCGAGTCACTTCTCCAATGGCCGTTTAAATTCCCGCTCTTTATATTCTCCTTATATTCTGTTATATTCTTATCTGCTCATATTCTCGAGGCCGCGGCAAGTCACTTCCCCAATGGCCGTTTCAATTCTTGCTATTTAATTTCTGCACCATTCCCGCCCCCCCGAGGCCGCGGCGAGTCACTTCCCGCTATGGCCGTTTAACCCCCATATCTTGCTATATTACATGTGTCCCGCTCGCCCCGCCGGAGCAATCTCCCGTGGTGGCCCCTTCTCCTTTCTCTTATTTCTGTGTTGCAGCAAACAAAAGAGGAGCCCGCGCGCTCCGCGTCTTCTCCGCTCCCAGAACCGCGTGACGTCGCTCACAGATTGGCGATCACGGTGGGACGTCCACTGCTTCCTTTTGGCTACCCTTGCAAGTTCGGCACCGTCCGTGCCTCTCCACCTTGGCGCCCTCGCGCGCCCCCGTTGTGCTCACGGCAGCACTGTCAGTTGTGATTGGTTGGGTGTTTACTATATGTTTGTTATTTCTGTTGTTTTCTTACTCTATATCTCTGTCAGCATTCCATTGCATACATCCATCCCTCTTTTATATCCTTTTTCATTTTTTCTATGGATCACCCTTTCTCGGTGAAGGAAGGACTCTCCGTTTGAGAATTCCTCTCAACGGACTAGAATCTCCTCCACTGGGACCTCCGTAAGTCCCCGACATCGAAGAATCTCCTCTTCGTTCACTGGGCTGGTTGTACCATTGAAGTTCCCCGGAGTTAGTCATCCCATTCGTGGTGAGACGAGAGACCCTAGCTGACACGGCGGTGAAACAAATTGGAATTAGGGTCCTTCTTATTTTGTGTGAACTTCAGATTTGGTTAAAAAAAATCAAAAAGGAAAAACAAAAAATTGGACGTAAGGCATTCACTTGTGTGTTAATCTCTGCTGATCATTTGCTGGTGTATGCTATTATGCTCTCGAAAAACATGATGGATGGCTGAATATAATTACAATTGTTTCGAGGCCGATGCCTTCCGTTATGGGTCTCAAATGCGTGACCCAGGTCACGACTCTTACGGGGTCTATAACTCAGACTGGGGCTATCAGCCTGACCCACAGGTTCATCCCATGGACATTGGCCCATCCTATAAGTCCTCATATGGAATACAGGCCACTGTTAGTGGAGCTTCCCCCTCCACTAGTGTTCCCTATGCCTGGGATTTCATGGCTTCTCATATCGACTCTCTCAGCTCTCAACTTGGAGCCTTACAGGCTGTTATTGAGAGGAAATTTCTTCTTCCTTCCCCTCCTCAAGCCAACCCCCTTCACGCTTTCATGAATAATATGACCAAAATGGAGAAGGATTGGAAGGAGAGAAGAGATGAGTATGGCATCTGGGATATGAGTGAGCAAGATATTCTTCCAAGTCGTTACAATCAAGTGGACGCCGTCTGCCCACCATCCATTCATCACACTAATCCATACGGCTCTCCGCCTCCACATCCACATCTATATACGCAACTTCCTCCATGTCAATATACGTCACCTCCACTCATCAACGTGCCTCCACCACGGCGTCCATTTGAACTTGATGATCATAAAGAATTGGAAATGGCACATGATGAAATTTATGAAGATTTTGAATATACACCTACTCCGAGTTTTCTTCGTTTCCCTCTTCCACTGCTCCCACAAGAACCCCCTGCTCAGGATGAAGCCACTACTTCTACCCCTGCTTATGAGTCATCATGGTGTCACGATGACGGGTTTACACCCCAACAACCCGCATCAATGCACCATGAATCACCTTCTACCCTTAACCCCCCACGTACCACCAAAATCCGACGTTTCATATGTACCAAGCCTTCTACTGTCACCCCTTCAATTGTACAAATAACCCCCACACCATTGGCTTCCACTGAGCGTTCCACTAACTCTTGTTCCCAACCGAGTAATCCTCCATCGTCTCCACCTAAAACATCCACTAGCCTTGTAACCCTGAATCCAACCATTCCTATTCCTCCACTCCCCTTACCTAAACCCGTGATTAACCCTGAGCCGGGCCCATTGATTGTTGCACACGAGCCAACCTCGTCTCCTCTCGAGAACAAGGAGAAGCCCGTCGTGTCTCAACCTCCACTTACCCTTCCTATAGCCCCCATCATTGAATCTCCATTACCCGTTGAGCCTGTTGTCTCAATCTCACCTCCTTCCACCACCTCTCGGAGTGGGTGTCTTTCTACAAATACATGTGCCAAAGATGATGTTCAAGAATCAGACAAGAAGAATTTGGCCACGGCAATGCCATTCAAAATCCAAGATTTCATTTGCCGAATGTCAATTCCGATTATTGTGTTGGTCACCTTTGAGAAGGCCGGATATCCATCTGCACCAATGCCCATCAAGAAGGACTCTCAGGAATTGGTGCTGACCAAATCAGCGGCCAAAACAATAGAGCTCACATTACTCATTGGCCAACATGCTTTCAAGGCTCTTATTACCCCTTGTTCGGTCATAGTCCAAATGGCCAATCAAAAGAAGGGATTCTCCTCATGCATAGTGATGACACATTCTACCGCCGAGGAGATGATGAATTCTATGCTCAGGGGTGGGTCAGGGCAGTTCTTGTTGGAAGCTTTTGACATCATGTCTACTCACCACCAACTTCCATGCAAGAGGCGAATGCCTATGTTACCCAGCATGATCACGTGTGACATTCCAACAGTCTTGAGCAGTGCCCCAAAAATGAAGCTCCTTATGCCGAGCATCCAACTTCCAATGATAGACACCGTTCATCTATCACGGGAGTTATTTCCAAGGGAGCCATTTCATGTCAAGATCCTTACTTCACAGGCGGAGCTCTTAGATCTTTGTTTTGATATTTTGCCAAGAGAGTTACCGTTCATGTACGAATGTCCAAAAGGCCTTATTAGAAGTCCGTCAAATGAGAGCCTGTGGGCCCTGACCGTACTGATGGACCCGGTTGGTCAGAGAAAGAAGAGGCCTTCTGCCTGGGCACATCATTGGGATCAGCCTGCAAACCCAGGAGGCCGAGAACTCGTGTTGAAGGTTGAAGGGCCGCACTATGAGAGAGTACTTACCAAGAAGAGGGAAAAGCATAAAGTGAAGCTTAAGGACAATAAATCCCTTGTTGAAGGAGCCCACATCAGTTCATCCACTTCCTATCCCAGTTCATCGCTGCTCATGCTGCTATCCAGCTTATTTTTATGGGCAGTCCTTTGGTTAAGGAGACGCCTTTTGTCACCTAAATCTAAGCCATCAAGCTCCTCTGCTCTAGGGTCCCTGAACCCTCACATTCCTTGTTGTCCGGAACTTCCGGATCCCTACATTCATCCCTGTCCGGAACCTCCGGACCCCTCCCTATTTAATTCCATGTCTTTATCCATCTCTCACCCCCATCCGGAACCTCCAGATTTCTTATCTTACTCTCCATCTCTCTCAGGGCATCACGCCCCTCCTTCCCATATCCATCCGGAACCTCCGGATTTCTTATCTTATTCCCCATCTCTCTCAGGGCATCGCGCCCTTCCTTCCCATATACATCCGAAACCTCCGGATATCTTGTCTTATTCTCCATCTCTCTCAGGGCATCGTGCCCTTCCTTCCCATACCCATCCGGAACCTCCGGGCCTCTCCTTCTTTCGATTTCTCATTTTGTTCTTCCAAGTCATCGCGTCCTTCATTCTTTTCACCCCTTTGAATTGCCTTTTTACATACTTCAAGGGCATCGTGTCCCTCATGATCTTCTTCCTCCAGAACCTCCGGATTCATTTCCCCATGATTCTCCTCTTTTACGTCCGGACCCTTCAGATCCGCCTCTCTCGATTCATCAATTTCTGATTCTTCTCGATCCCGCTCCCGGGTTCGACCCGGTTCCTTCCACATTAACTTCCTCGGGCACCTGCCCATTCTCACACTGTTTCCGAGGCTTTAGTCCACACTATTTTCTTTGATTTCTTCTCATCCTGTAAATTTTTCTAGGTATCTTTCACTTAAATCTGGTTTAATCCCCGCTTATTTAAAATAAACCGCCCTAGTTGGAGGATTGTTGTATAAGAGAAGCCTTACTGGTGTTCTGTTAAGATGTCTTGATGACGATGAGGTCTGGAAATGTGTAGATGAGACGCACTCGGGTGTGTGCGGTGGCCACGTGAATATTCAGATGCTCGCCAAGAAGATCATTCGCCAAGGCTTTTATTGGCCCACTATGGAAGAAGATTATGCTGTCTATGTCCGTAGGTGTGTCAAGTGTCAACTTCACGCCGATAAAATCCATTCACCATCTTCCTCACTTCACCCAATATCCTCCCCGTGGCCTTTCTCCATATGGACATTCGACATCATTGGTCCCCTAGGTGATCCCAATTCCTTCACCAAGCAGAAATCTTTCATCCTTACTGCGACGGAATACTTCACCAAATGGGCCGAAGCTGAAGCTTACGCGGAAATCAAGGCGTCAACAGTTTGTAAATTCATCATGAAGAACATCCTCACCAGATTCGGCGTCCCAAGCACAATCGTCACCGACAATGGGCCACAGTTCATTTCTCAGGACCTATAGGACCTCTGCAAAAAGTACGCAATTGCATTGCATCATTCATCGCCTTATTACCCACAAGGTAACGGCCAAGCGGAGGCCACCAATAAAACATTGCTCAAAATCATCAAAAAAACCTGCGAGTCTAGTAAGTTTTCAGACTGGCCAGAAAAACTTATCGAAGCCCTATGGGCCTATCGCACTTCAATCCGTACCCCCACCGGGCAGACTCCATTTGCCCTTACTTATGGTATGGAAGCGGTATTCCCGTACGAGACTCTGATCCCTTCTCTTAGGGTACAATTGGACGAGGAATTTCCCTTCAACGATCGTCGTAATTCACTCCTCGCCCAGTTGGAACTCTTGGATGAGAAGCGGCTGACCGCTGCCGAACACGCCCGTGTGTATCAAAATAGACTCGCTCGCTTTTACCAAAAGAAAGTCGTTGAGAGAAAATTCAAAGTCGGTGAGATGGTCGTAAAAAGAATTTTTGTCAAACCTGGAGGGCCGCGTTCTAAGCTCCAACCCAATTGGGAAGGACCATTTGTAATTCAAGCCGTGTACCCTGGCAACGCCTACAAGCTAGTCAACGCCGAAGGGACCGAGTTATCCCACCCTTGGAATGGGCTTTATCTTAAGAAATACTACCCTTAGCACAAAACAAACAAAAAATGATGAAAAGATAAAAAACATCAAAAACAAAGAAATATTGAAAACCACTAAAAATATGGAAAATTCAAAATGCCAATGCCTGGTGGTCACCATGTAGTCAAGTCACTGCATCTAACCTTCATGTTAGGATAGGGCCCATTAAGGCTTGGTAGGCACCGGGTCTTGGTTTGCCAGAACCGTGGAGATCCCTGTCCGGCCACGTCGGCCTATGCTCGCTCGAAGGAAGCTAACATGTGCTCACTTATGTATTTTATTCAAAAAAGTCGGTAGCATCACCTACGGTGGGGCCCCACCCAGAAGATCTCCGGAGGCTATAATCTTTATTCTTTTCTCTTCGACCAAATGAGACAGTCGGTGCCCTTAAAACGCTGAGCATGAGAAACTGAAACTCAAACCCTAAAGGCAAGAGTAGGATCCATTTCCTCGAGCATCGATCAGAGCACGAGAAGAGGGCAGTGTCCCCGTAGGCATACGAAAAGGGAGCCCACAAACGTCAAACGACTATATCTCCCTCACAAAAAGAAATACAAAGTCAAAATTAAGAGAAAAGCCTGGTCGTGACCGTGCCTGTTGCGATAAACGGAACCCCTCAAAGCAAAAGTCTGAATCCACAAAAGGGGCCGTGGAATGTAAATGCTCGAGATTTGGTCTGAAGTTGTCCGAAAGGAAAGAGTTAATGGGCCCTTATTCGCTCGCCGGGTTAACGGTTTTGCCGATCCTCTCAGGAGGTTTATCCCCCCACGCTCTTCCTTCTTCCTCTAAAGATGAAGGTTCGATGGAGTTTCTGAAAGGTGAAAACTGCCCAGGGTCTGCGACCTTATTTTAATATACACATTTGGTTGCCTACTTTGAAAAGCAAAAGCTATCGCTGCGAAGGAGTCTCCGTGTTTCTGGCTGGTCAAGACCCCTGTTTACCACCTTGATGTTTTCTTGTTTAACCTCGGGCTTAGGCCAATGCAAGCGCGTCACCTATGGGTGCGACGGCGTCTGATTCCGGGTCAGCGTCGCGCGGTTGGTCGTTGGGGTTCCAGGGTGTTCCATCATATACCATCTAGAGTTGTGAGGAAACAGACCCGGGTTGGGCAAATCTTTTACCTCAAACATCTTTTGCGTGAATCCCTGTGGTCGGAAGCGACTGGGAGCCTAAGCATGGCATGACGGTATTGTCATCAGGGTAAGTCTTAGCCGGCGGGATCATCATTCGAGGGGTCTAGAGGCCCAAATCAACCTAGATATGCACTTAGGATACCTGGGAGGTTAGTAAGAAACCCCTGTCTCACGTAGATTAGGTGCCATTCGGGTGCTTGCCAGGCGTTAGCAAGAAAAAAAATTGAAATGATAAAAACAACAAAAAATGGAAAAGAGAAAATGTACATATTTGCAAACAAAAAAATCTTTTTTATGATAAAACAAAAAAAATGCCAAATATAAAAAAAGAAAATAAATCAATTTTGCATGATTGCATTTGCATGCAGCATCTCACTTTTAATACCGCTTGCATTCGTGTGCTTGCCTGTCGCATTTATCATCACCGCATCTTTCCCTTGCGTTCGTTAAATAAAGGCTTGGCCCCTTGACCAGTTATCAAGGACAGTCACAGTGACTATTTGCTTATTGAGCAAGGGGCCAAGTCAGAACAGAAATTCTGATTTGTTTGTTTCAGTGATGTGTGCAGGGATTCAGGCAACAGAAGCAAAGGTGAAAACCAAACAAGCCGAACCTTGTATTTTATTCCAAAAACCAAAAAAAATTACATCAAGTTCCGCCCTCTCTCTCTGCATTACTCGTCCCACTACTCTCCGGGCAAAATGCTCTCAAAGGTGCCAGCCAACTACGAAAAGCGGTACTCCTACCGCTCTGTACTCCCCTTCCTATTCCCACATCCCGGCGTTGATCCACGGAAGCAGCAGAGAAGCTACCAACATGAAAGCCACACTCTCGTGCTATTCGGTAGCGCTCCTCACCATCTCTCAGCCACTGTTCAGCAAGACCAAGGCTGATTCGGAGTTCGAATAGTTGGGCCTCCATGGCCCTTCGTTTCTCCCTTTCAGTCAATCTGTTGGCTCTTTCTCTCTCTACGTCTCTTTCTTTCTCTGCACGTTCTCTCTCGCGGTCTTCCCTCTCCAACTGGAGAGTGACCCTTAGTTCCACGGCATCCCAAGAGGGGTCGTCATCAGGATGACGCCGCAGTTCCCTCTCCAGTTCTGCTATCCTAGCCTCCTTCTGCGCAGCTTGGGCAAGCGCTTCTTCCGTCTCCTTTTCCTGCCGAGTGTACCATCTCAGATACGCGACAAGGCGTAAATAAAGAGAACTCAACACTGAAACTTTTATCTGTATACAGAGCATCCCTTCTGCCTCCGCAGCACGCTGCGTGGCGTGAGCAAGTTGCTCATGAAGCAAGTCAAGTTCTGAGATGGGAATCCACAAGCTGGAAGAGGCATCACCTACTCCCATCGCTGGGGAAGCCGCGCAAATCTGAGCATGCTATGACCGTGTGAATTAGCAGCCAACATCTGGAATCTGCGGTTCTAATTAGGAACGCACTGTACACCTACCAAGGCGCTCGTAGCTCCGCGGGCATCGCCCAACCGTTGCTCCATATCTGCCAAGCGAGTTCGTAAATTCGCTATCATGGTATCACGGATATCCTACAGCCATACGAGTCAGCATTTTCACCAGAAAACCAAAAAGGGAGAAAGAAGAAAAGAGAAAAAGGGGAGACCTACCTCCGCAAGTCCCCGGGGTTGGAGCCGCTCTGCGTACTTTGTCCAATATAGACGCAAGTAGTCCTCGCTATCCCGCGCATGTGATTCTACAATCGTACCACCCCGTTGCAAGTCTTCATACTGTTCAGGGAACTGCACGCGCCAGCCAATGCAGGTCACCGGTCCTCTCGTCTTTCTCCCGACACGAGGTGGCGCAGCCGTATCCACCCATTCCTGAGCCAGTCCCAAAGTCCTCATAACCAATCGTAGCCGAAGCGGCTTGATTTCATTCAGGCAGTGCATCCACAGTTCCCGTCCAAACCGGGCACGACTTGCTAGAACCCACGGCTGGTCGGCATCGACCATGTCTGAGTAGGGTCTCCAGTTTACCATCGCTGCAGGGAACTCCTGTAGCTCCCGCCTTAGCACCATCAGTTGGTAGGTTAGGGGTGCCACACTCATCATGGGTTCCCACCGCCTGGCTAGCGGCACCATCGCGGGTCGCCAATGCCGAGCTCTCCCCATGGGGAGGTAATAATAGCTCCACAGCTGCTCAGCGCAGGTCATCAGTACCTTGCAAAAACACAAAAAAAATACAAAACAAGCAAAACCAAAATACCTGGATGAATGGTGTGAAACCACTCACAGTCATCTCACGGTCCGCTTCTTGGAACAGACCTGCAAATAAGTGCGCTAGCATGGCAGCTCCCCAGGCGTAGTATCCTACTCTTTCAAGGTCCGACAGCAGCTCCAGGAAGTGACATTGGATATCGTCCCCTTTCGAGCTCAGTACCAATCTCCCCAAAAGGAAGAGGAGAAATCTCCTCAAATCTATGTTGCATCTTTCCCAGTTGCCGAAATCTGTGCAGTACACGGCACGGCATCCTATTTCCATCCTTTCCATGAACTCTTCTGGGGATTCATCTTCCCACCGACGAGTGTCGGTGAGCCCTAATGCATCCATGAGGGACGCCCTAGCTACCGACCTATTTTTCCGACCATCTAGGTCCAAACCCAGTAACTTCTGGGCACCTTCTCGGTAGTCCGCGTAAGTGACTCCGGTCACTGCCTCGCCATCCACCTTGAGGCTCGTAATTCGGACCACGTCTTCCAGGCTGGGCACCATGTGCCCCCAAGGCATCAAGAATGCCCGGCTCATTGGGTCCCATCTATCACACAAGGCTTGGATCAGGACCAGGTCGAGCTGGATCGGCTCGATCTGAAGAAAGGTGCCAAATCCCATCACGTCTAGCCTGGCCTTCTGAAAATCCCGGAGACCCCTGTATGCGGCCACTGCTAACTCCCATGAAATGTGTGATTTCATCACACTCTGTGCGTGCATAAGAAATGGAGAAGGGTGTTGTCAAGAGGAAGGAAGAAAGAATGAGAAAAGGGTAGGAAAGCTCAGCTTACGAGTTGTGATTGGGCCCTTTCGCTAAAGTGCCCTTCGAGGTCCGAAAGCCTCCTGGAACTACTACCACTGGACCTGCTTCTCTTCGAGGAGTGGGAAGATTCGCCCTCCATCCAACTCTCGAAATTTTGAACTCCTCATCTCCCGTGAGAACTTGTTGTAAGACCCCAGATTATTTTATTGGATTTAATATATTTATTTAGCTCTTGTTAATTAAGAATTGAATTTCTATTGATTTAATAATTGAATTTCAGATTTATTAATATTTAATTCCTTAGAATTAGAATAGTGATAATTTCGACCACCTTATAAAAATCCAGAAAAATGGTAAACAGATTAAGATCGAGGTAGATAACAACTTTTCCTTCCGGCATTATGCCATTGTAAATCCGTGGGAAGGTCTATTTAGAGTTTAAACCCAAAAGTGCACACTTTTGACCCATACCTAACCCTTAGATTAAAACACGAAATTCGACCTCAATACTCAACCAAATGATCTGAAATCAGTGGCAAATGGAAGGCCACAATGTAAGGAACATTTACCCTCAATCAATTTGAGGTAAACCTAGCCCCAACACGTGCTGCCGACATAGTTTGGTCAAGTCAAAGATTTCGGCGCCGTTTCTAAACACGTAGCTTGCAACATCGAATACTCCCAACTCCGAAGGCTCCAGAAGCTCTATGAGCTATCAAAATGAAGCCCTACGAGTCTTCTTTCATTTGGCTGCTGTGGGGTTCACTAAAGTTTTAGATCTGGGGAGATCTAGCTCGAATTGTGGAGGTGGGTCAGCAGGCCGTTGGCTTCCCTTCATCCTTCTTTGATCCATCGATTGAGGTAGGAATTCTCAACCAAATTTTGATCATGAGTATAGCAAATTGTTCCTCTCATCGAGATCTATCCATTGGTGGCAAAAGCCCCAATTTTCATTAGGTATCCGTGGAGAAATCGAGCTTTTTGTGAGGTGCGGTCCAAGTGTTCTTCATCCTAGGGTTTGAGTTTTCTCTCTCCGATTTGAGGTTGGTGTAATAGACCAAACTCTAATTAATTTATATGATGTAATAAGCATGATATTAGCTTTCATTTCACGTAGAAAGCCCTAAGTTTCATGAAGCATACTTATAGAATTTCTGTTTATAGTAACAGCATGTTTTAGACCTAGTTCGATGTGTTCATCCGAAGTGATTTATGATTTCGAAGTATTAATCTTAATCCTCATGAACCATATCTTATATGGTTGGATTCACCATCGAAGTAGCTTTCATTTGAGCCAAGAAGCCCCAAATTCCATTCTATATGTAGAGAGAATTTAACGTTTTAGTCACAGCATGTCAGAATTAGGGTTTCATGTGTTCTTGACTTAATAGATCTCGATTCCAGCAATTGATCATGCAATTGACCTTGTAGACAGGTAGAGTTTTGTATTAGCTTTCCATTGATACCAAAATCCCCTTATTTGGAGCTCAATCCTAGTAGTTATTAACGTTTTAGTGCAACCCTAGCAATCACCTTGTTCCCGGCGTTCACCGGACGCGGCAGGGATGACCAGAGACGACCCAGAGATGGGCGGTCCTACGATAGACCATCCAACTCCAGCCCATCTTTTGACCAATTTTGACCCTAGCATGCCCTTATATAAATGGTTTTTCAAGAACCACTCATCCCAGGATGAACAGTTCCACAGGAACCACATATCTGGATGAAAGGTCCCTGACAGACCACATATCATTGAACGGCCCTGCACTGGCCGCACATCCTAGGGGATGGGCGGTTGGTACAGAGCCGTCCAACCCCTTGGGCGGCCCAGGAGGAACCGCCCAAACCCTTGGGCGGCCCAGGGAGAGCCGCCCATCTCCCTGTGTCACAGGGTGACCCCTGTTCGGCCCCTGAATGCCCAGTTATATGCGCGGTCCATATAGAACCGTTTATCCTTTCAGAGAGGGACTTAATACTTGTTCTAAGGCATTCATTTGCATGTCATTAATGATAATTAGTGAAATATAAACTCATTTAATAACTAATTAAATATGCAACTAAATTTACGATTATTGCTTGTTATTCGTGCTTACGCGACTTACGCGAACTCGTTATCATCTTAAATTACTTTTCTTGGCATCTTGGGTTAATATATAACCAAATACCTTTTAAATTGGCTTGGCATTAGGATTAATATGACTGTTTAGCTTGCTGATTAGCTGCTGTAGTACAGTGGAACAGCATGTTTAACTTTCCGACTTTGCACGAGCCGATTGGTCGATTAGCGTACTAGTCTCGGTTCTACCCCGAAAACTCTATCCGGTGGTCTTACCGTCATCTTGGAACATCATTATAATCATGATTAGAATCTGTTTAACACCAGCATACCTTGTTTTATGAGTTTAAACCGCTGGGTTAAGTCTTGGATCAAATCGGACGACCCGAGGCATGCACGGTTAGTATTTGACCGCATAACCTCTTCGGCGGCCCGATCGTGACCGCATATCTTTATACGGCCCAGTATGGACCGTATATCTTGTTCTTGGGCCTCACTGTCTTTTAGACATGAGCGGCCCATATTGCACCGTTCTTACCTTAGGGCGGCCCACTGTCAGCCGTTCTTTTCTTGACTTCGCGGGCTGAGTTTCGGTCCAGTTCCTGTACGTACGGTCCTGTATGAACCGTATATACCCATCGAGCGGCTCCGTTACGACCGCACATCTTTTGAAGATGAGTTTGACCGTGTTTTGTACTCTTGAATCCAAGGACAAGGTTAGTCCTTTAAATCTGAACTTATGGCAGAAATTCCTCTGATTAATTGGCCATTAAAATTGACTGAATGTCTGGACGGATGGGATGTTGGGCCCAGTAAATCAATGCCATCGCATCATAAGGGTCCGGTCTGGTCCTGGGGAGAGCGCCCGAAAGTTAGTGAGCCCATGGGATGTTAATGACAAGGTGGGGCATTGCACCGAAGTACTTGCTTGAGTGTTGGCGTCTATGAAAAAAGTATCTTGTTACTTGTTACTTGATCATACTTGGTTAAATGTTTAAAATACTTGCTTGTTGGCCAATTCCTTACTACTATCTCTTGTTATATCTCTTGTTATATCTCATGTTGTAAATTCTTGTATTTGTTATTCTTGTTAATCATTATCAATTATATATTTCTTGACCTTGCAAGATCTTGTTATTACCGTTGTTTCATTATATCATCATTACCTTTTCATTGCATTATCGTTTGTATCATGACATTTTGAAAATGTAATTAAACTGTTAATCACTTATACATGTCTGTTATTTCCTACTGAGCGTTAGCTCATAGTTGTGTTCCCCCCTTTCCAGGCTCTTCAGGTGGCGCGCTTACCGACGGGGAAGGGCAGGAGTGATGTCTTAAGTGTTTCAGTTCTAGTGTGTTAGTAGTGTGTTTATTGTTAGTTGTGATTGGAGAGCATATAGTTTCAGTTATGTTGTTGAGTCTTAGTGATTGTTATTCCACGTTGTATTAAGTTACCTTTGAGATTATTGTATCAGTTTGGTTGTTAAATGATCATTTAGTATTTCCTTTCCATAGCACTTGTGTATATTTAGATTAATTCTCTCTCTTTCCTGCTTGCCTCTGACTGTACGTCCCGATATTTCCACCTTGTTCGGGGCGTGACAGTTTAGTTGGTATCAGAGCCTAGGTTTCACATTCCTAGGTTTTCTTAAGTTCTTAAGTCCTAGGTTTTCTAAGTTCTTGCATGGCATCCCAATAACCTAGTATATCAAAAGATGTTGTCCGAACGTTAGGCTACGCCTATCGGAAGGTCGCATACTTGCGCGAGTGGTCTTCGGACCGGTTATCTCCGCCAGGTACCGAGTTTTGGTTGTGTCTAGGTGCATTAGACCCCTAATCTTGTTAAAGTCTAGGACCTGACCTAGTGAGAATGGGTAGAAACTTGGGTTAAGTTCGTTTCTTAATCATGTAATTAATTATCTTGAATTAACCTAAGTAATCTATTTCTCGTGTAGATGGCAGCTGATCGGGCCGAATGGAGGAACCTGCAGCGCACGGTTCAAGGCCTTACCCAGGCCCTTCAGCAAGTGGCTCAGGTAGGAGCGGCACCACATGGCACCGGTGATCTATACCGGAACTTCCGCGGGATGAATCCGCCTAGATTCGCGGGTTCGACCGACCTCGACCAAGCCGAGCACTGGCTAGATGAGATGGGGAGAATATTTGAAGTTATGCAATGCACCAACCAGGAGCGTGTCCTTCTCTCGACATTTCAATTGGAGCGTGATGCACGTACTTGGTGGGATTCTATCAAGGCGACTCTCGGTGATCATCAGGTTACGTGGGAAGAGTTCGAGGAATTTTTCAACGGCAAGTATTTTTCTGACCGAGTGCAAGAGAAGAAGGCGGCAGAGTTCGCGGCCTTGAAGCAACGAGGTTTGTCTGTGGCAGAGTATGAGGCTCAATTTGCACGGCTTTCTCGATATGCTACACACCTTATTTCCACCGAGAAAATGAAGGTGAAGCGTTTTCTCAACGGATTGAAGCTACATTATATCAACCAACTGGCACCAATTGAGATTTGCACTTATTCTGAGATGGTGAGAAAGGCTCAAGTTCTAGAGGATACCCTCGAAATGACGGAGAGAATCCGTGGAAGCGGTGCGAAGAAGGAACAACCTACGGGTTCCGGGAGTGTCAAACCCGGGTATACCAAGAAGAGGCCTGTTAGTGGACCTAGTTCGTGGAGCGGGTCCGGATCGTGGAAGGGCAAGATGCCGAGGCATGAAGACAAGAAGCCTGGCCCTATTGTTCCGTTTAAGGGCGTGTGCAAGTATTGTGATCGTCCAGGTCACAAGGTGGAGGAATGCTGGCGCAAGCTGGGCGCCTGTTTACGATGTGGAAGCAAAGAGCACCGTATCCCCAACTGTCCTTTGATAGCGGAGCAAGCAACACCGGCAACACCGCAAATCTTCAAGAAATCGCAAGGGAAGCTCCAAGCTCTGTATGCAGAAGAAGCGGAAACAGTCGAAGATGGTGGACTCGTCGAAGGTATTCTTATTATACTCGACAAGCCAGCATTTATTCTTTTTGATACTGGTGCAACACATTCCTTTATTTCTCAGAGTTTTGCTAAGTCATTAGCTATGGAACCGGTTATGATGGATACTCCATTAGAGATTTCAACCCCTATTGGTACTAGATCGGCAATCCAGCATTTCTATCCTTCTAGTAAGGTTTTGATTGGTGAGCAGAACTTTCCAGCTGATTTGATTTGCATGGACATGAAGGGTTATGACGTAATTCTAGGAGCAGATTGGTTGGCCAGATATGAGGCCAATGTTCATTGTAGTTCTGGCTCGGTGTCTTTTACTAGGCACCCGAGGCTTTCTTTTGTGGGTGTTAAGCACCATAACTCTGTATCACTTATTTCGGCTCTTCGAGCTGATAAGCTGATGAGGCGAGGATGTGAGGCTTTTCTAGCCTTTATCTATGCAACCCCTGAGCAGCGGACTGAGATCAAGGACATTCCTATTGTCCGAGATTTTTCTGATGTCTTTCCAGAGGAATTACCAGGACTTCCTCCTGAGCGGGAAGTTATCATCTCTATTGACCTCTTTCCGGGCACATCTCCTATTTCCAAGGCTCCTTACCGTATGTCTCCTGCGGAACTGAGGGAGTTGAAGCAACAGTTGATGGAGTTACTCGAGAAGGGCTTTATTCGTCCTAGTACGTCTCCGTGGGGAGCCCCTGTATTGTTTGTTCGGAAGAAAGATGGTTCGATGAGATTATGCATCGATTATCGGCAGTTAAACCAGTTGACTGTCAAGAACAAATATCCACTGCCGAGGATTGATGAGTTATTTGACCAGATAGCGGGAGCTCAATATTTCTCTAAGATCGATCTTCGATCTAGATATCACCATTTGCGGATTAAGGAGGAGGATATCTATAAATCGGCTTTTCGCAGCAGGTATGGTCATTTTGAATTTGTCGTTATGCCTTTTGGTCTAACGAATGCTCCGGCAGCCTTCATGCAGTTGATGAATAATGTATTTCGGCCCTATCTTGATCAATGGGTCGTGGTATTTATTGATGACATCTTGATCTATTCCAAGAGTGAAGTGGAGCATGCTGAACATCTGATGATGGCATTACAATTATTGAGAGATCATCAACTTTATGCCAAGTTTAGTAAGTGTGAATTCTGGCTGCAAGAAGGGTCCTTTCTGGGACATATTATCACCGAGGAAGGTATTTCTGTGGATCCTTCGAAGGTTGAGGTAGTGAAGAATTGGGAGCAGCCTACCAGTGTGACGGAAGTTAGAAGTTTTCTTGGCCTGGAAGGTTATTATCGAAGGTTTATCCAGGATTTCTCTAAGATTGCGGTACCTATGACAAGGTTAACCCGCAAGGAGAACAGGTTTGATTGGTCAGGCGATTGCCAGCAAAGCTTTCAGACTCTAAAGGATTGTTTGACTACTGCACCTATATTGGCTTTACCTTCTGGTGAAGGAGGATTTGTCGTTTATACTGATGCTTCAGGAATTGGCTTAGGCTGTGTACTCATGCAGCATGGGAAGGTGATTGCCTATTCTTCTAGGCAGTTGAGGAAGCACGAGGAGAATTATCCTGTTCATGATTTCGAACTTGCAGCAGTCGTTTTTGCTTTGAAAATTTGGAGGCATTACCTGGGTATTTTCAGACCACAAGAGCTTGAAGTATTTATTCTCTCAGAAGGAACTCAATATGCGACAGCGCAGATGGTTGGAGTATTTGAAGGACTTCGACTTTTCTATTGAGTATCATCCTGGCAAAGGCAATGTTGTGGCAGACGCATTGAGCCGGAGGCCAGTAGCTAGATTGGCAAGTCTCATGTTGCAAGAGTGGAAGTTACTGGAACAGTTATCTAGTCTAGATCTTAATATTGACAATGATCGGGTTTTGATTGCTCAGATTCAACTTAAACCTGAATTATTGATGGAGATCAAGTCCTTGCAAGATAATGATCCCGAGCTGGTACAGATCAAGGGAAGCTTGAGCAGTAGACCTGATTTCGGGTTGGCTGATGATGGTAGATTATTATTTAAAGGCAGAACTTGTGTACCTGATGAAGCTACAGTAAAGAACAAGATTCTTGTGGAAGCTCATAGATCCAGATACACCATTCATCCCGGAGGCACTAAGATGTACAGAGATTTGAAGCGATCCTTTTGGTGGATGAATATGAAGAGGGAAATCGCTGACTTCGTAAGTAAATGCTTGGTTTGCCAACAAGTTAAAGCTGAGCACTTCAGACCGGCAGGGAAATTGAAACCACTCGACATACCCCAATGGAAGTGGGAGAGTATTGGCATGGATTTCATTATGGGTTTGCCTAGAACTCGTGGTGGATTTGATGCAATTTGGGTGATTGTTGACCGATTGACAAAATCAGCTCATTTCTTATCCATTAAGTCTAAGTGGACAGTCGATGTATTGGCTGCTTTGTATTTGAAGGAAGTGGTGAGATTACATGGTATTCTAGTGAATATAGTATCTGATCGAGACCCTAGATTCACTTCTCATTTCTGGAAGGGACTGCAAGAGTCTCTTGGTACTCGTCTGAATTTCAGTACTGCTTTTCATCCACAGACAGATGGACAGACGGAGAGAACCAATCAGATAGTGGAAGATATGCTGCGGGCATGTACGATTGACTTTGGTGGTACTTGGAATGAGCATTTGGCACTAATTGAATTCGCCTACAATAACAGCTATCAGTCTAGTATTCAGATGGCTCCATTTGAAGCCTTGTATGGGAGAAGCTGTCGATCCCCGTTGTGTTGGGATGAGGTAGGTGAGAAATAGTGGCTTGGACCGGATCTTGTCTCGGAATCTTCATAGAACATCCGTGTTATCCGAGACCGATTACAAGTAGCCCAGTCAAGACAGAAGAGTCATGCCGACAACAGGAGAAGAGCATTGGAATTTCAGGTTGGCGAGCATGTGTTCTTAAAGGTCTCTCCGACGAGAGGGATCCGAAGATTTGGCATTCATGGCAAGCTGAGTCCGAGGTACATTGGTCCATTCGAGATTCTAGATAGAGTGGGAGAGGTGGCATACAGGCTAGCCTTACCGCCTCAATTGTCTGGCGTGCACAACGTCTTCCATATTTCTATGTTACGGAAGTATGTGTACGACCCCACTCATGTTATACAGCATGTGGATTTCGAGCTGAAGGAGGATCTGACCTATGAGGAAAGACATGTCAAGATTCTGGACCGGAAGCAACAGCAACTCCGGAATCGTTCAATAGCGATGGTCAAGATTCAGTGGAGTCGGCGTGGGACCGAAGAAGCCACGTGGGAGTCTGAAGAGACTATGCGGAAGCGGTATCCCGACTTATTCTAGGTGAGCGATCTCTTTCCCTACTCTCAGTCTTAGTGCAGTGAATTTGGAGGACCAAATTCCTTTAAGTAGGGGAGGGTGTAAGACCCCGAATTATTTTATTGGATTTAATATATTTATTTAGCTCTTGTTAATTAAGAATTGAATTTCTATTGATTTAATAATTGAATTTCAGATTTATTAATATTTAATTCCTTAGAATTAGAATAGTGATAATTTCGACCACCTTATAAAAATCTAGAAAAATGGTAAACAGATTAAGGTCGAGGTAGATAACAACTTTTCCTTCCGGCATTAGGCCATTGTAAATCCGTGGGAAGATCTATTTAGAGTTTAAACCCAAAAGTGCACACTTTTGACCCATACCTAACCCTTAGATTAAAACACGAAATTCGACCTCAATACTCAACCAAATGATCTGAAATCAATGGCAAATGGAAGGCCACAATGTAAGGAACATTTACCCTCAATCAATTTGAGGTAAACCTAGCCCCAACACGTGCTGCCGACATAGTTTGGTCAAGTCAAAGATTTCGGCACCGTTTCTAAACACGTAACTTGCAGCAGCGAATACTCCCAACTCCGAAGGCTCCAGAAGCTCTATGAGCTATCAAAATGAAGCCCTACGAGTCTTCTTTCATTTGGCTACTGTGGGGTTCATGAAGTTTCAGATCTGGGGAGATCTAGCTCGAATTGTGGAGGTGGGTCAGCAGGCCGTTGGCTTCCCTTCATCCTTCTTTGATCCATCGATTGAGGTAGGAATTCTCAACCAAATTTTGATCATGAGTATAGCAAATTTTTCCTCTCATCGAGCTCTATCCATTGGTGGCAAAAGCCCCAATTTTCATTAGGTATCCGTGGAGAAATCGAGCTTTTTGTGAGGTGCTGTCCAAGTGTTCTTCATCCTAGGGTTTGAGTTTTCTCTCTCCGATTTGAGGTAGGTGTAACAGACCAAACTCTAATTAATTTATATGATGTAATAGGCATGATATTAGCTTTCATTTCACGTAGAAAGCCCTAAGTTTCATGAAGCATACTTATAGAATTTCTGTTTATAGTAACAGCATGTTTTAGACCTAGTTCGATGTGTTCATCCGAAGTGATTTATGATTTCAAAGTATTAATCTTAATCCTAATGAACCATATCTTATATGGTTGGATTCACCATCGAAGTAGCTTTCATTTGAGCCAAGAAGCCCCAAATGCCATTCTGTATGTAGAGAGAATTTAACGTTTTAGTCACAGCATGTCAGAATTAGGGTTTCATGTGTTCTTGACTTAATAGATCTCGATTCCAGTAATTGATCATGCAATTGACCTTGTAGATAGGTAGAGTTTTGTATTAGCTTTCCATTGATACCAAAATCCCCTTATTTGGAGCTCAATCCTAGTAGTTATTAACGTTTTAGTGCAACCCTAGCAATCACCTTGTTCCCGGCGTTCACCGGACGCGGCAGGGATGACCGGAGACGACCCAGAGATGGGCGGTCTTACGATAGACCGTCCAACTCCAGCCCATTTTTTGACCAATTTTGACCCTAGCATGCCCTTATATAAATGGTTTTTCAAGAACCACTCATCCCAGGATGAACGGTTCCACAGGAACCACATATCTGGATGAAAGGTCCCTGACAGACCACATATCATTGAACGGCCCTGCACTGGCCGCACATCCCAGGGGATGGGCAGTTGGTACAGAGCTGCCCAACCCCTTGGGCAGCCCAGGAGGAACCGCCCAAACCCTTGGGCGGCCCAGGGAGAGCCGCCCATCTCCCTGTGTCACAGGGTGACCGCTGTTCGGCCCCTGAATGCCCAATTATATGCGCGGTCCATATAGAACCGTTTATCCTTTCAGAGAGGGACTTAATACTTGTTCTAAGGCATTCATTTGCATGTCATTAATGATAATTAGTGAAATAGAAACTCATTTAATAACTAATTAAATATGCAACTAAATTTATGATTATTGCTTGTTATTCGTGCTTACGCGACTTACGCGAACTCGTTATCATCTTAAATTACTTTTCTTGGCATCTTGGGTTAATATATAACCAAATCCCTATTAAATTGGCTTGGCATTAGGATTAATATGACTGTTTAGCTTGCTGATTAGCTACTGTAGTACAGTGGAACAGCATGTTTAACTTTCTGACTTTGCACGAGCCAATTGGCCGATTAGCGTACTAGTCTCGGTTCTACCCCGGAAACTCTATCCGGTGGTCTTACCGTCATCTTGGAACATCATTATAATCATGATTAGAATCTATTTAACACCAACATACCTTGTTTTATGAGTTTAAACCGCTGGGTTAAGTCTTGGATCAAATCGGACGACCCGAGGCATGCGCGGTTAGTATTTGACCGCATAACCTCTTCGGCGGCCCGATCGTGACCGCATATCTTTATACGGCCCAATATGGACCGTATATCTTGTTCTTGGGCCTCACTGTCTTTTAGACATGAGCGGCCCATATTGCACCGTTCTTACCTTAGGGCGGCCCACTGTCAGCCGTTCTTTTCTTGACTTCGCGGGCTGAGTTTCGGTCCAGTTCCTGTACGTACGGTCCTGTATGAACCGTATATACCCATCGAGCGGCTCCGTTACGACCGCACATCTCTTGAAGATGAGTTTGACTGTGTTTTGTACTCTTGAATCCAAGGACAAGGTTAGTCCTTTAAATCTGAACTTATGGCAGAAATTCCTCTGATTAATTGGCCATTAAAATTGACTGAATGTCTGGACGGATGGGACGTTGGGCCCAGTAAATCAATGCCATCGCATCATAAGGGTCCGGTCTGGTCCTGGGGAGAGCGCCCGAAAGTTAGTGAGCCCATGGGATGTTAATGACAAGGTGGGGCATTACACCGAAGTACTTACTTGAGTGTTGGCGTCTATGACAAAAGTATCTTGTTACTTGTTACTTGATCATACTTGGTTAAATGTTTAAAATACTTGCGTGTTGGCCAATTCCTTACTACTATCTCTTGTTATATCTCTTGTTATATCTCATGTTGTAAATTCTTGTATTTGTTATTCTTGTTAATCATTATCAATTATATATTTCTTGACCTTGCAAGATCTTGTTATTACCGTTGTTTCATTATATCATCATTACCTTTTCATTGCATTATCGTTTGTATCATGACATTTTGAAAATGTAATTAAACTGTTAATCACTTATACATGTCTGTTATTTCCTACTGAGCGTTAGCTCATAGTTGTGTTCCCCCCTTTCCAGGCTCTTCAGGTGGCGCGCTTACCGACGGGGAAGGGCAGGAGTGATGTCTTAAGTGTTTCAGTTCTAGTGTGTTAGTAGTGTGTTTATTGTTAGTTGTGATTGGAGAGCATATAGTTTCAGTTATGTTGTTGAGTCTTAGTGATTGTTATTCCACGTTGTATTAAGTTGCCTTTGAGATTATTGTATCAGTTTGGTTGTTAAATGATCATTTAGTATTTCCTTTCCATAGCACTTGTGTATATTTAGATTAGTTCTCTCTCTTTCCTGCTTGCCTCTGACTGTACGTCCCGATATTTTCGCCTTGTTCGGGGCGTGACACTTGTGCTCCACGAGTTAGCTCTCGATATACCTGGGAGGATAAAAGGGACAAGAATTTATAGAAATGGAAAGAGTACATGCCAAGATTGCCTCCATCACCTTTAATGATAGCCCTCGCGATGTGGCACCTACCATGCGGTCCCGTGTGTCACTTCACCGCTCGCACAGGGTGATTGATTGGACGAAGATATGACGACTAGCCCCCTATGTTGTCTAGGGATACCCTATCATGTTTTGGAGGACGTCCGCAAAATTTGACACAACATCCGGGAAAAGGGACTAGGGCGGTCATTATTGACTTCGACGGTAGATTCCCGTGGAAAATGGTCACAACAAGACGCGATTCTCCGCTCGGGATGGAGTCTCGACAGACCCATCACATGGAAACAGTGCAAAGGAGAAGAAGTGTAGGGAAGAAGGAACGCACAAGAGAACAAACAAGCAGCAAAAAATCAAATCACTCCATTCATAATTCTACATAAACTGTCATAAACACTACAATCATAGAGAGGTGGCGGGTCCACTAGCTCGCCAACTCTTGCCATTATTTTCATGCTCGTCCCTCTAGGCGTCCCTCTCCTCTCCCATGAGGTGAGGGTCCCTCAGAAGCCTCCTGGATCCCCGTGTAGCAGCACCCGCCTCGCCTCGTGGCGCCGGCTCCACAGCAATGACTCGCTGCTCCTCCCCTGGCGTGGCGAAGAAGCCACTAGCGGCAAAGCGACCAGACTGGCGCAGTCGCTCCCCAAACTCTCGCGCTCTCTCGTAGCACGTCTCCATCCCTCCTAGCCTCTGCACGATGGCCTGAAGGCCCAGCTGGAGCTCCCTCACTTGGGCCTCCAAGGCCCTCCTCTCAGTCTGATCCCGATGTCGCTCGGACCTTCTCTCGGCTTTCTCTCTCTTTGCCTCTCTCCTCATCATCTACAGAAGAACCCTTAACTCCAGGATGTCTGGAGAAGGTCTCTCCTCACCGTGATGTCGCAGCTCTGCTACAGTTGCCACCCAGGCATCACGCTCCTCTTCTGCCCGGGCAGCCCGAGCCACCGCACCGGCAAGTTGCTCCCGGAGGGAGGCAATCTCGAGAAAAGGGGCCGAGGAACTGGAAGATGCGCCGCTAGTCACTCCCACCATCGCTGTCTACTGGGCACGCTGGAACGAACAAACAACAGCCGTCAACTAAGCTCCACATTTAAAAACAGAAAATGCAGCGCTTAACTTACCAGGAGCGACAGTTCCTGTTGAGTGGCGGCCAGCTGCCGCCTGACCTCGGCTAATTGGGCACGCGACCCGTCGACCTCGCGCGTATCCCCGGCTTGGGGAAGCCCCGCATAACTCTCTCTCTGCCGCCGCAGGAAGTCGACACTATCCTGCACCAGTACGCTCCCTTGCTGCCCAGGGAGACGTATGCGCCAATCTTCAAGCTTCGCCTTGCCGCGACTCTCCTTCCTGACGCTGCTTGGCTCGTCTGCACTCGCCCACTCATCGGCCAGGCCCAGGGTCCTTGCCATGTCCTGCACCAAGAAAGAAGGACCTCGCATCATAACAAAGAACGCGTCCCTTGTCTAGGACGCGTCCATCATTTGAGTGCAACACTCACCGAACCCTTTCCCCCCTCGCGCGGCTCGCTTCAAAACTCAAAGTGGATCAAAAGAGGGGGAAAACCAAGCACTCACCGAGCCGTGTTCACCTCCTTCCGCGCCATTGGGCCCCTCGGGTCCCTCGGGGGCCCGAAGCGGCCCTTCCTCCTCCATGGACGCCGTTTCGTGCTCTTGCGCATCCCTCCTCGGACGAGGGGTCCCGCGTCCCTCTCCACCTTCGCCGTGGTCTAGACCACCGAACTCCATCGATCAAGAGAGGAAGGAGATGAAAAGGGGGACGAGCGAATTTTGGCGGGGGTGGGCTCGTTTGCGGGTAAGGCACGAGAGAAGAAAGGCCACCCGTCGCTTTAAATTTGAATTCGAGGATTAAGACGTGTCCTCGCGCCTGGATGCGCCCAAAAAGGGAGAAAGGAAACAGAATCCCCCCGTGCAAAGCACAGTTCCCCGCTGTTCAGGGCAAAGTCTCGTAAGGCATGCCTCGAAACAACTCGGTGCAGCAGAAAAGTGAGAGAGGAAAGGTACACACAACACAAGAAAGCCATTTTCATTTCATATAATAGTCGAAAGTACATCATGCAGTAAGGAGGGCGGAGTGTACAAGCAACTCTCTAACTCTCGCCATCACCCTCCTGGTCATCTCTCTCCTCCCTCCTCTGACGGAAATCCCTAGCGGGCCTCTGCGAACCCAGAGAAGCCGTGCTCACCTCTCCAGGTGGCACCATGCCGGCCTCCAAGGTGCGGCGACGCTCCTCGGCCGAAGAAACTAGAAAGCTGCCCACAGAAAAGGAACCGGACTGACGAAGTCACGCCCCGCGCTCCTTCGCCCTCTGATACCGCTCTTCACTCTCCCAAAGTCTCCCCTCCGCCGTGCCAAGACTCAGCCAGAGCTCCGACACCAGGGCCACCCGAGCTCTCCTCTCGTCCCAATCTCGATGTCGCTCTGCCCTCCTGTACTCCCTCTCTTTCTCCATGATCTCCCTATCTCTCTCCCTCTCCCTCTCTAGGATCTCCCTATCCCTCTCTCTCTCTCTCTAGGATCTCCCTATCCCTCTCCCTCTCCTCTCTCTCTCTCTCATCGCCTCTCTCCTCGACAGCTCGAGGGCAATCCGCAGATCCAACACATCACGAGGGAGCTCCTCAGCCTCCCGTCGCCTCTCCTCCTCTAGCTCCACAATCCGGGCGTCACGCTCTGCCACCCAAGCATCGCGCTCCTGCTCGACACGAACAGCACGGGCCAGGGCCTCCCGAATCTCGGCCACCTGTCGAAGCACGCATGCACCGTGAGAGAGCAGTGATGGAAGGAAAGCAGCTAGAAGAGGGTCAGGGCCAAGCAAGCACTCACTCGAGCCTCGCAGTCACGCTCGGCCTCCTCAGCCCGAGCCACCACATACGCCAGCTGCTCCTGAAGGGCAGAGATCTCCGGGGGAGGGCCGCACGAACTGGAACCCGCTCCACCAGTCGTCCCGGCTGCCGCTGTCTGGTGGGCCCACTGAAACACAGAGCAAACGACAGTCAGAGGCCAAGTATCAAAAATCCAGGTCACAAAAATGCATCGCATAAACTCACCAGCATCTCCAACTCCTGTCGGATGGCCACCAACTGCCGCCTGGTGTCTGCCAGCTGGGCCCGCAGGTCAGCAATCATGTTGTCACGAGCATCCTACATTGCACATAAGTTAGTGCCACATGCATATACATATAGAAGGGTGAAGCAATTTCATTTCACTTACCCCTGCCATACCACCAAGGAAGAGGCGGTCCCCGTACGTAGCCCGGTACCGTCTCAGGTAATCAGTACTGTCCTGTACATGGGACACCACTGGGACCCCGCCCTACTGCCAGTCCTGGTACTGTGCCAGGAAGCACGTACGCCAGTCCACAATCTTCACCTTCCCCTTGGTCTTCCACCCGATGCGGGCCCGCTCATCTACATCAACCCACTCCTGGGCTAGCCCCAACGTCCTCATAACCAGCCTCAGCCGAAGCGGCTCGATCTCGTTCAGGCAATGGACCCACACGTCCCGCCCGAAACGAGGAAGACCCGCTACAACCCAAGGCTGGCCAGCGTCGTCCATGCCCAGGTAGGGTCTCCACACCACCTGCATCACCATACATACATCATGTTAGTTACCATTCAGTCACATGCATAAAAACATAAAAAATCATACGCATCATACCATGGCCTCGGGATACTCGCTCAGCTCCCGACGAAGTAACGCCAGCTGATAGCTGTGTGGTGCCGCTACCACGACCGGCCTCCACTGTCGCGCTAGAGGAACGGCCCTCCTGTTCCCATGCCTAGCCCTCCCCATTGGGAAATAGTAATAGCTCCACACATGCATCCATCATACATCATTAGTACAATAATTGCATATTTAACTGTGGGAATGCATAAATAAAATGTTTACCTGGAGAAAAGGTGTGAAGCCACTGACTGTCGTCTCCTTCTCCGAAGTCTGGGAGAGATCGGCAATCAGATGGGCAAGCAGAGCCGCTCCCCACGCGTAGTGTCCCACTCTGTCCAGATCCGCCAAGATCCTGAGGAAACGGCAGTGGATGCCATCCCCCTTCGTCCCCAGCAGAAGGCGGCCCAAGAAGAAGAAAAGAAACCTCCGGAGGTCTAGATCCACCAGCTCCCGCTCGCTCGGGTCCTGGGTGAAAGCTGCACGAGCGTCTCCCTCGAGTCGTGCTAGAAACTCCGCTCCAGTCTCGCTAACCAGCTGGCGCGGGTCGACGAATCCGAGCGCCTCCATGATCTCCACTCGGCGAACTACCCTGCTGTCCCTATCAGTCACGCTCGTCTCTAACCACAGCAGGTCCAGGACACTCTCTCGGTAGTCGGGGTAGGTGACCCCGCTCACCGCCTCTCCGTCAACCCGTAGCTCGGTGATCCGAGCCACGTCCTCGAGTGTCAGCACCATGTGCCCCGAGGGCATCAGAAACGCCCGGCTCGGTGCGTGCCATCGCTCCCTCAATGCCTGGATAAGAGGAAGGTCGAGCCGAAAGGGCTCGATCCTAAGGAAAGCTCCGAAGCCCATGGCGTCCACACGCGCCCTCTGAAAGTCTGGCAGCCCACGGTATGCTGCCACCACTAGGGACCAGCTGATCCGGCCCTTCATCACGCCCTGCACACCACAAAACCAACAAAGAACACATCAGCATCATGAATAGTAATAAACAATAACACTGTATATGCTACTTATTTATTTTATTTTTTATTTTATTTTTTTAAAAAAATAATAAAAAAATATTTATGTTTTCTTAGAGGCGTCCAACCCCTTGGACGCCTCCTCTTTATTTTCTTTATTTTATTTTTAGAAAAACCCAAAAACCAAAACAAAAATAAATAATATATATATATATATATTATCATGGAGGCGTCCCAAGCCCTAGACGCCTCCTTATTTTCAATTCTATTATTTACGTAAATAAATAAATAAAAAAGAAAAAAAGAAAATATGGAGGCGTCCAGGCCCCTGGACGCCTCCTTCCCTCACTCCCCGACCCTCACCACACTACCTCTCGTCCGCCTATCCAGCCTATTAAACCAACAGATTGAAGTTCCGAGAGGCTTACCGGGTCGTGATCGTCATCTCCCACGTCGCCAGCACCCGCAGCAGCCTCCACGGCCAAAGGAGGAGCCTCCTCCTCCACGGCAATCTCTTCCGCCGCAGCAGCCTCCTCGGCATCATCCCTCAGCCTCCTCGGATGACGAGCCCGTCGTTTCCGCTTCTCTCCACCCTGGCTCGGGCCTCCTTGCTCCATTGGAACTGGGAATGGGTCGTTTAGAGTGAACGAGTGGTCAGAATGAATAGTAAAAGTGAACAGGGGGTGAGGCCCCCCCTATATATAAAAATCACCCATCTTTGGGGCGTCCAGGTGCCTGGACGCCCCCACTTTTTTTATTTTGTTCAAAATTCAAAATTTTAGGGGCGTCCAAGCGCCTGGACGCCCCCAATAAAAAATCTAAAAAAAAATAAAAAATAATAAAAGATAGGGGCGTCCAGGCTCGTGGACGCCCCCAATAAAAAATCTCAAAAAAAAATCATAAAATAAAACATAGGGGCGTCCAAGCCCCTGGACGCCCCCAAAGAAAAAATTTTCAAAAATAATAAAAAAAAATATAAAACATAGGGGCATCCAGGCCTCTGGACGCCCCCATTGAACATTAAATAATATATATATATATATATATATATATATATATATATATATATATATATATATAAACAAAAACACAAAAAGAGAGAAAACACAAAAAGAAAAATAAAATAAAAAGCATAAAAAAAATTAGAGGAACAGGGGGTCCAAAACATCCACATTCCAGATTTTATTCCATCAGAGGAGCAGAGCAAGCTACATCAGGGGCTTAAGCGCCTTAGGCCTTAACTTCCCCAGTTCGGTTATATAAGCTCTCCACAGCTCACATTCTTCCACCACGTGCGCTAAGGCCTTTCCCGCAACACTTGTCTTCCAGGGTGCTTTGACGGCCTTCGCTTCCTTCACGTCCGCTTCAGTGCCCAACTCCCTCTTTTTCAAAGGAACGATGCCCGTCGGTAGCGGGAACGAATGGCGTGGGATGCCAATCTGGAGGCAGCACCGATGCGCATTATAAAGGACGAACTCGGTCGCGCCGATCAGTTGAAGATCAACTTCGGGAGAAGGCCTCATGAGGAGATCAAGCGAAAGCAAACATGCCGGTGCGCAAGTGAAGAAGCTTTGTGTCACGGTGCGGAAGTGAGACCGCCAGTCTTCACGTCTCTTTAGCCACGGAACACGGTTCGCCACGGTGCCACCGAAGCCTAACACGTCGGCTGTATGATAAAGGGGGCTTTGTTGGAAGAGCTTCGAAGCGGTTGGCATTCCCTCACGGTGATCAAACTTGAAATGCAAATCCAGCCAGCAACTCAGGACAAGTGCGCAACCAAAAGGAGGCTTACCCATGCTCGAGGCAGTAAGGCCACTATACAGGTAGGCAAGGACAGCGGGTCCCACCCTCTTTCCACGCCAGAGCCCGCAGATAGCACTCAGTTGGTCTTCCTCCACCATGTTGTCGGTATAAGGAAACAAGAGAGTACCCGCCAGATAAATGGTGAACCCTTTCATGATTCCCTCCAAATAGTCATCGTCTGGTAACCCTCTCAGGGCCTCCATGACCCATTCCGCGAGCTTTTGCAAGTCAATTCCCTTTTGAGTACGAACCTTTCGGGCTGCGTCGGGTGGCATGAAGCTTCCAAGGACGCTTTCGGAAGTCCCCCGTGTCAGCATCCGCATAGCCTTCACCTTCCCGCCACTCTTGAATTTCTTCAATCCGAGCAGAAGTTCCACCTCCTCGAGGAGGATGGTCACCTCGAAGGTCGGGAAGATAAAAGTGTGGGTCTGGGGATGCCAGATCTCCACTAGTGCACCCATAGCCACCCAGTCCATACGAATCTTCTCGTAGTGTTTGACGTGAATAAGGAGCCCCTGCAGATGCCACTTCGAGAGTATGGCCCTCATGCCGATGGAGATGTTGGAAGTTAACTTTGAAAGCCATGGCAGTTTGGAAAACTTCCTCGGGCCTGGGAAGAGTGGATATGGCTGGAAGAGAAAAGAAAGAAGAAGAAATGAAGGAAGTAAGAAGAAGGTTCACGTGGAGAAATTTGAAAAGAATCAGCTTACCATATGCGAAATTATCATCCCACTCAGATGACCCTCGAGGTCGGAGAGTCGTCTGATCTCGCTGCTAGGCCTGCTCCTCTTCATAACGCGGGAAGACTCGCCTTCCATCCTGAAATCTCTAGATTCTCCTCTCCTTCCTCTCCTGAGCTTCCAAAACCCACCTTGGTGCATTTGAATGAACTAGCCTAAGGGGAGTTCTTATAGGAAGGGTAGGGCACTACAGGACGGAACATGTCACATCAGCGGTCAATGTCAGGATTTTGGCTAGATCTCCTTTCTATTGTGGTGCGATTCTTTTACCATTCTGTTACTTTCTGATGTTATTAATCCATGCTGGCCTGTGCAGGTTTTACTAACGGACGTCTTTGTCCTATCTCTTGTCCCACCTTTCAATGGTTGGTCCCACCATGTCATGCATCATAGTATATGATACCTACGCTACTAGAACATGTCAAGGACCTTGCGGCCCGAACGAATCTGGGATTTGAGTTCCCCTTCAACAAAAACAGTGATGATCCCGGAAGAATTTGGCTTGTACGGATAGGCCGTTAACTTATGATAGAATGGGGATGGCGGTTCCATTCAGTGAGTTGGTGCGCGGATAAACGGGCCCCAGCCCAGTACCAGCTCACCGGATCGGTATCCTGACCCATTCTTAACAAGTTGACAATATTATCCTTGGCTATTTTCTATTTTAGTTTGTTTTAAATTTTTCTTTAAGCCCAGCATGCATTCATATAGGACTTTGATTTATTGCGGAAGATCATTCAAGTGATTCGATTGCGAAAGCCGCTGTGCTTCAATCCTTACAAATATGAGATATTCCACTCCAAATAAAATACTGAATTTTCTTGAAACGGCCCTACACTGCTCTTCCAAAGGAGACCCTTGTTGGGACAGACCCTCAGATATTCCTTTACTTTTTACCTTGCTTGACCCACCTTGGCCGCAGCACTTCCACGTTGGCTGGTAACCGCTCCCCAAAGGTGAAACCTGCAGGTTTATGACCCAGGTACTTCCACACCGAGAAGTTGGTCTCTTTTTGTTTCGTGCCTGAGCACACATCTCACCCTCCCTTATTTGATCTCCGTGCAAGCAATCGTCAAAATTTGAAAAGACCTCCTTCAAGGTCGCCTAATTGAAACTTCAGGAAAGATTCTAAACAGTAACGTCAAAAGCGTGTCTCATCACACCTTGGCATCAACTTATCAGTCTGCTCCCACTTCATTTCACTCCACTTCGATACCATTCCACTACGTGTCACTCCCTTGCAAAGCAGACGCCAAGGCGGGGCAGCTGTAGACACGCCATTTGTAGCACCCGTGTACAAAAAAATAAAAAAAATAAAATAAATAAATAAATAAAGACATTAAATAAATAATATTTTCAAATACTAATAATAACAATAATGTTTATGATAAAAAATAATAATAATAATAATAACATTTATGATTAAGTTTATGATATATTAAACTTATGAAAGAAATAGGAACTCAGGGTTATCAAATGTAAAGGGAATCCATTTAACAAAATGACCTCCTAGTGTAGTGGTTAAGTGTCTTGCCTTCAACCCAAAGATTAGGGTTCTATACACCCCATCAACATTCTTTTGTCAAGTCTCAATTTAACCCAATTTAAGGGGGCGACGTGGCCATCTTAGACACCAAGAAAAAGGGAAAAAATTCAAAATTTCCCAAGCCACTTATCCTCCATTATCCCCAACACATGTCACTATCTCATATCCCAGATCCTGAAATTTCGGATCTTGCCCCCCTAAGCCTGTCTAGTAGAGGGGATTAAATCTAGGCCTAGCTCTCCCATTGTGTTAGTTAGAGCTTCGAGATACGAGCCTAGGCTAGGAGGTTCTGTGCTGCGTACTAGGAGGAGAGGAGGTTGCTGGGGAAGCTTCTTCCTTCGCTAATTACCATCCAAACAGGTAGGTGTTCTCAATTTTAACTAAACTACTAGTTAATTAGTGCCTAAGCAGTGCATCTCCATGCGATTTATTGTTGCATAGCATATGTCAGCCTAGTAAATAGCCTGTACCCACTTAAATCGAAAAAGATTAGTGAAAGGATTAACATATATTAGAAATAATTAGCAGGTATTAGCTATAATTAATATGTGTTAGTAGGTCTTCTCAATTTTTAACAAAACCCATAGTTAATTAAGGCATAACAGGATATAAGTTCTTAGTTAGTCTATCTCCATGCGACGTTCTAGCATCAATCAGTATTAAACCTTGCATGGTATACATTCTATAATAACTATTATCATAATCTGCAGTAGGATTTCAAGCAACCCATATCTTACTTTAATTTTCTATTATTTAAATGCATTAACTTGTTAAGTAACTGTTAGATGCCATGACATTAAACTTGTCAGATAATCAGTAGTTAATATGGGAGTATTCAACTTGTTAAACTATCACTTAGTACTTAGTATAGTGAAACCTGTTAAACTGAGTACCTGTGGAAACCGTAAACAGTTATGTCTTTATGTTAAGTTAAGAGTAATGATCTTTGAGGATTTTTATTTTTTTTATTTGGAGGGGTCTTGATGTGAAATTTGAGGGATATATATTTTTCATTTTCATCTATTTTTTTATATAATTATTTTCATAAAATTCCTTTAAAATAAAACGTAACACTATTCACTTTTACTATTCATATGACAGTAATTGTCTGTTAAAATATCATTTAATATATTGGAGACTCATCTAACCCGTTAAACTTAGTGTAGCACCCTGAGTATAAAATGAATAAAGATTTCTGACGTTATAAGTCAAAATCTTAATCCCTATATTTATTGATGTATTTATTACTTAAGGAAGTAACATGGCCTAGTGGTTAAGTAGCACATCCCAAATCTGAGGTCCAGGGTTCAATTCCTAGCACCAACAAGTCCTTTTTGGCTGCCAGACATTCTTGCATCACAAATTACACAGAAACTTTTGGACCCAAATGGTACCCGGGTCCAAGATAGCTTGTGAAATCATGAAACTGCTGTAACAACACCTTGGGAACCCAAATTTTGTTAGAACAATTTGTCTTTTCATTTCTGAACTTGTTCAGGTTGTGTCTATTCTGAGTCCACTCTCTTAAGTTCCAATTTCCATTCTGTTTCAGCTGAGAAAGTTTGTGGGTTCTGTTTGCGTGTCTGGTCATGGTCGACATCTGGTAAGTCTGTGGTCGACCATAGTTTCTCCAGATACCAGTATCTGTTCTGGTTGAGCCTCTGGTCGACAGAGGAGGGGTCTGTTGTCGACCAGCTTGTTTCCAGACACCTTGTTTTACAGGTTTGTGTTTATTAACATGATTTAATGCTTTGTTTGTCTGGTTACTTCTGTGAATTTGAACTTCTCGTCTGATATGACTGTTGTTTTTAAACTGATGTGATTATCCATTTTCCCTTTAGAATTCCTCTCTTCCAAGGTGACATTAATCTGTTTAGAGGAGCTTTCAGCTATATCCTTTTGTTTGTTTTGATATAAGTTTATCAAGGGGCCTTTTCCTTTAGAGTCAGCTATTTTATTTAAAGTTTTTATTTGGAATTCCTTTTTAGCCGTTGGGTTGTACCCTAACCCCTCTTTCTGAAAATTTACTTTTATTCCCAACACAGCGTTCAAGTTTTCTTGACCCTTAGTCATTTTTTTCAATGTTTCCTGTTTGTTTTTCAGTTCACTTTGGATTCTTTCTATTTCTTTCAGAAGTTGACTGTTTTCTTCCTTGAGTGAGTTGTTTCTTTCTTGAGTTAGCTTAGTTTCCTGTTCATATTCTTGAGTCTTTAATTTTAACTCGTCAATTGTGTTTTTCAGTACTTCATTTTCTTCTAATAGCCCTTTGACGTTTTCTTCATCTATCTCGCGTTGATTCAGTTTATTTTGCAAGGTGGTGATCTCCAATTCTAGTTCAGTTCTGTTGGCAATTGAGTTGCTGTCATTATTGAACTGATTAACCTTCTTCTTCAAACTTTTATTTTCCCTTCTTATTCTTTCATATGTATCAAGTAAATCTGAATAGGCTTCTTCCCAATCTGAGCTAGAAAAGTCTTGAAAAGGGGAGGTTACCTCAAGATCGTTGCTGTCTCCTTTGGCCAAGTGAGGGGTATGAAAAACGACATGGAGTAGGAAAACAACATGGACTTAAACCTGTTATTTTTATTATTATTACATTTTGGGTAAAAATGGGGGAAAATACTTAAATCTGTTATTATTATTATTATTATATTTTTGGTAAAAATGGAGAAAATGCTTAAATTTGTTATTTTTATTCTAATGGAGAGAATGCTTTAAAAAAAAGTAGGAAAAATGAGATAAATTCAATAAAAGTGGAGGTACTAATCTCGCACAGTTGTCCGTGGATTACTCGTCATTATACACCTTGGACTCCGTTCCAACTCCACCTTATTTTCCTACTGGTCAAGCCTAGCCTTGAAATTCTTTATTGGCTATAAATGAAATGGATGTCAAAAATATGACTTAAATGCTGGCAAAAGGGCTCGGTCCGGTCCTGGGAGGAGCACCCGAAACCAAAGGGAAGAGATCTCTTGCTTGAGGGCGTCTAGCATTGCGTCCTAATACTTGCTAAATTGAGACATTCCATCAACACTTGCTTGGCCCGGACAGGGCAATACTTGCGTGGCCCCAAAAGGGGCAATACTGGACTTGAAATGTCATTGAGTGAATTGTTATATAAATAGCCAATTCCTACTGTACATGTTTCACCTTGCTTACTGATTTTAAATTACAGTCGTTCATTATTTGTTCAGTCTTGTATCACTTACTGTTAGATTGAATGTATATGCTTTCCTTGCTCTCATCCTGCGTTATCAATTTTTATAAATTCCTTGATCTCTACTGTCTGCATGCATGAATTGAAATATTAATCACTTAAAGCCTGTTAAGGTTTGAGATGTAATTCCTACTGAGCGATTCGCTCATCCAGTTGTTATCTAACCATTTCAGGTGATTTGGAGGACGACCCGATTCCAGGAGGGGATGAGTCTGAGTGATAAGTGTAGAATTAGAACTGCCCCCTATTATTGTAATTTCATTATGTTGGGTCAATGTTGTAATCTGAACTATGTCGGTATGTATGAGTTAGATCAATAAAGGGTATGAATTGATCCTTGTATTTGTAGAATCATCGGAATTATCAAATTAAAGGTTTAGCTTGCGCGCTCTTTTACTTGTCTAAGGTAGAAGCCCTTAGAATCTCTAGCTTGCTTTGGTTCTATATAAAGCACTGTCGCGCCGCGGGCAGGCTTCCGTGCTCGGGACGTGACGGTACTTTCTTGGTATCAGAGCCAGGTTTTAAATTTTCCTAGGTAAAACATGTATTTTAGTTCAAGGAGTAGAAATGTCTATCTAGGTAAACCCTAGCTAGAAGATAAAACTAGAAATGTCTTATTAGGATTTACCCAAGGGTAAAAATACATGTTATTCAGTGGTTAGATCATACCCGGTGAGATGGGTAGAGACGTGGGCTAGTGTTGTAAAACTGACTACGTAAGATCTTTACCGTATTTGAATCCCCTTGCAGGATCATGGCTGGACACTGGCGCGAGATGCAGCGCACGGTGCAAGGACTCACTGAGGCGCTACAGCAGGTGGCGCAAGGCGGAGCTCGCGGTGCTCACCGTGGAGCCGGTGATCTTCATCGGGATTTCCGTAACATGAACCCACCCAAGTTTGCGGGTTCGGTGGACCCCGACGATGCCGAGCATTGGCTCAAGGAGACCGAGAGGATCTTCCGCGTGATGCAATGCACGGACGAAGAGAAGGTCCTACTAGCCACATTCCAACTAGAGAGGGATGCGCGAAGCTGGTGGGAGTCCGTGGAGGCCACATTACCTGACGATCATGTCACGTGGGCGGAGTTTGTCGAACACTTCAACGGCAAGTACTTCTCGGACCGAGTGCAAGAGAAGAAGGCCGCGGAATTTGCCGCACTGAAGCAGTGGACTCGGAAGGTGGCCGAATATGAGGCCCTGTTCTCGAGACTTTCCCGTTATGCACCACACTTGGTGTGTACGGAAAAGATGAAGGCGAGAGATTTCTCAACGGGCTACGGCCCCAATATATTACCCAGCTGGCGCCGATGGACATCCACGTCTACTCAGAAATGGTTCGTCGTGCTCAGCTATTGGAGGACGCCACCGAATTTTCTGACAGAATTCGGGGCAAGGACAAGAAGGAGCAGGTTACCAGTTCGGGAAGCTTCAAACCACCTTTTGGCAAGAAGCGAACCTTTAATGGAGGCGAGTCTTCCAAGGCAAAGAGGTTCCAGAAAAATCACAAGCCATACCTCGCTATCAGTAACAAGCCCTTCTCCGACGTTACTCCTTCTAAGGATAGCTGTACTTATTGTGATAAAGCTGGTCATAAGACGAGGACTGCTGGAGGAAACTGGGAGCGTGCCTCCGATGTGGGAGTCGAGATCACCGAATTCCCGACTGCCCGTTGATGAAGGAGCAAGCCAGCAAGGACGAGAAGCGTCCATTTAAAAAGCAAGGCCGTCTGCAAGCTCTTCAAGGGACGGAATCTGTGGAAGGAGGAATTGTGGAAGGTACATTGATTATTTGTTCTAAGCCTGCTAGAGTTTTATTTGATACTGGAGCAACTCATTCATTTGTTTCCAAGAAGTTTCCTGCTTCATTTTCTAAAGAACCCGAATGGATAGATTTAATTATAACTACACCTCTTGGAAACAAATCAGATATCATGTACCATTATCCAAATTGTGAGATTATGGTTCAAGACCACAATTTACCGGCCGACCTGATATGCCTTGACATGGAATGTTACGATGTCATATTAGGAGCCGACTGGTTATCAACCTACCAAGCAACGGTAGATTGTCGGCATGGCAAAATAGCTTTTAAGAATTATCCCGAGTTAGTTTTTAACAAATCTCGGAATAAAACCCTGCTTATCTCAGCTCTCCGAGCCAGTAAACTGGTGAAAAAGGGATGCATGGCTTTTTTGGCTTTTGTAACCACCACTGAAGTTGAGAAGACAAAAATTGATGACATCCGAGTGATTCGGGACTTCTCCGATGTATTTCCAGACGACTTACCTGGTTTACCTCCGGAGAGGGAAGTGTCATTCACCATAGATATTGTTCCGGGTGCCGGACCTGTTTCTAAAGCACCCTACAGGATGTCTCCTATGGAATTGAAAGAGCTGAAAGAGCAGTTGATGGACTTACTAAAGAAAGGATTCATTAGGCCGAGCACTTCCCCATGGGGAGCGCCTGTGCTATTTGTTAAAAAGAAGGATGGTACATTGAGATTATGCATCGATTATCGGCAGTTAAACAATCTTACAATCAAGAACAAGTACCCACTACCGAGAATTGATGAGCTGTTCGACCAATTATCAGGAGCAATGTATTTCTCCAAAATAGATCTTCGATCTGGTTACCACCAATTGAGGATCAAGGAGGAGGAAATTTACAAAACTGCATTTCGAAGTAGGTATGGGCATTACGAATTTACTGTTATGCCTTTTGACTAACAAATGCGCCTGCAGCTTTCATGCAGTTAATGAACAGCATTTATCGACCTTACTTAGATCAATTTATTGTGGTCTTCATTGATGATATATTGATTTATTCAAAGACTGAAGAAGAGCATGAGGAACATCTCAAGATGGCATTACAGATATTGCGAGACAACAAATTGTATGCTAAATTCAGTAAATGCCAGTTCTGGCTTGAGGAAGTGTCCTTCTTAGGACATGTCATCTCCAAGAATGGGATTTCTGTTGACCCTGCAAAGGTCGAAGCCGTGCAAAACTGGGAACGACCGACGAGTGCAACGGAGATTCGTAGCTTCTTGGGCTTAGCTGGTTATTACCGACGTTTCATCAAGGACTTCTCCAAGATTGCGGTTCCTCTTACCAGATTGACTCGCAAGGAGTGCCTTATGAGTGGAATGAAGACTGTGGAAGGAGCTTCTTGACTCTGAAGGAACTCTTGACTACTGCACCGATCTTAGCTCTTCCAATTGAAGGAGAGAAATACGAGGTATATACCGATGCATCTGGTATCGGCCTCGGATGTGTATTAATGCAGAATGGGAGAGTTATTGCATACTCGTCCCGGCAATTGAAGAAACATGAAGAGAATTATCCTGTGCACGATCTAGAGCTAGCCGCAGTGGTATTGGCTTTGAAGATCTGGAGACACTATCTCTATGGAGAACAATTTACAGTCTACTCCGATCATAAAAGCCTTAAATATTTATTCTCTCAGAAGGAGTTGAACATGCGCCAACGGCGTTGGCTCGAATATCTCAAGGATTTTGACTTCACAATACAATATCATCCTGGTAAGGGTAATTCCGTAGCAGATGCCCTTAGTCGGAAGCCGAGAGCTCTATTAGCCAACTGTATGGTTCAGGAATGGAAATTATTAGAAAAATTTTCTGAACTTGACATCAACATGGGCGAGAATGATGGGAGTATTACTCTATCCCACTTAAGTATACATCCGGACTTGCTAACTGAAGTCAAGAGGTTGCAAGAAGAAGACCCGTTGTTGGTGGAAATAAAGGAAAAGCTGGATGAGAAGACCGATTTCAAGATGGCACCCGATCGAAGAATCTTATTCCATGAAAGGACATGTGTGCCCGACAGTCCTGAGCTGAAGAAGAAGATTCTTGAAGAAGCCCATCGATCGAGATACACGATACATCCGGGAGCCACTAAAATGTACCAAGACATAAAAAGGACCTTCTGGTGGCCCAACATGAAAAGGGAAATAGCAGAGTTCGTGTCTCGATGTTTGACTTGCCAGCAGGTGAAGGCCGAACATCAAAAGCCCGCAGGGAAACTGCATCCACTGGATATTCCCAAGTGGAAATGGGAGGATATCGGCATGGACTTCATCATGGGCTTGCCCAAGTCTAGGGGCGGATATGATAGCATATGGGTAATCATCGATCGTCTTACTAAATCGGCTCATTTCTTACCTATTAAGAGTCGATGGTCGGTTGATATCCTCGCTGCTCTGTACATTAAGGAAGTCACTAGACTCCATGGAATCCCTGTGTCTATAGTATCTGACCGAGACCCTCGCTTCACGTCTCACTTCTGGAAGAGTCTACAACGCTCTCTGGGAACGAAGCTTAATTTCAGCACAGCTTTCCATCCCCAGACAGATGGTCAGACGGAAAGGACTAATCAGGTTGTTGAAGATATGTTGCGAGCATGTATTATAGATTTCGGCGGGAGTTGGCATGACCACTTACCATTAGCCGAATTTGCCTACAATAACAGCTACCAAGCCAGCATTCAAATGGCACCTTTCGAAGCACTCTATGGTAGAAGCTGTAGATCTCCGGTATGCTGGGGGGAGGTCGGTGAAAGACAACTCCTAGGTCCTGATATTGTAAGAGATTCCACTGAGAAGATTCTCCTTATCAGAGAGAGACTCAAGGTGGCTCAATGCAGGCAAAAATCTTATGCTGATAATAGAAGAAGGGACTTGGAATTTCAAGACGGTGATCATGTATTTCTCAAGGTATCTCCCAGTCGAGGTATCCGAAGATTTGGTGTTAAAGGTAAACTTACACCAAGATTCATCGGTCCATTTGAAGTATTGGAAAGAGTGGGTGAGGTAGCCTACCGCATCGCCTTACCTCCTCAACTCTCGGAAGTGCACAACGTATTTCATGTTTCTATGCTGAAGAAATACGTGCATGATCCTTCTCACGTCATCGACCACGCCAGTTTGGTGATTCAAAAGGATCTGACCTATGAGCAAAAGCCGATGCGAATCCTCGATCGAGAAGCCCGAGTTCTAAGGAACAAGACGATCCCTATGGTTAAAGTTCAATGGAATCGATGCTCGGAGCAAGAAGCAACATGGGAAACCGAGGAATCTATGAAGAGAAGATACCCAGAACTGTTCTAGCTGGCAGGTATCTTATCCTTTACACAGTACTCTTATGTAGTTGAATTTATCCCTATACAGTTGAATTTGGGGACCAAATTACCCTATACAGTTGAATTTGGGGACCAAATTCTTTTAAGTAGGGGAGGGTGTAGCACCCGTGTACAAAAAATAAATAAATAAATAAATAAATAAATAAAGACATTAAATAAATAATATTTTCAAATACTAATAATAACAATAATGTTTATGATAAAAAAATAATAATAATAATAACATTTATGATTAAGTTTATGATATATTAAACTTATGAAAGAAATAGGAACTCAGGGTTATCAAATGTAAAGGGAATCCACTTAACAAAATGACCTCCTAGTGTAGTGGTTAAGTGTCTTGCCTTCAACCCAAAGACTAGGGTTCTACACACCCCATCAACATTCTTTTGCCAAGTCTCAATTTAACCCAATTTAAGGGGGCGACGTGGCCATCTTAGACACCAAGAAAAAGGGGAAAAATTCAAAATTTCCCAAGCCACTTATCCTCCATTATCCCCAACACATGTCACTATCTCATATCCCAGATCCTGAAATTTCGGATCTTGCCCCCCTAAGCCTGTCTAGTAGAGGGGATTAAATCTAGGCCTAGCTCTCCCATTGTGTTAGTTAGAGCTTCGAGATACGAGCCTAGGCTGGGAGGTTCTGTGCTGCGTACTAGGAGGAGAGGAGGTTGCTGGGGAAGCTTCTTCCTTCGCTAATTACCATCCAAACAGGTAGGTGTTCTCAATTTTAACTAAACTACTAGTTAATTAGTGTCTAAGCAGTGCATCTCCATGCGATTTATTGTTGCATAGCATATGTCAGCCTAGTAAATAGCCTGTACCCACTTAAATCGAAAAAGATTAGTGAAAGGATTAACATATATTAGAAATAATTAGCAGGTATTAGCTATAATTAATATGTGTTAGTAGGTCTTCTCAATTTTTAACAAAACCCATAGTTAATTAAGGCATAACAGGATATAAGTTCTTAGTTAGTCTATCTCCATGCGACGTTCTAGCATCAATCAGTATTAAACCTTGCATGGTATACATTCTATAATAACTATTATCATAATCTGCAGTAGGATTTCAAGCAACCCATATCTTACTTTAATTTTCTATTATTTAAATGCATTAACTTGTTAAGTAACTGTTAGATGCCATGACATTAAACTTGTCAGATAATCAGTAGTTAATATGGGAGTATTCAACTTGTTAAACTATCACTTAGTACTTAGTATAGTGAAACCTGTTAAACTGAGTACCTGTGGAAACCGTAAACAGTTATGTCTTTATGTTAAGTTAAGAGTAATGATCTTTGAGGATTTTTATTTTTTTTATTTGGAGGGGTCTTGATGTGAAATTTGAGGGATATATATTTTTCATTTTCATCTATTTTTTTATATAATTATTTTCATAAAATTCCTTTAAAATAAAACGTAACACTATTCACTTTTACTATTCATATGACAGTAATTGTCTGTTAAAATATCATTTAATATATTGGAGACTCATCTAACCCGTTAAACTTAGTGTAGCACCCTGAGTATAAAATGAATAAAGATTTCTGACGTTATAAGTCAAAATCTTAATCCCTATATTTATTGATGTATTTATTACTTAAGGAAGTAACATGGCCTAGTGGTTAAGTAGCACATCCCAAATCTGAGGTCCAGGGTTCAATTCCTAGCACCAACAAGTCCTTTTTGGCTGCCAGACATTCCTGCATCACAAATTACACAGAAACTTTTGACCCAAATGGTACCCGGGTCCAAGATAGCTTGTGAAATCATGAAACTGCTGTAACAACACCTTGGGAACCCAAATTTTGTTAGAACAGTTTGTCTTTTCATTTCTGAACTTGTTCAGGTTGTGTCTATTCTGAGTCCACTCTCTTAAGTTCCAATTTCCATTCTGTTTCAGCTGAGAAAGTTTGTGGGTTCTGTTTGCGTGTCTGGTCATGGTCGACATCTGGTAAGTCTGTGGTCGACCATAGTTTCTCCAGATACCAGTATCTGTTCTGGTTGAGCCTCTGGTCGACAGAGGAGGGGTCTGTTGTCGACCAGCTTGTTTCCAGACACCTTGTTTTACAGGTTTGTGTTTATTAACATGATTTAATGCTTTGTTTGTCTGGTTACTTCTGTGAATTTGAACTTCTCGTCTGATATGACTGTTGTTTTTAAACTGATGTGGATTATCCATTTTCCCTTTAGAATTCCTCTCTTCCAAGGTGACATTAATCTGTTTAGAGGAGCTTTCAGCTATATCCTTTTGTTTGTTTTGATATAAGTTTATCAAGGGGCCTTTTCCTTTAGAGTCAGCTATTTTATTTAAAGTTTTTATTTGGAATTCCTTTTTAGCCGTTGGGTTGTACCCTAACCCCTCTTTCTGAAAATTTACTTTTATTCCCAACACAGCGTTCAAGTTTTCTTGACCCTTAGTCATTTTTTTCAATGTTTCCTGTTTGTTTTTCAGTTCACTTTGGATTCTTTCTATTTCTTTCAGAAGTTGACTGTTTTCTTCCTTGAGTGAGTTGTTTCTTTCTTGAGTTAGCTTAGTTTCCTGTTCATATTCTTGAGTCTTTAATTTTAACTCGTCAATTGTGTTTTTCAGTACTTCATTTTCTTCTAATAGCCCTTTGACGTTTTCTTCATCTATCTCGCGTTGATTCAGTTTATTTTGCAAGGTGGTGATCTCCAATTCTAGTTCAGTTCTGTTGGCAATTGAGTTGCTGTCATTATTGAACTGATTAACCTTCTTCTTCAAACTTTTATTTTCCCTTCTTATTCTTTCATATGTATCAAGTAAATCTGAATAGGCTTCTTCCCAATCTGAGCTAGAAAAGTCTTGAAAAGGGGAGGTTACCTCAAGATCGTTGCTGTCTCCTTTGGCCAAGTGAGGGGTATGAAAAACGACATGGAGTAGGAAAACAACATGGACTTAAACCTGTTATTTTTATTATTATTACATTTTGGGTAAAAATGGGGGAAAATACTTAAATCTGTTATTATTATTATTATTATATTTTTGGTAAAAATGGAGAAAATGCTTAAATTTGTTATTTTTATTCTAATGGAGAGAATGCTTTAAAAAAAGTAGGAAAAATGAGATAAATTCAATAAAAGTGGAGGTACTAATCTCGCACAGTTGTCCGTGGATTACTCGTCATTATACACCTTGGACTCCGTTCCAACTCCACCTTATTTTCCTACTGGTCAAGCCTAGCCTTGAAATTCTTTATTGGCTATAAATGAAATGGATGTCAAAAATATGACTTAAATGCTGGCAAAAGGGCTCGGTCCGGTCCTGGGAGGAGCACCCGAAACCAAAGGGAAGAGATCTCTTGCTTGAGGGCGTCTAGCATTGCGTCCTAATACTTGCTAAATTGAGACATTCCATCAACACTTGCTTGGCCCGGACAGGGCAATACTTGCGTGGCCCCAAAAGGGGCAATACTGGACTTGAAATGTCATTGAGTGAATTGTTATATAAATAGCCAATTCCTACTGTACATGTTTCACCTTGCTTACTGATTTTAAATTACAGTCGTTCATTATTTGTTCAGTCTTGTATCACTTACTGTTAGATTGAATGTATATGCTTTCCTTGCTCTCATCCTGCGTTATCAATTTTTATAAATTCCTTGATCTCTACTGTCTGCATGCATGAATTGAAATATTAATCACTTAAAGCCTGTTAAGGTTTGAGATGTAATTCCTACTGAGCGATTCGCTCATCCAGTTGTTATCTAACCATTTCAGGTGATTTGGAGGACGACCCGATTCCAGGAGGGGATGAGTCTGAGTGATAAGTGTAGAATTAGAACTGCCCCCTATTATTGTAATTTCATTATGTTGGGTCAATGTTGTAATCTGAACTATGTCGATATGTATGAGTTAGATCAATAAAGGGTATGAATTGATCCTTGTATTTGTAGAATCATCAGAATTATCAAATTAAAGGTTTAGCTTGCGCGCTCTTTTACTTGTCTAAGGTAGAAGCCCTTAGAATCTCTAGCTTGCTTTGGTTCTATATAAAGCACTGTCGCGCCGCGGGCAGACTTCCGCGCTCGGGACCTGACACCATTCCTGACGTCTCCTGAGAAAGTCTCATATTACTATACGACGCCCCGCGACGGCTTACGCATTTCGAATCTCTTAAGTGCTTCCTTTTCTTGGGTCTTCTTCTGCCTTTTTCGGCATCCGGAATCGTCTCGTCACGGCATTCGGACGGCATCAACACCAGTCGGACGCATCAGAGTTTCCGAAACCAGGAAGGGTGTCTGCCGGGCGGCCTCCAACGCCTAAACTGAGGACCCGGGTGGGTCTTTATGGGGGCGTCCAGGCCCCTGGACGCCCCCATTCTTTTAATTTATTTTTAATTTATTTTTCAAAGCCCAAAACCAAATAAAAAATAATATATTAATGGAGGCGTCCAGGCCCCTGGACGCCTCCATAAAAACAAATATAAAAAATTAAAATGCCAGTTGGCATAAAAAACAAAACAAAAATAATAAAAAATATTTTCTTGGAGGCGTCCAGGCCCCTAGACGCCTCCATCAACTCCCTCACGGGCGCCGCCCACCGAACGACGGTTTGTCGTTTGTGAAAAAATACAAATTATGGAGACGTCCAGCCAGCTGGATGCACCCATTTCTGAATCACGAGACGCTGCTCACAAAACCACGCGTTGTGCCAAACCGCGTGCGGCTTTCGGTGGAAGTCGGTGGGCATCGTGGAGGCGTCCGGGACCCTGGACGCCTCCATGAAAATATTCAGAAAAAATGAATAAAAATATATTAAAATATTAGTTCGGCCCTGATGGAGGTGTCCAGGGTCCTGGACGCCTCCACCCTCCGGAGCCCTATAAATAGAGGCCCACCTCCTCAATTCTGGGAGAGCTTCTAAGAGATCCGATAGGCTGCCGGAGCCCAGAGGCTACGGAGTTATTTCTAACCCGTGGGGTCTTTTGTAGGTGGAGGTTCTGCCGGCTTCTCGAGTGCCCACGCTCGCGAGAGGAAGGTCATCTTCATCCACCGCGCTTCCACGTCATCTCCACGCTGCCGGAGCTCCGCCGGATCTCACCCTCGGCTCATCCAATAAGCCTTTTCTTCCCCTTTTTTCCATAGTTCTTTACATTCATCATATTGCATCCTCTATCTCCCTACATAAGGGCGCCGTCTCTTGCATACTTCTTGCATTCATCATCGCATTTTTCTCCTACTCGAGTTCGAGAGGGGTTTAAAACCACACCAACTAGGTGTGTGTCAGGTCACGATCTCGTCACTTTTATTGCAAGGAATTGTTACTACACTGCCATTTTCTAATTCCGTTCGTTTATTGTCTACTGTTTTGCAAGGGTAAGCAAGGAAAGCCCTCTCCGTCGGCCGGCCGAAGGGGGAGGAAGAAGCAACCCGCCATCTCCCACTCTTGAGGTAGGCGCGATCACTTTCTTTATTTTGGGGTCTTTTGGCCCCTGGCGATCACATCTTGTTCTCGAGGTCGCGGCGAGTCACTTCCCCAATGGCCGTTTAAATTCCCGTTCTTATATGTTATATTCTTATCTATTCATGTTCTCGAGGCCGCGGTGAGTCACTTCCCCAATGGCCGTTTAAATTCCCATTCTTATATGTTATATTCTTATCTATTCATGTTCTCGAGGCTACGGCGAGTCACTTCCCCAATGGCCGTTTAAATTTCCGCTCTTATATTCTCTTTATATTCTGTTATATTCTTATCTATTCATATTCTCGAGACCTCGGCGAGTTACTTCCCCAATGGCCGTTTAAATTCCCGCTCTTTATATTCTCCTTATATTCTGTTATATTCTTATCTGCTCATATTCTCGAGGCCGTGGCGAGTCACTTCTCCAATGGCCGTTTCAATTCTTGCTATTTAATTTCTGCACCATTCCCGTCCCCCCGAGTCACTTCCCGCTATGGCTGTTTAACCCCCATATCTTGCTATATTACATGTGTCCCGCTCGTCCCGCCGGAGCAATCTCCCGTGGTGGCCCCTTCTCTTTTCTCTTATTTCTGTGTTGCAGCAAACAAAAGAGGAGCCCGCGCGCTCCGTGTCTTCTCCGCTCCCCGAACCGCGTGACGTCGCTCACAGAAGGTACTTTTCCCGAAGCTTATTCTTCATCTCGGCCCATGTATCAATCGGGGGTTCTAGCCGCTGAAGTAGCAGGCCCTCTACATTCTTCCAATAAGTCTGCGCCTGTCCCATGAGCTTCATGGTGGTAAATCAGACCCTTCGACGCTCCGACATATCATACCACTCAAAGTAACGGTCCATGCCGAACTCCCAATCTAGGTAGACTTTCGGATCCAAAGACCCGTAAAAAGTGGGAGGGTCCACTCGCACGGTCTTAAGGACCCTATCATCATCCTCATCTCTTTGTGGCTGAAAGCCACGACGGCGTTGACCATATCCCTCATAGGCATTGTCGGACCCATAGTCCTCGAGACCAAGGTCACGGCGTGGTAAATCGGGAACCCGAGGAGGGGCGGGTGGCTGAGGAGCATATGCGGGCGGGTCCTGGGCCATAATGGCAGGCGGGGCCTGAGCTATAGGATTGGCTTGGCCTTGGGCGGCCGCCTGGGCAGGTGGGGGTGGGTCTTGGACCACTCTAGGAGGATCTCCGTGGGACATCCGTTCCAACCATCTGACCAGACCTTGGACAGATCTATCGGATGACTGTATCCTTTCCTCCATGGCATTAAACCGACCATCTATGCGGTCCGAAAAGCTCTTAAAGGTGGCATTGGATTGATCCATCCGATCTACGAGGGTCATGATCACCTCGCGTAAGGAGAGAAGGTCTCCCGAATTATCCCGTGGGTTGGCCATAGGTATGGCGCGATGGTATGGGGTACCTCGCCGAGTGGGCATGCAACGACACACGGACTAGGTGAAACCGACTAATGCAAACACACTAATGCAAAATGATGCGCCTAGACTTAACCAAAACTCGGTACGTGGCGGAGATAACCGATCCGAAGATCACTCGCACAAGTGTGTGGCCTTCCCGATAGGCGTAGCCTAACGTTCGGACAACACCTTTTGATATACCGAGTAAAGGGATGTATGCGACCCAAAAGACACTTTTTTTTTGTTTTAAAACAATGCTGACCCTAAACACGACTTAGACAATGACTAATGACTATACGTAAATGACACTCTTTTTTTTTATTTTTAGACACCCTAGACTCAACCTGGCTCTGATACCAAATTGATGCGGGACGGACCACGGACACGACAAGCTCACGATTGTCCCTTAACGAGGGAAGCGTCGGACGTGCGCGGTTGAGAAACCGGCATTGAGCTAGGGTGATCGACTCTCTTTTGTGCCCGGATCGGGTCACGGGACGGTCACTCTCTCTCTCGCAGCAGCGGTAATAAACATCATATGGCGAGCTAGATATCCCTACACATGCTCTCTAGCAGCGGCATAAAGATATATATACGAAAGAAAGCAAATGCCGAGAAGGGAGCGGAAACGATACCTCCACGCTACCGGGCGTGGGGAAGACGGACTCGGCCGATCTCGTACTCCCGGAACAAATATTACACAATAATGACAGCCATGAAATATCGCCCACTCCACGCAGGGAGGTAAAGGGCTACACAAATGGGTCCGGGAGGACCGATTTCGGGTTGACGGACGGCTTCTCGTGTAGCTTCGGCAGCACCCGAACTCGTGACTGTGGGGCCCACGTGCTGTCCGGAGGGACCGTGTGGGACCGGGGTGACACCACTACGGTGGGGACACCTAGAGGGGTCCTCCCAAGGGTGGAGGTGCGCTGGTTCACCGGCCGGAGGCCGGGCGGCTCCGATCGGCACCGGTCGGAAAAGCCGGCCACGGATCTGTTGTTTCTATTTTTTCAGCGCGCGACCCAACGAGAACGCTCGCTGCGACCAGCACTGATGTTGGAATGCGACGAAATGAGCGCCGTTGGAAAGCTGCTTCGAAGGGCTTCAACTCTATGGGATTACAAAAAAAAACCAGCTCTGTACTTCTTGTTGGCAAATTTTGAAAGCTGCTGTTGTACAGTGCCCGAATTCTCAGATCAATAGGGAACTTGTTTGAGAAATGCCATTGACCGATAGGTAAACCTCCGAATCTGAAGTTGTGTTCTTCAAAAAATTTGTAGTAAATCAAGAGAGGAAACCAGGAATATTTTTGGATCTGGCAAATATGGAGGTTTGGATTTTTTAGAGAGTTTACACTGGTAGGTGGTCGGATCTGGGAACAGGCAGACAAAACAGACTTTGGAAATTGGGTGAATTTTGTAAAATAGGTGGAAGGATAAAAAAAAATTAATAAAATTCATGGTGAGAGGGGAAGGTGGATAGAACTTCTAATTAATTTGGGAGCTCTTGGAAAAATCAAAAAAAGGTCCGGATATGGAAAACTCAGAGCTGCTGTCACTGTAGACAGAAACAAGGCAGATCTGAGAATGAAAGAGGAAAGAAAATGGAAAAATCCCAAATGAAGAAATTTGGACGTGAAAATTTAGGTGGAAATGGGGATTCGAGGTAAGAACATACCCTCAAAATGTCAGCTCGAGATCTTCACGTGGTGGAGAGCCGTAATTCAGAGAAGTGGCTGCTGTCTTAGATGGACAGAACTGCAGAGGCAACTTCGCGGCGGCACAACTGCGGCACGAACGGCGGCGACGTTGGCGGCGGCACCGATGATCACCGGAGATAGAGAAGGGATGATAGAAGAGGGATTCACTCTAGAATTGGGGTTGGGGATGAAGAAACCAGAGGGGAGAGGGCTGGGGCGCAAGGAGCTTCAAGCTTTTTCCAACAATTTTCTCTTCATTAATTGTAACAAATGGAAAATACAACCTTTTATATGCTATGAATCTAATCTAATCTACACCCTTGGATCAAGGGAAGGGGAATGGATGGCCTAGATTGGATGTGAATCACACATAAAAAAAATAAAATATTACAAGTGGAAGGTGGCGCCCCCTTGACCAAGGGGTAGGTTGGTGGCCAACCTTTGAAATTTTGACCCCTTTGTCTCCCATGTGGTCAATTGGCATTCAACCCTTCTAGATGGCCACCTAGGAGGGTTGACCAGCCCCACATAGGTGACATGGACCAATGGGAAAGGGCTGAGGGCCCCCTAGCTGGACCTACTACACAATTACATAAAAATCCACACAATCCAAGGGAATGACGCATTGGCTTACAAAGCCGTACAATTGCGCTTATACTTTCCCATGGATATAAAAATAAACTAAAGGACATAAATGCAAAATAAAATGTATATGCTCGGTGTCGATTCCCATCATTTAGTATATGTAACGGCTACCGCAAGCTACATAGAGCTTATAGTTTAATCTTCGAAGGTTTCTCTGCTATTTTTCCTCACCACCTTGTATCCACATCGAGAGCCTGAGACAGTCCATCGCATGGCTTCTCGTCGGTGAAATGAAGAGGGATAAATTTAGAACTGGCCGCCCATGGTTCTGCCCCCCAGTGAGGCCCCAGAGGGAAGGTTACCATCCCCTTGGATTATACCCTCTCCGTAACCCCTTTAGTGGTCGTCAAACCCTTGAATAAACCTTCTTTGCAAATCTCTGAATAAACCCTCCTTTAAGACTCTCAGAGCCCCTTGAAGCCTTCACCTTAAAAATCCCTTCAAAACAGTACTGAGACCCTCATTTCAGAAGCCTTCCCAGCCTCCCGGCGCGAGCCCCTCTCGGCGTGAGTCTCGCGCCGAGGACTGCCCGCGCCGGCTGAGCTTCTTGTGTCGCTCCGAAACCTATTCTATTTTTCACGCTGAGACCTCCACACCTCTGGTGCTGAAGCCAGCCATGCCGATAGGTTCGTGCCGATACCCTCAACACTTCCGAGCTATGCCATCCTTGGTCACGATACCCTGTCCTTCTAAGGAGAAATACTATCATTCCCTCGATCCTCATGGGGGCTACATCAAAGGGGTCAATTCCCCCCTACATTCTGTCACCCCATCAAGTCATGGAGGTTTGCCACTGTATGTTCTCCATTGACTATACAGGGAATATCAATAAATCCCACAATAGGTGGATGAAGTCCCATAAGATTCTTATCCTCCTGGATCTCGAGCTACGCCCGGCTCTTCTTTTGGTTTCCACTCCGACATTTCATGAGCGGATGACCTATGATACCCTTTTGGCACACTCCAAAATAAGGGGAGGTGCTGTCAAAATTTATCCCCGAGCTTTACTCTGTCGTGCAGTATAATGCTTCCATTGAAATGATGAATTTAACCCCAATTGTGTGGCAGAGAGCTGAGCTATACTATCTCGTGACACTTTGGCCACCACTGAGAAAGAGAAAGGGGAATATAGACATTGCAATCACATGATCTCCTTAGGCCTCATGTGGATGAATCTACCCTCACCTTCCACCTCACCCAAATACTACCATGGACAAACTCATGAAACCCCTATTGAACATAAAGGACCCCTTTGAATCCATAAAAGCCCTCACAATACTTGAAAAACCAACAGAAAAATAGCTATCGGCGCCACAGTCCCCGGCGTAGCCTCTTCCCGGCGCCACTTTCGCGCCGGGTGAAGAGCCTGCCGGCATGAAGGGCACGCCAGGGAGCTTGCCGTGCCGACCTCCCTTCATTCTCGGTCGCGCCGGTTGGCCTTCGTGCCGGAACCCCTGCCGCGCCGTTTACCTTCGTGCCGAAACACTTGCCGCACCGTTTACCTTCATTGTCGGCCACCTGTCATATACCCAACTTCCAGAAGCCCTGCCGAGTCCACCATCAGCCTGGATTTAGGACCTTGACCCCTCCCACAGGCCATTATACCAGTCCCCATCACATCACGAGGGTTTCATGGCTCTTCATCCACGTCTAAACGGATCTATATTGACGGGGTCTTACCCCGATATTCTACGCCATTAACCGTCGGGTTTTTCTTCCAACCCTGCCGACCTTGGGAGTCTTGCCATTGCAAGCCCTCCAGTGGTCCCTAAAGGGGAACATCAACAAACACCATGGCAATGGACACTGTCCCGTCATACTCAAATCCTTTTTGGATTAGGGCTACGCCCGCCTCTCTTTTGGCTTCCATCCCGGCATTCCGTGAATGGATGACCTATATTCCCCTTTGGCTTAGTCCAAAATAAGGAGATATGCTACTGGATTCACGCCATAACACCGTTATCATGTACCGCATAGCACGGTTTTCTATGCATGTCTCGCATCCTGTTAGCGGAGTTAGCATAATAGTCTTATCTCATTTTTCCCCCGAGGCATCCTTTCTTGGCAACTAATCAAGGGTTGTCCTTCTTTGGAAGGACGTAATTAACGTCATAGCCTTTATGGTATGACGGACTCCGGGTCCCGACTCGGACTTCACAATCGACTGACTGAGTCAGGTCGAGCGCACAATAAATTGTCACTCCTGTGACTGGCACGTCAAATAAACCCAACAAAATAAAGGATAAAAAAAAACCATCCCCACAATAGCCCAGTTCCCCTCACTTTGCCACCGGATCAACTAACAGTGGCCGCGAGATCAAGAACTCCTTCATGCAAGGGCCGCCAGATCACCTGGCTTTCCCATTTCTTGAGTTTAAATCTATGTTTAGCCCAACCCACCACTGGCAGGGGTTTGCTAAGTCTTCCAACATGACCCCCAGTCAGTAAAATGGGTATAAACGGTGATTGTTCTCCCTCGTTTTCATATATTCAGGTTTTCCGATCGTTCCCCGAATGAATAATAAATCACCTTAGTTGCGAACAGTGCCCCGTCATGCGTAGACCCACCGTCCCATAGTTATACTGGCACTCTCCTGAGCCTCTATGTATATGCTATGGCACCGAAATGGGTCAATACTGTTAGCAGAATGTGATTCATAACCCTTGGGTGATACGGGTCTCTCGCCCTCGAAGGTCCACCACCCACTATGGGGTCCGAGCTATCATTGTGGCATGCCCGTCTCTTACGGAGTTCGTCTCAGTTCACTATGAATGAACCTCCTATATATCTCCCCCAACATGTTTTGGGACAGAGGAAGATGCTGTCGAAATTCCCTCAGAAACTGGAGTTTTGTATTCCATCCCGCATCCTATTTTTCCCTGGGTTTTTGCTTGGTTCTCGTCCCTTATGATGGTAACAGCTCCACGGCTACCCATACCAAATTGTGAGAGAAAAGTACCCCATAAAGAGAATAAATGAATAAAAAAGTGCCATTCCCCAGCATACATTGTCCCGATAACATGCGAACCCATCGGAGGACAGTCATGCTTGTTATCATGAACCCATATGCATGTGCTGCAATAATAAAGGCAGTTCCACCATAAAAGGGCAAGCATTGGTCGACAACCTCCGAGGTGATTGGGATTTCCTAGAGGGCTAGCCCTTGGGCTCCTCCACCTATCATGAGGTATGGGATTGCCGCTTAGGCATGACTGTCTGTCAGGGTACCATCTCGATACTTCATGGACGGGTCCGTTATACCTTCCCCGACATACTTTGGGACAGGGGAGGTGCTACCAAAATCTTCCCAAAACATTAAAAATGAATAAACAAATGAACGGTTGGAAAACTCAATGATAAAATACTTTTGATCAACCAATATCAAATTTCCAAAATAACGCATGAGCACTCATGATTGTATGCTGCATACGCATTCTATCAGGAGCCGATCCCCACATGTAACTCTGAATAAGAAAATAAACCTCCATATGCAAATCTACATACACATGTTTGACTATACACAAGTATATACGTATAGGTGCACATATCCTATATGCTTGCATGTTCCGACTCTCTGGTTTATAAAATGGTGATTTGCTGAAAGTCGAATTAGGTCCGACTGGAGACTTTCACTAAGTGTGAGGTGATTGTGTGATCTATGTTCTTCGCCTCGTACCGAGAGTCAATATGCCCAAATAAACATCGTTTCACTATTTGTTTGTTCGCATGATAGAAGTCATTTTATTCAATAAATATCTTCCAAATCATATTTTCCTTCAAATTATTCGGCCTCGGGGCCCCTCTATTTTCGACGATTAATCAAGGGTTATCCTTCTTTTGGAAGGGCGTAATTAATGCCCTAGCCTTTACGGTACGGCGGGTCTTGGGTCCCGACACGATACCTACCTTCGTCTGATATGTCAGATGGTGCGCACAATAAAATCGCCACTCTATGACTAGCACGCCCCACGCTTAAATAAAACCCATAATAAAGAAAACAAATAAAATAAATTAAAAGATAAAATCCATTCCCACAGGTCTATTTCAATTCCCTGATACCGGACAATGAAGCCCAAAAATTTTCCACTGGAAACGCCGAAGGCGCATTTCATCGGGTTCATCTTTAGCTCATATATATTGCCGGAGCTTTTCGAATATAATCTTGAGGTCACTCAAGTGATCTTCTTTCTTCCTGGTCATGATGACCAAATTGTCGATGTAGCATTTGACTTTGTCATAGAGCAGTTCATCAAATATCTTCGTCATTGCCCTTTGATAAGTGGCACCGGCATTTTTGAGGCTGAAAGGCATCCTTTTATAGTGGAATAACCCCTTTCGTGATCAGAAAGTTGTACGAATTCTATCATGCTTGGCTATCCATATCTGGTTGTATCCGGACGACTAGTCCATGAATGATAGGTCTTCGTGGGCGGTAGTGGTGTCGATCATGACTTCAGTGATGGGCACTGGGAAATCATCCTTCGAGCATGCCTTGTTCAGGTCCCGAAAGTCCACACATATTCTGATCTGGCCATTCTTCTTCTTGACGGGCACAATGTTGGCCAGCCAAGTGGTTTATTAGTTTTTCACTATGAAGTTGACGTCTATGAGCTTGTCGACCTCCTTGCAAATTTGGCTTATCAGTTCCGGCCTCATCCGCCTAGGTGATTGCTTCACCGGTTCGGCTGTGGGGTCGATGGCCAATATGTGTTGAGCAACTTCAGGGCTGAGGCCTAGCATTTCTTTGTAGTTCCAAGCAAAACAGTCTCAGAACTCTTGGAAGAGCTGTATATATCACTTTCTTTCTTTTGGGAGAAGGAGGGCGCTGAGGAAGGTTGGCCTAGGCTCATCTTCTGTGCTGAGGTTTACTTCGATCAGCTCATCAACGGTGGCCTGGCTGCCATCTTCTATTTTTGGGGGAGCCGACTACAGATCAATGAAGCCTTCATCATCTTCTTCGGCTTCAAGGACATCATATGTAGCATCCCGGATAAATTATGGGAATAAAATTCCCTAATAAATAAATCCTCCAATTAAATAAGACAAATGCCCAAATTGAAAAGCCCAACCCACAAACCATTGGGCCTTAACCCGTACACCTTTGAAAGCTTTAACCTATATATATACAAATGGGCTCTACGGGCTATGTATATATTATAAATTCCCAAATAATTAAACTCAAATATTTGAACCAACAGTTGATGGGCTTTAAAAGCCCATAACCCTTCCCACGTCCAAGGGAGTATAGGGTATATACACATATATGTATATAATGGAAGTTGTTTTCAAAAGCCCAAAACCCACGTTCGAACTGTGCATGAGACTCTAGGGTTTAGTTTAGACGAATTGGGAAGGCGCCTATAGATTTAGATAGAAAGGGATATGCTTGGGAAATTTAACACTAACTAGGATTATTACGTGGGAAGTTAAATCCCATTAGGAAGCTTAAAATCTCTGTTAGGATCTCTCCCTATAAATAAAGCCCTCCATCGAACGAGCTAAAGGCTATTGCTGCTGCAAGGAGCCTTGCTGTGTCGACGTTCCCCTGCCGTGTCGATCGTGAAGAAGGCGTTCTTCCCCGTTCGTCTTCCTCCTATGCCTATAGCCGTGCGTGAAGAGGAAGTCTATTGCTTCTTCTTCCTTCTTCTACGATCACTGTTGCCGTGAAGAAGCTCTTGCTTCTTCCCTCTCCTCTCATCAACACACGTGAAGAAGTGCATCTTCTTCCTCGTATTGCCGTAGCTGCCACTACATTTGTTCTTCCTCTATTTTCTTCATTTTTGTTCCCTATTCTTCATCAATCAAGGTAGGTTTTCTCAAGAAACGAAGCCTAAGATCATAATAATAGGTCATGCATGCATATGAATCATGATATTTTGCTTAAACTTTGTCTCCATGATCTCTGTTTTGAGTTTTACGTAGATTGGTAACACTGTTGTTTCATATAGAAATAGCGGTCAGAGCAGTGGTCGCAGATTAATGAGCGACCATATGGGCAGGCGCAAATTCTTGAATTTATGACAGTCCCATCGGCGCAAATTAATGAGTGACCAACACTCAGTCGCTATTTCTTTTCAGAGCAATTAATAAATAACCCATGTTTAAAATTAAATAGCTATGGAACCATGTATATGAAAAACATGATATGCATATTCCTGAGTTCCCCAGATTTTTATCTACATGTCCATATTTTTAGATTTCTGAAATTCTCTATAAATGTCAAAGTGGTATTGTTCATCCCTAGTGAACGGAAGTTCGTTTTAATGAATAGTAGCATAATTGTTAAACATACCTGCCCAATGCATAGCAGTAAAAGAATGGACGACTGTTCAAGTAATTGCACATTAATGAATAAGCGCCCCTGTAAGGAGACATTGTTTTGTAAAAATTTAGTAAAATAGAAAAAATAAGAAAATCATGAATCTGCAACACAATCATGGACGTTATTTAAAGATTGAGCGCCGTTGTATACGGTCACCAATTATAACTAAATTCTATTAATTTCTAGAAATTACTAGAAATAGCGGCCGTTCACAAAGTCGCTAATTCTTAGTATTTTTCTTAGAATTTTGTTAAATATGAGATTGGGCATGTAATATCCTGGATTCTTTGGATCATTATCGGAGAGCTTTCGGATCACTTTCGTGGATCCTGATACGTGTTTTATGATCCACGCAGGTTTTTCCCTTGTATAACGTGCGGAACCCTATGGAGAGTTGACTGTTGAGTTTTGCTACTCAGGGATGCTACATGTGCATTGTGCTCGTTTCGAGGATCGCGAAGACTATTTTTCCATATTTTTATGAATTTATAGATTTTCGTGTAGAAAATCAGATTTTAGAAAAATTGCTAATTTCATATTTCCTATTTCCATTTTATTTCCCTCACCTCTCTCCTCTCTCTTCTCTCCTCGTTTCACTCTCTCTCCCTCCGTTCTCTCTCCTTTCACCCCCTCTGCTCCGACTACAGACGGAGGAGGCCCGGGGATGTCGTGGAGATGCCGTGGAGGTGTCGTGGAGCGTGTTGGCGTGAAGAAAGGTCCGTGGTGTTGGCACGATGGATTCAAAGCCGACGTGCGGTTCGTGTGATGATTTTTGACGTGGTTTGGCATTTTCAGCGCGTGAGGTCTTCGGTGGAGGTAGGGGGTAGATGCCCTACTCTTTTCCTGCGTTCTCTCACGATTTGGAGCCGAACGGTGTGAGTTTGAGCGGGTTTTGCCTTATTTAGTGTGAAAACATGTTCAGGGGGTGTGACCCATGTTCACCGTTCTAGGCGACGGTTTGTAGTTTAAATGATTTCATTTGAACCCCTGGCATGTTGGGAATCATTTCCCGCCAGTTTTATGGTGTTTGGTAGAGAATCAGAGTCGGTAGAGCCTGACTGTCCTTGTGAGTTGTGTTGGGTTGATTTGTGGCAATCGCCCGTTTCTTGCGTTTTTGCGGATGGTTTGATCCCTTCTGGCTTGAGGAAGGTTGACATCTACGTTAGGGTTGTTTCCCCGTCGTTTAGATGCGATTGGGGAGTGGAAAAACTAGGTTTTGGGTAGCTTTATGGTTTTCCTGCCGTATTGGCTTAGCGGCCCTACCAGAGACCGTAAGGGGTCTTTGGCGGTCCATTGGAGACCACAAGGGGTTGTTTGGCGGTCCATTGTAGACCGCTAGGCTGAGTGTCTTTGTCGGTTTGGCTTAACAGTTATGCGACTAACCGCAAGGTTGGCTTTAGCGGCCCTTGGGTGACCGCTAGGCAATGTTTGATTAGTCAACGATTTTAAGTCGGTTCGGGCTAGCGGTCTAGCTCCGACCGCATGGGTGTCCTTGGCAACCTTGGGGTGACTGTCAGGCCCTGGAAAAGGGTCCTAGCTAGACCGTTAGGTGGTTTGACTGGTTGAGTCGGTTTAACTATTTTGGGAGTTGACTGGGCGTAGCGGTCAGGTCGTGACCGCTAGAGTCCTGCTTGCAGCCATGAGGAGACCATTTGGTGTTTGAAGCGGCCTCAGGCAGATCGCAAGGCTCTAGTCTGTGCGGTTTTTATTTCTGGGATTTTTGAGGGTAGCAGCCCTTTAGATGACCGCTAGATTGGTCTAGCGGCCAGGGTGAGACCGCCACCTGCCTAGAGTGTTTTATTATGTTGGTTTGATTTCCGGTTAATGTGGCTTTGACCCCTTGGTTAGCCCATCATTCCGTGGATGTCGTGGACATCCTATGAGGACTGTGATCGTGTCATAGGGTGAGAGGGCTATTGTACCGAGTAGTGTTTTGTATTATTTCGAGGGTCATTATGGTTTCTGGTCAACCCGATTGTGACCCAGTGGTTGACATGTGACCTCGTGAGTGTCTCGTCTATCCTGTGAGGATTGAGACATAGTTTTGGGTGCGTAGAGGTGTTGTCTTACCTCGGATTGCATGCCATGTGGTTTGAGGGCTTTTGGTGATCCCTCATGTTCCGTATTTCGTGTTATACAGAATTGTGAGTCCGTTATGTGCCTCGGAGTCTGAGGATTCATCATTGATGTGTTTTATCATGATTTTGGCTTAGAGACTAGGCTGATTAACAGCGTGTTGTTGTGATGTGCGATGATCTTGACCTGAGTCTTGTGACTCAAGTATCGTTGTTAGTAGGTCTAGTTGACTGTGTTGAGTCTGGTTGCAGTTGTATACTGCATTATGCTCCGTAGTACGTGCGATAGGTGTGTGCTTACACTATTTGTACTCCGGTGTTCGTTGTTTTGGAGTCTCTGTGTCTAGTGAGCCTCCACTAGTCGTAGCCTGACGACACTTCTATGTGTCGGCCCACCTGGGAGTGGTGGCGGGGCGAGTTCCCGATTGACGATTTTTAGGCTTGTTTCCGTAGGCCCCCTTGCTTTGCGGTAGCGTCCTACAGGGGGGGAAAACTAGCTAGAGGCCTGGCTCAAGGCATTGGGCTTGTGTGTGCACAGGTGGTCAGAGGCGGTTGGACGAGCGTCGACGGGCGTGACCCTGACTAGTCACTCGTTACATGGTACTTGGTTCTTTTTGAGTGTTTCAGTTACTGCCGTTCTAGGTGTGTGGAAGATACTTGTGGCGCAGTGTAAGACGTCAGTGGATGCATCTGGCTGTTCTTCTAGTGAGGAGGTGCTTCTGTCACATGACACGATGACTTGTGTTTTCGTGACTTTTTCGAGTAGCCTGTGCTTGGCTTCACTCGAGGTCTAGTCTAGTCTAGCGTACTCGACAGTGAGTTCTTGTATGTCTTGTGCCCTTGACTATGTAGGTCTTTGGTAGGCTTTTGCCTATTTCGTAGGCTTTCACGATAGGGTTTCGTGATTTGTCAATGGATCGGTAACGCCCGACTTTGTGAGATCCGGGCTCACCTTTCTGTTGCTGTTTAGAGTAGTTTAGAGGGCCGAGATTCCTTTGGCTGCCGTGTTTCCGCATTACGGATTTCCTCTTTACTTTTGTTATTCCTACTCCTATTGTTATTGTGTTATTTTGTGGTAGGGTTCTGCGGGACCCCTACTGAGCTAGTGAAAGGAGGCTCACCCCTGACTTTTCAGGTGTAGCAATTCTTCCTCTTGCTGGGCCGTACCTGCTGTGTGGTTCTTAGTTGCCAGCGTTGCCAATGCCGGGTTTTCCCCGACTGAGAGTACATTTCCCTTTCTGTTGGATTGTACTTATCTTTCTTTGGACTGGACTCTGATAGTTTACTTGTTATAGAAAGTGTAATTTTATTTCTGCTACTTTAGCAATCCTGATCATTGAAATTTAATTAATTACTACTTTATCTGAAAGTTCAATGTACTATCACATACCGTCCTGTCCCTTTGGAGCTTTTCCGCTCTTGGGAGGCCTCGCATGTTCCAAGTGGTATCGGGTTTACCCGGTATCCGGAGTCTGGGTCGTCACAGTTGGTATCAGAGCAGAGTTCAGAGTTGTTCGGAGTTTTTCTGAGCTAGCTGAGCTTGTGTTTGTGAAGTACATGGGAATTTGAGATATTGTAGTACTCAAAGTTCTTAAGGTCCAGTACAGTCGACAACTGGCATAGGTTTTGCGATTGTTTATCACTTTCGCGTGTGGTCTTGTGCGTGCTGTGTTGGCACTGTGCGAGATGGTTTTTTCTCTCGTAGGGATGTGACGGAGTGTTCTTCTTTTGTTATGGTGTTTGTCTCGGTTATGCTATACTCGACAGAGTTCGTCGGTAGGCGTGAATCTGTGGTGCGGTGTTTGAGATTTTTTCATGATTTGTTCAGGTGGCTGGTGACATTATCGTTGGAGTGATGGCCGTGCACATTCTCATGTTGTTTTGGTCATCCCAGCTTGAGTTTATTTAGCCCATGAGGTGTTAAGGTTGTGTTGTGGTGGTCGATTGGATGCCTTGTTTTAGAGAATGCTCGGGCGAACGTAGGATTTCCGTTCTTGGTGAGCTACTATTAGTCGGGCTTGATCCTTCTCGTCTTGTCTTGTGGCATCTTTTCGAGGTATGCTTTGGAAGTGCTGTGTAACGCCCCGAGATCTGAGTCCCAAATTATGGGCATATTTTTTTTTCTTTATCGGACCCCGAAGCATTACTTCGTACGTATCGTAGAAGCACAATATATAAACATGCATACATTCGCATGAGAGAGAGAGAGAGAAACCATAATTACATGAAATGTAAATAACATCTCAACCATTCATAATTTCCAAAGAAGAGTACATGTCCATTGTTCCAAAATAAACATGAGTCCTCATAGGCTCACCACCCCATAACCTTACATATAAGAGAGACATTCATCCATATCATACCCAGACGAACTAAGCACTAGTACTACTCCTCAGCTGTAGCCTCCTCCTCAACCTCCTGCTCTATGTCTCCTGAAAACGTGTGTCACAAAGGGGTGAGTGTGACGCTCAGTAGGTAGCCTAAACAAACCGGGGTTAACTCGCATCTATATAACCAAATTATATACATAATTTAGATGTTAATAATAGCATAACCCATTCATTATCATCTGCTTAAAATAACTAACATGAGGAAAATACATGTTCTTTAACTAACATATAAGGTACCCATGCATGCGCTAAAACCACGATGAATGAGCAATTACACAGTATCACATTTCATGAGTTCTCACATTTTATTATTCATGGAACTAAACAGCTGCCACAAACACAGGAGGCCCACACACAAACGAACGAACGAAAGAGTACTGCGTAGACCCGGGAGTGAACTCCCACCTAGACTCTTGCTGCACGGGGCGTTACGCACCGCCGTCCCCGGGGTTCTTTGGCGTTACGTATCACCGTCCTACAGAACGAACTAGACTAATCGATAGGTTTTGATCAGGGTGTTACGCACCGCCGTCCCCTGGGATCTTTTACTTCCACGGCGTTACGTATCGTCGTCCCGCAGAAGGGACCAAAGTCCTACCTCACAGAATGATGTTGTTTTCCCTTTATGGCATACACATTCTTACTTATCTTTACTAGCATGATACTTATCATAACAAACATGTTTTTCATGGGTTTAAGGGGCTAAACATACACACAGACATGCTTCTAATAGGTTAAACATGCTCACAGATATGTCTCTGATAGTTAAAGAGGGCTAAACATACTTCACAGTCATGTTCATGTTACTAAATGATGAGAACATGTTTATCCTTCTAGGCTACACATGCATAGAAAATGACTTATATCTGAAAGTACAAAATTTATGGGTACATGAAACTTTTATTGTGGGTTACTAACTTATCATTCTATCATTTTGTAATTTTTTAGATTTTTATGAAATAAAATGCCCCTTTCAAAACTCTCCTTTTCTGTGTTTCTGGAAATCTGGACAGACCCACAGGTGCACCGACCTTACCTTGGACTTGCTCATACTTGTCGAAAATACTCTAACATATGTGCACTGACCTTACCTTGGACCTGCTCAGACTTGTCCAAAGGACTCTAACATATGTGCACTGACTTGTTCTTCATGTGCACCGACCTTACCTACATGTGCTCACACCTTACTCATGGACTTCATGTGCACTGACTTGTCCTTCATGTGCACCGACCTTACCTACATGTGCTCAGACCTTACTCATGAACTTCCTCAAATGTGCATCGACCTTACTATGGTCTTAACCATACGTGCATCGACCTTACTTAAGTCTGTGCAGCACGTGCACCGACCTTACCTATGCATGGGCCAAATGTGCACCGACCTTAGTTATGCTTGGACAAAACATGCACCGACCTCACTTTGGCCTGGGCAAAACATGCACTGACCTCACTATGGCCTGGGGGAAAAATATGCACCGACCTCACTTTGGCCTGGGAAAAACATGCACCGACCTCACTATGGCCTGGGTAAAAACATGCATCGACCTCACTAACATGCATCGACCTTACTTTGTCCTGGGGAAAAATATGCACCGACCTCACTATGACCTGGGGAAAACATGAACCGACCTTACTTTGACCTGGGGAAAACATGCACCGACCTCACTATGGCCTGGGGAAAACATGCACCGACATTACTTTGGCTAGGGGAAAACATGCATCGGCCTTACTTTGGCCTGGGGAAAAACATGCACCGACCTCACTATGGCCTAGGGAAAACATGCACCGACCTTACTTTGGCCTGAGAAAAACATGCACCGACCTTACTTTGACCTGGGGAAAACATGCACTGACCTCACTATGGCCTGAGGAAAACATGCACCGACCTTACTTTGGCCTGGGGAAAACATGCACCGACCTCACTTTGGCCGGAGGAAAAACATGCACCGACCTCACTATGGCTTGGGGAAAACTTGCACCGACCTTACTTTGGCCTAGGGAAAACATGCACCGACCTTACTTTGACCTGGGGAAAATATGCACCGACCTCACTATGGCCTGGGGAAAACATGCACCGACCTTACTTTGGCCTGGGGAAAATATGCACCGACCTTAGTTTGGCTTGGGAAAAATATGCACCGACCTTACTTTGACCTGGGGAAAACATGCACCGACCTTACTTTGGCATGGGGAAAACATGCACCGACCTTACTTTAGCCTGGGCAAAACATGCACCGGCCTCACTATGAATATTAGGAACTATGCATAGACCTTGCCATGATCAACATGAAATATGCACAGACCTTGCTATGAACAATATGAAATATGTACAAACCTTACCATGATCAACATGAAATATGCACAGACCTTGCTATGAACCATATAAAATGTGTACAGACCTTGCCATGATCAACATGAAATATGCACAGACCTTGCTATGAACCATATGAAATGTGTACAGACCTTGCCTCAAAGGCTGACCTTCCCAGGGGCTGTGCAAATCCTCAGAGACACAGAGGTAACTCGTGGAAGCCCCAAACTTGGTGAAACCAAAAACCAAAATGAACATGGTGGTGGACCCCCGTGCCCTTAATCCCTCTTTAAAGTGTTTAAAATATATTTAAAACCGTTCTAATGCATCATTGACCCCTAAAGTTTGAGGTTAGGTGCCTGTCTTTGAAATGTTAAACTGATTGATTCGGGGATGATATCCACACCCCAGATCCTCCTAAGCTTTCACCTATCGATCCGGGGATGAGATCCACACCCCAGATCCACCCAAGACCTTGCCCATCGTCCTCCACACGCCGGATCGTCCACCCACGAACCGGATGGTCCACCCACGAAGAGACGGAGTCCCTCACTCTCTTCTCACATAAGAAAGGTAGAAGGTGGTAAAGGGTTGATGGGAATGGTTGCTAAAGGTTTACCATCCCCGAAATCCACCTCCTTATATAGTTTTCAAGTTTCCTAAGGGTTTATCCACGCCCCCCCAAGGTTCAAACAAGCTCCAAGGTCGCTGGTTTGAAGAGGAGTTAATGCTAAGCACCTCTTCGGGTTTGAACAGGGGTGACCCTTCGACTTCTGGTCATAAGTGCTAGTGGGCGCACTTTTCAGTTGGCAATTAGGTTGGGATGTCTTCATATGAAATGAAGAGGACTTCGAGATCTAACTCTGGGTCATAGTGTCATCGAAGTTCATCAACTCTAGCATGAGTTATGATTTTCACAATATTAACGTTATTTCTCCTCTGTTCCAGTCGCGACCCTTCGTCTACCTAGTCATAAATGTGAGTGGGCGCGCTCTTATGTTGGGATTTGGGTTGGGATGTCTTCAGATGAAATCAAGAAAACTTCTTGATCTAAATGTGGGTCATAGTTTTATCGAATTTCCTCATTCCTAGCCCGAGTTATGATTTTCGCGATATTAACATTTATTCTCCCTCATTTCAGTCGTGACCTTTTGGTAGCCCGAGGTAATCTGGGTATAACTCTAGCATCCAGGCAGTGTTTGGTCTCATCCTCAACATAGAAGTTGTAGCTAACATCCCATTCAAAATTATGGCGTTAGTTTCAGGTCATTTCATTAACCACAGACGAAGTTATGAATTTCTCATCAAGTACATTCGAATTCACCCAACAGTCACACCTCTTCGTGACAGCTGGCAGCAAAGGGCTCAGAACCATGTGTTCTGGTGCGAATTGGGTTTCCACCTTAACATAAGAGTTTGGGTTAAGAGCCCAATATTTCTCATGGGCCAAGTTTCATCTCATTTGGTTAACTGTGGGCCAAGTTATCCCTATTTCAACGGGTAAGCATTTTTCTGTAACTGTTTCGGCCCATTATCATAACTCCTTATGTCCTATTAGGCCTACTTTTCAGAAGTTGTACTCTTCATCAAAGTTGTTTCTTACCTAATGGTCATTGCATGGTCTTTGGTTTCACCTATTTCTGACCTCCCTATATTAAGTTATGAATTTCCTAAGGATCCTTCAATAATCTATCCAGATTTTCAGCTCATTGAGTTCATGGGCCTGAATTATTCTCAATTGGGCCAGTGCCCAAATTGGTGGTCATAACATCCTCCCCCCCTTAAAATAAATTTCATCCTCGAAATTGACTTGAGAAATTTTCTTTAAAAAAATATATTTTTTTACCAAACGGTTGAGGGTATTCCTAGCGCATCTTGTCCTCCGACTCCCAAGTTACTTCCTCGAAATGTGAATTCCTCTATAAAACCTTCTCCAGCCGGATGGTTTTATTCCTCAGTACATATTCCTTCCAGTCTATGATCTCGCTGGGCTGCTCCACATAAGACAGATCTGCTCGAACCTCCAAGTGCTTGTACTCTATAACATGTGGGGCATCTGGGACATATTTCTTGGGAATAGAGACGTGAAAGACCGGATGCACATACGATAGGGCAGGAGGAAGTGCAAGTCGATAAGCCACCTCGCCAGCCTTTTACAAAATCTTGAAAGGTCCGATATATCTAGGTCCAAGCTTGCCTTTCTCTCCGAATCGTATGACTCCCATGGGAGGGGCACCTTTAGGAACACATGGTCCCCTGTTCAATTTTTCTTAAACATATGAACTGAAACGACTGGGCTTTACAAAGCCTGTAACTCCATGTTAAAGCCTACCCACTCAACAATCTAAAAAAATGAGGGAACGATTTCATACCACATGCAACTCAGGACTTTAAAACTAACTTGGTGAGGCACAGGGCAAACCCATTGATGTAGTTGGTGGGAAAACCAGACTGTCGATCAATGCTGAATGGACATTATCATTCATGGCGAAACTATCACTATGAACCCCCAGCAGAACCCCCCTCTAAACTTTGATAAGCATCTTGTAGCTAGTTGAGGAGCAAGGTCATCAGTTTAGTGTATGCACATGAGCATTTTTGCCTGGAATCCATGGCATCAACATAACGAGATATCTTAATAGGCATTAAATGTGTCAGAGACAGGAAAAGTATGACCCTAGATATCAATTTCTTGAAGTTTAGGGTTGAAGAATATCTTAACCAGACCTTGATGGTATCCTGGGCAGCCCTCTTTGTCGCAACTAAAATGGTTTAAGGTTGCTTGTCTTACTTCCTAATTCAGACATTAATGATCAATTGACCTTCTTCTGTTCTGGAAAAGAAGCTTACACATATAACGCACAAGCTGTGTTTTCAAGGCTCATTGAATATCATCTTACTTAAAATAATTGTAACCTACAACATATGCCACACAGTGTATGCTTTTGGGGTTTTTATCAGTTACATTCGAATGTTCAGCTTGTTATGCGACTTGCAACTTAAAAGGGGTCATTGCTTCGTACCTTCAGTCACGGTAGGGGTATTGTTTGCCTCCTCTTGCATTAGTGTATAAACTCACCCTCTGTACCGAATCCTCTCCCACGGTGGAACTTACTTTTGCTGAGTCTTCTTAGGGCAGTACCTTGTAATATGTCCAGCCTCGCTGCATCCATAGCACTTGCCCTTTGCCCTCCAGTATTCTTGTCCCGGATGGTTGCGCCCACAATGAACACAAAATGGGACCCCCAGTCCGCCCATTGGTACCAGCTCCTAACGTGGCACCTTTTCCATGCCCTGCCTCCCTTCTGCCCGCCTAGGCCTTATGCCCATCGTCTTCTGCTCCTTAGTGAACCTATACAAAGGTATTCATTAGAACCTAACTTAATATGTCCCTAAAATCTTTATGGTTTCAATTATTGCCTATGAGGGTTTGTTTGTTTGAAATGGGTTCTAAATATACTCTACCCTTTTTCACACTAGCCTACCTCTTCGTCTACTACTTGGGCAATTGGACTTGGGCAATAGGAATGGTTGTAACCATGGTTTGTCTCTCGTGCTCTAATACCACTTTGTAACGCCCCGAGATCTGAGTCCCAAATTATGGGCATATTTTTTTTTCTTTATCGGACCCCGAAGCATTACTTCGTACGTATCGCGGAAGCACAATATATAAACATGCATACATTCGCGTGAGAGAGAGAGAAACCACAATTACATGAAATGTAAATAACATCTCAACCATTCATAATTTCCAAAGAAGAGTACATGTCCATTGTTCCAAAATAAACATGAGTCCTCATAGGCTCACCACCCCATAACCTTACATATAAGAGAGACATTCATCCATATCATACCCAGATGAACTAAGCACTAGTACTACTCCTCAGCTGCAGCCTCCTCCTCAACCTCCTGCTCTATGTCTCCTAAAAACGTGAGTCACAAAGGGGTGAGTGTGACGCTCAGTAGGCAGCCTAAACAAACCGGGGTTAACTCGCATCTATATAACCAAATTACATACATAATTCAGATGTCAATAATAGCATAACCCATGCATTATCATCTGCTTAAAATAACTCACATGAGGAAAATACATGTTCTTTAACTAACATACATGGTACCCATGCATGTGCTAAAACCATGGTGAATGAGCAATTACGCATTATCACATTTCATGTGTTCTCACATTTTGTTATTCATGGAACTAAACAGTTGCCGCAAACACATGAGGCCCACACACAAACGAACGAACGAAAGAGTACTGCACAGACCCGGGAGCGAACTCCCACCTAGACTTTTACTGCACGGGGCGTTACACGCCGCCGTCCCCCGGGTTCTGTGGCGTTACGTATCACCGTCCACAGAACGAACTAGCCGAATCGATAGGTTTTGACCAGGACATTACGCACCGCCGTCCCCTTGGATCTTTTACTTCCGCGGTGTTACGTATCGCCGTCTCGCAGAAGGGACCAAAGTCCTACCTCACAGAATGCTGCTATTTTTCCTTTATGGCATACACATTCTTACTTATCTTTACTAGCATGATACTTATCATAACAAACATATTTTTAATGGGTTTAAGGGGCTAAACATACACACATACATGCTTCTAATAGGTTAAACATGCTCACAGGAATGTCTCTGATAGTTAAAGAGTGCTAAACATACTTCACCGTCATGTTCAAGTTACTATATGAAGAGAACATGTTTATCCTTCTAGGCTACACATGCATAGAAAATGACTTATATCTGAAAGTACAAAATTTATGGGTACATGAAACTTTTATTGTGGGTTACTAACTTATCCTTCTATCATTTTCTAATTTTTTAGATTTTTATGAAATAAAATGCCCCTTTCAAAACTCTCCTTTTCTATGTTTCTAGAAATCTGGACAGACCCACAGGTGCACCGACCTTACCTTGGACTTGCTCAGACTTGTCGAAAGGACTCTAACATATGTGCACTAACCTTACCTTGGACCTGCTCAGACTTGTCCAAAGGACACTAACATATGTGCACTGACTTATTTTTCATGTGCACCGACCTTACCTACATGTGCTCAGACCTTACTCATGGACTTTAACACATGTGCACTGACTTGTCCTTCATGTGCACCGACCTTACCTACATGTGCTCAGACCTTACTCACGAACTTCCTCAAATGTTCATCGACCTTACTATGGTCTTAACCATACGTGCATCGACCTTACTTAAGTCTGTGCATCACGTGCACCGACCTTACCTATGCATGGGCCAAATGTGCACCGACCTTAGTTATGCTTGGGCAAAACATACACCGACCTCACTTTGGCCTGGGCAAAACATGCACCGACCTCACTATGGCCTGGGGGAAAAACATGCACCGACCTCACTTTGGCCTGGGAAAAACATGCACCGACCTTACTTTGGCCTGGGCAAAACATGCACCGACCTCACTATGGCCTGAGGAAAAATATGCACCGACCTCACTTTGACCTGGGGAAAACATGCACCGACCTTACTTTGGCATGGGGAAAAACATGCACCAGCCTCACTATGGCCTGGGAAAAACATGCACCGACCTTACTTTGGCCTGGGGAAAACATGCACCGACCTCACTATGGCCTGGGGAAAACATGCACTGACCTTACTTTGGCTTGGGGAAAATATGCACCGACCTTACTTTGGCTTGGGGAAAATATGCACCAACCTTAATTTGGCCTGGGGAAAAACATGCACCGAGCTAACTACGGCCTGGGGAAAACATGCGCCGTCCTTACTTTGGCCTGGGAAAAACGTGCACCGACCTTACTTTGACCTGGGGAAAACATGCACCGACCTCACTATGGCCTAGGTGTTAGTCTGTGAGGACTAGGTACAATGATGCACATTTACTTTAGGCACACTGCAAAGGTCCGTGCACATTTGCTAGTGATAGCAGTTGAGGTCCATGCACATCTCAGTTATCGGCATATAGGGTCTGTGCATATGGAATGTCTGCCATGTGAAGTCCGTGCACATTTGCTAGTGATAGCAGTTGAGGTCCGTGCACATCTCAATCATCGGCATATAGGGTCTGTGCATATTTTTCTCATGTGCACGCCAAGGTCTGTGCATACTCTCCTATATGCACATTAAGTCTGTGCTAGCCCAGTGCTTCACGCATGTAAAGTCAGTGCTAGCATACATAAGGCTTATGCATTCAAGTCAATGAGAGCACATGAGTTTCATAAATTAAGCATCAATGATCTATGATTCTTTGTCTTCATTATTTCAATTACATTATAATCACCCTCATACATCATGAGGCATATTGTCATTATTACAGGTTTTTCTTGACTATCAGGTGTTTGATTAAATACCTTTATCTGAGAACAGGGACTTATGAATTGAACCAGGATTGAACAATTCAAGCCCAGGAAGCAGCAAAGCCAAGTATTTTCGAACGCTTGCAGAGTCATCATTGATACAGTCACGTGTATGATGATAAGAGACATGCACGTGATCCAGGGCAAGGTGTATAACAGAGGATCCTGCCACGTGGAAAGTGAAGGTGCAAAGATCACAACACGTGGAAAGAAGAGATCAGATCTGCGTGAAAGTTGGGCGGGAAACGTGATACCCACGCGCCCATCATCTGCCTATAAAAAGGGATCAAGGGCTGGGAGAGAGAAGGTGCTGTAGATATAGAAGACAAGAGGCGCTAGCAGAGGCAGAAAATAGAGAGGTGCTTCAGAGAAGAATCAGAGAGGGAGATAAGAGAGCAGTAGAAGAGGAGAGTCTGAGAGAAAAGAGAGAGAGCGTGAGCAGCGGATACAAAGAGAAAAAAGAAAGAGAGCTAAGCGCTGAAAGTTGAGTTACGAAAGAAGGGAAGTCTGTGAGAGCAGCAGAGAGAAGAAGTCTGAGAGATAGAATTAGAGAGAGAGAAGAGAGTATGAGCAGAGAAAAAGAAAGAGAGTGAGCAAGTGAGAATAGAAAGAGATTGAGCTCGTAGATCTGCAATCTGATCAGTTCTTGGATCAGATCCAGAACTGATTATGCTCCTGCGTGAGCTACATTTTACTGCTTTTATTTCCAGCTTTCTGTTGCTGTGATTTATCTGTTTATTTTTCTTTTTTATTCAAACCTCAAGCTGTGTGTCAGCGGGTAGCTAAGCTGTAATGCTCTGTGGGTGAGGTGTGTACCTCGGACAGCAAGTGGTGATGCTCAGCAGGTCGGCAAGCTGTGATGCTCAGCGGATGTAAGCAAGCTGTGATGCTCAGCGGTTTCAAGCTGTGTGACAGCGGTAAGCCTCACTCAGGTTTGAGTGGGGGATGGACGTAGGTCTGCGGGTAGCAGACTGAACAATCTAAAACATCCGTGTAGTGGTTTGATTCCTTATTTCATAATTCACGGTAGATGTATGCTTAGGCTCGCACACACCAGTGAGGATTTTATTTGTGACCCGTGTGTAACTGAATTCTAAAGTTTAATTTCGTAATATTTTTCTAATTCAATTTGAAATTGGGTAAAATTATTAAAGGAGATTCATTCACCCCCCCTCTGAATCTTGTTTGCACCATCTCATCGTTCTAACAATTGGTATCAGAGCGAGTCTCTGACTTCCAGATCCAACGATTTGCAGAGGATCCTGCTAATTAGATTTCATGCTTTACTATTTTTTTGTGGTGCATTTTTTCCCGATTTGTTTTCTAGTTTTTAGATCTGAACCTATTCAGTTATTTTTCACTGGCATCTCCTGTTATTTTTTATGGTTCTAACTTCAGCACGTGGCTTGGCGGCCTATGTACTTACATGAATTCCATTGATCCAAATCTATGGAATCTTATATCTAAAGGGCTACATGAATTATCTCACGACAAGACCAGTTGGTCTAGTGAGGACAGACTGAAGAACTGTGATAGTATCACAGTTCTCAATGTCTTGAAGGCTTCAATAGATACATATATGCTTCCCTATATTGTAGGATGCACATCTGGAAAAGAGATCATGGACAAAGTCATATCTGCTCATGAGAAGCAAGAGGATCAATACTTGATGGCCAACCGGAGTGATCACATCAGTGATCAACAGGAGGAGACATCATCACAGGTAAGTACTGAATCCGATGAACTCACTTTTGATGATTTAATGATTCTGTACAATGGTTTGTTAGATAAGTAAATGTTTGTCAAGTCTGAAAAGAAGAAAATGAGAAAGGTCATGACATCAGACATAAAGTCATTAAGGTCTGAAAATGAATACTAGAAATCTGAAATAAAAAGGATTAAAAATTCTAGTGATAAGTGTATCTCTGTAAAGAATTTGAATGACGACCTTCAATCTGAACTGAAAATGCAAGATGGATTAATTAACTCTCTTAGAGAAGAAAATGAGGAACTGTTAAACAGGAAAATAGAGCTAGAGCAGATTGAAGAAAAGTTAAATGAAAAGCTGAAATATGAGAATAAAGATTTAAAAGAACAGAACAAAAAGCTAAAGGTTTTGAATATTGTAATATCTGAGAGACTTCTAGCTGTTGAAAAAGAAAAGTATGCTGCTCACATGGCTCAAGCTGAAAATGAATTGAAACTAGAACAAGAAATTGAGAAGTATAAAACTGTAAATAAAGTATTGAATGAATGTGTTAATTACAGTGAAGAAGAGACTGCTAGTTATGAGATACATACTGTAGCTCTAGAAAATGAAATTAGAATGTTAAAAGAAAAACTGGCTGTTTATGAAAAGGAGGAGGAAAATTCGGATACTCTCATTGTGTCCTTAAAAACTAAAATCACAAAGCTAGAAAAGACTTCATCTAAATCTGCCAAGGATAAGGCCAAAATGAAAATGCCACTGGAAGATGAAGTGAATGATCAAAGTGGAGGGACTGATAATATTTCAGTAAATCAGAAGGTCATGAGGAACCAGCTTTATACCACTTTCATCAGAAGTTCAGAAGTGGTTGGAACCTCAAGTCAATCTCCTAAATATATTGCTGCTAAGAAAATTCAAAAATAGAATAAAAATCAGAAGATGCAAAAATAAATAAAAATGTGAAAAGTCAGAAAACATTTAAAAAGAATGACAAATTGCATGCAAACAATTCACAGGCTTACAAATTCCTTGCTGGTAAAAGAAACAACATTGAATGTTTTTACTGTGGGAAATCTGGCCATATTATGAATGATTGTTTGATAATGAAGAAGGGTGATTTGAATGTTGGTAGAATTCATGCTAGGAATTCTCATGTTAAGAAACCTTCTTCTGTTCAAAAGAAAAGAATCCATTGCCTTTACTGTCATAAGAGAGGTCATCTTATACATGAATGTAGACTAATGAAACAAGATGACCTGAATGCTGAGAAATTTCATGCTGGAAATCATGCATATCTCAACAGGAAAGCTCATTGTTTTTGCTATGGCAAGATAGGCCACATTGCAGCCCAATGCTGGTTTGCCAATGCACAAGAGAAAGTTTATTTTTATCCTGGACATGATAAATTTCCTGTGAACCATGTCTCTCACAGAAATAAAATTGTTTCAAATGTTCAGCATGCTATGCGCTTTAATCATAGAAAATTAGGTTATAGGGATAGAGGAGGCCTGCTTGCTGACTGTAACATACATAAATTTCATGTTAGAAAGAATAACATTCATGATCCTACACATAATTTCTATACGCATGTGAACATGGAAAACTGTCAGCCTGTGATTTCTTGCTATTATTGTGGTCAAATTGGACATTTCATGTTTGATTGCAAACTGCTAAAATTTGATAACTTGAATGTCATGAATTCATGGAATGCACTTAGTAGAGGCGTTACTCACCATGGAGGACCCAAGAAGTCTTGGGTACCTCAACATGCAAAATGACGTTCTGTTTTTGCAGGTGTGCCTTGGGACTGAGAAATAAAAGGGGTAAATAAACCAAGGCACCCAAGTAAGGTTAAACCCCATTTCTATTCTCTACAGGTTTGTTCATTTGAATTCTTCAGAAATAAATACATATGTTGAATTAGTTGTGTACGGAGAGGGGGATTTCTGTAGCCCATCTAAGAGCGGCCGAACTAGGTCCGTCAGGACCAAACAAGGCCCAGCTCATCCAAGTGACAGTCCCGTAGGGCCAACTTAGGCTAAAAAGCCCAATAAGATCATTCGGGATCACAACCTTCCTCGGCGGCCCTTAGGCTCGGAAGGCCCGAACATCAGTCATGTCAGAGAAAGACCCACGCCCGATCTATCCCCTCGCCGGAATAAAGGTAGGTGCACAATGCCCACTCCGACCTATCTTCACCCGAGCTATGCCTATCACCCGAACAAGGTTGGCACCCCTCATGCTCGAGTCAACTGACGAACGCTTATCCATACTACCGTTGAGAACCCTTTATAAGCAGGTGTTTATGAGGATAAGGGACCCATGATCCCTCAAGGCTATAAAGATCCCATGATGAGGACGTAAAGAGCCCACGTTGCGGACGTAACTCCCGCCGGAAACCCCTCAGCTTATGGGACTCATGAGGCCAGTGCACTATTTAAACCTGAGACTCTCTCCAACGAAAGGTAAGGGCAAACATACGCAAAAACTCCCTGAGCAGGAACCACTTCACCACCTAGATGAAGAGGGATCTCGTGCATCTCATTCGTCCTCCCTACATAGCTTCCACCATTGCTCTACTGACTTAAGCATCGGAGGGTTTGCCCCAGGGAACCATCCCTGGACCCCCTGATCCGTTTCCCTTCCTTGCAGTTCACTATCTGGTGATCATCTCCTCAACTCAGGACCAGCGCGAGATCATGCCTCTTCATCTGGCGCCGTCTATGGGAAACGACCAAAGAGCCAGCATGGTGCGAAGAAGTTCAGGGATGAGGTCCGCCGGCGACAGGGGAAAGGCCATGGTGGCGGCGGGAGAAGGCCCCTCTGAAGCCTCACAAAATCCCCCCTCTAATGCCAGCACCTCCGTCGACGGACCTCCCCCTCCCCCCGTGGCGGTAGGGCTCCCGCCCCCTCCCCCCTCGGCAGTAGGGCTACCACTCAACGGCGGCGCTGACGCCTTCCAAGCCCTCAACGTAAAACTGGATGTCCTCGTGGAACTCATGAGGACCCAGGTGGCTAGGGACGGAAGGTCACGCACCCCTCCGGAGAGCCCTCCTCGCGAGAACGTGTCCCAGCACACCACCGGAGGCCACTTCACCCTCCGAGGCTGGCAGATCATCCGTAATAGGTCAGGAGGACCTTCAAAAGCCCCCCCTTCGGAACAAGAAGCCTCATCCATGCCGAAGAGGGGAAAACCTGGGGCACGCCGTCTGAACCTAGAGATCGAAGTCCCTGGGGAACGCCAAGATAGCCTCCCCAGCCCGACGGCGCAGCGACAGCCGGAGCTATCCCTCCAACTGCGAGAATTCGAGAGGCATTTCGCAGAACAGGAGCGCGCCCTACGTGCCTTGCAGAAAGTCTCTTCCATGGAGGACGAGGAGAAATCCCCGTTCTCTGACTATATCTTGAAGGTAGAGGTATCTCCCAGAACCTCCATACCGACCTTCAAGCTTTATGACGGCCAGGGTGACCCGACCGATCACTTCTACAGCTTCGACGCCCTGATGACCCTTCATGGAGCGTCCGACGCCATCAAATGCCGAGCCTTTGTGACCACCCTGGTCCAAGGCGCCCAAGCATGGTTCCGAGCCCTCTCCCCCGGATCCATCTGGGACTTCAAGCAATTCGGGCGAGTATTCAAGGAGAGTTTCACCGGCAGCGGTCCCCCAAGGTTGGTAGCGGGGCTTTTGGCCCTCAAACAGGCGCAAGGGGAGAAACTTCGGGCTTACATTACCCGATTTAAATCGGAAGCCCTGAGGATCCCCCACCTGGATGTCGCCTCGGCCATAACCGCATTGACCGGGGGCACCCGCGACGAGAACCTCCGCGGCGAACTTGTCCTCCACCCTCCCTCGACCCTTGCCGAGCTAGTGACTCTGGCTTTGAGCCATGCCGAGTGCGAAGAAGTGCTCAGTGCATGCCGAGACGCAACCGGCTAGGGTCGGGAGGGGGAGATGAAGCGGGCACCTGAGCAAAGTTCGGGTCCAGGAAAAAGGAGGAACCGAGATGGGGAACACAAGGAACCGTCACAGAAGTATGAGCGGTACACTCCTTTAACCACTCCGGTTTACGAGATTTACGAAGACATCAAAGGCTCGAGCCTCCTCCGCCAACCTGAGCCAATGAGGTTGAAGAACCGCAATCGCAGCAAGCATTGCCTGTTCCACAGCGATCACGGGCACCACACCGGCGACTGCCACCAGCTCCAAGATGAGATCGAGTGCCTCGTCCGTCAAGGACACCTATCCCGGCTCGTGGCCGGGCACAAGGAAGATCAAGGAGCCCCAGAGGAAATCGACAATGCCCCCCGAGGGGTCCACATCAACGTCATCGCTGGAGGAGCTGCATCAGGAGGAGACAGTGGCCGAGGAAGGAAGCATCATGCTGATCGGGCGAGCCGAGCCATTGAGCCTCCCAAGGCCCCTCCAAGTGAGCCCCAGGTCATAGTCTTCTCCGACCAAGACCTGGAAGGGCTAAGCACCCTGCATGACGACGCCCTAGTCATATCGGCCACAATAAACCATTGTAACGTAGACATGATTCTAGTTGACAATGGAAGTGTCCCTGATGTATTATCCTATGAATGTTTCCTTAAGATGGGGGAGGATCCATCTAAACTCCGCCCGATCCGAACCCCCCTCTACGGGTTCAATGGCCAGGCCACTTATCCCGAGGGAGCCCTAAGCCTGCCGGTTTCTCTCGGCACCCCACCCAAAACCGTTACGGTCATGGTGGACTTCATAGTGATCAAAGGTATGATAGCATACAACGCAATCTTTGGCCGAGGAATCCTCAGCCAAACGAAAGCGGTGCCTTCTACCTATCACCAATAGATGAAGTTCCCCACCAAAAATGGGTTGGGGGAAGTCCGAGATAACCAGGCCACGGCCAGAAGGTGCTATAATATCTCGGTTGAAGCCACAAGGCCGGATGGGAAGAACAAGGGCCCCCGGGAAGTCGAGGAAAAATCCGCAACCGCCGAGCCTGGAGGTGAATTTCTAGCGATTTTCCTAAACGACGACCCGACCCTAAGAGTAAAGATTGGAGCCGACCTACCGTCTGAGGTCCAATAGCAATACAACGAGTTTCTTTCCACGTACATCCGAGTCTTTGCGTGGTCTGATGATCAGCTCCCCGGGATACCAGAGGAGACGACGATGCATAAGCTCAACCTTGACCCGACCATCAAACCCGTACAACAACGGAGAAGGAAGCACACGCCAGAGAAGCAGGCGATCATCAAGGAGCAAGTCACCAAGGGGCAAAAGACTGGTCTTTTTAAACCGGTCTTGTACCCGACGTGGCTGGCCAACATCGTCCTGGTGCCGAAAGCTTCGGGAAAGTGGCGGATGTGCGTGGACTTCACCGACTTGAATAAGGCCACCCCTAAAGACTGCTATCCGCTGTCGAGCATCGACCAACTGGTTGACTCAACCTCGGGCAACGAGATACTTAATTTTCTGGATGCCTATTCAGGTTACCATTAGATCAGAATGAATCCGGAAGACATCGAGAAGACCACCTTTATCACCGACTTCGGCGTATACTGCTACTCCCAGATGCCTTTCGGGTTGAAAAATGCTGGAGCCACGTACCAGAGGTTGGTCAACCATATGTTCGAGGGACAGCTCGGCCGGAACGTCGAGGCCTATATTGACGACATGCTCGTCAAGACCCCCAAGGCTGAGGACCACTTCGCCGACCTAGCTGAGACCTTCGACACCCTCCTGAGGTACAATATGAAGCTCAATCCTACCAAGTGTGCCTTAGGAGTAAGATCCGAGAAATTCCTGGGTTTCTTAGTCACCCAACGTGGGATCGAGGCCAACCCCGACAAGGTCCAGGCCATCTTGGACATGCGCCCACCCACCTGCATCAAAGACATTCAATGCCTTACTGGACGCATTACCGCGCTCAGCAGATTCCTGTCCCGTGCGGCCGAACAATGCCTACCCTTCTTCAAGCTATTGAGGGGGCCCAAATTGGCATCTGTTACGTTCACATGGGACGAGGAATGCCAAAGAGCGTTCGCCGAGCTTAAAGAGTTCCTGGCTTCGCCTCCAGTGCTATCCAAGTCTGTCCCAGGTGAAGCCCTGCATCTCTATCTCTCGACAACCCCATCGACAGTTAGCTCGGTCCTAGTCAAAAATGACTCGGGAGTCGAGAGACCGGTCTACTACACCAGCAAGGTGCTCAACGAGGCTGAAAGGTGGTACCCCGCAATCGAGAGACTCGTGCTAGCATTGGTTACCTCAGCCAAGCGCCTCCGACCCTATTTCCAAGGGCACTCCATCACCGTGCTAACCGATGAAGCATTGAAGAGGGTCCTCGCTGACCCTAAAGCCTCGGGACGCCTCGTCAAGTGGGCCATCATGCTTGGGGCCTACGATATATCGTACCGGCCTCGCTCGGCTATCAAAGGCCAGGCGCTCGCTGACTTCATCGCCGAGAGCACCATCCCGACTGAAGAAAGATCTCCATCTGCGCCCGGGCCAACATGGGAACTGTTCGTTGACGGATCCTCCAACTCAGCCAGAAGCGGCACTGGAATCCTCCTGAAGTCCCCCGAAGGAGCAGAGCTACAATACGCCTTGAAGTTCAACTTCCAGGCATCCAACAACGCTTCCGAGTATGAGGCTCTCATCTCGGGAGCCCGTATGGCCCGACGATTGGGGGCTGAGCGAGTCAAAATTCACACTGACTCCTAGCTGGTCGCTAGCCAGGTCAACGGTGATTACAAAGCTCGAGAAGCACCGATGGTCAAATATCTCCAACTGGTCAGAGCTGTGGCACAATAGTTTGAGAGTTTTGAGGTAGTCCGAATAGCTCGGGAGGAAAACTCCAGAGCAGACGCCCTCTCTCGGATGGCCTCCTCTCTTGACCCCGAGGGTACTCGATCGGTCCTCCTCGAAGAGCTGGAGCGATCGAGCATCGACTCGGAGCTCCTGGATGTTGACTCGGCCTCCCCAAGCGACTGGCGTACCCCGTACCTGTCGTGGCTCCAAGATTCTCAAGAGCCTCCCGACCCTCGGGAAGCCCGAAGATTGGAGTAGCAAGCTCGGCGATTCGTCACTCTGGATGGCACTCTTTACCGGAGATCCTTCTCTGGTCCCCTCTTGAAGTGCCTCTGCACTGATGAAGCCAACCGAGCGATTCAAGAAGTTCACGAAGGTCTGTACGGAGCGCATTTAGGAGGAAGGTCGCTCGCCAAGATCTTGCTACGGCAAGGTTACTGGTGGCCCACTCTGCAGTGCGACTGCTCGACTTACACACAACACTGTGACCCATGCTAGCGATTTGACCACTTGGTCCATCAGCCAGCAACAGAGCTCATCACCTTAGCCGAGCCATATCCTTTCGCTCGCTCGGGAATCGACATCCTCGGGCCATTCCCCACGGCCCAGGCTGAGAAGAAGTTCATCATCATCCCCATCGACTACTTCACCAAATGGATCGAGGCCGAAGCCAAAGCAAGGATCACCGAGACAGTCGTCTGGAATTTTGTCTGGAAGTCGATCATATGTCGTTATGGCATCCCCCTGGTGATAGTAAGCGATAATGGTCGGCAATTTGATTCTCGTTATTTCCGAGACAGATGCGTCAGCCTGGGCATTCACAATCACTTCACCTCGATTGCCCACCCTCAAGCTAACGGGCTGGTCGAAAATGCCAATAAGACTATCTTAAAAGGCATCAAGACCAGGCTCAGTAAAGCCAAGGGCAGCTGGCTTAAGGAATTGCCGAACATACTTTGGTCACACAGAACGACTCCCAGAATGTCAACCGGTGAAAGTCCTTTTCAGTTGGTGTACGGCGCAGAGGCCGTCATCCCATTGGAGATTGCCAATCCCTCCCTCTGAGTCATCTGTTTCTCTCCTGAGGCAAACGATCAGAAACTGCTCGAAAACCTCGACCAATGAACTCCGAGAGATTACCGACATCCGAGCAACGGAATACCAGCGCCGCCTCACTCGATACTACAATGCCAAAGTACGAGATAGACACTTTCAACCAGGAGATTTCATTCTCAGGAAAGCTGAAGCCTCTCGACCACTTGAGGCGGCAGGCAAACTATCCCCTAATTGGGAAGGCCCCTACTGAGTGATCGAGACGTTCGGGAAAGGAGCATACCGGTTATCTACGATGGAAGGAGAGCCCATCCCTCGGACCTGGAATGCGACTACACTACGCAAGTTCTACTTCTGAATACCGAACATTATGTAAGCAACATGGAATAAAACAAAAAGTTTCCCTTTCCTTTATTCAAACAACTCGCTTGTACATCAGGAAGGCCGAAGCCAAAAAAATACATGTCAAAAAAGCAAAAAATCCATCTGGCGTCGCCGTATGAGCCCATCGCTCGACTGACTCGGTTGACCTTCCTGCGTCCAGCCACTGACTCTGCCTTGTGAAGAAACTGGCTCGAATAAAGGGTAGTCGACCCCGTTGGCTCGGGTAGCTCGGGACAAAGGTGACAAAGGGATTAGGAAAAAAGAAGGCTACCTTCCAAGTTGAACTTGGAAGAGGAAGGGGAGAGGGAACGCATATGAAGACATCTTCCCCACCAATCTGCCAACTCTGAAGCTCAGGCATCCTCCGAAGAGTGAAAGAAATGATGAGAAGAGCAGAAGAGGGGAAAAAGAGTCTACGAGAGGGAAAAAGAAACCAGCAGAGCTGGACGAGGAGGCAAGGGAAAGCCCAGAAAGGAGTGAGCTTAATTGGCTTCCTCCGCCCCTCCATGGAACGAGTAGGAAGGGACTGGCGGCAGGATGCCTGATGCCCCCATCCATCCGCCATCACGCCCCACCCCTGCAAGTGCCGTCGGAAATGATAAAAGAGGACGACGTGCCTTCGCACGTCGAGCCCTCTTTAACCTTGCCCGCCGGCCATCGAGCCCTCTTTAAACCTGAAGAAGCAAGGACTCTCTGCCCTCTGTCATCGGCAGCCTCATCTTCCAGAGCGTCTTCCATACTTCAAATATAGCGGCACAACGCTACATGAAGAAAGAATGAGGAAAGACTGTCAGGAAAAACCCTAAGCGGTGGAGAGGAAGGGACGCCCTTCAGACCTTTTATAGGCGAAGGGAGGCTATTTACCTTAAATGATTCTCTCCTCGAAAACATGCCAAAGGGACCTCTTCCTACGAACGGTCACCTCAAAACTCCTCGTTTTCGACCCAGCGGGACACACGAAGCGGCCAAACATTCAAAGCATGAGAAACGGAAACACACCTTGTCAGAGGTTCGCCCAACCATCGCGTGAAAACCACGCAGAAAGTATCGGCACTTTCCAGCTACTGCGGATACGCTGAACAAAATACGGCAATGGCGATACGGAACCGTTAAGTCTTCGTCATAATGCTATTGCCTTATCTATTTTCCTACACAACAGAGAAAGTTTTTTCTTCAAAAGGAAAAAGACATACAAAAAGAGGAAGCAAAGCAGATACATTAGGCCTCTGGACCACCTTGAAGCTCGGAAGTGGAAGGCTCAGGCGGTTTGCCCTCGGCACCCTCGGCGACGGCGACCCTGGCACTGACCCCACTGGCGTGGGAACTGTCTCAGTTGCGTGCCCTCCCGAGACATTCGGAGCTGGCGACCCCTCGGGCAAAGAGCCCTCCTGATCTTCTTCCTCCGACACCGAAGCAGAGGAGCCGGAGGATGACAGATCCGAGTCGTAGCATTGTCCGGACGGGAATTCAATTATCCCAGACGCCTGCTCCTCGGCATAAGATACGGCCCGGTCGTAGCCCTGCTTGAACCCCTTGCGGATGCCTCGGCGAAGCGCTGACTCGTAGTAGGGGAGGGCAGCCTCCTTAAGGTCGACCCGGTAGGCCTCCAAGCATTTGTACTGCTTAAGTGCCTCCGCCCCGGCCAATCCCACCCTACCAACAAGCTTGGCCTTCTCCCGCTCCGCCTCGGCTATTTTCCGCTCGGCCTCAGCCGTCCGCTCCTCGGCCTCCGCCGCCCGCTTCTCCACCTCAGCTCGATCGGCCTCGGCCTCCCCCCAAAGGTGCTCATCTTCCTCCACCCGAGCCACCAGCTCGGAGCGCTCGGCCTCCCACCGGCCATCCAGCTCGACGTGAACAAGGCGCTCCTCTTCAAGAAGCATGCTCTTCCTCTCGAGCGATTCGCAGGCCTTAGCTAGCTGCTCGGTTAGCGCCTGGGCCTCCACCTGGCTCGATCCTACCAGTTCCCTAACTAAGGAAAGCTCCCGCCGAAGCCCATCACGCTCCTCGGCAAGCCGAGCAAACTTCCTATCAGACCCACCACGGGTCCAGGCCAGGGTTACCCGCTCTGACTCCAACAGAGCGTATGCTTCCGTTAGAGTGGCCCCCATCTGGGCCAGGACCAAGCCGCCCTCCATAACTCCCTCGAGGGCTACGGATAGAGAGTGCTGCCTGCTTCCCCCCCTCACCTTCGCAGCTATGCCGTGACACACCTGATACAAAGGGCCCTGGATGCCAAGCCTCTCCAAGGCCACCGAAGTGGAGATCCCCCCTTCGGTCAGTATCCCACCGGTCGGCCAAGACCGAGCCGCGACCTCGATCGCCTCTCGTGCCTCGGACGGATTTTCCAGCGACCCTCCAACCTGGACCGGTTCGGCACCTGCACCGCCACCTGGAGCGTCGCCCACCCCAATCTCGGTCGCAGCCCCAGCGTCACCTGCCTCGTCCACGGCCTCCTCGGCTTAGGCATAGGGGAGAGCCGGGCCAGCGCCACTGCCAATCACAGAAGCAGCCTCAGCCCCCTTGGCTCTGACTGAGGGGAGAGCCGAACCAGCATCATCACCAACCGCAAGAGCAGCTCCAACCTCCTCGGCCCTCTCTTGCTCGGCAGATGGGAGAGCCGGCCTAACAAGGTCGGCCCTGTCTCGCTCAGAAGAGGGGAGAGCCGCCGAGCTAGAGCCGCACTCGATGATGGAGATGGATCCGGCCTTCCTGGCCCGCTTCTTGGCCTTCATAGCATCCCGTATCATGCCCTCCACGAGATCCTTACGCTTGGCCCCCCGCGGCTTGGAAGACCCCTCCTGGGCCGCCCTCTTGCCCCTACCTCGGGCTCGGGTGCGCCCCTTGGGAGATCGCGGCTCGTCGGTGGCAGAGTCATTACCGAGATCGATCACCTCTGTGGTCTCCTCCAAAGTCGGTCGCCTGGTGTCTGCATAGAAGAAAGATATAGTCAGAAAAAAAAATGGTCTCAACATCCGAAGAAGAGTCTAATTTGTGGCACCTGAACCTGACGGATGTAGTCGGAAAGAAGACACTGCTTGATGTTCTCTGGAGTAACCAGCTCTTCTGTGGACTGGCAGTGCTTCAGCAAGATAGTCGCATACTCCTCCACGTGTGGAGGGAACTCGTCCTGCCTGGGAGGGATATTCAGATGGAAATTGGGGATTACGGGACACCTCCAGGTCTCCTCCACCGAGTAGATCCCCACCTAGAAGAATTGAGTTTTCCACCCCTTATGCGAAGAATCCTTTGCGGCCAAGGAGATGCAGCTCCTGATCCACCTCACCTACATAAAATAGAAACCCTTCCCGGGCGAGGGATGCGCCTTCAACTTGAAAAAATAGTGAAAGAGGTCCAAGGAAGGAGGAACCCCGCATTGGCGATAGAGGATGCGAAAGGTAGAAAGGAGAAGATAGGAATTGGCTACTAACTGAATGGGCGCCAACTGGAAAAAATTGAGAAGCTTAAGAACGAAAGGCTCGAAGGGAAGGCGGAACCCACCTTTCCACGATAGAAGGAAGGTACAGATATGGCTTGTACGAGAGTCCAAGCTCGTCTCGTGTGGAGTAGCCGCGGCAAAGCAAAACTTGTGGGGCAGGCGAAACTGGTGCTCCAGCCTTTTCACCTCTGCCTCCCCCAGTTCACTGCAGCTTGGAACCGCCGCCTTCACCATCGGCTCATCCTCCCACTCTTCAGCATCCGGACGCTGATCCGCCATGGAATCGGGAGAAGAGCTTGAAGAAAGACGCTCTCGGGACCCCGAAGATTCCGGAGGAAGAGGAAGCCGCCGGATTGCCTCTGCGGTTATCTCCGCCAACTCCGCGAATGCCGCTGCAAGCCTCTGCTCTTCCGTCGTGTCCTCACGATGCATCAAAGAGCCCCAAAAGCAAGCACTAAGGAGAGCCAAACCCTAAAGATGGAGGGATTCTGGAGCGACGATAAGTGTGCAACGCCTATATTCCTACGCGGAAGGCTGCGCGTCGTTCCGACCTCCGAGAAAAGGGGCCCCCTTCAGTTCAAATCCATCAGGATCATCATTATTACGGGCCCAGGTGACCACGACACGTGGCTTACTAACACCGCCAGATCTCCACCCACCTGAGCCACGCTGGTCCAAAACCCTAAACAGCTACTCTTCTTAGCCTACTAAAGCTCGGGAGTAGGAGGGGGACAAGTGGAGAGGGGGATTTCTGTAGCCCATCTAAGAGAGACCGAACTAGGTCCGTCAGGACCAAACAAGGCCCAGATCATCCAAGTGACAGCCCCGCAGGGCTCACTTAGGCTAAAAAGCCCAATAAGATCATTCGGGATCACAACCTTCCTCGGCGGCCCTTAGGCTCGGAAGGCCCGAACATCGGTCAGGTCAGAGAAAGACCCACGCCCGATCTATCCCCTCGCCGGGATAAAGGCAGGCGCATAATGCCCACTCCGACCTATCTTCACCCGAGCTATGCCTATCACCCGGACGGGGTTGGCACCCATCATGCTCGAGTCAACCGACGAACGCTTATCCATACCGCCGTTGAGAAGCCTTTATAAGTAGGAGTTTATGAGGATAAGAGACCCAAGATCCCTCAAGGCTATAAAGATCCCACGATGAGGACGTAAAGAGCCCACGTTGCGGACGTAACTCCCGCCTGAAACCCCTCAACTTACGGGACCCATGAGGCCAGTGCACTATTTAAACATGGGACTCCCTCCAATAAAAGGTAAGGGCAAACATACGCCTAAACTCCCTGAGCAGGAACCACTTCACCACCTTGGTGAAGATGGATCTCGTGCATCTCCTTCCTCCTCCCTACATAGCTTCCACCATTGCTCTACTGACTTAAGCATCAGAGGGTTTGCCCCAGGGAACCATCCCTGGGCCCCCTGATCCTTTTCCCTTCCTTACAGTTCACTATCCGGTGATCATCTCCTCAGCTCGGGACCATCGCGAGATCACGCCTCTTCAGTGTATATTGAGATTGAATTGCATATCATGCTTAACTGTCATATGGCCATATGACCCAGTGGTATATCAAATGGTAATTGCCCAAGGGCAGATGAAGTCAGCCTGGAAGCTCTGACCATGTGTGAGGTGATCCTTTGGACTTAAGTACTCTGCTTAGTACCATGGGTTAATTGTGTATTCAGGATTTTATATTTTAATCTTCATACATGTCTTGACATTTAATTGGTTTCAACTGGATGCATGTTGAGAGGGAAACGAAATAAATTCAAACGCATATGCTGAATTATTTGTGCATATATTATGCTGAGAGTGAATTGAATGTCAAATTCTGAAAATCTGAATTGCATGTGTTTTGCATATGTTAAATGCATATGTTTGACAATTGTAAATATCATGATGCATATCTCTCACAAACACTGAGCATTTGCTGCATATAAGGCTCATCTGCATACATACATGCCTAGCAAAACTATCATGCATATAGGACTGCACTTGCACTATATTGTGTCATGCATAACTCTTTGGTATCATGGTCTCATATCACACATGAGTGGTTTAATGCATTTAGATAAGGAAAACTCATAAATGCTCATCAATTTGGATAACAATTGGTATCAATGCATATATATATAGTTAACTGCATATCATCTATATTGAAAATTCCAAAAAGATTGTTTGAGTGCATGCATTCAGGGGGAGCATAAGAAATATTCTTGAACTGCATGACTATCTTTGTTCATACTGATTATCTTTGCTCTTCCAGCAATTTATCTCAAACATTGATATCAGTCAGTCTCACTTGCCTTCATCTGTTTTGAAATCATTTGAACAGATCTATCAGATTTTCAGCTCATTGATTTCAAAATGATTCTCAAACTCTCTGAATATCCTTGGTTGTCACACAAATCTTTGAAATTCTCTGTCAAAACTGACAGTCATTTTGCTGTTCTATATTCTTCTCGAGTCTAAAATCTACTGCTACTCTTGGCCATCGCTGCAACATGCATGAACTTCAAATGTTCTCTCATATGATGCATGTTTTAATTGCTGGTTCTATTGATGAATTGGCTGCTCCTGAAACTTTCTTGATCTTTCTATAATTTATGAAGATTTCAATCCGTATACCTTGATCATAAATCTGAAGAATAATTTTACTAGGAATCTTCTGTTATACAGGTTTATGATTGTTCAAAAAGATCTGATTGGTTTAAGATTAATGTATTCATTGAGTTTGGTTTTGAATATCTTGAAAATATCTGAATCATCTTTTAATAAACTTTAACCAACTGTTTCATGTTGAATCTTGTCAAATTTTCTGAAATCTGAAAATGTCAAAATCATGGCTTTATTTGGTTGAAATACATGAAATCAGTATTATTTTTAAACAACTGAATTATCTGAAATATTCCTAAGGGTAAATATTATCATAGCAATGATTATAGTTACTGAGAAACCATGTCCATTGACCATGAAGTCTAGAGGACTGTGTCATGAAGTGCCATAATTAACTCTGCTGAAAAATCCATTGAAAATCCAGGCAGAGCAATGGCTTGAATATTGAGAAATATATCTCACTTATCAATGAAATAGGTTGAGGTATGTCATGATATGTCAATGCAATATCTGTTTTCATAATACATGACAGTCAGTCACACCAAGAGCTTAAGGATACTGGCGTCTAAACAACATGTATCCTCTAGTTACAAGGTGTATACTGAACTCAATTGTACATGGTAAATTTGCTATGAAAAGTTTTTATTGTGCAAAAAGAAAAATCTGAAATTGATTGAAAAGGAACTATATCTAAATTCCTTCATGGTGTTTAACCTCACTACTAATGATTGTTATTCCTAAAGAAGTCATTGAAATTGATTTAGTAAGATGAAGGGAGGTTAATCAAGATATAAATATGAGGGCTTGGTTCATTTTTATTAAATCTTGATTTCAGATACGAATAAAGAACTTTATTGACAAACTGTGTATACATCATATTTAAACCATGATGTTTAAATAAAAGTCCATAAGCCCTTAAAATGGAAGAGTCTGAAAAAACTCTTATTATTGGATTTATGAAATTGGTATCTCATTGAAAATCTTTCTGAATTGCTCTTATGCTTAAAGCTCATTTGGAAACCTTGTGCTCAATCTCCAATGTTTTTAAATTCTTTCTTCATAATGCTCACTGTTCCTGATGCTATTTGATCACAACCTGAACTATTCTATGAATGTTCTTCACACATGCTGCATAGAAAATGTGATTTTGTTGATACCATCTTTGACCTCAACAATTGATATCGGATTGAACTCTGTATGTCTGATGATGTCTTTCCACTCTAATTCCTATGCTTTTTCAAATGGGAAGATTGTCTCATCAGCATCACATTGGCATTGATTACTGCATGATTTGCTTGATAAACCCTTTGATTAATATCTATGTGTAGAAACCCGATAATTTAAAATGAGAAATAATTTTTTTCAAATAAATTATACAATTAAAATTTTCATGAAATAATTAAATTACAATTTTCTAAACTAGAATAGTAAATTTACTTGAATTTACTTAAGGTAAATTTAAAAACAAATGCTTTAACCCTTAGATAAATTATTGCAAACCCAATAAAAGTCCATATGATGGATTAGAATTACAATTGGCCCATTGGATAATCTATAATGGGCTGGATTAATAGATTAAAGGATTTATTAAAGGATATTTAACCTTAAATTCGTAACATGTGATTAATATGGTATTTAAGGGATTAAAATAACCTCATTTCTAGGAGATTGACTCAAGAATCAACCCCTACCTAACTTACAAGTTTAGACCAGCCGTTTTTACATTGGTTTCACACCAAATTGTGGCTAGATTAAGAAGAAAAATTAGAATTTTCTACCAATTCGGAGTTGAAAAGTTTGACATTGTTAGACAAGGAATCTTAAGAAATTTGGCCAAGTTTTAGCTATAAATAGAACCCCATTCGACCCTCAAATCATCCTTGGAGGCCTAGGCTATGCTACTGCGGAGATTGGAGGAGATTTGAAGGAAGAATTTGGAGAATCAAGGGTTTTCATATTATTTTGGGCATTTTTCTACCTCTTCCTTAGATCTGCTCAAAGGTAGGTGTCTCTCAGGCCAAATCTTAATTAAAGTATGTCATCTTGTTCATTTTTCAATGCTCTTTCCATTGATACCTGTTTCCCTAAATTTCGTTAAAAAATGAGCAAGTTATGGTCATTTTATTGGAGGGGTATTCCCATTTTTCGTCAGAACCAGAACGTGCTATATCTTAGGAGCGCGTTCTGAACGCGCTAGCCCGACATAGCACGTTCATACAGAGTATTTTTCCCGCCCTCAGGGGTCAAACACCTAATTTTAATAATTTTCCAGAACGCGCTACCCTCGGGTAGCACGATCGCGCTAGCAGAGGCTAGCGCGTTCATAAAACTTTTATCCGGAATACCGGTATATCTAAACCAACCACTCGGCTGGACTCGACTCGACTCGGCAGTTTTGTATCCACACACAACTCGAGCCCACATCCTATCCTATACCCCTTGGGTCTTGACCCAAGGGTGAGCTCTCCAACATATAAAGCCAATGAAGTTTTTTCTAACTTCCAATGTGGGACTAAAGTTTAGTCACTATACAATAGGACTTAAAGCATTTGGAATCTACCTTAATTGGTATTTAGTCACCAAGAATAAGGAAAAGCAATATTAGCATGTTTGAATTTTACAGTATGTTAAAAGTTATTTTTGTAGAATAAATTATTTTTAGCATGTAAAAACCTATTTTAACCATAATATTAGTAAATTATTGCATGAAAAATACTTCCAGCATGTTAAAAATTACTTCCAGCATGATAAAATTATTTTATTCATGCTGAGATATGAAAAATATTTTTCAGCAAGTTAAATCTATTTAAAACTACATTTTTGCATGATAAACCTAATTTTCTATTAAATAATTAGTAAATTAATGCATTAAAAATATTTCCAGAATATTAAAATTACTTCCAGCATGATAAAATTATTTCCAACATGTTAGAATTATTTTAGCATGATAGAACTATTTTCAGCATATTTAAAACTATTTTTCAGCATGATAATTATATTTTTCTATCAAATATTAGTAAATAAATGTAAAAAAATTATTTTCAGCATGATAAAAATTCATTTGTTACAGCATGGTAAACTTATTTCTATCAACTTATCAGAGAATTAATGTAGGAAAGTTATTTTAGCATATTAAGTATTAATTTTAGCCTATTAAATATTAATTTTTATCATGTTAAAAATTGATTCCAACATGAAAAATCTATTTCTATCATCTTATCAGTAAAGTAATATATTGAAGTTATTTCCAGCATGTTAAAGTTATTTTCGATATGATAAGATTAATTTCTGCATATTAAATCTATTTTCTTATCAATTAATTAGCATAATGATGAATAATTAGTAAATAATATCAAAATCATGATTTTAATTCAAAATTTGATACTCCTTAGTTAAAACTTAATATTCCATAACTCTGTTATTTTTTCAGATTTATAACAGAAGCTTTCAGAACGTGGCGCTCACCTACACCACGTTCATAACAGAATTACAAATGGCTATAAAATTTGCATTCTGGCTAAACTAAAATATTTCCAGGATATAAAAACTTCTGAAAACATGCCTAAACACTTGTTAAATCAATTAAACATCAGATTAAACTATAGAATTAAAATAATTATATGAGTTCTATTTACTTGAATATTTTTCTTAGTTACCGTTTGTTCTTAAATTCCATGACTTAATGTCGTTAAACATGATGCCTAAAATACATTTTCAAACTTTTCTTGCAATTATCACCACTTTTTCCAGATCTGTACTTATTTACAAACGCTTATTTTCTTGAAATTCATTGGCCATATATGTGGAATTGATATAGATAAATGTCAGGGGCTATAAGTCCCAATTAAATGACATTTAAATGCTATTGTATAAATGAGGGGTTCTGATCTGATCCCACGGGCGAGGCAAAGTCCAAATATAAACCGGTATTATAATGATCAGGTGCTGGCATTCACCAATACAGGGTCTATTACAATTAGGGGAAATCATACCGTCGTGAGAACCCCTAAGTGTGTAGCCAAATAGTGATGTTCTATGAGGGGCTGTCATATTGTCGTGATCTCCCCTTAGTGCATTGGCCAATCCTACTGAGTGTTGGTAGAAGTGATTGTTCTACTTCTATGTTGTTTAAAGTTCAAGTGATTGCTCTACTTCGATATTGCTTAAAGTTCATCATGAATGTTCTTGAATTGTCGTAATGATAGTACCCATCATCTTATCATGAAAGTTCTTGATATATTTCTAGAAATGACCATCGTCTTGTCTACTATCATGATCTTGAAATTATTTTGTTATCTTGAAATTACTTGGAATTTCCTTATATAAAATTTCCTACTGAAAATTCATGATCAACTACTTCCTCACACAAATTGTTTAAATTGTTAAATACTTAAAGATTGCCTGGCTTTAGAGATATAAAATCATACTGAGCTTTTTGCTCACCCTACGTTTTGGTTATTTGTTGCAGAAAAGGAAAATGAACAAGGGAATGAACAAGAGTGAAAGTGTGATTTACCTAGGTTTATGTAGATCAATAGTTACCCTTACAAGAATTATGAAAATTTGAAGATTGTATCATGCCTTTATGGCTTATAAATTAGTGATGTAAACCTCTATTTTGATGGAATAAAATTATCAATTTCTTCTTATCTCTTCTCTTAGAATTAAATTTGTACATGCCTCGATCGACACGAATGCCTCTTAACTGCTCGCGCCCTCGATTTTCTGCGTCGGGGCGTGACACTATGTCACCCTTTCCTTCACCTCACTTCTTCAGGAGGAGTAGGGCTACATTTTTCAAAAGGGGGAGAAAAGGTTTTGTCTCCATCTTATAAATTGCTTTTCAAAGGGGAAAGATTGATTCTACTCACTGTTTTCATTTCAATTTGTCATGGCCTGAACTTATATATGACAGCTCGTGTGATTTTGTTGATATTCTCATTGATCTGCCTCAATTTGACTGTCCCTGTACTATGAATTCATTCAACTCCGTCTAATATGTCCAAAGAGGGACATCATCTATTCAGGGGGAGTATGAGTTGTTATTTCAGTCAGATGATGCATGTTCCTGCATAATTCATACTGGTCTGCTCGTTCAGCTTCCTGTTCCTTCCTTTTTGATATTGTCAAAGGGGGAGAATAGTAGTGAGTCATTAGTATTATCAGGTTTCATTACATGTTTAACTATATCAGAAGCTGTGCTGCTGTGGATGCACTTTTTATTAAGATCTTTGTTTATTGGATTTATTAAGTGCGTGGGCGTGCCAGTCACCTGGGGTGACGATTTATGCGGGCTTAAAGAAGCCCTTGGTGCGCTCGTTCTGACTAGTCAGATGATTGTATGGTCCGTGTCGGGATTGAGAACCCGCCGTACCATAAAGGCTACGACGTTACTTACATCTCCTCGGAGAGGGGAAAACCCTTGATTGATTGCTAGGAAAAGGGGCCCGAAGGCCTGAAATTCAAAATAATAAAGCGAGAGCGAAATCTCGGATTGCATTTAAACAAACCACGCGTTAGGTCGGAAATGTTAATAAACCCATGTATGTCGGTCACTCACGGACCATTTCTTGTTCGGACAGAAGTTCGGGTTAGTAGCATCGAAAGCGATGGTGGAAACCAGTCAAATGTCTATCATACGTACGGCAAGTTTGATGTGAGTTGCGGGATTGGATCCCGATAGAAGTGGGACAAATTGATAGATTGTTGGCCCGAGATGACTTCGGACTATGGCCATGTCAGAAATTCCGTAAACCACGTCCGATACCATAAGGCGTAGTTGATTTTCTCTTTGCACCCAGTCTGAGGGAGTGAATTGTTAAGTGTAGAGCCCGAGCTCACCATCGTGCGCCCTCGCACGCAGATCGACCTGCATGGTCAGGTCGCGGGGATCGACCTGCCCGATCAGGTCGTAGGGGTCAAGGGGGCAGCGCCCTCGGAACAAAATTTTAATTGAAGCACGGGCAATAGAGTTACTTTTATTCTTTTATTAGCATTGATCTTTTATTATTATTTTTACTTTGGATCTTTCTTTTTTTTACTAGTTATCTTCCTTTCCTTTTGGAGGCGCGCCGGATGTATGGTTGCAAGTACATGGGTCGCGCCAGATTAGGATGCCAATAGAGGGCACGCCGGATTTGGGTTCAATGAGGAGGGCGCGTCGGTTAAGGCCACGTCGGATTAGGATGCCAATGGAGGGCGCGTCGGATTAAGGTTGAAAGAGGGAGATGGGATTCTTGAGGGGAGGGTTAAACCGGCGCGGTGGAACAGTAACCGCGCCGGATTAGCCTCTCCCGAGAGTTTGTTTCAAAGTGTTTACTGTGTTTCTTGTTTTTTCTTTCACCCGAAGCCGATTTTATGATGCGTTTGTTCATTGTTCTTGGCATTCTTGGCCCTGGCAAAAATTCGGCAGCACCTCCCCCAGACCGGGACTTGCCAGAGGTAAAGGAAAGTCACCAATCGGATTGCTCCAGGGTAGACTCTCAAAATTCGGAGTGGCCTCACGGTGGTTTGATAGCCCAAGTGTGAGTGTGGAGCGCTCGAGGGCCAGCCTACAAGAGCGACCACGACTCACGGGCGACGATTCTTTGAAGCGGGACAAGAGTTCGCCACAAGGGCCATAAATATTCATCAGTCGATGAACTCCTTCGAAGGCCATGCTACGGAGGAGCATGCTTCGAAGGGCCCTAGATGAGGAGAAGGAGGAAGGGGAGAGGGGGTTGAAATCGAGAGCACTGAGCTTGCAAAAGGGTTCTTCTTTTATTCATCCTCACAAACGGGGGAAGGAGTTGACACAGGGGAGATTCATCTCTGGGTTAGAGAAGTACATAGCTAGGGGGGAAAGAGGGAGATACACCGGTGGGGGAGAGGGGACGGAGCACAAGCTCCTCCCCCTCCGGACTCACCTTCCCTTTCTAACACACACTCTCTCTCTTTCTTCACCTTGCCGGCGTGGATGACTGGAGCTTCCTCCTCTCTTTTTCTTCTTCCCTTCACTGCACACAACCGAGAGCACCCCTTCTCCTAAAAAATGGCCAGCCGGGAGAGGAGTCTCCAACCGGTTGCTCTATCGAACCTGCTGAGATTATATAGGAGGGGTTGCCTTGCCTTCCTCTTGTTTACTGAATGGACGGGCTTGACAGGCCGCGGTGTCATCCATCGATTTGCACAGTACGCTGTCGCCATTGCTCTACTTTCCTTCGCCGCTGCAACCGTCATGCTGTCGAATTGAGGTGAAGGCACGGCGTCAAATAATAAATGTTGTCTGATGCAAAACAAAGCACCGGAGTATGGATGGAATGGAATGGGGTTAAACCGACGCGGCCGGGGCGCGCCGGTTTAACATTTGAAGGAATAGCTTTTAAATGAGGCATGCCGGGTACTGTAGCGTGCCGTATCAACTTTTTGGCCTTCAAAATGGCCATGCCGTAATAGCTTTCGAAGGAATAGCTTTACACATGGGCGCCGTTTTAATGCAACACAAGTGGCACTGTTTTAACAGAATTACAAGGGGAGCATCCTTCAATGAGCGCGCCGTATTTGGGCAAAGGTGGCGCCGGATAAGCATTCAGAGGAAAAGCTTTTAACATGGAGGCACATTGGCGTGTCGGTTTAGCAATGCAAAGGGGGCGCGCCGTTTTAAGGCGTGCCGGTTTAAGGCGCGCCGATTTAAGGCCCTTCCATGCCGTTTTAAGCATCGAATGGATTCTTTTCGAAGTCGCGGCCATTTATATGGATGTTGGCATTCCTGAAATATTCTAGTTGTGATGTATGGCCTCCGCAATGTTCCGTTCGCAGCCTCTGGGGCTCGGTCCTAGACTTTGCGTGACTTTCGGTGCACGTCGAGACTGTGTCGGAGTTCCCGGCTCTTCTTTGATTCAGCTCTTAGCATGGCCGACTGTAGAGTTGTGGCTGTATCTTTCCGCCCGGGGGGCTCCCTCATCGACTAGCGGACCACCAAGCGAGTCCTCGTCTTGATCAGGCAAGGTATGAGGTTTATTCGGCATTTCCGTCTTCGACTCGCTCTCGAATGTGTAGACGCGAATGTCGCAATGATCATCATCATCATTTTTTTGGCATCCACAAATGCCCCCCACTCGCAGGTGGCGTAAGCGAGGGACGAGTGCGCGTGGCCCGCAAGTGTAGACTTCTTTGAGAAGCTATCTGCTCTTCCGGGCTGGTGAAATGCTGGTCCGATGCTAATTCGTGGGAAAGCGCTCACTCCTTCTACGAAGGGATGAGGGAACCGCTCCACCGCGTGTGCACGTGGACCAAGAGTCTTTTATTCATCACCATGGAAGGTCCAAGCCGAAGTAACGGAATTCTTTTTGTTCATCGACTTGAACATAAGGTCCGAGCCGAAGGTCAATTCACCGGTGGGACTAGAGATTGCAATGCTGGGGTGGTTTATTCATTGGCATGGGGTTAGTGCCAAAGCAAGGGTCTTTTTGCTCATGGAACCAGACGGAAGGTCTGGGCCATTGGTTTATTCATCGATGCCGATAGGGAGCCAGAGACCGACGTGGTTTATTCATTGACACGGGATTAGTGTCAAAGCAAGGGTCTTTTTGTTCATGGCACCACACGGAAGGTCCGGGCCACAGGTTTGTTCATCGTCGTTGACAGAGAGATGGAGACCGACGTGGTTTATTCATCGACACGGGATTAGTGTCAAAGTAAGGGTCTTTTTGTTCATGACTTCAGACGGAAGGTCTGGGCCACTGGTTTGTTCATCGATGCCGACAGGGTGTCGGAGACAGACGTGGTTTGTTCATTGACACGGGGTAAGTGCCAAAGCAAGGGTCTTTTTGTTCATGGCTTCAGACGTAAGGTCTGGGCCATTGGTTTGTTCATCGATGCCGATAGGGAGTCGAGGACTGACGTGTTTTATTCATTGACACGGGATTAGTGCCAAAGCAAGGCTCTTTTTATTCATAGAACCAGACGGAAGGTCTGGGCCACAGGTTTTATACGTCGGTGGGACTAGTTGGAGCAGCGTTAAGCTAAAAATAAGGGTTTTTGCTACATAAGATGTAGTTGTTTGGTCATTCTGCCGAGATGCGGTGGTATGGGTTGGAGGGGAAGCTTGTCATTCCGGTGGGACTTGAAGAATCAACGTCCCCTAATGGCTTTGATAATTTTCTTTCTTCTTTTTTTTTCTCTCCTTTTTTATTCTCTTTTTTTTCTTCCCTTTTTTGTTCTTTTCCTTTTTTGTTCTTTTTTTTTCCTTCTCTTCTTCCTTTCCTTCCCTTTTTTCTTTTCTTTTTTTGAACAACTTTGGGTAGCTGTCGGCATGAAAGCCGACAGTGAAGAGTTGCTGGCTCGGATGCCAATAGTCGGAAGCTGTCGGCTTGGATGCAGGTAATTAGGAAGTTGTCGGCACGGACGCCGATGTTGAGATAGCTGTCGGCTTGGACGCCGATAAATAGATAGCTGTCGACTTAAATGCCGATATTGAGACAACTGTCAGCTTGACACCGATAATGAGACAGCTGTCGGCTTAAGCACCGATGTTGAGATAGCTGTCGCCTTGACGCCGATAATGAGATAGCTGTCGGCTTAAGCGCCGATGTTGGGCTAGCTGTCGGCATGGAAGCCGATAATTGGATAGCTGTCGACATGAACGCCGATAATTGGATAGCTGTCGGCTTAAATGCCGATATTGAGATAGCTATCGACTTGACGTCGATAATGAGATAGCTGTCGGCTTGGAAGCCGATAATGGGATAGCTGTCAGCATGGAAGCCGATAATGAGATAGCTGTCAGCATGGACACCGATAATGGAATAGCTGTCGGCATGGAAGCCGATAATGAGATAGTTGTCGGCATGGAAGCTGATAATGAGATAGCTATCGACATGGACGCCGATAATGGGATAGCTGTCGGCATGGAAGCCGATAATGAGATAGTTATTGGCTCAGGAGCCAATGGGGCAGGCCACAACAGCCAAAGCTGTAAGCGGGCTTCAAAAGCCGAAGTTGTGAAAGGCAAGCCACGAGGGTAGAGAGAAGGGTTCATTGATACAAAGGGATATTCGTCGCCTGAAGGGACGGAGAGAAGAGTTTGTTGATTCAAAAGAGATATTCGTCGCCCGAAGGGACGGAGAGAAGAGTTTGTCGATTCAATGATTTGGACAGGAGGTCGGGATCGAATGGATTATTCGTTACCCAAAGGGATGGAGAGAAGAGTTTATTGATTCAATGATCTAGACAGAAAGTCCAAGTCAAAAGGGATATTCGTCACCTAGAGGGGCGGAGAGGTGGTCAAGTCATTGACATGGGATAATGTCAGCGCCAAGGAAGGGGGTTGATTCCTCACCCGAACGGTAGGTTCTGGCCAAGGTGAAAGGGTATTTTGTTCTTTAATGCGCCGGGGGTACTGGCCAAGAAAGGTCTTTTAGTTCTTCAACTGGGCGGAAAGTCTACGAGCCAGATTAAAGAAAGGGAGTCTTTGTATTCTTCTGATGGATGGAAAGTCCAAACCAGAGTGGAGAGAATCTTTTTATTGTCTAGTCGGGATGGCAGGTCCGAACTAAAGTGAACAGATCTTTCTATTCTCCAGCCGGACAGAAGGTCCGATCCAGAGTGGAAATGGTCTTTTTGTTCTATGGCTGGACAGCAGGTCCGAACCAAAGTGAAAGGGTCTCTTTGTTCTCTAGCTCGACGGAAGGTCCAATCTAGAGTAGAGAGAATCTTTTTGTTCTTCGACTGGACGGCAAGTCCGAGCCAAAGTTAAGGGATCTTTTTATTCTCTAGCCGGAAGGAAGGTCCGATCTAGAGTGGAGAGAATCTTTTTGTTCTTCAGCTGGACGGCAGGTTCGAACCAAAGTGAAAGGGTCTCTTGTTCTCTAGCCAGACGGAAGGTCCAATCTAGAGTAGAGAGAATCTTTTTGTTCTTCGGATGGACGGCAGGTCCGAACCAAAGTGAAATGATCTTTTATTCTCTAGCCAGACGGAAGGTCCAATCTAGAGTAGAGAGAATCTTTTTGTTCTTCGACTGGACGGCAAGTCCGAACCAAAGTGAAATGATCTTTTGTTCTCTGGCCAGACGGAAGGTCCAATCTAGAGTAGAGAGAATCTTTTTGTTCTTCGACTGGACGGCAGGTTCGAACCAAAGTGAAAGGATCTGATGTTCTTTAATGCGCCAGGAGTATCGGCTGTGAAATCTAAACTCGGGAAAGTGGGCCTCAAGGGCCGGAATCGGTGTTGCGGAAGTAGGCCGTGGAAGCTAAAATCAGGGAAGCGGACTACAAGAGCCGCAATCGGGAAGCTGGCTACAAAAGCGAAATTGGGGAACAGGCTATGAGAGCCCAAATTGAGGAAGCGAACTACAAGAGCCGCAATCGGGAAACTGGCTATAAAAGCCAAAATTGGGGAGCAGGCTATGAGAGCCCAAATTGGGGAAGCGGACTACAAGAGCCGCAATGGGGAAGCTGGCTACAAGAGCCAAAATTGGGGAGCAGGCCATGAGAGCCCAAATTTAGAAAGTGGACTATAGAAGCCGAAGTTGGGATATTAGCAAGTCACAAGGGCAAGAAGTAGGCTGCGAGGGCCAAGATTGGGCTCTACGAGCCAGAACTGGAAAGTAGGCTGCGATAGCTGAAATTGAGTTTATTTTTTTCTATTATTTTTTTATTCAAGCATGCAGGCATTTGTCAGCAGGCATAACATAAATATACATAAGGTAGCTCCCTCTATAGGGGTGGGATAGGGACGTCGCCCATAATTCACAAACACGGTGCGGGCCACGAGGCACGACTAAGGGGTGGTGCATCCGTCAAGAGGATATCGCATGTCTTGCATGCACAGCTTAAATTCACGCATTTCACCCAAGGTGATTCTCTGTGAAGTGGAGGAGCAAACGTGTAAACAAAGGGCCCTAAACATAGGGATATGCAGGTTTTCTAAGCAACACTCGAGGATCACTTTAGCGCCTACACATAGGTTTCAGGCTCTCGATTTTGGTAGCTTAGCACAGCCCCTATCTGTTTATTTTTTGTAGCGAATTTCACCATTCGACGCGAGTCTTCTCATTTGTTTCAGTGGGGATTCCCGGCTACTAGGATTCGTCCTTATTATAATTCTATTGCGGATTTCACCGTTTGACGCGAGTCTCCTCATGTGTCTCAATGGGGATTCTCGGCTACTAGGCTTCGTCCTTATTGAAATTTGCTTCACCATTTCACGCAAGTCTCCTCATGTGTCTCAATGGGGATTCCCGGCTACTAGGCTTCATCCTTATTGAAATTTGCTTCACCATTTCGCGCGAGTCTCCTCATATGTCTCAATGAGGATTTTCGGCTACTCAGATTCACATTTTTTTTCTTTTTTTTTGCATCATTTTTTTAAGTGGGGGTAGGCAACTTTTTCCTCACGATTACCTTTCACGTGAGTGCAGGAATTCAAGCATCCATAGAGTGCTAAGAAGAAAGTCGAGCAATCCGTATGGTTGAAGACCATTGAACACATTAAATGTGAAGTGCGGGAGTGTTGCCTCGAGTTTATTTTGTGAGTTGGGCTTAGCAATTTAGCCATGACTCTTCCCCTTGACGTGAGCACTCGGCATAATTGGGTTCCCTTTGAGCGTATGCCGTGACGCACGTGCATCCGGAATCGAGTTGATATTATTTAGCAAGAAAACACGGTCCTAGAAAATTCTAAGGAGGTGCGTTATTCTATATTATAAGTAAGCATGCAAGCAGGGCAGCCAAGAAAATTTTTTTGTCTCTCTTTTTTGTCTTCTTTTTTGCGTAAGAACATACTGTTGTTACGTATAGGTGTAGTGGTAGTAAAGGTATTAGGGGAGCTGGCTGCAAGAGCCGAGGCTGGGAAGCAGGCTACAAGAGCCAAAATTAGGAGGCAGGCTACAAGAGTCGAGATTGGGGAAGCATGCCACGAAGGCCAAAGGGAAGTGGGCTATAGAAGCCAAAATGTTGGGGAAGCAGCTACAAGAGCAGAAGAGAAGCGGGCTGCAAAGAGCCGAAGATCTGGAAGTAGGCTACGGGAGCCAAATCGGGGAAGCAGGCTACAGGAGCCAAATCGGGGAAGCATGCTACAAGAGCCAAAATTGGGAAGCATGCCACGAAGGCCGAAGGGAAGTGGGCTACAAAAGCCAACATATTAAGGAAGCGGGCTACAAGTTGAGGCTGAGAAGCGGGCTGCAAAGAGCCGAGGCTGAGAAGCGGGCTACAAAGAGCCGAGGCTGGGAAGCAGGCTACAAAGAGCCAAAGGATGTTTGGGGAAGCGACAACGAGAGCCGAGGAGAAGGGTCTTCTTTTTATTCTTTGGATGGGGAAAGATCCGAACCAAAGTGAAGGGTTGATTCTTTAATTCTCTGGCCGGGAAGGATCCGAACCAAAGTGGTAGGTTGATTCTTTAATTCTCTGGCCGGGAAAGGATCCAAACCAAAGTGAGAGGTTGATTCTTGATTCTCTGGCCGGGGAAGGACCCAAACCAAAGTGAAAGGTTGATTCTTTGATTCTCTGGCCGGGGAAGGACCCAAACCAAAGTGAAAGGTTGATTCTTTGATTCTCTGGATGGGGAAGGGGTCCGAACCAAAGTGAAATGTTTATTCTTTAATTCTCTGGTCGGGGAAGGATCCAGACCAAAGTGGAGGGTTTATTCTTTTTTTTAATTAGGAAGATGTCGGCTAGGAGCCGATGATGGGGTAGCTGTCGGCTCAGGGGCCGATGATTAGAAGCTGTCGGCAAAGAGGTCGATAACGGGATAGCTATTGACCCGAAGGCCGATAATGGGATAGCTGTCGGCTCAGGGGTTGATGGTTGAATAGCTATCGGCTCAGAGGCCGATGATGGAGTAGCTGTCGGCTCAGGGGTTGATGATTGGATAGCTGTCGGCTCGAAGGCCGATGATGGAGTAGCTGTCGGCTCAGGGGCCGATGATTGAATAGCTGTCGGCTTGAAGCCCCGATGGCTGAATATCTGTCGGCTTGAAGTCCCGATGGATGAATATCTATCAACTTGAAGCCCCGATGGCTAAACATATGTCGGATTCCCGATGGCTGAATATCTGTCGGCTTGAAGCCCCGATGGCTGAATATCTTGTCGGTTTAACGCCCCGTTGGTGGAAGATCTTATCGGTTTAACGCCCCGTTGGCGAAAGGTCTTGTCGGTTTAACGCCCCGTTGGCGAAAGGTCTTGTCGGTTTAACGCCCCGTCGACGGAAGGTTCATCGGTTTAACGCCCCGATGGCAGAAGATTTTGTCGATTTAACGCCCAGTAGGCGAACGGTTTGGTCGGTTTAACGCCCCGTCGGCGGAAGGTTTTGTCGGTTTAACGCCCAGTCGGTGAAAGGTTTTGTTGGTTTAACGCCTCATCGGTGGAAGGTTTTATTGGTTTAACGCCTCGTCGACGAAAGGTTTGGTCAGTTTAACGCCCCATTGGCTGAAGGTTTTGTCGGTTTAACACCCCGTCGGCGAAAGGTTCGTCGGCTTAGATGAAAGGTCATGACGCCAACCACATGCGAAGTCTATTTGTTGGATGGCTGAACGTTTAGGGTGAAAGACCATATCTACCTCAAGGCTCACTTTCTTCTCTTCTCTTCTTCTTTTGTGTGGAGAGGCGAGTGGAAAGACCACGTCTGCCTAATGATTGTTCTTTCTTTTGTGCTCTTCTTCTTCCTTTATTTATTGTGAAGAGGCGGGTGCAAAGACCGCATCCAGCTCATGACTGTTCTTTTTATTCTACTCTTCCTTTCTCATTGATGCCCCCGGACTGTGATGTATTTCTCTTAACGTGCCCCCAGGTTGGAGTGTAGCTTTTCTTCATCTGCCCCCTAGGCCGAGGTGTATTCTTTATAGGTTCTATGCCCCCTCTGCAGGGTGTGTTTCTTCTTCACGTGCCCCTAGGCCGGGGTGTATTCTTTATGGCTTCTATGCCCCCAGGCGGGGTAGAGTCTTTTGCTTCTTATGCCCCCACGACGGGGTGTAGTCTTTGCTTCTGATGCCCCAGAGCGGGGTGGCGTCTTTATGGCCTCTATCCCCCCAGGCGGGGTGTAAGTTTCTTGTTCAGATCCCCATAAGTCGGGGTATATTCTTTACAGCTTCCATGCCCCCGTGGTGGGGTATGTTACTTCTTCAAATGCCCCCAGAGTAGGGTGTATTTTCTGCTTCTTATGCCCCCAGAGTGGGGTATATTCTTCTTGCTTCTTATGCCCCCTGAGCGGGGTATATTTCTCTTCGTCTGCCCCCGGCATGGGGTGTATTTACTGCTTCTTATGCCTTTAGAGTGGGGTATATTTCTCTTCATCTTCCCCTGGCACGGGGTGTATTTGCTGCTTCTTATGCCCCCAGAGCGGGGTATATTTCTACTTCTTATGCCCCCAGAGTGGGGTATATTTCTACTTCTTATGCCCCCAGAGCGGGGTGTATTTTCTGGTTCTTATGCCCCCAGAGCGGGGTGTATATTCTGCTTCTTATGCCCCCAGAGTGGGGTATATTCCTGCTTCTTATGCCCCCAGAGTGGGGTGTATTTTCTTCATCTGCCCCCGGCACGGGGTGTATTCGTTGCTTCTTATGCCCTCAGCACGGGGTATAGTCTTTGCTTGGTTTCATATAATTCTACCTTGGTGGCTTCTTCTTCGGCTGAATATGCTCCTGCTGTCTGCTCCATACTTGGCTCATTCATTGCCAGCAAAGCCGTTAAATTCAGGTGCGGGTCGGCTGGGCCCAGACCCATTTCACTCATCTTTTTCTTCAGGCTGGCAGGGGCCAGAGTTGGAGGTAGAAGCCTCGGGTTGATTCGGCCTTGTCGGCACAAAGCATATTTCTTTATTTTTTTCTTCTTTCACCGTTCGGCTTGCGTCGGATGATGCCGACAATGCATTGCAGGAGAGAACAACGCCCCTCCTCTTATTTCTTGACTTCTTTTTTTTTTCCCGTCCGTAGCTAGCATGTGCCCCCATGATGGGTCATCTTGTGATTGCCGGTGCATAGACACCGTGTTGACAGCTATCTTGAAATCAGGAAGCTCGTGAGGGCGTGGAGGATCCACTCTGGACTCGCCCATCTGGAGTTCTCCCCTTATGATCAAGCCTTCAGCCATGTCTTTAAATACATAGCAGTCTTCAATGGAGTGCCCAAGCATTTGGTGGTATGGGCAAAAGCGGGGGTCATCTTTCCTTCTAAGGTCACGTGGCCTTCTCGGATCCGGCAAAGTGACCTTATTATATCGGGCGGCTGTTTCCGATGGGTTTTATCCGACCATCTTATTGTTTTATTTCATGTATATATGTACATATGTACATGTATACATATCTTATTTCACGTGTCGATCAACCAATTAACTAACTGGTAATTAACTGACTAATTGACGACGCGGGCGTGCCAGTCACATGAGTGACAATTTTATGATGCGCTCATTCTGACCCGTGTCGGGCGAATGTGAGGTTCGGTCGGGACCAGCAGTCCGCCATGCCATAAAGACTATGGCGTTAATTACATCCCCCACGGGGAGGGAACACCTTTGATTAATTGCCGAGATAGCGGGCTGTCGAAGCCGGATTAAAAAGAGCTACATGATGATCATGACGAAGACATGCAGGATGCACATGTTTATCGTGTAGAAGATGCATAGTTCATGGAATTATGGATCCTCGGTACGTGGCGGAGGATGTAGGTCCGAAGACCACCGCCGCGCACAGCGAAGACTTCTGACCGGACGTAATCCGGCTTTTCTGTCAACGCCATTTGATCTACTCGAGGATGTATGCATGGATGCACACATGACGTTCATAACTATATTAAGCATGATAACGGAATTGTGGAAGCAAATGGTGATCAACCACGTTTATTACTCCCCATTGAGAAGAAGGAAGAAGGTAACACAAATATGATAGCGAAAGCAAAGTGCTAACGGATATGGTAATGAAGATATGATAACAATATAGTTCGGGCTCGCTTGGCCCCTCCCTTATTCAATTTATTACCCATCGTGATCTATTAACGCCAACCCCGAGGGACGAGATCCACTCGGGGGGGCAAATGAGCGATTAAAGTAACAAGAGGTTTCAAAATCGGCGCGACCCTGGATAGGGAGCTTATACGGCGTGATAAAACGTAGGTATAGCGTCTTAATCCGGCGCGGCCATGACGAATGTTAATACGGTGCGAAGAAACGCCGGTATAGCGGCTAATACGGCGCGGCCATACAGTCGGTTAAGACGGTGCGCGAAAGGGATGGGGCGCGCCGATTTAGGGCGCGCCGGAAAGGCGCAAAGAAAAAAAGAAGGGAAATGAGTCTAACGTTAATCCGACGCGGGGGGGGGGGGTACCGTGCCGGATTAGGGCGCGCCGGCTAAGGCCGCGCCGTTCAACCCACCTTTTCTGTGAATTTTGTAGCTATTGGGTTTGTTATGTTTTGGGTGAGGATTCTGAAGTTATTTAGGGCCAATTGCTTATCGAATTGAAGTGGAGAACCCCGAAGGACGGTGTGATTAAGCCAGTGCGAGGTTCCTACTCGAGCACCGGGATAATTGGGTCCAGAACGAGCGTTTCATTAAGGCTTATTCAATCTTAATCTGTCCAAAATTAGACAGCATCTCCCCTGAACCTAAAAGAGTTGCAGGGGAGAAGCGGGGTCATGCTCACCTGTGGAACAAGCCCCTAAACCGCCGGTGTACACGGAGGCACCCAGCAAACCCCATCGGATAGGATACCCCGAGGACTCGCCTACGAGGGGCACCAGGGCTCCGTAAGGGGAAAGATAGAGAGATGAGGTCATTGATGATGGGAGCATCACCCCGAGGGCTAGCCTGCGAGGGGTGGACAACCCACAGCTTATGACTCATCCCGTGGAGGAACTGACCACCAAGAGGGTGAAGCTCCGAGGGCTGGCCTACGAGGAGCATACATCTCTCGGCCTCGATTGGGTCTCAGATTGTCGGGGCTAAGCCTGTTAGGCTAAGACCCCTGTTGCTATCTGCTATGGCCTTGGGGAAACATCTACCATTGAGGGGTAGAGTTCTCGATCGCCCAGCAGCTGTGTGAAGTAACGGGGAATGTCCCCCTCCCCGGACGATTAAGATGAAATAAAGGAATCTCGGAACGGTTCACATGACTATAATGCAGAGGGGTAATCAATGCACAGGCAAGACGAGCCAAACATAAAGGCATATGCTCGAACAGTTACGGCGCAATGTTAAGTCGATGCATCTTGCAATCCCAAGAACGACTCCCACCTCGCGAGCCACAGGGCAACAGGAAGAGAGGAATCGAGGGGAGTTAGTCCCTTGACAATACGGTAGAAAGAAGCATACGCAAAAGCGCAGCTCTGTCCACGGAGGGTATGCGGAGACCCTTAAATCAGACACGAGCACGGTCGAAAGGGAAAACCCCGGGGAGGGGTGTTTCTGTAGCCCACGGTGCTTCGGGGCATGATCGGGGCTTCGGGGAAACCAGGATCAGAGAAAACGCACGGAAGACCTTAAACATACACATCGATGTAGATAGAGAAGGAGACAGAAGTTTCAAATCACTCATTCGACCTGCTGGTCTAGACATTCAAATACACATTGCCATCCTAGAAATAGGAATGGGCCACTCATTTACACGTTAAGAATCCGGCGCCGGCATCATTGCTCGGTCGCCGTTTATCATTCGCAGGGGAAAATATAGTAAAGAGAAGAAATCGCAGAGGAGGGGAGGGGTCGGCTCATATCATTGCCATCCCTCCCCTCTCTTGCTTACAGTTGGTAGATGGTGACTCCGAAAGAGGAAAATTCACGAAAAGCAGAGAGAGATAGACGCCGGCGCCCACCTGTTCTCAAAACAGAGTATCGGCCCGCTTCTCCTTCTCCAGCTCCGGAGGACTTCAACCAGAACAGAGGAAGACGGCCGTCGAAGGATGCTCGGACAGAAACTCCTCTTCCAAGAAAGCTCTCTCTCCCCTCCGAAGGCCTCTCTCGAAAGACACTCTTCTTAACCTTCTGTCTACCCCCTCTTTCTGCTTCTCAGCTCTTCTCCTCTTTTCTTTTCTTTTGAATAGCCATCTGTATATATACATGATCAAGCCCCAAGCCTCATACGGCGTGAAGAACTACGCGCCGGGAAGGGTTTCATGGGTCTTTGCACACCGGAATAGCCAGGCCCTGGATGGGGTTCAGCGCGCCGGAATAGAGGGCATCAAGTGAGGGGCGCGCCGGTTTAGGGCGCGCCGGGCTAATGCTCCTCGTGCGCCTCGAGCCAGTTGATGAGTCCGGGGATGATTCCGGGGGTCACCGTGAACATTTATCTTGCCAATGCTCCTCGAAACTTCGACGAGATGTCTTGTAGAAGCTCCCAGGTTGACGTACAGCCATTCTCGAGACACCAGATAGCTTTGATTTGATCATACAGGCTTTTCGCTAACACGGCCTTCGGCTCTATGATTCGTGCTGCTGGCTCGGTCTGGCTCGTGCCCAAAGCTCCTTAGGGGGTGGTGTAACACCAGGGATAGTTCCGCCTGAGCTGGGTGATCATTCGACCACTAATGGGCCTATCTTGGCAGGGTCGTACCCGTGCCGGGTGATCGGGATCTTCTGCCGACAGAGCTTTCGGTCCTCCGTCTCAGAGAGCCAGGGGCACTCCTTCATATTCGGGAGAACCTCTTCATATGGTGGGGAACCACCGGATAGACCGTCGTCCTTGATCGGACAATGGGTGTAGTGTATGCGGCATGACAAAGTCGATGCCGGTTCATTGGGCAGGCTTGGTCGCACTACCGGTTGGTTGACGAGTTTGTCTCGGCTCTCATGAGGTGAAGTCCCTGTGTCCACATGGAGTGACTCGAGGCTCTGGCACCTTGAGAAGTCTTCAATATGTTGATCTTTATCGGCTTCTGTACTTCGGTGGGCCGGGTCATTCGTCCTTATGGCTTGGTCACCGATGATCATATTTTGAGTGCCAACAAATGCCCCCCAGACGTGGGTGTTGCGAGCAAGGCACGAGTGCAGCAAGGCCGACAGATGAATTTCATCCGGACTGACCCCTTCTTTGATTGGCGGGCGCCTGGGATGGCCCTTAATTTGGCACGGGCGTTAACCCGGCACCGTTTAGATGTTAGTACGGCGCGGCCTGTGACCCTTGGGCTTTTAATCTGGCGTGGCCGTTGACGTTCATGCTTTGACCCGGCGCGCCTTTTACCGGCACGCCTTTCGCTTAAAGGCTTGTTAATCCGGCGCGCTAAATAGCGCGCCGGTTTAGTGATGGGGGACTCCCCCTATTTATCTTCTCTCCTCTTTGTTTTTTCTTTATTGCCCTTCATTCGCACCAACTCTTCCTCTCTCTTCCCTTTCTTCTCTCCCTTTGGCGCCGAGAGCGGCGATTTCTTCCTTCAGGTGAGTGGAGGTGCTGTCAATTTGGGTTTCGAAACCCATTCTTTGGACCCCGAGAGGCTTCTAGCAGGGCTTGCCTCGGAGCTATTCCCCCGGGTGTTCCTCTGGCCTCGGTGTAATGCCGATGGCTGCCTTTTAGGGACCGTTCCTCAGTGGACGCGTTCCCGCTTTTCTTCGGCAATTCCCTGTGCTGGGGAGACTCTGCCGAAATTTTGTCAGAAGTTCGCCTTTGATTAGCCATTTTCTGACTTTGCTTTTGTTTAGTATGCCTCTTTTTGCAGCTATCATGGCATCCAGCTCTTCTTCTCGTGCCGTAGTGACATGGGAGAACGTCAATTCCCTCGATTGGGGGCATGGCCGGGTGGCCATAGTTGCGGAGTCTTCGGATTCAGAGACAGACACTGTGGACACCAGCCGTCTCCTTATCCTCGGGGGTGACTCCTTTCATTATAACAGAGAGGGCGTGACCAGGAGGGATTATCCCAAGGACAAGCACCTAATGTCCCTTCTTCAACACTTCAACCTTCAGGGGAAGAGGGATGTGTTCGCCGTTCGGAAGGTCGAGCAGGCCTTGCTGGTGCAGAGAGACAGCCTGGCCGAATGTGTGATGCGGGGAAGACCCATCTATCTCCCCGGGGAGGTCAAGAAATGGAGCGCTGTGCTGGGGCTGCAAGACCTGGCTCCGACAGACGGGTTGCTGACTAGAGCTCCCGAGTTCGTACCCGCTCGGTGGAATGACTCCGCGGGTAGAGTGGATCGGGAGAAACCGATCTTTGGTCTATTCCTTGCCCCGTTGAGATGAGGATATAGAGACGAATCATTCTTGCTGGATTGCTTGGCGGTTCGCTTCAAGCACCAGATATCGGTGGGGTGGTTTGCTGAACTGAAAGTTACAGACGCTCATGCATTCAGGCCCGGAGCAGTAGAGTTCACAGACTACGTGCTGCAGCATTACGCTCCTCTTCTGACCTGGGCCGGCGTATATCACAGCGTGTACGCTTCAAGGTACTGGTACCCAATCCCACGGGGCTTGTGTTGTGGAATGATCGAGGTATTTTGCCCCGAATATAACACTTTCTACACTTCAGAAGGGGAGACCTCTTTAGACTTGTGGAGTCTATCGCAGCTCAGCGGCCTACCCATTGACGGGGAGCCGTATGAAGAAGTCTGCTGGCCTAATTGGTTGAAAGACCAGACCGACGGTGACGGTCGGTATTTGGTGGGCTACGCCTATCGGTATCTGATGAAGGCATATCGCACCCTCTTTCATTCATCGCACGACACGAGGGAAGCTCGGAAGCCGGGCAAAAAGCGAAGAGTGCGGATGGGCGCCTGGCTTCAATATTTCTTCCAGGGGAAGAATAAGTATGAAGATTTTCCTCCAATAGCGCCCGTGGCCCAGAAGCGGAAGAAGAGGGTGCGACGCCAGTCCGCTTCATCATCTTCTTCGAAAGGAGGGCAGGGAGAAAACCCAAACCCTACTGGTGTTGATGTAGTCACTCACTGTGCTGCATATCTGGTTTATTGGCTTTGTTCGTTCGCACTTCCTCAAGGTGACGAGAGCGTGATTAGGGCGGAGGCCATTTACCCGGCCTGTCTTATGGCTTGGGGCATCAAGCTGTCCCTTTGCCCAGTGGCTTTGTGCCTCATTTACAAGATGTTGGGAGACTTGCACAAGACGCGTCTCCCCAGAAGCCTTCAGACGGTTGGTTCGTTACATTTCTTTAATGCTTGGGTCTGCACCCTGTTTTCGGAGGCAGCTCCTCGGGCATTACAAGCGGTTCCTCTGGTCCCGCGTATGATAGAGTTTGCGAGTGCTGAGCCATCTTTACTTGCGGAGTAACTCTACGCCATTCGGGGTAAATTGGCCCGCATTCCCATGGATTCGCCTGGGGTTCTTCATTTCTGGAGCTTAGCTGCCCATTCGAGCCTGCTGACGAACAGGACGAGGCAGTGCAAGCTGTTTGAGACTGAGGAGTACATCCATCCGATTTCCAAGGCCAAATATACCAAGCCTATTCTGGAGCCGGAGTTGATTGATTGGGCACTGGCCATCAGGCCTAGTGTCCTTATATTTTGCAAGAGCGGCATTCTGTGGTTGAAGCCGTATTACCCGTTCCGCTTCAGCTGGAACTTTGGCTACGACCAGTAGATTCCACATTCCTCTTCACAATTTGCATTGCCCAACAGGCATAGGGCCGGGCAAGTTTCAAATGACGACGTCCGAATATGGTGGGACTTTTTCCATCGTCGTGAAGACGTTTCTTTTTGGGTGCCCACCCCTGCGCGCTTCCCTCGCGTCACGCCTGAGTACCTCAAGTGGTGGAATGTACGGACGGGATTTTACAGGAACACCCGGAGAGAGTGCTGGGCTGTGGCGGAGCACAAGTTTTTAGCTTCCCAGCCGGAGCCAGTTCTTGACATTGAAGCCTCTTATCTGAAGAAGTTGAAGTCTTGGACCAATATAGAAGTGAAGGCCTACATGGAGGCCCGCAAGATTGTGAAAAGCCGCAGGACGAAAGTTGAACCGAAGCTGCCCCCGATCAACAAGGATGATTATGTGAAGACCCTTCGGGGTTTATGTCGGGTAAGCAGCGAGAGGGTGATTCTCCAGCAACTCCCTTTACCGGTAGAGGAGCCCATCGCGGCTGTGGCCGACTGGCGTCCCGAGGTGGATAGGTTGCATCCCTATCGGACTTTCATTCACAAGGAAGATAGGCGGGATGCCTGGTACGACAACACTCCCTGGCTATTTGCACTCCTTCGGTCGCATGGCCTGTCAGTGGGTGGTCCGAGTGAAGCCATCCTGGACCATCCTCTTCAGATTTCATTCAAATATGCAAACAGGTGGGGGCAGGACCATCTGAGCATGTATTATCTCTTATCCTCTCGTGGTCATGAGGATCTGGCACTGCTGGCCGAACCGAGCAAAAAGATTGGAGATCTATGCTGGCTTATTCGCGAGGCGGCTTCGAGGGACAAAATGCCATCGCTATTTTATTGGCCTCTCTTTCCCTTTTATACGGGACCGGCAAGTATGTTTCATTTCTTCTTTCAGGCCTTTTGGCCAGCTTCTTCTTTTCATTGTGGTGTGTCATTCTCACCTTTGTGCATGTGCAGTCCGACCGACTTCGGAGGAGACCCGGCACTTTAGGGAACTGATCATAAAGGCCCAAAAGCCAACATATTTTGAAGTTCCTGAGCCTGCTCCGACCACGACGCCACTGCCTCCTGGGGATTCGAGGAAGAGGACTCGGTCCCAGCTGAGAGAGGCCGTCGGGAAGGCGAAAGCGGCGGTGACCCGGGTGACACGGGCACGCCGAAAGAAAGCTGCAGAGAAGGAGTCGGCAACCGTCCTTCCTTCGGTTGTATCTTTTGAAGAGTTTGAAGCTTCCCGCGCACAAGGGCTAGAGGCTGAAGGTAGGCTCCTTTTCTCTTCGAAGTGCATTAGCTTGTTTTGATTGCCTCGGCTAGCCCATGATGACGGTTGCTGACACAGTCACCGTGGTCGTCGGGCTGGAGGCGACGGTAGATGTAGCGGCTAGGGACGGGGCAGAGGGAGTCCCTACTGCTCCCGTCGAAAGGGATCTGCCCTCTCCAACACCCAGGCAGGAGATGGAAGGTAATCTATAGTTTAATCGTGATAGCACCGCAAATCTTTATGTCTTTAGCTAGCTTGACCCCTTCTTGCCGTAAATTGCAGTTGATATACAACCGTCATTGCTTCCGGGCTCGGAGGGTATAGAGGAGGCGATCCCCTCGGGGCAGGGCGGACCTGCTCTTGAGGTATCATCTATTGTTGCCCCTGGCGCAGAGAGCACCGGGGAAGTTCCCACCGAGGGTGATGCTCCTACTGGCGAGGCTCCTGCTCCGACGGCGGAGCGTCCTAAGAGAGCAGAGGGGTCCTCTTCCTCTGAGCAGGTAGATTATGGTGGCGGCTCGAGTGACGAGGAGCTCTCACTGATTGATCTCGAGACCGATGACGTCAGGGCGTCCTCGGCCTATGAAAGTGAATATCTGACTTTCAGCCCGGCCCGGTTGTCGTGGGGCGGTCCCGAGCCGTCATTATCGCTTGAGAGTGAAGAGGCCGGTGCCGGGGGAACTGCTCTTAAAGATTTGAGCTTAGTACCTGCTGAGGTAAGGACCTGCCTAGGGTCGGTGTCTGCTGTTCTTCTTTATCTTCCTTCCAGCCTCGTTGTTTTTTTTAATGTATATATATTTCTGATGCAGGCTGAGGTGGCGCTGCCAACCATGACGGTGCAGATACCACTCCCGGCTCTGGGAACGGGCCGTGCAATTCTTCCGTCCGTCCTGCGGCCTATCGCATTGCGATACCCCAAGGACTATGCAGCGGCAATGGTTCCAGTCGGACCCGGAGCACTTGTGGAAGTTGGTAGTTCGGCGGCAACCGGGGATTCTCAGCCAATGGAGGCTGCACAGCAATCAACTCTGGAAAAGAGTGGTCTTCCTGAAATAGAAGCCGGAGAGATCATTGAAGAGCAGATGTCTTCGGCTCTCGATGTTTCTGTTGCACCTCCATCCCAGGGGACAGGAAAAGAGATTGCTGTTATTGAGGCTCCGGCCACCGTATCCGCCAGCGCGCTTGTTCCTCACAGCAGTGGACTGCAGCTCATGCCATCGTCATCTTCCGGGACGGCCGATGACATCTGGGCTACCGTGGATAGCAAAGTGGAATTTGAACTGCCCGAGACGTCGCCACTTGGTCTTCAATCTTCAAGTGACTTTGTGTGGCAGTTTCTGGGGACCCTCCAGCAGACCGTAACGGCCAGCAGGGATTTAACTTATGTTCAGTTGAGGGGCTTGATAGAGCATCTATCCCACTCGCTGTTGGCCTTTGGTTGTCCCATGGACGACTGGACTCTACGGGTGATCCTGCTCTTGAAGTATGTAAACAGGAGGGCATTTCTAGGCCGGAAAGCAGCCGACCAGCTGGCAGCCATATCATTGGAGTCGGCTGAAAGCCAGGCGGCTCTCATTTCTCTGCAAGAGACTGCGACGAGGATGAGGGATGAAGCCAAGGCCTCTTTACAACGCCGAAGCTTCCTGACGACCCGGATGGCGGCATTGCAGGCCGAACTTTCATGGGTAGAGGCTGAACTTGAAGAAGTAGATCGCCTGGGAGTCCAGAAGGCGGAGGATGCAGAGATGGCCGAGGGACAAGCTGCTTCCCTCGAGGAGAAGCTATCTGAGCTGGAGGCCACCGAGTTCCGATTGCAAGAACTGACCTGCCATCCTTCCCTGGGTATTCCTGCACTGGAGGACATCTTCCGACGCCCTCTGCCGTAGTCTCTTTTTTTTATTTTCTCCCTTTTGACGCACTTCATGTACTCTGGGGGATGGCCCGTGTAACATGTACCTTTTACTTCATAGTAATGGAAAATCTCCATTGTGCTTTTTGAATGAAGACTCCATCTTGTCACTACTCTTTTCTCTTCCATTCGCCCGTTGTTTCTAATCCGAGCGTATGAGTCACTAGGGCAGGAGAGCGCTCACGCCTTCAACAAAGGGGTGAGGTGTTCGCTCCACCACGCCGTGACTTTTCTCGAGACTAACAACGGCCTATGCCAGCCGAGAGTCCGGTGGACTCAAAAGGGTATATCCAAACTGACAGGTAAGCGGTCCTGCCAAGGATGGCAAGAACGGGATAGGGTAGCGACGGATCTTGCCTGGTGACAAGGGTCGAAAAGGGTAGACGGTCTTGCCGATGGTGACAAAAATTGAAAAGGGTAGCGACCGGTCTTGCCGACGGTGACAAGGGTCGAAAAGGGTAGACGGTCTCGCCGATGGTGACAAAAACCGAAAAGGGTAGCGACCGAGCTTGCCGATGGTGATAAGGGTCGAAAAGGGTAGACGGTATTGCCGATGGTGACAAAAATTGGGTAGGGTAGTGACCGGTCTTGCCGATGGTGATAAGGGTCGAAAAGGGTAGACGGTATTGCTGATGGTGACAAAAACCGGGTAGGGTAGTGACCGGTCTTGCCGATGGTGACAAGGGTCGAAAAGGGTAGACGGTATTGCCGATGGTGATAAAAATTGAAAAGGGTAGTGACCGGTCTTGTCGATGGTGACAAGGGTCGAAAAGGGTAGACGGTCTTGCCGATGGTGACAAAAACCGAAAAGGGTAGTGACCGGTCTTGCCGATGGTGACAAAAATCGAGTAGGGTCGTGACCGGTCTTGCCGATGGTGAGAAGGGTCGAAAAGGGTAGACGGTATTGTCGATGGTGACAAAAACTGAAAATGGTAGTGACCGGTCTTGCCGATGGTGACAGGGGTCGAAAAGGGTAGACGGTCTTGCTGATGGTGACAAAAACTGAAAAGGGTAGTGACCGATCTTGCCGATGGTGACAAGGGTCGAAAAGGGTAGACAATAGATGTATATAGGCGGGATATCGGATGAAGACTTCGACCTTGAAAGGGGTCTTCCGGACAGAGAATGAATCATCACTATTCATCATTCAATTTTTTTTATTCACATTACTGACCTAAGCGCCCTTTCGGGTTTTCACCGAGGCCAGCCCCCTCTTGCTTTTGCCCGCGCGCCCTTTCGGGTTTTCACGCGGCGGGGTACCCGATTTTGCCTGCGACGCCCTTTCGGGTTTTCGCCACACCTGGGTTATAGCCATTTTTGCACTTGTCATGATATAGGAACAAGTCTGGCGGAGTATCTCTATTTTTAACCCCATTTTCTTTTCTTTTTTTATTTGTATAGGATACAGAAGAACTGGACCGTGAAAATGTTGACAGACCTTGTCGATGATGACAAGGATTGAACCCTGCTTCGGTTCGTTGACACCGGCTAGATGTCGAAGCAAAGGATATGGTCTATTAACAAGGATGTAAGATTCGAGTTAGGGGTAAAGATCGACCGATCTCGCCGATGATGACGAGGGTCAAACACATGTTTATTAACCAGCATAGGTTATCGCCGAAACAAAGGTGGGTTTATTAGCAAGGACGGAAGGTCCAAGCTTAGGGGTAGGGATTGACCGATCTCGCCGATGATGACGACGGTTGTCCATGGGTTTATTCATTAGCATGGGTCACATGCCAATGCAAAGATGGGATTATCAACAGGGACGTAAGGTCCAAGTGAAGGGTAGAGATCGCCCGATCTCGCCGATGATGACGAGGGTCGAACATGGGTTTATTCAAGGATTTCCGGTGGGACTTTTGAGGGTTGTCCCTTGTGGAGTTTTATCAGGTGGCGAACAGAAGAGGAATTTGGAAATTACCACTTTACTGACTTAAGCGCCCTTTCGGGTTTTCGTCGAAGCCAGCCCCCTCTTGCTTTTGCCCACGTGCCCTTTCGGGTTTTCACGTGGCGGGGTACCCGATTTTGCCTACGGCGCCCTTTCGGGTTTTCGCCACAGCTGGGTTATAGCCATTTTTGCACTTGTCCTAATATAGGAGCAAGTCTGGCGGGATATCTCTATTTTTAACCCCATTTTCTTTTTTTTGTTTATTGATATGTATAGGGTGGCAGGTCGAAGTGTGATATTCGACTCCTGGTCGACAGTAGATGGCCCGTAGTGGCAACAATGTGAGAATGCCAGCTAGAACACAAAATCTCCAGCCGACTCGGGTTTATTCGTTAGCGGGAAGATAATGCTAACACAAGGAAGGGCTTTCGTGCCAATCCGAACGCAAGGCTCGTAATGGCGGCGTGGCGTATTCTTTTGGAAACTTGACCAGGGCGGAATGCCACTAGACCAAGGAGAGAGTAGCTTGGTTAGGGCGGAGTGCCACTAAACCAAGGAGAAGGTAGCTCGGTTAGGGCGGAGCGCCACTAAACCAAGGAAAAGGTAGCTCGGTTAGGGCGGAGTGCCACTAAACCAAGAAAAGGTAGCTCAGTTAGGGCGGAGTGCCACTAAACCAAGGAGAAGGTAGCTTGGTTAGGGCGGAGTGCCACTAAACCAAGGAAAGGGTAGCTCGGTTAGGGCAGAGTGCCACTAAACCAAGGAGATGGTAGCTTGGTTAGGGCGGAATGCCACTAACCAAGGGAAGGGTAGCTCGGTTAGGGCGGAGTGCCACTAAACCAAGGAAAGGGTAGCTCGGTTAGGGTGGAGTGCCACTAAACCAAGGAGAAGGTAGCTTGGTCAGGGCGGAGTGTCACTAAACAAGGGAAAGGTAGCTTGGTTAGGGCGGAGTGCCACTAAACCAAGGAGAAGGTAGCTTGGTTAGGGCGGAGTGCCACTAAACCAAGGAAAGGGTAGCTCGGTTAGGGCGGAGTGCCACTAAACCAAGGAGAGGTAGCTTGACTAGGGCGAAATGCCACTAACCAAGGGAAGGGTAGCTCGGTTAAGGCGGAGTGCCACTAAACCAAGGAGAAGATAGCTTCGACCGATCACTCGGGACATGTCAACTGCGCTGCATGATACAGCTTAATGTGTTTTCCGTTGAGGGGAGAGAACTGAATGACTCCTTTATGGTCTACAAGGACGTAGGCACCCCCTTCATATACTCGGCGGACGATATACGGCCCGACCTAGTTTTCGACCATCTTCCCTTTGGGGTTGGAGGCCATCACTTCTTTTCTTTTGGCCATTACCAGGTATCCTTTCTTGAATTCTCGACCCTTGACTAGCTTGTCAAAAGCACGGGCCATGCGAGCTTGGTAGAGCTGGATGTTTTGCTGCGCCCGGAGGCATTTTCCTTCGAGCTCAGCGAGCTCTTCCAATCTTCTTTCTGCATTAGTCTGCTCTCCATTGACTAGTCCGTGCTGGATGGCAACTCGCAATGAAGGAACTTCAAGTTCATTTGACACCACAACTTCTGACCCGTAGACAAGGGAGAAGGGGGAACAGCCGGTTGGGGTCTTGTAGACAGTACGATAGGCCCAAAGTGCTTCGTACATCTTTTCTTCTCAATCTTTTTTATTAGACTTGACAGTCTTTACCAGCAATGTGCATAAAGTCTTGTTAAAGGCTTCTGCAAGTCCATTGGCTTGAGGGTTGTAGGGGGACGATGTCCTCCAGTCGATTTTGTATTTGTCGGCCAGCCGATAAACCTTCTGGTTCCTAAAGTGACTGCCATTATCAGAGATGATTCGGCTGGGGATCCCGAACCGAAATATTACATTCTGTCGGAAGAATCTTGCAACTAGTTCTCCCGTCACATCTCTTAGTGCTACTGCCTCCGCCCATCTGGAGAAGTAGTCCGTAGCTGCTAAGATGTATCTGCACCCTGATGAAGATGCTGGTAGCGGCCCTACTACGTCCGTGCCCCACTGAGCAAACGGCCAGCTTGGTAGGGTGGGATGCAATGGCACTGGAGGTCTCCTTGCCACATTAGCATGTTCTTGACACTTCTGACAAGCTTTGGCAAACCTGCAGCAATCGTCAAATATAGTGGGCCAATAGTAACCCAGTTTCTTTATCTCAATTTTCATCTTCGGGCCAGCCTGGTGTGCTCCAGCTGATCCTGCATGGACCTCCTGCATCACCTGTCCTGCTTCTGCTGAAGACAAGCAACGGAGTAGGACTTTCCTTCGGGCATCTGCCATAATTCGGAACAAGGTCCCGCTTCTCATCTCGTAAGAATCCTTGATCCTCAGGAGCTTCATTCTCTGTTCCTTTTCTTTTGGAAGTTGCTGGTGTTGAAACCAGCGTAGGAGATGCTCTCGCCAATCGGGCTGCTGAACCCCTTCGATGACTACTACTTCCATCTCTTGTTCGTCGGTCAGGACCTCTGTCACACTGGGGACCTGTCGGAGATTGATCACTGTTATATTCAGGCTTGTGTCTGGCGGGACCGCCAATGAACTGGCCAGCTTAGCGAGGGCGTCTGCCTGAGCATTCCGGCCTCGATTGATGTGCTTAATGCTGATGAAGTAAAATTTTGACATCAGGCGAGTTGCCAACTGGTGATAGGGGAGGAGCTCTTGCTTTCGTACATCGAACTCTCCTTCTAGCTGTTTTATAACTAGCATGGAGTCTCCGAATGCTTCCAGCATCTGAATTCCCATGGACAGAGCAATTTGCAACCCGATTATCAGGGCTTCATATTCCGCTTCATTTTTTGTGCATTGCTTGTTTATGGAACAGGATGTATGCACCACTTCTCCTTCTGGGGATTTCAGGACTATGCCTGCTCCTGCTCTGACCCTGGCTGACCCGGTGGCAGAGGTGTCAATTCTGGAAGCGCCATCAAAGTATAGTTGCCATAAGGAGGGCTGTACTTGCACGGCTTCTAAGGTTTCATCTTCAGGAAGCTCCGGCTCCAACGGGCAATCCCCGGGCACTGGGTGCTCAGCGAAGAAGTCTGCAATAGCTTGGCCCTTGACGGCCTTGCGCGGCACGTAGGAGATATCAAACTCCATAAGGATTACCGCCCATTTGCCTAGGCGGCCTTTGAGTGCCGGTTGAGACATAATGTACTTCAGGGGATCCTCTTTGGATACCGAGCTGATTTCATGCGACAACATATAGTGTCTGAGCTTTTTAACTGCGAAGACCAGCGCCAGACAGATCTTCTCAATATAAGTATATTTCTCTTCAGTTCTGACCAGTCTCTGACTGAGGTAATAGAGGGCTTGTTCTTTCCCTTCTTCATTATTCTGGGCCAGCATTGCCCCCAGAGAATTATGTGTAGCTGCTATATACAGTATCAATGGTCGTCCTTTCACCGGTGCGCCCAACACTGGAGGAGTTTTCAGGTAGTCTTTTAGCTTGTCGAAGGCTGCCTGGCAATCTTCATCCCAATAAAAGGGGACATCTTTCATCATAACTTGTGAAAAGGCTGGCATCACCCTGACAAATTGGAAATGAAACGTCGGATATAAGCCAAACGGCCCTGTAGTGATCTCAGCTCGGAGATGTTCCTTGGCGGAGGTAACCCCTGAATCGCCTTGATCTTTGCGGGGTCTATCTCGATTCCCCGATATCGGACGATGAAGCCCAAGAATTTTCCGCTCGACACTCCGAACGCACATTTCATAGGGTTCATTTTTAGCTCATGCTGCCTCAGCCTCTGAAAAACAATCCGGAGGTCTTGCAGATGATCTTCTTTTCTTCTGGTTTTGACCACCAGGTCATCTATGTAGCACTCGACCTTGTGGTAGAGCAGTTCATCAAAGATTTTGGTCATTGCGCGCTGATAGGTTGCGCCAGCATTCTTTAGTCCGAACGGCATTCTCTTGTAATGATAAATGCCTTTAGGAGTTCGGAAAGCAGTATGGACTCGGTCATGCTCCGCAATCCAAATCTGATTGTAGCCGGAAGACCCGTCCATGAATGATAGGGCCTCATGGCCGGTTGTAGCATCAATCATGACCTCGGTTATCGGCACCGGGAAGTCATCTTTGGGGCAGGCTTTATTTAGATCCCGGAAGTCGACACATATCCGGATCTGTCCATTCTTCTTTTTCACGGGGACGATATTTGCCAGCCACGTGGTGTACTGATTTTCTTCAACAAATCCCACGTCAATGAGCTTGTCGACTTCAGCACAAATTTGGGTGATGAGCTCTGGCCTCATGCGCCGCGGTGGTTGCTTTACCGGCTCGGCGTCAGGGCTAATTGCCAACTCATGTTGCGAGACAGCGGGGCTTAGACCTGGCATCTCTTTGTAAGTCCAGGCGAAGCAATCCCGGTATTCTAGCAGTAGCTGAATGTACAGCTCCCGTTCTTCTGGGGATAGTTGGGTGCTGAGGAAGGTAGGCCTAGGGTCCTTCTCATTTCCCAGGTTGACTTCTATTAGTTCATCGACTGTGGCTTGGCCTCCGTCTTCTATCTCCGGAGGTGCCGGTTGGAGGTCAACGAAGTCTGGAATGCCATCTTGAGGGTCGAGCACTTCGACTTCCTCGTCAGACACCGCCAGAGCTTCCTGAGGTTTCTTGATTTCTTGTGCCAGCGGCTGAGTGGATTGTTCTATTAGCAAATCCATTGCCGTCGCAGCTTCCAAGGATGAGAGAGCAGCCTTGGTGTTTGCAGATGAGATTGCAGCCATGACGGGCTGGTAACTATTTACTGCCAGGCTCGGACAGCATGCTGATTTTGCAGCAGAAGTTGAGGAAGTTTCACCTTCTGGGACAGTTGTATCTTCCGCAGAAGTGGCTTTTTCTTCCTGGTAGCTGGCTCCCCTTGATTGGAGTTGACCAAGGCCTCCCTGATTGGCAGAAAGGGTGTCGAAGTTGTCATTAGTATGACCTCTATGGAGGGAGAGACTCCTGCTTCTTGACTGTCTTCGGCTTCGCTGCTGCTAGCCGTATCAAATTCGGCTTGAAGGGCCGCTTCTTCAGGGTGAACCTGCTCCCAGCATCGGCAAGGGGCCGAGGTTTCTACTTCTTGATTTCCGGACTGAGCCAGTTCAAGATATTCGGCTTCCGCCGGATACTCATCAAAGGTTGCTCCCAGAGGGCTATCTTCAGTAGGGTAGAAGGCGGAGATAGTATCCACCTCGTACCGCCCACTGTAATAATATTCTTCCAGGGTGAAGCCCAACCCTGGATGTTGAGAGACACGTCTCATTTCCTTATCCAGATTTGCAGGATGCCACATCTTCTGGAAAGCTTCTTTGCGCTTTTGAGACTGATCGGGAGGAATGTGTTGCTTCTGAAACATCCTGGCCATTCGATCAGTTGTAAATGCCAGGCCTTGAACAGGAACCCGCGGGTTGGCTAGATCTTCAGGGAGGCTGCAGTCTGTGTCTTCCCGAGTGGGATGCTCCTCAGCTGTATAGAACAAGCTGCTGGGCCCATCTTCCTGTGTCACCTCCCAAGCTTTGAAAGGTTCGACAGTGGGGTCGTTGAGGCCGGAGACTGGCTTGGTGAGGCCGGCCGGGACTCCGATGCGGTCGTGCTGTCGATCGACCTGCACTTCCTTAGCTTTGGGGTATAATGCTGGGGGTGTCACCCTGCCGACATCTCCAGAAGCTGTGATGTGGGAGACCACCTTCGGCTTGACATATCCGCGCGGCGGTGGTGGATACCAACCGTCACCCGATCTATTCTTCGACGCCCCTACGGGGGCCTCAGCTTCAGAAACCTTCCGGGGAGACCCCGTATATAGGTTGGCGTCCGCCAAGTGACATTCAAACACCTCGAATGGGTGGATATCAGCAAATATCCTCTCCTCCTTCCCCTGGAGGCTGTATTTGATGCATTGGTGGAGCGTGGAGGGCACCACCATATTTTCATGCAGCCATGGGCGGCCGAGCAGCGCTTTGTAGGAGGTGCGAGAGTCAATGACATGAAACTGTACCGTTGTAGTGAAATCTGCCAGGGTCAGCGTGAACTCTGCCACTCCCATAGATACTTCACATTTTTGGTTGAAGCCAGCGATACGCATATCCCCGACTTTCTCGAGATGCACATTAAAGTGGTACCTCTCGTATATTCTGTATGGCAGGATGTTGACTGCGGCACCAGGATCGACCAGGATCCGGTTCAGTTCTCTTCCATTTAGGTGCCCTTTCATATATAGCGGCCTGTTGTGGCTGGCAGTAGGTAGTAGCATGTCTTCTGGAGAGAAGGTCATACTGGCTTCTGGTATAGCCTCAGCTATGCAGGCTTCAAAATGAGCAGGCGTCTGCAGAGCAGTGATGATCGCCTGTCGAGTTTCTTCACTCAAAGAGAGAATTTCCCAGATCGTAAATCGAGCGGGGAGCTTTTTGAGCAACTTCATTATTCGGCTCCCAGCCCGGACATTGGAGAGCTTCATCTCTTCAGCCCATCTGGGCTTGGGGAGGTTTTGATTTGTGGGTCCAGACGGACCTGCTTCCTCTTCCTCGGACCCGGCACCCTCTTGACTGGCACCGGCTGTCGGGTCTTCTTTATTAGTTGCCGTAGGGCAAGCTCATCTGCATTCGCATCCTCAGTAGATTGCGCTGGCTGCGGGTGAATGGCCCCGGGTGTAGGGTTAGCATCTTGGCAGGGCTGCTTCCCTTTTGACATCTTCATAAATTCAAGGAATGAAGGGACTGCCTTGCCCCCACTTTTGTTGTATAGGCCCGACGGAGGAGGGATTTGGACTCCCTTAACCTCCGGCGGAGGTGTCTTGTAGGGTTGCTCCCCTCTGAACATGATGTTGTGATTGGGTGGTGGCTGGCGCCCCCATTTTCGGCCCGACCGAGTGGCATGCGCAGCAGTTGCGGCCTCGGCTTTGCCTCCCCCAGCATGGGGTGTGAAGCAAATTTCTTCTTCTTCCTCTTCTCCGGGTAGGTTGAAGAGTGCTGACAGGGTATTGCAGGAGACAACCTGTGTTTTATTGGCCCCAGCGGCCTTTCTTTTCTTCTTCTTTTGCTTTCTCTTCTTTTTGGTTTCTGCGGGTGCCTGCCCCCAGAACAGGCTGCCTTCTTCAGGGGGTGCTGTTTCGGCTTCCTCCACCTGTTTGAGCGAGAGTTGTTCTAGCTCTTGCCATGGGACGTGGTCCCGTACCAGCAAAGGTTTCAATTCGGGCTGCACATATTCCTCTAGCCCTTCAATCAGGTGCTGCAGTCGAAGGACTCCAGGATTGGTTTCCTTGATTACTGGCAGCGGAGTCTGTCTCCTCCTGTTAGGTGTATGTATTCTGACAGCTGTAGGTGGAGTGACCCATACGGGTGCTACCACTGGCGGAGCAGGCCGGGGTGTAATGCCACGGATATGTGCCCCCTCTTTTGGGCGGGGTGCCCTCTTCTTCTTGTGCTTCACAGGGATCTGCTGCCACCCCTGTTGTTCTTTCACGGGCTCCAGGAAATGGATTTCGTAGGTGCTCCGTGTGCTTGCTTCAGAGATCTCCTCAGGTAATGCCTGGTAGAGGGAGATCATGTTGACCGCTGCTCTCCTGAGAGGGGCTTCATGTGGCTGAGGAGGGTCTACTTTGTACTCTCCCAGCTCTATTTCATTCTTCTTTACCATTCCTTCGATGACGTCTTTGAAAACATAACAGTCTTCGATTGGATGTCCCAACATCTGGTGGTAGGGGCAGAATCTTGGACTGTCTTTTCTTTTCAGGTCCTCCGGCCTCCTTGGCTCGGGCAGAGTGACCATGCTGTATTCTGTTACCCAGTCGAACAGGACTCGGGTCTTGTCTTTTGGAAAGGAATAAGCTTTCTTCATTTTGTCCCTCAGCGAAGGACCTTCTTTATCATCTAGAGCTTTTGCAGGTTGCGGGGGAGCCGCCTTCTTGCCTTTCTCCTTCTGCTGTTCGAACGCCTTGATATCAAGCGCATTCGCTTCTTTAGGTGTGGGGCGCCGTTCCGCAGCCTTGCCTTTCTGGGCTGTGCTGGCAGCTGACGCCGGGACAGGCTTGGCTAGGAAAGCCTCCACTTCGGCCACTACATTATTCAGCCGGTCGAACGACCGTATTTCCATTCCAATCATCTTCTCCAGGACCTCCCTCCTGAGGTTTTGTTTGCATATTTGTACCGCGTCCTCCTGATGCGGGGGCCGCTTGCATCTCATTCCGAGGTTCCTCCACCTCTTGATGTAATCAAGGGCTGTCTCATCTGCCCTTTGTTTTGTTGAGTAGAGTTCGGCCACCGTGACCTCCCTCTCTGTGACATGGAATCTTTCTCTGAACTTTCTCTGCATATCCGGCCAATCACTGATTGACCCGGCCGGGAGGCTAGAGTACCATTCAAATGCGAGCCCTGTCAGCGAGGACCCGAAGAATTTCAGCAAATATGACTCGTCGGTGGCCAGATCACCCATAACGGTCATATAATATGCAATATGCTCTTTAGGGGACCCTTTCCCGTTGAATTTGTCAAACTTAGGCGGCTTGTTGACCCCCGGGGGAAGTCGTTTAGCCGCATGGTGTTGCGGGTAGGGTACCCGATAGGCATCAAATGCGACGTAGTCGCCTTCACTTTTCTCTGCGAGCTTCATCTCGATCATCCTCTCTACCATCATCCGGTTCACGACTGTGGGATCAACCGGTTCTGGATAGAAGTGTGCCGGCTGCAAGTATGGGGTGACCAGGGTGGTCGCCTGTGGAGGACGCAGCAGCGGGGGTGTCGGGTGCACCTGAGGGAACACCGGAGGTAGCAGCGGCTGAGACTGTGGTGGCCGCTGTTGTGCTGTCGCCATGCTTGGCTCTGACGGCTGGGACAGTGTATAGAGTGGTGGAGGGTCGTCATGACGAGCCGCTCCCCGAGATGACTCACCCTGGACTTCGGGTGGTTTAGAAGCTGATGAATGTTCAGTTTTTTCCATCAGCTGCTTCTTCAGAGAGTCTATCTCCCGTTGATATTTTTGTAGCAGCATCAGAACTGATGGGTCTATAGTGGTGGGGATACCCTCTGTTGTCTCCCCGGACGTACCCTCAGGCAGGATGTCGAGGAGGACGTCGTCTTCTTCTTCAGCCGTCACCACATTAGCGGTCAAGACGGGGGCCTTGTCATCCCAGTGGGGATAGACCTGAGGCTGTTTCCCTCTAACCATCATCAGAAGCTCTTTTGCTGCTTCTGTTCTGCGGGTAGCTGGACCCGGCCGTGCGGCCAATTGAGCCAATTCTTGGGGGTCTTCAGGAAGCTCCCCATATCGGCTGGATATGCCAGCCATGTTGCAGGTAAAAACCTGCATCCTTCTCCTTTGTTGATAGACCCTCCTTCTGGCTTGCTGCGGAAAGGTCAGCCTTTCGAACACAGAAACTCTTCTTCTTTCTTCCTGCTCGGGGAAGGCTTCATCGGCTTCGACCTCGAAGCCGTCATTATATCCATTGTCGTCGACTGACGACACCATCATTCTATCTTCCATATTTCCTTCTTCTGCCGCTGATGGGCAGTAACCTTCCTCAATGGCGACTGTCTGCATCAGTCGCTGTTGTCCGAGTGAGGGATTGCCTAAGCCTCGGAAATAATTTCTGACCAAGCAGGTCATCTCTTCCTGACCCCGCTCTTGATATAGGACGGGGGGTGATTGTCGACCTCCGGCAGGAGGGATATAGGCCAGCCGAGCTCTGTCGGCTGGCAGTTGGAATCTTCGTCCCGCAGCAGGGACATTGGCTTGACGGGCCGCAGCCCGGAAACTTCTGTGGCGCGGAGGATCCGCAACCACCTCTTCTTCCTCCTTTGGGGGCAGGCCCCTTTCTCTCTCACTTCCGCCTCGTCGTTCACAAGACGGCGGCGGATGGGTGTTAGCTGGTAGGCAGGTCGGATTCGCTTGGGAACCCACACTTGTTTGAACTTCTTCGGCCTGGGTGCCGGGCTTCCTTGGCCATAGTGGCCGGTTTCTTCTATTTCCGCCCTCCTTCCAGCGAGAGCTTGATAGGCATTGTAAACAGGAATGTTGGGGATGACTCGGTCTGGGGTCACCCGTGCAGTGCGTCCGTCGAGGAAGACGCGCATACCCCCGACTAGCATAGATTTCCCGGACTGAGACAGAGTTCCGGTAACTACAGCAGCATTCTTGCGGACCTGGCGACGCTGGCGTCCTCCAGGGTGTTTGTTGATGACATTGGGGTGGGTCCCACGTATGACGTGGTGCACCAGACAGCTAGCAGCCGGGGCCGAAGTCTCGGACGAGTCTTTGCAGCAGGGAACCTTCAGAGGCTCCGCTTTCTCCACAGCTTCCTTGGCAGGCACTGGGGCTTCGACCTCCAGGATATCGACGAAGGCCAACCCCAAAAAGTTGGGGAAGCCTACAGCGGGAGGGAAGCTGCCGAATTCCATGGGTACCGCCAGATACCCTTGCGCGTGTCCAGCGACTATCGAAAGATCGAAGTCGACGCCAGTTATCCCGTTGATCGTCATTGGTTTGCCTGCAATGTCAAACAAGGCAATAATCAGTAGCCTTTGAGAGGGCTTCGAAGCCCGAATATCTCGGCAAAGAGATGAAAGGTGACACTGGTCCCACCGGGCGTGCCAGACTGTTTGCGATGGGTTTTATCCGACCATCTTATTATTTATTTCATGTATATATGTACATATGTACATGTATACATGTCTTATTTCACGTGTCGATCAACCAATTAACTAACTGGTAATTAACTGACTAATTGACGACGCGGGCGTGCCAGTCACATGAGTGACAATTTTATGATGCGCTCATTCTGACCCGTGTCGGGCGAATGTGAGGTTCGGTCGGGACCAGCAGTCCGCCATACCATAAAGGCTATGGCGTTAATTACATCCCCCACGGGGAGGGAACACCTTTGATTAATTGCCGAGATAGCGGGCTGTCGAAGCCGGATTAAAAAGAGCTACATGATGATCATGACGAAGACATGCAGGATGCACATGTTTATCGTGTAGAAGATGCATAGTTCATGGAATTATGGATCCTCGGTACGTGGCGGAGGACGTAGGTCCGAAGACCACCGTCGCGCACAGCGAAGACTTCTGACCAGACGTAATCCGGCTTTTCTGTCAACGCCATTTGATCTACTCGAGGATGTATGCATGGATGCACACATGACGTTCATAACTATATTAAGCATGATAACGGAATTGTGGAAGCAAATGGTGATCAACCACGTTTATTACCCCTTCTTTTGAGAAGAGAGAAGGCAGCACAAATATGATAGCGAAAGCAAAGTGCTAACGGACATAGTAATGAAGATATGATAACAATATAGCTCAGACTCGCTAGGCCCTTCTTTTATTCAATTTATTACCAGCTATGGCTTGTTGGCATCGACCGCGAGAGACGAGAATTGCCTTGGGGCAAATGAGCAATTTAAATGGCAACATGCTTCAAAACCGGCGCAACCATGCGAGAGGCAAATCATACGGCGCGATAAAACATCAGTATGGATGGCTAATACGGCGCGGCCCCATAACCGGCTAAAACGGCGCGCAAGAGGATGGGGCGCGCCGGTTTGGGGCGCGCCGGAAAGTCGCAAGGAAAAAAATTTTGATTATGAGTGTGGGGTTAACCCGGCGCGGGGGGGTACCGCGCCGGTTTAAGGTGCGCCGGTTAAGACCGCGCCGTATTAACCCTATTTTTGTTAATTTTTGAACTTTTTCAGGTTTATTAAACTCTCATAGAACATTTTAGAGTTGTTTAGGCCAATTGATTGTTTAATTGGAGCCCATGGCCTTCTAGGAATGAGGGAGCAAGTCAGTGCGAGGTTCATACTCAAGCACTGAGGTAATTAAGTCCAGAACGAGCGTTTCATTAAGGCTTATTCAATCTTAATCTGTCCAAAATTGGACAGCATCTCCCCTGAACCTGAAGAGTTGCAGGGGAGAAGCGGGGTCATGCTCACCTGTGGAACAAGCCCCTAAACCGCCGGTGTACACGGAGGCACCCAGCAAACCCCATCGGATAGGATACCCCGAGGACTAGCCTACGAGGGGCACCAAGGCTCCGTAAGGGGAAAGATAGAGAGATGAGGTCATTGATGATGGGAGCATCACCCCGAGGGCTAGCCTGCGAGGGGTGGACAACCCACAGCTTATGACTCATCCCGTGGAGGAACCGACCACCAAGAGGGTGAAGCTCCGAGGGCTGGCCTACGAGGAGCATACATCTCTCGGCCTCGATTGGGTCTCAGATTGTCGGGGCTAAGCCTGTTAGGCTAAGACCCCTGTTGCTATCTGCTATGGCCTTGGGGAAACATCTACCATTGAGGGGTAGAGTTCTCGATCGCCCAGCAGCTGTGTGAAGTAACGGGGAATGTCCCCCTCCCCGGACGATTAAGACGAAATAAAGGAATCTCGGAACGGTTCACATGACTATAATGCAGAGGGGTAATCAATGCACAGGCGAGACGAGCCAAACATAGAGGCATATGCTCGAACAGTTACGGCGCAATGTTAAGTCGATGCATCTTGCAATCCCAAGAACGACTCCCACCTCGCGAGCCACAGGGCAACAGGAAGAGAGGAATCGAGGGGAGTTAGTCCCTTGACAATACGGTAGAAAGAAGCATACGCAGAAGCGCAGCTCTGTCCACGGAGGGTATGCGGAGACCCTTAAATCAGACACGAGCACGGTCGAAAGGGAAAACCCCGGGGAGGGGTGTTTCTGTAGCCCACGGTGCTTCGGGGCATGATCGGGGCTTCGGGGAAACCAGGATCAGAGAAAACGCACGGAAGACCTTAAACATACACATCGATGTAGATAGAGAAGGAGACAGAAGTTTCAAATCACTCATTCGACCTGCTGGTCCAGACATTCAAATACACATTGCCATCCCAGAAACAGGAATGGGCCACTCATTTACACGTTAAGAATCCGGCGCCGGCATCATTGCTCGGTCGCCGTTCATCATTCGCAGGGGAAAATACAGTAAAGAGAAGAAATCGCAGAGGAGGGGAGGGGTCGGCTCATATCATTGCCATCCCTCCCCTCTCTTGCTTACAGTTGGTAGACGGAGACTCCGAAAGAGGAAAATTCACGAAAAGCAGAGAGAGATAGACGCCGGCGCCCACCTGTTCTCAAAACAGAGTATCGGCCCGCTTCTCCTTCTCCGGCTCCGGAGGACTTCAACCAGAACAGAGGAAGACCATCGTCAAAGGACGCTCGGACAGAAACTTCTCTTCCAAGAAAGCTCTCTCTCCCCTCCGAAGGCCTCTCTCGAAAGACACTCTTCTTAACCTTCTGTCTGCTCCCTCTTTCTGCTTCTCAGCTCTTCTCTCTTTTGTTTTCGAATAGCCATCTGTATATATACATGATCGAGCCCCAAGCCTCATACGGCGTGAAGAACTGCGCGCTGGGAAGGGCTTCATGGGTTTTTGCCCGCCGGAATAGCCAGGCCCTGGATGGGGTGCAGCGCGCCGGGATATAGGGCATCAAGTGAGGGGCGCGCCGGTTTAGGGCGCGCCGGGCTAATGCTCCTCGTGCGCTTCGAGCCAGTTGATGAGTCCGGGGATGATTCCGGGGGTCACCGTGAACATTTATCTTGCCAATGCTCCTCGAAACTTCGACGAGATGTCTTGTAGAAGCTCCCAGGTTGACGTACGGCCATTCTCGAGACTCCAGATAGCTTTGATTTGATCATACGGGCTTTCCGCTGACACGGCCTTCGGCTCTATGATTCGTGCTGCTGGCTCGGTCTGGCTCGTGCCCAAAGCTCCTTAGGGGGTGGTGTAACACCAGGGATAGTTCCGCCTGAGCTGGGTGATCATTCGGCCACTAATGGGCCCATCTTGGCAGGGCCGTACCCGTGCCGGGTGATCGGGATCTTCTGCCGACAGAGCTTTCGGTCCTCCGTCTCGGAGAGCCAGGGGAACTCCTTCATCTTCGGGAGAACCTATTCATATGGTGGGGAACCACCGGATAGACCGTCATCCTTGATCGGACAACGGGTGTAGTGTATGCGGCATGACAAAGTCGATGCCGGTTCATTGGGCAGGCTTGGTCGCACTGCCGGTTGGTTGACGAGTTTGTCTCGGCTCTCCTGAGGTGAAGTCCCCGTGTCCACATGGAGTGACTCGAGGCTCTAGCAGCTTGAGAAGTCTTCAATATGTTGATCTTTATCGGCTTCCGTACTTCGGTGGGCCTGGTCATTCGTCCTTATGGCTTGGTCACCGACGATCATATTTTGAGTGCCAACAGCGGCCCATTCAAATAAGAGTCGGGTCTTCTCCTTAGGAAAGGAGTAAGGCTTCATCATTTTGGCCCGGAGGGGAGGCCCCTCTTGTTGTTTGATGCGCCTGGTCGGTAGAGGGTTGTCAATGCCTTTATCTTTGTTTCTTCGCTGCTCAAACATCCCGATGTCGATTGTATGAACTTCTTCGGGCACGGGCTGCTTATTTGTTGATTTGGCCTCCCGACTTGAGGCCATAGGGGCATAGGAGAGGAAAGCCTCAATTTCTGCCACCACGTTATTCAATCGGTCGAAAGACTTGATTTCGATCCCGATCATCCTTTCGAGGATTCTCCTCTTCAGGTTTTGTTTGCAAATCTGCACTGCATCTTCTTGTAGCAGCCGCCTGCACCTCATGCTGAGATTGCGCCATCCTTTAATATATTTGAGAGCAGCTTCATCATCTCTCTACTTGGAGGCATATAATTCAGCCATGGTTATTTCTCTTTCGGCAACGTGAAACCGTTCCCGGAACTTCCTTTGCATATCCAGCCAGTCGTTGATAGACTCGGCTGGTAAGTTTGAATACCACTCAAAAGCAAACCCTGTGAGAGAGGACCCAAAGAACTTGAGTAGGTAGGATTCATCAGCTACCAGGTCACCCATTATGCTGACGTAGTAAGCTATGTGCTCCTTTGGCGAACCTTGTCCGTTAAACTTCTCGAACTTTGGTGGTTTATTGACGTCGGGCGGTAGCTTCTTGGCCACATGATGGACAGGGTAGGGTACCTTGTACACATCAAAGGCGGCATAATCATCATTGCCTCTATCGGCCAGCTTCTTTTCAATCATCTGTTCTATGATCATTTTATTCACCATGACCTGGTCGGTCGGGCCTGGGCAGAAGTGAGCTTGCTGCATTTGCGGTGCTGCCGCTATTGCATGAGGTGCTACTGCAATTCCCAGGTGTGGAATAACCAGGAGTTGTGCGGAAGTTGCATGTTGCTGCGGGGAAGAAATGCCCCCTGCGTAATCAGGTGCCGGCTGAGACGCGGCCGCTTGTAGTGAAGCTTCAAGGGTTTGGCCCTCATTTCCCAGGGTTTCAGGAGGGACTGCTACCTGTTTGGAGGTAGATGCTTGTGAATTCTTTTCATTCAGTTGCTTTTTCAATGTTTCAACCTCCTGCCGGTATTCTTGCAATAACAGCAACATTGCAGGGTCGTGCATGGTGGGGTTGGGAGTGACACCTCCTTCCCCAGCTGGATTTTCTTCGGAAGACGTGGATAGTCTCCCATCGTCGCCTTCGGCCGTGACTACATTGTGATGACCATCACAGTCTTGTCTTGGCTGGTTTCTTCAGCAAGGGTCCACAGCGCCTCGCCGGTTTGCACTGGAGTTCGGGGCCAAGCTTGCTTAGACACCCGGATATGCTTGCATCTGGTTGGCTTCGGGGCCAGCTCCCTTTTGATTTAGCTTCAAAGTGAGCCACCTTTTCTTGGGCCATCACTTGAAAGGTATTGTGTACCGGCACCATTGGGATCACCCTATCGGGTGTGATTGTGGCCTGTCGGCCATTCAAGAAGACCCAGATGCCTCCGATGAGCACGGATTTACCCGAGGTAGATAGCCGGCTTGGCAATGTGCCAGGGTTCTTCCTCGCCACCCTTCTGGCGGCTGGTGCGCGCTTCTCGTTGGCGGAGGTGCGAGAATCAACATGGCGAGCATGGCAGCCCACCGCAGCAGCTTTAGTCGGGGTCACTTTGGCGACGGCGACCAATTCCATCTCCTGAATATGCAGGAGCTCCACGAATGCGACCCCCAAGAAGTTGGGGAAGCCGACAACTGGCGGGATGGTGCCGAACTGGATTGGCACCGCCAAATAGCCATGGGAGGCATGACTGGCAACAACAAGGGGTCCGAACGACACCGCCATCCTAGTTGTCGTAAAGTAGCCTGCGGGATCAAAAAAAATCACACAATTAGAATTTTAAGAAGAGGCCATTGGGCCCCAAATCCTGGCAAGGAGATGAAGGGAAGTTCTAGTCCCACCGGGAGTGCCAGACTTGTGGACGCACTTTTTATTAAGATCTTTACTTATTGGGTTTATTAAATGCGTGGGCGTGCCAGTCACCTGGGGTGATGATTTATGCGGGCTTAAAGAAGCCCGTGGTGCGCTCGTTTTGACTAGTCAGACGATTGTGTGGTCCGTGCCAGGACTGAGAACCCGCCGTACCATAAAGGCTACGACGTTACTTACATCCCTTTGGAGAGGGAAAAACCGTTGATTGATTGCCAGGAAAAGGGGCCCGATGGCCTGAAATTCATAATAATAAAGCGAGAGCGAACTCTCGGATTGCGTTTAAACAAACCCCACGTTAGGGCGTAAATGTTAATAAACCCATGTATGTCGGTCACTCACAGACCATTTCTTGTTCGGACAGAAGTTCGGGTTAGTAGCATCGAAAGCGACGGTGGAAACCAGTCAAATGTCTACCATACGTACGGCAAGTTTGATGTGAGTTACGGGATTGGATCCTGATAGAAGTGGGACAAATTGATAGATTGTTGGCCCGAGATGATTTCGGACTATGGCCATGTCAGAAATTCCGTAAACCACGTCTGATACCATAAGGCATCGTTGATTTTCTCTTTGCACCCAACCCGAGGGAGTGAATTGTTAAGTGTAGAGCCCGAGCTCACCATCGTGCGCCCTCGCACGCGGATCGACCTGCACAGTCAGGTCGCGGGGATCGACCTGCCCGATCAGGTCACAGGGGTCAAGGGGGCAGCGCCCCTTGCGGGGGTTTCCGGGGGCAGTGCCCCCGGAACAAAATTTTAATTGAAGCACGGGCAATAGAGTTCCTTTTATTCTTTTATTAGCATTGATCTATTATTATTATTTTTGATTTGGATCTTTCTTTTTTTACTAGTTATCTTCCTTTCCTTTTGGAGGCGCGCCGGATGTATGGTTGCAAGTACATGGGTCGCGCCAGATTAAGATGCCAATGGAGGGCGCGCAGGATTTGGGTTCAATGAGGAGGGCGCGCAGGTTAAGGCCACGCCGGATTAGGATGCCAATGGTGGGCGCGTCGGATTAAGGTTCAAAGAGGGAGATGGGATTCTTGAGGGGAGGGTTAAATCGGCGTGGTGGAACAGTAACCGCACCGGATTAGCCTCTCCCGAGAGTTTGTTTCAAAGCGTTTACTGTGTTTCTTGTTTTTTCTTTCAGCCGAAGCCGATTTTATGATGCGTTTGTTCATTGTTCTTGGCGTTCTTGGCCCTGGCAAAAATCCGGCAGCACCTCCCCCGGACCGGGACTTGCCAGAAGTAAAGGAAAGTCACCAATCGGATTGCTTCGGGGTAGACTCTCAAAATTCGAAGTGGCCTCACGGCGGTCCGATAGCCCAAGTGTGAGTGTGGAGCGCTCGAGGGTCAGCCTACAAGTGTGACCACGACTCACGGGCGATGATTCTTTGAAGCGGGACAAGTGTTCGCCACAAGGGCCATGAATATTCATCCGTCGACGAACTCCTTCGAAGGCCATGCTACGGAGGAGCATGCTTCGAAGGGCCCTGGATGAGGAGAAGGAGGAAGGGGAGCGGGGGTTGAAATCGAGAGCACTGAGCTTGCAAAGGGTTCTTCTTTTATTCATCCTCACAAACGGGGGAAGGAGTTGACACAAGGGAGATTTATCTCTGGGTTAGAGAAGTACATAGCTAGGGGGGAAGAGGGAGATACACCGGTAGGGGAGAGGGGACGGAGCACAAGCTCCCCCCCTCCGGACTCACCTTCCCTTTCTCACACACACTCTCTCTTTCTTCACCTTGCCGACGTGGATGACTGGAGCTTCCTCCTCTCTTTTTCTTCTTCCCTTCACTGCACACAGCCGAGGGCACCCCTTCTCCTAAAAAATGGCCAGCCGGGAGAGGAGTCTCCAACCGGTTGCTCTGTCGAACCTGCAGAGATTATATAGGAGGGGTTACCTTTCCTTCCTCTTCTTTACTGAACGGACGGGCTTGATAGGCCGCGGTGTCGTCCGTCGATTTGCACAGTACGCTGTCGCCATTACTCTGCTTTACTTCACCGCTGCAACCGTCGTGCTGTCGAATGGAGGTGAAGGCACGTCGTCAAATAATAAATGTTCTCTGATGTAAAATAGAGCACCGGAGTATGAATGGGATGGAATGGGGTTAAACCGGCACGGCCTGGGGCGTGTCGGTTTAACATTTGAAGGAATAGCTTTTAAATGAGGCATGACGGGTACAGTAGCGTGCTGTATGAACTTTTTGGCCTTCAAAATGGCCATGCCGTAATAGCTTTGCACATGGGCGCCATTTTAATACAACACAAGTGGCGCCGTTTTAACGGAATTACAAGGGGAGCATCCTTAAATGAGCGCGCCGTGTTTGGGCAAAGGAGGCATCGGATAAGCATTTGGAGGAAAAGCTTTTAACATGAAGGCACATTGGCGTGCCGGTTTAGCAATGCAAAGGGGGGCGCGCCGTTTTAAGGTGTGCCAGTTTAAGGCGCGTCGATTTAAGGCCCTTCCACGCCGTTTTAAGCATCGAATGGATTCTTTTCGAAGTCGCGGCCATTTATATGGATGTTGGCGTTCCCGGAATATTCTAGTTGCAATGTATGGCCTCCGTAATGTTCCGTTCGCAGCCTCTATGGCTCGGTCCCAGACTTTGCGTGACTTTCGGTGCACGTCGAGACTGTGTCGGAGTTCCCAGCTTTTCTTTGATTCAGCTCTCGGCACTGCCGGCTGTAGAGTTGTGGCCGTATCTTCCGCCCGGGGGGGGGGGGGGGGGGGGCTCCCTCATCGTCTAGTGGACCACCAAGCGAGTCCTCGTCTTGATCAGGCAAGGTATGAGGTTTATTTGGCATTTCTGTCTTCGACTCGCTCTCGAATGCGTAGACGTGAATGTCGCAATGATCATCATCATCATTTTTTTTGGCATCCACAGCTACATGTCTAACAACTTGATTATCATGGAACTATTGCAAATGACTTATAATATTCCCATCATCAAAAAGGGGGAGATTGTTGTGTCTCTGTGATTTTGATGATGTCAATATTATGTCATTATATTCAACCTTGATGATAAAACCTGAATGCATAAATTAATGATCTCATCATATATATACAAGTATGAAATATGTCAGAACAGGTTCTAAAGTTGACTCAAAAAGCCATGAAAGACAACAGGTCAACGCTGGTCAACACCAGTCAACACAGGTCAACTGATCAAATGGTGAGTCAGCTCATTGACAGGTAAGGTTAATGCTTAGGTCAGTCTAGTACATACCAAGGCCGGTGCAACTATTCTATATTTGCTACCAAGGTCGGTGCTAGTTACAGCTAACGTCGATGCTAGTTTCCATTTCATGCGTACAAAGGTCAGTGCTACTTTGCATTATTTTGCATACTGACATCGATGCTCGTTCAGACCACCTGCTGTGGTCGGTGCATGTTGTGTCATTCGCCTCTCGCATATAGAAGTCACAAGGTCGGTGCATGTTGTCTATAGCATATTCGAAAGTCGGTGCATGGTTTATATAATGCATTCACAAGTCGGTGCATGTTTACCTTAGGCAGATGTAGGTCTGTGCACATTCTACCCTTGTGCTATACAAGGTCGGTGCAGAGTCTGTGTTAGCCTTGTTAGCGTCGGTGCACAGTTTGTGTTAGCCTTGTTAGCGTCGGTGCACATTTGGTGATAGCCTGTTAGAGTCGGTGCACAATTTTTGTTAGCCGTTTTAGCGTCGATGCACATTTACAGTAGGCACACTGCAAAGGTCCGTGCACATTTGCTAGCGATAGTAGTTGAGGTCCATGCACATCTCAGTCATCGGCATATAAAGTCTGTGCATATGGAATGTCTGCCATGTGAAGGCCGTGCACATTTGCTAGTGATAACAGTTGAGGTCCGTGCACATCTTAGTCATCAGCATATAAGGTCTGTGCATATTTTTCTCATGTGCACGCCAAGGTCTGTGCATACTGTCCTATATGCACATTAAGTCTGTGCTAGCCCAGTGCTTCACGCACATTAAGTCTGTGCTAGCCCAGTGCTTCACGCATGTAAAGTCAGTGCTAGCATACATAAGGCTTATGCATTCAAGTCAATGAGAGCACATGAGTTTCATACATTAAGCATCAATAATCTATGATTCTTTGTCTTCATTGTTTCAATTACATTATAATCACCCTGATACATCATGAAGCATATTGTCATTATTACAGGTTTTTCTTGACTATCAGGTGTTTGATTAAATACCTTTATCTGATAACAGGGACTTATGAATTGAACTAGGATTGAACAATTCAAGCCCAGGAAGTAGCAAAGCCTAGTATTTTCAAACACTTGCAGAGTCATCATTGATACAGTCACGTGTATGATGATAAGTGACTGGCACGTGATCTTGGGCAAGGCGTATAATAGAGGATCCTGCCACGTGGAAAGTGAAGGTGCTAAGATCACAACACGTGGAAAGAAGAGATCAGATCTGCGTGAAAGTTGGGTGGGAAATGTGATACCCACGCGCCCATCATCTGCCTATAAAAAGGGATCGAAGGCTGGGAGAGAAAGGTGCTGCAGATATAGAAGACGAGAGAGGCTAGCAGAGGTAGAAAATAGAGAGGTGCTTCAGAGAAGACTTAGAGAGGGAGATAAGAGAGCAGCAGAAGAGAAAGAGTTTGAGAGAAAAGAGAGAGAGCGTGAGCAGCAGATACAAAGAGAAAAAGAAAGAGAGCTAAGCGTTGAAAGTTGAGATACGAAAGAAGAGAAGTCTATGAGAGCAGTAGAGAGAAGAAGTCTGAGAGATAGAATTAGAGAGAGAGAGAAGAGAGTATGAGTAGAGAAAAAGAAAGAGAGTGAGCAAGTGAGAATAGAGAGAGATTGAGCTCGTAGATCTGCAATCTTATCAGTTCTTGGATAAGATCCAGAACAGATTATGCTCCTGTGTGAGCTACATTTTATTGCTTTCATTTCCAACTTTCTGTTGCTGTGATTTATCCGTTTGTTTTTCTTTTTTATCCAAACCTCAAGCTGTGTGTCAACGGGTAGCTAAGCTGTAATGCTCAGCGGGCGAGGTGTGTACCTCGGACAGCAAGCTGTGATACTCAGCAGGTAAGTAAGCTATGATGCTCAGTGGATGTAAGCAAGCTGTGATGCTCAGCGGTTTCAAGCTGTGTGACAGCGGTAAGCCTCACTCAGGTTTGAGTGGGGGATGGACGTAGGTTTGAGGGTAGCGGACTGAACCATTTAAAATATCTGTGTAGTGGTTTGATTCCTTGTTTCATAATTCATGGTAGATGTATGCTTAGGCTCACACACACCGGTGAGGATTTTATTTGTGAACCGTGTGTAGCTGAATTCTAAAGTTTAATTCCGCAATATTTTTCTAATTCAGTTTTAAATTGGGCAAAATTATTAAAGGGGATTCATTCACCCCCCCTCTGAATCTTGTCTGCACCATCTCATCGTTTCAACACTGGGGAAAACATGCACCGACCTTACTTTGGCCTGGGGAAAACATGCACTGACCTTACTTTGGCCTGGAGAAAACATGCACCGACCTCACTATGGCCTGGAGAAAACATGCACCGACTTTACTTTGGCCTGGGGAAAACATGCACCGACCTTACTTTGACCTGGGGAAAACATGCACCGACCTCACTATGGCCTGGGGAAAACATGCACCGACCTTACTTTGGCCTGGGGAAAACATGCACCGACCTTAATTTGGCCTGGGAAAAACATTCACCGACCTTACTTTGACCTGGGGAAAACATGCACCGAACTCACTATGGCCTGGGGAAAATATGCACCGACCTTACTTTGGCCTGGGGAAAATATGCACTGACCTTACTTTGGCCTGGGCAAAATATGCACCGACCTCACTATGAATATTAGGAACTATGCACAGACCTTGCCATGATCAACATGAAATATGCACAGAACTTGATATGAACCATATGAAATATGTACATGCCTTGCCATGATCAACATGAAATATACACAGACCTTACTCTGAACCATATGAAATGTGTACAGACCTTGCCATGATCAACATGAAATATGCACAGACCTTGCTATGAACCATATGAAATGTGTACGGACCTTGCCTCAAAGGCTGACCTTCCCAGGGGCTGTGCAAATCCTTAGAGACACAGAGGTAACTCATGGAAGCCCAAAGCTTGGTGAAACCCAAAACTAAAATGAACATGGTGGTCGTCCCCACATGCCCTTAATCCCTCTTTAAAGTGTATAAAATATTTTTAAAACTATTTTAATGCATCATTGACCCCTAAAGTTTGAGGTTAGGTGCCTACCTTTGAAATGTTAAACTGATTGATCCGGGGATGATATCCACACCCCAGATCCTCCTAAGCTTTCACCTCTCGATCCGGGGATGAGATCCACACCGCAGGTCCACCCAAGACCTTGCTCGTCGTCCTCCACACGCTGGATCGTACACCCACGAACCGGATGGTCCGCCCATGAAGAGACGGAGTTTCTCACTCTCTTCTCACATAAGAAAGGTAGAAGGTGGTGAAGGGTTGATGGGAATGGTTGGTAAAGGTTTACCACCCCCGAAACCCACCTCCTTATATAGTTTTCAAGTTTCCTAAGGGTTTATCCACGCCCCCCAAGGCTCAAACAAGCTCTAAGGTCACTGTTTCGAAGAGGAGTTAATGCTAAGCACCTCTTCGGGTTTGAACAGGGGAGACCCTTCAACCTCCGATCATAAGTGCTAGTGGGTACGCTTTTAGGTTGGGAATTAGGTTGGGATGTCTTCATATGAAATGAAGAGGACTTCGAGATCTAAATCGGGGTCATGGTTTCATCGAATTTCATCAACTCTTGCATGAGTTATGATGTTTGCAATATTAACATTATTTCTCCTCTGTTCCAATCGCGACCCTTCGTCTACCTAGTCATAAATGTGAGTGGGCGGGCTCTTATGTTGGGATTTGGGTTGGGATGTCTTCAGATGAAATCAAGAGAACTTCTTGATCTAAATTTGGGTCATCGTTTCATCGAATTTCCTCATTCCTAGCCCGTGTTATGATTTTCGCGATATTAACATTTATTCTCCCTCATTCCAGTTGTGACCTTTCAGTAGCCCGAGGTAATCCGGGTATAACTCTAGCATCCAGGCAGTGTTTGGTCTCGTCCTCAACATAGAAGTTGTAGTTAACATCCCATTCGAAATTATGGCCTTTGTTTTAGGTCATTTCATTAACCACAAACGAAGTTATGAATTTCCCATTAATTACATTCAAATTCACCCAACAGTCACACCTCTTCATAACAGCTGGCAGCAAAGGGCTCAGAACTATGGGTTCTGGTACGAATTTGGTTTCCACCTCAACATAATAGTTTCGGTTAAGGGCCCAATATTTTTAATGGGCCAAGTTTCATCTCATTTGGTTAACTGTGGGCCAAGTTATCCCTATTTCAACGGGTAAGCATTTTTCTGTAACTGTTTCAGCCCATTGTCATAACTCCTTCTTATCTCCTATTAGGCCTACTTTTTAGAAGTTGTACTCTTCATCAAAGTTGTTCCTTACCCAATGGTCGTTACATGGGCTTTGGTTTCACCTACTTCTGACCTCCCTATATTAAGTTATGAATTTCCTAATGATCCTTCAATAATCTATCCAGATTTTCAACTCATTGAGTTCATGGGCCCGAATTATTCTCAATTGGGCCAGTGCCCAAATTGGTGGTCATAACATGCTGTCTCTGTGAAGCCTTTGTCATGTGTTTGCTTATTTGTGGACGGTGTTAGTTCTGAGCTTGGAGAGGGGGATTTCTGTAGCCCATCTAAGAGCAGCCAAACTAGGTCCATCAAGACCAAACGAGGCTCAACTCATCCAAGTGACAGCCCCATAGGGCCCACTTAGGCTAAAAAGCCCAATAAGATTACTCGGGATCTCATCCTTCCTCGGCGGCCCTTAGGCTCGGAAGGCCCGAGCGACGGTCAGAACAGAGGAAGACCCATGCCCGAGTTATCTCCTCATCGGGATAGAGGCAAGTGCTCAGCGCCCACTCCGACCTATCTTCATCCGAGCTATGCCTATCGCTCAGACAGGGTTGGCACCTTTTATGCTCTGACCGACCGACGATTGCTTATCCACGCTGCCGTTGAGAGCCCTTTATGAGCAGCAGTTTATGAGGATAAGAGACCCATGATCCCTCAAGGCTATGAAGATCCCACGATGAGGACATAACTCACGCCTGAAACTCCTCAGCTTACGGGACTCATAAGGTGAGCACACTATATAAACCATGGACTCCCTCCAGTGAAAGGTAAGGGCAATACACGCCTAAAATCCCCTGAGCAGGAACCACTTCACCACCTTGGTGTTGGGGGATCTCGTGCACCTCTCTCTACCTCCCTCCCTATCTTCCACCATTGCTCTACTGACTTAAGCATCGGAGGGTTTTCCCTAGGGAACCATCCCTGGGCCCCCTGATCCGTTTCCCTTTCTCTACAGTTCACTGTTCGGTGATCATCCTCCCAGCTCAGGAGCGGCGTGAGATCACGCCCCTTCATCTGGCGCCGTCTGTGGGAAATGACCAAAGAGCCAGTATGGTGCGAAGTAATTCAGGGAGGAGGTCCGCCGGCGACAGGGGAAAGGCCATGGTGGCGGCGGGGGAAGGCCCCTCTCAAGCCACCCAAACCCCCCCTCCGGTGCCAGCACTCCCGCCGACGGACCGCCCCCTTCCCCCGCGGTAGGGCTGCCGCCCCCTCCCCTCGTGGCGGTAGGGCTGCAACTTAACGGCGGTGCTGATGCCTTCCAAACACTCAACTCAAAATTGGACGTCCTCATGGAACTCATGAGGACCCAGGCGGCCAGGGATGGAAGGTCACGTGCCCCTCCGGAGAGCCCTCCCCACGAGAACGTGTCCCAGCACACCATCGGAGGCTGCTTCACCCTCCGGGGCCGGCAGATCATCCGTAACAGGTCAGGAGGACCTTCACAAGCCCCCCCTCCGGAACAAGAAGCCTCGTCCACGCCGAAGTGGGGAAAACCTGGGGCACACCGTCCGAACCCAGAGACCGAAGTCCCTGGGGAACGCGAATACAGCCCCCCCACCCCAACGGCGCAGCGACAGCCGGAGCTATCCCTCCGACTGTGAGAATTCGAGAGGCATTTCGTAGAGCAGGAGCGCACCCTATGCGCCCTGCAGAAGGATTCCTCCATAGAGGACGAGGAGAAATCCCCGTTCCCCGACTATATCTTGAAGGCAGAGGTATCTCCTAGAACCTCCATCTCGACCTTCAAGCTCTATGACGGCCAGGGTGACCCAGTCGATCACTTCGACAGCTTCGACACCTTGATGACCCTTCATGGAGCATCCAACGCCATCAAATGCCAAGCCTTTGTGACCACCTTGGTCCAAGGTGCCCAAGCATGGTTCCGGGCCCTCGCCCCCGGATCCATCCGGGACTTCAAGCAATTCGGGCGAGTATTCAAGGAGAGTTTCACCGGCAGCGGTCCCCCAAGGTCGGTAGCGGGGCTTTTGGCCCTCAAACAGGGGCAAGGGGAGAAACTTCGGGCTTACATTACCTGATTCAAATCGGAAGCCCTGAGGATCCCCCGCCTGGACATCGCCTTGGCCATAACCGCACTGACCGGGGGCACCCACGATGAGAACCTCCGCCGCGAGCTTGTCCTCCACCCTCCCTTGACCCTTGATGTGCTAGTGACTCTGGTATTGCGCCATACCGAGTGCGAAGAAGTGCTCAGCGCATGCCGAGACGCAACCGGCTCGGGTCGGGAGGGGGACAAGAAGCGGGCACCAGAGCCAAACTCCGGTCCGGGGAAAAGGCGGAACCAAGACGGGGAACGCAAGGAACCATCACGGAAGTACGAGCAGTACACCCCCTTAACCACTCCCATTTTTGAGATCTACGAGGACATCAAAGGCTCGGGCCTCCTCCGCCAACCTGAGCTAATGAGCTCGAAGAACCGCAGTCGCATCAAGCATTGCCTGTTCCACAGTGACCACGGACATCACACCGGCGACTGCCATCTGCTCTAGAATGAGATCGAGCGTCTCATTCATCAGGGGCACCTCTCCCGGTTCGTGGCCGGGCACAAAGAAGACCGAGGCGCCCCAGAGGAAATCGACAACGCCCCCTGAGGGGTCCACATCAACGTCATCGCCGGAGGAGCTGCATCAGGAGGAGACAGCGGCCGAGGAAGGAAGCGTCATGCTGAGCGGGTGAGCCGAGCCATCGAGCCTCCCAGGGCCCCGCCGAGTGAGCCCCAGGTCATAGTCTTCTCCGACCAAGACCTGGAATGGCTAAGCACCCCGCATGGCGACGCCCTGGTCATATCGGCTATAATAAACCATTGTAACGTAGATAGGATTCTAGTTGACAATGGAAGTGCCCCTAATGTATTATCCTATGAATGTTTCCTTAATATGGGGGAGGATCCATCTAGACTCCGCCCGATCCGAACCTCTGTTTGCGGGTTCAATGGCTAGGCCACTTATCCCGAGGGAGCCCTAAGCATGCCGGTTACACTCGGCACCCCACCCAAAACCGTTACGGTCATGGTGGACTTCATAGTGATCAAAGATATGATAGCATACAACGCAATCTTTGGCAGGGGAATCCTCAGCCGAACGAAAGCGGTGCCTTCTACCTATCACCAAAAGATGAAGTTCCCCACCAAAAATGGGTTGGGGGAAGTCCGAGGCAACCGGGCTATGGCCAGAAGGTGCTACAATATCTCGGTTGAAGCCACAAGGCCAGACGAGAAGAACAAGGGCCCCCGGGAAGTCGAGGAAAAATCCGCAACCGCCGAGCCTGGAGGCGAATTGCTAGCGGTTTTCCTAAACGACGACCCGGCCATAGGAGTAAAGATCGGAGCCGACCTAACATCTGGAGTCCAACAGCAATACAAAGAGTTTCTTTCCGCGTACATCCGGGTCTTCGCATGGTCTGATGATCAGCTCCCTGGGATACCGGAAGAAACGGTGATGCATAAGCTCAACCTCGACCCAACCATGAAGCCCATACAACAACGCAGAAGGAAGCACGCGCCAGAGAAGCAGGCGATTATCAAGGAGCAAGTCACCAAGGGGGAAAAGACTGGTCTTTTTAGACCGGTCCTATACCCGACGTGGCTGACTAACGTTGTCCTGGTGCCAAAAGCTTCGGGAAAGTGGTGAATGTGCGTGGACTTCACCGACTTGAACAAGGCTACTCCAAAGGACTGCTATCCATTACCGAGCATCGACCAACTGGTTGACTCAACCTCGGGCAACGAGATACTCAGCTTCCTGGATGCCTATTCAGGTTACCATCAGATCAGAATGCACCCCGAAGACATCGAGAAGACCGCCTTTATCACTGACTTTGGCGTACACTGCTACACCCGGATGCCTTTCGGGTTGAAGAACACTGGAGCCACATACCAGAGGCTGGTCAATCATATGTTCGAGGGACAGCTTGGTCGAAAACGTTGAGGCTTATATTGACAACATGCTCGTGGAAGACCCCCAAGGCTGAGGACCACTTCACCGACCTAGCGGAAACCTTCGACACCCTCCTGAAGTACAACATGAAGCTTAATCCTGCCAAGTGCACCTTCGGAGTAAGGTCCGAAAAATTCTTGGGCTTCTTAGTCACCCAGCGTGGGATCGAGGCCAACACCGACAAGGTCCAGGCCATCATGGACATGCGCCCACCCACCTGCATCAAAGATGTTCAACGCCTTACCGGGCGCATTACCGCGCTTAGCAGATTCCTATCCCGCGTGGTTGAACGATGCCTATCCTTCTTCAAACTGTTGAGGGGGCCTAAAATGGCATCTGCTACATTCACGTGGGACGAGGAATGCCAAAAAGCATTCACCGAGCTTAAGGAGTTCCTGGCTTCGCCATCGGTGCTTTCCAAGCCCGTATCAGGCGAAACCTTGCATCTCTATCTCTCGGCGACTCCATCTACAGTTAGCTCGGTCCTAGTCAGAAATGACTCGGGAGTCGAGAGACCGATCTACTACACCAGTAAGGTGCTCAACGAGGCCGAAAGAAGGTAACCCGCAACCGAGAGACTCGTGCTAGCGTTGGTTACCTTGGCCAAGCGCCTCCGACCCTATTTCCAAGGGCACTCCATCACCGTGCTGATCAGTGAACCGTTGAAGAGGATCCTCGCTCACCCTGAAGCCTCGGGACGCCTCGTCAAGTGGGCCATCATTCTCGGGGCCTACGATATATCGTATTGGCCTCGCTCGGCTATCAAAGGCCGGGCGCTCGCTGACTTCATCGCCGAGAGCACCATCCCGACTGAAGAAAGATCTCCGTCCGCGCCCGGGCCGACCTGGGAACTGTTCATCGATGGATCCTCCAACTCAGCCGGGAGCGGCACCGGGATCCTCCTGAAGTCCCCCGAAGGAGCAGAGCTACAGTACGCCCTGAAGTTCAACTTCCAAGCATCTAACAACGCTTCCGAGTATGAGGCCCTCATATCGGGAGCCCGCATGGCCCGTCGGTTAGGGGCTGAGTGAGTCAGAATTCACACTGACTCCCAACTTGTCGCTAGCCAGGTCAACGGAAGTTATGAAGCTCGAAAAGCACCGATGATCAAATACCTCCAGCTGGTCAAGACCGTGGCACAACAGTTCGAGAGTTTTGAGGTAGTCCGAATAGCTCGGGAGGAAAACTCTCGAGCGGACGCCCTCTCTTGGCTGGCCTCCTCTCTTGACCCCGAGGGCACTCGATCAGTCCTTCTCGAAGAGCTAGAGCGGTCAAGGATCGATTCAGAGCTCCTAGCTGTTGACTCAGCCTCCCCAAGCGACTGGTGTACCCCCTATCTATCGTGGCTTCAAGACTCTCAGGAGCCTCCCGACCCTCAAGAAGCCCGAAGATTGAAGTACCAAGCTCGGTGGTTCGTCACTCTGGATGGCGCTCTATACTGGAGATCCTTCTTCGGTCCTCTCTTGAAGTGCCTCAGCACCGACGAAGCCAACTGAGCGATCGAAGAAGTTCACGAAGGTCTGTGCGGAGCGCATTTTGGAGGTAGGTCGCTCGCCAGGATCTTGCTACGGCTAGGTTACTGGTGGCCCACTCTGCAGCGTGACTGCTCGACCTACACACAACACTGTGACCGGTGCCAGCGATTTGACCACTTGGTCCATCAGCCAGCAACGGAGCTCGTCACCCTAGCCGAGCCTTATCCATTCGCTCGCTGGGGAATCGACATCCTCGGTCCATTCCCCACGGCTCAGGCCCAGAAGAAGTTCATCATCGTCGCCATCGATTACTTCACTAAGTGGATCGAGGCCGAAGCCACAGCAAGGATCACCGAGACAGTCGTCTAGAATTTCATCTGGAAGTCGATCATCTGTCGTTTCGGCATCCCCCGGGTGATAGTGAGCGATAATGGTCGGCAATTTGATTCTCGTTATTTTTGAGACAGATGTGCCTACCTGGGCATTCGCAATCACTTCACCTCGGTCGCCCACCCTCAGGCTAACGGGCTGGTCGAAAATGCCAATAAGACTATCTTAAAAGGCATCAAGACTAGGCTCGGTAAAGCCAAGGGTAGCTGTCTTGAGGAATTGCCGAACGTACTTTGGTCACATAGAACGACTCCCAGAACGACAACCGGTGAAAGCCCCTTTAAGCTGGTATACGGTACCGAGGCCATGATCCCGTTGGAGATTGGCAACCCCTCCCTCCGAGTCATCTGCTTCTCGTCCGAGGCAAACGACCAGAAACTACTCAAAAACCTCGACCTAGCAGATGAAGTCCGAGAGATTGCCAGCATCCGAGCAACGGAATACCGACGCCGCCTCACTCGATACTACAACGCCAAGGTCCGAGATAGACACTTTCAGCCAGGAGACTTCGTCCTCAGGAAACCCGAAGCCTCTCGACCACTTGAGGCGACGGGCAAGTTATCCCCTAATTGGGAAGGCCCCTACCGAGTGGTCGAGACGCTCGAAAAAGGAGCATACCGTCTATCCACGATGGAAGGAGAGCTCATCCCTCGGACCTGGAACGCGACTACACTACGCAAGTTCTACTTCTGAATACTGAGCATTGTGCAAACGACATGAGATAAAACAAAAGGTTCCTTTCTTTTATTCAAACAACCCGCTTGTACATCAGGAAGGCCGAAGCCAGGAAAATACATGTCAAAAAAGTAAAAAATCCATCTGGCGCCGCCGTATGAGCCCATCGGTCGGCTAACTCGGATGACCTTCCTGCGTCCAGCCACTGACTCTGCCTCGTGTAGAAACTGGCTCAGATAAAGGGTAGTCGACCCCGTTGACTCGGGCAGCTCGGGACAAAGGTGACAGAGGGATTAGGAAGGAGAAGGCTACCTTCCAAGTTGAACTTGGAAGAGAAGGGGGAGAAAGAAACCAGCAGAGCTGGATGAGGAGGCAGGGGAAAGCCTGGAAAGGAGGGAGCTTAATTGGCTTCCTCCTCCCCTCCGTGGAGAGAGCAGGAAGGGATGGGCGGCAGGGATGCCTGATGCCCCCATCCGTCCACCATCTCGCCCCCCTGAAAGCGCCACCGGAACTGATAAAAAGAAGACGACGTGCCTCCCCACGTCGAACCCTCTTTAAGTCTATCCACCAACCGTCGAACCCTCTTTAAACCCGAAGCAGCGAGAACTCTCTGCCCCCCGTCATCGGCAGCCTCATCTTCCGGAGCGTCTTCCATGCTCCAAGTACAATGGCACAACGCTACGTGAAGAAAAAATGAGGAAAGACTATCAGGGAAACCCCTAAGCAGTGGAGAGGAAGGGACGCCCTTCAGACCTTTTATAGGGGAAGGGAGGATATTAGCCTTAAATGATTCTCTTCTCGAAAACACGCCAAAGGGATCTCTCCCTATGAACGGTCACCTCAAACTTCTCATTTTCTGTCCCAGGGGGATACACGAAGCGGTCAGACATTCAAAGCATGAGAAAATGGAAAGACACCCTGTTAGACGCTTACCCAACCATCAGGCGAGATCCACGCAGAAAGTATCATCTCTTTCCAACCACTGTAGATACGCTGAACAAAATACGGCAGTGGCGATACGGAACAGATAAGTCTTCATCATAACACTATTACCTTATCTATTTTTCTACACAAAAGAGGAAGTTTTTTTTCTTCAAAAAGGAAAAAGACATACAAAAAGAGGAAGCAAAGCAGATACATCAGGCCTCCGGCCCACCGTGAAGCCCGAAAGTGGAGGGCTCAAACGGTCTGCCCCCGGCATCTTCGGTGACGGCCGACCCTGGCACTGACCCCACCGGCGTGGGAACTACCTCGGTTATGTGCCCTCCTGAGGAATCCGGAGTTGGCGACCCCTCGAACGATGAGCCCCCGTGATCCTCTTCATCCTGTGCTAAAGCAGAGGAACTGGAGGATGACAAGTCTGAGTCATAATGTTGCCCGGATGGGAAGTCAACTACTCCGGATGCCTACTCCTCGGCGTAAGAGATGGCCCGGTCGTAGCCTTGCTTGAACCCCTTGCGGATGCCCTGGTGATGTCCTAACTCGTAGTAGGGGAGGGCAGCCTCCTTAAGGTCGACCCGGTAGGCCTCTGAGCTTTTGTACCGCTCGAGAGCCTCTACCTCGGCCGATCCCACCCTACCAGTGAGCTCGGCCTTCTCCCGCTCCGGGTCGGTTGACTTCCGCTCGGCGTCAGCCGTCCGCTCTTCGGCCTCCGCCGCCTGCTTCTCCTCCTCGGCCCGATCAGCCTCGGCCTCCCGCCGAAGGCGCTCGGCTTCCTCCGCTCGGTCTACCAGCTCTGCACGTTCGATCTCCCACCGGCCATCCAGCTCAACGCGTGCAAGGCACTCCTCTTCAAGAAGCCTGTTCTTCCTCTCGAGCGATTCGCGGGCCTTGGCTAGCTGCTCGGTTAGCGCCCGGGTCTCCACTTGGCTCGACCGCCCAGCTCCCTGACTGAGGAAAGCTCCCGCCGAAGTCCATCACGCTCCTCGGGAAGCTGAGCCAACCTCCTGTCAGACCCACCAAGGGTCCAGGCCAGGTTCGCTCGCTCCCACTCATACCGAGCGTACGCTTCTGCCAGAGTAGCCCTCATCTGGGCCAGGGCCAGGCCGCCCTCCATAACCCCAGTGAGGGCCATGGATGGAGAGTACTGCCTACCTCCCCCCCTCACCTTCGTAGCTATACCGCGGCATACCTGGTGCAGAGGGCCCGAGATACCAAGCCTCTTCAAGGCCGCCGGAACGGAGAACCCCCCATCGCCCAATGCCCCACCGAGTGGCTCGGACCGAGCCCCAGCCTCGGTCGCCTCTTGCGCCTCGGCTGGATTTTCTTGCGGCCCCCCAACCTGGACCGGCTCGGTACCTGCACCACCACCTGAAGTGCCAGCCTCGGCCACGGCCCCAGCATCCCCTGCCTCGGCGATGGCCCCCTCGGCTTCTACCGAGGGGAGAGCCGGGCCAGCACTGTTGCCAGTCGCAAGAATAGCCCCGGCCCTCTCGGCTCCGACCGAAGGAAGAGCCGAGCCCGCATCGTCGCCGCCCGCAGGAGCAGTCCCAACCTCCTTGCCCCCTCTTGCCGGGTGGGAGAGCTCGCCCGATAGGGTAGGCCCCATCATGCTCAGCGGAAGGGCGAGCCGCGGCATGGTCGCCTTCGACTGCGGGTACGACCCCGGCCTTCTTGGCCCGCTTCCTGGCCCTCACGGTGGCCCAGATCATTCCTTCCATGGGGTCCTTGCGCTTGGACCCCCGCGGCCTGGAGGATTCACCTTGGGCCGCCCCCTTGCCCTTATCTCTGGTTCACGAGCGACCCGGGGGAGCAGCCGATTCATCAGCAGCCGAATCATCGCCAAGCTCGATCACCTCTGCGGCCTCCTTCAAAGCCTCCCGCCTAGTTTCTGCACGAAGAGGAAGACATATTCAGGAAAAGAAAAATGACCCCCACATCCAAAGGAGAGCCTAATTTGTGGCACCTGAGCCCGACGGATGCAGCCGCGTAAGAAGACACCGCTCGATATTCTCTAGAGTAACCAGCTCTTCGGTGGATTGGCGGTGCTTCAGCAAGATGGCCGCATATTTCTCCACATATGGAGGGAACTCATCCAGCCTAGGAGGGATATTCGGATGGAAATTGGGGATTACTAGACACCTCCAAGTTGCCTCCACTGAACAAATCCCCACCCAGAAGAATTGAGTTTTCCACCCCTTATGCGAAGGATGTGCTTTCATTCCTCTTTCATTGGACCTCTTTCACTATTTCTTTGAGTTGAAAGCACATCCTTCGGCCGAGAAGGGCTTCTGGGTGGGGTAATCAAACTAAAAACACTAGAAGTCCCACCGTGATCGCCAATTTGTAAACTATGAAAAATCCACTTAATGAAAAAGGGAGGATGAAACCCAAGCTCAATTTCTAAAGCTTAAAAATTAATAGTGAAAGGAAGAGTATGCGTGGGATGCTAAAGAGGAATGTGATCGCCAGAGGGGTTACCTCAAATAAGAAAAAGGATGATCGTGAGTACCTTGTGTTAAGCGGGGGTGATTGTGAACCCTTTCTTCCTCCTTCCACCGGCCGGCCGATGAAGGGGGTTCTTAGTCTTGATTACCTTGCAAGAACACACAAATCAAATAAAAGAGTGGATTAGCGAAAGGGTGTAGTATCAAAGTTCTAAGATTATGAAATTAATCAGATTAAACATGAACATGAACACACCTTGTGTGTTTTGGTCTTAAACCCCTAAGAGGAGTAACAAGGTTTGGAAGATGTGAATGCAACGATATGTTAATGCAAAATATATGGGATATGCTATCTAGCAAGAACTAGAAGAAGAGAGAATGTGGGATGATAATGATAAAAAAACAAAAAAAAACAAACTAAGCAATTAAAGAGAAATATCCTTTCTGCTGTGCGTGCAGCAGTAAAAGGGGAGAGAGGGAGAGCTTCAATATGTGGTGGTGTAGCGGCAGAAGTTCGTCTGTGGAAGAAGAAGAATCCTCCTGAAAGAAAAAGCCTGTTCGGATGAAGAAGAAACCTGCAAAACAACAACTCTCTTCTCTGTTAACTCTGTATGTTTCTCTCTGCCTTTTTCCCCTTTTTTTTTCCTCGCGCGAAAAGACCCAGGAGGTGTATTTATAGGGCCAAAAATCCTTGCTAAACAAGGATTAAAACAAGGTAATAATCCTCCATCAAGAAACCCTCTTCCCAATCGAACAGGAGGCTCAAAACGGGGAAGGAATCATTAATGGAAAGAAGGAGACAAAAGGGAGACGGAATTGAAAATGACGACCCCTTTAAGGGCATCAATTTAAAATGACGACACGACCAAAGGCGTTAATTAGAATAACGACGCCCATAAAGTCGTCAATTCCTGGATTTAATTATAGAAATAATTAACTTTCCTTATTTAAAATGATGAACTGACGCCGGTCAGACGGACGTCAAATAATCAACGCCTTCAAGGGAGACATCAATTCCTCAATTTTCATTTAATTTATGATCCGTAATTTGCAGTAAATCCATAAAATGACGCCTGTATTGATAGTCGTTCATTTTTAAAAGAGGCGCCCTCGTCAATGCCGTCAATTTAAAAGACGCCCCTACTTAAGGCGTTAATTCCAAAAAAAAAGGTAAGAAATCACAATTAATTCATGAAAAATAGAAAAACTTCATATTAAGCCAATATTGAAGTCCGCTTTGGGGCGTCATATGGTGACATGAAATTTGCTCAACATAGTATCAATTTTGGCGTGTCTACAGCTGCCCCGCCTTGGCGTCTGCTTTGCAAGGGAGTGAGATGGAATGAAGCGAAAGTGAAACAAGTGGAATGAGGTGGAACGTACTGATAAGTAGATGCCAAGGTGTGATGTGACACGCTCTCGACACTAAGCGTATGGAAATCTTTCCAAGATTCTGAATAAAACAACTCCGGATGATTCCAAGAAAGCATCGATTAGCTGGATAAAGGAGACTAAACTAGATAAACAAAATGTGCGCGAGGGCACAACAGGGAGGCACCATTGGAGAGCGGTTACCAGCCAATGTGGACGTGCTACAACCAAGGTGGATTTGTAGAAAAGTAGAGTGAGTTGAGATAAAGATCCAGCAAAGGGACGATTTTCGAGGGACTGGCCTGAATGGTTTCAAGGAGAATAAAGTACTTGATTTGGAATGGAATATCTCATGTCAACTCAATTAAGAGCGAGCGACCTTCATTATTAGCGTAACATGAAGATTTTCATCATTAAGCTCAAAGTCCTACATGATGCATGCTGGGCTAAAAGAAAAATTAAAACAAACTAAAATAAAAGATAATCAAGGATAATATTATTAAGCCATCTAGATTTGGTCACCAGATCTCTGAGCGGATACTAAGCCGAAGCCCGTTTGTCCACGTATCAACTCAAAAAGTGGAACCATCATCCCAAACCTTAAATGACTCAACGGCCTATCCGTGTGATCAAGACTCCCCTGGAATTATCACTGTTTTTGATGAAGGGGAACTCAAATTCCAAGTTCATCAGAACCACAAGGTCCTTGATATGCTATAATAGCGTAGATACCTTATAGTAACAATGCATACAGGAAGCATATAGGAAGATGGTGATAACATGAGCATGTGAGAATTGAGGTGCAGTCACCGTGGGGCTCGGATGCTGAGGCCCAGTTGATGGGACCAAAAGCTTCTTAACATGTACTCAAAATTTCATTAGCCATGATATAAAGATGCATAAAGCATACTCAACAACATTGATTTGAATTTGAGAATTTTTTTGGATTTATTTGGCATTTTTTTGGGAATTTTTGAATTTTTATGAGAATTTTTGAATTTTTATTGAAATTTTGAGAATTTATTGAATTTTTATTGAAATTTTGAGAATTTATTGAATTTTTATTGGAATTTTGAGAATTTATGAAATTTTATTGGAATTTTAAGAATTTATTGAATTTTTATTGGAATTTTGAGAATTTTAGAAATTTTATTGGAATTTTGAGAATTTATTGAATTTTTATTGGAATTTTGAGAATTTATGAAATTTTTATTGGAATTTTGAGAATTTATGAAATTTTATTAAAATTTTGAGAATTTATGAAATTTTATGGGAATTTTTAGAATTTATTGGAATTTTGAGAATTTATGAAATTTTATGAGAATTTTGAGAATTTATGAAATTTTATGAGAAATTTGAGAATTTATTGAATTTTTATTGGAATTTTGAGAATTTATGAAATTTCATTGGAATTTTGAGAATTTATGAAATTTTATGCAACGTACAGACTTTTGGAATGTATAGACTTGTGGATGAAGAACGAATGTGTAGACTTAACATTGAGATGTGTAGACTTATGACTTATGAATGTACAGACTTAGCAATGTATAGACTTGTGGAATGGAGTGTATAGACTTTGGAACGTATAGACTCAGAGAATGTATAGACTTAGGTGGGTAGAATGTATAGACTTAGAGAATGTATGGACTTAGGAACGAATGTATAGACTTGGGGATGTACAGACTTGGTGAAGAGAATATGGATGTATAGACTTGGTGAAGAGAATGTGGATGTATAGACTTGGATGGATAAAATGTAAAGACTTGGTGAAGAGAATATGGATGTATAGACTTGGATGGATAAAATGTATAGACTTTGAGAATGGAACGTATGGACTTGAAAACGAATGTACAAACTTCCGAATGTGTAGACTTGGGAATGGAATGTATAGACTTTAGAACTTGCAACCATGATGCTTAAACTTATGCAATTACTTCCAGACTTACACAACCTGCACTAAAGCTCATTAGTTCAAAAAGATCATTAGCTCAAAATATGATCATAAGTGCTTGATATAAACAATCTAATCATGATATGACAGCACTTAAGTTCATGAATAATCCAGCAATTCAAAAGCGTAAGCTCGAAAATGACGACCCTTCTGGTCAGCGTCAAAACAAGAAATGACGACATGCACTGAGGCGTTAATTGTAATTGAGGTTTAACTTGGAATTGGAATGCAAATGACGCCCTCCGTGGAGGCGCGGGATAAATGACGACCCTCCAGATGTCGTCAATTGAACAAATGAAGCCACAAAGCACGTCGTTAATTAACTATTTTCATTTCCTGCTCGGAGTTAAACTTCCAGCAAATCATTTTATTTAAACACAAACCGTGCTACCCGTTAACGTTCAAAATACTATAAATAGGGCAACTGTTGGTGTTTCCAAACTTCAGAACATCGAAGTACAGAGTACCTTAGCCATCTTCTGTTAGGCAGTAGCAGAAGACCGAAGCAGAAGAATTAGTAGCATAACACTATCAGAAGGATGAACCAGATGATGCAACAAAGGCTTTCCAAGAAGCCAAGGATGAGTTTCCCAAGGATTTGTGAAGTGCCAGGCCATATCAGTGGGAGAATTGCTAAAGATCAAGTAAGTGTTCTTTGTGCTTAAACTTTTTATTTCTGTTCTGACTTTCTTTCTTTTCAAAATTTCTGATGTTCTTTCTTCTTCCTTTCTTTTAATGTTTTATGTTTTCAGGATTACCCCATTATTCCTGGTCCAAGAAGATTTCTAAAGGTCAAATGGCTTCCTTTGCTACTCTCCAAGCTCTCTCTAGACATGAGATCCTTCCTTGCTAAGTGGAACCTTCTAGGCCTTATCACCCATGCCACCCATTATAATGATATCCACCTTGATTGGGCTTCCATTGGAGCTCTTATAGAATTGTGGCACCCTCACACCCATACTTTTTCTATTCCCAACCTTTGAAGCAACCATCCTCCTAGAAGAAGTGGAGATGCTCTTGGGTTTGAAGAAGATGAAGCAATGAGAGGAAACAAAGATGGCCCATATGACTAAGCCCATAGAAGCCCATGATATGCTCATGAGCCTTGTTCAAAGCTCAAATTTGGTGAATCAAATGAAGGCCAACAAGGGAATCAATCTTTTGAAGTTGGCTTCTTGGGTATATAAAAACATGGATAAGGCTCAAGGAGATGAAGCCCTTTTGGAGAGAGTGATAAAGGGTTTGTCATATGTGTAGGAGGAGCTTTATTCTTCCCTTCATTGGAGGATCATTTAGAGGAACAACACTTGAGTGCAATAGCAAGCATGTGAGAGGGAAAGAAAATAGGTGGGGCAATACTAGCCAACCTATACAATGGGCTCACCTCGGCTTCACTAGGACGGCCTTTATTTGGATCAATGCTTCTTCTAGCATGTTGGATAGATTTACACTTTAAGTTTGATCCATGTCAAGCAAACCAAACGGCCTCCAAAATCTTCTCCAAGAGCCCACTTAGGTATATGACAAGCTCATTGGGCTTATGTGAAAGAGTTACTAATAGAGTTCCCAAGCTCAAGAAGAGGAATGATTGGAGAGATTACTTCAAAACAATGCCAAAGAGCAATTTCACATGCACACCGGGTTTTCTCAAAACCCAAGAACTTCGCTCAAGGTTATCCTCCGGCATCGAGCTCCGTTTAATTGGCAGGAACGACTTCATCCTTTACAACGCACACCGATGCCTCCCACAACTCGGACTTCCTCGACATCTTTTCGAAGGACCTTCTCACCTTCCTTCAATCAAGAAGAGGGATCTATGCTCAAGTGGTGATCATGAAGAAATCAGGACCATAATGGCTCAATGGAAGGTGGCACTTCTCCACAAATCCAAGACTCATGTTGAAGAAGAAGAGAACAAATGTAAAGCTTATGTACTGGCTCTCAAGAAGATAAGGCCCACAGTGGCTTAGAATGTAATCAAAAATTTTCATGAATGCAATAAGAATTCCTCTTTTAACTGAGCCAAAGCAATGTATGAAAGTGATCAGTTCTGATATTTCAAGCAATTCTGTCTGATAACAAGGAGTTCCGATCCTTCTGTTCTGAATAGCGCCCCTATCAACGACGTTAATTACTTAAGACACGCCTCGGTTGAATCCGTCCATTATATTTCAAACTCATAATTGACGCCCAAGGCACTGGCGTTTCTTAACTCACGCCTTTAAACAAGGCGTTAATAAATTCAAATTTTAAATAATTTTTGAGATAATTCCTTAATTTCTTATAAAACACGCCTTTACTCACGTCGCGTCTTAAACAATGGACGCTCGTCTGTTCGTCGTCAAATTCAAAGGGGTAATAATGACACCCACTCACATCAATCAGTTCCCATCAATGCGTCTGACGACGATTGAAAATCCCCATGCAAATAATAATTGACGTCCAGACACAGGGCGTCAAATCTATAATCCACGCCTTACTTCAAACCGTCAATTTAAGAATAGACGCCTTCCTATCGGGCGTCAATTATTCTCGATCGTTAAACCCTACTTCCCCCCCTTTCTTCTTCCTTCCTTCGTTTCCATTTCCATTTCTTCTCTCTGCAAAACCCTAACCGCAAACCCCCTCTTCTCTCTCTCTCATTCTCACTCTCTCTACTCTCTCTCCCTGCTCAATCCGATGGCTGGCGGCGCCCCCAAACGCCAGAGGGTTACTGCCCCGGCCGTGGTCTACCTGGAAGAGGAACATGTAGCCGTGGAGGGGGCCCCTCCCGCGGCGGTCGAAGAAGTACCGGTGGCGGCCGGTGAAGGGGATCATGACGAAGGCGGTGACGGAGAAGAAGAAGAAGATGATGAAGAAGAAGGACATGAAGAAGAAGAAGAAGGAGGCGAAGGAGAAGAAGAAGAAGACGAAGGGGAAGAAGGAGAAAGAGATGGTGAGGAAGAAGAAGGAGAACCGGAGGTGGCGGCAGTGGTGGCCCGTCGGCCCGCCCAGCTCTGACGACCAAGGCAACCAAGACAACCCCTCCGTGGGGGGTTGATTGGTCCCGAACGTCAAAAGGTAGGTCCCCATACCCCTATTCTCTATTTTTTTATTTTATTTCCATTATTTCCCCATTTCCATAGCCCTCGGGCATGACAAAACCAGAGACATAGTAAAATGACACCCCCAGGGGTGTCGTGAATTTAAATAACGTCCCAGAGAGAGTCATTAATTACATCTTTTCATTTTCTAAAAATAATTAATCGCATGAAAGAAACGTCCTTCAACATGTCGTTATTTTAATTTTATCATGTTTCGCTAGCATGCTGTTATTTCCCTGTGATTTCATTTAAATTTTAAAATGTATGTATTTCTGTTATTTCAATTTCGCACATTAAAACCTTGAAACCCCAGGAAAATCACGCCCCCCATCGGGACGTTAATTAGATAGGTAACGACCACAGGGTGGCCGTCAATTCAACTTTTTCCAGAGATGCAATTTAGGATAGAAAATTACTTCATGAACCACGCCCTTCCACAGGGGCGTTACTTAGATAACTGACGACCCAGGGTTGGGCGTCAATTCTAAATTTTTCAGAGTTTTAGAATATCACTTTCAAAACAACGTCGCCCGCAGGGGCGTCAATTAGATAAACAACGACCCTGGGTAGGTCGTCAATTAAATGAACGTACAGTATCACCCGAAACCTATTTGGAAATAACGTCGCCCTCAAGGGCGTCAATCGTGGAAACCACGACCCATGGTAGGTCGTTAATTATCCAAACAGCAAATATCACATTTAATGAGCTTAAATGAATTTCCACATGAAAACTTAAGCAAAAAAAAGTTCTTTTATATTCATGCAGGGGTTGATGAGGACGCGGATTTCTTGGGTCCAGGTTCGGGCAGCGTACTACGGCCTCCCCGAGTTCCAGAGAGCTAGGATAGATGCTATGGGGTTTGGGGCCTTCCTTAGCATTGAGCCAGTTAGGCCAGACCTACCTTTGAATCAGGTTTTGAGAGAGAGATGGGATAGGTCTAGCGGGGCATTTCTGATGCCATGGGGGCATATGGTTCCTAGTTTGGAGGATGTGGCTAGGATCACTAGGCTGAGGGTAGATGGGGAGGCGGTGAGCGGGATCACCCTACCTGATTATAGTGAGCTGACCCAGAGGCTATTAGGGCTAGAGACGGTGTACGAGACACCGAGCGAGTGTAGGACCATTTTCCGCACTGACCTTACCATAGCTATGGGATTGGGGGACTCTAGGCAGAGATCTAGGGAGTCCTTAGAGCAGTTTTCACGGAGATTGATAGATGGGGCTAGGGCTGTCTACTGCCAGGATCCAGCTGACAGAGAGAGAGCAGACAGAGATTTGAGGAGGTTTCTATTTTTGATGCTCGGGAGACTGCTACTTGGCACGAAGGGCGACGTCATCAACTGCCGCTTCCTAGGGATACTTGAGGACTTGGAGGGCGTCGGCCGATACGCCTGGGGAGCAGCGCTGCTGGCGCACTTGATAGCCAACCTGTCTACGGGGACAGGTCGAGAGACAACAGTTAGTGGCTTTTCACCTTTTCTACAGGTATGCATTTTTTTTGTTGTTTTTCTTCTTTTTTATTTATTATATGCATATGCATGGTTAACTAATGCAATGTATGGATGCAGATTTGGAGCCATTTGTACATGCCCATGGGGTGTGTTGATCTACGACCCGGAGATGAGGGGTCCTTCCCTCTGGCGCGACGCTGGCTGCCAGTGGTGATCGGAGCCCCACTTGCATATGAGCTGCACGTATTGCGACGGGAGTTCCGAGACTTCCCCGCCTCACTGGTATGTATGATGCAATTTTTATTTTTTTTATTTTTTTATGTGAAATGTGATGATGATATGATGATTGATATGCGTGCTTGTGAATGCAGTGGAGATGGATACCCTATGAGGGGATGACCGATGAAGGCCAGCCCTGGGTCGTAGCGGGCCGACCTCGCTTTGGGCATGAGCTTTGGGTTCATTGCTTGAACGAGATTGAGCCGTTACGGCTTAGGCTGGTGATGAGGACCCTCGACCTACACCAGGAGTGGATCGAGGTAGGAGAGCCGTGGGGTATAGGCAAGAAGACGCGTGGTCGCACGAAGGTGATCGACTGGAGAGTGCGGTTCTCTGACCAGTACGCAGACTGGCAGCGTGGCGGGACCCGGGTCACTTCACAGGCGACCGACAGCTCCGAGTACCTCCGACGTACTGGGAGGTTTACGCCGGCCGCCCCAGATGAGGGTCTTAGGGGTATGTATGAATGCACTTATTTCTAAATTAAATGCAAATGCTTTGTATATCTATCATGTGACCAACATGTGATGAATGCAGGATGCGCGGGACATAGTGGCGATGGATGCACAGGCCCACCTACACAGCCTAGAGGCACAGCTAGCCACCACACGGGCAGACCTTGAGACCTTGGTGAGTGTTTAATTTATTCCTATATGCATACGAAATTTTTTTTTATTGATGATTAGCTACTGACAATCTTAATAAATGCAGCGTGCCCAGCAGGGAGCGGTAGGGGGAGAGACAGGAGAGGCTTCCAGCTCGAGAGGGCCTAGTGCAAAGGTGACTGCATTAGCAGAGCAGCTAGCAGGGGCAGTGGCACGGGCCGAGGTGGCAGAGCGCAACCTTGCCTCACGGGTATGCCTTAAATCTTAAACTCAAAATTATTCATTTGTTTATATAATATATTCATGAAGATTGTTTTCTTTACAGACCGAGGAACTCCGGGTTGCTCTTACTTGCATCGAGGAGGGACAGCGGGCGATGGCCACGCAGGTGAGTTATTTATTTTCAATTGTATGTTGCTTATTCCATGAATTATTGAATTATTGCATTAAATGATGATCTGTTTAAATGTTTGCAGACTTCACAGTTACAGGCGGCACATACCCGGGCTGCCCTGGCCGGGACAGAGTTGGCGATCCGTGAGCAACGGGTCGTGGAGCTGGAGCGGGCCTTGAGGCGGCGAGAGGAGCTGCCTCAGGACGTGGCAGAGCTGCGAGTCACCCTCGAGATGGAGCGGAGAGAGCGTACTCGGGAGCGCGAGGAGCACCAGGCAGAGCATGTCCGGGACCGTGAGCAGTACCAGGCGGAGCGTGCCCATGACCGTGAGGAGCGGTCAGCTTGCGATCGAGAGCTTACAGCCTTGAGAGCCCAGCTAGCCGTTGCACAGGAGCGGCTACGAGCGACTGAGGAGCGTCTTCAGCGAGGTCGGGAGCGGGCGCGAGCTGCAGGGTACAGCTTCACCAGCTCTACTTGTGTGGCGGGTTCCTCTCTCCGGTAGAGGAGCGAGGCAGAGGAGCCGGCTCGAGCTCCAGCTACTTCCCGGGGGCCCATGCCCCCTCCACCAGCACCTCGTCGGGAGGACGAGAGTGAGGCAGAGTGTAGGAGAGAGGAGGGTGGAGGTGAGAGCTGAGAGTCTTACTTGTACTCTTCCACCCTCACACATGTACTCAGACATTTATGATGTATATATATATGAAATTGAGATTTTGTTACCTGAGCACTTGTGTAGTTGTGTACTTGTGTCTTTTTTTCCTTCTTGTCTTTTACTTTTGCTCTGTGCTTCCACACTTGAATAAACAGGTTAATTCATCTGTTCGACTTGGCCCCTTGCTTAATAAGTAAGGGATGTCTTCACTTTGACCTTGATAACGGGTCAAGGGGCCAGGCCTTTAATCAATTAAGGCGAATGATAAATATGAAATGCGTCATGCAAGCAAGCAAATGTAAATTGAAAATAAAAGATGCCCATACAAGAATGCAATCAAGCATATGAGAAACAAAGGGCTTGAAATTCCACAGTCATTTCATTTTGTTATTATTGGTATATATGCCCTTTTTTGTTTGAATTTTTGTTTTGAAAGTGACACTTAATTTTGACAAGGACGCCTATTTGAAATTTTTATTTTGTTTTGGAGGCGAGTATGGTATAGAGCTTTGAAACCTTGACCATCATAATCTAAAATTCATTATATTTTCTCAAGAGACTTAACAAAAGTGTCAACGTGATTTATACTTAGGCTTTTACTCATATTCTCTCGCAGCCCATCCTTGTTAGTTGGTCTTTGCCATTCTTCGAGTTCACAACCCACCATGAAGGGAGAAGGGAAGAATGATTAAGGAAGCTCACGAAAGGTTTTCAAGAACGGGGCACACTCCTCCCCTGCCCTAATGCCTGTTGGGATTCGGTCTTCGGCTTAGGGAAATTTTGTTGCTCTTTTTGCCCTTATTCATGCATGCTTACGACCAAGGTTTTCCTTGCGGGGACTTTGCCCTCTTGACATGCTTTCTTTTATCATAACTTACTTTTCTTTTCTTCTTTTCTTAAACAGATAAAGACCTAATTGTACTTGGGCTTTAAGCATTTTGTTCCCTTTTGAGCCCTGACTTCCACCTACTAGGGCGGCGGGCAGGCTTGGTTGGTAACCCCTAACTTGTGTTCCCTCTCGTGAGCCGAAAGGAAGAGAATAGGTAAGGCTTTTACACTCTTGATTGGGTCGGACTTTCCTTGAATTTCGGGCTGCTCGAGTTTAAGAATAAAGCGTGTAGTGTGTGAGTGAATTGACCCAAGAGTTAAACCATCGAGACTAAAGAATGAATTTAAAGATTTTGATTTTTTCGGTGTCGTGGCCCATGTACTATACCAGCCTCTAAGATTTTTCTTTCTCTCTTTTTTTCTTTTCTTCTCTTTTTTTTTCTTTTGTTTAAATTTTTTTTCTCTACTCTTCTCTTTTTTTTTAGTTTTTTTTAGGGGTAGTATTTCTTTAGATAGAGACCATTCCAAGGATGAGTTAGCTCTTCGCCTTCAGCATTAATCAATTTATAAGCGTTGCCAGGATAAACATCTTTTATAATAAAGGGGCCTTCCCAATTAGGTTGGAGTTTTGAACGTGGTCCACCTGGTTTTAGAAAGATTCTTTTAATCACCAATTTACCAATTTTAAACTTTCTCTCAATTACTTTCTTTTGGTAAAAACGTGAAAGCCGGTTTTGATAAATACGCGCATGCTCGGCGGCAGCCAGACGCTTCTCATCTAGGAGTTCCAACTGAGGAAGGAGGGATTCACGACGCTCATCAATTGAGAATTCCTTGTCCAATTGTACTCGCAGAGAAGGAACAAGAATTTCATAAGGAACTACCGCCTCCATTCCATAAGTTAGGGCGAAAGGGGTTTGCCCAGTAGGAGTACGAATGGAAGTGCGATAGGCCCAAAGAGCTTCAACCAAATTTTCTGGCCAATCCGCAAATTTGTTAGCCTCACACATTTTCTTGACAATCTTAATCAAAGTCTTATTAGTTGCCTCTGCTTGGCCATTGCCCTGCGGATAATAAGGAGATGAATGATGCAATGCAATGTTATACCTGTTGCAGTGGTCCTGAAGTTCCTGAGAGTTGAATTAGGGTCCATTGTCGGTGACGATGGTACTTGGGATGCCGAATCTTGCGATGATATTCTTCATTATGAACTTGCAGATGGTTGACGCTTTGATCTCCACGTAAGCTTCCGCTTTCGCCCACTTGGTGAAGTATTCCATCGCCGTCAGTATGAATGACTTTGGTTTTGTGAGGAGGGTCGAATCACCCAGGGGTCCAATGATGTCGAAAGCCCACATGGCGAAAGGCCATGGGGAAGATACGAGATGGAGTGAAGAAGCAGGAGAATGAATTTTATCGGCGTGCAGTTGGCACTTAACACACCTTCGGACATAGATAGAACAATCCTCTGCTAGAGTGGGCCAATAAAAACCTAGCCTAAGGATCTTCTTAGCAAGCATCTGGCAATTGACATGACCACCACACACCCCCGAATGGGCCTCTTCCACAACTTTCCAGGATTCATCATCATCTAGGCATCTTAATAAAACTCCAGTGAGACCTCTTCTGTAAAGCACACCTCCAATTAGAGTGTATCGCTGGGCAACCCTTCTAATGGCTTTCTTTTCTTCCGCTGTAGCTTCTTCAGGATATGATTGATCCTGGCAATATTTAGCAATTTCATAATACCACGGCTTTTCTTCATCATCCAATTCTTCTTCCAAGTCCAATAGCATGACCTCCTTATTCTCAATAATTCTGCCTTGCTCAATCTTCCTAAGCACCTCTTCCTTAATCCTAAGAAAAGATGGGTCTTGAATAGCGGGAATGAGCCGCTTACGAATAGTGATGGAGTGGGAATCCCTTTCGGGAAGGAGAACCAAGGAAGATGCAAGAGAAGCAAGAGCATCAGCTAGAATGTTATGGTCACGAGGGACGTGAACGAAGATTAGTTTGGTGAAAAGCTTGGTGTAAGCAGAAGTCATTCTTGGTAAGGCTTGAGTTTAGGATTAAGCGTACGGCACTTGGAGAGCACTTGGCGAAGAATAAGCTGACTATCACCTACAATTCGCAATTGGGTAACACCGAGTTGATGAGCGGCCTCCAGTCTGGCCAAAAGAGCCTCGTACTCAGCTATATTGTTTGTAACTAGAAATGCAAGCTGAGAGGCGAGTGGAATAGTGATACCTTCCGGTGATAGAAGAACAATACCAATCCCTTTCCCTTTTGAATTCAAAGCTCCATCAAAATGTAACGTCCACATCGAATCGGATTGATTGACGGACATTAGTTCCTCATCTGGAAACTCTGAGCGAACAGGGTCAAATCTGGGGAGAGGGTGATGAGCAAGATGTTCTGCTATGGCATAGCCTTTAATCTCTTTTTGCTGAATGTAGATGATGTCAAACTAAGAGAGGAAGCTTTGCCATCACGCCAATCGGTCAGTGAGAACAGATTTTTCAAGAAGGAACTTGATTGGATTCATACGAGCAATGAGGTGAATCTCGTGAGCTAAGAAATAATGCTTGAGTTTCTGAACTACCCAGACTAAAGCTGCACAAGTCTTCTCCATGGCTGAGTACCTCTTCTCACATGGGTTAAAGAGTTTTGACAAGTAGTAGGTTGCCCTCTCTTTTCCTTCTTCGTCAACTTGGGCTAGGACAGCGCCTACAGAGTCACCTAGGATAGAAATATAAAGAACAAGCGGTTTGCCCTGAACTGGCGGCCTCAGGACAGGAGGATTTGAGAGATAATCCTTCAATCCGTCAAAAGCTGCCTGACACTTGTCATCCCAAATAAACTTGACTCCCGGCTTGGTAAGCTCGTAGAACGGCTTACATCTTTGTGAATGCTGGGAAATAAATCGGCGAATAAATTGCAACCTCCCGATCAATCCTCTTACCTCTTTCAAATTCCTGGGAGGAGGCATTTCTCTTATGGCCTTCGCCTTGTTGGGATCAATCTCAATACCTCTCTTACTAACAATGAATCCAAGCAACTTCCCTGATGAAACACCAAACATGCACTTCTTGGGATTCATTTTCAAATGGTACTCCCGTGCTCTTTGCAAGACTTTAGCTAGAACCCCGGGATGCTCAATCCTTGTTCTTGATTTTACTACCAGGTCATCCACATACACCTCAATATAAATGTGGATCATATCATGAAAAATAGCCATCATGGCCCTTTGATAGGTGGCTCCAGCGTTCTTAAGTCCAAAAGGCATGACCACATAACAATAAGTTCCCCATGGTGTAGTGAACGACGTTTTCTCTTGATCCTCCTTAGCCAAGCGAATCTGATTATAACCTGAAAAGCCATCCATAAAGGAGAGAGTCTCAAATCCTGCCGTGTTGTCAATCAAAACATCAATATGAGGGAGGGGGAAGTCATCTTTAGGACACGCGCGGTTGAGGTCCCGGAAGTCTATGCAAATGCTGACCTTTCCATCTTTCTTCATGACTGGGACGATGTTAGCCACCCAATTATTTTTTTTTAATACCCAAAAGGCCAAATGGCACCTTTATTTTATTAAGTGATAGGAGGAGTACAAAATCATAGGGGCATACCCCCGAAAGGAAGCATAAAGAAAGTTGCTAAGATAGCAACTGAAAATTCAATTACATATATCTGAAGGAAGCAAGCCCTAGCCGATCCGCCACTAGAGGACCAAAACAAGTCTTCGGAAGCTGTGAGGAAGAGAGATAGGTGTCATTGCGTTGAGCGCAGCAGGCGTAGGAAGCAAGAACATCGGCCACTTGATTCCCCTCCCTGTAGACATGTGAGATGGGAATACCGGAAGCCTGAGCAAATTGGTGGATCTCTCGCCACCACCTAAGACAGGTCCAAGTGGGAGCATGCCCCGCCCTCAAGGATGAAACCAGGCTGGCCGAGTCGGAGTTGATTTCAGCAATCTGGAGGCCGTGTTGAAGAGCAAGGCGGATGCCATCACACATGGCACGTGTTTCAGCAACGATGCTAGTTCCAGAGCCATAATAGTGCGAAAACGCCATAAGAAGATGACCTCTGTTATCTCTGATGCAACCACCACCTCCACAGTGGCTAGGATTTCCCCTACTAGCGCCATCAACATTGAGCAAAAACCCATGAATGGGGGGAATCCATCTGACCATCTTAATGACGATCGGGGATGGTCGATGGGTCCAGCCGAGATGAGAGATGAGCTGAAGCTGCTGGTCCGTGGAGCGCTGCTTGAAGGTAGTCTTCTCAAGAGCCGTGCTGATACAACAATGAATGCGGTGAATGATACCTTGAATAGAAGCACGTTGCCCTTCAAATCGCGCTTTACATCGCGCCTTCCAGACTTCCCACACAATGAGCATGGAGACATAGATGACAATGAACCCATGTAGGGTTTGCGGGTTGTGGGTACACACAGTGGCCCAGAGCGGTTGTATGATGTGAGCATAAGCTCCAATGCCAATATCCAAAATAGGAGAGATCCAGTTCTAGAGGGCCATGGCAATGTCCCCATGCATGAACAGGTGATCCGGATCTTCAGCAGTTGGAAGTCGACAACAGTTGCAGGCAGAAACCATCTGAATACCGCAGTCGGCAATTCTAGAGTCTACAGGGACAGCTCTATGCATAATTCTCCATGTGAACAAGGAAATGCGGCGTTGAAAGAAACGATGCCAAATAACCTTCAGGGGTCTCCTTTGAACGCTAGTGGGTCGAAGTTGATTGTAAGCAGACTTTACAGTAAAGAGGCCAGAATCAGAGGCCGACCAAATGCAGATGTCATCATTGTGAGAGAGATGAATCCCATCCAGATTAATGTTGTCCGGCATCAATGACCTTAGGGGGTGTGAGGTATTAGAGATAACCTCACTAACAGTAGGAGAAAGACATTGATAAGAATCAGGAATAAATTGCCGCAAGGGATGATTGCCCAGCCAAACGTCGTCCAGGAAGTCAATCCGGGTACCATCCCCAACAATCCATCTAGTGTTTGCCGCAACCACCTCATGAGCAGTATGAAAAGTACTCCTTGGGATGCCGTGAATGCAACGGTTCTGGCGGTTAGAGCCAGGCCTAGGGTGGGTGTAATGTCTGGCATAATCTGCCCACAGCGAGGAACCATGCTGTAATGACCAGACAAGCTTCACATCCAATGTAACGCCTGGTAATTTTGGAATAGGAATAAAATATATACATAAGTATATAATGTTTAATGATTAAAGTTTATTCAAATAAATACTTGGTCAAGTGATATTCCTAAAGGGTTGCTCAGATCGAACCTGCCTCTGATACCTAGGACAAGGACTAATAAAAGTTAAAGAACTTATGAGCAATAAAATCTCTAAATAGAAGATTACTAAGATCTCAATGTATGTGAGAACTAGCCACACCAAATCAATGAGGTATAGAACCTTAGAGATAGTCTTAAGAGACTTATTTATGCATAGACGGAAATACATGCAAGTTATTAAAAGATATAAGTCGTATGTGTAAGGTCTTGACAAATAAACAAGTAAGACTTCCAAACAAAGTAAACTTGTGTAAAGGAACAAATAGAAATAACTAGTTACAAATATAATTATTAGGCCTTGATAAAGGATTAACATTTTAATGCTAAGCTCCATTGGCCCAAACTCAACCCAAGCATTTTACGCTTAATGGGCTTTTTAACACGTTTTATTATCTTCTCCCATATAGGCAATATATATATACCTAGAAATAGAAGGAAAGTATATATTATATACGAATGAACAAATAAAAGAGTGAAATGGAAATAACGCCTCTAGTATAGGCGCTACTTAAAGAATACACGCCCTCAGGGAAGGCGCTAATTATAGAAAGGACGCCCAAAGATAAAGGCGTCAATTCTCAAACGGCTAAAATAAATATAAATGGCAAGTGAACGTAACGCCTTACACATGGGCGCTTTATATAAGAAACGACGCTGGACAAGGCGTCAATTTAAATTCGACACCCTTACCTAAGACGCTAATTCCTTTCGTCTTCCGTTCGACCCAGGGACTTATCCAGGGTAAGTGATAACTATGGGAAAGAGTTCGAATGTAGTAATAACTCAATCTTGGAAGTGTTACTTCCACTAGAACTCTAACCCTAATAGGACCCCCAAAATCCTATAAATACCTTTGATCACCCAAGCCCTAAAACCATTTGATCGATCCTCTCTGCTATGGTATGATGAAGAACAGTAAGTTTTCCTTATAGTTCCCTTTCCCTAATACGGGAAGAATATTGATTATTCTTCCTCTTCCTCTATTACAGGTTGAAGAAACCTTGACGTCGTGAAGAACAACAGTGAGTTCTTCTTCCCCTGCCTTTCGTTTTTCATCAAAGCTTTTGACCCTTCCTCTTCCTTTCTTCTGCAGGTTGCCTGTAACCGGAGGAAGCTTGGGTATAACGGGAAGAACGATTGTTCTTCATCAACGTCCTCTAAATCTTCTTCTTCTTCCAGAAATCAAGGCTCTATTGCAAACAGAGTTCATTTTCTGTCAGAATAGAATTAATCTTCTATTCAAAACCTTCGTCCGTTCATCAGATTATTATCATCAAGGTAGGTTTTCTCAAGACACTGTAGCCCAAACAAAGTAATCCAAAATATGTATTAGCATGGCATGCATGTACATGGTTTATTATAGTTTTAAAGCGTTTTCTGAAATATTTTGAAAGAAACGCCCATGACAAGGGCGCTAATTTAAATAAACGACCTGCCCAAGGTCGTCAATTACAGATTTGACGCCCCGCCCTGTAGGCGTCAATTTCATGCAATTTTCTGTAAATAATAAACGCCCACGTTTAAAAATTAAATATCTATGAAATCCTGAAACTAATGTAATGCATGAACTTACCTGTGAAGTCCTGCTATTTTTCTTGTCATGATTATATACCTTGTCTCCTGAAATTCATAAAAATTCCTGGAAACTGTGAATTCACGACCTGAATCAGGTCGTTTCTTATTGAACCCACGCCGCATAGTAGGGCGTGAATTTAATTATAACGCCCCTTCCCAGGGCGCGTTTTGATAAACTCCTGAAATTATATATCATGTGAAAATATTGTAAATAAAAGGACGCCTGACATAGTAGGCGTCAAATTTAAATAAAACGACCCTGCACAGGGCGTGTTTTTGATGAAATAATGAATTATTGAAATTCCTGCAAAATAGGAAAAATAGACAAACGCCCTTATCTAAGGCGTTAATTACTTGAGTAGTGACTTTACTTAAGTCGTTATTTTCCTGTAAAAATGTTTTTACCTGTTTCTGATAACCGATGGTTTCAGTATATATATGTATATCGGCACTATATCTCCACTCCGTGAGTATAGTCCCACGTTTCTACGACGATTTATCGCATTACACATTCAATTCTCATTGACATACAAGCTCTCCATTGGACATTCTGTTCCTTTGGACTAGCGAGTTAGTCATAGAGACCTCCGTAAGACTCCTCGTAGTCTTGGATTCCCTCAAGGCCGACTGAGCTGGTTGTACCATAAAACCCATTACATTATTTTGCCATGTCACTCTATAGAAACATGGTGTACCGTCCCTCATGTTATGCTAAGTGGATATCATGAGAATATTCTTAATGAGATGAGGACATCATGTTATTAACATGCTATTTTTTTGTGTGGGTCTCAATTCTAAATACCAAGAGTGACCATCTACATATGGGCACTTATTTGTCATGGTACCCGGTTAGGGACCCAATTCCACCCAGTTTATCGACGTCATGGTTACTATGCTTTGCGTGGATTTTATCGCCAGTATGTCCTTACTCAAGGGTCTTGCCCTTGAATTCCATGAAAATCTTATCTTATCATCCTAATCAAAGCTTGTTCTTGGAACTCCTTATTGGCTATAAACTATCGTGGATGTCTAGATCTATCGTGAATGCTGTGCATATAGGGCCCGATCTGGTCCTGGGAGGAGCGCCCGAAAGTACTAGTGCCCATGGGAGTTTTAATGATAACGGTGTCTAGCATTGCACCGGAGTACTCTTTATCTTTATCTTTGGCATTCCACGATCTCTCTTTTCTTGCGTGCGTGACTTGACTTGCGTGACTTTACTAGCGTGGCCCGACACGGGCAATGTACTTACGTGAAATAGCCAATAATCTATAAAGTCTCTCATGAATACTTCTTGATTAATACTCGCTTGGATGTTTTGCACGACGTGTTATTCTATTGATCAGTTTATTTCACTTGCTCAGTTACTTATACATGCATAGCCCTATTGCATAAACATGTGAAAACTTGTAATTACTTAAACCCATTGCTAGTTCTTGAGATATAATTTCCTACTGAGCGTTCGCTCACTCCGTTTTATTCCAACATTTTTAGGTAATCAGGTGGCTAGCAAGACTGAGACTCACACGGGCGGGACAAGTGTGCAAGCGAGCTTCGGAAACTAGTGAACCCGAGTCTTTTATCTTTCTTGAGTCTAGATAGTGTTGTCTAGCTAAGTCAGCTTGGCGTCTCTTATTCAGTTATCTTGTCTAAGTCTGTTAGTATGTCGTTATCTTCTTTTCCATTATGTTGAAGTCTCCTAGTTGGAAAACAAGTTCTTGTAAGAGATTTATAATAGAAATATAAATTCTATTGTTGTTTAAAATTATCTTGGTCTTATGCGATTGCTCTTGATCATTCACGACTGTTTAACTGCCGCGTTCCGGGCAAACGACACGTTCCACTGCTATCGGCCCGGGGCGTGACAGAGGTGGTATCAGAGCTTCGGCTTCCCTATCCTCCAGTTATTAAACCATATCAGAGCTTCGGCTTTCACATCCTCCAGTTGTTATATCCCCCAGTTATTAAAGTCCCAAGGATAGGTCATCCTTGTCAGTCATATCTGAGCTTCGGCTTTCTTATCCTCCAGTTATTAGGTTCCAATGACAGGTTAATTAAGCATCCTTGTCAGTCATATCAGAGCTTCGGCTTTCATATCCTCCAGTCATTAAGTCCAGGAGATAGGTTAAGTATCCTTGTCGGTCATCCTATAGGAATTTCGTGAGAGATGGGTAGAACTTGGGGTAAAAGTTATAAAAGAAAGATAAAATATTTACATTTCAATAATATTAATTCTTGAGTAAATAAATTATCTCCCCAATCATCTTTGCAGGAGCCTAGATAAAATGGAAGCATCTAAGCCAAGCTTTGTTCATGAGATGATCTTAGTGGATATCCAAGCTTATGCGGACCTTGTCAGGAGAGTTCAAGAACTAGAGAAAGTGGTGGAAGAAAAAGAAAGAGTTGAAGGGAAAGATCAAACAAATAACTCCGAAAGTTTCGCCGTTACCAAGAAAAGAATAAATGAGGAAGATATTTCACAAAGGTGTAAGAAATGCCAGAAATGTAAGAAGTATAATATCTGTAATAAGAGGGAAACTTCGGTGGATCGCCCGCAAGATAAGTGTAAATCTTGTGGAAGATATGGTCACAAATCGAAGGAGTGTTGGTGGAGTTCGGGTGCATGTCTGCGTTGCGGGAACTTAAATCACAAGATAGCAGAATGTCCCAAGAAGCCTCCAAGAAGAGTTCAAGATTTAACCCTACTTGCCAAAGGGAAAGATGCGAAAGGTATCCCTCACCCGTAATCCTAAACTAGCCCTTTTTTATTCTGAAGATTTCTTCTGTATAAGCTCATAATAAGTTCTCTATTAGGAATGAAAGGTGATGTGAATTTGGGGACCAAATTCTTTTAAGTGGGGGAGGGTGTAACGCCGGGTAATTTTGGAATAGGAATAAAATATATACATAAGTATATAATGTTTAATGATTAAAGTTTATTCAAATAAATACTTGGTCAAGTGATATTCCTAAAGGGTTGCTCAGATCGAACCTGCCTCTGATACCTAGGACAAGGACTAATAAAAGTTAAAGAACTTATGAGCAATAAAATCTCTAAATAGAAGATTACTAAGATCTCAATGTATGTGAGAACTAGCCACACCAAATCAATGAGGTATAGAACCTTAGAGATAGTCTTAAGAGCCTTATTTATGCATAGACGGAAATACATGCAAGTTATTAAAAGATATAAGTCGTATGTGTAAGGTCTTGACAAATAAACAAGTAAGACTTCCAAACAAAGTAAACTTGTGTAAAGGAACAAATAGAAATAACTAGTTACAAATATAATTATTAGGCCTTGATAAAGGATTAACATTTTAATGCTAAGCTCCATTGGCCCAAACTCAACCCAAGCATTTTACGCTTAATGGACTTTTTAACACGTTTTATTATCTTCTCCCATATAGGCAATATATATATACCTAGAAATAGAAGGAAAATATATATTATATACGAATGAACAAATAAAAGAGTGAAATGGAAATAACGCCTCTAGTACAGGCGCTACTTAAAGAATACACGCCCTCAGGGAAGGCGCTAATTATAGAAAGGACGCCCAAAGATAAAGGCGTCAATTCTCAAACGGCTAAAATAAATATAAATGGCAAGTGAACGTAACGTCTTACACATGGGCGCTTTATATAAGAAACGACGCTGGACAAGGCGTCAATTTAAATTCGACGCCCTTACCTAAGACGCTAATTCCTTTCGTCTTCCGTTCAACCCAGGGACTTATCCAGGGTAAGTGATAACTATGGGAAAGAGTTCGAATGTAGTAATAACTCAATCTTGGAAGTGTTACTTCCACTAGAACTCTAACCCTAATAGGACCCCCAAAATCCTATAAATACCTTTGATCACCCAAGCCCTAAAACCATTTGATCGATCCTCTCTGCTATGGTATGATGAAGAACAGTAAGTTTTCCTTATAGTTCCCTTTCCCTAATACGGGAAGAATATTGATTATTCTTCCTCTTCCTCTATTACAGGTTGAAGAAACCTTGACGTCGTGAAGAACAACAGTGAGTTCTTCTTCCCCTGCCTTTCGTTTTTCATCAAAGCTTTTGACCCTTCCTCTTCCTTTCTTCTGCAGGTTGCCTGCAACCGGAGGAAGCTTGGGTATAACGGGAAGAACGATTGTTCTTCATCAACGTCCTCTAAATCTTCTTCTTCTTCCAGAAATCAAGGCTCTATTGCAAACAGAGTTCATTTTCTGTCAGAACAGAATTAATCTTCTATTCAAAACCTTCGTCCGTTCATCAGATTATCATCATCAAGGTAGGTTTTCTCAAGACACTGTAGCCCAAACAAAGTAATCCAAAATATGTATTAGCATGGCATGCATGTACATGGTTTATTATAGTTTTAAAGCGTTTTCTGAAATATTTTGAAAGAAACGCCCATGACAAGGGCGCTAATTTAAATAAACGACCTGCCCAAGGTCGTCAATTACAGATTTGACGCCCCGCCCTGTAGGCGTCAATTTCATGCAATTTTCTGTAAATAATAAACACCCACGTTTAAAAATTAAATATCTATGAAATCCTGAAACTAATGTAATGCATGAACTTACCTGTGAAGTCCTGCTATTTTTCTTGTCATGATTATATACCTTGTCTCCTGAAATTCATAAAAATTCCTGGAAACTGTGAATTCACGACCTGAATCAGGTCGTTTCTTATTGAACCCACGCCGCATACTAGGGCGTGAATTTAATTATAACGCCCCTTCCCAGGGCGCGTTTTGATAAACTCCTGAAATTATATATCATGTAAAAATATTGTAAATAAAAGGACGCCTGACAGAGTAGGCGTCAAATTTAAATAAAACGACCCTGCACAGGGCGTGTTTTTGATGAAATAATGAATTATTGAAATTCCTGCAAAATAGGAAAAATAGATAAACGCCCTTATCTAAGGCGTTAATTACTTGAGTAGTGACTTTACTTAAGTCGTTATTTTCCTGTAAAAATGTTTTTACCTGTTTCTGATAACCGATGGTTTCAGTATATATATGTATATCGGCACTATATCTCCACTCCGTGAGTATAGTCCCACGTTTCTACGACGATTTATCGCATTACACATTCAATTCTCATTGACATACAAGCTCTCCATTGGACATTCGTTCCTTTGGACTAGCGAGTTAGTCATAGAGACCTCCGTAAGACTCCTCGTAGCCTTGGATTCCCTCAAGGCCGACTGAGCTGGTTGTACCATAAAACCCATTACATTATTTTGCCATGTCACTCTATAGAAACATGGTGTACCGGCCCTCATGTTATGCTAAGTGGATATCATGAGAATATTCTTAATGAGATGAGGACATCATGTTATTAACATGCTATTTTTTTGTGTGGGTCTCAATTCTATATACCAAGAGTGACCATCTACATATGGGCACTTATTTGTCATGGTACCCGGTTAGGGACCCAATTCCACCCAGTTTATCGACGTCATGGTTACTATGCTTTGCGTGGATTTTATCGCCAGTATGTCCTTACTCAAGGGTCTTGCCCTTGAATTCCATGAAAATCTTATCTTATCATCCTAATAAAGCTTGTTCTTGGAACTCCTTATTGGCTATAAACTATCGTGGATGTCTAGATCTATCGTGAATGCTGTGCATATAGGGCCCGATCTGGTCCTGGGAGGAGCGCCCGAAAGTACTAGTGCCCATGGGAGTTTTAATGATAACGGTGTCTAGCATTGCACCGGAGTACTCTTTATCTTGATCTTTGGCATTCCACGATCTCTCTTTTCTTGCGTGCGTGACTTGACTTGCGTGACTTTACTAGCGTGGCCCGACACGGGCAATGTACTTGCGTGAAATAGCCAATAATCTATAAAGTCTCTCATGAATACTTCTTGATTAATACTCGCTTGGATGTTTTGCACGACGTGTTATTCTATTGATCAGTTTATTTCACTTGCTCAGTTATTTATACATGCATAGCCCTATTGCATAAACATGTGAAAACTTGTAATTACTTAAACCCATTGCTAGTTCTTGAGATATAATTTCCTACTGAGCGTTCCCTCACTCCGTTTTATTCCAACATTTTCAGGTAATCAGGTGGCTAGCAAGACCGAGACTCACACGGGCGGGACAAGTGTGCAAGCGAGCTTCGAAAACTAGTGAACCCAAGTCTTTTACCTTTCTTGAGTCTAGATAGTGTTGTCTAGCTAAGTCAGCTTGGCGTCTCTTATTCAGTTATCTTGTCTAAGTCTGTTAGTATGTCGTTATCTTCTTTTCCATTATGTTGAAGTCTCCAAGTTGGAAAACAAGTTCTTGTAAGAGATTTATAATAGAAATATAATTTCTATTGTTGTTCAAAATTATCTTGGTCTTATGCGATTGCTCTTGATCATTCACGACTGTTTAACTGCCACGTTCCGAGCAAACGACACGTTCTACTGCTATCGGCCCGGGGCGTGACAGCCAAGGATAGCTGGACGTGCCAGATGCTGGGCACACCTAAGCCACCTTCAAGTATGGGCCTCTGAATAACATTCCAAGGCACCCAGTGCCTGCGTTGCCTGCCTTCTGAACTACCCCAAAGAAAGCCTGCGCAAAGGCGCTCAATATAATTAATAGTTGATTTAGGGATAGAAGCAGCGGCTGCCAGGTAAACCGGGATAGAACAAAGCACAGAGTTGATGAGAGTGACCCTCCCAGCTTGAGATAACATCCGTGAACTCCAGGAACCAATGCGACAAGAGACCTTTTCTATAAGAGGTTTATAATCAGCCACCAATGATTTACCTTGCCTGAGAGGAACTCCAAGATAAGTAATTGTGCCAAGCTGCTGATGAAAACCAGTAATCCGAGTGATGGTGCGTGCTACTCTGGAAGGCGCATTCTTGGAGATGAGGAAATTGCTCTTTGAGGGATTCACTCTCTGGCCCGAGGAATTCTCATAAAGCTTTAAGAAACCCATGAAATTTTGAATGTTAGAAGCATGACCATTGAGGAACACCAGGGTGTCATCCGCGTATAACAGATGGGAAATAGGCGGAAAACCCCTGGGAACAGCATACGGCTTAAGAACACCTTGTTGATGGAGGCTAGTGATGCCCCTGCTGGGCACTTCCTCCATTATGATAAATAGCACAGGCACAAGCGGATCCCCTTGACGGATGCCACGGGAGGAATGGAAAAAACCAGCCAAGGATCCATTAAACTGAATAGAAAACCAACAATTAGAAATCATCATGGCAATAAGCGAAGTGAATCTAGTACAGAAGCGGAATTTTCGAAGAACGGCAATGAGAAAATCCCACTCCACGCGATCATATGCTTTCATCATATCCAACTTTAGAATAACGTTGTGTCCGCGTACCTTCCTGCCAATTTCAGAGATCAGTTGCCGAGATAGAGAGATGTTATCAATGATTTGCCTTCCTTTCACGAAGGCACCTTGCTCCCTGGAGATAATGGTCGGCAGAATATCAACCAATCTAGCACATATTATACGTGAGATGATTTTATAGCTGAAATTACAGAGGCTAATTGGGTGGAAGTCACCGAAGTGGGATGGGTTCCGGACTTTGGGGATAAGAGCAATGATACTGGAGGTAGCTCCTCTAGGGAGTGGGAAACCTTGAAAGAAACCTCCAATAGCAGCTACAACATCATCGCAGATAATATCCCAGCAAGCAGTATAAAATGCTCCAGAGAAGCCGTCCGGACCAGGGGCACTATCACCACTCATTCCCCACATAGCGTCTCTAATCTCCTGGGCAGAAGGAGGAGAAACCAAAAGCTGATTCTGATGCTCCGAGATACAGGGAGGGATGACATGAAGCAAGAGGTTATCGACGGAGTGACTTTCAGAGGAAAGGAGGTGCTTAAAAAATCGCTCTGCCTCAGTTCTCAATGACTGTTGGTCTTCCCACCATGCACCCTCCACTTTAAGCCTGTGAATGTAGTTTTTACGGTGCTTACCTTGAACGACAGCATGAAAAAAAACTGTGTTCCGATCACCATCCTCAAGCCAGTGCACTTTAGCCTTCTGGGACCAGAAAACCTCCTGCCGATGAAGGATTCTACGTAGCTCCGCCTCCGCAGCTTGAAGAGCCACTCTATTCTCCTCCGTGGGATGATCATCAAACACTTGTTGCTTAGTTCTGTGTCTAGACTCCGCTGCTTTAAGGGTAACCTCCAGCTTACCAAAAGTATCTCTATTCCACGATTGAAGAGCAAGCTTAGTAGCTTTGAGGTTGTTCTGCAACGTAAGAAAAGGATTGTGATTGCAAATTCGGGTATTAGACCAGGCGTCTCTAACGCACTAAGTGAAAGAAGAATGGTCCAGCCACATCTTCTGAAAAATGAAACGGGACGGCAACTGTTGCACCTCCTGATAATGTAAAAGAAGAGGCGCATGATCAGATGAGCGGCGCGGTAGGTGCTGAACAACCATTCCGGGGTAGGAAGTTTGGCAACAGACACTAATCAGGATACGGTCCAGCCTGGCCAGGATAGCAGCATCACCCAATCTCTTATTGGACCAAGTGAAAAGAGGACCCCTGAAGCCAGCGTCCAACAATCCTGCAGAAGAGATAAACGCATTGAAATCAAGCATAGAAGAGGAGTTCGGCAGAAGGCCCCCTTTCTTCTCGGACGGATCGGTTATGCAGTTAAAATCTCCTCCGACAACCCAGGGAAGAGAGTTGTTTTTGGAGATGGATAATAAGTCTGCAAATAGGTTCCTCCGAGCGGCAACATCACAAGCAGCGTACACCGCGGAGACCTTGAAAATATCTAAACTGCCACGCTGGACTACACCAGTAACATGCTGCGAAGACTTAGCCTTCATAAGAAAAGAGATAGAGGAATTCCAAAAAATCCAAATTTTCGAATCCTCATCAAGATTTGCTTCATAGTGATCCATACCCAAATACCGGCAAATATTAGAAGCCTTGCTTAAAGAAGCCTTGGGCTCAAAAACATCAATGAAATCAAGGGAAAAACGACGGACCAAAAGCTTCAGAGATCGCTTAGAGGCCAGATTTGATAAGCCTCTAGTGTTCCAAAAAAGACTTGGGTAAATCATGAGGAAACATACCCGGAGGCACCCCTCGCCGCCATCGCTTTAGACCTAGTGAGAACACCTTCCACTAAAACTCCACGGTCATTCTCAGAAATAACAGGGGCCATGAGCGAATTTTCAGCATGGGCCCTAGCAGAAGCGGTTAGCGGGACTATCGCAAGATTTCCTTCCTTGCATGCCAAACGTGAATTGCCTTTGCTGGGTAGAATAGAATTCTGACCAGATATCGTCTCCTTCAATGAGGACCGACCCCGTTGCGATGTCAGAGCCACCGGCGCCTCCTCCACCTCCGGACGCACAGAAGGTTCGGCGTGTAAAGAAGCCCCTGAAACACAACCAGTAACAGAAGCATTGAGATCCAGTCCATCAGCATCCTCACCGGGCACATGCAAAAACTCCGACGCAAGGAGACCCACGTTGCATGGTTGCACCTCAGAAGTGAGGTCCTGTGGACGTGTATTGTGAATCTGATCCAGATTATCATGTGCCGAAGGAGCAACTTCCACGTGAATCGCCAGACCAAGGGAGCTGGAAACAGGCTCAACCAAAGCAGAAATCCCATCAACCAAATTAATGGCAAGGCTATCAAAAGAATTTTTAACCGGAACCGCATTAACAACAGTAACAGCCTGAGGTTCCGAAGACCTCTGCTGGACGACCCTCCACTCAGGAAGGGTAGGTTGCAATGAGGTTTTCAACATAGGGACAGCCTTTTGAGCCTTTTTTTACAATCATCAGATGCATGGCCAATACGCCTGCAGAAAGAGCAAACGGAAGGGACCCTGTGGAAGTTGATGGGTTGCCAGAAACCCTCACCATCACCACAGCCGATCCAAATCCTTTCCGGAAGAGGCTTTGCAATATCCAGATCCACACAAACAAGAGCCTCCGCCATTTGAGTCCAGGCCAAGGTGGAGTCATGAACACGAAGAACCACACCCAAGCTGCTAGCAATCTGTCGGAGGTAATCTTCATTGAAAAAATTAACAGGCAAGCCAGGAAAACCAACCCAAGTTGGTATAAGAGTAGGATCAGCATGAAAATCGAAAGAACTCGACCAGCGAAAAAAATGAAATAAGAACCCCTTAATATAAAGACTCTTCCGCACCAGAACTTTAATAAAATCCTCCTCAGACTCAAAACGCATCAGCACATGACGAGGATTAAGAATGCTGAGAACCAGGTTGTGCTGCAGAGAAAGCCGTTGCGCTACGCAAGACTTAATATCAGAAAATGATGGCCGACCATACGAGCATTTAGCCACGATCGCGAAGCGTAATGGATCTTCTGAGCGCTGAATCTCATCCTTCGAAAAGAAAACAGCTGGTTCCCCGGCATCAGTGAAAGCCGACGGACGGAGGTCTAGGGCAACCTTTCGAGGCCGAAGAGAAGCAACGAGGGCCTGCGCAAAAGACAGCGAAGCCATAGGTCTAGGGGAAGATCCCCCACCAACCTGACCCGCCATGAGGCCCCTCCCCCAAGGGGGGGGAAGACGACTCCGAAAGAACCCGCAGCTAGACGCTCTCACGCTCTCACGCTTGTACCAACCCCTATTAGGATAGAGGACAACTCTAACAAATCTGGCCTTATGTAGCTTATCGACCTCTTCTTTCATTTTTAAAGCCATATTAGGGTGGAAACATCTCAACCGTTATTTGACCGGGATAGACCCTGGCTTAAGTGTAAGCTGATGTTCAACGAGCGCAGGATCTAGTCCGGGCATATCTTCGTAACTCCATGCAAATGTGTCCTTGTATTCTTGAAGAACCAAAATGAGCGCCTCCTCTTCGGATGGCGGCAAGTTCTTTGAAATGAGGATGATCCTAGGCTCTTCTTCCGTACCCAGATTTATTTCTTTGGTAGGTTCTTCTACTGAGGCTGATGGTTCATCAAATCTTCTCATGCCACTAGCAAAAGCATCAGCCTTGTCCTCATATTCTTCGTACCTTTCATCCCCCTCTTCAACAGGGTCTTCATCATTCATAATCTCATAGACACCAAAGCCCTCATTAGAAGCATAAATACCCTCATATTCTATCTCTGACAGGATGATCGGATTTTCCACAAATTCTGGGATGGCTATGCAAGCTTGACATCTTCTAGCTAACTCCAACAAGAATCTACGGGGAATCTGCTTACCCTTGGACTTCTTATGTGAAGCTACCCCATGAGTTTGAAAACTAGAGGAAAAATAACAACTAGCTTGATCACTAGAAGATGGGGAAGAAAAAGTGGGTACAGAAAGGGATACAGACGAAGTCCCCTCATCGGAGGGGTAGGGGAGGTCCCTTAACAGATCCGGGAAGAGCGGCCCCGGGATCGGGACACACTCGGGAAGAAGATAGGAGGTCTCCTCAACGGAGATGGATTGGGAAATTTGAATTTTGGCATTTTTTTTTTCGTTTTCAAGGAGAAAGCAATGGGGGGTGGAAACAGGGGAGAGTGTTGAAATTGAAAGTTTGGTGAAGGATTGAATCAATGATGACCCACGCGGGGCGTAATGGAGAGTTTGGAAAACCGCTCGAGGAGCAAGGGAGGAATTGGAAGAGAAACTTGTAGTGAATTTGGAGAGAAGTTTATTAAGACCGCAGGCGGCCTAGGTATATCTGAAAAGAACACCTGATCAATCAAATGGACAACAGCCGTTGGGTGAATGGATTTGGTAAAGAAAAGGCCGGCCCACAGCCTGTCTGTATTGAAACCCTCTTCAAACGGCACATCGGGTTCTCCAGTATCTGAATAGTCACTCAGAAGCTGCCTCTTGTCTGTAATTACTACTGGCTTTTTAATCAACTCATGAATCAACGGCGGCCATTCTGGATCAGTCGGCATGAACAAGCGGCTCAGAGCAATAGAGATATCATTCATGTCAAACCACCTATACCAGTCACATTCAGGATCATCCATTTTCCTTCGCTTATCCGGCCTTAATGACTCCAAAGCTTTATATGTGGCTAGTGGCGCTATATGGCGAGCAAACTGCTGTGCATGTACGTCTCGACAATCCAGCATAGAAGTGATTACTGTAGTATGCTCATCATCATTCTGAATACCTCCTGTTACAAAATGTGTTTGAAGGGTCCATGTAAGAGGTTGCCGATCGGTCTTGAGAGTGGAAGTCATAACGGCCCACGGTTCTTTTTCCTCTTTACCTGGTGCTTTATATCCGAGGCCACCTCGGAGAATCATCTTTTGAGGCTTGACAGGCTTAACTCTCCCTTGGAGATTGGCACCTAAGCCTTTACCAGTTCGGTACCCCATTTTCATTAAGATGTTCCATCCGGGCGTATTCATCAAACCTTTCTTTTTCTTGCCCTTGGATAGCTGTGTGGTAGAAGGGGTTGAAGGAGATGATGACCTCATCGGGTCTTACCGCAGATCGGCAACATCCAATACTGAGAGCAAAGGCATATTGGAAGGCCACATGGAGGGCACTGATGTTGCAGAATGTATATCTTCGGTCGGCAAGATGGGCATACTGGTCACTTTAATAATACGTCCTTTGTGTGGAAATTTGATGCATTGATGATTCGTGGAAGGCATGGCATCTAGTTCCTGGATGTAAGGGCGGCCCAAGATGCCATTAAATGTCGGGTCCATATCCAAAATATGGAAATCTACCGTGACAGAGACTGGACCCAAACCAACTTTTAGAGTAATCATTCCCAATGGAGGCTTTCTTGTGTTATCATAAGCTGTGATTGTTATAGTGGACGGTCGAATCTGACTCTCCGGAATGCCGCACATCTTTAAAGTGCTTGGTGGCAAAACATTAATGGATGCCTCAGTATCAACCAAACATTGCTTCACGGCTATTTTGTAGATATCAATGGTGATGCACAGTGCATATTTCCTGGCCGGCTGCGGAGCCAACTCATGTTCATAAAAAGTAATAGCCGGCTGATTGTTAACTGGGTTTAAGACAGTGGTGACCTGTTCGGCCGGGATATCTTCATTCACCATTACTTTTTGCAGGTATTGTTTCAAAGCTTGTTGATGTGTGGCAGATCTTTTAATCAGTTCCAGAATAGAAATACGGGCCGGTGTTCTGTCCAGATGCTTCAATAAATCATACTCCGTGCTCTGTGTAGATTCTTGTTCTTGCTCTCCTTGTTCCTGTGGTGGCTCCTGCTCCCGCTGGGGAAACACTCGTTGAAACATTCATCCGCTACGGAGCACCATCGTTCTTTGTGCCTCCGTCGGGATTGGCGTCGGTAAAGGGGTGGAGGAAGTAGAGGGAGTGGTGTTGGGCGTAGGCGCAGGGTTGGTGGGAGGAAGGGTTCTTATGAGGGGCCTCGCCGGCCGTGGATTATTGGAATGAGGTGATGGTGATTGTGTAACAAGAAGGGGCCTTGGAATCATGGTGGCAGTAGATGGAGGTGGAACAGGAGGGGCGACGGCTGCCGGTGAGGCACGAATAAGAGGAGGCTTGTTTGGTGGAGGGTTTTGGGTTGATGGAGAATTTGTGGGTTGGCGCAAAAGAAGGGGACGTGAAGGGACGATATTGGCATTGGATGGCCCAGGAGTGAGGGAGCGTATAAGGGGACGTTGTGGTTGGGAAGGAGGGATAGGCTGGTGCCTTCTTATCAATGAGGGTGGTGGATTAGAATTCTGATTAATAGCCCCGACAGAGGCATTTTCATTGTGCTAAATTTGTCCTCTCTCCACTTCATGGATCGAGGTGACAATATTCACTTGCTGATTTGGGACCGGATGTTCCGGTAGTGGATTATTAACAATCCCCATATTGGGTTGGGGAGCAGGAACCTATTATTGATGTGGAGCTTGTGGTTGTCCTTGTTGCTGATGCTGTTGAGCTACTGGCTGCCGAGGAGGCCTTCAGACTTTTAAAGAAGCAATGACCTTCCTCATTTCATCCCAATCAATATCACCTTGATCATTCATGTCATGTATGTAATCTTTCAAGTGAAAGCAATGATCGATATTGTGCCCCGGTTGTCGGTGAAAGACGCAATACCGGGATGTATCCACATATTGGGGCCATATTGCTCTTTCCTTTGGCAATGTGAGCAGATTAGCGGCCATGAGGTCATTAAAGATATCCAATAAGCTTTCGGGAAGAGGGGAGTACTATGCCCTTCGGGGACCCAAAGGCCTTCTTTGTTGAAATTGTTGTGGTGCATAATTGGCCGGTGGGGGCACTTGGTGATATTGTGGGGTTTGATTTGGTGGAGCAATGTGGGGTTGTTGTTGAGGAGGTGGAGGAGGCCGTAAGGTCTGAGGAGGGTTGTTATTTAGTTGGTGGACTTGATTATGGAAGGCGGGCTGTTGTGGTGACGGCCCTGGGTTTGAAGGATGGCGGAAAGGTGTGGAATTGCCAAACGTGCTCACCTGCTCGTTGGTAACGGTGCCTTCAGTGGTTGCCCCAGTATTACCAATATTAACATTCCTCTTTATCACCTTTGGCCTAGGCTCAAACATGCCCATGATTGGCGAATCCTTCATTTGCGTCTGAATATATCTAGCTCTTTCATAGAGCTCTTCCATAGTGCTTAGTTTATTCATGGCCAGGGTATGACGGAATTGTGGAGTAGAATTTGAAATAATCATTTTGACTTGCTCCGTCTCTGACAATGTGTCTTTCAATTTCTCGGCCATGGCCCTCCACCTATCAGCAAATAAAACAAAGTCCTCCTCGAGCTTCATCTTTTCAGCAACCAGGTCTATAACGGACAAGGAGGGACCCACACGGTCCTTGTACTTCTGTATGAATTTTTGTTGAACTATATCAAAATCACCGGCATCGGCCGGCTCCAGGGAATAAAACCATTCAAGTGCGGGGCCATCCAAAGACCGCCTGAAGAGATAAGCCAATGAATTTTTATTATCTTGCCAAAATGACGCTTCATACATAAAATCCTTCAGGTGGATGTTCGGGTTGCCCGTGCCATTATATCACCAGAAATTCGACATTTCTGATGGTGGTAGATTGAAAACTGGCATAGGGGGAAGCACGATCTCAGGAGCAACCTTGGGTGTAGTGACTGATGGGAATCGACGCCGAGCATTAACTTTTATTTTTACATTTGAGTCCTTTTATTTACTTTTATATCCTTGGAAAAGTATATGTACAATTGTAAGGCTTTGTAAGCCAGTGTTTCATTCCCTAGGATTGTGTGGGTTTTTGTGAAAATGTGTAGTAGGTCCAGTTAGGGGTCCCCTCCCCTTCCCCATTGGTCCACCTCATCCATGTAGGGCTGGTCAACCATCCTAGGTGGCCATCTAGAAGGTTTGAATGCTAATTGACCACATGGGAGACAAAGGGGTTAAAATTTCAAAGGTTGGCCACCTACCTTACCTACCTAGTCAAAGGAGTGCTCCATTCATATGTAATTTATTTTTTTTGAGTTTTGACCACATGGGGGAAGAAAATGACTTATTCCCCATGAAATTCCCAGCCCCCCACCCCTTGCCATTTTCTATATAAGCCTATGTATAGTGTCATTAGAGATTAATGAAGAAATGAAGAGAAAATTGTTGGAAAATCAAGAGTGTTCTTGAGCCCCTCCTCTCTCCCTCTGGTTTCTCTCCTCCAACCTCCAATTCTAGAGTGATTTCTATCTTCTATCCCCTCCCCTCTATCTCCGGTGATCATCTGTGCCGCCGCCGCCGCCGTCCGTGCCGCCATCACGCCGCCACGGAGCCGCCTTCGGTGTTCTGTCCATCCTAGATAGAGGCTTATTCTCCGAATATCTTATCTCCTCCACTTAAACATCTCAAGCTGAAATTTTTATGGTGTGTTCTACCCTTGCATCCCAAGATCCACCTAAATTTTCACATCAAAATTCCATCGTTTAGTATTTTTACATTTTCGTCCAACTTGTCATCCCAGATCTACCAGGTTTCTATCTACAGTGACAGAACCTCTAAGTTCTCCCCCTGCAACCATCATTTTGATTTTTCCAAACCCTCCCAATTTTACTGGGAGTTCTTTCCATCACCGCCTACCTCCACAAATTTTCTTAATTTTTTATCAGCCTTCTATCTATTTTTAGAATTTTGTGCTCTTCCTCTGATACAGTGTTCTTAGTTAGATCCTAGATCTGACCACCCTCCACGTCCAAAATCAGAACAAATCACCACCACCTCCAAATCCAGATCCAAAAATATTCTTGGTTTCCTTGTTCGATTTCCTACAACCTTGCAGAAGAACACATCTTCAAATTCGGACATCTACTTCACGGTCAAAGGCAATCAACAGGAAAGTTCTCTGCAGATCTGAGTCTTCGGTTACTATACAATAGCAGCATATAAAATTCCCCAACACAAAGTACAAATTTGGTGAATTTTTCTGAAGGCCACTAGATTGCAGTACTTCGAAGCAGCTTTCCAACGGCTCTGATCTCGTCATATTCCGACACCGGTGCTGATCGCAGCGTCCGTTCTCGCCAGAGCGCGCGCTGAAATATAGAACTGGCAGATTTCTGATCGATTTTTTCGACCGGTGCCGAACGGAGCCGCCCGGCCTCCGGCTGGCGAACCAGCGTGCCGCCAGCCCGGGGAGCGCTTCTCCAAGTGGCTCCACTACAGCGGTACCACCGGGTCCCACACGGTCCCTCCGGACAGCACGTGGGCCCCACGGTCTTGAACACGCGTGTAGCCGAATCAACACACGAAGCTGCCCGTCAACCCGAATTCGGTCCTCCCGGGCCCATTTGTATAGCCCTTTACCTCCCTGCGTGGAGTGGGCATGTTCCCATTGCTGTAATTATTGTGTGTTAAGTTTCCCGGGAGTACGAGTTTTCGGCCGGGTCCGTCTTCCCCACGCCGAGCGCGTGGAGGTATCGTTCTCGCTCCCTACACTCGGCATTTACTTATTTTCATATATACTTGTTTATGCCGCTACTAGAGAGCATGTTTTAGGTCCATTAGCTCGCTATATTATCATTCACCGCTGCTGCGAGAGAGTGCGAGATCATCCCGTAACCCGATCCGGGCACACGAGAGAGCCGATCACCCTAGCTCATTGCCGGTTTCTCAACCGCGCACGTCCAACGCTTCCCTCGTTAAGGGACAACCACGAGCTTGTCGTGTCCGTGGTCTCGTCCCGCATCAATTTGGTATCAGAGCGAGTTGAGTCTAGGGTGTCCAAAAGAAAAAAAAGAGTGTCATTTACGTCTAGTCATTAGTCGGTTTAAGTCGAGTCTAGGATCATCATATTTCTAAAACACAAAAAAAAGTGTCTTTTTGCATTTACATCCCTTTACTCGGTATACCAAAAGGAGTTGTCCGAACGTTAGGCTACGCCTATCGGGAAGGCCGCACACTTGCGCGAGTGACCTTCGGGTCAATTATCTCCGCCACGTACCAAGTCTTGGTTTACGTCTAGGGTCCTTAGTGTGCATGCATTCCAACTTTGCATTACTTAGGGTCGTGTCTAGTGTCTTGCCCAAATGGCCTTGCATATCTATTCCTACGAATCCATTCCCATATTTTGGCAACTATGGCCAACCCATGTCGACCCGTCGAAGGTGATAGGTCCGTGTCCGAGTACATTCGGGTATATCATAAGTATTGGTTGGAACATGGCTTGGGAGAGGAGAGCAACACGGCTGCATTTCAGTTCCGGAGAGGTTTGCGCCTTCACTTCCAATTGGAATGTCTTATCCGCAATGCATTCTCTCTAGCGGAATCCTATTCGGTCGCTCTAGTGGTCGAACCATTTGAGTCACACTTTTCTCGGTATGGTGGCTTTCAAAAAGCATCCACCTCCCAGCCGCCTACACCATGGCCTTCACCACTCGAGAGAGTTCCAATGTCATCCATCTCTATTTCCGAATTTGATTCGGAATCCTCTCATTTGGAACCACCAAGGCCCGAGCCACCCGTATTTCTAACGGGTACGCTTTTCATAGCCGAGCCGCTTCTTAGTTGGCTCAAGGATGGCATGATCCCACCTCCCTTCCCATCAATGGAGCCCACACTACCACTAGTGTCAAGCAACTCATTTCATACCACCTTCTGGTCTCGTCACTATGTGGACACATTGGACGACCTTCTTAAAGGGTTAGACCGGTAGTTGACCTTTACACATTTATTGGCCGGAGGCTTCGACCAACCCGCTAGTCTTAGCTTCACCCATCCGGCCTATGGGTCCATTACCTCCGAGTGCACCGTGGGTTGTGTCACCACGGAGATCCTCTTACTCCTTCCCTTACCGGCCGAGCCCGAATCCATACCCTTTTATTCGAGGGAGGAATCATACTTCTTGCTTACGGTCCCCGTCCCACCCATCACAATGCAAGAAGGTGACTATCCACACCTTCAAAACATCTACACGTGGGACCGTGACTTAGGGGAGCCCACCACAAGGGGTCATACCTTCTTCGATCCCTTTGACCCATTCCTTAGTGGACCCCATGACCCACCTTATATAGTTCATTTCTTCAAGGGAGTCCACTATCACACACCTACCCCACGGGCCGGGTCATTTACACCCACCAAGCCCGTCCATGATACAACAACATTCGGCCCTCCTAGCCCTCTCAAGTCCCCCAAATCCAAAGGGACGTCCATGTATGACTGGGTCATACTTGGATGTTTAGGTGTTCCCCATACCACCCATCTCCGGTTACATAACATGCATGCATGGCACACATTCGGGTGTCCTGGTCCGCCGTCACCTATGTACGGGTCGGACTAACAATAGGTGTGTCTAGAGTCATGTATGAGTCGGTTTCTTATTTGTGTGGTTTGCATATGTGTGTTAGTGCATGGTGAGTCTGCATATGTCGTGGGCAAGCTCGTCGATGTCAGTCCCTTATGAGTGTGAAAGCGAGTAGACTCACTCGATGAGTATGGGATCGGTTCTACATCTATACCCGGATCAGTCACCTACAGGGACTCATCGGTGATTCCTAGTGAGTCTTCGAGCTGCTTCCTTCCCTTTTGAGAGTGCCCCACCCGAAGTGTCCACCTCTAGCCCATAGCAGCTTGTGCATATCGAGTATATATGGATTGAGCAGGTGACGGTCACTTGGAGTGGAGCATACCCGCGCTACTCGGCACGGTGACGGATCCGCCGGAGTACTCGAGCATCCATACCCCTACTCGACGGGGTCGAGTTCCTCCCACCCAGGGAGAGTTGATGGAAATCGACACCGAGCATTAACTTTTATTTTTACATTTGAGTCCTTTTATTTACTTTTATATCCTTGGGAAAGTATATGTACAATTGTAAGGCTTTGTAAGCCAATGTGTCATTCCCTAGGATTGTGTGGGTTTTTGTGCAAATGTGTAGTAGGTCCAGTTAGGGGGCCCCCTCCCCTTCCCCATTGGTCCACCTCATCCATGTGGGGCTGGTCAACCATCCTAGGTGGCCATCTAGAAGGTTTGAATGCTAATTGACCACATGGGAGACAAAGGGGTTAAAATTTCAAAGGTTGGCCACCTACCTTACCTACCTAGTCAAAGGAGTGCTCCATTCATATGTAATTTATTTTTTTTGAGTTTTGACCACATGGGGGAAGAAAATGACTTATTTCCCACGAAATTCCCAGCCCCCCACCCCTTGCCATTTTCTATATAAGCCTATGTATAGTGTCATTAGAGATTAATGAAGAAATGAAGAGAAAATTGTTGGAAAATCAAGAGTGTTCTTGAGCCCCTCCTCTCTCCCTCTGGTTTCTCTCCTCCAACCTCTAGTTCTAGAGTGATTTCTATCTTCTATCCCCTCCCCTCTATCTCCGGTGATCATCTGTGCCGCCGCCGCCCGTGCCGCCATCACGCCGCCGCGGAGCCGCCTTCGGTGTTCTGTCCATCCTGGATAGAGGCTTCTTGTCCGAATATCTTCTCTCCTCCATGTAAAGATCTCAAGCTTAAATGTTTATGGTGTGTTCTACCCTTGCATCCTAAGATCCACCTAAATTTTCACACCAAAATTCCATCGTTTAGTATTTTTACATTTTCATCTAACCTGTCATCCCAGATCTGCCAGGTTTCTATCTACAGTGACAGAACCTCTGAGTTCTCCCCCTCCGACCATCTTTTTGATTTTTTCAAACCCTCCCAATTTGACTGGGAGTTCTGTCCATCACCCCCTACCTCCACAAATTTTCTTAATTTTTTATCAGCCTTCTATCTATTTTTAGAAATTCGTGTTCTTCCTCTGATACAGTGTTTTTAGTCATATCCCAGATCCGACCACCCTCCACTTACAAAATCATAACAAATCACCACCACCTCCAAATCTAGATCCAAAAATATTCCTGGTTTCCTTGTTCGATTTCCTACAACCTTGCGGAAGAACATATCTTCAAATTCGGACATCTACTTCACGGTCAAAGGCAATCAACTGGAAAGTTCTCTGTAGATCTGAGTCTTCGGTTACTATACAATAGCAGCATATAAAATTCGCCAACACAAAGTACAAATCTGGTGAATTTTTATGAAGGCCACTAGATTGCAGTACTTCGAAGCAGCTTTCCAACGGCTCTGATCTCGTCGCATTCCGACACCGGTGTTGATCGCAGCGTCCGTTCTCGCCGGAGCGCGCGCTGAAATATAGAACTGGCAGATTTTCGATCGATTTTTTCGACCGGTGCCGAACGGAGCCGCCCGGCCTCCGACTGGCGAACCAGCATGCAGCCAGCCTGGGGAGCACTTCTCCAAGTGCCTCCACTACAGCTGTACCACCGGGTCCCACACGGCCCCTCCGGACAGCACGTGGGCCCCACGGTCGTGAACACGCGTGTAGCCGAATCAACACACGAAGCTGCCCGTCAACCCGAATTCTGTCCTCCCGGGCCCATTTGTATAGCCCTTTACCTCCCTGCGTGGAGTGGGCATGTTCCCATTGCTGTAATTATTGTGTGTTAAGTTTCCCGGGAGTACGAGTTTTCGGCCGGGTCCGTCTTCCCCACGCCGAGCGCGTGGAGGTATCATTCTCGCTCCCTACACTCGGCATTTGCTTATTTTCATATATAATTGTTTATGCTGCTACTAGAGAGCATGCTTTAGGTCCGTTAGCTCGCTATATTATCATTCACCGCTGCTGCGAGAGAGTGCGAGATCGTCCCGTGACCCGATCCGGGCACACGAGAGAGTCGATCACCCTAGCTCATTGCCGGTTTCTCAACCGCGCACATCCAACGCTTCCCTCGTTAAGGGACAACCGCGAGCTTGTCGTGTCCGTGGTCTCGTCCCGCATCAGTGACCCTCTTAAGCTATTCCTCCATTTTGGCCATCCTTTGGAATAACAGAGCATGGTTATCAGACTCGACTGGGGCCTGATGAAAGGAATGCTGGTTTGTTATAGGCCTTCTTAGAATTTGGGAACCAAGGGGCTGCTGAGGCCTAACAATGGAATGACTTGCCGGTTGGTCTGGCATAGTCACAACAGGAGTTGATGGGCGCGAGGGTACCCTAGGGACGATCGATGGGTCATTAGGAGAATTAGCGGAGTGGCCACCCATGGCCTGATGAGGGTTAGAAGACGACGGGATGAACTTTCCCTTCAGAAGAGCGGCTTGAGCTGTCTGGCGTTGAGAATCATCCAGCTGAGCAATAGCCTTGAGAATTTCATTGAGATTGAGGGAAGAGGAAGTGTCCCCTAGAGTATTCTGGGTAGTAGGTCGGGCCTGGGAGGAAGGCTCAACCTCCAAAGCAGTAGTGGTGGTGTCCACCATATGGACTTGATTGGAGGAAGAATAGTAATTTCCCTCATAATAAATAGAATCTTGAGAGGGAATCTCATAAAACGGGTCAGAATGACCCTCCTCATTACCATCATAAGTGTATCCGTAGTTGGCCATGTTGAGAATTTTACCTGAACGCAATTTCATACTTAAGGAGAATGAGATGAATGTCTCGCAATAAGATATAACCCAAAAGATATCACCTTTTCGAAAGAAACACACAAGTTGTAATGAGCGCAAGATTGTAAGATTTCTCTTGGAAATTAGGGTGGATTCAATATTAGGTATTTTCTTTCAAAGGTGGATCCTGGTTGAAAATTTGGGTATAATCTCCGGGTATCTAGATTTTCTCTCCTTTCCAATGAATTGGTCAACTATACTCCGGGTACTTCAATGGTACAACCTGCCTAGCGTCCGTGAGGGAATCCACGGGTGCGAGGACTTACGGAGGCTTGGCTTAGGAATTTCCGGTCCAAAGAGATGGAATGCTCAATGGAGGGTCCTTCCTTCACCAAGAGGGGTGAAAACTCCTAACAAGTGTGGGGAGAGGAGGTCTCCCAAACCGTATGCTAAGATGAATGCAAACAGGTAATATCACCAACAGGTATATGACCAGTCAATCAAACAGACAAAAAGAGTAGTTCTGTGGGCACAGAACAAAAACACGACCTAGGGCAGGTCGCTAATTTAATGAACAGCGCTTGGAGTGCAGGCGCTAATTACCGCAAATAGTGAAAGGAACACCTCTGGGCAGAGGCGCAAAGCACTGTAAACAAATACTCAGGAAATAACCAAATCACCAATAATTAAGAAAATGGCGCCTTAAGCTAAGGCGTTCAAAGATAAAATGACGCCCGATAACTGGGGCGTCAAAATCACTGAACAATGATCCAATCAAAACAAACAGTAACAATGGAAATGATGCCTTGATGTAAGGCGTCTTATGAAGAAATGATGCCTCTATACGAGGCGTGAATAAGAAAATGACGGCAGCAAGGAGGGTGTTACTTCAGCTTAATGAACTGACAATCAGAATAAACCAATGGGAACTGCAAAACTGGCTAATCAGTGGGGAGGTGTGCACGTGGTGCACAATGGGGAGTGTGCTACGTGGAGCACAAGGGAGGGACACGCGAGGGTGTCAAAGGAGGGGCACCGAGGGCGCCAATGGGAGGGTGCTACGTGGAGCACGAGGGAGGGGTACGCGAGGGTACCAATGGGAGGGACACGCGAGGGTGTCAATGGGAGGGGCACGCGAGGGTGCCAATGGGAGTGTGCTACGTGGAGCACATGGGAGGGGTAATCAAACTAAAAATACTAGAAGTCCCACCGTGATCGCCAATTTTTAAACTATGAAAAATCCACTTAATGAAAAAGGGAGGATGAAACCCAAGCTCAATTTCTAAAGCTTAAAAATTAATAGTGAAAGGAAGAGCAGGCGTGGGATGCTAAAGGGGAATGTGATCGCCAGTGGGGTTACCTTAAATAAGAAAAAGGATGATCGCGAGTACCTTGTGTTAAGCGGGGGAGATTGTGAACCCTTTCTTCCTCCTTCCACCGGCCGGCCGATGAAGGGGGTTCTTAGTCTTGATTACCTTGCAAGAACACACAAATCAAATAAAAGAGTGGATTAGCGAAAGGGTGTAGTATCAAAGTTCTAAGATTATGAAATTAATCAGATTAAACATGAACATGAACACACCTTGTATGTTTTGGTCTTAAACCCCTAAGAGGAGTAACAAGGTTTGGAAGATGTGAATGCAACGATATGTTAATGCAAAATATATGGGATATGCTATCTAGCAAGAACTAGAAGAAGAAAGAATGTGTGATGATAATGATAAAAAAAACAAAAAAAACAAACTAAGCAATTAAAGAGAAAGATCCTTTCTGCTGTGCGTGCAGCAGTAAAAGGGAGAGAGGGAGAGCTTCAATATGTGGTGGTGTAGCGGCAGAAGTTCGTCTGTGGAAGAAGAAGAATCCTCCTGGAAGAAAAAGCCTGTTCGGATGAAGAAGAAACCTGCAAAACAACAACTCTCTTCTCTGTTAACTCTGTATGTTTCTCTCTGCCTTTTTTTTCCTTTTTTTCTCCTCCCTCGCGCGAAAAGACCCAGGAGGTGTATTTATAGGGCCAAAAATCCTTGCTAAACAAAGATTAAAACAAGGTAATAATCCTCCATCAAGAAACCCTCTTCCCAATCGAACATGAGGCTCAAAACGGGGAAGGAATCATTAATGGAAAGAAGGAGACAAAAGGGAGACGGAATTGAAAATGACGACCCCTTTAAGGGCGTCAATTTAAAATGACGACATGGCCAAAGGCGTTAATTATAATAACGGCGCCCATAAAGTCGTCAATTCCTGTATTTAATTATAGAAACAATTAACTTTCCTTATTTAAAATGATGAACTGACGCCGGTCAGACAGACGTCAAATAATCAACGCCTTCAAGGGAGATGTCAATTCCTCAATTTTCATTTAATTTGTGATCCATAATTTGCAGTAAATCCAGAAAATGACGCCTGTATTGATAGTCGTTCATTTTTAAAAGAGGTGTCCTCGTCAATGCCGTCAATTTAAAAGATGCCCCTACTTAAGGCGTTAATTCCAAAAAAAAGGCAAGAAATCACAATTAATTCATGAAAAATAGAAAAACTTCATATTAAGCCAATATTGAAGTCCGCTTTGGGGCGTCATATGGTGACATGAAATTTGCTCAACATAGCATCAATTTTGGCGTGTCTACACAGCCTTCTCACATCCGCCTCCCCCAGTTCACTGCAGTTTGAAACTGGCGCCTTCACCACTGGCTCGTCCTCCCACCCCTCAGCATCTGAGCGCTGGTCTGCCATGGAACCCGGAGAAGACTCTGAGGAAAGGCGATCTCGGGAGAAGCCGCCGGACTACCTCTGCGGTTATCTCCGCCAACTCCACGAACGCCGCTGCAAGCCTCTGCTCTCTCATCATGTCCTCACGACGCATCAAAGAGCCCAAAAGCAAGAACGGAGGAGAGCCAAAACCATAAAGACGGAAGAAATATGGAATGACAGCAAACACACAACGCCTATATCACCACGCGGGAGGCGGCGCGTCGTTCCGACCTCCGAGAAAAGGGGGCCCCTTCAGTTCAAATCCATCAAGATCATCCCTATTATAGGCCCAGGTGACCACGGCACGTGGCTTCCTAACACCGCCAGATCTCCACCCACCTGAGCCACGCTGGTCTAAAACCCCAACAGCTACTCTTCCGAGCTTACTAAAGCTCGGGAGTAGGAGGGGGACAAGTGGAGAGGGGGATTTTTGTAGCCCATCTAAGAGCAGCCAAACTAGGTCAATCAGGACCAAACGAGGCTCAACTCATCCAAGTGACAGCCCCATAGGGCCCACTTAGGCTAAAAAGCCCAATAAGATTACTCGGGATCTCATCTTTCCTCGGCGGCCCTTAGGCTCGGAAGGCCCGAGCGACGGTCAGAAAGGAGGAAGACCCATGCCCGAGTTATCCCCTCATCAGGATAGAGGCAAGCGGTCAGCGCCCACTCCAACCTATCTTCATCCGAGCTATGCATATTGCCCGGACAGGGTTGGCATCTTTTATGCTCGGACCGACCGACGATTGCTTATCCACGCTGCTGTTGAGAGCCCTTTATGAGCAGGAGTTTATGAGGATAAGAGACCCATGATCCCTCAAGGCTATGAAGATCCCACGATGAGGACGTAACTCCCGCCTAAAACTCCTCAACTTACGGGACTCATAAGGTGAGCACACTATATAAACCAGGGACTCCCTCTAGTGAAAGGTAAGGGCAATACATTCCTAAAATCCCCTGAGCAGGAATCACTTCACCACCTTAGTGTTGGGGGATCTCGTGCACCTCTCTCTACCTCCCTCCCTATCTTCCACCATTGCTCTACTGACTTAAGCATCGGAGGGTTTTCCCCAGAGAACAATCCATGGGCCCCTTGATCCGTTTCCCTTTCTCTACAGTTCACTATTCGGTGTTCATCCTCCCAGCTCAAGAGCCGCGCGAGATCACTCCCCTTCAGAGCCTGATCTGCTTTAGTTCGACGGTTGCTTGGTTTTGGACCAACTGTTTGTGTTTAGGGGCCGTTGTGCACCGTGTTCGACGTGTCGTGTTTGGCGGGAGTTGTGTTGTGAAGGTTCAGTAATTGTTTCTGGACATGAGGACAAGCTGAGATAGGTGTTCTTTGTGCTTGTACTGAAGCTGGTGCTCTTCATGGTTTATACTTTGGCGTCTTGTGATCAGCTGTTAGTAGGATCGGTACTTGAGGCATGGTATATTGCAGTTTATGAATTGCGATGGCGCTGAGTATGTGCTGAGATGCGGATGCTGAGTTTTTTATGATGCTTGTGTGCGTTGTGTGAGTGACAGCGGAGGCGTGTGGGCAAATAACCACTGGTCGAGGATCGTTTGGTTGGAAGATTCTGACCGACCGAGAGGTTTGTTCCTCGGTGTATCTTTGCCTTGGCTATATGTGCCTCGATGCTGTTGGTCACCGTGCCTTGCTTGAAGCTTTGTGGTTGTGGCACTGGCAGGCGTGAGAATTGGAAAAATATGTCGACGTATATGCTGGTCGAGTACCATTTCTTCTCTATATTTTTTTTGGGAGTTATGCTCTCGAGACATGATTGTGGTCCTTGAGATACGTTCTCCAAGATTGTTGTTGTTGTTGGTCCTTGTTGGCAAGCCACTTGCATCATGGCTTATGCATTCTAGTCGTGTGTTTAGCTATGATTTTGCCTTGATGTGACCCAGCTTACAGTTGTGTCCCATGGTTCTGTGTTGAGAACGGAGCCGGGATTCTGCAGGTGTTGTTGTTTGTTGTTGGTTGGTGGTTGTGTTCAGCTTGGGAGGAGTTCCCTGTGAGTTTGATTTGGCATTGTATGGACCGAGGTCTTGTCAGTTGGTTTTGCTATACTCTTCTGTCATGGTAGAGTTGGCATGTGACTCAAATCAGATGTAATGTCTGAGTGAGGACTGACTTGATTATGTCTGTGGTCCAGTGCTGTCATTGGCGTTCTGTGTGCCAGGTTTTGTTGTTGTTCATGGAACGGAAGCTGATGATGTGGAGCAGTCGGCTGATAGGACTGTGTTTCCTTGTTAAAGCTGATGCTTGTTGTGTCTTCCGAGTGTCTTATCGGTAGCTATTTTTGTGGCATGGGTCATGTCTCCTTCCCTGTGAGACGGAAGCGATGATGCCCAATTTCGGAGGTGCCAGACTTATGTTCCCTTGTGTGCCATGCTCGTTCTGTGGATCGGTGTGCCTTGAGATCTAGAGCGTGTGCTTGTGATTGTGGTATGGCAGTGTTCGTCTGAATTGTGTTTTTTGAGAATTGTGTTATCGTGTTTTTGTGTTTGAGGTTTGGCTGATGCTTCGAGAGCGTGGCCAGTGTTTGGGTTTGTTCATCCCTTGTGCACTTGTTGGTTCCTTGAATTTCGAGGATGAAATTCCTTAAAGGGGGGAGGACTGTAATATCCTTGATTCTTCAGATCATTATCGGAGAGCGTGGCCAGTGTTTTACGATCCACGTGAATTTTTCCTTGTATAACGTGCAGAACCCTGTGGAGAGTTGACCATTGAGTTTTGCTACTTAGGGACATTACAGGTGCGTTATGCTCGTTCCGAGGATCGTGAAGACTATTTTTCCATATTTTTTTGAATTTACAGATTTTCGTTCAGAAAATCAGATTTTAGGAAAATTACTAATTTCCTATTTCCTTTTCCCTTCCTATTTCCGTCACCTCTCTCCTCTCTCTTCTCTCGCCGGTTCACCCTCTCTCCCTCCGTTCTCTCTCCTATCACCCCCTCTGCTCCGGCTGCAGACGGAGGAGGCCTGGGGATGTCGCAGAGATGCCGTGGAGGTGTCGTGGAGCGTGCTGGCGTGAAGAATGGAGCGTGGTGTTGGTGCGATCCCGTTCGGTGGATTCAAAGTCGACGTGTGATTTGTGTGATGATTTTCGGCGTTGTTTGGCATTTTCAGTGCGCGAGGTCTTCAGTGGAGGTAGGGGGACAGATGCCCTACTATTTTCTTGCGTTCTCTTGTGATTTAGAGCCGAACGGTGTGAGTTTGAGCGGGTTTTGCCTTGTTTAGGGCGAAAGCATGTTCGGGGGGTGTGAGCCGTGTTCGCTGTTCCAGGCAACGGTTTATAGTTTAAATGGTTTCATTTGAACCCTTGGCATGTTGGGAATCATTTCTCGCCAATTTTATTGTGTTTGGTTGAGAATCAGAGTCTGTCTTAGCCCGACTGTCCTTGTGAGTCGTGCTGGGTCGATTCGTGGGAATCACCCATTTCTTACATTTTTGCGGATGGTTTGATCCCTTCCGGGTTGAGGAAGGTCGACATCTACGTTAGGGTTGTTTCCCCGTCGTTTAGACGCGATTGGGGCGTGGAAAAATCGGATTTTAGGTAGCTTTATGGTTTTCCTGCCGTATTGGCTTAGCGGCCCTACCAGAGACCACAAGGGGTCTTTGGAGGTCCATTGGAGACCACAAGGGGTTGCTTGGCGGTCCATTGGAGACCACTAGGTTGAGTGTCTTTGTCAGTTTGGCTTAACAGTTACGCGACTAACCGCAAGGTTGGCTTTAGCGGCCCTTGGGCGACCGCTAGGCAACGTTTGATTAGTCAACGGTTTTAAGTCGGTTCGGGCTAGTGGTCTAGCTCCGACCGCATGGGTGTTCTTGGCGACCTTGGGGTGACTGTCAGGCCCTGGAAAATGGTCCTAGGTAGACCGTTAGGTGGTTTGACTGGTTGAGTCGGTTTAACTATTTTGGGAGTTGACTGGGCATAGCGGTCAGGTCGTGACCGCTAGAGTCCTGCTTACAGCCATGTTGAGACCGTTTGGTGTTAGCAGTGGCCTCAGGCAGACCGCAAGGCTCTAGTCTCTTCGGTTTTTATTTCTGGGATTTTTGAGGGTAGCGGCCCTTTAGATGACCGCCAGGTTGGTCTAGCGGCCAGGGTGAGACCGCCACATGCCCAGAGTGTTTTATTGTGTTGGTTTGATTTTCGGTTAATATGGCTTTGACCCCTTGATTAGCCCATCGTTTCGTAGATGTCGTGGACATCCTATGAGGGATGTGACCGTGTCATAGGGTGTCTGAGAGGGCTATTGTACTGAGTAGTGTTTTGTATTATTTTGAGGGTCATTATGGTTTCTGGTCAACCCGGTTGTGACCCAGTGGTTGACACGTGACCTAGTGAGTGTCTCGTCTATCCTGTGAGGATCAAGACATGGTTTTGGGTGCTTAGAGGTGTTGTCTTACCTCGGTTTGCATGCCATGTGGTTTGAGGGCTTTTGGTTATCCCTCATGTTCCGTGTTTCGTGTTATATGGAATTGTGAGTCCGTTGTGTGGCTCGGAGGCCGAGGATTCATCATTGATATGTTTTATCATGATTTTGCTTAGGGACTAGGCTGATTAACAGCGTGTTGCTGTGATGTGCGACGATCTTGACTTGAGACTTGTGACTCAAGGATCGTTGTCAGCAGGTCTAGTTGACTGTCTTGAGTCTGGTTACAGTTGTATACTACATTGTGCTCCGTACTACGTGTGACAGGTGTGTGCTTACACTGTTTGTACTCTGGTGTTCGCTATTTTGGAGTCTCTGTGTCTAGTGAGCCTCCAATAGTCATAGCCTGACGACACTTCTGCGTGTCGGCCCACCTGGGAGTGGTGGCGGGGCGAGTTCCCGGTTGACAGTGTTTAGGCTAGTTTCTGTGGGCCCCCTTGCTTTGCTGTAGCGTCCAACTGGGGGGGGGGAACTAGCTAGAGGCCTGGCTTAAGGTATTGGGCTTGTGTGTGCACACGTGGTCAGGGGCGGTTGGACGAGCGTCGACAGGCGTGAGCCTGACTAGTCACTCGTTACTTGGTACTTGGTTCTTGTTGAGTGTCTCAGTTACCGCCGTTCTAGGCGTGTGGGAGATACTTGTGGCGTAGTGTAAGACGTCAGTGGACGCATCTAGCTGTTCTTCTAGTGAGGAGGTGCTTCTGTCACATGACACGATGACTTGTGTTTTCATGACTTTTCCGAGTAGCCTGTGCTTGGCTTCACTCGAGGTCTAGTCTAGTCTAGCGTACACGATGGTGAGTTCGTGTATGTCTTGTGCCTTTGACTGTGTAGGTCTTTGGTAGGATTTTGCCTGTTTCGTAGGCTTTCACGATAGGGTTTCATGATTTGTCAATGGATCAGTAACGCCGGACTTTGTGAGATCAGGGTTCGCCTTTCTGTTGCTGTTTGGGGTAGTTTAGAGGGCCGAGGTTCCTTTGGCTGCCTTGTTTCTGCGTTACGGCTTTCCTCTTTACTATTGCTGTTCCTACTCCTGTTATTACTGCCTTACTTTGTTGTAGGGTTCTGCGGGATCCCTGCTGAGCCAGTGACACAAGGCTCACCCCTGACTTTTCATGTGTAGTAGTTCTTCCTCTTACTGGGCGGTACCTTCTGTGTGGTTCTTAGTTGCAAGCGTTGCCAGTGTCGGGTTTCCCCCGACTGAGAGTACGTTTCCATTTCAATTGGACTGTACTTATCTTTCTTTAGACTGGACTATGTTAGTTTAATGGTTATAGAAAATGTAATTTTATTTCTACTACTTTAGCAATCCTGATCATTGATGTTTAATTGCTTACTACTTTATCTGGAAGTTTAATGTACTATCACATACCATCCTATCCCTTTGGAGCTTTTCCGCTATTGGGAGGCCTCGCAAGTTCCAAGTGGTATCGGGTTTACCAGATATCCAGAGTTTGGGTCGTCACTGGGTGACTTTTCAAAGAGCCGTTATTTCTTGATATAGCGACTACTGATTGGACGCAGATTCTTGCTCTATCAATTTTTTTTCGGGTTTTTGGCCCATGCCGCGGGTTTTCTTGGCACTCTCATCTGTAGATGAAGTCTCTATTTTGTTTCTAGCGTTTACACACTCAACTCTTGGTGATGATGGGACCCTTCGCGGGATATTCCATCCTTCGGACTGGTGCTTTCTTCATTGAGACCTCCGTAAATCTCCGTTAGCCTTGGATTCCCTCAAGGTAGCCGAGTTGGTTGTACCCTAAAAAAAACCCTAGAACCAATGATTGTCACTTCACTATAAAGAAACGTCTTGCTTAGCCCTCATAGAGTGCTGTTTCTTGCCTCTTTTGAGAAGTCTGTTTCTGTTTGGAAACTGCGACCATCACTTGGACGCCAAAAGTAATTGGATACTAGCAAGTGGGCGTAGATTACTAATTTAGCGGCCGTGATATGGACGCTAATTCTTTCGTGCATGTACTATTCATAGGAATGAGCGACCACCACAGTGGACGCTATTTCTATAATTGGTGGTGGCCTAAGTGGACGCCAATTACCCAGTTTCATGATATGTCATGATTTTTCATGCGATTTATCGGTATGTCATCCTTGTTCAAGTTCTGTCATTGAACTCATTCATTCTATGAAATCTACCTTATCATCCTACAATGGCTTATTCCTTTGGAATTCTATTGGCTATAAACTATAGTGGATGTCTAAAAATATATACATGACTCAATGCTGATGCATATAGGGCCCGATCTAGTCCTGGAAGGAGCACCCGAAAGTACTTGTGCCCATGAGAGCTATATTGATCACGGTGTGACATTGCACCGAAGTGCATGACTTTCTAGATTATGGCATTCCAGGATCTCGTGCTTGACTTGACATGACATGACTTGCATGGCCCAGAATGGGTATTTACTTGCTTGAAATTATAATAGCCAATTCACATGACATGACTTGATATTACATGCTTGGCAATCTTGATATACTTCACATGATTATCTTGAAATCTTGCTAGTTCATACATATTACTTCTTGATACTCTACTCTCGTCATTATCTTGCGTTCATGCATCACTATACTTGCATAGCTCATGTAACATGTAATTTACTTAAAGCAAGCTTGATCTTGAGATATAATCCCTACTGAGCGTTCGCACACCTAGTGTTTTTCCCTAATTTTTTAGATAATTCTGATGATGATGATCATTCGGACGGGGATGGCCACGAGTGAAGAGATTAGAAGCCGTCCAAGATTATCTACCTCGTGTCTTTTCTATTTCTTGAGTCAATTATTGTATTTTCCTCTTTATTGAGTCTAGTCGTCAATGGATGATGTAAACTCGTTATGCATACCGGGTTCCTTCCGCGCTCGGGGCGTGACATCATAAATGTCTTATTGCCTTATCTCGCTCAGCGGTGGGGCTTCTTTAGCTCCTTCCCCTGGATCGAGAATTAGTGTCGATGTCGGCAATACAGCTTCCGGGCAACTTGAGTATTGTCCCGTAGATGAATCACCCCTAGGGGCAACAAGGAGTTCCCCAGCCTCTTGTCATTGTGGAACATTATCGGAGGTTGTAGTGGCCTCTGTGACAATAGATTCCCAGTATTTGCAGGGGACATCGGCCTTCGGCCCTTCGTGTATCATTATGCAGGGTTTCGGGGTATCTCCTGGCGTAGAGAGCCGTAGGATTTCTTCACGATCTTCTTGATAATCGTCATAGATGTGAACGTGTCACATAGACATTTAAAAAGGAAGAAAAATTAAGATAAGCATGAGAAAAGTAATAAGGGAAGGGAGCATGTGATGCTACTAAAGAGTGTGATAGCCAGAGGGGTTACCTCAAAATAAAAAGATGATCGCATGTACCTTGTAAAGCGGGTGTAAATGTGGATCCAACTTACTCCTCCAACCGGTCGGCCAATGAAGGGGGGTTTTTACTCTTGATTACCCTTAAAAGAAAACAATCAAAGCAAGAAATTTGGATTAGCCAATAGAAGTGTAGTATCTATACTCAATAGAATGATGATATGTAATATGGGCATGAACACACCTTGTGGTTTTGTTTTAAAACCCCTAAGAGGAGTAAAGGTGGGAAGAGTATGTATGCAAACAAGCTAACAAATAATATGCTAAGATGTACTAACGGATGATGGAATAGTGATGATAATAATGTAGAAATAAATAAAAGGGAGGGAGAATATCCTCTTCTGCGCTTGTGAGCAGGACAGAGGGAGGACGGAAGATGAAAGATCCCCCAAGCAACACCACGACAGCGGTAGCAAGGAACAACAACAGCAAACTCTCAATCAAGGGACGTGTGTGTGTTAGGTCCTCGCGCGAAGGAAATCATAGAGTATTTATAGGGGGAAAAACCTTATTCTAATAGGATAAGATCAAAGGAAGATAACTATCAATCATGACCCCTTCCCTCGATTGATCACATAGTTAAAACAAGGAAGGAGTTTGTCTGGGAAGGTTGCAGACAAGACGGAAACAAAACTGAAATGGCGACCTATAAACAGTTGCTATTCTAAATAGCGCCTGTGGGTCTGCCGACATTTCACTGGAATTTTGGACTTTTTAATATTTCAAAATTCATAATCCGTGACCGCGCACAGAGGCGTTCATTAAAGAGCCTTTGCCGGAAAGGCGTCATTTCAAGGAATTTAATTCCGAACAGAAATTGGAAAGAGTTAAAGACAACGACCACACGTACAATCGTTTACTTGAAGAAATAGTGACACTTACAAGGGGGTTATTTAAAAGGTGACTTGATGATGGTCGTCATATTCAAAGAAAATCTAAAGAAATGGGGAAACCAACTTATTAAGCTAGTAATGAAATCCACTTTGGGGCATTGCATCGTGACATGAAATTTACTCAACATAGCATCGACTTTGGCGTGTCTATAGCTGTCCTGTCTTGGCGTCTGCTTTGCAAGGGAGTGAGACAGAATGAAGCGTAATAGAAATAAAACGGAGTGAAACTGAAAATAAAGCGGAATGAGGGTGAAATGGTGACGCGACGGTGACGTGGAAATGGATCGACGGTAACTCTTGACTGCACGGACGGGACCAGATAACTTGCTACCTCGCGCAGCTCGGCCTCACGCCGGACGGTCTCACACCGGGCGACACTCAGACTCACAAAATGAGAAAGAGGGAAGGGAAGGAAACACAAAGGGGATGGCCCTTATGTGATTGCAATTCTTAAGCTTTCATTCATGCCTTAAACCATTACATGAGCCTCCTTTATATAAGAGGAGGCTATAGCAACCACACCCACAATCTTTTACAAATAGCATATATGTCCTTAGCCTTATAAAATAAACTCACCCACCTAACTTTTGACTTGGGGGTTTTAACCAAATAACATACACAAAACACACATGTTTATTGACTATGACTTAGCCTAATAAGACGAAAGTAAAAATACATGTACTAATACATGTATTTTACACACAATACACACGTAATACATAAATACGTGACGTCGAGTCTTCAGGCAGTCGGATCTCCGAGCCATAAGCTCGATGTAGTGGCAGTGCGGCGTTGGCTCTGAGCATTGGGCCCGGTAGTGGGCCCGGTGTCCCCACCAACCCTCCCGGGGTAGCTGGAACTCGACTCCGTCGAATAAGGGGGGACACTACTGTGGTAGTGCTCCAGCAGATCTGGATCGAGGCGCTGGAGATCTTCCCGGCTGATCCAAGAATCATCAGAAGGTGGACGGTCCCGCCAGCAGACAAGGTAGCACTGGTACACCCTGCTCCGTGTAGTGGTCACCTGCAAATCCAGTATCCTCTCAATGTGCTCGCGCGGTACTCTCGAGGCTGTGGGACGCACAAGGGTGGGCTCACTCTCAATGGGAGGAGAAGGCTCGAAAGGGTCACTAGGAATCGCTGTGGATTCCTTGTAGGCCACTAAGTCTGCCACATTAAAAGTTGAGCTAATCCCATATTCTAGAGGTAAGTCCATAACATAAGCATTGGAGCCAATCTTCCGCAGAATTGGGAAGGGTCCATCACTACGGACTTGTAACTTTTTAACGGCTCCCGAGGGGAGTCGTTCGGGTCAACCCGTACCATAACCATGTCACTTTCTTGGAGTTCATGGTGACGCCTATGCGAATCAGCCAAGCATTTGTAAGTTTCATTATTGAGGTTTATTTGCTTGTTAATTGACTCATGCAGACTTTTGACATGCTGTGTAAATTCCTCAGCTGACTTGGATGTTCTAGACTCGAGGGGAAGGGGAATGAGATCCACAGGTTTCCTAGATTTGTAGCCATGCACGACCTCAAATGGACTCATACCTGTGGACCTATTGACGGAGCTGTTGTATGAAAATTCGGCTCTGGGTAAAAGAAGGTCACAAGTGCCCGAATGATCCCCTACGAGGCACCTCAAGAGATTCCCTAAACTCCTATTGACGACCTCTGTTTGCCCATCGATTTGTGTGTGATAGGCAGTGGAGAATTTGAGTTTGGTGCCAACTAGGTGCCAAAGTGTCTTCTAGAAGTAACTAGTGAACCGGACATCTCGGTCAGACACGATGGTTTGGGGGAGACCATGCAGATGCACGACTTCATCAAAGAATAAATGGGCTACTCTAGATGCATCAGATGTTTTGGAACATGCAATGAAGTGGGCCATCTTAGAGAAGCTATCAACGATAATAAAGATGGAATCATGCTTGTGAGCAGTGCGAGGTAAACCAAGGATAAAATCCATACTCATATCAACCCATGGTCGATCAGGAACGGGGAGAGGAGTGTTGAGACCAGTGTTCTTTTTGACCTATTTGGCCATCGTGCATGTCCTACACTGGGCTACAATCTTGGCCACATCTCTCTTCAGGCCAGGCCAATAGAAGTGCTCCTCCACAGAATGGATGGTCTTGTTGCGGCCAAAGTGACCAGCAAGACCTCCAGCATGCATTTCCCAAATCAGGAAGTCCCGAACAGAGGTCCTCGGGACACAGAGTTGCTGTCCTCGAAATAGAAAACCATCCTAGAGTAGATAGTCAGAAAAGGCTATCGAGGGTCCAACAGACAGAGCAGAGTAGGCAGGGCCAAAATGAAGACACTCTCTATAGAGTTCCTTCATGCGGTCAAATCCGGTGACCTCTACCCGAACAGTAGAAAGAAGGGAGACCCTTCGACTCAATGCGTCGGCCACCTTATTATCCTTTCCAGCCTTATGTTTTAGGATAAAGGTGAAGGACTGGAGGAATTTTACGCACCGACCATGCCTTGGGTTTAAGCCCTTCTGAGAGCTAAGGAATTTCAAAGCCTCGTGGTCCGAGTATAAGACAAACTCCTGTGGTAAGAGATAGTGTCTCCAATGTTTGAGGGCTTGGACCACAGCGTAGAATTCCTTATCGTAGGTGGAATAGCGAAGCTTTGCATCAGAAAGCTTCTCACTGAAGTAAGCCACATGGTGGTTTTCCTGGCTGAGCACTCCTCCTATTCCTACGCCAGATGCATCACAGGATATCTCGAAGACTTTGGAAAAGACTGGTAGGCGGAGGACATGAGCTTTGGTCATGAGCTCCTTTATGGCACGAAAAGCCTGGGAGGCGGCTTTGGTCCACTCAAAATTCCCCTTACAGATAGAATCCGTAATGGGTGCCATAATGGTGCTAAAACCCTGAAGGAAGCATATGTAGAAAGTGACTAGCCCATGGAAACTTCAAACGTCATGGACATTCTGGGGCTCTGGCCATTCTACTAAGACTTGGACCTTGGATTGGTCCACAGACACTCCTTGACTCGATATTACAAATCCAAAGAAAGCGACCCGGTCTATCATGAATTCACATTTCTTGAGATTGGCAAACATGGTTTCTCTCCTCAAAGTCTCGCAGACTTCCCTCAAATGATGGATGTGGTCCTGAGGGTTGTGGTTATAGATGAGAATGTCATCAAAGTAGATGACAACAAAGCGACCAATGAGGGGTCGAAGGATTTCTGTCATAAGTCGCATGAATGTGCTGGGGGCATTGGATAGCCCAAACGGCATGACGAGCCACTCATACAGACCTTCTTTTGTTTTGAAGGCTATCTTCCACTCATCCCCCTGGTCGAATCCGGACCTGGTGGTAGCCACTTTTCAAGTCAATTTTGGAAAAGATGGTGACTCCACTCATCATGTCAAGCATGTCATCAAGGCGGGAATTGGGAAACCTATACTTGACAGTGATCTTATTGATGGCGCGGCTGTCAACACACATCCGCCAGGTGCCATCCTTCTTGGGTGTGAGCAAGGCAGGGACAACACATGGGCTCTTGCTCACTCTGAGGAAACCCTTTTGGATAAGGTTCTCGACAATCCTTTGGAGCTCAGCATGCTCCTTGGGGTTCAACCGGTAATGGAGAAGGTTGGGTAGGGTGGACCCGGGGGCAAGATCAATAGTGTGTTGAATGTCACGCATGGGAGGGAGTCTAGAGGGCAAGTCCTCTGGGAAAATATCTGGGAAGTCCTGCAGAATTACCTGGACCTCGGGTGAGACTGAGACTCGGGACTCCTCGGGGGTGTTGGTGACAACAACAGCCCAGACAGGGGCACCCTCGGCAACCTTCCTATTCAGCTCACGGACACCTATGAAGTTAAGGCACCTAATCGGGTCATAACAAACCTTAGGGGCCTTAGGAATGGGTGTGATAGGTGCAGGAGGAGAGGGAATGAGAAGTTTCCCTTCAGTGGGAGTCCGAGGACTCTCTTGGACCTTGGGGGTTCTAGTGGGGGTGGAGGTGGAACTCTTTCCCGGGGTCACCTTTGGGGGTGCCGGGTACAACTGTATCTTCTTCCCATTATGTGAGAAGGAACATTGATTGGACCGACCGAATGTAGTAAGGTGTACATCATAGATCCACGGTCGTCCTAGGATGATGCTACCGACCTTCATTGGCACTACGTCGCACAGAATCTATCCTTGATAGGACTGGAATTGGATGGAATGACACATGTAGTGGTGACTGGGATAGACGTGTCGTCAACCCAAGCCACGTTGTACGGCCTTGGATGAGGATGGGTAGGTAGACCTAGACAGGAGAAAAAGTCTGAAGAGACTGCATTGATACACCTCCCGTTGTCAAAAATCACCTTGCAGGGTTGAGATTTTACCATAATGTATGTTTGGAAGATGGAGGTTCGACGCCAGTGATCCTCCTGGGGGTGGGTTAGGATGCAGCGAACTACACCTAGTCTTCCTTGGTTTGAACTCTCGACAATATCACCCACTTGCATGTACTCGACATGCGTTCCATCATACCTTGCATCCATTTCCTCAAACTGGGCGATGAGGTCAGGATCGGCCTCGTATCTCTCAATGGCTTCTCCTTCCTAAGGTGGAAGCTCCACAGACTGGGGGTCAGTGATGACTAAGGCTCGGGTGGGGCAGTTGGAGGCAATGTGCCCTAGGTTATGGCACCTAAAGTAACGAACTCCCGAGACAGGGACTGGTTGGGAGGTGCTAGGGATGAATCCCTTTCCCTTGTCATCTCTCCTCTCAGTTGGCGGAGTATACTCCAGCCTGGGTACAGCAGCGGGTGCAGGTAAGTGGTTCCGTGGGAAAGGAGTAGTAGGGACAATGGTCCTAAGTGGGGTAGCAGTAGGGACGTAGGAGGTGGAGGGGCCAGCTCTCTCAGTATAGTGGACTATGGGGTTTCGGGGTTCAGGTTGGCAGTAGATGGGAACCTGAGGTGGGACCACCCTTTGAAACCTCTCAACATCTCGTGCAAGCTGGTAGGCGTGCTCGAGGGTGTTAACCTCCCGCAAGAATAATTCCCGCTGAATACTCTCGTGTAGGCCAGCCCTAAACCGTGAGAGGGTGACGGAGGCATCCTCCATGACTCGACTCCGAAGGAAGAAGTCATCAAATTTGGCGATGTACTCATCCACAGACTTTCCATCTTGGGTGAGTTTCTGCCATTGGTCTAAAAGACGCTGATGGTAGGAGGGTGGCAGATACTTCTCCCTTAATTTCTCCTTCATTTCTTCCCACGTCCTTATAGTTTCCTCTCGTCTCCTTGCTAGGAGATTCTCAACGTTACACCAGTAAGTTTTGGCTTGACCTAGGAGTTTCATTTTGGCAAACCTCACCCTTGTAGCAGGGGTCATGCGGCGATGCCAATCAAAATATTGGTCCATCCCAATCTCCCAATCAACATATGTAGCGGGGTTGAGGGACCCATCAAAACTCGGAGCGTCAATCTTGACGTTCCGTAGGATGATATCCTCATCATCGTGGTCTCTCTCTCGAGGCGTATGGGCCTCTTACTCTCTGCCTTGGGGAGCCTGATTCGGGCGGACTTGCTCTCTTTCCTCCCTAGGATTGGCTACGGGATTGCCGTGGCCATTCACTCTTCCTTCCTCTCCCTTCAGTCGATCCTCTAAGGCTCGGATCCTCTTATCGAGTTCCGTCCGTAGTTGGCCTATAGATTCTTCAAAGTGGGCCACGAGATTGTGCTCAAGCTGGACTAGCACAGCAGTCACGCTCTCTTGATCCATGGGTAGCGTTGAGGGGCGCTCTAGGCGGCCGAATGAATTCCTAGACCAACGTGACATGCACGACCTCGGACCTAAATGATGTAGTCCTGGGACCGATAATTAGCAAGCTATGGACCCGAATTTGTTGGCTAAATAGGTAAAGGGCCAAGTTTGAAGGTACTGGTCATGGAGAGTTGCTCGCCCGTAGGTGGAGTAATTGTGGAACAACCTCCTGATAATTAGGGTGCCCTAATGTGACAGTCTAGGGCCTTAAGGATAGGTGCATACAAGCTCTCGCTTTCCATCCACATCGATGCACTCAGGAGACTGGCTGCATGGATCGGGCTCTCTTCTCACTTCATCGCGTGGCAATTGAAAAGATACTAAATAAGCAAGCGAGGGGAGCACGTACCTAGCTAGACTGAAAAGTCTAACTCCGACTGGAGACGAAGGCGAGCGGGGACGTGCGTGCTCGCACGACGTCGACGAAGCTTCACGGTTACAATGAATTTACTCCACGCAGGGAGGATTTAATTATTACAGACCACTTAAAATTTCCCACGCAGGGGAACAAATCAATCTAAAATTTTCTCCGCGCAGGGAGACTCTCGGGCACTCACTCTCCGTAAATTACGGACTGTGTGTCGGTGACCGGGTGACTTGGGCACCTAGCAAGCCGTCGTTTGTGGACTTGGGTGTCACAATTGATAAATTATAAGATATATATATATAGATATATATATATATAATATTATATATATCTCAAATATATATATGTTATATATATTAAACTCCTTTTTAATCAAATAATATATATAGATATATATAACATTATATATATTATATATATATATTATATTTAACACATTTTTTTTTCAAATCTCCCCCCTTTTTTCAATCTTCACCTACTTTTTTTTGACTTTTTCAAACCTCTTTCTTTTTTTTGTCAAACTTTAACCCTCCTTTTTTAAACTCTCTCTTTTCAAACTACTTTTCTCTTTTTTTCAAACTTCATTTTTTCTTCTACTCAGAATTTCGAGCTCTTTGCTGCGCAATTCACGCATCCGCAAAATGGTCAACACACGCCTCAACGTGGGCGGGCGCACGGGGACTCAAAGGCGTGGACGTAGGGGGCGGCGTACGGGCGCAGTGGCAACGGCCTCAGGCGCGGGCGGGGCAGGAGCGGGCGCTCTTGGGCCCGGACGGGGGTGGCGTGGGCGCCGGTGGTCGGACGCGCAGGGCGCAAGCGGCCGGATGGCCGGACGCGCAGGGCTGGATGGACGACCGGACGCACAGGGGGCGGGGCCGGACGCGCAGAGGCAGGGCCCGAGCACACGGTGGCCGCGGGGCGCTGCGGCACGCGGGCGGGCGGCCTCGGCGGCAGGCGCTGTGGCTGGCACGGCGGGGGGGAGCAGAGCTCCTAGGAGGGGGGAGCGCTAGGGCACGGCGACGTAGCAGGCGCCGGGCGACGGTGGGCGGGCGCGTACGCCGGCGGGGCGTGCCCGTACACCGACGGGGTACACAGTCGCGACGGTGACGCACGCGGCGGTGGTGACGACGACCGGTAGCGGTCGCAGGCCGAGGGCGCCGCTGGGGACGGCGGGCGGCTCGCCATAGCCAGAGGGGAGAAGACGCAATGGGGGGGGCGTTCGTGAGAGAGAGATAGAAGCGCGAGAGAGAGAGAGATACAGGGAGAGAGAGAGAGAGAATATGGGAGAGAGAAAGAGAGGGAAAAAGAGAGAGAGAGATTCTCGGGAGAGAGAGATCACGGGAGGGGAGGGAATTTTTTTTTCTTTTCCTTGGTTCCTTCTGATGCACTGAACGAGAGAGAGAGAGAGAGAGAGAGTACAGAGAGAGAACTGAGAGAGAAAGTGAGAGAGACAAAGAGAAGGAGGCACCCCTGGCGGAAACTCTTAAAGCACGTTCAAATAGTTTTGGAGTTATGTTAAGCTCAATACCCTGAACCACTGTATACAACTATTCATTTCTGTCAACCAAATTTCCATAAAACTGTTGCACTAGATATGGATAATATCTGGGATATCTGGTAATAAAATCGGTCTAACCCGGTTGAACCTCAAAAACTACACCAATGTCGGGCAAGATTTCATTCACCTCATTAAAATCGACAAGACAAGGGTCGATGATAGGCCTTGGAGGCAATTGAGGTGCACGGGGCGGTGTCGGAGCCTGCTGTGGTGGAGGAACTGGAGCCTCACGTCTCCGAGCACTAGATTCCCCTTCAGGAGGACGCCGAGAACTTCTTCTTGGTGGCATCTTAGTCTAGGAAACCCTTGAAGAGAATGATCTCAACCCTGGGAGGAAGATGATCCAAAGGACACTCGGAAAGGCTTGATGTGACCTTCTCCACACTCTGGAAATGGAGGAAGAGCTGCACGATCCCATGAACGACCGCGGAGAAATCGTCCCGAATCCGTGACGAATCCGCTGGATGATGTGCGGATGGACAAGGGATGACGTTTTAGGGCTTGGAGAAGGGGGGAAATGATGTTCTAGGGTTAGGAGGATATGTGGGAGAGAGAGTGGGTGGAATAGAATGTGGAAGGTGAGGGAGAAACCCACTTAAAATAGGGTTCGGCTAAGGGCCGGCCGGCCGGTTCACCGCAAACGGTCGATCAGACCGGGGCCGGCGGTCGACCGGAAAGGTCGATTTGCCCCTTCAAACCCCAAAAAAAGAGTGGAAAGCTCCACTTAGCCTCCTTTGAAGGATGTTGAGCTCCATTTGACTTGCTGGCCTGTATTCTCATCCTTCCCCCTTTTTTTGTTTTTCCTTTTTTTTATTTTCCTCCTTTTTTGTATTTCTCTTGGGGAAGAGATGGAATGATATGGCTTCTAACATGTATCAATCTAAGAGTATTTCCAAAACTCCCCCTTAGTGACTTCCTAGAATCCCCAGGTTATTGGTCCACATTTATTTGTCAAGGAGTATTGGGCCTTAGAAATTTTTGAATTTCAAGAAGAGGTATACGTATATAAGTACAAGCACGCATACAGGGTAATGTCAAGCAAAAAAAATACACACAACTTATGCATGATGCATGCATTATACACAATCTACCCTTCATGCTTCTAATTGTTTGTTCAACGTAAATGCATTACTAATCCTAGTGCAGACCTAAGTATGTATGCCCTCACCCTTGCACATGCCAAGTTCTCTCATGAGTTTATTGAATTGTTCCTGGTTTAGTGGTTTTGTGAAGATGTCTGCCAGTTGATTGTGGGTATCAACAAATTTTAACTCAAAATCCCCCTTGCCTACATGATCTCTCAGAAAATGATGGCGAATGTCAATGTGTTTGGTTCTGGAGTGTTGAACAGGATTTTTAGATAAGTTAATAGCACTTGTATTGTCACACAAGATTGGCACAGAACTGACTTCGACATTCAAGTCAAGCAATTGATTTTTGATCCAAAGTACTTGGGCTCCACAACTTCCGGCGGCTACATATTCAGCCTCGGCCGTTGAGAGAGCTACTGAATGTTATTTCTTGGAGGCCCATGAAACTAGGCATCCACCAAGAAACTGGCAGTACCCACTAGTACTTTAGCGATCAACAATGCATCCAGCATAGTCAGCATCGGTATATGCATTTAAATCAAATGAGCTACCAATTGGAAACCACAACCCAAAGTCTAGTGTGCCAATTAAATACCGAAAAATCCGTTTAACAGCCATTAGATGAGATTCTTTTGGACATGACAAAAAATGAGCACATAGACATACACTGAATTGAATGTCAGGGCGACATGCTGTTAAATACAGTAGTGATCCGATCATACCACGAAACAGTGTAGGATCTACTATTTTACCATTTTCATCTTTATCCAGCTTTGTGGTTGTGGCCATCTGCGTTGATATGGGTTTTGCTTCTGCCATCCCGTATTTCTTTAACAGTTCTAGGGTGTACTTGGCTTGGTTTATGAAGATACCTTCGGGCGTTTGATTAACCTGCAATCCAAGGAAAAAATTTAGTTCTACCATTAAGCTCATCTCAAATTCTCCTTGCATAATTCCTACAAATTCATCACATAGAACATTATTAGTAGCTCCAAAAATTATGTCATCAACATACACTTGAACTACCAATATGTCTTTACCTGAATTTTTCGTAAAAAGTGTTTGATCAGCCTTACCTCTTTCAAAGCCATTCTCAATCAAAAATGAAGTAAGCCTTTCATACCATGCCCTTGGAGCTTATTTCAATCCGTACAGGGCCTTCTGTAACTTGTACACATGCTTTGGATGTTTTGAGTCTTCAAAACCTAGAGGTTGTTCTACAAAAACATCCTGTTTGATGTACCCATTTAGAAAGGTAGATTTAACATCCATCTGAAATAATTTGAAGTTGAGAGAGCAAGCAAAGGATAATAAAATCTGGACTGCTTCTAGTCTAGCAACCGGGGTAAAAGAGTCATCAAAATCAATACCCATCTCTTGGCTATACCCCTTGGCTACAAGCCGGGCCTTGTTCCCAACAACCAATCCCGTGTCATTCAACTTGTTTCTAAAAACCCATCAGGTTCCTGTCACGGGTTGACGCCTAGGACGCGGCACAAGAGTCCACACCTCATTTCTTTCAAACTGGTGCAGCTCTTCATGCATAGCCTGGACCCAGGATTCATTTTGAAGAGCTTCACAAATATCCTTAGGCTCTTCTTGTGAGATCAAAGCTATTAAATCTTCCTCTTCTACTTGCCTTAATGAAGATCTAGTTCTTACCCCATCCTCAGGATTACCTATGATGTTTTCAGCTAGATGATCCTTTAGGAAAGTAGAAGAACTAGGCAAGTCGGGATGCTGCACTTGTTGCTCTTGCAATGTCTCAATTGAGGGATCTTCATCCTCTTCACTTTTGCTGGGTATCCCGTCAATTGGTTCATCCTTGTCCTTAGCATCATCTGGACGGTTGTGATCTTCATCTGCATCCACAATTGGAATAGACTGATTGGTTAGCTTCAATTCAGATTCATCAAAAATAACATGAGGACTTTCTTCAACAACCAGGGTCCTTTTATTGAATAGTCGATAAGCTCTAGAGTTGAGTGCATAACCTAGGAAGATTCCTTTGTCACTTTTCTCATCAAACTTACCTAGGTTGGACTTACCATTGTTCAGGATGAAACATAGGCATCCAAAGGGTTTAAGATGAGAGATATTAGATTTCTTACCGTTGTAAAGCTCATATGGAGTTTTCTTCAAGATAGGCCTTACCATTGCCCTGTTGATGATGTAACATGCCGTGCTTACTGTCTCGGCCCAAAAATATTTAGGTAGGGAGTTCTCGCTTAACATGGTTCGTGCCATGTCTATCAAGGTTCTATTTTTTCTCTCCACTACTCCATTTTGTTGGGGCATCCTTGGTGATGAAAAGTTATGCGTGTACCCCTGCTCTTCACAGAAGTTGTTGAACTCATGATTTTCAAACTCACCACCATGATCACTTTGAATGGTAGTGATAGGGTAGCCTCTATCATTATGGATTTTTCTACAAAACACTTGAAACTCCGTCAATGCATCACTTTTATTGGCTGAAAACAACACCCATGTAAATCTGGAGTAATCATCAACAATAACAAATCCAAATGATTTACCCCCTAGGCTTGATGTCCTAGTAGGGCCAAATAAATCAAGATGCAGTAATTCTAGAGGCCGGGAGGTAGAAACAATATTTTTATGTTTGAAGTATATGCGTGTTTGCTTGCCTTTTGTGCAAGCCTCACAGACTTTATCACTTTCAAATTTTAATTTCGGCAACCCATTCACCAAGTCATGTCTAGACAACTTGGAGATTACTCCAAAACTAGCATGACCTAGTCTTCGGTGCCATAGCCATGCATTCTCATGATTGTTGGCTACCAAGCACACATTATCATAGGAGACCTCATCAAGGTCAATGGTATAGACATTGTTGTTTCTTTTACCGATGAATCTAATTTCATTTGAGATCTTATTCACGACAAGGCAATGAATTTCATCAAAAATAATCTTGAAGCCCTTGTCACACAGTTGGCTTATGCTCAGTAAGTTATGATTCAAATCTTTCACCAAAAGAATATTTTCAATCAAGGTTTCAGAATTCTTATCTATGTTGCCAATTCCAATTATTTTACCTTTGTCTTTTCCACCAAAAGCAACTGAGCCTCCATCCTTATCTTGCAGCATAGAGAACGCCTTCCTGTCCCCTGTCATATGCCTTGAACAGTCGCTGTCCAAGTACCACTTGCTCCCCCTGGCTTCAAGACATATCTACAAAAAATAAAATCCTCATGCAATTGTTTTTGGTACCCAAACTAGTTTGGGTCCGTAGGAGTTAGTCTAATTTTGTCCATATCTTTTTTTAGTCCAAAAAGTATGATTTCTTGGTGAGTTTTGTTTGAACCAGCAATTTACAACAACATGACCAAAACTACCACAATGATAACAATTAATAGGTGCAAACTTTCTTTGAAATTATCGTGGTTTGGGTTGGACATGTTTTGGCTTAGAGTTGGAACATGAAGCATGATAGTTTTCTTTTTCATGGACATAGGATATAGTGATCTTACGCTCAAAAGATTTTTTGTTTTGGGGAATGTACCCCAATCCTTCCTTCTAGAAGTTGACTTTCACTCCCAACAAGTTGTCTAAGTTTTGTTTGCCCTTGACAAACCTAGACAAGGTGGACTGAAGTTCAGTCACTTCTTCACCCAGACTCACATTTTTCTTTTCAAGTTCTGAATTTGTGGATTTCAGAACTTCTTCTTCATTTTTCAACTTCTCAACAGCTTTTTCAATTTCAAACAATTTACACATCAATCCCTCCTGATTTTTCTCACTGGCTGAAATTATTTGCAATATGATTTCTTTTTCTTCCGTTAACTCAAACCATTCCTGTTCCAATTTTTTAAACTTAACAAAAATATCCTCATGTGTTAACTCATCAATCTTTTTCTTGAGATTTTTATTTTCAGATCTGATTTTCTTATATTTCAAATACAACTTCTCATATTCTGACTCCCATTGTTCATTTGAAATAAAGTCAGGGTCAGAATTTACCTCGGTTGAGTCATCCTCATGTGCCATGAGGCACAGGCTTTCCACGAGCTCTTGTATCTCCTCATCGGAAGGTTCGTCCTCTTCATCGCTCCATGTGGCGACCATGGCTTTGAGCTTTCTGAATTTATCATTCTTGAATTTCTTCTTCAGATCTGGGCACTCTCCCCTCATGTGCCTGGGCTTCTTGCATTCGTAGCATATGATGCTACTTGGTTTGCTTGGCTCGCCCTTGGTTTGATTGGGCTTCCTTTGCCCTTTTCTGAAATTACCTTGGAAGTTTCTCTTCTTCCTCAAAAACCTTTTAACTTGGCGAGTTATCATGGTCAAGTCTTCTTCTTCGTTGCTTTCTTCACTTGATTCTTCTTCTTGAGAGTCGTCATCAGATTGGTGAGCTCTCAATCCAATTGCTTTCTTCTTCTTTGTATCTTCCTCGGTTGTTATCTTCATATTTATCTCATAGGTCATGAGCGACCCTATGAGTTCATCCAAGGAAAGTGTGGACAGATTTTTGGAATCTTCAATCACTGTGGCTTTTATGTGCCACGCGGACGGAAGTGACCTTAAAACTTTCCTCACCAGGTCAGAGTTTGTGTACTCCTTCCCAAGGCTTTTGAGACCATTCGCGATCTCAGTTAGCCTTGCGAACATTTCTGAAATTGTTTCTTCGGGCTTCATTTTGAACAGCTCGTAATCTATGACTAGAAGGTTCGCCTTGATTTCCTTGACCTCGGAAGTTTCTTCATATATGAGCCGTAACTTGTCCCACATCTCCTTCGCTGAGCTGCACATTGATAGATGAAAAAACTCGTTAGGATGTATAGCACATTGCATGATGTTCATAGCATTAAAATTAACCGTGGATTTTTTGATTTCTTCAATTGACCATTTATCTTCATCATCCGAGAGTTTGTAAGGACCCTTGTTCACAACTCTCCAAACTTCGTACTCTTGAGCTTTTAGAAAAATATGCATTCTATTTTTCCAGTACGAATAGTTTGAACCGTCAAAGAAGGGAGGACGGTTGATGGAGTGACCCTCGGGCATCATACCCTTATTTGCCATTGATCTGGATCTTTACTCTAGATCGTTAGATCTGAAGGAAATAGAGCCTTAGCTCTGATACCAATTGAAGTCCTGCAATCAATGACACCCAAGAGGGGGGTGAATTGGGTGATTACAAATTTTAAGAACTTTTACCCAATTTAAAACACATATTAAGAACAAGCAACAAATAAGCACAGATCTGATGGATTACAAAATGAATCTGGCTAAATCAACCCCTATAGCAGTTCTTTGGTACCAGGCGGAGTCTGGGAATCCCAAGATTCTCTCACACAAGGTATTTTACTCCCGACAAGACCTACCTTGTCGATCAGAGACTACCTTTTGATATACCAGAGATCTCCCGTAAAAAGGTTAATAAAGCTAGATCTAAATAAAGAAACTAGATAATCATGCAATATGCAAAAGAGCTAAAGCAGAATGGAGGTAGAAGATAAGGAACAAACCACATAGAAGACCACGTTTTTTAGGTGGTTCGGGTGCAACAACTGCAACCTACGTCCACCCCTCACCGACTGTGAGGATTCACACACTATCTTGTCGGGGATTACAAGATCAAGGACACTGTCACGCCCCGAACCGATTGCAGTAGGAAGCAATACTCAGAATGTGGCAGCGAAATAGTCATGATAATTAGACCAAATAATAAATAAACACAATAAATAATATTCAAACACATGGATGCCATTAATTTGAGAAAAATATGATTTTTATTGATATTTGAAAATTTAAATAGAATGTGGACTCAATAAAGGAAATAAAGAAGAGAAAATAGCAAGACCACAATACTATCTAGACTCAAGAAAATAAAAGACTCCAGTCTCTAAGTTCCAGGTTCACTCGATCACACTGGCCCGACCCCAATTGCAAACGTTCCACCTACCGTGTTACCTGAAAAGGATGGAAATAAGGGGGGGTGAGCGAGAAGCTTAGTAGGAATTATACTCTATCATCAGGCGAAGTTTAAGTAATTAATCATTTTCATGAATATATAAATAAAGCGAGAATTCAATAAAACAAGCTGGTAACCAACAAGATCAGAAGATAATTGATAGCTAAATGGAAAGGAACATTTCAAATCGAGATAGCAAAACAAATAACCAGATTTTCGCGTGAGTGGCCACATGCCAAGTCAAGTCAATACATCATGCACGATAATAAGTGAATGGCCATTTATCGAGTCGAGTCAAGTCGAGTCATGCAAGCAAGCACTTCCTGCTTTCAAGAAAGTATAGCAAGTATCACAAGAGTGTGGAATGTCGTAGACCCAACACGCTAGATAGTACCGGTGCCAAATGCCACACCTAGTCATTCACCTCCCTGGGGATCAAGTACTTTTCGGGTACGCCTCCCAGGACCAGACTAGGCCCTTTAATGTGTTTGCCTTGACATTGATTTGTTTGGATCATAGATCCCATGAAATCCAGACATCCACAATGTTTAATGGCCAAGAGTTCCAAGGTTTAAGCTATGTAACTTACCAACTAAGATCAAATGATATTTCAATAGAATTGGAATGGATATCAAGTGGAAGAACAAGGATCAAGCAAGATTTTACAGTTCAAGGTCAACCTTGATTGACTGCTATCACAACAAAAAAACATGAAAAATCATATTAAATCTCAATTTTAGCGGTCAATAACTGGGCCGCTAAGGCGATATTGACGGTCTAATCTTAGACCGCGCACAGTTAAGTATAACAGGCTCTTAAGGTGAACCCAAAAAGGTCCTCAATCTAACCCAAATCAGAATGGGTCCAAACAAGAGTTCAACCCACAAAGCTAAAGTCAAATAGAACGGATTGGGCTAGGTTAGAATTGACTGGGCTCAAAAGATTCAGACTAAACCCAAGCCCATTACTTAACCTAGGCCAAGAGAGGGATAGCGGTCTAAACCTGGGCCGCCAAGGTCGCTTAGCGGTCGCAAGTTGGGCCGCTACGGTCACAGAGCAGTCTAGATTTGAACTGGCCCAAACACGAATCAAAGCACGTCCAGGGGTTCCGATCTTGGGGGTATAACCCGCCCGGTGTCCTGGTGGGAATCCCAGGCTCACGGGGACTTACAAAGGTCTCATAATAGTGGTCCTAGTCCGACGGAAGGAATATCCGGTGGAGAGTCCCAACTATTACAAGATTTAGACTATATGAAATATGGAAAACGAGACGATGCGGTCAGTCAATCCCACCGGAGTGGCATGACTGTCAAACAATGATATCAGCAACATAATATGAGGAATGTATAACAGCAGGGTGTGGGATTACAAGATTAATAACCAAGCATTTATCAAGTTTCTTATGATCATTAACTTATGATTGTCAAAGCAACTTTCATGTAAATAAATGGAAATTTATGTTTCTAACCATGATACTAGATTAATATTGCGTTTTGCATAGTTACAGGTCAAGATATCATGCTAGACAGGGTAATTTTTCTAGTTAAAAATGCATAAAATAGAGTTTTAAACTTCATGCCAGAAGCCATGAAACGGTCTATATAAGGGCCGCCTGAATGATAAAACGGTCTATATAAGGGCCGCCTGAAGGATAAAACGGTCTATCGTAGGGCCGTTTCTTGATTAGAAAGTAAATATGCATAACTTTTAATAAATTTGAAAATGCAAGGCTTGAAGCGGTCTATCGTGCGACTGCTATATTACTAGCGGCCTCTATAAGGACCGTCTCATTCAACTCGAACCCAGAACATAAAAATGCCAGACACCAGTCAAATGAAAGCAAGATTTAAACATGAATATAGCATGAAAATTAGGCTATTTGATGTTAAAACGTAAGTAACTCAAAAACGCACGTCGTGGTATAGTCAATTTAAATATTCCACTATGATTACTTCATGTAAATCAAACAGAAAGAATGGGGGTAAAAACCCTAATTACATGAACTACAAAAATCATGAATACGCCAATTATAGACAGCCAAAATTGGGCAAATTGGACTCAAAAGAAAGATAAGGAGGAGATGTATCTATCCATATTATTTAATTAGATTGGGCCTGAGAGAAACCTATCGATTTGGAAGTAGAAAGGGAAGACACGCTAAAACCCTAATCGCGAACACGTCACCGTTCTTGCCCTAATTCGCCCTCGATCGACCACGATTGCTTGCGCCACCTGTTGGAAAAATAAAAGGAGGTCTAGGGCTACGAAAGCCCTCTACTTATAGAGGTTGAGGAGGCTTCTAGAGATCGAATTGTCTAAGAGAGTCCAAAGGAGAAGAATCGACGAAAAACTCGGCATGCCTACCTAATCCATGTCGCCGCCGTTGAGAGAGGCATCTAGAAGCTAGGGTTTCAGGGGCAAAATGATCTACTAGGGTTTATCTATCAAATGGGCATGGTCTGGGCTTGTATGGTTGAGAAATGGGCTCGAATTTGGTCGATTAAGGTTGGGCTATTAAGAACAACGATTTTGGACTAAAATCTCTTTAATTCGGCCTCATTAAATTTTGATTAGGGGTGGCCCAGTTAGCAATATTGTTAAACGTTTTGTTCTCTCTAAGAATATAATTTTTTCATATTTTTATAAATTGGTCAAAACTTTAGCGAACGGCAAAAAATCAATTAATTGCATTATATATATATATATATATATATATATATATATATATATATATATATAGATTATCGTGAAAAATTCAATTGCGTCTCAAAATATGAAATTTCTTTTATGGTCATGACAGAAAAATAATTATCCCCTTTCTGTTTATATAGTTTGGTCAAAATCAATTAATTATTTTAAGAAACATTATTGAAATCATTAATTAATAAAATGTCTATTTTACCCCTTTACTAAGTCGACCTCACTCTCATACGATAATTAATCGCACATTTTTCATTTATAACAATTTGTCACCTTTATTTCAATACCTACTTCAAAATTTAAAATTTTATATTTTATTATTTAACCGAGGTGTTACATCCTCTCCCACTTCAAGGAATTTGGTCCCAAATTCGTCGATCGCCAAGTAATTAAACTAAGATGATCTATTGAAAATACCATGGTAATCATACAACTAATGGAATGTAAAAGAATTTCAAATATAGTTAAGGATAAGAGAGAACGATACCATATATAATTTTTCATTTGATAAAAATCGGTTCCAATTCTCCTTATGTTTTTACTTGTGGAAGTAGCTTAGGGCAATTAGTTATTACATGCTCTTTATTTCTACAACGAAGATACGCTCCGCTCCTTCGCCAGCACTCCTTGATTATATGACCAACTTTGTGACAGTGAAAACATTTCATTTGCGAAAGGTTATGCCTTTTCTTCTTATTACTTCGAATCTTTTTACGATGGATTCGCCACCTTCTAGCGAAACCGAACCTTAGCTTACTCGTAGACCCTCTCGCTTTCATTTCAAAAAGGAGCTTAGATACCTACAAAATAAAAAAAATAAAATTTTTTTATTACCCTTTCACGTCGTGCTACGCAATCTTATACATATTTTATTACTTAACCCGAAGCAGTACCCATTCTCACCAGGTGACAAGAAGGGATGATAAGGATTACACGACCTATCACTTACGGTAACTTATACTTACGGACAAGATCCTAGGACTCAACAACCGAGGATCTGATATCACTTCTGTCACGCCTCGAACCGATAGCAGCGAGAAGCGATGCTCGGAACGTTGCAGCGAAACATTCATGATAATTAGAGCAAAAAATAAATAAACACAATAAATAATATTCAAACACTTGGAGGCCATTAATTTGAGAAAAATATGATTTTTATTGATATTTGAAATTTTAAATACAATGTGGACTCAATAAATGAAATAAAGAAGAGAAAATAGTAAGACCACAATACTATCTAGACTCAAGAAAATAAAAGACTCTGGTCTCTAAGTTCCAGGTTCACTCGATCACGCTGGCCCTATCCCAATTGCAAACGTTCCACCTACCGCGTTAAAAGGATGGAAATAAGGGGGGGTGAGCGAGAAGCTTAGTAGGAATTATACTCTATTATCGGGCGAAGTTTAAGTAATTAATCATTTTCATGAATGTATAAATAAAGCGAGAATTCAATAAAACAAGCTGGTAACCAACAAGATTAGAAGATAATTGATAGCTAAATGGAAATGAACATTTCAAATCGAGATAGCAAAACAAATAGCCAGAATTTCGCGTGAGTGGCCACATGCCAAGTCAAGTCAATACATAATGCACGATAATAAGTGAATGGCCATTTATCGAGTCAAGTCAAGTCGAGTCATGCAAGCAAGCACTTCCTGCTTTCAAGCAAGTATCACAAGAGTGTGGAATGTCGTAGACCCAACACGCTAGATAGTACCGGTGCCAAATACCACACCTAGTCATTCACCTCCCCGGGGATCAAGTACTTTTCGGGTGCGCTTCCCAGGACCAGACTGAGCCCTTTAATGTGTTTGCCTTGATATTGATTTGTTGGATCATAGATCCCACAAAATCTAGACATCCACAATGTTTAATGGCCAAGAGTTTCAAGGTTTAAGCTATGTAACTTACCAACTAAGATCAAATGATATTTCAATAGAATTGGTATGGATATCAAGTGGAAGAACAAGGATCAAGCAAGATTTCACAGTTCAAGGTCAACCATGATATGACTGCTATCACAACAACAAAACACGAAAAATCATATTAAATCTTGATTTTAGCGGTCAATAACTGGGCCGCTAAGGCGATATTGACGGTCTAACCTTAGACCACGCACAGTTAAGTGTAACAGGCCCTTAAGGCAAACCCAAAAAGGTCCTCAATCTAACCCAAATCAGAATGGGTCCAAACAAGAGTTCAGCCCACGAAGCTAAAGTCAAATAGAACGGATTGGGCTTGGTTAGAATTGACTGGGCTCAAAAGATTCAAACTAGACCCAAGCCCATTACTTAACCTAGGCCAAGAGAGGGATAGCGGTCTAAACCTGGGCCACCAAGGTCGCTTAGTGGTCGCAAGTTGGGCCGCTACGGTCGCAGAGTAGTCTAGATTTGGACTGGCCCAAACACGAATCAAAACACGTCCAAGGGTTCCGGTCTTGGGGTACAACCCGCCCGGTGTCCTGGTGGGAATCCCAGGCTCATGGGGACTTACGAAGGTCTCATAATAGTGGTCCTAGTCCGATGGAAGGAATATTTGGCGGAGAGTCCCAAGTATTACAAGATTTAGACTATATGAAACACAGAAAATGAGACGATGCGGTCAGTCAATCCCACCGGAGTGGCATGACTGTCAAATAATGATATCAGCAACATAATATGAGGAATGTATAACAGTAGGGTGTGAGATTACAAGAGTAATAACCAAGCTTTTATCAAGCTTCTTATGATCTTTAACTTATGATTGTCAAAGAAACTTTCATGTAAATAAATGGAAATTTTTGTTTCTAACCATGATACTAGATTAATATTGCGTTTTTCATAGTTACAGGTCCAGATATCATGCTAGACAGGGTAAGTTTTCTAGTTCAAAACGCATAAAATAGAGTTTAGAACTTCATGCCAGAAGCCATGAAATGGTCTATATAAGGGCCGCCTGAATGATAAAACGGTCTATATAAGGGCCGCCTGAAGGATAAAACGGTCTATCGTAAGGCCGTTTCTTGATTAGAAAGTAAATATGCATAAATTTTATTAAATTTGAAAACGCAAGGCTTGAAGCGGTCTATCGTGCGACTGCTATATTACTAGCGGTCTCTGAAAGGACTGTTTCATTCAACTCAAACCAAGAACATAAAAATGCCAGACACCAGTCCAATGAAAGCAAGGTTTAAACATGAATATAGCATGAAAATTAGACTATTTATTGTCAAAACGTACGTAACTCAAAAATGCATGTCGTGGTATAGTCAATTTAAAGATTCCACTATGATTACTTCATGTAAATTAAATAGAAAGAATGAGGGTAAAAACCCTAATTTCATGAACTACAAAAAACATGAATACGCCCATTATAGACAGCCAAAATTGGGCAAATTGGACTCAAAAGAAAGCTAAGGAGGAGATCTATCTATCCATATTATTTAATTAGATTGGGCCTGAGAAAAACCTATCGATTTGGAAGAAGAAAGGGAAGACGCGCTAAAACCCTAATCGCGAACACGTCACCGTTCTTGCCCTAATTCGCCATTGATCGACCACGATTGCTTGCGCCACCTGCTGGAAAAATAAAAGGAGGTATAGGGCTACGAAAGCCCTCTACTTATAGAGGTTGAGGAGGCTTCTAGAGGTCAAATTGGCTAAGAGAGTCCAAAGAGAAGAATCGGCGAAAAACTCGGCATGCCTACCTAATCCACATCGCCGCCATTGAGAGAGGCATCTAGAAGCTAGGGTTTCAGGGGCAAAACGATATACTAGGGTTTATCTATCAAATGGGCCTGATCTGGGCTCTAATGGTTGAGAAATGGGCTCGAATTTGGTTGATTAAGGTTGGGCTATTAAGAACAACGATTTTGGACTAAAACCTCTTTAATTCGATCTCATTAAATTTTTATTAGGGGTCGGCCCTGTTAACAATATTGTTAAACATTTTGTTCTCTATAAGAATATAATTTTTCCATATTTTTATAAATTGGTCAAAACTTTAACAAACGGCGAAAAATCAATTAGTTGCATTATGTATATATATATATATATGTATATATATATATATATTAGATTATCGTGAAAAATTCAATTGCGTCTCAAAATTTGAAATTTCTTTTATGGTCATGACAGAAAAATAATTATCCCCTTTCCATTTATATAGTTTGGTCAAAATCAATTAATTATTTTAAGAAACGTTATTGAAATCATTAATTAATAAAATGTCTATTTTACCCCTTTACTAAGTCGACCTCACTCTCATACGATAATTAATCACACATTTTTCATTTATAACAACTTATCACCTTTACTTCAATACCTACTTCAAAATTTAAAAATTTATATTTTATTATTTAGCTGGGGTGTTACAGACACACGTACACAAATGTGAGGAGTATGAAACTGCCACGAAGGTACAAGAGCACCGACTCACAAAAAAATGTGAAGAACACAGAAGTCACTCACACACACACACGGATCTGCGTAGATCCACACACACACAATTGTTTGAATATTACAAGAACACACAAATAAAGCCTAGTGAAAATGGAAGGAGAAAAATAGGAAATGAAGACATAAAATCAAGCCCCCCCTTAGTGGATGAAGATGGTATTTGATGAAGCTAGCTCCCAACTCGATCTCCACTTGAATGGCCTTCAGATTGCTCTTGAGATCCTAGCTCTTGGATGAAGAACTCTTCCACGGATCACTGTTCATGGAGCTACAGTACTGCCCTCTTTCTCCTTTGATTGCCTCCTTGAACCTCCTTGAGTTCTTCTTAGGGTTTTTTGACCCCAATGAGATATATTTATAGATCTTAGGTGGTCAAGAGACATCCCCCAGACCAGATCCAGAAATTATGGCTTGGTTGGGGGCATTGGGTTTAAACACATGAGAGATAAGGCCTCTCCCCGTGCTTGAACCAGAAAGTCAAAAAGAGCTGCCTCGAGGCTGGCGGTCGACCGGTATCATGGGGCGGTTGACCAGAATTTTACAGAAAATGACCCGTTCGTTGCTAGGAAAACGGTCGGTCAATCCTTGCTGGCGGTCGACCGCCACTGTAAAAATTGTTGTTTTGAGATCCCTAGAAAAACTGGTCGACCGCCCTGTGCCTGCTGGTCGACCGAACTGGTGAGAACTTGCGACAATGAAGCGTTAGCCCAATGAAACATATCCATATGACAATGCCTTCATGTCCCTACTGCTTTCATGCATTTTGGGATTTGTTTTGATTCTGATTATTCAATTAAAAGTATTGAACCATTTGAGAATGGCGCTTTGCACAAGATGTTTGTAAACAAACACTTAAGCATACTTAAACCGCATTTGACAGCATTGACATGGCCCGAGATAGAAACTCAATTTGGGGTTTTGTTATCATCAAAATCATGCAGAGAGACTCAACAGTGGTGGCCTAGCTATGGAATGACTCGCCAATTGGGCCGGCGTAACCATAATAGGGGTTCGTGGACGAGAAGGAATTCTCTAAGAGACTGCCTGGTCATTAGTGGGGTTGACTTGAAGGCCACCCGCGGCCTGAGGGGGATTGGAAGAGGAAGAAGGGACCGATTTCCCTTTAAGAGCGGCCTGGACCACTTAGCGCTGGACATCATCCAACTGGGAGAGAGCATTGACAAGATCATTGAGATTGAAAGACGGGGAGGTCTTCCCGGGAGTGGATTGACTGATGGGTTGAGTTTGAGAAGAAGGCTCAACCCCCTGAGTGGTGGTGTCCACCACATAGACTTGAGGGTAGGTGGGAACATAGTTTCCCTCATGCTGAACAAAGCTTTGAGGAAGGGCCTCATATTGAGTGAGTCCCTGAGGAGGGACCTCATAGGATTGGTCATATTGACCATCCTCATAATTGTGTGAATACTCTTGATTGGCCATGTTGACGATTCTACCTGAACGAAGGTTCATGATTGTAATAAGGAATTATCTGAATCAAACAAAGGTAAATAGCAAATAAGCACTCAAATAGGTTGTCAACCAAGTTGCCAAACAAGTTATGATGCTTAGGGAAGATTTTAATGTTCTTTGAGTTTAAGCAAGGATGAATTTTAATGGAGTAGTTAGCCCTCTATTCAATGTAGATCCTAGTTTCAATTTGAGTGTAATCTCCGGGTTAACTAGGTTCTTTCTCTCTCCTCACCAATGCATGGGTTAACTATGCTCCGGGGTGCTTCAAAGGTACAACCGGCCTAGCTTCCGTGAGGGAATCCACGGGTGCGAGGACTTACAGAGGCCTTGGTCAAGGAATTTCCAATCCAAAGAGACGGAATGCTCAATAGAGGGTCCTTCCTTTCCCAAGAAAGTGTAGAGGATCCTAGAAGTGTAGAGGATCCTAAAAGTGTAGAGAGAGGAGGTCTCTAAACCAAAATGCCCTAATGCAAGCTAATGCCACAGGATCAACAATAATGTAAAGAAAATCAATAATCCAATCAAAACAAGTCAAAACAATAGCAGATATGGCAATTCTGTAAACGCACAGGGAAATAGCGACCAGGCAGCCGTCGCTGCCTGAGTGAATAGCTACTGTGTGACAACCGCTGATATAATAAATGATGCCTCTGTGAAGGGGCACTAATAGCCGAAACAGTAAACTGATGCGGAGGGCAGTCAACAGTGACGCAAGAATTGGCGCCTTGGGAGTAGGCGCTGAAAGTTTGAATAACGCCTCTGTGAAGGGGCGCAGATCATAAAAATAGTTAATAATATGAAAAATGCTCTGAAGAGCGCCTCTGTGAGAGGTCACTGGTTTATAAAATGGCAACTTCTGAGTAGTCACTGACCGATTTAAGAGAACATAGAGTAATGTAAACTGCCAGAAAATCAAATTTTCCCTTTACAAATGCTATGGACAGTGCAAACATAGGCTAATCAAGTGGGGGGTGTGCACGTGGTGCACATAGGGAGTGTGATACGTGGTGCACAAAGGAGGGGCACACGTGAGTGCCAAAAGGAGGGGCACACAAGGGTGCCAAAGGGAGGGGTACACGTGGGTGCCAAAGAAGGGGTAATCAAAATAAAAACAGCAAGGGTCCCACCGTGATCGCCAATTTGTGAACGTGTCACATAGATATTTTAAAAGGAAGAAAAATTAACATAAGCATGATAAAAGTAATAAGGGAAGGGAGCATGTGATGCTACTAAGGAGTGCGATCGCCAGAGGGGTTACCTTAAAATAAAGAGATGATCGCATGTACCTTGTAAAGCGGGTGTAAACGTGGATCCAAATTCCTCCTCCAACCGGCCAGCCGATGAAGGGGGGTTTTTACTCTTGATTACCCTTAAAGGAAAACAATAAAAGCAAGAAATTTAGATTAGCCAATAGAAGTGTAGTATCTATACTTAATAGAATGATGATATGCAATATGGGCATGAACACACCTTGTGGTTTTGTTTTAAAACCCCTAAGAGGAGTAAAGGTGGGAAGAGTATGTATGCAAATAAGCTAACAAATAATTTGCTAAGATGTGCTAACGGATGATGGAATAGTGATGATAATAATGCAGAAAGAAATAAAAGGGAGGGAGAATATCCTCTTCTGCGCCTGTGAGCAGGATAGAGGGAGAACGGAAGACGAAAGCTCCCCCAAGCAACACCACGATAGCGGCAACAAGGAACAGCAGTAGCAAACTCTCAATCCAGGGACGTGTGTGTGTTAGGTCCTCGCGTGAAAGAAATCAGAGAGTATTTATAGGGGGAAAAACCTTATTCCAATAGGATAAGATCAAAGGAAGATAACTATCAATCATGATCCCCTTCCCTCGATTGATCACAGAGTCAAAACAAGGAAGGAGTTTGTCTGGGAAGGTTGCAGACGAGACGGAAACAAAATTGAAATGGTGACCTATAAACAATCGCTATTCTAAATAGCGCCCGTGAGTCTGTCGCTATTTCACTGGAATTTTAGACTTTCCATATTTCAAAATTCATAATCTGCGACCGCGCACAGAGGCATTCATTAAAGAGCGTCTGCCGGAAAGGCGCCATTTCAAGGAATTTAATTTTGAACAAAATTGGAAAGAGTTAAAGACAACGACCACGCGTACAGTCGTTTACTTGAAGAAATATCGACACTTACAAGGGCGTTATTTAAAAGGCGACTTGATGACGGTCGTTATATTCAAAGAAAATCTAAAGAAATGGGAAAACCAACTTATTAAGCCAGTAATGAAATCCACTTTGGGGCATTACATCGTGACATGAAATTTACTCAACATAGCATCGACTTTGGCGTGTCTACAATAGACAGCCTCTATGGGACCCTCACCCATAGGGGTGAAGATGGAGACCATATTTGCTTCATAGCACCTTTCATCGGCCGAACTGGTGACTTGCATGGAGAGGGAAGTGGAGCTACATGCTTCCTTCCTCGTGATTGGCATTTGCCATCCAGATGGGTGCTTCCTGGTTCAAGGCTTGCCTTGCTCGGCTTCAGATGTATCTGCGGTGGTCCTGTAGTGGACTGAGACCATATAGACTCCCCTTTTGTAAACGCCTGCTTCATGTGGGCGTGGCGGGTTCACTTCATATTCCCCCATTTGCAGTTCGCCTCTCCTGATCAGGACTTGAGCGATATCTTTGAATACACAACAATTTTTGATGGGGTTCCCCACCACCCGATGATAGGGGCAGAATTGAGGATCATTGCTTCTTACGGCATCCTCTGGCCTTTTGGGCTCTGGTAGAGTGATCTTGTCGTAATGACAAGCCCATTCAAAAATTGCTCGAGTCTTATCTCTCGGGAAGGAATAAGGCTTCTTCATTTTCTCCCGTAATGAGGGGATTCGCTCCACAGGCTGATTGGTCGAAGGACTGACTACCTCCTTTGCTTTCCTCCTCAAGTGCTCGAAAGCACTGAGGTTGCGGCTTGGAGACTGGTTCTCCCTTTTTTTCGTGGTAATGGCTGGTCGATGCTTCGGCAGCTGGGCTTTAATATCGGCTGCCATTATGCTCAAGTGATCAAAGGACTGAAATTTGACGCCAGCTACCCTTTGAAAAATTTCTTCCTTCAGACATCATTTACAAACCTCGATGGTGACTTCGTGGCCTAGAGGAGGCTCGCAGCTTTCGTGGAGGTCCCTCCACTTTTTAATGTAATCCATGGCAGATTCACTATCTTTCTACCTGTGGCTATATAGTTCTGCCTTAGTTACGGGGAAGTGCTTCAGGTTCGTGGAACTGCCTTGTCGGAGGAGGATGCCCCCAGTTAGATCAGACAAAAGTTTGGTCATTTCGGCCAATTGTGCCTTCAATCTTTTGATCTCCTACTGATGCTCATAAAGCAATGTGAGCACAACAGGGCTCTATTGGGAGAAATCCGGAGCGTAGCTTGAATCGTCGCCTTCCGTTTCGACGTCAGGTAGGGGTGGCGACACCCCGTCACCACGATTACCCAGGATCGGCCCCTCAGAAGTGGATGTAACCAGCCCTATATCCCTACATGTAGGTGGGCTCCAGAGGAACACTTCTTCGTCTTGGGTTTCACCGACCGGAGGCATGTGTTGCTCCTGGCTCCTGGCTTCTTGTATATCCGGATCTTTTTGAGGGTTGTCACCGGCTGGAGCTGAGATAGATATCATGTTTGCTTCATAGGATTCTTGTATTGAGAAACCTAAGCCAAGGTGTTGGGTAATCTTTATTAGTTCTTTACCCATGTTGGGCGGGTACCCCAACTTCTTGAACATCTACTTTTGACTTTCAGTCTGGAAGAAGGGAAGCTGTTGCCTCCTGACCATCTTCACCATTTTGTCGGATATATTAGGAAGCCCCATGATAGGGACGACTGGGTCATGAATTTCTTTGGGGAATCTGCAATCGTCATCCCCTTTCACTAGCCATGTAGAATATTGTGGGTTGACCCTCAGGATTAGGCACCACCAAAATCTTCAGTAATTCGACTATTTGACAGTCTATATCTGTAAGGGACTTTGTGATCCCTAGAGGGATTCTCACGTAACCCAGCAAATCCTCGAGCTCTGGCATCTCCGGCTCGGGGTGAATATCGGATGGGATTGCTCAAACCACCCCTTCAACTTTAGAAATGTGTGACACCTCCTACGTAGTCACATAGTCGGGCGGCGATGGAGGGGACCAGTTGTCGATTTCTTCTATCTTCTTCCCTTTGCCTTGAGCTAGCTGGGGAGCCTGCTTTGGCTTCTCCATATAGAGTGATGCATCCAGCAGATGGCATTCAAACACCTCAAAGGGGTGTAAGTCAGCAAACATTCTTTCTTCCTTTCCGTCCCTGGAGTACTTGATGCATTGGTACAAAGTAGAAGACACTACCTGGTTTTGATGCAGCCATGGTCGGCCCAGTAATGCTTTGTACGAAGTATCGAGTTGATGACGTGGAACTGCAACTTGGTGGTGAAGTCTCCCAGCAAAAGCTCAAGCTCCGCCATGCCCATCGGGACTTCAAACTTCTGGTTGAACCCAGCTATCTTTATGTCCCTGACCTCGATCAGGTGCACATTAAAATAATACTTCTGGTAGACCCGGTAGGGGAGTATGTTCACTGCCGCCCCTGGGTCAATCAAGATCCTGTTTATGGGCTGGCCATTCAATTTCCCCCTCATATACAGGGGTCTATTGTGGCTGGCTGAGGGCAGGAGCATATCTTCTTTCGTGAAGGTAATGGTTGTCCCCGAATGCATCTCGGTGAAGCAGTCTCGTAGTCTGCTGGGGTTTGCAATGCTGTAATGACAGCCTACCTGGTTTCTTCATCTAGGGAGAGTATCTCCCAGATGTTTAATCTTGTCGGGATCCTTTTCAATTATTTCATTATTCGGGTGCTGGCTCAGACATTGGCTAATTTTACCTTCTCGGCTTTGCTATGTTTGCCGCGGTTTGGTGCTGGAGGAGTCGACGGAAAGGATAGTTTATCCTCCTCTTCAGGCCCCCCCCCCGATCTCGACATGCTTGGTCGGCTGGTTCCTTTATGTAGACGAGCTTAGCCACAAAGGTAGTGCCCTCATTATCTTTTTTTGCTGAGGACGGCACTTCGGAGACCAAGGCAGAAGTGTTTTTGGCTTTTGAATTAGCCTGCTAGCTTGGCTGTTTGCCCTTCTGTGCTAGCAGAAATTCGACAAACGAGGGTACCACTTCGCCAGTTGTATCTTAGAGGTAGAGGCCCGGTGGAGGCGGGAGTCTCACGCCTTTCACTTCAGGTTCAGAGATTTGATACGGTTGTTCACCCCTGAATATGATATTGTGATTCGCCGGGGGCAAGCGTCCCCATCTTCTCCCAGATATGGGGGCATGTTGGCAAGTAGAAACTTCGACTTGATTTGCTTTGGCTGACACGAAGCATATTTCTTCATCCTCCTCTTCAGAGTTTTGGGCTATGTTGAACAAAGCCGACAAGGTATTACAGGACACAATGCTAAATTTTCTTTTATTCTTCCACTTATTTTTATTTTTCTTCTCCTCCACAGTTGGTGGCTACTCTTGGGGAGGTTCATCCCATATTCCTGGTTCTTCCACATTGACTTTGGCTTCTTCGGCCAACTCCAAGGATTCAAAATGCTCCCAAGGGACATATTCTTTTAGTTGCACCTGCTGGATCTTGGGTTGTTCATATTCCTCCAACCCATCGATGATTGCCTATAGTCGTTTGACTGTCGGGTTGGCTTGCTTGTGCATCCGCAGCGGGACCTGCTTATTCTTGTTATCGTTTGGCCTTCGGAGGACCAATTGAGGAGTGGTTTCATACCATACTAGGGTTACAACCGGTGGTGGTAGCTGAGGTGTGACACCATGAATTCAGACTCCCGGGATGGGTGGGATGCCAGCTTTCTTCTTGCCTTCTTTGGCAACTTCTGCCAATTTCCCTGGTCCTTTGTAGGGGCTAGGATGAATGCCTCGTAGGTGTGCTTTGTAGAAGCTTCTGCCACCTCCTCGGGTAATTATTGATATAAAGATATTATATTGGCCGTGGCCCCCATCACATGCATCTCGTGAGGGCGTGGTGGGTCCACCTTGTGTTCGCCCATTTGGAGCTCTCCCTTCTTCATCATACTTTCAATGATGTCTTTGGACACATAACAGTCTTCGATGGAGTGTCTGAGCATCTGATGGTATGGGCAGTGTCGAGGATCATTTTTCTTCTTGGCATCGCCAGGTCTCTTCGGCTCCAGGAGAGTGATATTGTTGTATCTGGTGGCCCATTCAAAGAGGACCCGGGTCTTCTCCATTGGGAAGGAATAAAGCCTCTTCATTCTGGATCGCAAGGAGGAGCCTTCTTGTTGTTCATCCGGCTTGGCAGGAGTGGTGTTGGCAACTCCTTTATCCTTGTTCTTCTGCTGCTCGAAGTCCTTAAAGTCGACTGTGTTGACTTCTTTGGGCGCGGGCCACTTATCAGCCGACTTTACCTTCTGGCTTGAGGCAGCCGGGGTGGAAGAATATCTGGAGAGGAAAGCCTCGATTTTCGCCACCACATTATTCAATCAGTTGAAAGATCTGATCTCCAGGCCGATCATCCGTTCGAGGACTTCGTGTTTCATATTTTGTTTGCAGATTTGGACCGCATCTTCTTGGTGTGGCTGGCACCTGCACCTCATGCTAATGTTTCGCCATCTCTTGATATATTCCAGAGCAGTTTCCTCATTCTTCTGCCTGGTTGCATAGAGTTCGGCCATGATGACCTCCCTTTTGGTGACGTGGAACTGTTCTCGAAACGTTCGTTGCATATCTGGCCAGTTAGTGATGGACCCTGCCGGTAGGTTTGAGTACCATTCGAAGGCGAGCCCCATAAGCGAGGACCTGAAGAACTTCAGTAGGTACGATTCATCGGTCGCCAAATCACCCATCACGTTGATGTAATATGCTATATGTTCCTTCGGTGAACCTTGCCCATTGAACTTGTCAAATTTCGGCGGCTTGTTGACGCCGGGAGGGAATCTTTTGGCCGCATGATGGACAAGGTAGGGCACATTGTACACATCAAAAGAGGCATATTCCTCGGTGCCTCGATCGGCCAGCTTCATCTCGATCATTTGTTCGCCATTACCGGATCCACTGGTTCTAGATAGAAATGAGCCGGTTGGCTTTGTGGCATTGCCAACACCGTTGCCTGAGGTACCATGGCGGTGCCTTGGTGTTGAGGAGCTGGGTGTGGTATTAGGGCTGTGCTCCCAGTGTAGTTAGGTACCCGCTGTGAAGCCGTAATTTGGGGTGAGCCCTTGAATTCATCAGCACAGTGCCGGGATGTTTCCGGAGGGGGTTCGACCTGCTTCGAGGCAAAAGAAAGCATTGTCAATTCGCTCACCTGCCTTTTCAGAGCTTCGATCTCCTGCCGATATGCATGGAGCAACATCATCGTCACCGAATCGGAGGTAGACGGGCTAGGAACTTGGCCTCCCCCTTCCAACGGAATATCTGGAGAATGGGCTGGGCTTTCTCCTTCATCTTCAGAGGTAATTATCTTCACCGCCACCACATCTGATCTCTTTCACCGGCGAGGGCTTGTATTACTTCAGCTGTGGCTCTCCCTCTCTTGGTGACGGGACCTGGCCTTTCAGCGAGCCTAGCCACTTCTTCGTGGTCTTTGGGGAGAGCACCGTAATGACTGGCCACTCCAGCCATATTGCAGGTGAAAATCTACAGCTTCTTGCTTCTTTGAATCACTTTCCTGGCTGGCTATCTAGGGAAAGTTAACCTGTCAAACACCGAGACCCTCGATGTAGCTTCTTCACGGAGGGGCATCCCATAGCACCCAGACTCTGCATCTTCAATGTCTCCCGGGTTGACTTGTTGCCCCCGATTTCTTTCCACATCATTCACGGCTTCTAGGAGCCGCTGTGTTCCGAAGAGGGTGTTTCTGAGGCAGCGGAGGTACCTTGTACGGCCCGAGTGACATCATCTTGCCCATTGGTGGGGTAGACCATTGGTGATGGTACCCTAGCTTGTGCCGGGGATCTGTAGATGATGTGCCTTCGTTCGGACCTCTGGCCGTATCTTCCATCATTTGAATAAAGTTTTGCCTTCCGGCCACAAGTCCTGAAGGCTAGTCTTCGAAACACCGAGGTTGACATCTCGACCTTTTCTTCTTCATCTTTTTCTTCTCTCTCGAACCTGTCAGTCCGGACGGGCTCTGGTTCAATTGGGGCTGCGGCCCGGCGCTTGGGCACCCACACTTGCTTAAATTTGGATGGATTCGGGGCCGACCCTCCCTTATCTTGGACCCAGTGTGATCCTCTTGATCCCGAGTAAGTGCTTGAAATTTGTTGTACACCAGCACTGCTGGTACCACCTTGTCGGGTGCAATGGTGGCCTGGCGGCCATTCAAGTAAACTCGAACTCCTCCGATCATGGCGGAATTGCCCAAGACAGAGAGCCGGCTTTGCAGGGTGTCGGCATTCTTCCTGACTGCCCACATGGCAACTGGAGTACATTTCCTTTTGGTGTCGACGTGGTGGACGTAGTAGCCCACCACCTTCGCTTCTTCGGGTGTCACCTTCATAGTGGCGACGGGCTCGATCTCCTGGATCTCTAGGAGGTTCACGAACATGACCCCCAGAAAGTTGGGGAACCTAACCACCGGGAGGAAATCGCCGAACCGAGTCGGCATTACCAAGTAGCCATGCTAAGCATGGCTTGCAACCACCAGAGGTCCGAACGTGACCGCCATTGGTTTCTTTGAAGTTCAATCCCCTCTACAATTTCAAATTGTGCAAGTTAGAATCTTGAGAAGAGGCCGTTAGGCCCCTAATCCTGGCAAAAAGATGAGAGGAGGTTCTGTCCCACCAGGCGTGCCAGACTTGTGGACACACTTTTTTATCTCATGTATCGTTTCATCTTTTATCGATTTATTAAATGTGAGGGCATGCCAGTCACATAGTGACAATATGTTCAGGCTCCGAGACTGGAGTGGTCCAGAGCCAATGGTGCGCGCCGTCTGACTAATCAGATGATTGTAGGTATCGGGTGAGGACGGGAACCTGCCATGCCATAGTGGTCATGACGTTAATTACATCCCCTAGAGGGTGAAAACCTCTAATTAATCGCCAAGATAAGGGGCCTCATGGATTGAAAATCAGATTTCACAAAATGAACTGAAAATGTGTTGAAGAGCATTGAAATCCCCTATATGAGTGTGCAAAAGAGTTGTTAGAATCGTGTCGGTAACATATTGACCATTTCATGTTCGGACGAGAGTCCATGTTGAAAGCATCACAAGTATGTACAGGGAGCGTCGGGACATATGTATGTCGAGGAATGGCAAATTTGATATTTATATGATAAAGAAAATCGAGGTAGGCCCCAATGTCTGCCGAGGCACGGCAAGTTTAATATTTGAAGAAATGGAGGAATTCGGTTAAATCCTGATTAAAACGGTTCAGATTCAGTGGGTTATTGGCCTGACGCAAAATCGGGTTGTGACCATAATGAAGGTGACCCCCGGAATTCAAGCATGACTTGCATAGTGTAGCAACCCTGGTAAAATAAGGGACTAGAAAGTCTAAATAAATTAAAACCAACAATTAGACAAGGTCCAGACCCTATATACAACCCCATGACGTCCTAGTGGGCCTTACAAAAGGAACTCATGGGCCCTACCCTTAAATTATGAATTTAGCATCATTTTAAGTAGCCATTTAGAGCCATACTATATTTTTATTTTGAATTAATAAATAAATAAATCTTAAAAAATGTCAATTTATATTTTTTTAATAATTCAGAAATTTTAATATTTCACATTTATTACAATATATTTTAATTAAAGGAATAAGGGAATATTGATGAGCTTTAATACATTAAAGATAAGTAAAAGATAAAAGAATGGGCATATAGATAATATCGATCTTTTTGAGGTTGACAGGAAAGGAATAAAACTAATGCAGCGCCCATCATACAGGCGCATACGAGGTATAAACGACTAATTCAAAGTCGTTATTTTATTTAAGGTGAATAGTGCCACCTTTTAATTTAAAAGAATTTTGTAAAACTAATTATATGAAAAGATAGAGAAAAATAGAAAAATCTTACCCATAAAATTTCACAACAAGACCCCATCAAATAAAAAAGATAAAAATCTCCAAACATTGTAACTATTACAAATCAACGTGAAATGGATAATAACGCCCATATGAGGGGTGCTATTTCGTTAAAAGTGACTTATAAGTGGACGTTATTTCTTAGAAGGTGACTTTCAGGTGGACGCTAATTTTTAAAACGTGGCTTTGGTTTGGACGCCAATTTCTTAAAGTTAAAATAAGGAAACTATCGGACGTGTTTCACTCTAACTAGGAAGCAATTGGGTTTCAGAAGTGATTAACGTGGGAAATTCTAATACTATTAATATTCTTACTTAAGTTTTAGTCCTGATCGAACTCCAACTCCCCCTAGGATTCCCAACACTATAAATACCCCACCAAGAACCCCAAAATTATGTTGCTTCTTCTTCATGTTACTTCTTCCTCAACCCACGCCTTGCTGTTACTTCTTCTCCAACGTGCCTTGCTGAGAAGTTGTTTCTCTTAGCAAACAGAAGGAGCTTGCTGCTATTCTTTTGCCTCCTACGGCTGAGCATTAAGGAACCTGCTATTGGTTTTATTTTTCCCTTTTACTGGATGAGGCTTGCATATGGTGAAGCTCCAATCTCCGAGCTTTCTATTTGATTATTCTTCCGCCGTCATGCACGTGAAGAGCAAGTTCCTCTACTTCCGTTGCTATAGCAAGCAGAGGACCGTGTCTTTCTCCAATTTTTCCAAAGTCTTGTCAACTAAAAATCATCCAAAAAGGTAGGTGTTCTCGACATAATGCTAAAGTAGTTAATATTAAACCTTAATAAGATCGTTGCATATATATATATATATATATCTTGATCTTTTAATGCATCCGTAGGTGATCTCTCTCAAGTAAAAATAGTAATAATAAAATCTGGCATGATCATGTTTTACGTTGGTTTTCTCAAGTTCTATGCCCAATCTAGTAAATACATAGATTCATGCATGCATCTTGATATACTTTTACACTGTTTTAATGGCTTCTGTTTCAAATTTTGGATTCACAGTGAAATAGCGACCCGATCATGGGCGCTATTCTGAATTTGCGACCGTATAGCAGTCGCTAATTTCATGATTTAATTATTAAACCAGCATGTTTAAAATTTAATAACTTGAGATGTGGACATCTAATCAATTACACGCGTGCATGGCTAAACTCCTGGTATTTTTCTCTACATATTCTTGTTCTTGTCCTTAGGAAATTATTTGATTTGGAAAAAATGACACTGTTCATGCATTTTACACTCTACAATGAACATCGACCCCTATCCTGTCGCTATATTGAAACCAGTGCCCAAGGTCTGGATGCTATTTCCTGAAACATGGCTGTGCCATGGGCGCGGATTAAAACAGAACCAAAATGATGTGTTAAAAGGCTATAAAAAAATCCAGGATTTATTTTAAAGTAACGGCTGGGTCACGAATGTGATTCAATAAATAGTGGCTGAATCCTAGGCGCTATTTAAGAAATAGCGACAATGACCCAGGCGCCATTTTCTGTCATGTGAGTTTTCCTTGTTTCATGTACACCCTTCCAATGGGTTACATATATGGCACTATATTCCAAGTCGCGAGTATAGTCCCACGTTTCTCGGTGATTTATCTATTACCCTCTATTCTCTCGATGACATACGAGCCCTTCGTTGGACATTCCGTTCCTTCGGACTGGTGAGTTAGTCATAGAGACCTCCGTAAGTCTCCTCGTAGCCTTAGATCCCCTCAAGACCGAATGAGCTGGTTGTACCACTAAAAAACCCATGACACTTTTGATTGCCATGTCACTCTAAAGATACATGGTATACCGGCCCTCATGATATGCTATTTGGATGCCATGAGATTAATTCTTGAGTTAATGGAATGGAAACCATACCATTAATATTCCTTAAGAATTATGTGCCCTACTCGTGGACACTAATTCTATCTACCTTGTCTTGTACAAAGAACAAGCGACCACATGAAGCGTCGTTATTTCCTTACCCAGTTTATCTCGGATTTGTCTCGAGTTAGATATATCATGCATTTTTATGGTTAACTTCTCTATTATTCTATGACACTTTGTAGCCTTTGGGAATCTTCTTATCAATAACTCGAGAACATAACCCTTTGACTCTGTATTGGCCATATCTGATTCTGAAACATTAAGGGCTGTGGGTCTGCGACTATCAATGTCAGGTAGGATGGAAGTCCAGTTCTGTAATCCATGGAAAAACTCTGGGTGTGGCATTGCACCAAAGTCTGTCATTCTGTATTTCTGTTATTCTATTGTTCTGTTATTCTGATAATTTAAATATTCTGCTAGACTAATTATTTCTGCTTATTATTATTTAAATTCTGATATTTTCTGGCCAATTCTCTAAAGTTATGTTCATCTGTAACTTCTACCCTTGATTATTTCTGACAATGATCCTTGGCTCAGCATGGAAATTTATTTCCTTTCTCTTGAGCTTATATCTACTTTTGACTTTGATATCCCTCATTTCTGTTAAAGTGATCATCATGATTTTTGAAGTTATATCGTTTCATACATTGCATCATCACGGACATGATAAATTGGCTAATCACTTATATTCTGCTTGACGAGAAATGTAATTCCTACTGAGCTTTTTACTCACCAGTCTATTTTAACATTTTTTAGGTAATAATGCCGAAGACAATCAATCAGACGGGGAAGGGCAAGAGTGATTAGTGCTATGGAGAATCGAGTCGGTGTCTTTTATTGAGTCTTGTCCTGTCACTTGACTCTTTCCTTTTTATTAAGTGTATTTGAGTCTTTTTCATTTAAATTTGTAAGTTGAGTCAGAGATGTAATTTTGGCATTTGATATTAATAAGAATTATGTTTTTTCAATATTGTCTGGCCTTAGAATTTTGTGTCTTATGTTTGCTCTGATTATTCACGACTATATTACTGTCGCGTTCCGAACTACACGTTCTGCTGCTATCGGTTCGGGGCGTGACAGTTTGTGGTATCAGAGCCTAGGTTTATTAAACCCTAGGTCTTGACTATAGGTAGCCATAAGTTCTAAGTTCAACCCCATTATTACCCAGTGAGATTGGGTAGAACCTTGGGCTAAGAGCTAAAGAAAAAGAAATGAAAATACTTATAAGATTAGCTTATGAAGATAGCATAACTTCCACGGGAATTACTTGATAATCTTACATGGGATTGTTTGTATTTTGCAGAACTAGATAGATAACAATGGCCGCCGAGCGTGAACAATGGCCGGGGATTGACTCAGGCGCTTCAACAAATAGCCGAGGGTGGAGCCAATCGTGGAGCTGGAGAGTTGCATCGTGAGTTCCGGAGCCTCAATCCCCCTAGATTTAGTGGAACTCCTGATCCTGATGTGGTAGAAGATTGGACTAAGGAGATGGAAAGAATCTTCCGAGTAATGCAATGCTCAGATCAAGATAAGGTCGTCAATTCGAGAAGTGTCGCTAGAAGAACGGAGCTTGTTTCCGCTGTGGAAGCCAAGAACATAAGGTATCCGAGTGTCCCCTCCCGAAATATCAACCTCAGCAGGCAAAGGATCGTAATAAGGAGCGATGTCAAGGACGAATGCAAGCAATAACAGGAATCGAGCCTATTGACCATGAAGTAGCTAGAGGTACCCCTTAACCTAAGCCTAACTACCTTAGTTTAATTTTGCTAGCATGACTAGATGATCTTGTTTTGCGACTGAGGAATAGAAAACTAGATGCCCCACTGATATATACATATTGGGAATGAATATACGATTGAATTTGGGGACCAAATTCTTTTAAGTGGGGGAGGGTGTAGCAACCCTGGTAAAATAACGGACTAGAAAGTCTAAATAAATTAAAACCAACAAATAGACAAGGCCCAGACCATGTACACAACCCCATGACGTCATCGTGGGCCTTACAAAAGGAACTTATGGGCCCTACCCTTAAATTATGAATTTAGCATCATTTTAAGTAGCCATTTAGAGTCATACTATATTTTTATTTTGAATTAATAAATAAATAAACATTAAAGAAAATGTCAATTTATATTTTATTAATAATTCAAAAATTTTAATATTTCACATTTATTACAATATATTTTAATTAAAGGAAAAAGGGAATATTGATGAACTTTAATACATTAAAGATAAGTAAAAGATAAAAGAATGGGCATATAGATAATATCGATCTTTTTGAGGTTGATAGGAAAGGAATAAAACTAATGCAGCGCCCATCATACATGCGCATACTCATAAACGACTAATTCAAAGTGTTATTTTATTTAAGGTGAATAGTGCCACTTTTTAAATTAAAAGAATTTTGTAAAATTAATTATATGGAAAAATAGATAAAAATGGAAAAATCTTATCCATAAAATTTCACAACAAGACCTCATCAAATTAAAAAGATAAAAATCCCCAAACATTATAACTATTATAAATCAACGTGAAATGGAGAATAACGCCCATAAGAGGGGCGCTATTCGTTAAAAATGACTTGTAAGTGGACGTTATTTCTTAGAAGGTGACTTTCAGGTGGACGCTAATTTTTAAAACGTGGCTTTAGTTTGGACGCCAATTTCTTAAAGTTAAAATAAGGAAACTATCGGCCGTGTTTCACTCTAACTAGGAAGTAATTGGGTTTCGGAAGGGATTAACGTGGAAAATTCTAATACTATTAGTATTCTTACTTAAGTTGTAGTCCTGATCGAACTCCAACTCCCCCTAGGATTCCCAAAACTATAAATACCCCACCAAGAACCCCAAAATTATGTTGCTTCTTCTTCCTGTTACTTCTTCCTCAACCCACGACCTGCTGTTACTTCTTCTCCAACGTGCCTTGCTGAGAAGTTGTTTCTCTTAGCAAATAGAAGGAGCTTGCTACTATTCTTTTGCCTCCTACGGCTGAGCATTAAGGAACTTTCTATTGGTTTTATTTTTCCCTTTTACTGGATGAGGCTTGCATATGGTGAAGCTCCAATCTCCTAGCTTTCTATTTGATTATTCTTCTGCCGTCTGCAGGTGAAGAGCAAGTTCCTCTACTTCCATTGCTATAGCAAGCAGAGGATCGTGTCTTTCTCCAATTTTTCCAAAGTCTTGTCAACTAAAAATCATCCAAAAAGGTAGGTGTTCTCGACATCAAGCTAAAGTAGTTAATATTAAACCTTAATAAGATCTTTGCATATATACATATCTTGATCTTTTAATGCATCCGTAGGTGATCTCTCTCAAGCAAAAATAGTAACAATAAAATCTGGAATGATCATGTTTTACGTAGGTTTTCTCAAGTTCTATGCCTAATCTAGTAAATACATAGATTCATGCATGCATCTTGATATACGTTTACACTATTTTAATGGCTTCTATTTCAAATTTTGGATTCACAGTGAAATAGCGACCCGATCATGGGCGCTATTCTGAATTTGCGACCGTATAGCAGTCGCTAATTTCATGATTTAATTTTTAAACTAGCATGTTTAAAATTTAATAACTTGAGATGTGGACATCTAATCAATTACATGCGTGCATGGCTAAACTCCTGGTATTTTTCTCTACATATTCATGTTCTTGTCCTTAGGAAATTATTTGATTTGGAAAAAATGACACTGTTCATGCATTTTACACTCTGGAATGAACATCGACCCCTATCCCGTCGCTATTTTGAAGCCAGCACCCAAGGTCTGGACGCTATTTCCTGAAACATGGTTGCGCCATGGGTGCAAATTAAAACAGAACCAAAACGATGTGTTAAAAGGCTATAAAAAATCCAGGATTTTTTTTAAAGTAACGGCTGGGTCACGGGCGCGATTCAATAAATAGTGGCTGAATCTCAGGCGCAATTTAAGAAATAGTGACAATGACCCAGGCGCCATTTTCTGTCATGTGAGTTTTCCTTGTTTCATGTACACCCTTCCAATGGGTTACATATATGGCACTATATTCCAAGCCGTGAGTATAGTCCCACGTTTCTCGGTGATTTATCTATTACCCTCTATTCTCTCGATGACATACGAGCCCTTCGTTGGACATTCCGTTCCTTCGGACTGGTGAGTTAGTCATAGAGACCTCCGTAAGTCTCCTCGTAGCCTTAGATTCCCTCAAGACCGAATGAGCTGGTTGTACCACTAAAAAACCCATGACACTTTTGCTTGCCATGTCACTCTAAAGATACATGGTATACCGGCCCTCATGACATGCTATTTGGATGCCATGAGATTAATTCTTGAGTTAATGGAATGGAAACCATACCATTAATATTCCTTAAGAATTATGTGCCCTACTCGTGGACACTAATTCTATCTACCTTGTTTTGTACAAAGAACAAGCGACCACATGAAGCGTCGTTATTTCCTTACCCAGTTTATCTCGGATTTGTCTCGAGTTAGATATATCATGCATTTTTATGGTTAACTTCTGTATTATTCTATGACACTCTGTACCCTTTGGGAATCTTCTTATCAATAACTCGAGAACATAACCCTTTGACTCTGTATTGGCCATATCTGATTCTGAAACATTAAGGGCTGTGGGTCCGCGACTATCAATGTCAGGTAGGACGGAAGTCCAGTTCTGTAATCCATGGGAAAACTCTGGGTGTGGCATTGCACCAAAGTCTATCATTCTGTATTTCTGTTATTCTGTTGTTCTGTTATTCTGATAATTTAAATATTCTTTGGACTAATTATTTATGCTTATTATTATTAAAATTCTGATATTTTCTGGCCAATTCTCTAAAGTTATGTTCATCTGTAACTTCTACCCTTGATTATTTCTGACAATGATCCTTGGCTCAACATGAAAATTTATTTCCTTTCTCTTGAGCTTATATCTGCCTTTGACTTTGATATTCCTCATTTCTGTTAAAGTGATCATCATGGTTTTTGAAGTTATATCGTTTCATACATTGCATCATCACGAACATGATAAATTGGCTAATCACTTATATTTTGCTTGACGAGAGATGTAATTCCTACTGAGCTTTTTACTCACCAGCCTATTCTAACATTTTTCAGGTAATAATGCCGAAGACAATCAATCAGACAGGGAAGGGCAAGAGTGATTAGTGCTATGGAGAATCGAGTTGGTGTCTTTTATTGAGTCTTGTCCTATCACTTGAGTCTTTCCTTTTTATTAAGTGTATTTGAGTCTTTTTCATTTAAATTTGTAAGTTGAGTCAGAGATGTAATTTTGGCATTTGATATTAATAAGAATTATATTTTGTCAATATTGTCTGGCCTTGAAAGTTTGTGTCTTATGTTTGCTCTGATTATTCACGATTGTATTATTGTCGCGTTCCGAACTACACATTCCGCTGCTATCGGTTCGGGGCGTAACACATAGGCATCATTGATATTCCCGGCACCAAGGGTCAATGGGGAAGTACCCCGGACAAACGCTATTTAATCTCTTAACACGGATGTTTTTGTGGACTTCTTTATATGGTTATCATGTTTTCCCTTTTTATCATTAATATTGTCACCATATTAGCATTTTTTTTGCGGCAATTCATTATTTATCATTTTTTTGGAATTTTTAGGAATTCACGTCTGTCAGGTAGACGCCAATTTAAGAATTGGCATCCCTTACGCGGACGCTAATTCTAGATTTTCCTCTTTTTTAGTTGAATTTTCAAATGATGAATTGGCGCCTCTTCAGAAAGGCGCTAATTAATCAAAGTCTTTCTGCGCAGACGTTAATTTTGGATTTTCTATTTTTTTAGTTGAATTTTAAATCAGGGAATTAGAACCTCTTTGAAAAGGTGTTAATTAATTGGCGTCTTATGATTGGACGCGAATTCACTGCGTCGACCCAATGCACGAGCTGGGTCGACGCTGGTCTTCAGACAGAGGGTTGCCAGGAGGGGGTCGACTCTTGGAGTGGACTCTAGGAGTCGACTCTCCCCTGGCAGGAAGGCAATTACAAAAGGGAGATCTGCCCTCAATCGACCTGAGGCCCAGCATACGTTGACCTACCATGGGCTTCCAGAAAAGCGTATATTTCATTTTTCAATGGAATGCACAAAACAAACTTATGGATTGGGTATGCTATGAAGGAAGCATGCAACCCTATGAGATGTGAGAGTGATTTTTCAAGCTATATGCACATGGCATGCAAGAATTCAATTGTGTTCTCACGAAGAGCGACCCCCGGTACATGGCGGAGTATCCCACTCACGCATAGTGAGGGCTTCCATTCGGATGTAATCCGGACTTCCACCGCTCACCATTTGATATACCCAAGGGATGGTGGTAAGCAAGCACTCAAAAATGAGCTGTTCATGAAATCTTTTCTGATTTTTATGCATCTATGCACATATAGGGATGCAAATGCCATGCATGATTCTGAACTAAGAGTGGGAGCGCAGGCACACCCAGGTTCATACAGCTCAATGAGCACTTGCAATATATGGTCATTTTATGAAATTCCAACGAGTGGACTCATCCTGCTCATGAATCCTGCCAGAAGGCATTATGCATAATTATCATACGGATGCAATATGCCATGTGCAAACACTTATGCAGAAGCTCCCATTTTGATATGAAGGTCTGTTCTCTGCTCATCTTTTCCTTCATTTTTTTTCTTATCTTACTCATTCTCATCTTTGACAACGTCCTGGAATTAGAGTCATCAATGCATCTTATTATCCAATAATGCTCATTAGTTTAGGTCCGCTGCATGTCTGCTATGGTAGTTCTTTTAAGTTCGGTGAACATTTCTTTTATATCATTGGTCTTCAAATTTTCCGGTGAAAATTTGGCAGCATCTCCCCTAGACTCGAAGCTTTGGGGGGTGTTAATTAGGTACTCATCCATGGAGAAACTCCAAGACGTCCCCAAAATAAGAAAGGTACGCACGGAAGCGGCAACACTCAAGGATGCGCACGGAAGCGGCAACATCCTATAATTCGAACCGAGCACGGACACCCCGAGGGCTAGCTTACGAGGGGCTCCAATGACCCGAGGGCTGCCACCATCTCGTTTCCGAAATGTGGGCTTAGATTATCACCACATTATATGGCCATCAATATTCACCCCCTTTTAAGAGAGATCATCCTGGGACCACGCTATAAGAAAGCGAGTCCCCGGAGATCTGAGAGTGGTCAAGACTCTAGAAGCCAAGGTTTTCAAAGAAAACTATCGAAGGATTAAATCCCATATTTCTCACCCCTTTGGCATCATGACCATGGGATTAGTCAAATCCCAAAATGGGGTTTTGAGAAGAAGCACAATAATTTCAAAAGAGAGAAGAAACTTCGCAAATCCCTGGTGTTTGGCAACCCATAATCATATCCGTGAACTCGGATAAACCCCAGGCCGGTGGCCACCGAGCTAATGTATTTGTCGTTACAAGGATAATGCATTGGAATTCGGAAAGAAAATCAAATTATCTACCGGAGGGGGGGGGGGGAGACAATGGAGCAGAGCAAATACATCATATATATACTAACGGGGAATACATGAGCTCATAAAGAAAAAAAAGAATTAGGGTCAAGAGCCTTGCTTTTCATTTCTTCTCAAATGGATTAGATTACATCAGTGGAGGCCAAGCCTTACGTAATACAAAGCAAAGAAGAAATAAAGGAGATGAAAAAGACCCACCCTTGTTACAGACGGATCTCACACTCCCTCACTCCCTTTTTGTTTCGAGCTCTCTTCTCCCCTCTCTTCTCCTTCTATAGATGTGGCTTCGAGAGGAGTTAAAGACCGGCTTCAAGGGGGAGTCCGAAGGAGAGGATTTTTCACCACCAGGGTGGCTTCTTATAGGGGCTGGAGCCCCGTTCAGAGGGAAAATACCTCCTTTCTTTCCTTTTCTTTTCTTATTTTATGTTGCTGCCGCTGCTGACGTCGCTTGCTGCTGCTGTCGCCACTGGTATCGTGGTTGCTTTGTTGATGTTGTTAGCACAACAAGAGTGATATAGAAGGGGGGGGGGATGAATAGATCACTCCCGATTTGAACAACTTCAGCAGAAAATCACTACTTCGAAAATCACCCTACCGAATGTGGCTAAGCAAAATAGCTAATGCAGTGAGAAACTAAGGCAGAGTAATAAGATGCGATTGGAAGAGGCCATCCACACACAAGCACATTGCCAAGCATATAGAGAGCAGCAACGATTGCAGCAAACCACAGAGGAGATAAGAGATTTTAAGGTGGTTCGATTGTAGTCCACAATCTACATCCACCCCTCACTCCAACTAGAGTAAGGATTCCACTAGCCAATGCTAGAAACCTGCAGACTCAGTCTGTGAACAATGTGCTGCCACACAGCTTGAATAACCAAAGGAAACAAATCCCTCAACCAAACTCTGCTACCCACAGAGCTTGAAACCTGTTCCAGCTACTAGCTAGAACAGAACTGGAGATAGCTCCCCCTTCCTCCAACCCGGAGGGAACCTGCTAATGACAACCCGTCACTAGCAAAACTAGAGATCTACAATCTCTCTTCCTCTGCAGCCCAGAGGGGAACCAGAGCAACTCTCCCTTCCTCCAAACACCGGAGGGTAACAACACGAGATCAGATATATGAAGAAATAAAAGGAAAAACAGAAATGTAAACAAGACCAACGATGAACACAAATCGTTTCAGAAAAAATCAAATACAAAATGTAGCTTCCGAAGAAGCAAATAGACTCTTCTCTCTCACTCAGACTTTTCTCTCACAGGACTGCTCTCTAATCTTTTCTCTCTATCTTCTTTCTGGAACGTGGAGGCTCTCTCTCTTTTCTTCTTCTGCTCAAGAATTTTGCACTTTAGCTTTCTCTCCACATCTTTTCATCTAATCGCAGAGGGCACCTTTTATATGGCTTTCGACCTGAGTTTCAGGCCTTCACACGAGGGAGTCTCGTTCCCTCCCTTTCCAAAGCATTCTCGGATCACGTGTCAGGCATCATCCTTGGTTCACGTGCCCAATCATTGACCTGTATCACCTGCAGGTAGAGACAAAGGACTGTGATTAGTTAGTTCAGTCAGATACGAATGTATAGACATTAGGATATCAGATTAAGTAAGTGTGTACACTGAGGGAGTGTATAGACTTGTGAGACTTCAAGCGACCTCAGTGTATAGACTAGCTGAAGAATGCATTAGCACAAAGGATGAAATGTGTGGACTTCTGTGAAGTGTATGAGGCCCTCGAGTGTATAGACTCAGGGATGCCTAATAGGCAAGTGTGTCACAGTGTGAGAGTGTATAGAGTTGAGGTTCTTCAGCGAGCTCAGTGTATGGACTTTCAGTTAAATGCATTAACATACCAAGGGAATGAGTGTATGGACTTAAAGCATCAGTTAACCAAGTGTGTAGAGTGTATACACTTGACTGCATGCATGACAGACAATGTCTAGACTTGCTATTAACATGCATGAGAACCCAATGTACAGACATGCTGTAGCTTCAGCTGACGACGCCAGTGTATAGACTTGCTGAGGGAGAGACTGTACAGACTTGAAGCAAAGCAAGGCAATCGAGTGTGTAGACTTCACGATGTGCAGACTTGCCAAAGAAACGGCTGTACAGACTTTAGCTCAAGAGCGATGTATAGTGTTTTGAAAGCTTGAACAACGAAGCATGCTGTACAGACTTTGAGTGAAGGCATGAACAGTGAATCAATGTGTAGACTTCACTTCAAGCACGCTACAGCCCAATGTATAGACTTGCCACCAACGCAATGTGTAGACTTGACTGCTGCGAGCACAGGCTGTACATACTTGGTGTGAAGAACACAAGCCAAGTGCAGTGTATGGACTTTATGCAAGAAAACAAGTGTGCATTGTATAGACTTGAGTGATGTGTAGACTTTCAATGAAGAGGCTATACAGACATGATGAAATCACAATATGTAGGTTTGCCAAATATAGCTGGTCTATGTACAGACTAGAACAAGGCTAAGTCTGTACAGACTTGAACAAACACAGTGTATAGACTTTGGCAAGGCAACGTTGGTAAAACTACCAATGTGCAGACTTTCAAAGCTGAACATAGGTAAAGAATCCAATGTGCAGACTTGGAAGTGTAACGTAGGAACAGATGCCAATGTACAGACTTTGGCAAGCAACGATGTACAGACTTGCACAGTTCCAGCTGAAGGATGTATAGACTTTACCTATAAGTCCATTTGTACAGACTTGAACTAAGACCAATATATGGACTTCAAACGTGAGTGACACGCTGTACAGACTTTGCTCAAACAGTCCGATGTATGGACTTGGAATTCCAACAGAAGGATGTATGGACTTTGATAAGAGAATGGCTGTATAGACTTGGAAGTTACACTGTGAATGTATAGACTTGAAATTCCAACAGAAGGATGTATGGACTTTGATAAGAGAATGGCTGTAGAGACTTGTAAGTTACACTGTGGATGTATAGACTTGAATGAGCATGGAGTGTATAGACTTGAAGGTCTGAAGGCGATGTACAGACTTGGAGAGTTGAAGCCGATGTAAGAACTTGCAGATGCAAAGCCAATGTAAAGACTTTATGATATGAAGCCAATGTACAGACTTGCAGATGCGAAGCTGATGTACAGACTTTAAATGAATTCAACGGAAGAATGTATAGACATGGCCCCTTTCCAGATGTATAGACTTTCAGATACACAGGCTACAGTCCTGTTGTATGGACTTGAATAGAAAGGCTAGTGAATGGACTGACTAAGATGATTAATGTATTGAGGGGTGGACTCATCAGCAAGGAGGGGTCGACCCACCACTGTTCAGACTATGCAGACAGAGTGTAGACAGAATCAAGTAGAGCATATTATCTGACAACCATATGGACTGCACTCATTTACATGATGAAACATGAATTAATCTAGAGATAGAAGATTGATTTATAGTGTGAGACATCATCAAAGCCGTAGGGAAGCAACAATCTCCCCCTTTTTGATGATGGCAACACTATGAATCAAGCAATATCATGGCATATCAAGCAATTAACTGTAGCTTCAACAAACAAAGCAAATTCAAAGCAAGTGCAAGCACAGACAAATTAAACACTACTGCAGAAGCACTTCTTTCTCAAAAAAACCACTCCCCCACAACTCATGATCAACTCATGATCTGATCTACTGATATTGCTAAACTTCTCTCCCCCTTTGACATCAGCAAAAGGAAATACAGAATATATGAAAGTGCTGGAGACATGAGGATGAAGTGCAGTAACTGCTTAGTGCAGAAAGTCATGAGTAGGTCTTAAGAGAATAAGTGAGGTTCTAAACTCAAGTGAAGATTCTGTAAACTCCAGTACACAATAGAGACATGGAATGATAGAAAGGTTTATCAGCATACAAAGTGTATGATTTAGAGCAGGAGTTTAATAAGTATGGCCTGATATAGCTGAGCATTCAACTATTCTACAAGACAGCAAGAGACAAATTCAGAGAGGTGTTCTCAAGGTATTGAGGACAAGCAATCCATTAGTTGCACAACAACAAGGAATTTTTGAGATGATTTTCAAGAAGATCAATGAATAAGTTGGTGATTCACTCTTTTGACATTAGAGAGACACCTTGATTAGAGGCCTGAATCCCCAATTACGCAGAGTGAGTACCTCATTACTTCCCTTTTTTTTTTATTATTAAGGAACATAGTTAGTAACTGTGGCTTTTGACATGAGAAAACACCTTGATTAGAGGCCAGAGTCCCCAGTTACTCACCAGCAAGCCACCATTGCTCTGTCATGTCTTTTCATTCATTATTAAGCATTTGACACCTCATGACATAGAAGAAATATTCATTTCATTGATGAAACTACCAGTTTCTCAGTGCCCAAAACAAGACATGGTTGTTCAGTTAAGCCCTTGTGTTAAAGAGATAGAATGATTGAAAATAATACCAGAAGGACTATTTCTTGAAGTGAGTCTTGAAGTCTAGATTTCAAGCTGATTGGGTCAGATATCAAGACATACAAGTTTTGGCCTGAACCAGAATTATTAACAATGTAGGAAGATATACCTTTTACAATTAATCCAGATCTCTGAAAGAATACTAAAGGAAAGATTCTGACTGGATTTTAGAATCACTGACTTATAGACTTAAGAATTAAGTGACATTCTACTGTCTGAGAGAACCACACTAGATCTGTCATAAAACCAGCAAAGACACATATATGGTCAAACTTTTTGAATCTGTCAAAGAACTCTTCCTCTCACAGCTCAATCAGCTCCCCCTCACTCAAAGCAGTCCTGAAAGCTAACCAATAGATAGACAGAACTCCCCCTCACAAAAAGAACAGACTTCACATTTAAGACAGTTTGTATAAGCCTAATTCTCTTCTCAGTGTTGTGAATTTTTCATTATCCAAAGGTTTAGTGAAGATATCAGCAATCTGATTATCTGTGCCTACATGAATCAGTTCAAAATTGCTTTTAGAAACCTCATCTCTTATGAAATGATGCCTTATCTCTATGTGTTTGGTGCGTGAATGCAAAACAAGATTTTTGGCAAGATTAATGGCACTTGTGTTATCACAATAGATAGGTGTGCACCCCAGGTCTACTTGGTAGTCCTGAAGCTGGTGTTTAATCCATATGACTTGTGTTCCACAACTCCCTGCAGCTACATATTCAACTTCTGCAGTGGAGAGGGCCACAGAATATTGTTTCTTGGAGCCCCAAGACACTAAACACCCACCTAAAAATTCACAATGACCACTAGTGCTTTTCCTGTCTAGTTTACAGCCTGCATAATCAGCATCTGTGTATGCAACTAAGTTAAATGTGTGTGATGCTGGAAACCATAAACCAAGAGAATGAGTAGCTGACAAATATCTGAAAATTCTTTTCACTGCAGCTAAATGTAATTCAGTAGGTCTAGACTGATACCTTGCACACATTCCTACACTGAATTGTATATCAGGTCTGGAAGCTGTTTGGTAAAGAAGAGATCCAATCATACCTCGATATAGCTTGGCATTTACTTCTTTACCTGTCTCATCTGCATCCAGTGAGGTATTGGTACCCATGGGTGTTGTAATGTGCTTCAGGTTTTCCATACCAAACCTTTTGAACAGTTCCATTGTGTATTTGGTCTGGTTGATGAAGCACCCATCCTCTAGCTGTTGTACCTGCAAGCCAAGGAAGTACTTTAGTTCACCAACCAAACTCATCTCAAATTCAGCAGACATCATTTTAGAGAATTCAACACACAGTTCATGCTTAGTTGATCCAAACACAATGTCATCTACATATACCTGAACTATGAGGAGATCTTTATTTGTACCTTTGGTAAGTAAAGTTTGATCTACTTTACCTCTTTTGTAGCCCTTGCTGATCAGAAATTCAGTCAATCTTTCATACCATGCTCTTGGAGCCTGCTTTAGACCATACAAGGCTTTGTTTAACCTGAAAACTTGGTCAGGTTGAGGAGAAAATTGAAATCCAGGGGGTTGTTCAACAAAAACCTCTTCCTTAATGACTCCATTTAAAAAGGCACTTTTAACATCCATTTGTTGGAGTTTTATGTTCTTTGAGCATGCAAAAGCAAGCAACAGTCTTATAGCCTCCATCCTAGCAACAGGTGCATAGGATTCATCGAAATCTACACCAAATTCCTGACAGTAGCCCTTGGCTACTAATCTGGCCTTATTCCTAGAAATGATTCCATCTTCATTCATTTTATTTTTGAACACCCACTTAGTTCCTATGATATTGACATTGTCTGGTCTTGGAACAAGTTCCCAGACATTATTTCTTTCGAACTGGCCTAATTCCTCACTCATGGCATTGACCCAAGCTTGATCAGCCAAGGCCTCTTCTATTGATTTGGGTTCAATTTGTGAGACTAAAGCAATTAAGTCTTCATTATTCACATTCCTAAAATGAGACCTAGTCCGAAGAGGATCTTCAGGATTGCCTATGACATTATCTATCGGATGGTCTTTAAGAAATCTAACATTGGTTGAAGACTCACCTGTTTCTCTTGGCCCTTTCTGATTGAGGGGTTTGTTGTTCCACTCGGCTGAGTCTTCTCTTCTTCTTGGTCTTCTAGGAATTCCCCATCATGATTGGAGTCCCTGTCAAAATTTTCAATGTTAGACACACCTTTCTTTTCACTGAAAATAATGTGTGGAGACTCTTCAACCTTTTTGTCTGTTATGTTGAAGACTCTATATGCCCTAGACACTTCTGAATATCCCAAAAATATTCCAAGGGAGCTTTTAGCTTCAAACTTGTCTAAATCTTTCTTGTCATTATTGTGAATAAAACATTTTGCTCCAAAAATTCTGAAATGAAACAAGTTTGGTTTCTTACCTTTTAGAAGCTCATATGGTGTTTTCTTGTGAATGGGTCTTACCATGGCCCTGTTGATTATGTAAGTTGCTGTATTGGCCGCTTCTGCCCAAAACCTTCTAGGTAACTTACTTTCAATCAGCATGGTTCGGGCCATCTCCACCACAGTTCTATTTCTTCTCTCCACAATCCCATTCTGTTCAGGTGTCCTGGGAGAAGAAAACCTGTGAGTTAGTCCCTCTCTTTCACAAAGATCAGAAAACATGGAGTTTTCAAACTCACCTCCATGATCAGATTGAATAGTACAGATCTTGTGTTTTCCTTCTTGTTTGACCTTATTGAAAAACAGATTAAACTTTTGAAATGCATCACTTTTATTTGCTAAGAAAAATATCCATGAATATCTAGAGAAGTCATCTATGATGACATAGCCAAACCTATTTCCATTAAGACTCTTGAGTTCTAGTGGGACCGAAAAGGTCCATATGGAGAAGTTCCATTGGTCTAGAGGACAATGGCTCAGATCTTAATTTAAAAGATTTTCTGGTCTGTTTGCCTAGAGCATGGCATCACATGATTTTGATATAGAATTGAATTTAATTCTAGGCATGCCTCTAACTAAATCATGCTTGACCAATTTATTTAAAGTAGTAAAGCTAGCATGACCTAGACGTCTATGCCATTCAAAGACATCATTTTCAGAATTGGCAGAGAAACAAATATTAGATTCAGATTCCTCATCTAAGTCTACTATGTAGACATTATTAATCCTGTTGGCTACAAATTTAACCACATCAGAATTTATTTCAAAGATTTTGCATGAATTATCATCAAATACAACCCTGTGACCCTTGTCACATAACTGACTAATGCTAATCAGGTTGTGTTGAAGACCTTCCACAAGTAGAACTTTTTCAATGGAGTTTGTGGAAGACATACCCACTGTACCAACTTCAATAATCTTACCTTTGTTCTTTCCTCCAAACTTGACCAGACCCCCTACCTTCATCTCTATCTTGCTGAACTTGGATCGGTCACCTGTCATGTGCCTGGAGCAGCCACTGTCGAGGTACCACTTGTTGTCTTCAGCTGCCAGGCCGACCTACACAAATAACATCAAGCAGAGTGATTTGGAACCCAAGATGAGTTGGGTCCAAGGACATTATTCAAATCTCTAATTAAGTGTTTAGGAATCCAAATTTGCTTCAGCATGGATTTCCCTGGCATCTTTATTTCTGGTTTATTGAAATTAAGTCCAGCTGGTCTGGAGAGATAAGTTCTATACCATTCATTAGGCTTGCTACTCCTAGGATATCTTCTGTAAGTTTGTTGATCAACAGATTTTTGAAGATGATGATCATTTCTCCAGTAGGTCCTCTTTGGACCCATCTGATTGTAGTAATTCCACCTTTTCTTTTGATCCACTTGCTTGGTCCATTTACCATTTATGTTCTGATTGGTAGGCTTAGTGAAATTCTTCACAGAATTCATTCCCATCTTAAATGGTTGGCCAGCACTGTTTTTAGGACTTTCCTTCTGACCTTGAGTTCCCTTACTGCTGTTTGAGCTGGATGGTGTGTCCAGCTTTTCTTTTCCCTTCTCTGGGCAGAAGGTAATGGTTTTGAATTGTAAGGGTCTTTTGTTAGATGGGTCATAGCCTAGACCCTCCTTATTGAAATTAACCCTAGCCCCCAGTATTGCATCCAGACTGGATTTTCCTTGGACAAAGTTTTCCAAAACTTTCTGTTTGTCTTCCAGCTCCTTTTGAAGGGACTCAGAGTTTTTTAGAAGTTCACCATTGACTTCCTTAACAGCTTCATATTTTTCTGAGTTCACTCTACTTTCATTCAAGCTTTCTTCGATTCTTATTTTGAGTTCATTGAGCTGATTTTGACTTTCTTGGTTTTCTCCCTTGAGCTTATCATTTTCTTTCCTTAGTGAGGTCATTTCTTCTAGTTGCTCTTTTAGTTTCTGATTTTCCTCACAGACTTGGGTTTGTTCTTCAACATTAGTATTAAATTTTCTTTTCAGAACCCTATGCTCTTTACTAAGAGAATTGAACTTATCTAATAAATCAGCATAAGCATCTTCCCAGTCATCAATCGTAAAATTTTCAAAAATATTGGTTACCTCCTCTTCATGCTCCTCTGAGGAAGTATCTTCAGGATCTTCTTCCTCCTCGCTCCATGTGCATACCATCGCCTGTGGCTTCTTCTTCTTCTGCACTTTTGTGTTCTTCTTCTGGAAGTAGGGACCCTTCTTCTGAAGATCTGGGCATTCGCCTTTCATGTGTCCCTGTTTGTTACAATGATAACAGGTCAGTCTCTTAGGATTTCTATCCCTATAATTGGTAGATTCAACATTCTTGTTAAAGGAGTATGGCTTTTTCCTCCTAAAGGTCTTCCCCTTTCTCCTTAAAAATTTACTGAACTGACGTGTGAGCATTGCCTGCTCCTTCTGGTCGAGATCTGAGAAGCCATCAGACTCACCGCTACTACTGCTGCTGCTGCTGCTACTGCTACTCTTGTTGCGGGATGCCTTGAGTGCTACATTCTTAGCCTTCCTATCACTTCCTTCACCACCTCCTTTGAAATTCATCTCATAGGTCATGAGGGATCCTATGAGTTCATTCACTGTCAAGGTCGTCAGATCTTTTGACTCTTCAATCACTATGGCCTTAGTGTGCCATGCTGGGGATAAGGATCTAAGAATTTTCCTGACTATGTCTGCCTCAGCTAGATCCTTCCCTAGCCCCTTAAGTGTGTTCGTGATCAGGGACAACCTGGCATACATTTCAGTAATATTCTCCTCTGCATTCATCCTAAACAGTTCATACTTAGAGGTGTAGGGGTTTACCTTCGAGGCTTTCACTTGAGCTGTACCTTCGTAGATTAATTGCAGCTCATCCCACATTCGCTTGGTAGTCCTGTAGGCAGATATACGGGCATATTCCTCTGGGTGAACAGCATACTGGATGATGTTCAGCGCCATGCAGTTGAGTGAAGATAGCTTGACATGGTCATCTGTCCACGCATCCTCGTTCGGTGGCAGATCATATGGGCCAACCGTGATTACCCTCCGCAGCTTGTGGCTCTGTGCTCTGATAAACACTTCCATCCTATTCTTCCAAAACAGATAATTATTACCATCAAAAAATGGAGGGCGACTAATGGATTGACCTTCAGCCATGAAGCTTCTAGGACCATTAGCATTTCCCTGACCGTTCGCCCACATGATGTGAACCTGCTCTGATACCAAATGTTAGCGCAACAAGAGTGATATAGAAGGGGGGGGGATGAATAGATCACTCCCGATTTGAACAACTTCAGCGGAAAATCACTACTTCGAAAATCACCCTACCGAATATGGCTAAGCAAAATAGCTAATGCAGTGAGAAACTAAGGCAGAGTAATAAGATGCGATTGGAAGAGGCCGTCCACACACAAGCACATTGCCAAGCAGATAGAGAGCATCAACGATTGCAGCAAACCACAGAGGAGATAAGAGATTTTAAGGTGGTTCGATTGTAGTCCACAATCTACATCCACCCCTCACTCCAACTAGAGTAAGGATTCCACTAGCCAATGCTAGAAACCTGCAGACTCAGTCTGCGAACAATGTGCTGCCACACAGCTTGAATAACCAAAGGAAACAAATCCCACAACCAAACTCTGCTACCCACAGAGCTTGAAACCTGTTCCAGCTACCAGCTAGAATAGAACCGGAGATAGCTCTCCCTTCCTCCAACCCGGAGGGAACCTGCTAATGACAACCCGTCACTAGCAAAACTAGAGATCTACGATCTCTCTTCCTCTGCAGCCCAGAGGGGAACTGGAGCAACTCTCCCTTCCTCCAAACACCGGAGGGTAACAACACGAGATCAGATATATGAAGAAATAAAAGGAAAAATAGAAATGTAAACAAGACCAACGATGAACACAAATCGTTTCAGAAAAAATCAAATACAAAATGTAGCTTCCGAAGAAGCAAATAGACTCTTCTCTCTCACTCAGACTTTTCTCTCACAGGACTGCTCTCTAATCTTTTCTCTCTATCTTCTTTCTGGAACGTGGAGGCTCTCTCTCTTTTCTTCTTCTGCTCAAGAATTCTGCTCTTTAGCTTTCTCTCCACATCTTTTCATCTAATCACAGAGGGCACCTTTTATATGGCTTTCGACCTGAGTTTCAAGCCTTCACACGAGGGAGTCTCGTTCCCTCCCTTTCCAGAGTATTCTCGGATCACGTGCCAGGCATCATCCTTGGTTCACGTGCCCAATCATTGACCTGTATCACCTGCAGGCAGAGACAAAGAACTATGATTAGTTAGTTCAGTCAGATATGAATGTATAGACATTAGGACATCACATTAAGTAAGTGTGTACACTGAGGGAGTGTATAGACTTGTGAGACTTCAAGCGACCTCAGTGTATAGACTAGCTGAAGAATGCATTAGCACAAAGGATGAAATGTCTGGACTTCTGTGAAGTGTATGAGGCCCTCAAGTGTATAGACTCAAGGATGCCTAATAGGCAAGTGTGTCACAGTGTGAGAGTGTATAGAGTTGAGGTTCTTCAGCGAGCTCAGTGTATGGACTTTCAGTTAAATGCATTAACATACCAAGGGAATGAGTGTATGGACTTAAATCATCAGTTAACCAAGTGTGTAGAGTGTATACACTTGACTGCATGCATGACAGACAATGTCTAGACTTGCTATTAACATTCATGAGAACCCAATGTACAGACATGCTGTAGCTTCAGCTGACGACGCCAGTGTATAGACTTGCTGAGGGAGAGACTGTACAGACTTGAAGCAAAGCAAGGCAATCGAGTGTGTAGACTTCACGATGTGCAGACTTGCCAAAGAAACGGCTGTACAGACTTTAGCTCAAGAGCAATGTATAGAGTTTTGAAAGCTTGAACAACTAAGCATGCTGTACAGACTTTGAGTGAAGGCATGAACAGTGAATCAATGTGTAGACTTCACTTCAAGCACGCTACCGCCCAATGTATAGACTTGCCACAAACGCAATGTGTAGACTTGACTGCTGCGAGCACAGGCTGTACATACTTGGTGTGAAGAACACAAGCCAAGTGCAGTGTATGGACTTTATGCAAGAAAACAAGTGTGCATTGTATAGACTTGAATGATGAGTGGACTTTCAATGAAGAGGCTGTACAGACATGATGAAATCACGATGTGTAGACTTGCCAAATATAGCTGGTCTATGTACAGACTAGAACAAGGCTAAGTCTGTACAGACTTGAACAAACATAGTGTAAAGACTTTGGCAAGGCAACGTTGGTAAAACTACCAATGTGCAGACTTTCAAAGCTGAACGTAGGTAAAGAACCCAATGTGCAGACTTGGAAGTGCAATGTAGGAACAGATGCCAATGTACAGACTTTGGCAAGCAACGATGTACAGACTTGCACAGTTCCAGCTGAAGGATGTATAGACTTTACCTATAAGTCCATTTGTACAGACTTGAACTGAAGACCAATGTATGGACTTCAAACGTGAGTGACACGCTGTACAGACTTTGCTCAAACAGTCCGATGTATGGACTTGGAATTCCAACAGAAGGATGTATGGACTTTGATAAGAGAATGGCTGTACAGACTTGGAAGTTACACTGTGGATGTATAGACTTGAAATTCCAACAGAAGGATGTATGGATTTTGATAAGAGAATGGCTGTACAGACTTAGAAGTTACACTGTGGATGTATAGACTTGAATGAGCATGGAGTGTATAGACTTGAAGGTCTGAAGGCGATGTACAGACTTGGAGAGTTGAAGCCGATGTAGAGACTTGCAGATGCAAAGCCAATGTACAGACTTTATGATATGAAGCCAATGTACAGACTTGCAGATGCGAAGCTAATGTATAGACTTTAATGAACTCAACGGAAGAATGTATAGACATGGCCCCTTTCCAAATGTATAGATTTTCAGATACACAGGCTACAGTCCTGTTGTATGGACTTGAATAGAAAGGCCAGTGAATGGACTGACTAAGATGATTAATGTACTGAGGGGTGGACTCATCAGCAAGGAGGGGTCGACCCACCACTGTTCAGACTATGCAGACAGAGTGTAGACAGAATCAAGTAGAGCATATTATCTGACAACCATATGAACTGCACTCATTTACATAATGAAACATGAATTAATCTAGAGATAGAAGATTGATTTATAGTGTGAGACATCATCAAAACCGTAGGGAAGCAACAGATGTCGTGGCAGTTGCTGCTGTCGTTGCTTCGCAAAGGGTGTGGCGGAGTAGAGGGAGCCCTCTCCCTACGCGGGATGGGCCAGCCTCCGGCGCTCCATGCCATGCTGTTGACACCGCTGGAGACATGGGAGCATTCAATGCTCACCATACTATATTGCCAGAACACGCGAAATTGGTTTCCAGAATGATGGGCGCGAATTTCACGATCGTGAAATCACCGTCCAGTTGGGTGGGCGTGAATTATTGAACCACACACGGAATAAGGAAAAATCGCGTCCATGCTCTTGACGCTAATTAAAAATGGCATCTTTCTGAAGAGGCGCCAATTCATCAAATTGAAGTCCAGTTATTAGGAATTCACATCACAGTACACGATGCCAATTAAAAAATTAGCGTCCATGTTAAGGGGCGCCCATTCACATGAGCCTACCCATGTAAAAAATTCACGTCCGTTCAGACAGACGCCAATTCTTTAATTCATGAGAATTGACGTCTCTTTGAGCAGACGCTAATTCTCTTCTTTTTTTTTAAAATGCCAACAGAAAAAAATCAAGGCATTCCTCTCAAAGTACTCTTCTACTCCCGCCACTTCAGGCCAGAATGCCAGGCCAGCTAGCAAATGACTGGCGTCTCAAGAAGTGCACACGGTCGACTTCAAGGCCTTTGAGCAGCAGAAAGAAAAAGATAAAGGGGTAGCTGAGCCTCCCCCGGCCAAGACCGCTGATCGGCGAGAAGGCCCCTCCCTACGGGATAAAATGAAAAGGCTATATTTGTTCCCTCGAGATAAGACTTGAGTCCTGTTCGAATGGGCTACGAAATATAACAAGATCACTCTCCCGGAGTCAAAGAGGCCAGGTGATCTTAGAAGAAAAGACATCCCTCGTTTCTGTTCGTATCATCAAATGCTCGGGTACGCTATTGAGGAATGCTATGTCTTTAAAGACACTATTGAGTCTTTAATCAAAAAAGAGGAGCTGCAAATGGGGGAGCACAAAGTTGATCCCCAGCGCTCGTATGAAATGCCCACTCTGGGGGTAACAATCAACATGATATCTCTATATCAGCAGCTACCCGAAGAAGTGGTGGAGGCCTACACTCAACACACCTATGAGGCCTATATTCTGGCACCAGTAGAAGATCAGGGAAATTGGCACACCGTTCCATCAAAAATAAGAAGAAGGGCAGTGCCTCGTCGTGGTCCAGGAATTCACATATGGGGTGTCACACCTCAGCCGGAACCCCCTACTGTGACCCCCGTCTCGTATGAGACAGCCCCTCAAGTGATTTTCAGAAGGTTCACCAGCAACAAGAAGAAACAAATCCCCCTGCAGGTGCATAAAGAAGCCAACCCGACAGTTGAACGGGTTCAAGAGATCATTAATGGGCTAGATGAATATGAACAGTCCAAAATCCGGCCTGTCCAGCTGAAGAAGTATGTTCCTTGGGAACATTTCGAGTCCCTAGAATTAACAGAAGAGACCGAAGTTGAAGCTGAAGAACCATGCATATAGGATGAACCCCCGAAGGAGCAGCCACTGACTCTGAAGAAAAAGAAGAAGAGAACCAAGAACAAAAGAAAAGGCATTGCCGTGTCCTTCAATACTTTTTCGGTCCTATTTGACACAATCCGCATATCCGAAGAGGATGACGAAGAAATATGCCTCGCACCGACAGAGGCAAATCAAGCTGAAGCTTCTACCTCCTAGCATGTCACGAGGTCTAGAAGGCAATGGGGGCGCCTCCCCCAGGCTAACCACAACATCATGTTACAGGGTAAACAACCATAGCAAATCCCTCAGCCTGAAGTTAAAGGCGTAGAAATTCTCCCTCCAGCGGGGCTTTACCCCGAACATGCAAGCGGCTAGGAGGTCCCATCCTTTGCCGAATTTCTATCCTCTCAGGAGGGTAAGCGGCCATGTCCGCAGCCACAATCAAAAACCAAGAATGCCCCAACCCTACGCTCAGTGGTCTCTTCTCTAGCAAATAAAGACTATGCGGGCATTCCAAGCATTGTCGAATTTTTCCAAGAAAGGGAACCAGCCGAGCCAGCACGACAGACTCAAGCAACACCCGAAGAAAAAGATGAACCGCATCTCGAGCCAGCTCCTCAAGAACACCATGAGGGCAAGCGTAACAAAGTTGAAGAAATGAAGTTGGCCAACGTCAAGGCAACCAACAGAATAATGAAGCAGCTAAAGAGAATCCCTGCAAGATTCACTATTTGGGAGATACTTTCTCTTGACGAAGAAACTAGACAAGTCATTATCACGGCTCTACAAACCCCAGCGCACTTTGAGAGCTATTTTACTGAGGCACAACCGGGGGTGGCTATGACCTTCATGAAGGAGGATATGCTTCTACCCTCCGTCAGCCACAATAGACCGCTCTACATGTGGGGGCAACTGAATGGCCAGCCAATAAGTAGAATTTTGATTGACCCGGGGGTAGCAGTAAACATACTCCCCTATCAGGTATATCAGAAATACTATTTTGATGTGCACCTGATCGAGGTTAGGGATATGAGAATTGTTGGGTTCAACGAGAAGTTTGAAGTCCCTATGGGCATGGCGGAGTTTGAGCTCTCACTCGGTGACTTCACTACCAAGGTGTAATTTCATGTGATAAATTCCAACACCTCATACAAGGCGCTGCTGGGCCGCCCGTGGCTACATCAAAACTAGGTGGTGGTCTCCACCCTCCACCAATGCATAAAATACCCTTGGAACAAGAAAGAAGAAATAGTGTTTGCCAACTTACACCCTATCGAGGTGTTCGAATGCTACTTGTTAGATGCATCTCTGTATCTAGAGAACTCGAAGAAGCCTACCTCTCTAGCTCAGGATAAGGGAAAGAAGAAATTAGAATCCAGCGACTGGTTCCCTCAGCCGCCGCGTAACTATGTGGCCTCCCCAGAGGTGTCACTCATATCTGAGGAAGAAGGAGAGCTCAGAACAATTCAATCCAGCATTTACCCTAAGCCGGGGGCATTAGAACTCGAAGAATCACTTTGGGATTTCAAGGTCCTGCCAGGGATCATCAAGCCCATAGCTGATGCAGATTATCAAACAGTCGAAGTATTGAAGACCGTGGAGGTCCCTAATCTTGATGGCCAACCCACCATGTTTTATGTGGACAAGGAGCAACCTGTAAAAGGGGATGATGATTGCAGGTTCCCCGAAGAGATGTAGGATCCGCTTGTCCCGATTATGGGACTCCCGCATATAACTGGTCACACGATCAAGTTGGCCAGAAAGCAGCAGATCTCCTTTTGTCAGCCCTCCAGTCAAAAGAAGATGTTCAAAGAATTATGGTATCCACCAAATATGGACAGAAGATTGCTACAAATTACTCAGCACCCGGGGTTGGTGTAATGCCCCGAGATTTGATTCCCAATTTATGGGCATCTTTTTTTTTCTTTTTCATCGGACCTCAAAACATTACGTCGTACGTATCGCAGAAGCACAAATATATATATATTCGCATGAGAGAGAGAGAGAGACAGAAACCATAATTACATGAAATGTAAATAGCATCTCAACCATTCATAATCCAAAAAGATACATGTCCATTGTCCAAATACATATAAGTCCATACATGATCACCAATCCACATTCTATTCATAATATGAAAGATAAATATCCATAGTCTACCCTGATGAAGGGAGGACTAGAACTACTCCTCGGCCGCAGCCTCCTCCTCGACCTCCTCTATAGCGTCTTCTGAAACGTATGCCACAAGGGGGTGAGTGTGTCGCTCAAAAGGTGACCTAATCAAATCGAGGTTAACTCGCATTCATATATCCAATTCATATACATAATTCAAATTTTCACAATAAAAGAGTGCAAAAGACCCATATAATCTTTCTAGAACCCTCTAAAGTGACCATAATAGGTTCGTCAAGAACCCAGGGATAGATGGGTAAAGGATGGAACCCAAGTGGATCAAGTTTGATGGGTTACATGAAACCGGATTAGATCAAAACACCACACACAAGAAATCAAGAGATATGCGGTTTAGGTGGTGGCTGGGGTCGACACACCCTAACAGTGGGGTCGACGTAGGCTCAGAGCTAGTTCAGAAGTTAGGGAGATCTACTGCACTAGAATGCTGGGATCTCATCAAACTCCAACTGGGTGTACGAACAAAATAACTGTGTGTGTACTTTTGTGATCAACCAGAATTTCATACATTAAAACTGGCACCCGAACCTGTGAAAGGGGGATAGAAAACATGGAGCAATCACACACATCATAACCCACTGCACATGGATCTTTAAGGTGGTTCGGTTGCAAACCCGCAACCTACGTCCACCCCTCACCAAATCCGGTGAGGCTTCTTGCTGACACACAGCTTGAAACCGCTGACACACAGCTTGAAACCGCTGACTAACAGCTTGAAACCGCTGACTTACAGGTTGACGGGGAACACAATCCTAAGATCGCTGATACACAACTTAATCGCTGACACACAGCTTGACGGGGACGAACACCACAGACACACACATGGCAGATCCCAGCCGAAAACCACTCCGGTCTCTAAACAGAGCACCGAAAACACACACTGAAAAACTAATTTATAGTTTTAAAAGGAAAAACACAAAATGAAAACAAAAATAAGGAAAAACACCAGCTGTGGCTTTATATAGAGATCTGAAAGCTGGTGACTGCAACTTCAAATTTAGATCTGAAGATGTTCCTCTTCAAGCTCAGACCTCTACAGGGTTGCTCTCTCTCAAGGCACCTCTCCTTTTCCCTTCTCTCCTTTTCTTCCTCTCAATTATAGTACTAGCCTTGGTCAGACAAGAACTAGGCTGCTCTCCACTCTTCTTTTTCTTCCTCACAGATTCTCAGTTGAAGGCTCAAGAAGACGTGGGCTTTTTCTTCAAGGGCGACAGCAGGTCCTCTTTAGGCATGCGCTTTGAATATATAGAAGAGCCAGGAGGGTTTTCCCTCCAAGAAATCTGTAGTTTGAATGGCTGGAGTAAACAATGGTTCTTTTGAAAAGAACCTCTTCTCCAATTGGTCCAGCACATTATGAGAGAACATGAGCAGAATATATAGCCAGACTGACTTTTGATTGGCTTAGAGGAAAATACAAGAAATCTTTTCCTCAGCCCCTTTCCAGATTCTGTAATCGGATTGGTCACATGGCAGAAGAGCAGAGTCAAGGCAATTGTCCCTCCAAGATATGTATTTGTTTGAGAAGAAATGATGGTCTTAGATAGGGAGCTTCTTCCAGATCTCCTTCTTCTTTGGCCATGATAGAAGGACAGTCCTCTATCCTTGGTTCTTTCCTTGGACTGAATTCCCATTGGTTGACTGCTAAAAGTAGAGTACCATGAAAAGAGACTTTACCAAAGCATGCTACCTGGCAGATCTGCCTCCTAAAAGTTGTTCTGGTACTCTAATGATGATAGGGACAGTGATCAGTCCTAGGAACATCCTCCAGACCTTAAAAGATGTGTTTTTGGATGTTTGCGGTTCCTATTTTTTGTTCTTGGATGACTCTTGAAGCAGCTGCAGTTTTACCAAAAATGGCCTAAAAGAGCTTCAGGTCCGTCGACGCACTGAGAGGCAAGGTCGACGCATCCGTTGAATGTAAGCTTGAAATGGCTTCTGGGAGGTTCCTTGAGTCGACTCCCTGAGCAGGTGTGTTGACGCATCTGCTTGGAGATGCGTTTACAATGCTCTCTCGGAAACCCCGACATCGACGCACTGAAAGGGTGAGGTCGACGCATCCAGCGCGAGAGCCGTTTACAACGGTTTCAGTGAGGGCTTGAGGTTGACGCCATGAGAGCATGGGGTCGACGCATCCAACGCCATCCGTCTATCTGACAGCTGCTGGAGCCTGATGGTGTCAACGCTGCAATGAAGGTGAGGTCGACACATCTTATAAAGACTTAATGAAGACTTACTGGTGGGACTTTTGGAGTCGACGCAACCTTGCATATGGCGTCGACACAGCTAACAGCTGCTTGGGCTTTTCTTCCTCCCATGAACCATGGGGTCGACGCTGCTATGTTACAGGGTTGACGCATCCTTCTTGAACTTGCAGTTCTCAGCTGAATTCTGCTACATACCTATGCCTTTGCACCTTGAGTTTCTTTCAACCTTGGTTGGCTCTTGTTCCTTTACATTTTTGTGGCTTGAAATCAACCTTGCCCTGCTGCTTCAATGCATCATATCACATGAGATTATTGCATGATATCTTCACACTGCTCATCTTCATGAGGTCATTCACATGCCAGTGCTAACTTTGACCTGAGCTTTATACAAGTCGACATCATCAAGTACATATAGGACTCATCAATGAGTCATAGTTAGATATCATCAAAACAATAGAATCCAGCATGTTCCACACATGCACAACAACGGTGGCTACGGCAGCCCATGCTCTTGACCGCTAGGCCAGCATAGAGACCGGTAGGGGACCGCAACATCCGACAGACCTTCGTGCTAGCTCGAATGGGGCTCTTCCTCACATTGAATGCTTGAAGGTCTCCTTCCTCGATGGCAACGGCGTGCAACGCGTTTCCGGCAAGGCTCCTATCCGCCAATGACGAAGGCAGGTGCACGGTCACCCCACAAGTGGAAATCCTCTTCCGCCGTGACCCTGCGAAGAAGCAACGATTGCAGTAGCAATGGGAACAGCACTAGCGACGGCAGCGGTGACAATAGCAAAAAAAAGGAAAGAAAATCAAGCGGAGGTGGCCTTCGAACGGGATCCTCCATCCCTATAAGAAGACCCCCCCGGTGAAACCAAAAGCTTCTTCCTAATTCTGGGGGCTAGAGACTCTGATCGATCACTCTCTGGCTTGTCTTCCTCTAGTTGGGTTTTCCCCTCTCTCTGGGCCTCCTCCGCTTCTTCCGAATTTTGAATTCCTAAAGCTACAGTCGGAGAAGAGGGGGATATAGAGAGAAAGGAGAGTCTGGGGAGAGTCTGGGAGATATATTTGTAAGCAAGGGCGGGTCTCCCTCTTGTATCTTCTGCTTCGTTCCCCATTGTTGCATCCCCTAGTTGATTTTAGTGGTTGGATTTTAATGATAACAAACCGAGTGTGCTTGTGTGTGTGTATCATTGAGCAATATGTTTGCAACTTGTTTAATGAGTTAAAGGTGAGAAATCTTATTGAGCATGTTTGTTGATTGAAGAACTCTTAACACTTATTCAAACTACTGGGGTTACCTTGCTTTGCAGGATCACACTTGGAAGTCAAATGAATGCTTGTTGATTAAGGAGCTTATGCTTTGATTATCTTGGCTCGTAGGATCAAAATCCATGGTTCACACTTGAAACTCCAAGGAATGTGTCAATGAGTAATTTTATTATCCAGGATACAAAATAAGTGGCAAATCATTTATTTTTCTCAAGAACCACTGTTAAGGCCTTAATCTTCTCAAAATCCTTCAAATGGATAATGATGGGTTAGTTGGCCATAGGGGTTGACACTGAGTGTTGACACCCTCATGAAGTTGTTCTATTTTGACTGAATGGGTCGACCCTATTCCACTTATCCGTCGACCTGTCCATGTGTCATCAAGCCATTCTATGCATTTTTCCTTCAGTGGAGTCGATGCATCCTTTGTATTGAGTCGACCCTTTATGTTTCATGCACTTCATACATGGGTTTTCAAAGTCTTGAATGGGCTTTCATGCATTTTCTACATGAGATCTTTGGGCTTGAAATATGAGCAATCTATTTATATAAAACTTGATGAATGTGGTATGAATGGTGTTCATACTTTGGTTAAATGCATGGCTAATTGCTCCTGATTTTTGGTTGAGGAAAACTGAGCTTTGTTTGTGTTTACATAATATTCTTCATGGTTATTAAGGCTCACAATGTGCTTAAGTAGTTCATATAAGTCTTGAAGTAAATTGCTTGAATGTGCTTCATGCATTTTCCACAAGGGACTTTTGAGGCTTGTCATATGTTCAGGATCCTCATGCATATCTTAGTGGAAATTGGGATGATAATGGTCTTATATTGCATAGATACATGATGATTCGAACCAATGTCTTGGTTGTGGAGATTGTGAAGTATGGTCATTTTAAAATGAAGGTTCATGGGTCTTTTGTATAGTTTTGAATGTACTCCATGCATATTCTTCATGGGGTATTAAAAGCCATGATGGTGAGAACTGGTTGAGACTTTCATATAAAACTTGGTAAGCTAGCAATATACTCATTTCGTATGTTCATGCATGTTCTTCATAGGACTCTTGAGCTAGTGCTCTAAACTATTCATGTAAATGTTGGTGAAATATTTCTTGGTGTTGGAAATGGGTTTGAGAATGTTTAATAGGCTCCCAAGACATCAAGAGTTTGATCAAAGGTAAGTTGGCATCAATGTATAAGAAAAATCATTAATTTCACCTTATTTTTCAATTTTGCAGGTTTTTCGGTCGACCAAAGTAGAGGATCGGTCGACCAAAGCAGACAGGTCGACTCCTTGTGGAGGCTGCGTCGACCTGCTGAATCAACCCACCGAATCTGTCTAGATCGGTTGACCGAAATGCTTGGATCGGTCGACCGATTCCGTCGGGCGCTCCGAATTCGGCTTTGCAGATCTCATTTGAAACTCATCAAACCCAATCCGATCGAACCCTATTTTGACCCCTTTGCCCTTCGGGTTCTAATACACATATGTGAGGGGTTTTGCAAGGGTTTTCCAAGGGCTATATGGGTCTTATACACTCTTATATATATATATATATATATATATATATATATACATGAGCTCCAAATTTGTGAGAGAGAACTCTATTTGAGCTAATATTTCTTATCTTGTAGGTGAAGAAAGGGGAAAAGAAGAAAAGGGGAAGAAGAGAGGGAGATTTCATCTCCTCCAAGGCATTTCTGGAGTTCGAAGGTGATAGAAAAAGAGAAGCGGAATGAAGTGAAGATCAAGAGGATGTTGAAATCAGAGTCTTCCCTCCAACCTGAGCTTCTAGAAAGGTCATCTATCGGCCTTGGAAATCAAGGGGGATAAACTCTACACCTTTCAATTATCTATCTATGATGTTTTTCATGGTTTATATTTTGGTCTGAGCATGTATTGAACATTTACTGTCATTTTCTGAACTCTGAGATATTTATGTGTGGACTGTCTGTGTACAGTCGTGTCTCGGTTGCTGCATCTGTGCAGCGTGTGGTGTGATCACCTGCATGCGGTCGTGTGTTTGATAGTTGTTACGACTGTTGCAGCGTGTGTGTGTGTGTGTGTGTGTATGTGTGCTGCTGGATTTAAGATTCAAAGTGTTTGGGGTTCATCCTCGTTGTTGCTGTGATAACATCGTGAGGAGAGTTCTGCTCGTGGGGAGGTTGTTCCCCGTGTGTGTGCAGGCGTCGTCCTGCATGTGTGTTGGAGCTTGGCTCCGTGTTGGGGAGTTATCACCGTGCTTGTTTTCCAGCGAGTGAAGTCTCACCGGTTTGGTGAGGGGTGGACGTAGGGAGCCTGTCGTGGTCCCGAACAACCTTAAAATCTTTGTGTCCTGTGGTTTGCCTTGTGATTGTGTGTTTGATTGCTTATTCCTTTTGTCTTGACCATGTGAGTTCGGTGAGCTCGAGAGAATATTTCCATAATCTTGTTTGTTCTGTAACTTACATTAAAATCGGTCATCGTTATCTTTGGACAATTCATCCCCCCTTCTTGTCCGCTCGCCAACCGGGCCAATAATTGGTATCAGAGCCACAACTCTATTTTCTTGAGGTCTAGCGACCTATAGAGAGATCCCTGTCGGTGAGTTTCTTGAGCAACATGTCTGGTAGCTGTTTGTTTACTCTTCATCCTTGTTATAATGGTAACAATTACATTTATTGGATAAATAAGATGTGTGCCTATCTTGGTTTTAATGAACTGAAAATCTGGGAAGTTATATGTGAAGGTCCACATGAACTTCCAACAAATGAAACAAAGTGGAATGATAAGCCCAAAAAGAAAAATGATGTTAATCTTAAGGCTTTGAATATTATGAGGAATAGCATAGAGTCTGATGTTTTTTCCCAAATTTCTTCTTCCAGGTCAGCCAGAGAGTTATGGGATAAATTGGCTATGTATGAAGCAAATGCAGAAAATTCGCAAGTTGGTTCAGGCGTGATGGGTTGTGATGAAGAAAGCTCAGGTGAGGTAAATTCCAACTCTGAAGAACTCTCAATTGAAGAATGGTAATTAGCATATGCTGAAAGACATGACAGATGTAAGAAATTCAAATCTAAAAATAAGAAACTGAAAAAGAAACTTGAAGATATTATGCATACTTCTGCTCCATGTGAAAATGTGCATGCTAATTCTTCTTGTGAAAAATGCAAATTGTTAGAGTCAAAAATTAAAGATCTGGAGTAAAAATTGAATGTTTAGAAAGCCAAAATGAATTTATGGAAACTAAAATAGATTTGCTTGAAGAAGATAATTCTGACATGCGTAATGAACATGCTTTGATTGAAAAATCTGATAACTCTCTTACCTCTGAAAATAAATGTCATGAATTACGTGAACATAACAAATCTTTGTTGTCTAAAATTTCTATGATTGAGAAAAATGAAGAATGCCTTAAGAACAAGCTAGCCTCCCTCTCTGATGATGAAAAGATGCTTGAAAAATTACTTGATACTGAAATTGAGAGTAAGAGCATCATGACTGAAAATGAAGATCTTAAAAAGAAAAATGGTGCAATGCTAATTCGAAATTCCTTGCTTGAGAGTAGATTGAAAAGTTTTGATAAACTTGAAAAAGAAAATTCATTGTTGAAGTGTGAGAATGAACGGTTGCTTGAAAAGAGTTCAAAGTTTGATGAAACTGAAAAAATATGTGAAAAACTAATAGATAAACTAAACTCTATAAATGCTTAAAACAAAAAAGTCAAGAAAATAAAAACTTCAAAATAGTGAATTGTTTGTTAAGTGATAAAATATATGCATGCGAAGAAGAAATCACAAGTGTCGAATTACAGATTTTTTCTCTTGAAGAAGAGGTGCTAAGATTAAAAGATGACTTGTCAAGATTTGTAAAAGGGAAAGAAACTTTGGACAAAATACTGGGTGTGAAAGTGAATTTTTAAAAGGAGTGTCTAGGATATAACCAGGTCTATAAAAAGTCATTTGAATATAAATTGTGTTGTGCCCCGGTCTGTTTTGACGAAGATCTTGGATGAAAATGTCGTGAGTTCAATGTTTATGAGATTTGCATTGATATACAATTGATGAATGTGGAATGTGTGCTTTGAATGATTGAATGAATGTTTGATCAGTTTGAGGCTTGTTGAAGAAGAAAAAATGTAAGTTGAATGTTGATTACAAGGCTTTGGTATCATAGTTGTTAATTGATTTATTAGAAAGTTCAAGTCTGCTGAATTGTTTAGTTCATATGCAATGACATTGTTGATTGAGAATGTCAATTGTTAACTTTGAGTTTGAGATGAATGGCAATTTGATAGTGTAGGTTCTATGTGAAGTTAACATTCAAATCTTGAAGGCCATGGTAAGAATGAATGATTAATTGGATTTTAATGTGGATGGTTTGATTTGTGTTGAAATCTGGTTTGTAAATGGGAATCTCATCTATCAGTACTTACATGATTGATTTTGAACCATGTTTCATGATTTGTGGTCATTCAATGGGTTTTATTTAGCTTTTCCATCTGTCAGGAAAAGTGTCGACCCATGGGGTCGACACTTATTTGGACGCTCTTTGCCTTGTGTTAAGTGATAAGAACGCTGGCAGAAAGTGTCGACCCATGGGGTCGACACTTTCACCAGGGTTCTGTTAACTTAGCAAAGTCAGAACTCTCGGGAAAAAGTGTTGACCTAATGGGTCGACACTTTCAGGTAAGTTCATTAATTCTGTGAAAATAGAACCTTCGTGAAAAAGTGTCGACCTCAAGAGTCGACACTTTTCACCACGAATATTGTGAACTTCACAGGCCAGAACACTTGGTAAAAAGTGTCGACTCAATGAGTCGACACTTATTTCACGTGTGTTATTTTTATGTGTTCTGGCATAACACTTGTGAAAAAGTGTCGACTCTTATGAGTCGACACTTTTTCTGAGCATTCCTATCGGGTTTTTTCGGATCTATTTCGAACCCACTAAATATAGATCCGATTGGGTTGCTTGTTTACCATACTACCCATAGGGCGACCACCATCTATTGTATGTGTTTAGAAGAGGGTGTGGCAAGGGCTTTTGTGTCTTATTGGCCTTCAATCCCTCTTGTATATATCACCACCCCCTTTGGTCCGATCGAAAAAAATCCAAGAGAGCTTCTAACGTGCTATCCTCTTGCAGGAAGAAGGAGAAGAAGGGCCGCGTCCGTGGAGAAGGAGGAACTCCGTCCCTGATCGCACTCCACGTTCTCGAGGTCGAGGTTGGAGGCGTGCTGCAGCTCCTCTTCATCCTAAACCGCTTGGATGAGCTTCATCAAGGGGCGACTTCACTCCTCTCGGTTTCATCATTCCAAACCAGCCTTCATTAATCTCCAAGTTTGGTTGAAGGATTTAGGGGAAGATCTAATTTGTCTATCATCTTCTTAGTTTTGTTGTGCTTAGATCGTAAATCTCAGACTGGGCTTTGTCATTTCCATTTTATTTCTATCTTTAGATGATTTCGGAGCTTGCTCCGAGTGTGTGTGGGGCTTCTCGTCGTCGTGCAAGAACCCACATGTATGGGCCGTCGAGCCCGTGTGTGGTGGTTGCTGCTGTCGTGCAGCGTGTTTTAGTGAAATCCTCTTGAGGTGAGAGGGGTGGACATAGGACGGCACTTGGTGCATCCGAACCACCTAAAAATCACTATGCCGTGGTTTACTTTTTATGTGGTTGATGACATTTCCTATCCGTTCATACTACCAGTGTGAGTCGGTGAGACGAGTGTTTGATCAACTGTCCGCTCATACATTGTTCTCTGAGTGATTTTATTTCTACGCTGGGAAGTTGTGAGGGCTTGCTTGCTTTTCATTCATACACTATAATCAAGCTTTATCTAAGGTTTATTTACCATATTTGTGGTTTGATTTATTTAAGTCTAAATTTGTCAAGAAGGGTGGGCAATCATTTCACCCCCCTCTCAATTGCCTCCTAACCGGGCCAACAATTAGTATCAGAGCCTCGACTCTGTTTTCATCTAGAAACCTGGCAGTTTAGAGAGATCTGTTAGGAATGGCCAACAATCTCAACAAGGGGTTAATGCCCGAAGGGCATTCTATTCAAAGGCCACCTTTCTTTGATGGTAGTAACTACCCTTACTGGAAGAATAGGATGACTGTCTTTTTACGTGCTCAAAGTCATGAAATATGGACTGTCATTAGGAATGGTCCGTATGTTTTACACCCTGATGAGGATATGTGGGATGATGATAGTATTAAGAAAGCCACTGTGAACTTTAATACTTTAAACATTATTTAGTGTGCTATTCACCCTAACGAGTATGCTCGTGTCTCCATGAGCAGCAGCATAAAAGAAATGTGAGACAAGCTCAAGCTTATCTACGAACAGAAGTCAAGGAGATGAAGGCGAACATGTTAATCCATGACTACGAGCTATTTCACATGAAAGAGGAAGAAAGTATCTCCGAGATGTTCGCACGTCTCATGGAGATCACAAATGGGTTGAAATCACTCGGAAGAGAATTCAAGGACACCGAATTGGTAAGGAAAGTGCTGAGGTCCCTATCACCAAGCTGGCACACCAAGGCAACTGTGATAGAGGATCCTAAAGATTTGTCTACCCTCACCGTGGATGCACTCATAGGGTCGTTGATGGCCTATGAGATTAACTTAAGAGAACAAAAGAGGACACAAAGAAGAAAAAGTCCGCTGCATTGAAGGCTTACCCGGAAACAATTTCAAGTCAAGAGGATTCTATGGGAACCACCGATGATGAAGAGGTTTCCATGTTAACAAGAAGAGTAAGACAGTTCTTGCGCCAAAGAAGATGATTTGGCGGGAAATTCAAGAAAGGAAAGAGGCAGCCGAAGCAAAGAAATGAACCATCAAAAGCGGCTGAATTGATGTGCTATGAATGTAAGAAGATGGGGCACATGCGAGGTGAATGCCCCGAGCTGCAAAAGAAGAAAGGAAGGATGGTGAAGGGTAAGAAGCCTAAAGCGATGAAGTCCACATGGAGCGACGAGGATGAGGATGAGTCCACGTCCGATGATGAACAAGATATTGAGGAGCTGGTGAAGGACATGTGCCTTATGGCAAGGAGCGATCAGGAGTAGGTAATCTCTGACTCAGAGCTAATTACCAATGAACAATGGGAGCTTGCCTATGAGGAATTAGATGAAAAGTACAAAAGAATGAAAAATGAAAATAGAACCCTAAAGAAGAAAATCCATGAAATCTTGCATTCATCTAATTCATGTGAGAAATGTAGTTTACTTGACATGCAAGTTAAAAACTTCAAAAATGCAAATGATGTTTTGGAATCTAAATTGGTTTTGTTTGAAGATGAAATTGCATACCTAGAAGTAGAAAAGAACAATGCGTTTAAACTCAAAAATGAAATTCAAGAAAGGCATGACTTGTTGAAAAAAGAATTGGAAGAATTAAATGCTAAGCTGATTGAATGTGAGAAAGTGAAAGAAAGATTGAACAGCGAAAATGAAAGTCTCATTAGTGAAATTGAAAAAGTGAAGAATGCTAGTGAGAACATGTTGAAAGGAAAAGAAAAACAAAGTGTGAAGAGTTCAAAATTTGTGCATGGCAACAAGAATGGTTTTCACTATGCGGTTAAAAGTTTATTTCATCATGGAGAATGTTCACACACACACCATGCTATATCAACTGTTAATTCTAGTTTCCCCTCCACTTTTAGGAATGTAAATAACAGAAGAAATTTTGGTAGGAAGAGACCCACTTGTTTTTACTGTGGGAAGATAGGACATGACATGTACATATGCCAGTTAATGCAATATGATGATGACATGTTTTTCAATAAATACAATCAATCTGTTGGAAATGCTAACATCACGGGACCCAAGCTCGCTTGGGTACCCAAATCAAAATGAGCATGGGTGCTTATTGGTGCAGGTCTGCATGAAGGATGGAGAGAATAAATGGTACCTGGACAGCGGATGCTCCAGGCACATGACAGGGAATAAACAACTTTTTGCAGACCTTGCAGAGAAAAATGGCAGTACGATAATTTTTGGTGGACATGACAGAGGTAAGATAATCGGAATTGGGAGAATTGGTAAGGATCTCAACCATTGTATTGAAGATGTTTCACTTGTTAGAGGTCTTCGCCATAACTTGCTAAGTATAAGTCAACTCTGTGACAAAGGTCACAAGGTTATTTTTGAGTCTTCTCACTGCACCATTGTCGATGCTAACTCACATGAAATCAAATTCATAAGAGTGAGGAGTAACAACACTTACCAAGTTGACTTTGATGAAATTGCTTTTGAAAAACTGTGTTTAGTTGCTAACAAAGCTGAAGATGTCTGGTTGTCGCATCGCTGTCTTGGGCATGCCAGTCTTAATGTCATTAGGAAGCTGAATCGTCATGGTTTAGTTAGAGGTCTTCCTAGTTTAAATTTTGAATCTTCAAAAATTTATGAAGCATGTAATAAAGGAAAACAAACCATAAATTCTTTTAAATGCAAAAATATTGTTTCAACAGAAAACCCCCTTCAATTGTTGCATCTGGATTTGTTTGGTCCCACTAGGACTCGCAGTCTTGGAGGGAAGCTTTATGGTTTCATGATTGTCGATGATTTCTCGCGATATGCATGGGTTTTGTTTCTAGCCAACAAGAGTGATGCTTACAATGAATTCATTGACTTTTGTGCTAGAGTTCAGAATGAAAAAGGCTATTCAATTCAGAAAATTCAAAGTGACCACGGAAGAGAATTTGAAAATCATGAGTTTGATGAATTTTGTAGGAAGCAAGGGTACGAACATCAACTCTCATCACCTAGAACCTCGAAACAAAATGGAGTGGTCGAGAGGAAAAATAGGATGCTCGTGGAGATGGCGCGTACCATGCTTGCGGAGAACGGTCTTACACGATACTTATGGGCAGAGGCAGTGAACACTGCTCACAAATCGAGCAATGGTAAGATCGATCCTTAAGAAAACTCCTTACGAGCTATACAAAGGTAAGAAACCCAACATATCACATTTTAAGCCATTCGGTTCCATTTGTTACATTTTGAACAATGGTAATGACAATCTTGAGAAATTTGATGCGAAGAGTGATAACGGGATTTTCCTCTGGTATTCTCTAACTTCTAGAGCTTACCGTGTTTATAACACTAGAACACTTATTGTCGAGGAGAGTCCACATGTTGTTGTTGATGAATACACTATGAGAAAGTCAAATGATAATGATCATTTTATTGTTACAGGTGAGAATGAAGTTGAAAAGGGAGAGTCGAGTAAATAAGGTGAGGTAGCAAATCAAGATAAAGAAAGTGAGCAAGAGGAGGAAGCACAACAAGATGATCAAGTGCATCTGACCCTTCCACACCAATGGACCACGCACAAGGACCATCCGTTGGAGAATGTGATCGACGGTGTGGATGAAAGAATTAGAACGCGGGCTTCAATGAGGGAAGTTGAAATTCACGATAACTTAGCTTTACTTTCTAGCATTGAGCCTAAGTCTTTAGATGATGCTTTGAATGACAATTCTTGGGTTCTCGCCATGCAAGAAGAACTACACCAATTACAAAGGAATCGGGTGTGGTTCCTTGTGTCCCAGCCTGATAACCATCCTATAATTGGAACTAAGTGGGTTTTTCGAAACAAACTTAGTGAAGATGGGGTGGTTGTGAGAAATAAGGCAAGGTTAGTAGCCAAGGGATACTCTCAAGAATTCGGCATTGATTTTGATGAATCCTTCGCTCTTGTGGCTAGATTAGAAGCCGTTAGAATCTTACTTGCTTATGCTTGTCATAGGAACATCAAGCTATTTCAAATGGACGTGAAGAGTGCCTTCCTCAACGGGATTATCAAGGAAGAAGTGTACGTGGAACAATCACCGAGCTTCAAGGATGAAACATATCAAGACCACGTGTACAGATTGGATAAGGCACTGTATGGATTAAAACAGGCTCCCCATGCATGGTATGATCGTTTAAGTTCATTTCTTATTGACAATGGCTTCAAACAAGGTAATATAGATCAAACGTTGTTTACAAAAACTTGTGATGAACATTCCTTAATTGTTCAAGTTTATGTAGACGACATAATTTTTGGAGCCTCTAATTTGAAGATGAATGATGAATTTGCCCAACTCATGCAGGGAGAGTTCGAGATGAGCTTGATGGGCGAGCTGAGCTTCTTCTTGGGATTACAAATAAAGCAACTGGACGATGGAATTTTCATCAACTAGAAAAAGTACACACAAGAAATCATGAAGAAATTCCAACTTGAGACTGTCAAACCCTTTACAACACCCATGTCCACCTCACAGAAAATGGAAGAAGAAAAAGGTAACAAAATCGATCAAAAACTTTTTAGGGGTATGATTGGTTCACTTCTATACATTACTGCTAGTAGGCCTGGCATCCATTTTAGTGTCTGTCTCTATGCAAGATATCAATCTTGTCCCAGGGATTCTCATTTGTCAGCTGTGAAAAGAATCTTCAAGTATTTGAATGGTACACTTGACCTTGGTTTGTGGTATCCAAAGAATAATTCATTTGATTTACATGCTTTCACTGACTCTGATTATGCTGGATGTAAAATGGATTGTAAAAGCACAAGCGGTCACTGTCAGTTTCTAGGGGGCTGCATGATTTCATGGGCCTCAAAGAAACAACATTGTGTCGCTTTATCAACTGCCGAAGCCGAATATGTGGCTGCCGGTAGTTGTGCGGCTCAAGTGATGTGGATCCAACATCAATTGCTTGATTTTGGTTTTTGTTTGAAAAACACTCCCATCATGTGTGATAACACGTCTACTATAAATATGTCCAAAAACCCTGTCCAACATTCTCATACCAAACACATAGAAGTTATGCACCATTTCATATGAGATCATATAAATAAAGGTGATTTTGAGCTTGTTTTTGTTGATACAAAAAACCAACTTGCATATATCTTTACAAAACCTTTAAATTCTGATCAGTTTTGTTTTCTTAGGAGAGAATTAAAAGTGTGCAGGTTAGATACTTAAATCTTTTGAGCTGAATTGTACATACACACTTTTCACCTTTTCATAAAGAAATTGTTCATACTGCTTTATCTTTTGCACATAAGAAGCCCTTTCATGGCCTTTACATTTCAAACTTTGCTTTTGTGCATATCAGAGTGAATAACAATTTGGTTCTCATACATGCTTTTATCTTTTCGCATCCACATGTATATAAATGCATATACCTCATATTCGTGTGCATGAATGCCATGATTCACCAGTATATCAAATGTCGATTGCCGAAGGTTGGAACAAGTCCAGCTGGAAGCTTTCCCTATGCGTGAGTTTGGTCTTCGGATCTACGTTCTCCACCACGTACTGGTAATCAATTTGCTTGATAATACCATTTTGATATGTGCTTGAGTGTATATAGACTACACACCTTTCAATTTTGATATCTCTTATGACCTTACTCCCTTGCTAAATAAAAATGCTTTGATGTAGACATGTTGTTACATGGCACATATTAAGGGGGAGGTTTTTGTTATAACAGTGCATACACTTAGGGGGAGATATCACAATGAATAGGCTAATTCATCTCTTACACTCTATGCAATCTCTCACACAATTTGCACGTTTGAGTTTAATGATTCTAACAAATAAGGATTTCACTTATTCCACTTAACACATTTTAGGGCTCTGGATCCCCTACATAGAAATCACGTGACTTGTGAGGAAAAAGCTGTTAGCCCCGTCAAAAATTTCAATAAGTGTGCTTTGACATCGAGTAAATTGGAAATCCCCCCTAAATAAAGGAGGAAACTCGCATTGAAAAGTGTCCTATCCACATTATCATAAGTGACGATACCGAGTAACTTGGAAATGCCCTGAAACAAAGGGCATGACTTGTGTCAAAAGGTTAGTCATCTTCGTTGAAAAATGAAAAATAATTTTGGGGTTGTGCGAAGCTACCAAAAGTCGAGCACGGTGTATGGAAGTGTAGGGAGGAAAAGTTCCTACTTGTGTTCTTTAGAAAATTTGAAAATCCATACTATCTAGACTTCATTGTTCATACTTCACATATACAACTAGGGAGTGATTGTACGAATGTACATCTTGAATCAGTCATATTTCATGAGTCTTGTAGTACCACTTCTTGTAAGCACTACCCTTTTACTATTGCTCATGAAACTCATGTTCTCGGTCTATAACATATTTCTTAACATGTTCATAGAGAACATGCTTGCTATCTTTTAGAATAATGAATGCATATGTGCTTACCTGCTCATTCCATGCTTTCCATATGCATCTCATAGAGTTAACTGTGCATATTGATGCTTTACTTCCATGGTTTTAATAAACCCCTAATTGACTCGGACAAAAAGGGGGTGAAATGAAATCACAACAGCTTGCATTTGCATGAAGATTCGTGGCTTGCTTGTGTTCTTGATTGATTGTGTTTTTGGCAAAAAGGGAGAGTTAAATGCTTGGATGTTTGCATGCTATGTTGCTTCTGAATGAGAGCTGAAACTAAGAAGATCCTTGTTTTAACGCTAAAAGGGTTGTATTTCTCATGCAAATCCTTGTGATCTTTCAATGGTTTTATCTTCGTAAAAAAGGGGGAGATTGTTGTGCCCTGGTCTGTTTTGACGAAGATCTTGGATGAAAATGTCATGAGTTCAGTGTTTATGAGATTTGCATTGATATACAATTGATGAATGTGGAATGTGTACTTTGAATGATTGAATGAATGTTTGATCAGTTTGAGGCTTGTTGAAGAAGAAAAAGTGTAAGTTGAATGTTGATCACAAGGCTTTGGTATCAAAGTTGTTAATTGATGGATTAGAAAGTTCAAGTCTGCTGAATTGTTTAGTTCATATGCAATGACATTGTTGATTGAGAATGTCAATTGTTAACTTTGAGTTTGAGATGAATGGCAATTTGATAGTGCAGGTTCTATGTGAAGTTAACACTCAAATCTTGAAGGCCATGGTAAGAATGAATGATTAATTGGATTTTAATGTGGATGGTTTGATTTGTGTTGAAATCTAGTTTGTAAATGGGAATCTCATCTATCAGTGCTTATATGATTGATTTTGAACCATGTTTCATGATTTGTGGTCATTCAATGGGTTATATTTAGCTTTTCCATCTGTCAGGAAAAGTGTCGACCCATGGGGTCGACACTTATTTGGACGCTCTCTGCCTTGCGTTAAGTTATAAGAATGCTAGCAGAAAGTGTCGACCCATGGGGTCGACACTTTCACCAGGGTTCTGTTAACTTAGCAAAGTCAGAACTCTCGGGAAAAAGTGTCAACCTAATGGGTCGACACTTTCAGGTAAGTTCATTAATTCTATGAAAATAGAACCTTCGTGAAAAAGTGTCGACCTCAAGAGTCGACACTTTTCACCACGAATGTTGTGAACTTCACAAGCCAGAACACTTGGTAAAAAGTGTCGACTCAATGAGTCGACACTTATTTTACGTGTGTTGTTTTTAAGTGTTCTGGCAGAACACTCATGAAAAAGAGTCGACTCTATGAGTCGACACTTTTTCTGAGCGTTCCTATCGGGTTTTTTCGGATCTGTTTCGAACCCACTAAATATAGATTCGATTGGGTTGCTTGTTTACCATACTACCCTTAGGGAGACCACCATCTATTGTATGTGTTTAGAAGAGGGTGTGGCAAGGGCTTTTGTGTCTTGTTGGACTTCAATCCCTCTTGTATATATCACCGCCCCCTTTGGTCCGATCGAAAAAAATCCAAGAGAGCTTCTAACGTGCTATCCTCTTACTGGAAAAAGGAGAAGAAGGGCCGCGTCCGTGGAGAAGGAGGAACTCCGTCCCTGATTGCACTCCACGTTCCCGAGGTCGAGGTTGGAGGCGTGATGTGACTCCTCTTCATCCTAAACCGCTTGGACAAGCTTCATCAAGGGGCGACTTCACTTTTCTCGATTTCATCATTCCAAACCACCCTTCGTTAATCTCCAAGTTTGGTTGAAGGAATTAGGGGAAGATCTAATTTGTCTATCATCTTCTTAGTTCTGTTGTGCTTAGATCGTAAATCTCAGACTGCGCTTTGTCATTTCCATTTTATTTCTCTCTTTAGATGATTTCGAAGCTTGCTCCGAGTGTGTGTGGGGCTTCTCGTCGTCGTGCGAGAACCCACGTGTGTGGGCTGTCGAGCCCGTGTGTGGTGGTTGCTGCCGTCGTGCAGCGTGTTTTAGTGAAATCCTCTCGAGGTGAGAGGGGTGGACGTAGGACGGCACTTGGTGCGTCCGAACCACCTAAAAATCACTATGCCGTGGTTTACTTTTTATGTGGTTGATGACATTTCCTATCCGTTCATACTACGAGTGTGAGTCGGCGAGACAAGAGTTTGATCAACAGTCCGCTCATACATTGTTCTCCGAGTTATTATAAATCTGCGCTGGAAAGTTGTGAGGGCTTGCTTGCTTTTCATTCATACACTATAATCAAGCTTTATCTAAGGTTTATTTACCATATCTGTGATTTGATTTATTTAAGTCTAAATTTGTCAAGAAGGGTGGGCAATCAATTCACCCCCCTCTCAACTGCCTCCTAACCGGGCCAACAAATTCAAAACCTCTTTTGTTCATGCTTCCGATATACTTAGCACTTCCAAAGCACCTCCTCCTATTATGCAAATGAAAAGTTCTGAAAATGGGTTTGAGAAAAAGAAAAATGTCAACACAAAACCCAAAATGTCAAATAGATCTCAAAAAATTAAAATCTAATGTTGAATGCTTTTATTGTGGTATGTAGAGCCATGTCATGGATGATTGTAATGTCATGAAGAAAGATGACCAAAATGTATTCGAAGATAATTTTTTTTTCAAAAGACAGAGAAATGTTTCTTGCTCTTACTGTGGATTGCATGGTCACATCATGGCAAATTACTTTTCAAAAAAACATGATGACTTGCATGCAATGAATGTGAAGTCTTTTTATCAAAACAAATTTAATGTTGAGCATGCCATGCATGGAAAAAGGGTTGCATCTAATAGAAGAAATTTATTTGCAAAGAGCACCCACTCTTGTTGCTTCTATTGTGGAAAACGAGGTCACATGATGAAAGAGTGTTGGTAAAAAAAAATGATGATTTTCATGCTTCTAAGATGAATGCAAAGTTCAGTTTTGATAAATTCAGATCTTCTATAAATAATAAAAACTATTTTGTGAAATCTCGTGGAGATGCAAAGAAGTCTTATGGTAAAGTTGTTCCTCCTTAATGCTTCTATTGTGGAAACCATGGACATGCTCTTGAAGATTGCAATATCATGAAAAATGATGACAAGGAGGCAATGAAAAAGAAGAAGAATTTGTTTGCCAAAAATGCTACTAACCTCCAGGGACCCAAGAAGACTTGGGTACCCAAATCTATCAAATGAGTTGTCTTTTATGCAGGTGTGTCTTGAGGTAAATAGATAATAAAGGGGTTTTAATAAATATGAATAGGGCAATCTCATTTGGTAAAACCTCGACCTTGCTTATCTTCTTTGTCAAAATTGGTGATTTTGATATTTTTTTTTTAAAAAAAAAACCTTACCTAGGCACATTGGGAGAACCAATGCACTGCTAGGAGGTAAATTTTATTAACAAAAGAGGACCCATAAATTTTTTTTTACATCAAGCGGATGCTAGGCATGCCTAGCTTATCCATCCGAGCAGCACCTTTGATATGGTTTGGAAGTTTCTGCTGAGAAGAAAAAAACAAATTACAATTTGTGTTGCATGCTAAATTAGCCAAAGAATCTGCCACCTTATTCGCCTCCCGGAAAATATGAATAGTGCAATCATTTGTTGAAAGTAAATTGCAAATTTATCTAGCATAGGTGAGTATCTCCCAAGGGCATGGTATCTTCTTGTTAATCACTTGAACCAGAATATGTGAATCACATTCAATATGGGTCGGCTGGGTTTTAATAGTTCTCAGGTACTTAAGACCATCGATAAGCGCCCTAGTTTCAGCCATAATACTGCTAGCTTGAGCATAGTGATGTGAAAAAGCAAGGATAGGTGAACCTTGGAAATCCCTTATAATGCCACAACCACCAGAAATTCCAGATTGTTTGGAGGCACCATCCGTGTTCAATTTTAAATAAGGCCATGGGGGGCACTGCCATTTGATGAGTTTGATCATTGGACCGCTGCTAGTGGAAAATCGGATACCACATGCAGTCAGAATTCTTTTTCTTTCATAGTTGTCTTCCTGGAGGTTGGAAAGCAAGAGGCTTTGTTTGACCTGCATTAAGGTTCTGTGAATAATGCTTTGCGGATTAGTGATTTTGTTCTCATGAATGACAGCATTCCTGGCACTCCAAATTTCCTACAAGCTATACCCAATTACAGCAATGGTGAAAAGACCAAATAATGATTTTCCTTATGTGATTATGTTATGCTTCTCATATCATATTCTGATCTCTTCACAAGCCATACAAGGTCTCATTGAATGAATGTTTAGTATATCAAATGGTGATATGTGAAATGACAGATTAAGTATGTCAGGAAGCTATCACTATGCGAGTGTTAGATCTTTGGATCAAGATCTCCGCCTAGTACCAAAATTCAGAATTTAAAAATATTTGGCTTATGAGGAATCTTCTATTTTGAATGAAATCAATTTGCCTTTGATTTGCATAGCTTTCAAATTGAATCTGAAAAACTTTCTTTTTTCAAGAAGATAAAAATTTCTGTATTGGAGAATTGTTCACTCTCTACTGCAACAATGTCTTTGAAAGATCATGGCTTAATTTCAGCTCAATAAATATATGTGATTGCTTTACAAAGGTCATAAGCTGCTTGTCAAGTTCAAAAATTCTCCTCTTGCCAGCTGAAGTTCAAATACTTATCTTCTTGTCGTCAATAAATTCTAGTTGAGTTTTTGAACACACAGGTTAGTCGATCTGTTGCTTGATCAGTCCTTTGAATGCATTTTCTTAGGGGGAAGCTGAACTAAAAGGTTGGACACTTGATCATATGCATTAAAATACATTTTGCATATTCATACATATAGGGCATGTCATGTTCACACTGAAGCTCATTTCTAACTTAATGCATTTCAGTCACATCAAGAGAGCTTGGGCTTTGTAGGTTGATCAATTTGAAACTTCATGATATTTCATTGATGCTTTTGCATATCATTCACACTTCTGCATATACTGGCATCTGCAAGTTGCGTACATTGATTCATGAGTGCTTGCAAGAATGTTTACTTGAATCCTTGCATGTTTACATGTATTTAGTTTATAAAACCATTTCTTGACTATTCTAAGTCCTTATCTCCTTCCTAAATAACAATGCAGTGATTTTGTTCATATGTGATACATGTCATACACTAAGGGGGAGAATTTGATTACGACCGTGCATACATTTAGAGGGAGGCATAACTATGTCTTGACAAATTCATTTTATACATGCAAAATATTACCCCCACACTCTGCACATAATAAAATTAATGGCTTTAATTGATAAGGATTTGAGAAATTCTTTCAAACACTTTAAAGGGGACTTGAATTATTAGATAGACATTAAAGAGTAATCGTGAGGAAAAAGCTAGCTACCCCACAATAATCAATAAGTGGTATGTCGAACCTAATAGCCGGGAATCCCCACTAAAATAAATGAGGAAACTCGCGCCGAACAGTGAAGCAAAATACACAAAAAAATCAAAATGCGTGATGAATCCTAGTAGCCAAGAATCCCCATTGAGATATACGAGGAGACTCGCGCCGAATGGTGAAGTGCATTAAAAGAAACATAAACGGGTTATGCGAAGCTACCGATAGTCGATGATCTAAAGTGAAAGTGTAGAGAGGATATTACTTTCTAGTGTTCCTAAGAAAATCTGAATATCCATATATTTTAAAGCTCATTACTCATTGCATCACCTTTCACTTTTGGGTATCATTATGATGAATGTATACTATGAATTTGTTTACATTCATGATTTATGCAGTACTTCTAGTTATGAATGCACAACTCTTTTGGTTATGCTTAATTCATGTCTTACATTTTGACCTTGAATCACCTGCTCTTTTCTTAACCCGTGCCCCGTTCAGGGGGAGTTACTATTAGTACTATTTACATGCATGATAGTTGTGCTTGTGTGCTTGCATGTTCATACATTCCCATTGATCTTATTTTTGTTGACAACAAATGGGGAGAAAAAGTAAGGGTGATCATTTTCATCTTGATATATCATGTGCATAGTCTTTTCAAGATAGTAAGTGTGCTCAGTTTGGCACCTCATATGCATAGGTAGAATAGGTTGAGAATAGTGCATACACTTTGCTATTGAAGGATAGAAGTCATTTTGTGCATATCTGGCATCTTTAGCATTCATAAAGTACATACTTTCAACTGCATCATTTTGATCACTTCATTTTGCACATATCTTTTGACCTCACATGTTCATATCATTTCTAATAACCCTATTGTCAGTCATTTTTTGTTGATGACAAAAAGGGGGAGAATAGGTTTGTGTACTTAATGCTTAATCTTTCATTCGCTTAAATAGGTTCATTGAGTGAAATGCTTGGTTAACATGATTGCTAAACTGTTCTCATTGTGTGAAACTATTCTCATTGAGTGAAATGCTTGATTAAGATGTTTGCAAAACTGCTCACAACTGTTCACACTGAAAACTGTTCACACTACTCATAATGGTTTTTCATTGAGTGAAATGCTTCTTCTCTATCTTTTGGAACTCTCGCACACATCGTTTTGTCATCGTCAAAAAGGGGGAGATTGTTGCATCCCCTAGTTGATTTTGGTGGTTGGGTTTTAATGATAACAAACCGAGTGTGCTTGTGTGTGTGTATCATTGAGCAACATGTTTGCAACTTGTTTAATGAGTTAAAGGTGAGTAGTCTTAGTGAGCATGTTTGTTGATTGAAGAACTCTTAACACTTATTCAAACTAATGGGGTTACCATGCTTTGCAGGATAACACTTGGAAGTCAAATGAATGGTTGTTGATTAAGGAGCTTATGCTTTGATTATCTTGGCTTGCATGATCAAAATCCATGGTTCACATTTGAAACCCAAAGGAATGTGTCAACGAGTAATTTTATTGTCCAGGATTCAAAATAAGTGGTAAATCATTTATTTTCCTCGTGAACCACTAGTAAGGCCTTAATCTTCTCAAAATCCTTCAAATGAATAATGATGGGTTAGTTGGTCATAGGGGTCGACACTGAGTGTCGACACCCTCGTGAAATTGGTATGTTTTGACTGAATGCGTCGACCTTGTTTCACTTATGTGTTGACCTGTCCATGTGTCATCAAGCCATTCTATGCATTTTTCCTTCAGTGGAGTCGACCTCACCCCATGCATTGCGTCGACCTCACCATGTGCCTTTAACGTAGTTTTCTTCATGCTATCTAACAAGGAGTCAATGCATAATTTGTATTGAGTCGACCCTTTATGTTTCATGCACTTCATACTTGGGTTTTCAAAGTCTTGAATGGGCTTTCATGCATTTTCTACATGAGATCTTTGGGCTTGCAATATGCTCAATCTATTTATATAAAACCTGATGAATGTGGTGTGAACGGTGTTCATACTTTGGTTAAATGCATAGCTAATTGCTCTTGATTTTTGGTTGAGGAAAATTGAAATTTGTTTTTGTTTACATGTATATTCTTCATGGTTATTAAGGCTCACAATGTGCTTAAGTAGTTCACATAAATCTTGTAGTAAATTGCTTGAATGTGCTTCATGCATTTTTCACATGGGACTTTTGAGGCTCCTCATATGTTCATGATCCTCATGCATATCTTAGTAGAAATTGGGATGATAATGGTCTTATATTGCAGAGATACATGATGATTCGAACCAATGTCTTGGTTGTGGAGATTGTGAAGTATGGTCATTTAAAATGAAGGTTCATGGGTCTTTTGTATAGTTTTGAATGTACTCCATGCATATTCTTCATGGGGTATTAAAACCCATGATGTTGAGAACTAGTTGATACTTTCATATAAAACATGGTAAGCTCGCAATATACTAATTTCGTATGTTCATGCATGTTCTTCATAGGACTCTTGAGCTAGTGTTCTAAACTATTCATGTGAATGTTGGTGAAATTGGGTCTTGGTGTTGGAAATGGGTTTGGGAATGTTTAATAGGCTCCAAAGACATCAAGAGTTTGATCAAAGGTAAGGGGGCATCAATGTATATGAAAAGTCACTAATTTCACCTTGTTTTTTTTGCAGGTTTTTCGGTCGACCAAAGTAGAGGATCGGTCGACGAAAGCAGACATGTAGCACCCCAGATTAAATTATAGTGAATAAACTTCTCTAAATAAATAAAATCCCTAAATAAGTATCCAAGAAAGTCAAAAGAAATACTTATAGCCATGGTCCCTTAAATACCATTCAACTTTAAGGGCCCAAATATCAAAGTCCAAGTGGTTAAATCAAAGCCTTAACTTTCATGGGCCTTCAGCCTAATTCTCTTCCTAAGAACAAAGTGAATATGTTCTCTTATGGGCCTCCCAAATAAAACCAACCCAATAGCAAAAGAATGGACTTAACAATTATCTCAAAAAAGACTTTAAGTGGGCCCATAACCCACAGGTCCCAGGATCGAAACCTGGCTCTGATACCACAAACTGTCCCGCCCTGAACCGATAGCAGCGGAACGTGTAGTTCGAAACGTGGCAGTGATACAGTCGTGAATAATCAGAGCGAACATAAGACACGAAATTACAACCTGGACAAAGTGGGCCAATTAATTTAACATTTATTGATATTCAAATATTCGAATTACATACCTTGACTCAACTTACATAAGTGAAGAAAGGACTCACTATTACACTCTAATAAAGAGAAAGGACTCAAATAACAGAACAAGACTCAAAGAAAGACACCGACACGATTCTCCATTTCGCTCATCACTCTTGCCCTTCACCATCTGTTGGACTATCTTCAATGTTGTTACCTGAAAAAAATGTTAACGATAGGCTGGTGAGCGAAACGCTCAGTAGGAATTACATCTCTCATCAAGCAGAATATAAGTGATTAGCCAATTAACATGTTCATGAAGATGCAAGGCATGGAATTAGAAAATCATAATCCTCTTTTACCCTAATCTCAGCCGCCTTCCCTAGTTTTGCTCCCAGGCACCCTAATTGCTCCCATGCAACCTTCGACGTGAGAAGGGTTGTTAATATGAAAAAGCCCATTGTTGTGCTATATTTATATCTCCCAAGCCCATTACATATTTTATGGTATCGAGGCTTGCTGGTAAAAGGAAAACGCCCAATAGATCCATATATATATATCCTCACAACCCTTTTTAGATATAGGTTTAAGGCTCATTAGTTTTTAATCCCCATCTACGTGAAGCCCATTTATGTTTCTACGTGACCCTCTCAAAGCTCCTCTAAGAAGGCCCATGATTATATATATACTGTAAGATTTTTAGTTTTAAAATTGAATTGGCTTTAGTCCTGTATATTAACATGTGTTCTCATCTTTTATTAAGGCCCACTTAAAGTCTTTTTTGAGATAATGGTTAAGGCCTTTCTTTGCTATTGGGTTGGTTTTATTTGGGAGGCCCATAAGAGAACATATTCACTTTGTTCTTAGGAAGAGAATTAGGCTGAAGGCCCATGAAAGTTAAGGCTTTGATTTAACCACTTGGACTTTGATATTTGGGCCCTTAAAGTTGAATGGTATTTAAGGGACCATGGCTATAAGTATTTCTTTTGACTTTCTTGGATACTTATTCAGGGATTTTATTTATTTAGAGAAGTTTATTCACTATAATTTAATCCGGGGTGCTACATCCTCCCCCACTTATAAGAATTTGGTCCCCAAATTAACATAACATTCATTTCCAATATATATCAGTGGGGTATCTAGTCCTATTCTCCAATCATAAGACAAGATCATCTAGACATGCTAGCATAATAACTAATGTTTTCAGCTAAGGTTAAGGGTTACCTTTAGCTACTTCATTTTATAAATTATAGTGAATAAACTTCTCTAAATAAATAACATCCCTGAATAAGTATCCAAGAAAGTCAAAAGAAATACTTATAGCCATGGTCCCTTAAATACCATTCAACTTTAAGGGCCCAAATATCAAAGTCCAAGTGGTTAAATCAAAGCCTTAACTTCAGCCTAATTCTCTTCCTAAGAACAAAGTGAATATGTTCTCTTATGGGCCTCCCAAATAAAACCAACCCAATAGCAAAGAAAGGCCTTAACCATTATCTCAAAAAAGACTTTAAGTGGGCCTTAATAAAAGATGAGAACACATGTTAATATACAAGACCAAAGCCAATTCAATTTTAAAAGTAAAAATCTTACAGTATATATTCAATCATATGCCGAGATGGTTAAGAGAGCTCAATTATTGGAGGACGCTATGGAATTATCTGACAAGGTTAAGGCGAGAATGGAGAAGAAGAAAGAAGGTAATGGCAACAAGAGGCCCAATGAGGGAAACGACGTTCCGAACGGCAAGAAGCCTAAGGAAGCAAAGTGCAAGCATTGTGGGAATGATGGTCATCGATCCGACAAGTGTCACTGGAAGAACGGAGCTTATTTTCGTTGTGGAAGCCAAGAACAAAAGGTAGCCAACTGTCACCTTCCGAAAGATCAACCTCAACAGGCAAAGGATCGTAATAAAGAGTGACGTCAAGGACAATTGCAAACAATGAAACGAGTCGAACCTGCTGACAATGAAGTAGCTAAAGGTAACCCTTAACCTTAGCTGAAAACATTAGTTATTATGCTAGCATGTCTGGATGATCTTGTCTTATGATTGGAGAATAGGACTACATACCCCACTAATATATATTGGAAATGAATGTTATGTTAATTTGGGGACCAAATTCTTTTAAGTGGGGGAGGATGTAGCACCCCGGATTAAATTATAGTGAATAAACTTCTCTAAATAAATAAAATCCCAGAATAAGTATCCAAGAAAGTCAAAAGAAATACTTATAGCCATGGTCCCTTAAATACCATTCAATTTTAAGGGCCCAAATATCAAAGTCCAAGTGGTTAAATCAAAGCCTTAACTTTCATGGGCCTTCAGCCTAATTCTCTTCCTAAGAACAAAGTGAATATGTTCTCTTATGGGCCTCCCAAATAAAACCAACCCAATAGCAAAGAAAGGACTTAACCATTATCTCAAAAAAGACTTTAAGTGGGCCTTAATAAAAGATGAGAACACATGTTAATATACAAGACTAAAGCCAATTCACTTTTAAAACTAAAAATCTTACAGTATATATATAATCATGGGCCTTCTTAGAGGAGCTTTGAGAGGGTCACGTAGAAACATAAATGGGCTTCACGTAGATGGGGATTAAAAACTAATGAGCCTTAAACCTATATCTAAAAAGGGTTGTGAGGATATATATATATGGATATATTGGGCGCTTTCTTTTTACCAGCAAGCCTCGATACCATAGGATATGTAATGGGCTTGGGAGATATAAATATAGCACAACAATGGGCTTTTTAATACTAACAACCCTTCTCACGTTGAAGGTTGCATGGGAGCAATTAGGGTGCCTGGGAGCAAAACTAGGGAAGGCGACTGAGATTAGGGTAAAAGAGGATTAAACAAGGAAATTTAATAATTAGTAGGATTCCTTGATCAATCACGACTCCACTAGAAATCCTCTCCCTATAAATAACCAGCCAATCGAACGTGCCAAGGCTATTGCCGCTGGCGTGTTCGGGGGTTGTTGTTCTGCTATGACGTGCTGTTGCTGCTGGCTGCATCCCGTACGTGAGGAAGAAAGCATCATCTTCTTCGAACTTCTTCTTCTTCCTCTGCTTCCTCTTCACCTCCGATCGTTCTCCCCATCAACCAAGTAGGTGTTCTCTCTATCAAGTCAAACTATGAGTTAAATCTGCATGTTTTATGTTTTCTGTTTCGTATGTAGTTTCACGTGAGGTTAACAAGTTAACAAATGATTAAATAATTTTTATCCATATAACTCACATATCTAAAAATCATATAATGGATATGATTCGAATCCTGATATTTTTTTTAAATCTTTCATATGTTTATACAATAATATTAACTAGATAACAACTTGTTTAAACTAACCATATGAAACAGTAAATCACAGCAAATACTGTCGCACGATAGTTATAAGATTTTAATGTGATAGTTTGTTCGGGGACGCCGGAGTGTCCTTTGGACATGAAAATTTATGGGCATACTATTGGGGTGGTGATCGAGGTAGTGAGAGTGGTTGCATCATTTTTCGTGCCCCCTATCTCAAGATCCCCCATCTCTCAATGAAAAATTATTTTGAACGTCTAGTTAGGTAGAGTTTTTCGAGCCCGTCATTTCGATATATAGAACGCGTGATTCCGACGTAGTTACGTCGAGAAACGAGAGGACTAAAGTATTGAGACAATTTGAAATGACGACGATCACGATGTCGTCAAATTCTTTTGACGGGCATTGTCCAGGGGCGTCGGATTATTTAATATATATATATATATATATATATATATATATAACTCGTAATTATATCTTTGAAAATCCATATCTGCTAAACTATGCAACATAAAATTATAAAAATCATATTTTTGGAATCCTTGAATTTTTCTCCTAATTATCATATATTCTATTTTTCTAAATTACTTTATATAAATTAATGTCTCTTTGAATGTATATTTTTGAAATTGTTCAATTAAATAGATATTGACGTGAATTCTTGTTAAATAAATTAAGTTAAAAATCATAAAATTAACGTCTCTCTATGTGGACGCTAATTAATAAATGACGCCGCCCACGGGCGTCAAACAATATAAGTTTATTTAATTATAGTTAATTATAGAATTGGATGGACATGAATTCTATAATTAACGCATTCATGTTCTCACCGTTTTCTTCCGATTTTGACCCATACCTCGGGTCTTTTGGCACTCTCGTCTCACGTCCGTAGATGGAGCCATTTTTCATGATTGGTTCACGTTATGCACCTCAACTCTCGGTGACATATGAGTCCTCCGTTGGACATTCCGTTCCTTCGGACTTGCAAGTTAGTCATTGGGACCTCCGTAAGTCTCCGCTAGCCTTGGATTCCCTCAAGGCAGCCGAGCTGGTTGTACCCTAAAAACCTTGAGATCCAATCCGTGTCACTTTGGTTTTCTGTTAGTCTTGACACTCTACTCCTTTTGGAATCTTCTTATCATCAATTCGAGAACATAACCCTTTGACTCTGTATTTGGCCAAATCTGATTCTGAAACATTAAGGGCTGTGGGTCCGCGACTTTTCAGTGCCAGGTAGGACGGAAGTCCAATTCTGTAAACCATGGGAATTCTGGGTGTTGCATTGCACCAAAGTCTGTACATCTGTTATATTCTGTTATTCTGTTATATCTGTCATTCTGCGAATTCTATTAATTCTAGAAGTTCTGTTATTCTGATATTTTGTTGTTCGGTTATTCTGATAATTCAGATATTCTGCTAGATTGTTTAATTCTGCTTATATTTATTGAAACTCTGTTATATTCTGGCCAATTCTGAAGTTATGTTCATCCGAGTAACTGTCCTTGTTATATTCTGATAGCTTTTCCTTGACTCTGCATGGGAATTCATCCCTATTTCTCTTGAGCTCGTAAATGCCTTTGACATTAATATTCATCTTTTTTGTTAGATTGATCGTCATGATTTTCTAGTTCCATGCCTTGCATCTTCATGAACATGTTAATTGGCTAATCACTTATATTCTGCTTGATGAGAGATGTAATTCCTACTGAGCGTTTCGCTCACCAGCCTATCTTTAACATTTTTTTTTCAGGTAACGACATTGAAGATAGTCCAACAGATGGGGAAGGGCAAGAGTGATGAGCGAAATGGAGAATCGTGTCGGTGTCTTTCTTTGAGTCTCGTTCTGTTATTTGAGTCCTTTCTCTTTATTAGAGTGTAATAGTGAGTCCTTTCTTCACTTATGTAGGTTGAGTCAAGGTATGTAATTCGAATATTTGAATATCAATAAATGTTAAATTGGCCCACTTTGTCCAGGTTGTAATTTCGTGTCTTATGTTCGCTCTGATTATTCACGACTGTATCACTGCCACGTTCTGAACTACACATTCCGCTGCTATCGGTTCGGGGCGTGACAAGACAGGTCGAGTCCCTATGGAGGCTGCATCGAGCTGCTGAATCAACTGACCGAATCTATCTAGATCGGTCGACCGATTTTGTCGGGCGTTCCAGATCTGGCTTTGCGAATCTCATTTGAAACCCATTAAACCCAATCCAATTGAACCCTATTTTGACCCCTTTGCCCTTAGGGTTCAAATACACAGATGTGAGGGGTTTTGCAAGGGTTTTGCGAGGGCTATATGGGTCTTATGCACTCTCTTGGATATATATATACATGAGCTCTGAATTTGTGAGAGAGAACTCCATTTGAGCTAATATTTCTTATCTTGTAGGTGAAGAAAGGGGAAAAGAAGAAAAGGGGAAAAAGAGATGGAGATTTCATCTCCTCCAAGGCATTTCTGGAGTTCGAGGAAGAAAGAAAAGAGAAGCGGAATGAAGAGAAGATCAAGAGGATGTTGAAATCACAATCATTTGTCTTCCCTCCGACTTAAGCTTCAAGCAACGTCATCTATCGGCCTTGGAAATCATGGGGTATAAACTCTACACCTTTCATTTATCTATCTACAATGTTTTTCATGGTTTATATTTTGGTCTGAGCATGTATTAAACATTTATTGTAATTTTCTGAACTCTGAGATATTCGTGTGTGGATCGTCTACGTACGGTCGTGTCTCAGTTGCTGCATCTGTGCAGTGTGTGATTTGATCGCATGTGTGTGCTGGTTGCTGCGTCTAGTGCAGCGTGTGTGTTTATGTGTGCTGCTGGATTTAGATCTAGAGTGTTTGGGGTTCGTCCCCGTTGTTACTGTGATAATAGCGTGAGGAGAGTTCTCCTCATGGGGAGGTTGTTCCCCGTGTGTGTGCAGGCGTCGTCCTGCATGTGTGTTGGAGCTTGGCTCCATGTTGGGGAGCTATCCCCGTGCTGATTTTTCAGTGAGTGAAGCCTCACTGGTTTGGTAAGGGGTGGACGTAGGGAGCCCATCGTGGTCCCGAACAACCTTAAAATCTTTGTGTCTTGTGATTTTCCTTGTGATTGAGTGTTTGATCGCTTATTCCTTCTGTCTTGACCATGTGAGTTTGGTGAGCTCGAGAGAATATTTCCATAATCTTATTTGTTCTGTTGCTTAGATTAAAATCGGTCATCGTTATCTGGGGACAATTCAACCCCCCCTTCTTGTCCGCTCGCCAACCGGGCCAACACCATTTCCTCTTAGCCAATGTTCATCTCCCCCTGATGTAATTTGCTTTACATAAGAGTGAATAGAACGCATAGATTTTTCCCCCTGATTTGTTTGATCATATGAGCCCAATGCCCTTTTCTCCAGTATATGTATATATATGTATACATCCTTTCATTCCCAGATGCGAGGCCCTTGCCATAATCCTCGTGGGGATACAAGCATGGTGTCCTCTTCTCCAATAGATATATATATATCCATACATATATATGATAAATCTCCTTTGCCTCATTTTATTTTTACTCTCTCAGTAGGTAGATTGATCGCCCACTGATTGTGATATATCGTTCAATGATGGGGTAGATGTTGTGCCGATGGCCACCGGCTCGGGGTTTATCCGCATCCATGGATATGAGTCCGGGTTGCCAACCACTGGAAGTCTATTTAATCTCTCTTTTGTAATGGTCTTCATTCCTACTTAAAACCCCAATTTGGGATTTGACCATCTCCATGGTCATGATGCCGAAGGGGTGAGTAATATGGGTTGCACACCTTATAAAAATCCATTTCTTACTGTCTATTTTCTCCTTTTCTTAAGGGGGAGGCACACACGATGGCCTTTAAGGAGAGGTTCCGGGTTTACATCACCCCATGAGTATGATTCAGAATCCACGCCCGCGTAGGCTCCCTGGGTCTGCTCCCCAATTTATTCCAAAACCCCTCATCCTTGCTTCCAAAAAAAAAAAACTCTTTCATTCATGTGCTCGTTCCTATCAAACCCGGGTTTTCGAATCACGTATTATTTGCTGCTACCCATTCATTTCCTCCGAGGACCCACATGGGAGACACTACGGATGTTGCCGCTTCCGTGCGCATACTTTATTTCGGGACTATCTCGGATTCCTTCCGTGGACGCGTACCCAATTAGCCCCCCCAAGACTCCGGGTCTACGGGCATAAGCCTAGGCAGGTTCGCCCTCCCACTGTCCTTTTCGAAGGAGATAAACCCCACGCTTGCATATGCATGCATATTGATTCATGCATGTATTCTAGCCTTTATATATTCCTTAAATTCCAAATATGTGCTTGCCATAATGCCCTCAGTATATCAAATGGTGAGTTGTGGAAAGACGGATTACATCTGGGTGAAAACTCTCACTATGCGTGAGTGAAGTACTCCGCCTCGTATCGAGGATCTCCCGATCGAGACGTATGATTAAACTTTGCATGCCAAGCATAAGGGTTCACAAAGTCATGCCCTTGCACATTTTGAAGTCATAAGTTTCTTGGTGCATGCGAGTCATGCATTGATTTATGTTACCTTTTGGTCTCATGTCTAGTTTTCAGGTGCAAAGAACAAAATTGGGCTCTATGGCTGGGGTCCAAGTCGACTTGCCCTCTTCATGCATGTCCCCGCCTGGGCCCTTGCCCCCCTTTTTAAAAAAAAGAAAAGGGGAGATACAATAAATATATATAAATAAATATGATAAAAACTAAGTAATAGCAATGGTACTCAACATAAAAAAAGGGGGAGTCAAATGACAACAAAGGAAAGGAAGAAATTCATTGAGCATAAGAGGGGGGAGGAATGAATGAAATCCAGACCTGCCAGTCGGTTCGGTCGACCGAATCTTGAGTTCGGTCGATCGAACTCTATAACAATTTCAGAATTTTCATATCTGGGAAGTTCGGTCGACCGAAGTCCCCTGTTCGATCGACCGAACTCTGAAACAACTTGAATCCTTAGATTCTGGGAAGTTTTGCCGACCGACCAAGGCTCATTGGTCTACCGAACCCCCTGTTTTCAAAAGAAAAGAGAAAGAAGTAGAAAATAAGAATGAAATAAAACACCAAAGAAGTAATAACATAATATAATAAATAATGATCATGAGAAAGGGGCCTTGGTCACACGATCGAAATAAAAATTGAAATGCTAAATGACGTGCAAATGGAATAAAAAAAATCTACACCTAACAGAGCTAAAGCTAACAAGATAAAATGCTGAAACATGCGTGCCTCGATGAGCATTTCGAATGCCTCATCTTCCCCAGACCCCTGAACAAGGAAACATCAACGATGCCCCTACAGGCCGATCTTGAGCCCCGGGGACTATTCCCCGTGATGACCAAGGCCCGACCTTACTTTGGGCCAATATCCCCTTGAAAACTTGGCCTACTCTGCTATTGAATATTAAACGTGGCGTGCTCTCGGCAGACATTCGCACGGGTTTTATCTTCATCTTCATCATGCTTTCAGCACGGACTTTTGTCTGAACATGAAATGGTCAATAAGCGACCAACATAATGTGAATGTTCATACCCTAATGCGGGGCAATTTAACGCAATTCAAGATTTTCATTATTTCATTTTATCAACATAATTCTTTAAGCCGTAGGCCCCTTTTCCCTGGAGATTAATCAAGGGTTTTCTCCCCTCCGGGGAGATGTAATGAACACCGTGACCTTTATGGCGCGGCGGATTTTGGTCTTGACATGATATCCACTATCATCTGATCAGTCTGATGGCGCACACCAGTGGCTTCTTCGAAGCCCGAATAAATCGTCACTTTATGACTGGCACGCCCACGCACCAAATAAACCAAATAAATGAATAAACAAATGAACAAACGAATAAATAAAAGGATAATCCTGAAAGTGCGTCCACATATAGTTAGCAAACTGGGGATTGAGATTGATCCGAATAAAGCTAAGGCGATAGCTGAGATGCCCCCTCCAAAGAATATCACGGAACTTCGGGGATTGATTGGTCAGTTACAATTCATTAGAAGATTTATATCCCAACATTCTCAGAGGTGTTGGCCGTTTCACGAACTTCTTAAGGCAGGGGCCGAGTTTTAGTGGAATGAAGCATGTCAAAAATCCTATGCTGATTTGAAAGAATATTTGTCTAATCCTCCGGTCTTGCAACCTCCTGTCCTAGGGAAACCCCTGATCCTATATATTTCTATCATTGGGGACTCTCTAGGAGCTGTCCTGGCGCAACATGATGATGAGGGTAAGTAAAGGGCAGCTTATTACCTTTCTAGGCTCTTCAACCCTGTAAAAGCCAAGTACACCACTATGGAGAATACTTGCTCAGCGTTGGTGTGGGTCACTTAGAAACTAAAGCATTATTTCATGGCCCACGAGGTTAAGCTGATTTCTAGGATGGACCCGGTTCGCTATCTGTTAGAAAAACATGTCCTATCCAATAGGTTAGCTCGCTAGCAAAGCTTTCTCTCTCAATTCAACATCTCCTTTGCCGTCCAAAAGGCTATCAAAGGGTACGCCATTGCTGAGCACTTGGCCCATATGCCTCTTCCTCATAGTGATTCCATTAGGGATGAGTTCCCTGATGAACAACTCTTGGTTGTCTCCCAAGATCCTTTCTGGTCCCTGCACTTTGATGGTGCACTCAATTCCAAGGGCCGTGGGATAGGTGTCGTTCTTCTTACTCCCGAAGGAGTAACGATTCCTCTGGCTTATTAGCTCACTTTCCCTACCACCAATAATATTTTTGAGTATGAGGCTCTCCTTGCCGGTCTCAAGCATGCTTACCTTTTGAACGCACGTCACTTGAAGATTATTGGGGACTCTTAGCTCGTCCTTTGGCTGATTCTCTTAACCTACCGTACTCGTGACCTGAAGCTCAAGCCTTATCAGGATCTGGTCACGCTTTTGGCAAAGCAGTTCCGCAAGCTTATCTACATCCATACTCCTCATTCTCATAACATTCTCGCTGATGCATTCGCATCGTTAGCTTCCTCCCTATCTTTCCCTCTCAGCTATAGCATTGAGACCATCGTTGTTCAGAGGTTAGATGTCCCGTGTCTTCATGATCCGTGGTTTGATAACCTTAGGCAGAATGTGGCAGAGAAGGTGATGCGGAACGGGACACGACTCTACGCCAATTTGAATGTGAACCTTGGACTCTAGGTAAACTCGTGACTCGTCCCTAGCGAGGGAAGCGTGCGGATGTGCGCTGTAGAGAAATCGGCAATGAGTCAAGGGTGGTCACTCTCTATCGCGCTCGGATCGAGCCACGGGACGAGTCTCACACTCACTCTTGCAGTAGTGATTGAAATAATATGAACGAGCTAGTTACCCTATCACTCATGCATCGTCATCTAGAAATATAAAAAGTAAGCAAAATACCGAGAGAGGGGAGTGAAAATGATACCTCCACGCTACGGGCGTGGGGAAGACGACCTCGGCCAAGACTCGTATTCCCAGTACAATAATTAAACAATAGTTACAGTAGTAAATTTCATGCCCACTCCACGCAGGGAGGTAAAGGGCTACAGTGGGACCTGGGAGTAGCGAACTCGAGTTGACGGGCCGCAAGCCGGAAGGGCTTTCGGGCCGAAGGCGAGCTGCTGGTCTGACTTGGTACTGTTCAAACTCACTGGACAGCAAGTGAACTCGACTACTGGGATGGTGGCTTCCGGTCACCTTTTGGCAGGGGTGATTGGCTGGGACGCTGCTGGAGGGTTGCTGGTCGATCCTCGGGAGCGGCGGTCGCTGGTTCAGAGCCGGCGTATTTTGCAAGAATTAACCGGCGGACTGCTCTGTTGGCCTGTTCACGGAACAGATTTACGCGCTTCCACGAAAATAATTGTTACGCCTAGATTCGGAGGCGGATCGGAGTGAAATTGGCACCGTTGGAAAGAGGACTCAAAGGGCTACAACATATATTAATTTCAAGACCATCCAACAAATAGATTGGAAATGAAAAACTCTGTGGATTGTTGTTATTTCTGGCTCAGAATCTAGATCAAATAGGACAGAATGGGATCTGTCTGAAAATGAATTTTGACCTAAAGGAAAATAGTGGATCTGGACTCTGGGAATTTTATGGCTGAAAGGGGGGGATGTGAGGATGACACACAAATAGTTTGGGATTTTTCTGACGTGGTTTAGAGGGTGGGAAAAATATAAGAACAAGAAACTATCCCACAGATCTGCAAACTGGCAGACTGTTAGGGGTGGAACTAAATGACTGGAAAAAATAAAAAACATAGGCTGATTGCCCTGAAAATTTAACTAGAGGTGGGGGACAATAGGATAAACAAACCTTCAAAATTTGAGGTCAATCAGACAGATGGATTGGGAGAATCGACCTAATATTTAAGCTTCTGTTCTAGATCTTGAAATCTTGGACAGCAGGTTGAAGATTCGGTTGTGGCGGCTCGACAGCGGCTCCGATGACGGCGGCGGCTGCGGTGGCTGAGCGTCACACCCAGGGGAGGAGATAGAACTTGGAATCACTCCAAGAATATGGCATCACACCATGGATTTCTACTACAATCTCTGCTGCAAGAAGGGGAGAGGGAGGGGGCGCCCTTGGGCAATTGTGCACAAATACAATTTTCTCTTCATTAATCTATGAAAATATGAAAAATACATGGATTTTATATGAAATGTAAATGACCTAAACTAACCTCAGATCTAGGGTTAGGGAGGGGTAATTAGGGGAGAGAAGAATCTTCTCCCATGTTGTCAATTACAACAATTATAAACAATTCTAAAGGCAAATTATTTTAATTCCCACATGGGGACAAGGGAGGGGGTGCCCCCCTCTTGGAGTCAACAAGAGAGGCTTGGTCCAAGATGCCATATTGGACCATGGACCAGTCCCACATGGGCCCTAGAATCTAGGTGGACCAATGGGAGAGAGGGTGGGTGTCCCACCGGGCTAACATGGCCTTTTTGCAAAGAAACCCATTGACTTAGCCCAAGTAACCAATTGGCTTATACTTGCCATACAATTGCAAACTCAATTAACTCAAGGATATAAATGCAAATAAAAAAGTTAGTGGTCTTGCTTCGATGTCCCATCAATTCTCCCCGGGTGGGAGAAACTAGGGTTTGCCGACTCGGTCGTACCGGCCGTCCCAATTTTCTGCTTGGACAGTACGATACGACATTGTCCCGCTCCGTCCCGCTCTGTCCCGAAAGATATATATATATATATATATATAATATGTAAAATAACATGAAAAAATTCGTAGCTCAGTTGGTTAAGTGACTTGGTCATTTTATCGACGGCACATGTTCGAATTCGACACTAGACGTTTGGGATTTTGGTTTTTTAATCAAAAGTCTTGAAAAAAACCCAAAAAATGGACATAACCCGCAAGTATCGAACCCAGATCGCCCCTATGCCGGTGAAATCACTTACCCAACTTACCTATAAAATGTTTGACATTTAAAATAATATATATAATATATAAAGCGTCCCGTTTGCGTCCCACAGACCGGTCATCCCAGTCTTTGGCTGGGACGGTCCGGGATGGGCAGTTCGGAACTGCCCGTCCCGGAACGGTTTGGCAAACCCTTGGAGAAACTCGACCCCATCGAGTAAGGGGTGTGGCTGTTCACGTGGCTCCTGCGGATCCGTCATCGTACCAGGTAGCGCGGAGGTACACTCTGAAGTCCCGCGATCAATTACACTCAAGAGGGGGGGGGGATTCGGTGATAACAAATTTTAAGAAAGCTTTAACCAATTTGAAGTTTATATGATGAGATAGAAACTATCAATTTAGATCTGATGCAAAGGAGAATAGATCTATCAAAATCAACCACTACAATAGCTCTTTGGTACTAGGCGGAGTTACGGAATCCGAAGATTCTCTCACACAAGATGTTATCTTTCCGATAAGACTAACCTTGTCGGTCCGAACCCAGCTTTTGATATACCAGAGATCTATTAGAGAATGATCAATTAATCTAGATCTAAACGAAGAAATCAGCAGATGTAAATAATTTAACTACGCTAAGATGCTCAGAATGGAGATAGGAGAGAAGGATCAAACCACACAAGAGACAATAATTTTTAGGTGGTTTGAATGCAACGATGGCAACCTACGTCCACCCCTCATGATCTGTGAGGATTCACACACTATCTTGTAAAGAGTTACAAGATCAAAACACACACACACACTCGTGTGAGTTTGGAACTCCCACGAAGGTGCACAAGCACCGAATCACAGAGAAATGTGAAGAAAAGAAGAACCACACACACACAAACACGGATCTATGTAGATCCGCACACACACAAGTGTTTAAATATTACAAGAACATACACTTGAAGCTTGATGAAATATGTAAAGAGAAACATAAAATGAAAACTTCAGATTAAAGCTGCCCCTTAGTGGATGAAGATTATTTTGGATGAAGCTTACTCCTCAGCTTGATCTTCACTTGAATGGCTTGCAAATGATCTTGAAAACCTTGATCTTGGATGAAGAACTCTTAGACGCAGCACTGTTCACGGAGCTACAGTAGCAGCCCTCTTTCTCCCCTTGATAGCCTCCTTGAGCTTCCTTGAGTGATTAGGGTTTCTTTCCCCCAAGAGGTGTTTTTATATAACTTGGATGGTCAAGAAGAAGCCAAGACACAGATCCACAATTCCAGGGATGTCTAGAGACTTTTGGGATTAAAAAACCTTTGATAGATGCTTCAACCTCGTGGAGAAAACAAAGTCAACAATGGAGGCTTCGAAGCTGGCGGTCGACCAGGCATAGGTGGACGGTCGACCGGAATTTTACAGAATGGAAGTTTTCAACGCTGGGAAAACCGGTCGACCGGTCCAGTGGGGGCGGTCGACCAAACTTTGTAATTTTATAGAGTTTTTAGATCTGGGAGATTAGGTCGACCGCCCATGCTGGCCAGGTCGACCGAACTCTGAAAAACCTGCAGAAATGAATTTTTAGTTTAGTGGATCATATCCATATAATCAAGGCTTGGATTGGACATATGTTATTATTGATTCCAAGTCCATTTGAGCTCTTTTTACGCATTTGGAAAGCTGTGATCATTTAAGCATAGTTCATGATGGAATTAGATCTTGATTGCGTACAGAGCTCACTCTTAATAACTAAAACATGGCATGTGATAGAGCACATGTCTGGGGTTCTGTTATCATCAAAATCACTTGGATATACTCAACAATCTCAGGAGTATGAGATCTGGAGGGTGGTGGACAAGGGACCATATGAACTTTCCAAAAATGAAGATGAATGGTCTCCTGAGGATATTAAGAAATCCACTACAAATTTTAATGCTATGAACATTATATATGCAATGTGCTATACATCCTAATGCGTTTTCTCGTGTATCCATGTGCAGTTCAGCAAAGGAGATGTGGGATAAATTACGGCTTATCTATGAAGGAACCTCCCAGGTCAATGAGACCAAGGGCAACCTACTCGTCAGAGACTACGAGCTATTCAAGATGAAACCTGAAGAATACATCTCTGAGATGTTCACAAGGTTAACTGAGATTACTAATGGTTGGCTCTATTATGCATGTTCATTCCTAATCATTTGCCAAATAGATAGGAAATGAGAAGCAAGAGCCAACCATTTGAAATCAAATACCCATTGCATTCATTCCATCATTTCATTACAAAGTACATTGATGCTTGAGAGAATGCAAGACTTCTAGGCATCATGACAAGGCAAATGTAGAAATGCAAAACTGAAAGACTCACAAGATGACAATGACTCAAGGAGAAAACCTCACAAATGATCATTCATGCAAAACACAAGGACAAGCATGCATAAACTATATATAAGACCTACATATCTACATAACTACCTCTTCCCCTTTGGCATCATCAAAGGAGGGGGTAGACAAAAAGATAACCCAAAAGACACAAGACCCAAGGACACAGACTGGAGGAGGAAACTAAAGAACATCCTTAGTAGCCATCTGCAGGAGGCAGTTCGTCTGGTGGAGGAGGAGGCACATGGCCAAGGCGCTGTCGAATATCTGCAAGTAGGTGGTCTTGATGCTGAAGGTGATGCTGGATATGGGTAAGGGTTTGATCCCTATCATAGTCACGGCGCTGCATGTTCAGGAGAACGCAGTTCATAGCATGAAAAGCCTCACGTGAATCTTCATGGATCTGCGTGAGGGTGGTTATGTTGGTGGAGAGAGTGTCCATCTAAGTGGCTAAGGAATCCAAAGCTGTGGAGAAGGAATCTGGATGCAGTGGCACAGATTCCAGCATGGTGCTCATGGTCGATGTTATCCCCAAAAGTAGAGAGTTGTTCCCCAAAGGCATCCACCCGAGTCTCTAGCCCAGTGAACCGCCTATCAAAAGTCTCATAGTCTACCCAAGAGTGCTATCCGGCCTCCTGAGTAGAAGACTCTCCATGATAGCACTGTGGTGGCGGAGGCATCTCCGGATCCATGTGATGAGGTGAAGGTGGAGGAGGCTGGTCCTCATTCTGAACTGAAGGGGGAACATCCCCTTGACTCTGCTGCTGCTCTTGTTCTTGCTCTTCCTCACTGACAGCTTCTTCCCCATAAACTGGTATATCTCGGCGTAGCTTGCCATTGGGGCCATAGCAATATCCAAAATCAGAGAAAATTTTATGGTGATTGTAAATATCATCTTGTCTGACTCGAATACATGTTTCATCACCAAGGTGAATCCCAACATATACAAACACTCCTGTCAGTTGTGAAGCATAAGGCAATGATCTCCTCAGTTGGGTTCGACAGGTCCCTATCAAGTCTATCATGAGCCGACCCATGTTTACTAAATTTCCATTAATAACATGATAAAACAGAAATTTGTGAACCTCTGTAACTTCATTCCTACTCCCACTCTTTGGATAGATAAGTGAAGTGAACATGTGGTGTAATATCCTCTGCAGTGGTGGAAAATAATTTACATTTAAAGTAATCAAATCACTAACACCACGCACATAGTCACAGTTTGTCATAGCAATAAAAGTGTCCTCAACTGCTCCATGACCAAAAATCATGTCAGCACCCCTGGCCGAGACTCTTAAGGCTCGCTGAAAAAGATCGGATGTAATGAAATGATGGAATGAATGCAATTGGTATTTGATTTTAAATGGTTGGCTCTTGCTTCTCATTTCCTGTCACGTCCCGAGCACGGAAGATACTCGGATGCGTGACGCGTCTATATAGATCGTGTCATTAGAGCGATAAGAATTTTAACATACAAAATTTCGGAGTGCACAAATGACTAAAAATCTAATAAATTCTAATAGACCAAGTGATGTTTATTTGATTAATCAAAGAAAATAAAGATAGTCCATGACAAATTTCCAAATTTAGAAAGCCAAACATTAGGCTACACGACTTAACACAAAGTTTATACCACTAACTGACATAACTGGGAATACAATGTAGACTCAAATAAATTCAAAGACTCAACTAGCTAATGATAAATGGATGGCGTTCTAGCACTCTTCACGCGGCCTCAAACCCATTCTTTTCGCTATCCGAATTACCTGAAAATGTTAGGAAGCAATTGGACGAGCGAATCGCTCAGTAGGAATTACATCTCAAATACGAGCAATCTTTATGTGATTTACAATTTGCATGTATTATCAGTGTGGCTATGCATGATGTACGTGTTGTGCCCCTGTGATCATTTGAGTCTTCCTGTGGTTTGGGTCATTCGACATCGTCTTGTGGTCAATTGAGTTATTGGATATTCTTGGTTTTGATAGTAGCTAAACACTATAAGTCATTATTGTTTTAACTCTCATATGACTGACATACGTGATGTTTTGTTCATGACAGATATGCCAATGAATTGCCAAAGAATGAAGTGGAGATGACAAATGGAAAGCTCAATGTTGCGCCCTCGCACGCGGGAGTAGTATAAACGGTGATGTCACAGACATGAACGGGCTGCTAAAGGAGTCAAGTGATGGAGCTAAAGTAGTTAAACGGACCGACCCGGGAAAGCCCGGGGTCTGCCCAGCTAGCGGTCGACCGCCAGCACAGGGGCGGTCGACCGCCCCAGCCAGCAGCCCACCGTCTGCAGGTCTTTCAGTGGCGGTCGACCGCCAGCCAGTAGCGGTCGACCGAAAATCCCAGGGAACATCCGTCTACAGCGTTTCTTAGTAGCGGTCGACCGCCCGAAGCTGTAGGTCGACCGCCAGCCCCGATGCAGCCACGTTTGACTTCGATTTCCACCTCGAGGCCAGCCCCTTTCCTTGGATTTGTTTAATCAAAACTCACCTAATCTCCCATGATTTGTAGATCTGGTCTGGGGATGTCTAAGGACCATTCAAAGGTTATAAAACACATGCAAGAGTGTTAGAAACCCTAGTTGATCATTTGTGAATCCAAGGGAGATCAAAGGAGGCTACAAGGGTGAGAGGAGTTCGAGTATGGTAGCTGTGAACAGTACTCCGGGAAGAAGTTCTTCATCCATTCAAGGGATTCAAGTCTATATCTGAAGCCATCTCAACCTCCAAGGAAGCAAGAAGCAATCAAGGCTCTCAAGGGTGATCTAAACTGCATCAAACTCTTCATCAACTCAATGAGATCAAAAGGAAGATCAAAGCTACATCCATAGTCTTCTTCATCAACTCAAGGAAGATCATCTCTCAAGGAAGAAGACACCATTGAAGCATCCAACTCAAGCTCCAGCAATCTCAGACAAGATTTTTCTTCATGAGCACATTCTATATCTTGTTTGATGATTGAGTGTTTTCATATTTTTTCTTTTTCATTTCATACAAACGATTGAAACTGAAGATCGTCCCTACCTGTGGTTAGTAGGAAGGCAATCAGAAGTTATCCGATCTGCGGTGTTGACGTCCCTACCTGTGGTTAGTAGGAAGGTAATCAGAGGTCTTTCCGATTTACGGTTCAGTGCGTGGCACTAGTGGAGCCTCACCGGATTTTGTGAGGGGTGGACGTAGGACTGGGGATTCAGTTCGAACCACCTTAAAATCCTTTGTGTTGTGAATTGATTGTGCGGTTGATTTATTTTAGATGCATGCTTAGGTTCGATCTCCATATTGTGAAATCATATTTCTAAGTAAATCATTTTATACGTCGCTAAGCTAGTTGTATTCCGCTGTAATTATTTTTAACTAGATATATAGAGGATTGTATTGCGAGAAGAGGGGCAGATCTATTCACCCCTCCCCTCTAGATCCGCTGTCCACTACACAACAAGTGGTATCATAGCCTAATATCTCATTATGGGGTCCAACGACCTTGAGGGAAATGGTGGATTAGCGTCCAAAGGTTTCTTACCTGAAGGACATTCAGTTAATAGACCTCCTTACTTTACTGGAACTAATTATCCTTATTGGAAACATCGCATGCAGGTGTTCATTCGCGCTCAAGACTACGAACTTTGGCGAGTGATCAGCAAAGGTCCATATGAGCTTACGGATAATGAGGACTTGTGGACCAAAGAACAAATAAGACAATCCACTGTCAACTGGAGTGCTAAACACATCATGCAATGCTCACTTCATCCAGTTAAATTTTCAAGAGTGGCTACTTGCGCATCTGCAAAATTAATGTGGGATAAGTTAGAGGTAATCTACGAAGGAACCTCTCAGGTACGAGAAACAAAAGCTAACATTTTAGTATCTGAATATGAAATGTTCCGCATGAAGCCTGATGAGTCAATTCAGAATATGTATGCTCGGTTAACTGTGCTTACTAATAGTCTAATTGATTTGGGAAAGAAATACTCAGAACAGGAAATTGTGAGAAAGATTCTCATATCATTGACTCCCGTATGGCACACAAAGGCTACCATGGTTGAAGAATCGAGAGATCTCACAACTACCAAGGTGGATGAACTCATTGGGTCATTAATGAGCTATGAGATCAACCATAAGAACAAAGAGGCTGAGGTGCCTAAGAAAAAGCCCCTAGCTCTTAAAGTAGGACCCAGCGGTCAAGGCTCTTCTGATGAAGGTGAGGATTCGACAAGTGAGCGAGATGAGGATGACGTAGCCATGCTCACACGTAAGTTCAGAAAATTCATGAGATAGGAAGGTAAGAGCTTCATGAGAGGAAGGTCAAAGGTAAGAAATAGTTTCAAATATAATTCTGAAAACTCTAAGAAATCTGATAAAATCATTTGCTATTCTTGCAATAAACCAGGACATTTCAAGAATGATTGTCCCGAAAGATTCAGAAAAGCCGACAAATGGAAGAGAAAGAAGAAGAAAAAGGCCATGGTGTCCACATGGAGCGATGAAGAGGAAAGTGATGACGAAACTAGCTCCTCGGACAAAGAAAAAGAAGATCTCTGCTTTATGGCCAAAGGTGACGAAGAAACTGAGGTAAGTTCTCCATTTGAAGATTATACAATTGATGATTGGGAGGAAGCATATATACAACTCATGGAAAAATATAAAATGTACAAAAAGGAGAATAAATCATTAAAAAGCAAAATTAACTCATTTGTGCATGATCATGAAGTAAATGTCAAGAATCCTTCACTTGAAACTGAAATTGAAGATCTTAAGAAAATGATTGAGAACTTGGAGGAAGGAAGACAAGAAATGGCTGACTTGGAAACTGAAAATGAAGATTTAAGAAATGAGATTGACAGCATGAAATTAAAAATACAAAGCTATGAAAAAGATAGCAAATTGAGCAATGAAAAGTATGAAGCTGTCAAATAAGTCAACATTCAACTCCTGCAAAACATTGAAAACTTACAAAAAGAATCGAAGGATAAACAATAATCTTTGGAAAAATTTATGGATGGAAGAGAAAACCTAGATGCATTGCTAGGAACCAGAATGAACTTCAACAAGGAAGGGTTGGGTTTTGAACCTACAAACAAAAGGCCAATTTGGCTAAAAACAGTCACATTTGTTTCCTCTTCTGAAGCTTCCACCTCAAACACAACTCCCACACAAAACCAGCAAAAACAAAAGGAGAAAGAGAAAGAAAAGATTGAAGAGGCAGTCATTGATATTCCCAAAAAGTCTGTCCAAAAGCCTAAGAAAGGTTCACCTTTCCCGCAGCATAGGTCAACACTTCCTTGGCCATTGCATGCTCAATCTTCCAGATATCACCATAATTGGATTGCACATTCATATAGGCCAACACCACCCTACTTTTGGAGAAATTATGATTCATGTGTTCACCAATCTTATAAGTCTCAATCCCCTAGGTGGCAAAACAATCACTTTTAACCCAAAACCAACCAACGGCCTCAATGGTTTAAGAAGCAAACCTCCTCAAACTTACACAAAATCCAACAAAGAGCTTCTAAACAAAAAGCGAATGTCAAGATTGAAAAGAAAAATCAAATCCCTGCTCTAAGCAAACAAAACATGAATGTTAAGAAGGTTTGGATTCCAAAAGAAATGGTTTCATGTTTTGAAAATTTGAAAAGTTTGATGGGACCCAAATTTGGTTGGGTTCCAAACACCATTGCTTAATTGCTTGTGCAGGAGTGTCTTACAGCCATGCATAACAGGTGGTACCTTGATAGTGGCTATTCAAGACACATGACTGGAGATAAATCAAAATTTTATCTCTTGGAGGAAAAGGAAGGAGGATACGTCACATTTGGAGGGAACAACAAGGGAAAAATTATTGGAACATATAATGTAGGTAAGAATCTCTCCAACTCCATTTGTAACGTGCTGCTAGTTGAAGATTTGAAATACAACCTGCTTAGTATAAGTCAATTGTGCGATAAGGGTCACAAAGTGTTGTTTGACTCTCATGAATGCAGAATTCTTGAACCAAAATCTGACAAGGTAAAATTTTCTGGTAAGAGAGTCAACAATGTTTACATGATTGACTTAGATGATCATGCTCATTTAAATCTTTGTCTTGCTGCACCAAAATCTAAAATTGCATGGTTATGGCATCGTAGACTAGGACATGCTAGCTACAATATCCTACATAAATTGTTAAAGCATTCAATGGTGAAAGGGTTGGCTGAATTATCATTTAAATAAGAAAACAAGTTGTGTGATGCATGTGCCATAGGTAAACAAACAAGAAAATCTTTCAAGGGAAGATCTGAAAATACATCATCCAAACCACTCGAGCTAATTCATATGGACCTGTTTGGACCAACCAGAACTGCTAGCTTAAGTGGTAGAAAATATGGAAACGTCTTGGTGGATGACTTTTCTAGGTTCACATGGGTTTTCTTTCTCACACATAAAAATGATGCTTTTGTTGAGTTTCAGGCACTCTACATGAAGATAAAGCAGGACGGTGAGTTTAAAATTTCCAAGATTCAATCTGATCATGGTGGTGAATTTGAAAATGCTGACTTCTATAATCTTTGCAGGGCTGAAGGCATTTCACACCGGTTTTCTTCGCCAAGAACCCCAGAGCAAAACGGTGTAGTTGAAAGAAGAAACCGAACTCTCATAGAGATGGCAAGAATAATGCTTGCCGAACGGCAACTCCCAAGGAAATTTTGGGCTGAAGCGGTAAACTCGGCATGTTACATTATCAACCGCTCTATGGTAAGGCCATACACCAAAAAGACTCCTTATGAGTTGCTGAAAGGTAAAAAAATCCCTCTCTCACATATGAAAGTGTTTGAGTCAAAATACTTCATCCACAACAATGACAAAAGAGACTTAGATAAATTCGAGCCCAAGAGCGATGAAGGTATATTCCTTGGATATTTTGATAGATCTAGGGCTTATAGAATTTATAATGTCAAGAGTCAAACTGTGGAAGAATCACCCCATGTTTTCTTTGATGAATATCATGATGATTCTAAAAATGATAACTCTTGCAGGAAAAATGATGAAGATGAGGAATTCCTAAGCATGAAGGACAAGAGTGATTCTCCACAAGAAGAAACAAAAGAAGATGGTGACCGAGCTGAATCAAGCAATGTAAGGAATCAAGCTCCAGGAGAAGGTAATGATTCTACAAATATTAGAATTCTTAAGGATCATCCTTTAGAAAATGTCATTGGTAGTTTGAATGACCCACCTAGAACAAGGTCACATTTTAGAATTGTGGAAGAATTAGATCAACTTGCTCTTGTCTCCCAAATTGAACCCAAGAATGTTGATGAGGCATTAAAAGATGAAAACTGGATAAATTCATTGCAAGACGAGTTAAACCAGTTTGAAAGAAATCAAGTTCGGCGTCTTGTTCCTAGACCTTCATCACAATCTGTCATAGGCACTAAATGGGTCTTTAGGAACAAACTCAGTGAGAATGGCAAGATAATAAGAAACAAGGCTAGATTGGTGGCTCAAGGGTATAATCAAGAGTTTGGGGTAGACTTTGATGAATCTTATGCCCCAGTTGCTAGACTCGAAGCCATCAGAATTTTACTTGCCTTTGCATGCTCCCTTAGAATAAAGTTGTATCAAATGGATGTAAAAAGTACTTTCTTGAATGCCTTGATCAAAGAAGAAGTCTATGTTGAGCAGCCCCTTGGCTTTGAGAATTCTAACCATGCAGATTTTGTATACAAGTTAGACAGGGCACTTTATGGACTTAAGCAAGCACCAAGAGCTTGGTATGAGAGACTGAGCTCGTTCCTCATTGAAAAAGGGTACACACGAGGTAAGGTAGATCAAACACTTTTCACCAAGAAGTAAGGTAAGAACATCTTGATTGTTCAAATTTATGTTGATGATATTATGTTTGGTTCTACTAAATCTAAAATGTGTGAGGAATTTGCTAACCTCATGACTAGCGAATTTGAGATGAGCCTAATAGGAGAACTCTAATTCTTTCTCGGTTTGCAGGTCAACCAAGGACAAGATGGTTGCTTCGTAAGTCAAGCCAAATACATCAAGGAGCTGTTGAAAAGATTTGACATGACGAACAGCAAAATCATTGCAACTCTTATGAGCACCACAACATCACTGGATTCGAATGAAAATAGTAAATTAGTGGATGCAAAGATCTATAGAGGTATGATCGGCTCTTTACTTTACTTGACTGCGTCCCGACCAGATATCCAGTTTAGTGTATGCCTTTGTGCTATATTTCAAGCTAGTCCTAGAGAATCCCACTTGACTGCCGTCAAACGTATCCTTAGATATCTTGCCGGCACTCAAGATTTGGGATTGTGGTATCCGTCATCATGTGACTTATCTCTTATATCTTATTCTGATGCGGACTACGCTGGCTGCAAGCTGGATCGTAAGAGTACTAGTGGCTATTGCTAGTTTCTAGGCGGGTGTTTAGTTTCTTGGGCCTCCCAGAAACAACACTCGGTTACCCTCTCAACCACAGAGGCAGAATATGTTGTTACGGGGAGCTGTGGCACCCAAGTGTTGTGGATTAAACACCAGCTCTAAGACTACTTAGTGGATCTTAGTTCTGTCCCGATTCTGTGTGATAACACTAGTGCTATCAACCTTGCAAAAAATCCAGTCCAGCACTCAAGGACTAAGCATATTGAGATTAGGCATCACTTCATTAGAGATGAGGTCGGTAAGAAAAATTTTGAACTGCATTTTGTTGATACTCTAAATCAAGTTGCTGATATTTTCACCAAGCCCTTGTGTAATGACAGGTTTTCAACACTCAGAAGGGAGCTTGGTCTTTGCCGACCTTAGGTCAATAAAAATTGAAATGATGATCTTGTTCAATTTAGTTATGTTTTTGCAGATTGGTGTCCATGCATTGTTTATATGTAATTACGTCATTTTGCATATGGTGTAGCATTGCATGTAGTCATAATGCATAAAAAAGTTGAATTCATGTTCACGATGCATTGCATGGTTTATGTAGCATCCTTCTTGCATGGCCATGGTATATTAAATATTGATGTATGGAAAGGCAGGTTATGCTTGCTTAGAAGCACTCAATATGGGTGAGGTTTCACCTCCGCCAAGTACCATGCGTCACTGTCGCATATAGGCCATATAGTAAGGGGGAGTTGTCTCTTTGCAGCATTCATGCATATGTTTCATCTTCATTCTGTTGCATTTAAAAAGTGTACAACCATGTGTTGGGTCATACATTTCATGTCTGCCAAATTCATGTTTGATTAGGTCAACCCCTGCATGGTTCTAGTCTCTCTCTCCTTGACGTTTGTCATTACACTTGCTTGCACACATAACTCCTTGAGTGCATTCCTTGCATATCCTTAGGGGGAGTCCTACTGCTATTCTTACTCTCTTGCAATCTGAACTTCATTGGCTTACAGTCTGATTTGAGATTGTGAGATTGACAGAACTACGACATAAGAGCTTTCTATTATATGCCCTGATGATTATCCATCCAATGAAAATAGTTCAGATTTAATAATTTTCTTGAAGTTCTGATATATCTTTTGAAATCATCTATGTTCTGTGGTTTTAATAGACCTTAACTAGAGATTACATATTGTGCTTTGAATGACTATCCTGAAATCTGAAAATCCAAACGTCATGACAATCTTGGTGATACTCTAGAGCTTAGTATTGTTTCTAAACATCTTGATGAGTTGGAATTCTTGAAAATCAATTTGACAGAGTAATGATATTGTTGCACGGGGAAATATGTCACGTCATCAAATCAAGTGACGAATGATATGTCATGATGTGCCTCTGTTATCTCTGTCTTAATTCATTTGGACTCTAGGCAGAGCAATGGCATAATTACTGAGAAATATATCTTCTCATCAAAGAAATGAGATTGGATATGTCATGACGTGACTTTGCTATCTCTGTTCATTCTGAAGCATAACCGTCAGTCTTGCCAAATACCTAGGGATACTGGCGTCTAAACAACTTATATTCTTACGGCTAGGAGGCATGTACTAGACTTGATTGCTCGTAAAATATGAGTCATGTGCCGTAAAATTCAAAAGATATTGAAAATCAAATTTGTTGAACTCAGTAAATTCCATGCTTTAGTCATGATTGTTTAGCCTCAATACTAGTTTGTGTGTTATTCCCTTTGTAGTTATTGAATATGGATATATAAGACAAGGGAAGGTTAAACACTACCATGATATGCACCTTTGATTCATTTCTATTAAATCTTGGATGTAGCTGCTTTTCGAACTCTGTTGATGATCTCGGATTTAATTAGCTTTGAACCATATATGTTGCTCGCGGTATGTTTCAGGTTTGCATATAATGGCTTGCTCTCCAATCTCATTCACCTCTGGTCTCTCAGACATTAGTCACCTTCTCTATCTTATCCTTCCTTTTTGCTGTTGTCAAAGGGGGAGAATGTCTTTTTGTTGTGAGTCCTTTGTGAGTTGTCAAAGGGTGAGAATGCATTGTGGATGGGGGAGAGAACCTTTGTGAGCATTTGAGTCTTCATCTATGAGCTTTGGGGGGATTAAAAATTTGCATTCTATGCATATATCGGCATTCACATCAACCATGCATATTTCCGCATTATCGCATTCACATGCTTTCACTATCTTGGATCTTGAGCTGCACATGTCGCATATGTCATAATGACTCAACTTGGCCATCTTGGTTCTTACTGCCACATAATGACTCACAGTGTTGCTATCATCAAAAAGGGGGAGAATGTTGTGCCCCTGTGATCATTTGAGTCTTCTTGTGGTTTGGGTCATTCGACATCGTCTTGTGGTCATTTGAGTTATTGGATATTCTTGGTTTTGATAATAGTTAAACACTATAAGTCATTATTGTTTTAACTCTCATATGACTGACATACGTGATGTTTTGTTCATGACAGATATGTCAATGAATTGCCAAGGAATGAAGTGGAGATGGCAAATGTGAAAGCTCAATGTTGCGCCCTCGCACGCGGGAGTAGTATAAACGGTGATGTCACAGTCATAAATGGGCTGCTAAAGGAGTCAAGCGATGGAGCTAAAGTAGTTAAACGGACCGACCTGGGAAAGCCCAGGGTCTGCCCAGCTGGCGGTCGACCGCCAGCACAGGGGCGGTCGACCGCCCCAGCCAGCAGCCCACCGTCTGCAGGTCTTTCAGTGGCGGTCGATCGCCAGCCAGTAGCGATTGACCGGAAATCCCAGGGAACATCCGTCTACAGCGTTTCTCAGTAGCGGTCGACCGCCCGAAGCTGTAGGTCGACCGCCAGCCCCAATGCAGCCATGTTTGACTTCGATTTCCACCTCGAGGCCAGCCCCTTTCCTTGGATTTGTTTAATCAAAACTCACCTAATCTCTCATGATTTGTGGATCTGATCTGGGGGATGTCTAAGGACCATTCAAAGGTTATAAAACACATGCAAGAGGGTTAGAAACCCTAGTTGATCATTTGTGAATCCAAGGGAGATCAAAGGAGGCTACAAGGGTGAGAGGAGTTCGAGTACTGTAGCTGTGAACAGTACTCCGGGAAGAAGTTCTTCATCCATTCAAGGGATTCAAGCCTAGATCTGAAGCCATCTCAACCTCCAAGGAAGCAAGAAGCAATCAAGGCTCTCAAGGGTGATCTAAACTGCATCAAACTCTTCATCAACTCAATGAGATCAAAAGGAAGATCAAAGCTACATCCATAGTCTTCTTCATCAACTCAAAGAAGATCATCTCTCAAGGAAGAAGACACCATTGAAGCATCCAACTCAAGCTCCAGCAATCTCAGACAAGATTTTTCTTCATGAGCATATTCTATATCTTGTTTGATGATTGAGTGTTTTCATATTTTTTCTTTTTCATTTCATACAAACGATTGAAACTGAAGATCATCCCTACCAGTGGTTAGTAGGAAGGCAATCGGAAGTTGTCTGATCTGCGGTGTTGACATCCCTACCTGTGGTTAGTAGGAAGGTAATCAGAGGTCTTTCCGATTTGCGGTTCAGTGCGTGGCACTAGTGGAGCCTCACCGGATTTTGTGAGGGGTGGACGTAGGACTGGGGATTCAGTCCGAACCACCTTAAAATCCTTTGTGTTGTGATTTGATTGTACGGTTCATTTGTTTTATATGCATGCTTAGGTTCAATCTCCATATTATGAAATCATATTTCTAAGCCAATCGTTTTATACGTCGCTAAGCTAGTTGTATTCCGCTGCAATTATTTTTAACTAGCTATAAATAGGATTGCATTGCGAGAGGAGAGGCCGATCTATTCACCCCTCCCCTCTAGATCCGGTGTAGCAACCCTGATAAATGAATATTTGAAATAAATTAAAATATATATATTACAGTAGTAATACAGATAATAAGAATAGGGTTAATTCGATGTACTAAAACAAAATTAAAATAACGCCTCTTATTAGGGCGTTAATTCAAAAATAAACGCCTCTATCAAAGGCGTGAATAAAGAAAGGACGCCCATACCTACGGTCGTCAGTTCTCACGCGACCAAATGGGTAAGTAAAAGAAACGCCTCTATCTTGGGCGTGTTTTAAAACACGAAACGCCCTTTTTCAAGGCGCTTTTTAAGAAACGCCCTTATACAAGGCGTTAATTAAAGAATACACGCCCTGACCAAAGGCGTTAATTCAGTTCGTGACTCGTTCGAACCCAGAGCTTATCCAGGGAAAGATTAACCTAATCTAGTAAGTGTCTATTAGAGTAAGGACTCTATTAGGGATATGTTACCCCTCAATCAAACACTACTTTTAATAGGACTTCCAAAATCCCTATAAATAACCTACTGCTCGAACCCTACAACGCTATTTGGCGTTCGAAGTCTGCAAGGTACGTGAGAGAATAGTTCCTCTAATTCTCTACGTCTGTTGCATGAAGAACTAACTGTTCTTCATCTTCTTCTTCTGTTATAGGTTAAGAAGGCGGCGTACGTGAAGAACAAAGGTATTGTTCTTTTTCCTTTTCCCTTTCGGTCAGAAAGTATGAAGAAATACTAATGTTTCTTCTTTTCTTATAGGAAAACTGCAATTCTTCTCCTTGATACTACTGTTCGTAAGTTGCGGTTGAAGTTTCCGATCCTTCAAACCCTTCGTCAAGTTCAATCATATTAAGGTAGGATTTTCTCAAGTTATTGTAGCCCAAATAAGAATTAATGCAAGATATCTATACATACGTATATGAGCATGGCATGCATACTGTTTATAAGGTTTTATTACGTTTTCTGCAAAATTTTGAAAGAAACGCCCTTGATTGGGGCGCTAATTTAAAAGAAACGACCATGTTAGTGGTCGTCAATTTAATATTTGACGCCCTCTACGCAGGCGTTAATTTCATAAGAATCGCATGTGATTAATAATTGATCCTGTTTAAAAAATTACAATACATATGAAATAATGATTTTTAATATCTTGCATGACTCTGTGAATTCCTGTTAAATTTTACTGCCATGACATGTCTCCTGTCTCTCGAAATATTATTTATTAAAATATCATAAATTCCTTGAAATTCACGACTTGGACAAAGTCGTTTTCCATATTCTAACGCCCCAGAACAAGGCGTGAATCTGAAAAGTAACGCCCCTTCCTAGGGCGTATATCTGTTAAAATCCTGAAATTCACATATTCTGAAAAATGGAATTAGAAAGTAACGCCCCTTCCAAGGGCGCGTTTTTGATAAATTTCTGAGAATAATTATATCCTGTCGAATATGTAAATTATGAGACGCCTGCCTCTACAGTCGTCAACTTTGAAGAAACGCCCCCAGGAAAGGCGTGTTTTTGATAAATTAATGAAATAATGGAAATTCTGCAAATTGGCAATATATGTAAACGCCCTTCTGTTAGGCGTTAATTATTTAATACACGACTTTACTTAAGTCGTTATTTTACTGTAAACTGATTTTATCCTGATTCTATTACCGATGGTTTCAGATTATACATATACATATATATATCGGCACTATTCTCCATTCCGTGAGTATAGTCCCACTTTTCACGTTGTTTTATCGATCACACTCAATTCTCATTGACATACAAGCTCTCCATTGGACATTCCGTTCCTTTGGACTAGCGAGTTAGTCATAGAGACCTCCGTAAGACTCCTCGTAGCCTTGGATTCCCTCAAGGCCGACTGAGCTGGTTGTACCCTAAAAACCCATTACACAGTTTTTGCCATGTCAATCTAAAGAAACATGGTATACCGGCCCTTATGATTATACAAAGAGTATATCATAAGAAATTCTTAATGGGATGATGATATCATGCCATATCATGTCGTTCTTGTAAACCCCAATTCTATGATAAGAATGAGGGTATCTTGCTTGATCTTATGTTCATGTGGACCTCAATTCTATATAAAGAATGTCCATATTGATTTGTCATGGTACCTAAGTTAAGGGAACCATATTCTACCTAGTTTTATCGAACTCGTGATTATACCGTTATTATCGCCATTCTATGTCCTTTGTCATATTTTGGACTCTATTCTATCAAAGTTGTCATACGTGTCTACAAGCTTGATTATTGAAATTCTATGTTGGCTATAAACAAGAGTGGATGTCAAAACACATGATAAATGCCTGCGCATATAGGGCCCGATCTGGTCCTGGGAGGAGCACCCGAAAGTACTTGTGCCCATGGGAGTTAAAATGATAAGGTATCTGGCATTATACCGAGTACTTGACTTGCTTGATTGGACATTCCACACACATCTTGTACTTGACTCGTACATGACATGAAATGAAATGCGTGGCCCGAAAAAGGGTAATTTACTTGCTTGATACATGATAGCCAAAGTTCTTGACATGACTTGTTAAATGTACTTGCTTGAATATCTCGAATAAACTTGTTATCTTGTTGAAAGTTCATGATAAGTTCATCTTATTTCCTTGATACTACATTCTATCTATCCTGTCGTTTTATGCGAGCATGCATAGCTTTATTGCATTCATGAAAATGTAATTACTTAAACCCCTTGCTAGTACTTGAGATATAATTTCCTACTGAGCGTTCGCTCATTCCGTTTGTCCCTTGTACTTTTCAGGTAAGTCCGACGACGATGGAAGTCAATCGGATGGGAATGGTCAAGAGTGAAAGTGATAGAGCTTCTACAAGTGTTGTCTAGTTGTTTCTATAGTTTTCTCGAGTCAACTATGTACTTTTCTTTTTATTAAACAGAGTATTAGATTTGTAATAGTCTATCCATTATGAAATAAAGGATTGGGTTATCATGCTATTTTGCGCATCTCTGTCTTTGTGTCGAATACACGACCACTCTGATTGACATGATTGATATAGACACGTCGCGCATCTCCGGGTATCTTCCGCGCTCGGGGCGTGACAGTCTTTGTGGTATCAGAGCCTAAGGTATTCAATTCCTAGGAAACCCAAGTCCAAGGATAGGTTTCAAAACCTTTAACCAAGTGAGAGTGGGTAGAACCAAGGGTTAAATGATCAATGAGTCCTTTATAAGATCATAGTGATATAATACTAACATAGCTATTGTAATTGATGGATAATGGCTGCCGAACGTGCTCAATGGCGCAACATGCAGCGTACCCTTCAAGGGATGACCCAAGTGCTACAACAGGTAGCACAAGGTGGTGCTCCACGAGCTGGAAGCTTACACCAAGCATTCAAGAATATGAATCCCCCGAAGTTCATGGGATCGACCGATCCAGACGATGCCGAGCATTGGGTTCGGGAGATTGAACGTATATTCCGTGTCATGCAATGCACGGATCAGGACAAAGTCTTATTAGCTACTTTCCAGTTAGAAAAGGATGCTAGATGTTGGTGGGAGTCGATTGAAGCTACAATTGACCCAACTCAAGTTACATGGGGAGAATTCGTTGAATATTTCAACGCCAAATATTTCTCTGATAGGGTCCAGGAAAAGAAGGCCGCCGAATTTGCCGCATTAAAGCAAAGATCTTTATCGGTGGCTGATTATGAAGCACAGTTCTCTAGACTGTCTAGATATGCTAAGCATTTAATTAGCACGGAAAAGATGAAAGCCCGTAGATTTCTTAATGGGCTTAGGCCTCACTACATTACTCAACTGGCGCCTATGGATATTCAAGTTTATACTGAAATAGTGCGCCGAGCTCAGTTGCTTGAAGATGCCACGGAACTATCTGATAGGATCCGTGGGAAAGACAAAAAGGAGCAAGTCACAAGTTCGGGTTCTTTTAAACCCAACTTTAAGAAGAGGCTCAATAATGGAGGTTCTTCCTCTCAAGATCAGAAGTTCAAGAAATCCAAGCCTTTCTCTATCACCACTACACCTTCAAACGTAGTGTGCAAGCATTGTGACAAGGCTGGTCACAAAACAGAAGAATGCTGGAGGAAATTAGGAGCATGTCTCCGTTGTGGGAGTCGTGAACATCGGATTCCCGATTGTCCATTAATGAATGACCAAGACGGTGAGGGTAAACGCCTAGTGACAAGGAACGCGCGTCTTCATGCAATCCAAGAGACCGAACCAGAAGAAGAAGGCGGATTGGTGGAAGGTACATTAAAAATTTGTTCCAAATATGCACATGTCTTATTTGATACGGGTGCATCGCATTCCATTATTTCCAAGAAGTTTGCTGACCCATTACCTCTAGAACCAGAATGGATGAAGTTAATATTGTCTACTCCTCTCGGAAACGAGACGGATATCACACATCATTACCAAAACTGTGAGGTATTGGTTCGAGGAAAGAATTTTCCTATTGATCTTATCTGCTTAGATCTAAAAGAGTATGATGTTATACTAGGAGCAGATTGGTTATCCAAATACCAGGCAACGGTTGATTGCCGTGATAGCAAGATTGTTTTCAAGGAATTTCCGGAACTGACTTATACTAGTCCTAAGAGTCGAAGCAAATCCCCTCTTATTTCGGCTCTTCGAGCAAGCAAGCTCGTCAAGAAAGGATGTGTATCCTTCCTTGCTTTTGTCACTAATAAAGAAGCTAAAGAAACCAAGATAGAAGACATTCAGGTAGTGCGAGAATTTCCAGACGTATTTCCGGAAGAATTACCGGGATTACCCCCGCAAAGAGAAGTGGCCTTCACCATTGACTTAGTCCCTGGTGCTGGTCCTGTTTCAAAGGCACCCTATAGAATGTCCCCTGCTGAACTCAAGGAGTTGAAGGAGCAGTTGATGGAACTAATCCGAAAAGGGTTTATTAGACCAAGTACTTCCCCGTGGGGAGCACCAGTCTTATTTGTAAAGAAGAAGGATGGATCCATGAGATTGTGTATCGACTATCGACAGTTGAATCATCTTACTATCAAGAACAAGTATCCACTGCCGAGAATCGATGAGTTATTTGATCAGATTTCAGGATCCAAATATTTCTCCAAGATTGATCTCAGGTCTGGTTATCATCAATTGAGGATTAAAGACGAAGATATTCATAAAACTGCGTTCAGAAGCACGTATGGCCACTATGAATTTGTTGTTATGCCTTTTGGACTAACAAATGCCCCTGCTGCCTTTATGCAGTTAATGAATAGCATATTCAGGCCTTACTTGGATCAATTCATAGTAGTCTTCATTGATGATATATTAATATATTCTAAGACTAAGGAAGAACATGAAGAGCATTTGAGGATTGCATTGCAAGTCTTGAGGATAAATCAATTATATGCTAAACTCAGCAAATGCGAGTTCTGGCTTGAAGAAGTGGCTTTTCTCGGACATGTCATATCCAAGGACGGTTTATCTGTAGATCCGTCAAAGGTTGAAGCTGTAAGAAACTGGGAAAGACCCACTAATGCAAGCGAGATCAGAAGCTTCTTAGGTCTTGCAGGCTATTATCGGCGATTCATCAAAGATTTCTCTAAGATCGCCGTGCCCCTTACAAGGTTAACTCGCAAGGAGATCCGATACGAATGGAGTGAGGAATGTGAAAGAAGTTTTCAAACTCTCAAAAATCATCTCACCACAGCTCCAGTCTTAGCTCTACCGATAGAAGGAGAGAAATTCGAGGTCTACACTGATGCTTCTGGCATTGGCCTCGGATGTGTCCTGATGCAACAAGGAAAGGTCATAGCATACTCTTCACGTCAGCTGAAGAAGCATGAGGAGAATTACCCCGTCCATGACTTAGAACTGGCCGCGGTAGTATTTGCCCTAAAGATATGGAAACACTACTTATATGGAGTACAGTTTACTGTATACTCCGATCACAAAAGTCTCAAATATCTATTTTCACAAAAGGAGCTAAACATGAGACAAAGACGCTGGCTAGAATATCTCAAGGACTTCGACTTCAATATACAATACCATCCCGGAAAGGGTAATTATGTTGCAGACGCCCTTAGTCGAAAGCCGAGAGCAATGATAGCAAATTGTATGATGCAAGAATGGAGGTTACTTGAACAATTCTCCAAGCTCAATATAAGCTTGGACACGGAATCCAAATTTGTCACACTATCTCATGTAAGCATACAGTCAGACTTATTATCTGAGATACAAGCACTTCAGGATGATGATCCTATGTTAGTGGAAATCAAAGGGAGATTAGAAGGACAATCTGATTTTCAACTAACTTCCGAGGGAAGATTATTATTCAAAGATAGAACTTGTATACCTGATTGTCCGGAATTAAAGAAGAAGATCTTAGATGAAGCTCACAGATCAAGATACACTATTCATCCTGGATCAACCAAAATGTACCAAGATGTAAAGAGGAACTTTTGGTGGCCTAATATGAAAAGAGAAATAGCGGACTATGTATCGCGCTATCTCACATGCCAACAGGTCAAGGCGGAACACCAAAAGCCTGCGGGAAAACTACATCCTCTAGATATTCCTAAGTGGAAATGGGAGGATATTGGTATGGACTTCATCATGGGTTTGTCTAAATCTAAAGGAGGACATGATGGAATCTGGGTTATCATGGACCGATTAACTAAATCGGCACATTTCTTGCCAATCAAAAGCCGATGGTCAATTGATGTGCTAGCTGCACTATACATCAAAGAAATAGTCAGGATACATGGAATTCCTGTCTCAATCGTGTCTGATAGAGATCCCCGTTTTACTTCTCATTTTTGGAAGGGATTACAACATTCGTTGGGAACAAGGCTTAACTTTAGTACAGCTTTCCACCCACAAACGGATGGTCAGACCGAGAGAGCTAATCAAGTTGTTGAAGATATGCTGAGAGCATGCATTATTGACTTTGGAGGAAGCTGGCATGACCACTTACCTTTAGTTGAATTTGCATATAATAATAGCTACCAAGCTAGTATCCAAATGGCACCTTTCGAAGCCTTATACGGAAGGAGTTGCCTATCTCCCATATGTAGGAACGAAGTTGGAGAGAAACAACTATTAGGTCCAGACATGGTAAGGGATACAACTGAGAAGATGCAAGTAATCAGAGAAAGATTACAAGTTGCTCAGACAAGGCAAAAGGCTTATGCTGATACCAGGAGAAGAGATCTTGAATTCCAGGTTGGAGATCATGTATTTCTTAAAATATCCCCTGGACGTGGCATACGAAGATTTGGTGTTAAGGGCAAGCTTATGCCAAGATTCATCGGACCATTTGAGGTACTCGAAAGAGTTGGCGAGGTTGCTTATCGCATCGCGTTGCCTCCTCAGTTGTCCGAGGTACACAATGTATTTCACATATCTATGTTGAAGAAGTATGTGCACGATCCGTCACATATTATTGAGCATGGAGATCTGGTGATCCAGAAAGATCTCACATATGAACAGAGGCCTTTAAAGATATTAGATCGAGAAATACGAGCTCTAAGGAATAAGGTTATTCCCATGCTTAAGGTGCAATGGAATAAGAATCCTGAACGCGAAGTGACATGGGAGACCGAAGAATCTATGAAGAAATGATTTCCCGAGTTATTCTAAGAGGTATATGTTCTACGCTCTCCACATGTATAATTATATATATATTGAATTTGGGGACCAAATTCTTTTTAAGTGGGGGAGGGTGTAGCAACCCTGATAAATGAATATTTGAAATAAATTAAAATATATATATTACAGTAGTAATACAGATAATAAGAATAGGGTTAATTCGATGTACTAAAACAAAATTAAAATAACGCCTCTTATTAGGGCGTTAATTCAAAAATAAACGCCTCTATCAAAGGTGTGAATAAAGAAAGGACGCCCACACCTACGGTCGTCAGTTCTCACGCGACCAAATGGGCAAGTAAAAGAAACGCCTCTATCTTGGGCGTGTTTTAAAACACAAAACGCCCTTTTTCAAGGTGCTTTTTAAGAAACGCCCTTATACAAGGCGTTAATTAAAGAATACACGCCCTGACCAAAGGCGTTAATTCAGTTCGTGACTCGTTCGAACCCAGAGCTTATCCAGGGAAAGATTAACCTAATCTAGTAAGTGTCTATTAGAGTAAGGACTCTATTAGGGATATGTTACCCCTCAATCAAACACTACTTTTAATAGGACTTCCAAAATCCCTATAAATAACCTACTGCTCGAACCCTACAACGCTATTTGGCGTTCGGAGTTTGCAAGGTACGTGAGAGAATAGTTCCTCTAATTCTCTACGTCTGTTGCATGAAGAACTAACTGTTCTTCATCTTCTTCTTCTGTTATAGGTTAAGAAGGCGGCGTACGTGAAGAACAAAGGTATTGTTCTTTTTCCTTTTCCCTTTCGGTCAGAAAGTATGAAGAAATACTAATGTTTCTTCTTTTCTTATAGGAAAACTGCAGTTCTTCTCCTTGATACCACTGTTCGTAAGTTGCGGTTGAAGTTTCCGATCCTTCAAACCCTTCGTCAAGTTCAATCATATTAAGGTAGGATTTTCTCAAGTTATTGTAGCCCAAATAAGAATTAATGCAAGATATCTATACATACGTATATGAGCATGGCATGCATACTGTTTATAAGGTTTTATTACGTTTTCTGCAAAATTTTGAAAGAAACGCCCTTGATTGGGGCGCTAATTTAAAAGAAACGACCATGTTAGTGGTCGTCAATTTAATATTTGACGCCCTCTACGCAGGCGTTAATTTCATAAGAATCGCATGTGATTAATAATTGATCCTGTTTAAAAAATTACAATACATATGAAATAATGATTTTTAATATCTTGCATGACTCTGTGAATTCCTGTTAAATTTTACTGCCATGACATGTCTCCTGTCTCTCGAAATATTATTTATTAAAATATCGTAAATTCCTTGAAATTCACGACTTGGACAAAGTCGTTTTCCATATTCTAACGCCCCAGAACAAGGCGTGAATCTGAAAAGTAACGCCCCTTCCTAGGGCGTGTATCTGTTAAAATCCTGAAATTCACATATTCTGAAAAATGGAATTAGAAAGTAACGCCCCTTCCAAGGGCGCGTTTTTGATAAATTTCTGAGAATAATTATATCATGTCGAATATGTAAATTATGAGACGCTTGCCTCTACAGTCGTCAACTTTGAAGAAACGCCCCCAGGAAAGGCGTGTTTTTGATAAATTAATGAAATAATAGAAATTCTGCAAATTGGCAATATATGTAAACGCCCTTCTGTTAGGCGTTAATTATTCAATACACGACTTTACTTAAGTCGTTATTTTACTGTAAACTGATTTTATCCTGATTCTATTACCGATGGTTTCAGATTATACATATACATATATATATCGGCACTATTCTCCATTCCGTGAGTATAGTCCCACTTTTCACGTTGTTTTATCGATCACACTCAATTCTCATTGACATACAAGCTCTCCATTGGACATTCCGTTCCTTTGGACTAGCGAGTTAGTCATAGAGACCTCCGTAAGACTCCTCGTAGCCTTGGATTCCCTCAAGGCCGACTGAGCTGGTTGTACCCTAAAAACTCATTACACAGTTTTTGCCATGTCAATCTAAAGAAACATGGTATACCGGCCCTTATGATTATACAAAGAGTATATCATAAGAAATTCTTAATGGGATGATGATATCATGCCATATCATGTCGTTCTTGTAAACCCCAATTCTATGATAAGAATGAGGGTATCTTGCTTGATCTTATGTTCATGTGGATCTCAATTCTATATAAAGAATGTCCATATTGATTTGTCATGGTACCTAAGTTAAGGGAACCATATTCTACCTAGTTTTATCGAACTCGTGATTATACCGTTATTATCGCCATTCTATGTCCTTTGTCATATTTTGGACTCTATTCTATCAAAGTTGTCATACGTGTCTACAAGCTTGATTATTGAAATTCTATGTTGGCTATAAACAAGAGTGGATGTCAAAACACATGATAAATGCCTGCGCATATAGGGCCCGATCTGGTCCTGGGAGGAGCACCCGAAAGTACTTGTGCCCATGGGAGTTAAAATGATAAGGTATCTGGCATTATACCGAGTACTTGACTTGCTTGATTGGATATTTCACACACATCTTGTACTTGACTCGTACATGGCATGAAATGAAATGCGTGGCCCGAAAAAGGGTAATTTACTTGCTTGATACATGATAGCCAAAGTTTTTGACATGACTTGTTAAATGTACTTGCTTGAATATCTCGAATAAACTTGTTATCTTGTTGAAAGTTCATGATAAGTTCATCTTATTTCCTTGATACTACATTCTATCTATCCTGTCGTTTTATGCGAGCATGCATAGCTTTATTGCATTCATGAAAATGTAATTACTTAAACCCCTTGCTAGTACTTGAGATATAATTTCCTACTGAGCGTTCGCTCATTCCGTTTGTCCCTTGTACTTTTCAGGTAAGTCCGATGACGATGGAAGTCAATCGGATGGGAATGGTCAAGAGTGAAAGTGATAGAGCTTCTACAAGTGTTGTCTAGTTGTTTCTATAGTTTTCTCGAGTCAACTATGTACTTTTCTTTTTATTAAACAGAGTATTGGATTTGTAATAGTCTATCCATTATGAAATAAAGGATTGGGTTATCATGCTATTTTGCGCATCTCTGTCTTTGTGTCGAATACACGACCACTCTGATTGACATGATTGATATAGACACGTCGCGCATCTCCGGGTATCTTCCGCGCTCGGGGCGTGACATCCGCTGTCCACTACACAACAGTACGTATAATAAAAATCAGGTATATAGGTAAATCTAGGCATGATGAACAATAAGAGATCAAGAACTGTATAAGGAGAGTATAACAAGATTTCAAGTATTTGACAAGCAGTATTTCAAGAATTTACAGATGTAAATGCCACTTTGGGAGAGTAGGGATTCGTGTACAAGTATGAACGCAGGTATGAGAAGGAACTCATGTAAAGTATATCAAGTAAAAAATTCAATTCAAGCAAGTATTGTCAAGTACGTATCAGTAGAATTAGCTATTATCATGTAAGTGTTTTGCCCTTTCTCGGGCCACAAGTCAAGTATTTCCCATTTCGGGCCACGCAAGTCAAGTAAGTAAGGAGAGAGAGAGTAGGGGTGGAGTGTCTCAAGTCAAGCAAGTACTCCGGTGTAATGCTAAACACCATGGTCAATAAACTCCCATGGGCACAAGTACCTTCAGATGCTCCTCCCAGGACCAGACCGGGCCCTATATGTACAATATTTCATGTATTATCTTTGACATCCACTCTCATTTATAGCCAATATGGAATTTCAAGAATTTAGTAACATTGTATTTCAGACGAGATTAACTAGTCATTTGGTTATGGAGGATTATAGAGGTGGCCCCTACAGGCTCAACAGGTGGCTCCCGTAGTGTAGCACTTTGCACCGTACGGCCTCAAGAGGTGGCTCCCACAACGTAGCACTTTGCCCTGCATGGCACTTAGCTCCTACACTCCCAAATGATAGTTTAAGAGGTTCAAGGTTTGACCATGTAGGATATACACGAGTAGATTTTTCATGGAATGGAATTTCAAGAACTCATCATATGCATGAGTATGGATTAGGGTTGTGTTTGCATAATTTTTGAGACAGATCAAGATCAGAACTTGTCATTACTGAGTTGGCATCTGAGGGTTGCTAATCCTTCAAATTTTCAATTTTTTAAATATAAATATATATATATATATATATATATATATATATATATATATATATATATATATATATATATATATATATATATATATCAAATTGGCGCCCGTTTACCCAGTCTTCAATTAATTGAAGACTTAAGGGCCGTCTTCAATTTTGAAATTGAAGACTTAAGGGCCGTCTTCAATTCTAAAATTGAAGACTTAAGGGCCGTCTTCAATTCAATAATTGAAGACTTGAGGGTCGTCTTCAATTCTGAAATTGAAGACTTAAGGGTCGTCTTCAATTCAGTAATTGAATTCTTGAGGTCCGTCTTCAATTCTGAAATTGAAGACTTAAGGGCCGTCTTCAATTCAGTGATTTTCACCTGGCAGATACGTTTTGTGACTCAAATCACTGTTCATTTCAAAAAAAGTTTCTCCGAATCATAATCCGAAGACATGGTCAGATGGAGAAAAATCTCATGGTCACAGAAGTATATTCTGTCAAAATTTTCAAGGTCCAGTTTATTAGTTATAGATTTTTGAATGCGTTGATTTACTGATTTCTGAAATTTCTTAAAAACGGAATTGACGACATGGTGCATGTCTTCAATTAAGTGACGCCCTCTCTGGCAGTCTTCAATTCTAAAATTGGCACCCTGGTCAGGGGCGCCAATTACAGAGAGGTGTCACTATTCATCAGTGTGAAAAAAACTCCGAATCAGGAAGTAATGGCACGAATGTGTTGAGAAAAATGTCAGGATTCCAGAAACATGTTCAAGAAAAAATTTCGTGCTTTAGTTTGATAGTTATGGATTTTTGAATGTGTTGAATTATCAATTACTCAAAATTCCAGAAATCGAATTGACGACATGATGCATGTCTTCATTTAAATGACGACTGCGTACGCAGTCTTCAATTTTGAAATTGACGCCCTGGTCTGGGGCACCAATTACAATGAGGTGTTTGAATTATTAATTACTGAAAATTTCAGAAATAGAATTGACGACCTTGGTGGTGTCTTCATTTAATTGAAGTCTTCGACGAAGTCTTCAATTTGTTAATTGGCGCCCTGGTCAGGGGCGCCATTTTCAAATGACCTGGGTGTTAAAACGTTAACGTAATCTATGTAACAGAGGCTATAATTTAAGGTTTAAAACATGATTATTAAGACTGAAAACTAGTGTGATAAAATATGCTAAAAAGCTCATGAAATCATGCTAATAATTTAAGTTCAAACTCATAAAATCATGGTAACAATATGTAACAAGCTATTAACATATGTATAACATGGTATTATTCTTGGTCATGGTAAAGCTAGAATATATATATATAACATGATTGACTAGTTGATTGAACTCTAAACATGCATCAATTAACCTAGTTAGCTACTAGTTAGGCAAGGATTTGAGAACACCTACCTCTGTGAAGTGACAGGAGTTGACAGGAGAGGAAGAAGCAGCCCTTCCCTTCCTCTGCAACTCTTCGGAGTTTGTTCCCGTTTCTAGCCTTCGAACTAACCAAATAGGGATAAAATAGATTGTATTTTATAACCTTAGGGTCGACAGGATGGGAGGCAAGATTCAGAATTATAGGGTATTTAGTGGGTTGACAGCCTACACAGGCTGGAGGGATAGAATGATTGGGATAGTTGTCGGAAAGGAAATGACGTCCCAGAGAGGGTCGTGTATTTCATAAGTTAAGATTTCCATATTAAACTTCAAAGATTTTTATCTTTAAAAATTGATGGAATTTGTTTGTGAATATTCAAGGGTGAGACCCTTACATTTTTCTCTATTTTTACATAATTATTTTTAAACAAATTCTTTTTAAATAAAAAGTGACACTATTCATGTCACTATTCACGTTTAGGAAATAACGACTTAACATATGACGTTATTTTGAACGAAGATTTTTGTATTCACTCTACACTAACCAAAACTGTCTATATACCCTTTCTCACTTTATAAATTATGTTTATCCTTTAACACTTCATATATATACCCTTATTTCTTCAAAATAATGATATAATGTAAAAGTTGAAATATGGAAATTTCTAAATTATGAAAATATGAATTGACATCTTGTAAAAGTGATGTTTATCCTTTAAAACACTATCTATATAACCGATTTCCTATTTCTTTGGAATAGTGTAATATTAATTTCCTAAGTGATTGAAAATATAAATTGGCATTTCCTAAAATATAATTTGGCATCTTCTAAAGCATATATTGGTAAGTAAATGTTTTAAATGGTTAATCCAATAGAATTAGAATATGAGTTCAATAATTAAATATATATATATATATTATTTTATATATTTCTATTTTAAAATTCTCGGGTGTTACACCCTCCCCTACTTAAAAGAATTTGGTCCCCAAATTCAATTGTATAAGGATATTGTGTAAAGTATAAAATACTTACAGTTTAGAATAATTCTGGGTATCTTCTTTTCATAGATTCTTCGGTCTCTGAAGTTGCTTCTTGTTCCGCGCATCGATTCCATTAGATTTTCACCATAGGGATCGTCTTGCTCCTTAGAACTCGGACTTCGCGGTCGAGGATCCGCATCGGCCTTTGCTCATAAGTAAGATCCCTTTGAATCACCAAATCAGCATGGTCGATGATGTAAGAAGGGTCGTGCACATATTTCTTAAGCATAGATATATGAAATACATTGTGCACTTCCGAGAATTGAGGAGGCAATGCAATACGGTAGGCCACCTCGCCCACTCTTTCCAATACTTCGAATGGACCGATAAACCTCGGTGTAAGCTTGCCCTTAACACCGAATCTTATAATACCTCGGCCAGGAGATACCTTGAGAAATACATGGTCACCAACTTGGAACTCCAAATCTCTCCTTCTATTATCAGCATAAGATTTTTGCCTGCACTGAGCTACCTTGAGTCTCTCTCTGATAAGGTGTATCTTCTCAGTCGAATCTCTAACCATATCTGGGCCTAGAATTTATCTTTCACCGACTTCTTCCCAGCATATTGGAGAACGACAACTCCCGCCATAAAACGTCTCGAAAGGTGCCATTTGAATACTAGCTTGATAGCTATTATTATAGGTAAATTCGGCTAGGGATAAGTGGTCGTACCAGCTTCCGCCGAAATCTATAATACATGCCCTTAACATATCTTCAACAACCTGATTTGTCCTTTCAGTTTGACCATCTGTCTGGGGATGGAAAGCAGTGCTGAAATTAAGTTTCGTCTCCAGAGAGTGTTGTAGACCCTTCCAAAAATGAGAGGTGAAGCGCGGGTCTCGGTCAGATACGATCGGGATGGGAACTCCATTCAATCTAACAATCTCCTTAATATACAGGGCAGCAAGTACATCGACTGACCATCGGCTTTTGATGGGTAAGAAATGGGCCGATTTAGTTAGTCGGTCGATAATTACCCAAATTCCATCATATCCGCTCCTAGACTTGGGTAAATCCATGATAAAGTCCATGCCAATGTCTTCCCACTTCCACTAGGGAATATCCATCGGATGTAGCTTCCAGTGGGTTTTTGATGTTCCGCCTTCACTTGTTGGCATGTGAGGCAACGAGACACAAGGTCTGCTACCTCCCTTTTCATGTTAGGCCACCAGAAAGTTCTTTTCAAGTCTTGGTACATCTTAGTGGCTCCAGGGTGGATCGTGTACCTCGATCGATGAGCTTCTTCAAGAATCTTCTTCTTTAATTCGGGACAGTCGGGTAAACATGTTCGTTCATGAAACAGTAATCTGCCATCCGGTGCCAGCTTGAAATTCAGTCTCTCATCCAGCTTGCTCTTTATCTCCACTATTGAGGGATCTTCTTCCTGTAGCTTCTTGATTTCAGGTAGCAAATCTGGATGTAGGCACATATGAGATAGAATAATACACATGTTCTTCTCATCTGTGCTGATATCAAGCTCAGAGAATTTCTCCAGCAGCTTCCATTCTTGTATCATGCAGTTGGCCAATATTGTTCTCGGCTTCCGACTAAGGGCATCAGCTACGAAATTACCCTTACGAGGATGATATTATATGGTGAAGTCGAAATCCTTGAGATACTCGAGCCAACGCCTTTGCCGCATGTTCAGCTCCTTTTGGGAGAATAAGTACTTGAGGCTTTCATGATCGGAGTACATAGTGAATTGTTCTCCGTAGAGATAGTGCCTCCAGATCTTCAAAGCGAATACTACCGCGGCCAGTTCTAAGTCATAAATCGGGTAGTTCTCTTCATATTTATTCAATTGTCGGGAAGAGTATGCAATGACTCTTCCATTCTGCATCCGAGGCCAATATCCGAGGCCAATATCCGAGGCATCGGTATATACCTCGTATTTTTCTCCTTCAATTGGTAATGATAAGACTGGAGCAGTGGTCAAGAGATCCTTCAAAGCTTGGAAACTCTTTTCATAGTCTTCATTCCACTCATGAGGCACTTCCTTGCGGGTTACCCTGGTCAGAGGAACAACAATCTTGGAGAAGTCCTTGATAAAACGCTGGTAGTAACCAGCTAGACCCAAGAAGCTTCAAATTTCCATTACATTTGTGGGTCGTTCTCAATTCTTCACGGCTTCGACCTTGGACGGGTCAACAGCAATTCCATTCTTCGAAATAATATGGCCTAAGAAGGATACTTCCTCGAGCCAGAACTCGCATTTACTGAATTTGGCATATAGCTTGTTTTCCCTTAATATCTGCAGTGCCTTCTTGAGATGTTCTTCATTATCCTCTTCGGTTTTGGAATAAGTTAGAATATCATCAATAAAGACCATAATGAATTGGTCTAAGTAGGGCCTGAATATGTTGTTCATTAACTGCATAAAAGATGCGGGGGCATTTGTTAGTCCGAAAGGCATAACAGTAAATTCATAATGCCCATACCTGCTTCGGAATGCAGTTTTATGAATGTCTTCTTCTTTGATCTTCAATTGGTGGTAACCAGAACGAGGATCAATCTTGGAGAAATATGAAGCTCCTGATAACTGATTGAACAGCTCGTCAATTCTCGGCAGTGGGTATTTGTTGTTGATTATAAGGTTATTTAGCTGCCGATAATCGATGCATAGTCTCATCGATCCATCCTTCTTTCTGACGAATAGCACGGGTGCTCCCCAGGGGGAAGTACTCGGCCTGATGAAACCCTTTTTCAATAACTCCATTAGTTGTTCCTTTAGTTCCTTCAGCTCAGTAGGGGATAATCTGGATGGTGCCCTAGAAATAGGACCAGCACCAGGGACAAGGTCGATTGTGAACGACACTTCCCTTTCCTGTGGTAAGCCAGTGAAATCTTCTGGAAAAATATCGGGAAAATCCTGAATTACACGGATGTCTTCAAGTTTAAGCCTCTCGACTTCCGTGGCAGTCACGAATGCTATGAAAGCCATGCATCCCTTATTCATAAGTTTACTAGCTCGGAGTGCTGATATAAGAAGTGATTTACTCCGAGGGCTATTGTAAACTAGCTCTGGGAAATCCACGAAAGTTACCTTGCCATGTCGGTAATCTACAATTGCTTGGTATGTGGATAGCCAGTCGGCACCTAGTATGACGTCATAACCCTTCATATCTTGGCATACCAAGTCAGCAGGTAAATTGCTTCACTTAATCATCACTTTACAATTTGGATAGTGATAAGTGATATCAGACTCATTCCCAAGAGGTGTAGATATGACCAAATCTAACAGTTCATGTTTCTTAGAAAATGAAGCAGCAAATTGCTTGGAAACTAATGAATGAGTTGCTCCGGTATCAAATAAAACTTGAGCAGTTTTAGAACAAATAGTGAGAGTGCCTTCCACAATTCTGCCTTCAGTGGGTTCTGTCTCTCGGAGAGCTTGCAGGCGGCCTTGTTTCTTTACTGGACACTTCTCATCTTTGATGTCTTGCTCCTTTATCAGTGGGCAGTCTGGGATTCGATGTTCTCAGCTCCCGCATCGAAGACAAGCTCCTTACTTCCTCCAGCATTCCTCAATCTTATGACCAGCTTTATCACAATACTTGAAAATCTTCTTTGAGGGTGTGGTGGTGGAGAATGGCCTGTCATTCTTCTGGATTTTCTTTGCCTTGGAGGGCTCCCCTCCCATGAAGAACCTTTTCTTGTTAAATGACTGTTTGAATTTTCCTGGGCTTGTGACGGGTTCCTTCTTGTCTCTTCCTCGGATTCTCTCGGATAATTCGGTGGCGTCTTCTAGCTGTTGAGCACGCCGAACCATCTCCGAATAGACTTGGATGTCCATCGGTGCAAGTTGTGTGATATAATGGGGCCGAAGCCCATTGAGGAATCTTCTCACCTTCATCTTTTCCGTACACACCAAGTGGGGTGCATACCTAGATAATCTGGAAAACTGGGCCTCATACTCGACCACTTTCAAGCCCCGTTGTTTTAGAACGGCGAATTCCACGGCCTTTTTTTCCTGGATATGATCGGAGAAGTACTTGTTGTTGAAATGCTCCGTGAATTCATCCCATGTGACATGGTATTTTGGCAGTGTTACTTCTATGGATTCCCACCAACATCGAGCGTCCCACTCTAGTTGGAATACGGCCAGTAAAACCTTCTCTTCGTCCGTGCATTGCATCACACAGAAGATTCGTTCCATCTCCTTCAGCCAATTCTTGGCATCCTCGGGGTCGGACGAACCCGTGAACCTCGGTGGGTTCATGTTACAGAAACTTCGGTGGAGATCTCCCGCTCCACGGTTTGCTCCGCCTTGGGCCACTTGCTGTAGTTCCTGTGTGAGGCCTTGCACGGTGTGCTGCATCTCGCGCCATTGTGCTATTTCCGTAGCCATGATCCTACAAAGAGTTAGGTATGATAAAGATCGGGTTTACTTGTAAGGTCAAAAGTCATTATAAAACTTAACTCAAGGCTCTATCCATCTCACCGGGTAAGGTATATCTATCCTTGGACTCAAGTTTTTACTTAGATTTTAATTTCTAACCTTTTATTTCTTCTAGTTCCCTAGGTTGAAAAACTTAGGCTCTGATACCACGAAGACTGTCACGTCCCGAGCACGGAAGATACTCGAATGCGTGACGCGTCTATATAGATCGTGTCATTAGAGCGATAAGAATTTTAACATACAAAATTTTGGAGTGCGCAAATGACTAAAAATATAATAAATTCCAATAGTCCAAGTGATGTTTATTTGATTAATCAAAGGAAATAAAGATAGTCCATGACAAATTTCCAAATTTAGAAAGACAAATATTAGGCTACACGACTTAACACAAAGTTTATACCACTAACTGACGTAATTGGGAATACAATGTAGACTCAAATAAATTCAAAGACTCGACTAGCTAATGATAAATGGATGGCGTTCTAGCACTCTTCACTCAGCCTCAAACCCATTCTTGTCGCTATCCGAATTACCTGAAAATGTTAGGAAGCAACTGGATGAGCGAATCGCTCAGTAGGAATTACATCTTAAATACGAGCAATCTTTACGTGATTTATAATTTGCATGTATTATCAGTATGGCTATGCATGATGTACGTATAATAAAAATCAGGTATATAGGTAAATCTAGGCATGATGAACAATAAGAGATCAAGAACTGTATAAATAGAGTATAACAAGATTTCAAGTATTTGACAAGCAGTATTTCAAGAATTTACAGATGTAAATGCCACTTCGGGCAAGCAGGGATTCGTGTACAAGTATGAACGCAGGTATGAGAAGGAACTCATGTAAAGTATATCAAGTAAAAAATTCAATTCAAGCAAATATTGTCAAGTACGTATCAGTAGAATTGGCTATTATCATGTAAGTGATTTGCCCTTTCTCGGGCCACAAGTCAAGTATTGCCCGTTTCGGGCTACGCAAGTCAAGTAAGTAAGGAGAGAGAGAGTAGGGGTGGAGTGTCTCAAGTCAAGCAAGTACTCCGGTGCAATGCTAAACACCGTGGTCAATAAACTCCCATGGACACAAGTACCTTCGGGTGCTCCTCCCAAGACCAGACCGGGCCCTATATGCACAACATTTCATGTATTACCTTTGACATCCACTCTCATTTATAGCTAATATGGAATTTCAAGAATTTAGAAACATAGTATTTCAGACGAGATTAACTAGTCATTTGGTTATGGAGGATTCTAGAGGTGGCCCCTACAGGCTCAAGAGGTGGCTCCCGTCGTGTAGCACTTTACGTCGTACGGCCTCAAGAGGTGGCTCCCACAATGTAACACTTTACCATGCATGGCACTTAGCTCCTACACTCCCAAATTATAGTTTAAGAGGTTCAAGGTTTGACCATGTAGGGTATACACGAGTAGATTTTCTATGGAATGGAATTCCAAGAACTCATCATACGCAGGAGCATGGATTAGGGTTGTGTTTGCATAATTTTCGAGACAGATCAAGATCAGAAGTTGTAATTACTGAGTTGGCATCTGAGGGTTGCTAATCCTTCAAATTTTCAATTTTTTTAATATATATATATATATATATATATATATATATATATATATATATATATATCAAATTGGCGCCCCTTTACCTAGTCTTCAATTAATTGAAAACTTGAGGGCCGTCTTCAATTCTGAAATTGAAGACTTAAGGGCCGTCTTCAATTTAGTAATTGAAGACTTGAGGGCCGTCTTCAATTATGAAATTGAAGACTTAAGGGCTGTCTTCAATTCTGAAATTGAAGACTTGAGGGCCATCTTCAATTTTGAAATTGAAGACTTAAGGGCCGTCTTCAATTCAGTGATTTTCACCTGGCAGATATGTTTTGTGACTAAAATCACTATTCATTTCGAAAAAGTTTCTCCGAATCAAAATCCGAAGACATGGTCAGATGGAGGAAAATCTCAGGGTCACAGAAGTATATTCTGTCAAAATTTTCAAGGTCCAGTTTATTAGTTATAGATTTTTGAATGCGTTGATTTACTGATTTCTGAAAATTCCTGAAAATGGAATTAACGACATGGTGCATGTCTTCAATTAATTGACGCCCTCTCAGGCAGTCTTCAATTCTGAAATTGGCGCCCTGGCCAGGGGCGCCAATTACAGAGAGGTGTCACTATTCATCAGTGTGAAAAAAACTCCGAATCAAGAAGTAATGGCACGAATGTGTTGAGAAAAATGTCAGGATTCCAAAAACATGTTGATGCAAATATTTTGTGCTTTAGTTTGATAGTTATGGACTTTTGAATGTGTTGAATTCTCAATTACTGAAAATTCCAGAAATCGAATTGACGACATGATGCATGTATTCATTTAAATGACGACTACGTACGCAGTCTTCAATTTGAAATTGGCGTCGTGGTCAGGGGCGCCAATTACAGTGAGGTGCTTGAATTATTATTTACTGAGAATTTCAGAAATAGAATTGACGACCTTGGTGGTGTATTCATTTAATTGAAGACTTCGACGAAGTCTTCAATTTGTTAATTGGCGCCCTGGTCAGGGGCGCCATTTTCAAATGACCTGGGTGTTAAAACGTCAACGTAATCTATGTAAAAGAGGATATAATTTAAGGTTTAAAATAGGATTATTAAGACTGAAAACTAGTGTGATAAAATATGTTAAAAAGCTCATGAAATCATGCTCATAATTTAAGTTCAAACTCATAAAAATCATGGTAACAGTATGTAACAAGCTATTAACATATGTAGAACATGGTATTATTCTTGGTCATGGTAAAACCAGAATATATATATATATATATATATATATATATATATATATATATATATATATAGCATGGTTAACTAGTTGATTGAAGTCTAAACATGCATCAATTAACCTATTTAGCTACTAGTTAGGCAAGGATTTGAGAACACCTACCTCTGTGAAGTGACAGGAGTTGACAGGAGAGGAAGAAGCAGCCCTTCCCTTCCTCTGCAACTCTTCAGAGTTTGTTCCCGTATCTAGCCTTCGAACTAACCAAATAGGGAGCAAATAGATTGTATTTTATAACCTTAGGGTCGACATGATGGGAGACAAGATCCAGAATTATAGGGTATTTAGTGGGTTGATAACCTACATAGGCTGGAGGGATAGAATGATCGGGATAGTTGTCGGAAAGGAAATGACGCCCCAGAGAGGGTAGTGTATTTCATAAGTTAAGATTTCCATATTAAACTTCAAAGATTTTTATCTTTAAAAATTGATGGGATTTGTTTGTGAGGGGTGAGACAATTACATTTTTCTCTATTTTTACATAATTTTTTTTTGAAAAATGCTTTTAAAATTAAAAGTGACACTATTCACGTCACTAATCACGTTTAGGAAATAACGACTTAACATATGTAGTTATTTTGAACGGAGATTTTTGTATTCACTCTACACTAACCAAAACTGTCTATATACCCTTTCTCACTTTCTAAATTATATTTATCCTTTAACACTTCATCTATATACCCTTATTTCTTCAAAATAATGATATAATGTAAAAGTTGAAATATGAAAATTTCTAAATTATGAAAATATGAATTGGCATCTTGTAAAAGTGATGTTTATCCTTTAAAACACTATCTATATAACCTATTTCCTATTTCTTTGGAATAGTGTAATATTAATTTCCTAAGTGATTGAAAATATAAATTGACATTTCTTAAAATATAATTTGGCATCTTCTAAAGCATCTATTGGTAATTAAATGTTTTAAATGGTTGATCCAATAGAATTAGAATATGAGTTCAATAATTATATATATATATATATATATATATATATATATATATATATATATATATATATATTTGTACATTTCTATTTTAAAATTCTCGGGTGTTACATTTCCTATCTATTTGGCAAATAAGGTGTTGAATGGTTTGTGGTGTTTCACCTAATGAAAAGAATTATTGTTTTATTCACCTTATGGATTATCGACTTTGCTTAGTTCCAAGTTTGCTTAAAGGTATGTCAATGTACTTGTAATCTAGATTTTTATCATCATCAAAAAGGGGGAGATTGTTGAGTATATCTAAGCGATTTCTTCTTGGTCAATCTTCTACCTTGGATCAAAGACCAACCTATTGGGCCCATGGACGTAGGTGGACCAATGAGAAAGAGGGTGTGGGAAATTAAAAGGGAAACCTAAAGGTTCGAACTAAATTCACCCCCCTGGCTTCAACCGCTGTCTTTTCTTTAGGTGAAACACCACAAAGATTCTCATCCAATTGTTTTTGGTACCCAAACCAGTTTGGGTCCATAAGAGTTAGTCCAATTCTGTGCATATCTTTTTCTGGTTCAAATGGCATGATTTCTTTGATTGTTTTGTTGAAACCAACAATTTGCAATAACATGTCCAAATCTACCACAATGAAAGTAATTGACACTTGAAAATCTTCTTTGGAATTGACATGATTTAGGTTGAACATGTTTTGGCTTGGGGTGAGAACATGAAGCACATTTGTTTTCTTTTTCATGAACATAAGATGTTGTGATCTTATGTTCAAAGGATTTCTTATTTTGGGGACTGTATCCCAATCCTTCATTTTGGAAGTTAACCTTAACTCCCAACAAATTGTCTAAGTTTTGTTTGCCTTTGACAAACCTAGACAGAGTGGACTGAAGTTCAGCAACTTCTTCAACCAACCTCACATTTTTCTTCTCAAGTTCTGAATTTGTGGATTTCAGAACTTCTTCTTCATTTTTCAATTTTTCAAAAACTTCTTCCATTTCAGACATTTTGCATGATAACACTTCTTTGGTTTTTTCAATAGCTGAAATTGTTTGTAGCAAAGTTTCTTTTTCTTCAGTTAGTTCAAACCACTCCTGCTCAAGTTTTTCGAACTTAACCGAAGAACCCTCATGTGTAAAATCATCAATTTTCTTTTTGAGAGCTTTGTTTGCAGATCTGATTTTTCTATATTTGGTATACAGTTTTTCATATTCTAATTCCCATTGTTCATTCGAAATAAAATCAGGGTCAGAATTTATCTCAGTTGAATCATTTTCGTGTGCCATAAGGCACAGGCTTTCCATGAGCTCTCCGAGGTCTTCTTTAGACAGCTCTTCCTCTTCGTCGCCCCATGTAGTGACCATTGCTTTTGGCTTCCTAAAATTTTCCTTCTTAAACTTTCTCTTCAGATCTAGACACTCTCCTCTCATGTGCCCGGGCTCCTTGCATTCATAGCAAATGACATTGTTGGGCTTGCTTGGCTCGCCCTTGGTTTGAACGGGCTTTCTTTGCCCTTTTCTGAAGTTTCCTTAGGAGTTATTCTTTCTTCTCAAAAATTTCTTCACTTGATGGGTCAGCATGGCGAGGTATTCTTCTTCATTGCTCCCTTCGCTGGATTCCTCTTCTTGGGAATCATCATCAGATTGGTGGACTCTCAGTGCCACCGTTTTCTTCTTCTTGGTTTCCTCCTCAGCGGTTCTTTTGATGTTTATCTCATAGGTCATGAGCGACCCTATGAGCTCGTCCAGCGAGAGTGTGAACAGATTCTTTGAATCTTCAATGACAGTAGCTTTGGTTTTCCACGCGGATGGGAGAGATCTCAACACTTTCCTCACGAGCTCAGAGTTGGTGTATTCTTTTCCGAGACTCTTGAGACCATTAGTAATCTCAGTTAACCTTGCGAACATCTCAGAGATGGATTCTTCAGGTTTCATTCTGAATAGCTCGTAGTCTCTAACGAGTAGGTTGGCCTTGGTCTCCTTGACCTCGGAGGTTCAGTTGTTTTTGGAGGCAAAGACAAAGGTAAAATCATTCGAATCGACAATATAGGTAAGAATTTTGAAACTCTTATCGAGAATGTGCTTTTGGTAAAGGGCTTAAATCACAATCTTTTGAGCATAAGCCAGTTATGCGACAAAGGATTCAAGATTTTCTTTGATGAAATCCATTGCATTGTCATGAATAAGAATGCAAATGAGATCAAATTCATTGGAAGACAATGTCTATACTGTTGATATTGATGATGTCTCATGTGATGATGTGTACTTGATTGCAAACAATCATGAGAATGCACGGCTATGGCACCGAAGATTAGGTCATGCTAGTTTTGGAATACTTTCCAAATTGTCTAGACATCACTTGGTGAACGGATTGCCTAAATTAAAATTTGAAAGTGACCAAAATCTGTGAGGCTTGCACAAAAGGCAAGCAAACACGTATCTCTTTCAAGAATAAAAATATTGTTTCTACCGCTAGGCCTCTAGAGCTGCTGCACCTTGATCTTTTTGGTCCGACTAGGACATTCAGTCTTGGAGGAAAATCTTATGGATTTGTAATTGTTAATGATTACTCTAGATTTACATGGGTGCTATTTTTAGCCAATAAAAGTGATGGCTTAATGGAGTTTCAAGTGTTTTGCAAGAAAATTCAAAATGACAAAGGATACCTCATCACCACAATTCAGAGTGATCATGGTGGTGAGTTTGAAAATCATGATTTTAGCAGTTTTTATCAGGAGCAAGGATATACATACAACTTCTCATCACCCAGGACGCCTCAACAAAATGGAGTAGTGGAGAAGAAGAACAGAACATTGATAGACATGGCTCGGACCATGTTAAGTGAGAACTCTCTACCCAAATATCTCTGGACTGGGGCGGTAAGTACAATATGTTATATCATCAACAGGACAATGGTAAGGCCCATTCTGAAGAAAATCTCATATGAGCTCTACAAGGGTAAGAAATCAAATATTTCCTATCTCAAACCTTTTGGATGCCCTTGCTATATTCTGAACAATGGTAAGTCAAATCTAGGTAAGTTTGATGAAAAGAGTGACAAAGGAATCTTCCTAAGTTATGCATCAAATTCTAGAGCTTACATGTTATTTAACAAAAGGACTTTAGTTGTTGAAGAAAGTCCTCATGTCATTTTTGATGAATATGAATTTAACTGTCAAATTAATCTATTCCAATTTTGGATGCAGGTGAAGCTTCTAGAAATCCAACTCATGCTGGAACATCTAAGACTAAAGATGAACCAACAGAAGGAACCGCCAGCAAGGATGAAAAGGATGAGGATCCTTCAATTGAAACACTCCAAGAGCAACAAGTGCGGCATCCCGACTTGCCCAGTTCCTCCACGTTCTTGAAGGATCATCCAGCTGAAAACATAATTGGTAATCCTCAAGATGGGGTAAGAACTAGCTCTTCATTAAGGCAAGTAGAAGAAGAGGATTTGATGGCCTTAATCTCACAAGAGCTGTAATATCCCGATTTATTAAACAAATAAAAATTTCTAGAAAATTTATAAGAAATTAATTAGAAAATCCTTAATAAATAGTATAAGTTAAATTTTGACTATTTCATAAAAATCTAGAAAAATTTAGAATCTTGTAGAGGATAAAATGTTTAATAATAGTGTCTTCTGTGACTGACCCAAATAAAATCCATAATTTGGTCAAATCAACTGATCAAGGCCCAAATCCACACTTAATCTAATTGGACCTTAAAACACGAAATTTGAGCCTAATACCTGATCATTTAGGCTGAGACCGAATCCAAATGGAAGGTTAGGATGAGAGGATCGTTTCCCCTCTTAGTTCTCCCCGAAACCCTAACCCTAGAAAGTGAATTTCGGTTTAGAAGGCAGCGGCTAACCCTATCCGCGCGGTTCGCGCATGTCCAACTTGATTGGACTCTATCTTCTCGAATAGAAGACTCTAGACCTTGTGTGATCTATAAAAATGACCCTCAGGAACCCTATTTTCATTTGGGTGCTGTGGCGGCCGACGAGGATCGTGGACGATGGTGGATTCTGGCGATCACCGGTAGGGTGTTCTTCACGTGTTGTCGTCCCTTCTTCTTCCTTCTTCCTCCGTTTAAGGTAGGTTATAGCAAGCCAAACCGTAAGTATTATATATGATTAGAACCAGCATCGAGTGCTCTTTCTATTGAATGCAAAAGCCCTAAAAGTTACTTAGTATCATGCGAGAATTTTAGGGTTTAGTAGAAGCATGTCATATCTAGGGTTATACTTGTTCCATCTCGTTTAAGTAGGGATTTCAGGCACTAAAGATTAAATCAAGCATGCTATATTGTAAAATTTTTCGTGCTCTTTCTCTTGAGTCCAAAAGCCCTAATTATTATGCTCTGTGCTATGCGTATTTAGCACTTCTTTATAACGCTAGCCAACTCGCCAGAGGAGGGTAGGGCGAGAGGGGGTTTGCTTGATTTTGACTTGCGCGGCCTCACGATAGACCGTCCAACGTTGTTAGGCGGTACATTACAGACCGTTTATGTGTTGTGATTCGTGTTATGTTTCTCGGAAGCGCGGATTGAGCTAGACCGCCCTTCTATCAGGCGGCCAGTTATTGACCATTCGTCTCTTCCAGCGGCTCATTACATACCGCCCATCCCCAGAAGGCCTTATGACCTGAGGGGGATAAACGGCCTGTCGTGCGACCGCCGAGGAGGATGAAAGGTCCCTACTATACCATCCATCTTTACAGAATTGATTAAGTTATCTTTTTGCATGATTTATGATAGTAGATTAGTGGTTAAATGTAAGTTAGCAACATGCATAAAAACCCTGGAAAATTATAACATTAAATGATTATAAATTTTGCTGATTTATTCATCTTGACCTTGGAGCATCTTCCTTTTCAATGTTAATATTAATCATGACTCATTATTTAATTGAAAATGTTATTAGGGTTGTATGACAGTCGTTCTACTCTGGTAGGATTGACTGACCATCTCACTGGTTTCTGATGTTTTATTAGCCATATTTCCTTGTAATGTTTGGGACTCTCTGCCGGATATTCCTTCCGTCGGACTAGGACCTTCATTACGGGACCTCCGTAAGCCCCCGCGATCCTGGGATTCTCACTAGGATGCTGGGCTGGTTGTACCATCAAGACCTGAACCTGTGTACGTGATCGAATCGATTGAACTATCGTATTGTAAGTCACGGCTCGACTTGGACCCCTGAGAATTGCGCGGCCCGAAAGGGACCGTTCATCCTATTGGGCGGCCCATAACGAACGGTACATCCCTGGCCAAGTGCCACTTACATTGGTCATTTAACCTTGATCTATCTTCGACCAAATTGTGTTTGGATCGAGCCAGTAAGCCCTAGGTTGACCAGTGGAGAGTGGGCTGGACCTTGGTTCAATTCTACCGCACTTATGGCAGCCCGGAGCCCGTTTGGGTAGACTTCTAGTTGATTAAGTTGAACGGACCTACTGGAACCGCCCATGTTATAGTGTAGATCTTATTGGACCGTCTGTCTGTTGGACGGCCCTATAAGGACCGTTTATCTTGCTCTTGGGCTTCCAGCTCTACTAGTCTTGAGCGGCCCATCTTCAACCGCCCAATTACTCGAGCGGCCCTACATGGACTGTGTATCCTTGACTTCGGTGTGGCTAGTGCTAAGCCCATCTCTATCCTGAACGGTCCACTATAGACCGTGTATTGCTTGAGCGGCCCTGTTCTGACCGCTTATCATCCAGAAGTGATTTCCGTGATTTTTCGTGTTGAATCCAAGGACCTAATTGGTTCTTGATAACTTGAACTTTCCAGACATGATGTCTACTTCAACTTACCCTTGAAACTTTGGTAAGTTCCAAATCTTGAAGTATTGGCCATCTAACTTGATTAATGTCTAGACATAACTCGGGATCTTGGATCCAACAAATCAATGCCAACGCATCATAAGGGCTCGGTCTGGTCCTGGGAGGAGCGCCCGAAAAGTACTTGTGTCCCGGGGAGTTTGAATGACATGGTGAGGCATTGCACCGTGTGCATGACTAGCGTGATATCTAAGATAATAATCTCTTACTTGAATTTCTCTTGACTTGGTTAAATCTTGCTTGTTGGCCAAATTCCCGATTATATCATGTTCTTGCCTTTCTTTCATTATTTTGTTGCATGGTTATTTCTTTGCGTTCTTTATTTACGTGCTCAAACATGCAATTTAATTGGTTAATTACTTAAACTTGCCTGTTATTACCTACTGAGCATTCGCTCACCTAGTTTTTCCCCCTTTTCAGGTAGCTCAGGTGAGGACTCGCAATCTGATGGGAACGGGCAAGAGTGACGACCGTGGAGTGAACCTGATAGAAGCCTGTAAAACTAGTTCTAGTTGTGGAGTTATTTGTGTTTAAGAGTATTTTGGAAGAGTTGTAATTTGAAGTTAGCCAATGTAATAGTGTTAAATGGATGTTGTCAAGATTATGTTAAGCGAGATCATTGTAGTTTGGGACATGGTTTGGTTATGCGCTATTTAATGAATGGAGCAGTTTCTATTTGTGGATGTGCGATCTTTTAGCGTTAACATATCATGTCTAGAAATAAACATATTATTATTATAATTACTTATCTCTACTGCCAGTCCCGATATTCCGCGTCGGGGCGTGATAGTTAGGTGGTATCGGAGCCTAGGTTTCTAATATTCCTAGGTTATTTAAGTTCTAGGATTCTAAGTGTTTGTCGTAGAACCTATACCCTTGTTATGAGTCAAAGGACCAAACCTAGTGAGAATTTGGGTATAGACCTGGGTTGAGTTAATAATCTACTCTAAACTCTTTCTCTTAAATGAACTTAAGATAAATCATTTTTGTGCAGGATGTTCCGATGGCAGCTGAGCGTGCGCAGTGGCGGGACATGCAGCGGACGGTCCAAGGACTTACGCGGGCTTTACAACAGGTGGCCCAAGGTGGAGCGGCGAATCATGGTGCTGGTGATTTACACATGAATTTTCGTGGGATGAATCCCCCACATTTTGGAGGTTCAACTGATCCCGATGAAGCCGAGCACTGGCTTAAGGAGATGGAGAGAATTTTTGAAGTTATGCAATGCAGCGACCAGGAGCGTGTGCTATTAACAACCTTCCAGCTGGAATGGGATGCTAGGACTTTGTGGGAGTCAGTAAAGGCAACCCTCGGTGACAGACAAATTTTGTGGAAGGAATTTGAAGAATTCTTCAATAGCAAGTACTTTTCCGACATAATCCAAGAGAAGAAAGCCGCTGAGTTTGGTACTCTGAAGCAACGGAGTTTATCTGTGGCGGAATATGAAGCTCAATTTTCTAGACTCTCTCGCTATGCTACTCATTTGATTTCTACAGAGAAGATGAAGGCGAAACGTTTTCTAAATGGGCTGAAGTTGCATTATATTAACCAGTTGGCGCCGATGGAGATTCAAACCTATCCAGAGATGGTAAGAAAAGCCCAAGTTTTAGAAGATACCTTAGAAATGACGGAGAAAATCCGTGGGAAGAATGTTAAAAAGGAGCAACCTATTGGTTCCAGGAGTGCTAAACTCGGGAATAGCAAGAAGAGGCCCAATGGCAGGTCTGGTTCATGGAAGGGGAAAATGCCAAAGAATGAAGACAAGAAGCCTGGCCCGATTATTCCATTTAAGGGCGTATGCAAGTATTGTGACCGCCCCAGTCACAAGATGGAAGAGTGCTGGCGCAAGCTGGGTGCCTGTTTGCGTTGCGGGAGTAGGGATCACCACATTCCAGAATGTCCTCTCTTATCTAAGCAAGCTACCCCGACGAAACCTCAAGGCGGCAAGAAACGGCACGGCAAGCTCCAGGCCCTACAAGAGGAGGATACAGGCACCACCGAGGAGGGTGGACTTGTGGAAGGTACTCTCATTGTTCATGGAAAGCCAACTTTTGTTCTTTTTGATACCGGTGCTACTCATTCATTTGTTTCTCGGAGTTTTGCTAAGGCATTAGCTGTGAAGCCGGTTTTGATGAATTCCCCCTTAGAGATATCAACTCCTATTGGCTCTCGATCATCGATTAAATATTTTTATCCTGCTAGCAGGATTATGGTTAACGAATAGAATTTGCCGGCTGATTTAGTATGCATGGATATGAAAGACTACGATGTAATTCTAGGAGCGGATTGGTTGGCTAAGCATGAGGTCAATGTTCATTGTAGTTCCAGCTCTGTGTCTTTTTTGAGACACCCGGGACTTTCTTTTATCGGGATTAGGTACCATAGATCTGTGCCACTTATCTCGACCATCCGAGCTGATAAGTTGATAAGGAGGGGATGTCAGGCATTTTTAGCCTTTGTTTATGTGACCCCTGAGAAGAAGATCGAGATTAAAAACATTCCTGTTGTCCGAGATTTTCCGGATGTTTTTCCTGAGGAATTGCCAGGTCTTCAACCAGAGAGGGAAGTTGTGTTTTCTATTGATCTAATTCCTGGCGCGACCCCAATTTCTAAAGCTCCTTATCGTATGTCTCCTGCGGAGCTGAGGGAATTAAAGCAACAGTTAATGGAATTACTTGAGAATGGGTTTATTCATCCAAGTACATCCCCGTGGGGAGCTCCAGTGTTATTTGTAAGGAAGAAGGATGGCTCGATGAGGTTGTGTATTGATTATCGGCAACTGAACTAGTTGACTATAAAAAATAAATATCCATTGCCGAGGATTGATGAGTTATTTGATCAGATAGCATGAGCTCAGTATTTCCCTAAGATTGATCTTCGATAAGGCTATCATCAGTTGTGGATTAAGGAGGATGACATTTATAAGATAGCTTTTCGTAGCAGGTATGGGCACTTTGAATTTATTGTAATGCCTTTTGGACTAGCGAATGCACCTGCAGCTTTCATGCAGTTGATGAACGATGTATTCCGGCCCTATCTGGACCAATGGGTCGTATTGTTTATTGATGACATTCTGATTTATTCCAAGAGTGAGGAAGTTCATGCTGAACATTTGAGGATGGCGTTACAATTATTGAGAGACCATCATTTATAAGCCAAGTTTAGCAAGTGTGAATTTTGGCTACAAGAGGTGTCCTTTCTAGGGCATATCATTACGAAAGAAGGTATTTCTGTTGATCCGTCGAAGGTAGAGGCAGTTAAAGATTGGGACAGGCCTACTAGTGTAACAGAAGTTAGAATCTTCCTAGGCTTGGCAGGATATTATCGGAGGTTTATTAAAGATTTCTCCAAGATTGCGGTACCCTAAACAAGGTTAACTCGCAAGGAGAATAAGTTTGATTGGACAAAAGATTGTGAGAAAGGCTTCCAGACTTTGAAGGAATGTTTAACTACTGCCCCTGTTTTAGCTTTACTATCAGGAGAAGGAGGCTTCATGGTGTACACGGATGCTTTGGGAATTGGTTTAGGTTGCATACTGATGCAGCACGGGAAAGTGATAGCCTATTCTTCTAGGCAGTTGAGAAAGCATGAGGAGAATTACCCTGTCCATGACTTGGAGCTAGCAGCCGTAGTTTTTGCCTTGAAGATATGGAGGCATTACTTATATGGAGAGACATTCACAGTATTTTCAGACCACAAGAGTTTGAAGTATTTATTCTCTCAGAAAGAACTCAATATGAGGCAAAGAAGATGGTTGGAGTATCTAAAGGATTTCGACTTCTCCATAAAATATCATCCCGAGAAGGGTAATGTGGTGGCGGATGCCCTTAGCCGCAAGCCAATAGCTAAATTATCAAGTCTCATGATGCAAGAATGGAAGCTGTTGGAGCAACTAGCCAGGTTGGATATTAATGTTGACAAGGACCGAGTTATGATTGCTCAGATTCAGCTTAAACCAGAATTATTGGTAGAAATCAAGTCCTTGCAAGACAATGACCCAGAGTTGGTAGAAATCAAGGAGGGCTTGAGTAGTAGACCGGAATTCATGATAGTTGACGATGGCAGACTATTATTTCAGGGAAGGACTTGTGTACCTGATGTGGTTGAAGCTAAGAACAAGATCCTCAAGGAAGCTCATAGATCCCGATATACCATTCATCCTGGAGATACGAAGATGTTTAAGGATTTGAAAAGATCTTTCTGGTGGCCAAATATGAAAAGGGAAATTGCAGAATTTGTTAATAGATCCTTGGTGTGTCAGCAGGTTAAGGCTGAGCATTTCAGACCTGCAGGGAAGTTGAAACCACTAGACATACCTCAATGGAAGTGGGAGAGTATCGGCATGGATTTCATTATGGGTCTACCTAGGACTCGTAGCGGATTTGATGCAATATGGGTTATCGTTGACAGATTGACAAAGTCCGCTCATTTCTTATCCATTAAATCTAAGTGGACTGTTGATGTTCGAGCAACTTTATACATGAAGGAAGTGGTGCGACTCCGTGGTATTCCGGTCAGTATTGTATCTAATAGAGACCCTAGATTTACTTCACATTTTTGGAGGGGATTGCAAGAATCTTTGGGAACCCATCTGAATTTCAGTACTGCTTTTCATCCACAAACAGACGGACAGACGGAAAGAACCAACCAGATAGTGGAAGATATGTTGAGAGCCTGTATGATTGATTTCGGAGGCAGTTGGAGTGATCACTTGGCCTTGATTGAATTTGCTTATAACAATAGTTATCAGTCCATCATTCAGATGGCTCCGTTTGAAGCTCTGTATGGAAGAAGCTGTCGGTCTCCATTATGTTGGAACGAGGTTGGTGAGAAGCAATGGTTGGGGCCAGATCTTATTTCTGAATCATCAAAGAATATTCGTATTATTAGAGACCGGTTGCAAGTAGCACAATCGAGACAGAAGAGTTATGCAGAACACAGAAGGAGGGACTTGGAATTTCAAGTTGGTGAACATGTGTTTTTGAAAGTTTCTTATATAAGAGGAATCTGAAGATTTGGCATTCAAGGCAAGCTAAGTCCCAGATATGTCGGTCCATTCGAGATTTTAGAAAGAGTGGGGGAGGTTACGTACCATCTGGCACTACCACCTCAGTTATCCGGAGTACACAATGTCTTCCATGTGTCGATGTTAAGAAAGTATGTTGGAGAGGGGAATTTCCGCAGCCCACCACAAAGGCAGCCCAACAAGACCCACAAGGTCCAACCAGGCGAGCCCACCCGAGTGATAGCCCACAGGGCCCACTTAGGGAGAAAAGCCCAATAAATAAGACTCGAGGAACTAACCCTCCCCGGCGGCCTTCTAGGCTCGGAGGGCCCGAGACAACGGCTAGGTCCCAAGGAAGGTCCGGCCTAAAGCCCTCTCCCCATCTGAGAGAGATAGGCTCTAGCCGACCTATCCGACCCCACCCTCGCCGGGCCATGCCTATCGCTCAGACATGAGCAAGCATCCCCGAGGCTCGGTAAGGCCGGTTGATTATCTGCAGGTGCAGCTGTTCAGAGTCCTCCGCCAGCGGGAGAGTCAGGGGAGCCGCCAGACTCCAAGGGGATAACGTTCCCACGATCAGGCCATGAAAGCCCCCGTTAAAGACGTAACTCCCGTCGGGAACCCCTCAGCTTACAGGACTCCTGAAGGCGACGCACTATTTAAGCAAGGGATACCCTCCAGAAGATGGTAAGATGAACTAAGCATTCACATACCCTAAGCTCCTGAGCATGATTCGCTTCACCCTTTGGTGGAGAGGATTCTCGCGCATCAGCTCTCTCCTCCCCCCATTATTGCTTCCACCATAGCTCTACTGACTTAGCCATCGGAGGGTTTTGCCCCAGGGAGATCCCCTGGGCCCTCTGATACGTTTCCCTCTCTTGCAGATTCATCTTCTGGTGATCCATAGCCCGCTCATGATCCTGCGCGAGATCTCGCCTCTTCATATGTGTATGACCCCACTCATGTCATTCAGCATGCAGATCTTGAGTTAAAGGAAGATCTGACTTATGAAGAGAGACCTGTTAAAATTCTGGATCATAAGCAGCAGCAACTCAGGAACAGGTCCATACCTATGGCGAAAGTGCAATGGAGTCGGCGTGGAACTGAAGAAGCTACTTGGGAGTCAGAAGATACCATGCGAAAACAGTATCCCGATTTGTTCTAGGTGAGTTGTTCCACTCCCCATCGTGTTAAGTGCAGTGAATTTGGAGGAACAAATTTTTTGATGTGGGGGAGGGTGTAATATCCCGATTTATTAAACAAATAAAAATTTCTAGAAAATTTATAAGAAATTAATTAGAAAATCCTTATAAAATAGTATAAGTTAAATTTTGACTATTTCGTAAAAATAAGGAAAAATTTAGAATCTTGTAGAGGATAAAATGTTTAATAATAGTGTCTTCTGTGATTGACCCAAATAAAATCCGTAATTTGGTCAAATCAACTGATTAAGGCCCAAATCCACACTTAACCTAATTGGACCTTAAAATGCGAAATTTGAGCCCAATACCTGATCATTTAGGCTGAGACCGGATCCAAATGGAAGGCTAGGATGAGAGGATCGTTTCCCCTCTTAGTTCTCCCCGAAACCCTAACCCTAGAAAGTGAATTTCGATTTAGAAGGCAGTGGCTAACCCTATCCGCGCGGTTCGCGCACGTCCAACTTGATTGGACTCTATCTCCTCGAATAGAAGACTCTAGACCTTGTGTGACCTATAAAAAAGACCCTCAGGAACTCTATTTTTGTTTGGGTGCTGTGGCAGCCGACGAGGATCGTGGACGAGGGCGGATTCCGGCGATCACCGACGGGGTGTTCTTCGCGTGTCGTCGTCCCTTCTTCTTCCTTCTTCCTCCGTTTAAGGTAGGTTATAGCAAGTCAAACCTTAAGTATTATATATGATTAGGACCAGCATCGAGTGCTCTTTCTATTGAATGCAAAAGCCCTAAAAGTTACTTAGTATCATGTGAGAATTTTAGGGTTTAGTAGAAGCATGTCATATCTAGGGTTATACTTGTTCCATCTCGTTTAAGTAGGGATTTCAGGCACTAAAGATTAAATCGAGCATGCTATATTGTAAAACTTTTTGTGCTCTTTCTTTTGAGTCCAAAAGCCCTAATTATTATGCTCTGTGCTATGCGTATTTAGCAATTCTTTATAACCCTAGCCAACTCGTCGGAGGCGGGCAGGGCGAGAGGGGGTTTGCTTGATTTTGACTTGCGCGGCCTCACGATAGACCGCCCAACGTTGTTAGGCGGTACATTACAGACCATTTATGTGTTGTGATTCGTGTTATGTTTATAGGAAGCGTGGCTTAACCTAGACCGCCCTTCTGTCAGGCGGCCAGTTATTGACCGTTCGTCTCTTCCAGCGGCTCATTACAAACCGCCCATCCCCATAAGGCCTTATGACCTGAGGGGGATAAACGGCCTGTCGTGCGACCGCCGAGGAGGATGAAAGGTCCCTACTTGACCGTCCATCTTTATAGAATTGATTAAGTTATCTTTTTGCATGATTTACGATAGTAAATTAGTTGTTAAATGTAAGTTAGGAACATGCATAAAACCCTAGAAAATTATAACTTTAAATGATTATAAATCTTGCTGATTTATTCATCTTGACCTTGGTGCATCTTCTTTTTCAATGTTAATATTAATCATGACTCATTATTAAATTGAAAATGTTATTAGGGTTGTATGACAGTCGTTCTACTCCGGTAGGATTGACTGACCGTCTCACTGGTTTTCGATGTTTTATTAGCCCTATTTCCTTGTAATGTTTGGGACTCTCCGCCGGATATTCCTTCCGTCAGACTAGGACCTTCATTACAGGACCTCCGTAAGCCCCCGCGAGCCTGGGATTCCCACTAGGACGCCAGGCAGGTTGTACCATCAAGACCTGAACCTGTGTACGTGATCGAATCGATTGAACTATAGTATTGTAAGTCACGGCTCGACTTGGACCCCTGAGAATTGCGCGGCCCAAAAGGGACCGTTCATCCTATTGGGCGGCCCATAACGAACCGTACATCCCTGGCCAAGTGCCACTTACATTGGTCGTTTAACCTTGATCTATCTTCGACCAAATTATGTTTGGATCGACCCAGTAAGCCCTAGGTTGACCAGTGGAGAGTGGGCTGGACCCTGGTTCAGTTCTGCCCCACTTATGGCAGCCTGGAGCCCGTTTGAGTAGATTTCTAGTTGATTAAGTTGAACGGACCTACTGGAACCGCCCATGTTATAGCGTGGATCTTATTGGACCGTCTGTCTGTTGGACGGCCTGTAAGGACCGTTTATCTTGCTCTTGGGCTTCCAGCTCTACTAGTCTTGAGCGGCCCATTTTCAACTGCCCAATTACTCGAGCGGCCCTACATGGACTGTGTATCCTTGACTTCGGTGTGGCTAGTGCTAAGCCCATCTCTATCCTGAACGATCCACTCTAGAACGTGTATTACTTGAGCGGCCCTGTTCTGACCGCTTATCATCCAGAAGTGATTTCCATGATTTTTCGTGTTGAATCCAAGGACCTGATTGGTTCTTGATAACTTGAACATTCCAGACATGATGTCTGTTGTGTAGTGGACAGCGGATCTAGAGGGGAGGGGTGAATAGATCTGCCCCTCTTTTCGTAATGGAACCCTCTAAATAGCTAGATAGAACAAATCACAGCGGAATATAACTAGCTAAACGAAGGACACAACGATTTGCTTAGCAAGATGATTACTAATATATCGATTCGAACCTAAGCATGCATCTGGAACGAAACAATCACACAAACAAACCACAACACACGAGATTTTAAGGTGGTTCGGACTGAATCCCCAGTCCTAGTCCACCCCTCACCAAATCCGGTGAGGCTTCACTAGTGCAGCACACCAAACCGCAAATCGGAGAACCACCGACTGCCTTCCTACTAACTACCGGTAGGGACGTCAACACCGCAGATCGGACAACTTTCGATTGCCTTCCTACTAACCACCGGTAGGGACGATCTTCGATTTTGATCGTTTGTATGAAATGAAAGAGAACAAATATCAAGCTATTCAAACAAGATATGAAATAAGCCCAAGAAGAAAAATCTTGTCTGAGATTGCTAGAGCTTGAATCGGATGCTTTGAAGGTGTCTTCTTCCTTGCAAGATGATCTTCCTTGAATCTCGTCTAGTTGATGAAGAAGATGATGGATGTAGATTTGATCTTCCTTTTGATCTTCCTGAGTTGATGAAGAGGAAGAAGGATGCAGTTTAGATCACACTTGAGAGCCTTGATTGCTTCTTCTTCCTTGGAGGTTGAGATGGCTTCAGATCTGGACTTGAATGCCTTGGAATAGATGAAGAACTCCTGCCCGAAACACTGTTCACGGAGGTGCTACAGTGCCCACGAATGGCATCCCTTGATCTCTCTTGAAGCCTTGAAGCATTAGGGTTTCTAACCCTTCATGTGTTGGTTTTATAGACCTTGAATGGTCCTTTGACACCCCCCAGACCAGATCCACAAATCATGGGAGATTAGGTGAGTTTTGATTAAACAAATCCATGGAAAGGGGCTGGCCACGAGGTGGATTTTGAAGTCAAACATGGCTGCATCGGGGCTGGCGGTCGACCTGCAACTTTTGGCGGTCGACCGCTACTGAGAATCGCTGTAGAGGATTAGTCCCTGGAATTTCCGATCGACTGCTACGAGCTGGCGGTCGACCGCCAGCTGAAACTTGTACAGACTGGCAATCCCTGGCTGGGGCGGTCTACCGCCCCTGTGCTGGCAGTCGACCGCCAGCTGGGCAGTCCCCGGTTCATCCCGGGTCGGTCCATTAATCGCTTTAGCACCGTCACTTGACTTCTTTAGCAGCCCGTTCATGTCTGTGGCATCACCCTTGATAGTCTAAAAGGTATCAACTGAGTCTCTGGCCTTGGATTCTCTTGGCTATACTTCTTTGTGCATTGTCCTTGGATGTGTGACGAGCCGACTATCACGTGTTGACTTTTGCTTGTGTTCGCATTCTTGCTTGGGCGCGATCAATGAGCTTTCACTTTTGCCATTGCCACTTGATTCCTTATCCAGTCATTGGCATATCTGTCATGAACAAAAATATCACGTATGTCAGTCACATGAGAGTGGAAAATATCACTGACTAATAGTGTTTAGCCATTATCAAAACCAAGAATACCACAGAACTCATATGACCATAGAATGATGTCAAATGACCCAAGTGACCAGAGAATAACTCAAATGACCTCAGGGACACAACATTCTCCCCCTTTTTGATGATGGCAACACTGTGAGTCATTATGTGATAGTAATGTCTAAAATGGCATGAGTTATAACAAATGTAACATATGTAGCTCAAGATCCATGATTGTAATAGCATGTGAATGCAATTATGAATGCAGATATGAATGCTATGCAATTATGCAAACCCCATCACATACACATATGAGATGCAAAGTGAGCAATGGATTCTCCTCCTTTGACTCTCCCCGTACACCATTCACACATCCCCCGCTCTCCCCTTTGACAACGCGATAAGGCATAGCTCTTACAAAGGACTCACACAGAGAATTCTCCCCCTTTGCCAACAGCAAAAAGGAGGGATAAGGTAAAATGTCTGGGAAACCAGAGCTGAAAGGAGTGAAGAGCAAGTCATTATATACAAACCTGAAACAGACTGTGAGCAACATATATGATTCAAAGCTAATGAAATCCGAGATCATCCACAGAGTTCAAAAAGTAGCTACATCCAAGATTTAATAGAAATGAACCAAAGGTGCATATCATGGCAGTGTTTAACCTTCCCTTGTCTTATATATCCATATTCAATAACTACAAAGGGAATAACATAAAAACTAGTATTGAGGCTAAAGAATCATGACTAGAGCATGGAATTGTATGATTGTAGCATATTTTGATTTTCAATATCGTTAGTATTTGAAAGCACATGACTCATATTTTACGAGCAATCAAGTCTAGTACATGCCTCCTAGCCGTAAGAATACACGTTGTTAGACGCCAGTATTCCTAGGTATTTGGCAAGACTGACGGTTATGCTTCGGAATGAACAGAGATAGCAAAGTCACGTCATGACATATCCGCTCTCATTTCTTTGATGAGAAGATATGTTTCTCAGCAATTATGTCATTGCTCTGCCTGGAGTCCAAATGAATTAAGACAGAGATAACAGAGGCACATCATGACATATCATTCGTCACTTGATTATATGACGTGACATATTTCTCCGTGCAACAATATCAGTGCTCTGCCAAATTGATTTTCAAGAGTTTCAGCTCATCAAGATGTTTAGAAACAATACTAAGCTCTAGAATATCACCAAGATTAAAGTGACGTTTGGATTTTCAGATATCAGGATAGTCATTCAAAGCATAATATGCAATCTCTAGTTAAGGGCTATTAAATCCACAGAACATAGATGATTTCAAAAGAAATATCAGAACGTCAAGGAAATCATTAAATCTGAATCATTTTCATTGAAAAGACAATCATCGGTGCATATAATAGAAAGCTCTCACACCATATGTTCGTCAGTCTCATGATCTCATATTCAGACTGTAAGCCTTGAAGTACAGATTGCAAGAGATTAAGAAAGGCAACAAGACTCCCCCTAAGGATATGCAAGGAATGCACTCAAGAAGTTATGATGACGATCAAGTGTAAAGATGAATGGCAATGGACAGGGAGAGGTTGAGTAGAACCAAGGAGGGTTGACCTGATCAAACATGAATCTGGAAGACATGAAATACATGACCCAACACCTGGTTGTACACTTATTAAATGCAACAGAATGAAGATGAAACATTTGCATGAATACTGCAAAGAGATAACTCCCCCTTACTATATGGCCTATATGCGACAATGACGCATGGTACTTGGCGGAGGTGAAACCTCACGCATATTGAGTGCTTCTAGGCAAGCATAACCTACCTTTCCATACATCAACATTTAATATACCATGGCCATACAAGAAGGATGCTACACAAACCATGCAATGCATTATGAACATGAACTCAATTCAATATTATGCATCTACATACAATGCGACACATATACAAAATGACATATTGACATATAAATAATGCATGAAACACTAATCTGCAAAAACACACACTAAATTGAACATGATCATCATTTCAAATTCTTATTAGCCTGAGGTCGGCAAAGACCAAGCTCCCTTCTGAGTGTTGAAAACCTGTCATTACACAAGGGCTTGGTGAAAATATCAGCAATTTGATTTTGAGTATCAACAAAATGCAGTTCAAAATTTTTCTTACCGACCTCATCTCTAATGAAGTGATGCCTAATCTCAATATGCTTAGTCCTAGAGTGCTAGACTGGATTTTTTGCAAGGTTGATAGCACTAGTGTTATCACACAGAATCGGGACATAACCAAGATCTACCAAGTAGTCTTGGAGTTGGTGTTTAATCCACAACACTCGTATGCCACAGCTCCCCGCAGCAACATATTCTGCCTCTGTGGTTGAGAGGACAACCGAGTGTTGTTTCTTGGAGGCCCAAGAAACTAAACACCCGCCTAGAAACTGGCAATAGCCACTAGTACTCTTGCGATCCAGCTTGCATCCAGCGTAATCCGCATCAGAATAAGATATAAGAGATAAATCACATGATGACGGATACCATAATCCCAAATCTTGAGTGCCGGCAAGATATCGAAGGATACGTTTGACAGCAGTCAAATGGGATTCTCTAGGACTAGCTTAAAATCTAGCACAAAGACATACACTAAACTGGATATCTGGTCGGGATGCAGTCAAATAAAGTAAAGAGCCAATCATACCTCTATAGATCTTTGCATCCACTAATTTACCATTTTCATCCGAATCCAGTGATGTTGTGGTGCTCATAGGAGTTGCAATGATTTTGCTGTTTGCCATGTCAAATCTTTTCAGCAGCTCCTTGATGTATTTGGATTGACTTATGAAGCACCCATCTTCTCCTTGGTTGACCTACAAACCGAGAAAGAATTGAAGTTCTCCCATTAGGCTCATCTCAAATTCGCTAGTCATGAGGTTAGCAAATTCCTCACACATTTCAGATTTTGTAGAACCAAACATAATGTCATCAACATAAATTTGAACAATCAAGATGTTCTTACCTTGCTTCTTGGTGAAAAGTGTTTGATCTACCTTACCTCGTGTGTACCCTTTTTTCAATGAGGAACGAGCTTAGTCTCTCATACCAAGCTCTTGGTGCTTGCTTAAGTCCATAAAGCGCCCTGTCTAGCTTGTATACAAAATCTGCATTGTTAGAATTCTCAAAGCCAGGGGGCTGCTCAACATAGACTTCTTCTTTGATCAAGCCATTCAAGAAAGCACTTTTGACATCCATTTGATACAGCTTTATTCTAATGGAGCATGCAAAGGTAAGTAAAATTCTGATTGCTTCGAGTCTACCAACTGGGGCATAAGATTCATCAAAGTCTACCCCAAACTCTTGATTATACCGTTGAGCCACCAATCTAGCTTTGTTTCTTATTATCTTGCCATCCTCACTTAGTTTGTTCCTAAAGACCCATTTAGTGCCTATGACAGATTGTGATGAAGGTCTAGGAACAAGATGCCAAACTTTATTCCTTTCAAACTGGTTTAACTCGTCTTGCATTGAATTTATCCATTTTTCATCTTTTAATGCTTCATCAATATTTTTGGGTTCATGCTGCGAGACAAGAGCAAGTTGATCTAATTCTTCCATAATTTTAAAATGTAACCTTGTTCTAGGTGGGTCATTTAAGCTGCCAATGACATTTTTCAAGGGATGATACTTAAGAATTCTAATGTTTGTGGAATCGTTACCTTCTCCTGGAGCTTGATCCCTTGCATTGCTTGATTCAGCTAGGTCACCATCTTCTTTTATTTCTTCTTGTGGAGTATCACTCTTGTCCTTTATGCTTAGGAATTCCCCATCTTCATCATTTTTCCATAGAGCGGTTGATAATATAACATGCCGAGTTTACAGCTTCAGCCCACAAGCTCCTTGGAAGTTGCCGTTCAGCAAGCATGGTTCTTGCCATCTCTACAAGTGTTCGGTTTCTCCTTTCAACTACACCATTTTGCTCCGGTGTTCTTGGTGAAGAAAATCGGTGTGAAATGCCTTCAGCCCTACAAAGATTATACAAGTCAGTATTTTCAAATTCACCACCATGATCAGATTGAATCTTGAAATTTTGAACTCACTGTCCTGCTTTATCTTCATGTAGAGTGCCTGAAACTCATCAAACGCATCATTTTTATGTGTGAGAAAGAAAACCCATGTGAACCTAGAAAAGTCATCCACCAAGACATATCCATATTTTCTACCACTTAAACTAGCAGTTCTGGTTGGACCAAACAAGTTCATATGAATTAGCTCGAGTGGTTTGAATGATGTATTTTCAGATCTTCCCTTGAAAGATTTTCTTGTTTGTTTACCTACGGCACATGCATCACACAACTTGTTTTCTTGTTTAAATGATAATTTAGGCAACCCTTTCACCATTGAATGCTTTAACAGTTTATGTAAGACATTGTAGCTAGCATGTCCTAGTCTACAATGCCATAACTAAGCAATTTCAGATTTTGGTGCAGCAAGATAAAGATTTAAATGAGCAGGATCATCTAAGTCAATCATGTAAACATTGTTGACTCTCTTACCAGAAAATTTTACCTTGTCAGATTTTGGTTCAAGAATTCTACATTCATAAGAGTCAAACAACACTTTGTGACCCTTATCACACAATTGACTTATACTAAGCAAGTTGTATTTCAAACCTTCAACTAGCACCACATTTTCGATGGAGTTGGAGAGATTCTTACCTACATTTCCTGTTCCAATGATTTTTCCTTTGTTGTTCCCTCCAAATGTGACGTGTCCTCCTTCCTTTTCCTCCAAGAGATAAAATTTTGATTTGTCTCCAGTCATGTGTCTTGAACAGCCGCTATCAAGGTACCACCTATTATGCATGGCTGCAAGACACTCCTGCACAAATAATTAAGCAATTGTGTTTGGAACCCAACCAAATTTGGGTCCCATCAAACTCTTCAAATTTTCAAAGCATGAAACCATTTCTTTTGGAATCCAAACCTTCCTAATATTCATGTTTTGTTTGCTTAGAGTAGGGATTTGGTTTTTCTTTTCAACCTTGACATTCATTTTCTGTTTGGAGGCTCTTGGTTGGAATTTGTGAAAGTTTGATGAAGTTGGCTTCTTAACCCATTGTTGCCATTGGTTGTTCTTGGGTTGAAAATAATTATTTTGCCACCTATGGGATTGATGAACACAGAAATCACAATTGTCCCAAAGATATGGTGATGCTGGCCTATATGAGTGTGCAATCCAATTGTGGTGAAATCTGGAAGGTTGAGCATGCAATGGCCAAGGAAGTGTTGACCTATGCTGCGGGGAAGGTCGACATTTCTTAGGTTTTTGGATAGGCTTTTTGGGAATGTTGGTGACTGCCTCTTCAATCTTTTCTTTCCCTTTCTCCTTTTATTTTTGCTGGTTTTGTGTGAGAGTTGTGTTTGAGGTGGAAGCTTTGGAAGATGAAATAAATGTGACAGTTTTTAACCCAATTGGCCTTTTATTTGTAGGTTTAAAACCTAACCCATCTTTGTTGTGGTTCATTCTAGTTCCTAGCAATGCATCTAGGTTTTGTCTTCCATCCACAAATTTTTCTAAAGATTGTTGTTTATCCTTCAACTCTTTTTGTAGGTTTTCAATATTTTGAAGAAGTTGAATGTTGACTTGTTTGATAGCTTCATACTATTCATTGCTCAATTTACTGTCTTTTTCATAGCTTTGCATTTTGAGCTTCATGCTATCAATCTCATTTCTCAAATCCTCATTTTCAGTTTCCAAGTCAGCCATTTCTTTTCTTCCTTCCTCCAAATCCTCAATCATTTTCTTAAGATCTTCAATTTCAGTCTCAAGTAGAGCAATCTTATCATTCATATCATGATCATGCACAAATGAGTTAATTTTCTTTTTCAATGATTTATTCTTCTTTTTGTACATTTCATATTTTTCCATGAGTTGTATATATGCATCCTCCTAATCATCAATTGTATAATCTTCAAATGGAGAATTTACCTCAGTTTCTTCATCACCTTTGGCCATAAGACAGAAATCTTCTTTTTCTTTGTCCGAGGAGCTAGTTCCGTCATCACTTTTCTCTTCATCGCTCCATGTGGACACCATGGCCTTATTTTTCTTCTTGACCTTCCATTTGTCAGCTTTTCAGAATCTGTCGGGACAATCATTCTTGAAATGTCCTGGTTTATTGCAAGAATAGCAAATGATTTTATCAGATTTCTTAGAATTTTCAGAATTAGATTTGAAACCATATCTTACCTTTGACCTTCCTCTCATGAAGCTCTTACCTTCCTTTCTCATGAATTTTTTGAACTTACGTGTGAGCATGGCCACGTCATCCTCTTCTTGCTCACTTGCCGAATCCTTACCTTCATCAGAAGTGCCATGACCGCTGGGTCCTGCTTTAAGAGCTAGGGACTTCTTCTTAGGTGCCTCAGCCTCTTAGTTCTTGAGGTTGATCTCATAGGTCATCAATGACCCAATGAGTTCATCTACTTTGGTAGTTGCGAGATCTCTCGATTCTTCAACCATGGTAGCCTTTGTGTGCCATGCTGGAGTTAACGATATGAGAATTTTCCTTACAATTTCTTGCTCTGAATATTTCTTTCCCAATTCAGTTAAACTATTAGTAAGCACAGTCAATCGAGCATACATATCTTGAATTGACTCATCAGGCTTCATGCGGAACATTTCATATTCAGAAACTAAAATGTTGGCTTTTGTTTCTAGTACCTGAGAGGTTCCTTCGTAGATTACCTCTAACTTATCCCACATTTGTTTTGCAGATGCGCAGGTAGCCACTCTTGAGAATTCTACTGGATGGAGTAAGCATTGCATGATGTGTTTAGCATTCCAGTTGACAGTTGATTGTCTTATTTATTCTTTGGTCCACAAGTCCTCATTATCCGTAAGCTCATACGGACCTTTGCTGATTACTCGCCAAAGTTCGTAGTCTTAGGCGCGAATGAACACCTGCATGCGATGTTTCCAATAAGGATAATTAGTTCCAGTAAAGTAAGGAGGTCTATTCAAAGCATGTCCTTCAGGTAGGAAACCTTTGGATGCTGATCCACCATTTCCCTCAAGGTCGTTGGACCCCATAATGAGAGATTAGGCTCTGATACCACTTGTTGTGTAGTGGACAACGGATCTAGAGGGGAGGGGTGAATAGATCTGCCCCTCTTTTCGCAATGGAACCCTCTAAATAGCTAGATAGAACAAATCGCAGCGGAATATAACTAGCTAAATGAAAGACACAACGATTTACTTAGCAAGATGATTACTAATATATCGATTCGAACCTAAGCATGCATCTGGAACGAAACAATCACACAAACAAACCGCAACACACGAGATTTTAAGGTGGTTCGGACTGAATCCCCAGTCCTACGTCCACCCCTCACCAAATCCGGTGAGGCTTCACTAGTGCAGCACACCAAACCGTAAATAGGAGAACCACCGGCTGTCTTCCTACTAACCACCGGTAGGGACGATCTTCGATTTTGATCGTTTGTATGAAATGAAAGAGAACAAATATCAAGCTATTCAAACAGGATATGAAATAAGCCCAAGAAGAAAAATCTTGTCTGAGATTGCTGGAGCTTGAATCGGATGCTTTAAAGGTGTCTTCTTCCTTGCAAGATGATCTTCCTTGAATCTCGTCTAGTTGATGAAGAAGATGATAGATGTAGATTCGATCTTCCTTTTGATCTTCCTGAGTTGATGAAGAGGAAGAAGGATGCAGTTTAGATCACCCTTGAGAGCCTTGATTGCTTCTTCTTCCTTGGAGGTTGAGATGGCTTCAGATCTGGACTTGAATGCCTTGGAATGGATGAAGAACTCCTGCCCAAAATACTGTTCACGGAGGAGCTACAGTGCCCGCGAATGGCCTCCCTTGAGCTCTCTTGAAGCCTTGAAGCATTAGGGTTTCTAACCCTTCATGTGTTGGTTTTATAGACCTTGAATGGTCCTTGGACACCCCCCTGACCAGATCCACAAATCATGGGAGATTAGGTGAGTTTTGATTAAACAAATCCATGGAAAGGGGCTGGCCACGAGGTGGATTTCAAAGTCAAACATGGCTGCATCGGGGCTGGCGGTGGACCTGCAGCTTCTGGCGGTCGACCGCTACTGAGAATCGCTGTAGAGGATTAATCCCTGGAATTTCTAGTCGACCGCTACGGGTTGGCGGTCGACCGCCAGCTGAAACTTGTGCAGACTGGCAATCCCTGGCTGGGGCGGTCGACCGCCCCTGTGCTGGCGGTCGACTGCCAACTGGGCAGTCCCCGGTTCATCCCGGGTCGGTCGGTTAATCGCTTTAGCGCCGTCGCTTGACTTCTTTAGCAGCCCGTTCATGTCTGTGGCATCACCCTTGATAGTCTAAAAGGTATCAACTGAGTCTCTGGCCTTGGATTCTCTTGGCTATACTTCTTTGTGCATTGTCCTTGGATATGTGACTAGCCGACTATCACGTGTCGACTTTTGCTTGTGTTCGCATTCTTGCTTGGGCGCGATCAATGAGCTTTCACTTTTGCCATTGCCACTTGATTCCTTGTCCGTTCATTGGCATATCTGTCATGAACAAAAATATCACGTATGTCAGTCACATGAGAGTGGAAAATATCACTGACTAATAGTGTTTAGCCATTATCAAACCAAGAATACCACAGAACTCATATGACCATAGAATGATGTCAAATGACCCAAGTGACCACAGAATAATTCAAATGACCTCAGGGACACAACAATGTCTACTTTAACTTACCCTTGAAACTTTGGTAAGTTCCATATCTTGAAGTATTGGCCATCTAACTTGATTAATGTCTGGACATAACTTGGGATCTTGGATCCAACAAATCAATGTCAACGCATCATAAGGGCCCGGTCTGGTCCTGGGAGGAGCGCCCGAAAAATACTTGTGCCCCGGGGAGTTTGAATGACATGGTGAGATATTGCACCGAGTGCATGACTAGCGTGATGTCTAAGACAATAATCTCTTACTTGAATTTCTCTTGACTTGGTTAAATCTTGCTTGTTGGCCAAATTCCCGGTTATATCATGTTCTTGCCTTCCTTTCATTATTTTGTTGCATGGTTATTTCTTTTCGTTCTTTATTTACGCGCTCAAACATGCAATTTAATTGGTTAATTACTTAAACTTGCCTGTTATTACCTACTGAGCGTTCGCTCACCTAGTTTTCCCCCCCCTTTTCAGGTAGCTGAGGTGAGGACTCGCAATCTGATGGGAACGGGCAAGAGTGACGACGTGGAGTGAACCTGATAGAAGCCTGTGAAACTAGTTCTAGTTGTGGAGTTATTTGTGTTTAAGAGTATTTTGGAAGAGTTGTAATTTGAAGTTAGCCAATGTAATAGTGTTAAATGGATGTTGTCAAGATTATGTTAAGCGAGATCATTGTAGTTTGGGACATGGTTTGGTTCTGTGCTATTTAATGAATGGAGCAGTTTCTATTTGTGGATGTGCGATCTTTTAGCGTTAACATATCATGTCTAGAAATAAACATATTATTATTATAATTACTTGTCTCTACTGCGAGTCCTGATATTCCGCGTCGGGGCGTGACAAGAGCAGCCTAAGGATATCTATGAAGCTCTTCAAAATGAATCCTGGATTCAGGCTATGCATGAAGAGCAACACTAGTTCGAAAGGAAGGAAGTGTGGACTCTCATGCCGCGTCCTAAGAATCATCCCACAATTGGAACCCGTTGGGTTTTCAGAAACAAGTTAAATGATACGGGATTGGGTTTTAGGAACAAGGCTTGGCTTGTAGCCAAAGGGTATAACCAGGAGATGGATATTGATTTTGATGAGTCTTTTGCACCGGTTGCTAGACTAGATGTCACGCCCCGAGCCCGGAAGGAACCCGGAGATGTGTGACGAGTTTATATCAATGTTGTCAATCAGAGCGTAAGAGTATTCGACATACATAGATAGAGTGCACACAAGTAATGATAACCAAGTCCATTATTAATCATAACTTTAAAGTACTCCATTACAATTCTTTATGAAAGAAGTATGACTTAATGAAAGGAAAAGTACAATGGATGACTCAAGAAAATAGAAAAGACGGGACTAGATAACACTTGACGGTTGGAATGGCTCTAAACTCTTCACTCTTGTCCATCCCCATCTGAATGAGTCTCGTCATCGGAATTACCTGAAAAATAGGGGAAAACACTAGGTGAGCAAACGCTTAGTAGGAATTATATCTCAAGTGCTAGCTTGCTTTAAGTAAATTACATGTTACATGAATGCAAGTATAGCTATGCATGTTCGCGTGAAACGACATTAGAGAGTATAGCAAGAGATAAATGAGTGAACTAGCAAGACTTTCATGTCAATATACCAAGATGAACAAGTATGTACATTTATCAAGTCATGTCAAGAATTGGCTATCATGTTTCAAGCAAGTAAGTATATACCCTTTCCGGGCCATGCATGTCAAATCAAGTACGAGTATAGGATTTGTGAAATGTCCAATCAAGCAAGTCATGCACTTCGGTGCAATACCACACCGTGATCAATAATAGCTCTCATGGGCACAAGTACTTTCGGGTGCTCCTCTCAGGACCAGATCGGGCCATATATGCGCAAGCATTGAGTCATGTATTTTGACATCCACTATATTTATAGCCAATATAGAGTTCCAAGGGAATGCTCTCGTAGGAATTTTAAGGTAGATCTTGTGGAATAGAATCACAAGGATAGAACTTGATACGTAAGGATGTAATACGATTAAACGGTATAATCACGATACTCGTTGAAAACTGGGTGGAATCAGCTCCCTAATGGGTGTCATGACATCAAGAATAAGTGTTCATATACACATGATCGCTCGTTCTTTGTTCATGATAAGGTACAAAGAATTAGTGTCCATATAGAGGCACATAATCCTTAGTTGATAGCAATGGTATGGTTTCCCATTCCATTAGCTCAAGAAACATTCTCATGGTAGCTAAGTAGCATATCATGAGGGCTGGTCTACCATGTTTCTTTAGAGTGACATGGTAATTAAAAAGTATCATGGGTTTTAATGGTACAACCTGCTCGACAGTCTTGAGGGAATCCAAGACTTCGCGTAGACTTACGGAGGTCTCTATGATAAGGTCACCACTCCGAAGAAGGAATATCCCGCGGAGGGTTCCTCTATCACCGATAAATAGTGGGGTAATCGATAAAACACCGAGAAATGTAGGACTATACTCACGGACTGGAATATAGTGCCAATAGATAACCCACTGAGATGGGTTACAGAGAAACAACGGAAATCAGGAAGTAGGAAAATGGCGCCTGGGGTAATGTCTTCATTTTATAAAATAGCGCCCTGGGCAGGGTCATTATTTCATTAAATAAAGACCCCCCATTGAGTCATTGTATCTAGGTTACATATCCATATCTATATATACCAATTTTCATAAATTTTCATGTGCAGGTGAATGGCGCCCTGGCTTAAGCCTTCAATTCAGTATATAGCGCCCTAGTCAGGGGCCCCATATTCAAATAGTGGCTGGGTGACAGTCGTGGTTCATTCATGTGTAAATTGGTCATGAATAGTAGCACGTTTCCAATAAAAATAATTTTGCAGGAATGAACACATGGACAGGTAGATAAAAATAGCAGAAATCTAGCAGTATACTCATGCATTAGATTAGATGTCATGGTTCATGGTTATTAAATTTTGAACATGGTTATTTATTAAATAGCTACAGAACAATGCTTGTTCTCATAGTCGTTAATCAATATAGCACCCTTAATAGGGTTGCTATTTCATTGTGTATGCAGAAACCACAAAATCCGATACTGCAAGTATTTCTACTGATATCTAATGACCTATATGCATGTAGAAGACTTATTAATTATAGGGTTTGGCTTAGAACTTGAGAACACCTACCTTTTTTGGTTGATTCTGGTAGATAGAAACTTGAAGAGTTTGAAGAAAAGGGCAGGATCATCAACAGTGGTATTCCCAGAAACGATACTCTGTTCTACAACCGCAAACAGAGGTACTAGATGTAAGGAAACTTCAGCTTCACAGCAACAGTTCTTCGAGCAGATGATGGTAGCTTCTTTGAACAGGAAGGTAGAGGTAGAAGATATTGCCTCAACGATAGTAAGAGAAACATCTCTACTTCCTCTAATGTAGAGATTAATAGGATAGACGTTCCTGTGGCTTCAGTGGCAAGAAAGCAGAGTAGAAGCAGATTGACGTTGAAGCAGAAACCCAGAGGTATTAACCTCTGAAGGGTTCCAGAGGGACTTATTTATAGGGAGAAATATCCCACGGGGTTTAGTGTTTGATCGAGACATAAATTCCTACGTAGAGAATCCTATTGATATTTAAACTTCCTGCGTATTAATCCTACTGGATTTTATCTTTCCCGAACGGCAACTACTTCCCTGTTCGAACAAGACACTACCACGGGTTTTCCTTAAATCACTCTCAATGAAATGGCGCCCTAACCCGGGTCTCCATTTCATTGAATGGTGCCCTATCAAGGGGCGCCCTTCACCCTTTCCACGAATACTGCTTATCAGTGCATGGAAATAACGCTCATGCATTGAGTCTCTATTTGATGAATTGGCACCCTAGTATGGGGCGCCCTTTTCCTTTGGCCCATTTGGTTTAAATTCAAGGCACGTGTGTGTGTATGAGGCCAAATTGTGTATGTGATGTTATGTGTATGGTCTGGGCCTTGACTAATCGTTCATTTTAATCTATTTAAGATTTCTATTCCTTCAATTTACCATGGTTGATACACCCTCCCCCACTTAAAAGAATTTGGTCCCCAAATTCAACTACTCATAGACGTGGAGGGTGCAAGGTACATACCATTTAAAATAAGTTTGGGAATTGCTTCCTCATGGATTCGTCGGTCTTTCATGTGGCTTCTTATTCTGTGCATTTCTTCTATTGAACTTTAACCATGGGAATTGTCTTGTTCCTTAGTGCACGTACCTCGCGATCAAGGATCTTCATGGGTTTTTATTCATATGTGAGATCCTTTTGTATCACCAGGTCTCCATGATCTAAGATATGTGATGGATCGTGCACATACTTCTTTAACATGAATATGTGGAACACATTGTGAACTTCAGACAATTGAGGAGGTAGGGCGATGCGGTAGGCAACCTCGCCAACTCTTTCTAATACCTTAAAAGGTCCGATATACCTTGGTGTAAACTTGCCCTTAACACCAAATCTTCTGATTCCTCCGCCTGGAAAAAACTTTAGGAATATGTGATCTCCAATTTAGAATTCAAGATCTCTCCTTCTGGTATCGGCATAAGCCTTTTGTTTAGATTGGGTTGTTTGTAGTCTTTCTCTAATCAGCTGGATCTTCTCGGAAGTATCTCTAACCATGTCTGGGCCTAGTAGTTGTTTCTCGCCAACTTCATCCAGCACAAAGGTAATCGGCAACTCCTTCCATATAAACCTTCGAAAGGTGCCATATGTATACTTGCCTGATAACTATTGTTGTATGCAAACTCGACCAAAGGCAAGTGATCATGCTAGCTTCCACCAAAATCAATGATACAAGCTCTGAGCATGTCTTTTACTACTTGATTTGTTCTCTCGATCTGACCATCCGTCTGAAGATGAAAAGCTGTACTAAAGTTAAGTATCGTGCCCAACGAATGTTGTAGACCTTTCCAAAAATGAGAAGTAAAACACGGGTCTCTGTCAGACATGATCGAAACAGGAACTCCATGTAGTCTGACTATCTTCTTGATGTACAGTGCAGCAAGAACGTCAATTGACCATCGGCTCTTGATTGGCAAGAAATGTGCCGACTTGGTCAATCGGTCTATGATGACCTATATTCCATCATGTCCTCTTTCAGATTTTGACAGACCCATTATGAAGTCCATACCGATATCCTCCCACTTCCACTTGGGAATATCAAGAGGATGAAGCTTACCAGCAGGTTTTTGGTGTTCCGCCTTAACTTGCTGACAAGTAAGACAACGAGACACAAAGTCTGCTACCTCTCTTTTCATGTTAGGCCACCAAAAGGTCCGCTTCAAGTCTTGGTTCATCTTGGTAGATCTAGGATGAATCTTGTACCTTGATCTGTGGGCTTCTTCTAATATCTTCTTTTTTAGTTCTGAACAATCTGTACACAAGTTCTCTCTCTGAATAATAATCTTCCCTCTGATGCTAATTTGAAATCAGATTGCTCTTTTATCTTGCCCTTGATTTCTACTAATACTGGGTTGTTGTCTTAAAGTCCTTGCATTTCAGAGAGTAACTCTTGTTGTATCCTCATATGTGATAGTGTAACACACCTGTTCTCCTTGTCCGTACTTATGTCAAGTCTAGAGAATTGCTCTAACAACTTCCACTCCTGAATCATACAATTGGTTAATAACGCTCTTGGCTTTCGACTAAGGGCGTCAGCTATAGGATTACCCTTTCCAAGATGATATTGGATTGTGAAGTTGAAGTCCTTGAGATATTCCAGCCAACGTCTCTGTCTCATATTCAATTCCTTTTGAGAGAAGAGATACTTAAGACTCTTATTATCAGAGTATACAATGAATTGCACTCCGTATAGGTAATGTCTCCAGATCTTTAATGCGAACACTACCGCAGCCAATTCTAGGTCATGGACTGGGTAGTTCTCTTCATGCTTCTTCAGTTGTCTGGAAGAGTAAGCTATGGCTCTTCCTTGTTGCATTAATACACATCCGAGGCCAATGCCAGACGCGTCGGTGTATACCTTGAATTTCTCTCCTTCAATTGGTAAAGCCAAAACCGGGATCGTAGTCAAGTGATCCTTTAGAGCTTGAAAGCTTCTTTCACAATCTTCGCTCCATTCATAATAGATCTCTTTGCGAGTTAGCCTAGTAAGTGGTACAGCGATCTCAGAGAAGTCCTTAATGAATCGCCTGTAATAGCCTGCAAGACCCAACACTACCAGAAAAGGCGGGATTTTAGACGGCTGGTATCCGTCTCAGATCCGTCTAAAAATTCGTCACAAAACACGTTTGTGACGGATTTCCGACAGATTTCAGACGGAAATAGACCGTCTGATATTCTTAGTCACAAATTTGTGACAGTTCCGTCTGAAATTCTGTCTGAAAATAAAATTTTAGAGAGATTTAATTCAGTCACATATTCCGTCTGAATATCATACGAGATATTTTCTGTCTGAAATACCGTCTGTCCTTTATTCCGTCTGAATTTCAAACGGTCTAAGCGCCGTCGGAAAAGTGGTGAGAAATCCATTTGCAATTTAGATAGATATTACGACGGATTCATCTAAAATTACAGACGGATAAATTTCGTCTCAAAATCCGTCTGAATTTCAGACGGATTATATGACGGTTAGCTCAACCGTTCGTCTGAAACTTCAGACGGATAATCTTCATCTCAAATACCGTCTGTAAATCCGTCTGAAATGTAAAAATTTATTTTTTTTTAAAATCTTAAATTATTCTTAAAAACCTGTTGGATCACAAATAAACATCAAGAAATATCCTGCTGAAAAAAAATATTGGGAACCTGCTGATCAAATAAACACCACCGAAAAAAAAACTCAACACCATGCTGATCAAATAAATACCACAAAAAAAAACACATCAACCCTGCTGATCCGTCTGAATATCATCAAACATCAAGAAATATCTGGTACAACGTCCATATCCTCCCTGCCTTGCTCATCTCCTCTGTCGCCGCCCGCAGAAGGATACCCCTACATTAAAAAAACAATAACATTCATTCATAGATAAAAAAATTAGTTCGAAGAAATTAGCATAAATTGAAATCAAACATATCAAATTGATAATTGCAGATTTTATAGATCAACTACTAGCTTGAAACAGTATTTAAATTAATTACATTTGGAGAATGCACTTTTCAGCGCCGAGCTCAAACCGGGCATCCGATTTAGATTCCATCAGTTCTGACAAGTCACTTTCATCTCCCAGATTGTGTTGGAACGATCGGCACGACCATCCGACCGGTATTTCAGGTTTTAGACCCCCGGACCCGACCTGACAGTTCATTTAAACTAAGTGTATTTTGAAAATGAACGTTTGAGCGCCAAGCTCAAACCGGGCATCCGATTTAGATTTCGTCAGTTCTGACAAGTCACTTTCATCTCCCAGGTCGTGTTGGAACAATCGGAACGGCCATCCGACTGGTATTTCAGGTTTTAGACCCCCGGACCCGACCTGGCAGTTCATTTAAACTAAGTGTACTTTAAAAATGAACTTTGAGCGTCAAGCTCAAACCGGGCATCCGATTTGGATTCCGTCAGTTCTGAAAAGTCACTTTCATCTCCCAGGTCGTGTTGGAACAATCGGCATGGCCATCCGACTGGTATTTCAGGTTTTAGACCCCCGGACCCGACCTGGCAGTTCATTTAAACTAAGTGTACTTTAAAAATGAACTTTGAGCGCCGAGCTAAAATCGGGCATCCGATTTGGATTCCGTCAGTTCTGAAAAGTCACTTTCATCTCCCAGGTCATGTTGGAACGATCGGCACAGCTATCAGACTGATATTTCAGGTTTTAGACCCCCGGACCTGACATGGCAGTTCATTTAAACTAAGTGTATTTTAAAAATGAACTTTGAGCGCCGAGCTCAAACCGGGCATCCGATTTAGATTCCGTTAGTTCTGACAAGTCACTTTCATCTCCCAGGTCGTGTTGGAACGATCGGCACGGCCATCCGACTGGTATTTCAGGTTTTAGACCCCCGGACCCGACCTGGCAGTTCATTTAAACTAAGTGTATTTTGAAAATGAACGTTGAGCGTCGAGCTCAAACCGGGCATCCGATTTGGATTCCGTCAGTTCTGACAAGTCACTTTCATCTCCCAGGTCGTGTTGGAATGATCGACATAGCCATCCGATCGGTATTTCAGGTTTTAGACCCCCGGACCCGACCTGGCAGTTCATTTAAACTAAGTGTATTTAGAAATTGAACTTTTGAGCGCCGAGATCAAATCGGGCATCCGATCTGGATTCCGTCAGTTCTGACTCCCAGGTCATGTTGGAACAATCGGCACTGCCATCCGACCCCCGAACCCTAGATTTTTTCAATTCTTCTAAACAAATTGAGTTTTGAAAACTAGGGAGTTTTAAAATTTCAAATGAACATAATTGTGTAATTCCATCAAAATAAAAACATAGTAAACACTCACCTGTGCGGCCTGTGCTGTGGTGGTGGTGGATCGCTGAGGGACCATTCCCCCCTGGGAGAGGAGGCCACTGATTGCCTACAAAATGATTGCCTTTTGGCTAGAGATCTCCTGTTGGAACTGCTGCTGCTGCCGCTGCAAATCAGAAATCTACGATAGGACCATGTCCATCATGTCGCTGGCAGAAGTGCTGGGGGCAACGGAAGGTATAGTGAAGGCACTGCTACTGGTTTGGGAAGAGCTAGAACTCGCACACGATGATATCACCGCACTAGCGTCTAGGCTCTCCCCAAAACCATATAGTCGGCCTTTCTTCGGTACGCCAGCTGCTGCCACCCACTCCACCGGATCGAACTACGGCTGCTACGTGTCTCTCTCCCAGTACTTCTCTGTCACTGCTTTGCTATATGTTTCCTACAAATTGAATAAAATAACTAGTCAATTTCATATGAATTACATGCCGATTTAAATGAACGGTACAAGTTACATATGTAGATAAACTTACCGCTGCTGACTTAGCTGTCTCACTCACAAATTATTTAGTCCCCTTCTTTTTGTGTGTTCTGTCGAACACCTCGAGGAACGACGGAGGTCGATTAAGCTCCACAGCCTGTTATACAATTCATAGTAAAAAAAGTCAAATAATAAGATAAATTGTAAGAAGATAAATTATTATATTACTTACCAATTTTTGTTTATGAGCCGCATAAGAGATGGACCCACTCGTATGCAAATTTAAACCTGGTTTTGATGCCCTGTTTGCTTTGGCTTTTTCAGACTTTTCTATCCACTTGGGGTCGGCAAAATGGTCACAAGATATCTCCCAATCCTCCTGCCTCATCCATAGAGGGCGGTGCGCCTTCCACTATTGTCGGTCTTCACTCCCCCCACTCAATTTTTTAGCTTGTGCTCGGGCCTCATGTATTTTACTCTTGTAACTTGACTGCATAGTAGACTCCCAGGCACGACGACATCTCGCCGCGTCATGTCCACACGTGAATTGAAAAGACCACTGTTAATCAATTAATTTTCACACTTAGTATACCGTTGTAAATTTAGTTTGGGAAATACTTGAATTAAATGACGTAATTACTTACTAAGAACATGTTGTACAATGACTCGCGAACGGCCATCGGAAATTCTCTAAAAGTGGATGTTGCCCCGGGCACATGTGCCAACATGAGTTCGGTGGAATGATGGACAACATTGTGGGGTTCAAATTTCTTACTGCAATTACAAATGTCAAAATATTCATATTAGACAGTTGAAGGCTAATTAATGTAATATAACCTTATAGATTTACCCGGAGATCCAACACGGGCGATGTCTATCATGGGCCGTGCCTCCCTCGTGACGACTGCCGGCATCGTCAAGTGGCTGACTGGTGGGGGTGTGCCCTGTATAAGTGGGAGGTGGTGGGAGGGTACTGGGATATGTAAGAATAGATCTTCACAAGTAAAACTAAGTGTATTACAGATCTTTGAAATAACATAATTAATTTTCATAAGTGCACAACAGGTGGGAGGCCACTGAGACCTGCAAGAATTATATTTCATAAGTAAAAAAAATATTGGGAACTTTAAATTAAAATATACATACCTGCAGCGGGAGGTGGTGGGGGTGGCGTCTGCACAACAGGTGGGAGGTCACTGAGACCTGCAAGAATTAATTTTCATAAGTAAAATTAATATTGGGAACTTTAAATTAAAATATACATACCTGCAGCGGGAGGTGGTGGGGGTGGCGTCTGCACAACAGGTGGGAGGCCACTAAGACCTGCAAGAATTAATTTTCATAAGTAAAATAAATATTGGGAACTTTAAATTAAAATATACATACCTGTAGCGGGAGGTGGTGGGGGTGGCGTCTGCACAACAGGTGGGAGGCCACTGAGACCTGCAAGAATTAATTTTCAGGTGGAGTGATACAAATATTGCGAACTTATAATTAAAATATACATACCTGCAGCGGGAGGTGGTCGGGGTGACATCTGCACAATAGGTGGGAGGCCACTGACACCTGCAAGATTTAATTTTCATAAGTAAAATAAATATTGGAGAATTTAAATTAAAATATACATACCTGCAGCGGAAGGTGGTGGGGATGGCGTCTGCACAACAGGCAACGAGCCGACACTTGAACCTAAAAAAAATTCTCTTAGGCTAGTAAATGATGTAAACATTTATATAGCTAAATTTTTTAATAGATATACATGTGCCTAAAGAAGACGCCAAACAGGAGGGAGTAGAGCCCTTGTCACTGCCCTGTCTCCTCCCACTCCCAGTACGACCTCCTCGAACCATTTCTTTATTACTAACAAAATAATTAATACATATTAATCCTCAATTGCACTAGACTAAAATCTATGTTATTACAAAATATGCAAAAAGGTAAGGGTATCTCACTAAATTATGAAAACGTGCCTCCCTCATGTTGATGATATATCTAACTCATCATCATCTTCGTCATCCATAGTAGCCTCATCAGATTCAAACTCTTCGTCTTCATCTGATTCTTCCTCCCATCTAACATCAACATCTAGCTCCATCGGATCGACTTCTTCCACTTCATCTCGCGTATGTAATGACAGTGGCTCATCAGATTCATCCAGATTAAATCTAGAGGAACCGACAACACCAACTTCGTCTGATTGATAATATTCAGCACTAGCAACCTCTGAGACATCTTCACTCATAGTTAACTCATAAGTAGGAAAGAGTTTTGAATTAACCCTGCAAACTGCCCACCAATCTCTATTCTTGGATGATGGATAGCTTGAATAGTATACTTGCTGGGCTTGTGCGGCTAAAATGAATGGTTCATAGGTCTTAAGTTTAGACCTATGCTTGACATCGACAATCCCATAATTTGTGTCATGTCGAACAGAACTAGGATCAAACCATTGACACTTAAATATGTATACATGATTCTCTTGTCCCAAATACTGAAGTTCTAAGATTTCTTCAAGAATACCATAGTAGTCCAATTCCACTTCATTGTATATACTTCCCTTCACAGATACGCCGCTGTTCATCGTAGACTTACTTCGCCCATAATCCCTTGTATGAAATTTGTATCCATTCATAATATATCATGGATAGGCACGTGTCTGGTTCGAGGGGTCATAACTTATCTATTGTACTCTTTGATCAGTAATGAGACCTTGTTCAACCTATATTCAAATTAGAGTAGTTAAAATAATAACAATTACCTTAACATACGTAAATACAAACATATATATTCAACAATGACACTAACCCGGTTTCTCAGCCATTTGGCCAAAAACTTCTCGCGTTCTTTTTCAATCTCCACGTCCCGGATATTTGGGCATTTTTCAGCTAATTCTGAATCAAATTGCCTGCAATATAAATGCACTACTACTTTAAATGAACTGCAGAAGAAGGATGAACAACTTATGGACTTGCTGAAATGTGAGTTAACAACTTACTCAACATAAGGTTCAATCTCGAGGTAATTCAGAAGAATATATATCTCAGCGGCGTGCAACTCTCTATCTTCGAGCGTGTGAGTCAAGCAACGTGTGAACGCACATCCATGATGTTTAAATATGGAGAGCCGATCGGACGATTCATCCACTCCCCCATCATCATTACGTGGAGGTCGAGTACGACGAGTTTGAATCTCTGGCTCAAAGTACATAGAACAGAAGTTCAAAATTTCTTCAAGAATGTATGCCTCAGTAATTGAACCCTCCACCTGTGCCTTGTTGCGAACTTTCATTTTTAATTCATGCATGCACCTACAACAACAAGTCAGATGGCAACGATATGTACCCGCCAAGGATGACTTGTAAGTTAACAGAAATTGTCACATACCTCTCAAATGGATACATCCATTGAAATTGTACTGGCCCTTCGACGATAGCCTCATATGGCAAATGAACGACCAGGTGCTCCATCGAATCAAAGAATGCCGGAGGAAATATCTTCTCTAGCTTGCAAATGGTTGTGACAACTTTTTCTTCGATAGTTTGTACATCCCGAAGTCTGAGTTCTGATGCACATAAAATCTTGAAAAATTGACTCATCTCAGCTAGTGTTCCCCATATCTGCTTTGGCAACAAATCACGAAATGCAATAGGCAGTAGCCTGTACATGAACACAGGACAGTCGTGACTTTTCATACCATAAATTTTCCCCTCATTAACATTCACACAACGGGCTATGTTGGATGCATATCCATCTGGGAATCTCAACTGTTTCAACCACTGGCACACTTCCTTGATCTGTGTATCATGAAGTACGTAAGTTGCTTTAGGCTGCACAGTTTTGCCATTTACGTTCTGTAGTTCCAGTTCTGGATGTTTACAAAGTATGTAAAAATCCATACGTGCTTTGGCGTTGTCCTTTGTTTTCCCTTTAACATCCATGATCATATTAAACGCATTATCAAAAAAATTCTTCTCGGTATACATGACATCCAGATTGTGTCGTACAAGAAGAGTTGACCAATAAGGCAATTCCCAAAAAATACTTTTCTTGTTCCAGTTGTGATCCTTTCCAAAACTAGGGAGTTGTCGTGTGCTACCAGATAATTGTACTACATCTGGTAAATTGTGCACCCGTGACGCCATATGTAGATCCGACACCCGTTGCAAGTCAGCTTCATCCATTTCAACAGTATTTTTTTAAATGAGTCTTTTTACCTTCGAAAAGGATAGTCACTTGGTAGCAACTGCCGATGGCAATCAAACCAGCATGCTTTCCCACCATGTTTCAATAGAAATGATTTGGTATCTTCCATACAGTAAGGACATGCTAACCTCCCATGTGTGCTCCAACCAGATAGCATTCCATATGCAGGGAAGTCACTTATTGTCCAGATCAGTGCAGCCTTCATAATAAAATTGTGCTTCCTATGTGCATCATAAGTAACAACTCCATCAGTCCATAAAAATTTGAGCTCATCAATCAACGGCCTGAGATATATGTCCAATTTTTTTCCGAGACTTTTTGGACCAGGAATTACTAAGGACAAAAATAGATTTTCTCGCTTCATTCACATGTCACACCCCAAGCGCGGAAGGTACCCGGAGATGCGCGACGAGTTTATATCAATCATGTCAATCAGAGTATTAGTGTATTCGACACCAAAAATCAGAGATGCGCAAAAGTAAAGATAACCCAGTCCTTTATTCCTTCATAAGAATATGTCTATTACAAACCTTGAAGTACTAACTAAAATAAAGGAAAAATACAAGGTTGACTCAAGAAAATATGAAAAAGACTAGATAACACGGAAGAAGCTCTATCTCTTTCACTCTTGATTTTCCCCATCCGTTTGAGTTCCCTCATCGTCGGACTTACCTGAAAAGTAGGGAAACACTAAGTGAGCGAACGCTCAGTAGGAAATTATATCTCAAGAACTAGCAAGGGGTTTAAGTGATTACATCTTTCATGAATGCACTATAGCTATGCATGCTCGCATAAAACGACAAGATAGAGAGAGTGTATAACAATAAGATAGCGACGAGAACTAGTCATGAACTTTCAAGAACTTATATCAAAAGATATCAAGATATTCAAGTAAGTGTATTCATCATGTCATGTGAAAATTTGGCTATCACGTTTCAAGCACGCAAGTATGAAATTACCCTTTTTCGGGTCACACAAGTCATGTAATATCAAGTCAAGTACAAGTACAAGATTTGTGGAATGTTCAATCAAGCTAGTCATGCACTTCGGTATAATGCCAATACCGTGATCAATCAACTCCCATGGGCACAAGTACTTTCGGGTGCTCCTCCCAGGACCAGATTGGGCCCTATATGCGCATGCATTAATCATGTATTTTAACATCCACTTTTGTATATAGCCATTATGGAATTTCAAGAATAAAGCTTGTAGACACGTAGGATAGACTTTGATAGAATGGAGTCCAAAATATGACACTTTGACATAGAATGGCGATAATAACGGTACAATCATGATTATCGATAAAACTAGGTGGAATTGGTTCCCTAACTTGGGTACTATGACAAATAAGTATGGACATTCTTTATATAGAATTGAGGTCCACAAGAACATCAAGTTAAATATAGAATTGAGGTTTACAAGAACATCATATCAATGTTGATATAGAATTGGGGTTTACAAGAACAGCATCAAATGGCATGATAACCTCATCCCATTAAGAGAATTCTCATGATACACACTTTGCATAACATGAGGGCCGGTATACCATGTTTCTTTAGAGTGACATGGCAAAATAGTGTAATGGGTTTTTATGGTACAACCAGCTCAGTCGGTCTTGAGGGAATCCAAGGCTGCGAGGAGACTTACGGAGGTCTCTATGACTAACTCGCTAGTCCAAAGGAACGGAATGTCCAATGGAGAGCTTGTATGTCAATGAGAATTAGTGGGTAAACGATAAATCATCATGAAACGTGGGACTATATTCACGGAACGGAATATAGTGCCGATTACATATATATATATATATATATATATATATATATATATATATATATAACCCTTCGGTTGACAGTAATCAGTGTAAAACAGAAATACAGAAAATAGCGACTTAAGCTAAGTCATTAATTATCCAATTAACGCCTTATTCAGGGGCGTTCATTCACAATTTGACGACGTATACGATAGTCGTCCCATCAATATTTCTATTCTGCAGAAAATCAATATTCTAGAATTTTTAACAAAAACGTGCCCTGGACAGGGGCGTTACTTGTCAATAAGCACCCTGGTATGGGGCGTCAGTTCAATAAGAGACGACCTTGTGCAGGTCGTTAATTTGACAATTTATCAATTTTCAGATAATAAATTTTCAGGAAAACAATTTCATGGTCAGGATAAGAAAAATAGCAGGATTCGATACGTATGATCATGCATTAATTTAGATTCATGGTTTCATAGTTATAGAATTTTAAACATGGATAATTATCAATTATATGAAATTGACGACTCCTGGGTAGGGCGTCAAAACAAGAATTAGCGCCCTTGTCTGGGTCGCTTCTTTAAAATCACTCAGAAAACATTTGGAAACGCAGTAAAACTATATGCATGAGATCATGGATGAGTTTATTTCATAATTTATACTAGTTTGGGCTACGTTCTTGAGAAAACCTACCTGATGACTATCTGGGTGAAGATATGTGAAGAGAAACGATACTCTGTTTTGCAACAGAGTCTTCTGATCACCGGCAGAAGAAGAAGATGATGCTTGATGAAGAACCTTCGTTCTTCAGGAAGACAGGAACTCCTTAACCTGTAAGAAGAAGATGAAGAAGCATTAGAATCCTCATGCTTCTGCGGTTTGGAAGAAACAATAAGAAGAACAAAACCTCTCCTTTCAGCAGAACGATAGCTCAAATCGCCAAATAGCGATCTGGGTCAATTAGGAGGGTATTTATAGGATTTTGGGGATCCTAATAGGGTTAGAGTTCTATTGGAAGTAATACTTCCATGATAGAGTCCTTACCATATTCCACCTTCGACGTAGTTATCTAGAACTTGCCCTGGATAGACTCCTGGGTCGAACGAAACTCGATCTGAATTAACGTCTTAAGCGAGGGCGTTAATTTAAATTGACGCCTTGTCAAGCGTCATTTCTTATGTAAAACGCGCCCATGTAGAGGGCGTCACTTATACTTGCCCTTTATTTATTTTCGGCCGTTTGGGAATTGACGCCCTTTAGTGTTGGCGTCCTTTTTATAATTAACGCCTTATGTAAGGGCGTTTCTTTTCGAAGTCACGCCTTGACCAAAGGCGTTATTTCTTCTTGATTAATGATTTACCCATTTAGGCTCTTTGTCATCTATTTACTTATCTTTTATTTTAATTTGATTTATTTAAAAATCTTGTTTTTATCAGGGTTGCTACACCCTCCCCCACTTAAAAGAATTTGGTCCCCAAATTCAATAGTATATATAAGTGGAGAGTGTAGAGTATATACCTTAAAATAATTCTGGAAATCGCTTCCTCATGGATTCCTCGGTCTCCCATGTAGCTTCATGTTCGGAGTTCTTATTCTATTGTACCTTAAGCATGGGAATAACCTTATTCCTTAGGGTACGTACTTCACGATCTAGTATTTTTATGGGCTTCTGCTCATATGTGAGATCCTTCTGGATAACTAAGTCTCCATGTTCAATAATATGTGATGGATCGTGTACATACTTCTTCAACATAGATATGTGGAACACATTATGAACATCAGACAATTGAGGAGGCAATGCGATGCGATAAGCAACCTCGCCAACTCTTTCCAATATCTCAAAAGGTCCGATGAATCTTGGTGTAAGCTTGCCTTTAACACCAAATCTCCGTATGCCACGTCCAGGCGATATCTTGAGAAATACATGATCTCCAACTTGGAATTCAAGATCTCTCCTTCTTGTATCGGCATAAGCCTTTTGCCTAGACTGAGCAACTTGCAGTCTTTCTTTAATCATTTGTATTCTTTCAGTGGTAACCCTTACCATGTCTGGACCTAGCAGTTGTTTCTCTCCAACTTCGTCCCAGCATAAGGGTGATCGGCAACTCCTTCCGTATAAAGCTTCGAAAGGTGCCATTTGTATACTTGCCTGGTAGCTATTATTATATGCAAATTCCACCAACGGCAAGTGATCATGCCAGCTTCCATCGAAATCAATGATGCAAGCTCTGAGCATATCTTCAACCACCTGATTAGTTCTCTCGGTCTGACCATCCGTTTGAGGATGAAAAGCTGTACTAAAGTTAAGCCTTGTTCCCAACGAATGTTGTAGTCCCTTCCAAAAATGAGAAGTAAAACGGGGATCTCTGTCAGACACGATTGAAACAGGAATGCCATGTAATCTGACTATTTCCTTGATGTATAATGCAGCCAAAACATCAACTGACCATCGGCTCTTTATTGGCAAGAAATGCGCCGATTTAGTCAATCGGTCAATAATAACCCATATTCCATCATGTCCTCCTTTTGATTTAGATAAACCCATAATGAAATCCATGCTAATATTCTCCCACTTCATTTGGGAATATCTAGAGGATGTAATTTTCCAGCAGGCTTTTGGTGTTCCGCCTTGACCTGTTGGCAAGTGAGACAGCGTGATACATAGTCTGCTATTTCCCTTTTCATGTTGGGCCACCAAAAATTCCTCTTCACATCTTGGTACATTTTGGTTGATCCTGGATGAATCGTGTACCTTGATCTATGAGCTTCATCTAAGATCTTCTTCTTTAACTCGGGACAATCCGGTATGCAAGTTCTATTCCTGAACATTAATCTTCCTTCACAAGTTATTTGGAAATCAGATTGTCCTTCCAATCTGCCCTTGATTTCCACTAATATTGGGTCATCATCCTGAAGTGCTTGTGTTTCAGTTAATAGGTCTGGACGAATGCTTATGTGAGACAATGTGACACTTTTGAAGTCCATGTCCATGCTTATATTGAGCTTAGAGAATTGCTCCAGCAACTTCCATTCTTGAATCATACAATTGGCTAACAGTGCTCTCGGCTTTCAACTAAGGGCATCTGCTACATGATTACCCTTTCCAGGATGATATTGTATATTGAAGTCGAAGTCCTTGAGATATTCTAGCCAACGTCTATGCCTCATATTTAGTTCCTTTTGAGAGAAAAGATACTTGAGACTCTTGTGATCGGAGTATACAGTAAACTGCACTCCATATAGATAATGTCTCCAGATCTTTAGTGCAAATACTACCGCGGCTAATTCTAAGTCATGGACGGGGTAGTTCTCTTCATGCTTCTTTAATTGACGAGAAGAGTAAGCTATAACCTTTCCTTGTTGCATTAGAACATATTCGAGGCCAATGCCAGAAGCATCAGTGTATACCTCGAATTTCTCTCCTTCCATTGGTAGAGCTAAGACAGGAGCTGTAGTAAGATGATCCTTGAGAGTTTGGAAGCTTCTTTCACATTCCTCACTCCATTCGTAACGGATCTCCTTGCGAGTTAACCTCGTAAGTGGTACGGCGATCTTAGAGAAATCTTTGATGAATCGCCTGTAATAGCCCGCAAGACCTAAGAAACTTCGGATCTCGCCAGCATTGGTCGGTCTTTCCCAATTTCTTACAGCTTCAACTTTTGATGGATCTACTGATAAGCCATCTTTTGATATAACATGTCCGAGAAAAGTCACTTCTTCGAGCCAGAATTCACACTTGCTGAGTTTTACATATAATTGGTTTGTCATTAATATTTGTAATGCAATCCTTAAATGCTCCTCATGCTCTTCCTTGATCTCGGAATAAATCAATATATCATCGATAAAGACCACCACGAATTGATCCAAATAAGGCCTGAATATACTATTCATTAACTGCATAAAGGCAGCAGGGGCATTCGTTAGTCCGAAAGGCATAACAATAAATTCATAATGGCCGTACCAACTTCTGAATGCAGTCTTATGAATGTCCTCATCCTTGATCCTTAGTTGGTGATATCCTGACCTGAGATCAATCTTTAAAAAATACTTGGATCCAGATATTTGATCAAATAACTCATCGATTCTTGGTAGTGGATACTTGTTCTTGATAGTGAGATGATTCAACTGTCGATAGTCGATGCATAGTCTCATGGATCCATCTTTCTTCTTTACAAATAGCACAGGCGCTCCCCACGGGGAAGTACTCGGTCTAATGAATCCTTTCTTAAGAAGTTCCATTAATTGCTCCTTTAACTCCTTGAGTTCAGCAGGGGACATTCTATAAGGTGTCTTAGAAATAGGTCCAGCACCAGGGACTAAGTCGATGGTGAAGGCCACTTCTCTTTGTGGGAGTAATCCAGGCAAATCTTCCGGAAACACATCCGGAAATTCTTGCACAACTGGGATATCTTCTATCTTAGTTTCCTGAGCCTCCTTAATCGTGACAAATGCAAGGAAAGATACACATCCTTTCTTTATTAGCTTGCTAGCTCGGAGAGCCGAAATAAGAGGTGACTCGCTCCGACTCTTAGGGTTAGAATAGACTAGTTCTGGAAAGTCCTTGAAAGTAACCTCGCTATTGCGGCAATCGACTGTTGCCTGGTATTTGGATAACCAATCCGCTCCCAGTATGACATCATACTCCTTTAGATCTAAACATATGAGATCGATAGGAAGATTTCTTCCTTTTACCAAGACTTCACAGTTTTGATAATGGTGAGTAATATCGGTTTCGTTTCCGAGAGGAGTAGATAAAATTATTTTCATCCATTCCGGTTCCATAGGTAGTGGGTTAGCAAACTTCTTGGAAATAAAAGAATGTGATGCACCCGTATCAAATAAGACATGTGCATACTTGGAACAAACTTTCAGTGTACCTTCTACTAGTCCGCCTTCTTCTTCTTCGGTCTCCTTAATTGCGTGAAGACGAGCGTTCTTGGTTACCGGGCGCTTTCCGTCACCGGTTTGATCATTAAGTAATGGGCAATCGGGAATCCGATGCTCACGGCTCCCGCAACGGAGACATGCTCCAAGTTTCCTCCAGCACTCTTCGGCTTTATGACCAGCCTTGTCACAATGCTTGCATATTATATTCGAAGGTGTAGTAGTGATAGAGAAGGGCTTGGTCTTCTTAAATTTTTGGTCTTGAGAAGAAGTACCTCCAGTGCTAGGCCTCTTCTTGAAGTTGGGTTTAAAGGAACCCGAACTTGTAACTTGTTCCTTCTTATCCTTCCCACGGATTCTATCTGATAGCTCCGTGGCATCTTCTAACAATTGAGCTCGGCGTACTATCTCTGAGTAGACCTGAATATCCATTGGTGCCAGCTGGGTAATATATTGGGGCCTGAGCCCGTTTAGGAACCTCCTAGCTTTCATCTTCTCGGTGCTAACTAAGTGCTTAGCATACCGAGACAATCTAGAGAATTATGCCTCGTACTCCGCCACCGATAATGACCGTTGCTTGAGTGCGGCAAATTCGGTAGCTTTCTTTTCTTGGACTCGGTCCGAAAAATATTTAGCGTTGAAATGTTCAACGAATTCTTCCCAAGTAACTTGGTCTTGATTTAAAGTAGCTTCTATCGATTCCCACCAGCATCGGGCATCCCTTTCCAACTGAAAGGTAGCTAATAAGACTTTATCTTGATCCGTACACTGCATAACACGGAATATACGTTCCGTCTCCCTGACCCAGTGCTCTGCGTCGTCCGGATCAGTAGAACCCGTGAATTTAGGCGGGTTCATGTTTTTAAAGACTTGGTGGAGACTTCCGGCTCGTTGTGCACCTCCCTGTGCTACTTGTTGCAGCACCTGAGTCATGCCTTGAAGTGTACGCTGCATGTTGCGCCACTGAACACGTTCGGCAGCCATCGTCCTACAATTACAATAACTAGATCAATACGTGATCTCATTTAGAAGCTAGCATTTCTATGTTAACTTTAACCCTTGGTTCTACCCAATCTCCCCGGTTAAAGGTTAAACCTATCCTTGGACTTGGGTTTTCCTAGGAATTGAATACCCTAGGCTCTGATACCACAAAAACTGTCACGTCCCGAGCCCGGAAGGTACCCGGAGATGCGCGACGAGTTTATATCAATCATGTCAATCAGAGTATTAGTGTATTCGACACCAAAAATCAGAGATGCGCAAAAGTAAAGATAACCCAGTCCTTTATTCCTTCATAAGAATATGTCTATTACAAACCTTGAAGTACTAACTAAAATAAAGGAAAAATACAAGGTTGACTCAAGAAAATATGAAAAAGACTAGATAACACGGAAGAAGCTCTATCTCTTTCACTCTTGATTTTCCCCATCCGTTTGAGTTCCTCATCGTCGGACTTACCTGAAAAGTAGGGAAACACTAAGTGAGCGAACGCTCAGTAGGAAATTATATCTCAAGAACTAGCAAGGGGTTTAAGTGATTACATCTTTCATGAATGCACTATAGCTATGCATGCTCGCATAAAACGACAAGATAGAGAGAGTGTATAACAATAAGATAGCGACGAGAACTAGTCATGAACTTTCAAGAACTTATATCAAAAGATATCAAGATATTCAAGCAAGTGTATTCATCATGTCATGTTGGAATTTGGCTATCACGTTTCAAGCACGCAAGTATGAAATTACCCTTTTTCGGGCCACGCAAGTCATGTAATATCAAGTCAAGTACAAGTACAAGATTTGTGGAATGTTCAATCAAGCTAGTCATGCACTTCGGTATAATGCCAATACCGTGATCAATCAACTCCCATGGGCACAAGTACTTTCGGGTGCTCCTCCCAGGACCAGATCGGGCCCTATATGCGCAGGCATTAATCATGTATTTTAACATCCACTTTTGTATATAGCCATTATGGAATTTCAAGAATAAAGCTTGTAGACACGTAGGATAGACTTTGATAGAATAGAGTCCAAAATATGACACTTGACATAGAATGACGATAATAACGGTACAATCACGATTATCGATAAAACTAGGTGGAATTGGTTCCCTAACTTGGATACCATGACAAACAAGTATGGACATTCTTTATATAGAATTGAGGTCCACAAGAACATCAAGTTAAATATAGAATTGGGGTTTACAAGAACATCATATCAATGTTGATATAGAATTGGGGTTTACAAGAACAGCATCAAATGGCATGATAACCTCATCCCATTAAGAGAATTCTCATGATACACACTTTGCATAACATGAGGGCCGGTATACCATGTTTCTTTAGAGTGACATGGCAAAATAGTGTAATGGGTTTTTATGGTACAACCAGCTCAGTCGGCCTTGAGGGAATCCAAGGCTGCGAGGAGACTTACGGAGGTCTCTATGACTAACTCGCTAGTCCAAAGGAACGGAATGTCCAATGGAGAGCTTGTATGTCAATGAGAATTAGTGGGTAAACGATAAATCATCATGAAACGTGGGACTATATTCACGGAGGAATATAGTGCCGATATATATATATATATATATATATATATATAAAACCTTCGGTTGACAGTAATCAGTGTAAAACAGAAATACAGAAAATAGCGACTTAAGCTAAGTCATTAATTATCCAATTAACGCCTTATTCAGGGGCGTTCATTCACAATTTGACGACGTATACGATAGTCATCCCATCAATATTTCCATTCTGCAGAAAATCAATATTCTGGAATTTTTAACAAAAACGCGCCCTGGACAGGGGCGTTACTTGTCAATAAGCGCCCTAGTATGGGGCGTCAGTTCAATAAGAGACGACCTTGTGCAGGTCGTTAATTTAACAATTTATCAATTTTCAGATAATAAAATTTCAGGAAAATAATTTCATGGTCAGGACAAGAAAAATAGCAGGATTCGATACGTATGATCATGCATTAATTTAGATTCATGGTTTCATAGTTATAGAATTTTAAACATGGATAATTATCAATTATATGAAATTGACGACTCCTGGGTAGGGCGTCAAAACAAGAATTAGCGCCCTTGTCTGGGTCGCTTCTTTAAAATCACTCAGAAAACATTTGGAAACGCAGTAAAACTATATGCATGAGATCATGGATGAGTTTATTTCATAATTTATACTAGTTTGGGCTACGTTCTTGAGAAAACATACCTGATGACTATCTGGGTGAAGATATGTGAAGAGAAACGATACTCTGTTTTGCAACAGAGTCTTCTGATCACCGGCAGAAGAAGAAGATGATGCTTGATGAAGAACCTTCGTTCTTCAGGAAGACAGGAACTCCTTAACCTGTAAGAAGAAGACGAAGAAGCATTAGAATCCTCATGCTTCTGCGGTTTGGAAGAAACAATAAGAAGAACAAAACCTCTCCTTTCAGCAGAACGATAGCTCAAATCGCCAAATAGCGATCTGGGTCGATTAGGAGGGTATTTATAGGATTTTGGGGATCCTAATAGGGTTAGAGTTCTATTGGAAGTAATACTTCCATGATAGAGTCCTTACCATATTCCACCTTCGACATAGTTATCCAGAACTTGCCCTGGATAGACTCCTGGGTCGAACGAAACTCGATCTGAATTAACGTCTTAAGCGAGGGCGTTAATTTAAATTGACGCCTTGTCAAGCGTCATTTCTTATGTAAAACGTGCCCATGTAGAGGGCGTCACTTATACTTGCCCTTTATTTATTTTCGACCGTTTGGGAATTGACGCCCTTTAGTGTTGGCGTCCTTTTTATAATTAACGCCTTATGTAAGGGCGTTTCTTTTCGAAGTCGCGCCTTGACCAAAGGCGTTATTTCTTCTTGATTAATGATTTACCCATTTATGCTCTTTGTCATCTATTTACTTATCTTTTATTTTAATTTGATTTATTTAAAAATCTTGTTTTTATCAGGGTTGCTACAGTACATGTGCGGCGAAAGGTTGTACGATGTCATGAACACTGGCCAACAAGAATAAGATGCCACTGAACCACCGAATGGATTAAAACCATATGTGCATCAACCCAATCGAACATTACGTGACTCCCTTGAAAATGCAAGATGAGTACGACTAAAGTGAGTCCAAGCTTCACCATCGACAGGATGACTGATTATATCAACGGCATGACGTACTCTTTCGGTGTGCCATGTCATATGTCGAGCCGTCTTTGAGGACATATACATCCGCTGCAGCCTAGGCACAAGAGGGAAGTATCGCAATGCCTTGTAAGGTACATCTTTTGCCTTTGAATTGACTCCCCCCTTAGGTTTGAATCTGTCATGGCCACAAATGGAACATGATATCTTATCTGCATCGTCTTTGTAATATAACATACAATGATTCGGACATGCATCTATTTTCACGTATCCAAGTCCTAAGTCATTGACCATCTTTTTTGCACGGTAAAAAGTTTCTGACAACTTCTCATCTCGAGGCAACATACTCTTGATCACGAGGAGGAGACGGTCAAAACAAGTCTCACTGATGTGAAATTTAGATTTCAAGTTCAACAACTGTGACACTGCAGACAATCGAGTGTGCTTTTCACAACCATCCCACAGCGGCTCATCAGCATCCCTAAGTAGTTCATAAAATCTTTCAGCTGTCTTATTCGGCGCTTCCTCATGAACGTTAAAACTAGGACCAGCAGCATCTACAACCATATCCACGTACCCACTTGTGCCTGCAATATTGTCGGGCTCATTCCTCAAGAATTGCTCACCATGACACGTCTAATTCGTATAACCATCCACGAACCCTTTCCTGTACAAATGATGTTACACATCCCATGTTGAACACCACCTCAAGTTTCTACAACTTGAACAAGGGCATCGAATGTGACCGTCGCGATCTATTGTTGCATTTAGATTCCCCAATGCAAATTGAATGAAACTCTCAACCCCATGCTTAAAGTCATCTGACACCACCTGGTCAACTATTCTCCGATACATCCATGAACGATCTGTCGACATTTTGCCTGCACCCAGTAAATGACAATACATATCCTAACTTTCAAATCATTACTCATGATATTACACCCGACCCTTTCCTCACATCGTTCATCATAGACCATTTGCAGTTGGAAGAGCTATATTAATTAGATTATCACTTTTTAACCCATCCACGAAGGTTTGATCGCACAATCACTTACTGTATATGCTGCACGATTTGCTGAAAATTTCGGCATCATCTCCCCACACTTCTCCGATATACGAAAAATATTTATTGATTTTGAAATTTTCTTAAACACTTACAAGTAAGTGGTTAAGAAAACACTCAAAATCAATAATGATATATCAGAGAAGAGTGAGGAGACGCAACCGAAATTCTCAACAAACCATACAAACACATATAGTAAATGACTACCTAAGTGCGATCAAACATTCACAGACTGTCCAAACGGGACAATTCAAGACTTTGAGGTAGATATATAGATTCTCATAAACAAATGAGAACATACACATCAATCCCAAAGTCTTGAACGGGAAGGCACATTGACACGGTTTTAACGCGCTCTCCTGAGGTGCGTGTAATGTTAGGTCGCACCCACTCACCTCAACTCACAGAGAATACCGCATGCATTTATATAACATAAAATTAAATAACAACGCAATTATCATTATACACATATCAAATTAAATAACACCCAAATTACAAAATTTTTCAAATGAAGAACATCGAAGCTAAACAATCTACATTTTTGAGTCAAATTAACATCAAATTTCTATTAAAATCAGATTTAAAAATATATTTACATGCAATTAAAATCCACGAAGTTTTAAATCACAAAACAATTTTTTGGGGTATTTACCTATTGCTATAGAGAATTCTGATTTCTTTGTATTTATCCACATCTTTGTATATATATACTACTTAAGATATGTGGTCATTCCATTTCTCTATATCTTCTTATCAGCATAAGACAAGGTCATTCCATTTCTCTATATCTACCTAAGATATGTGCTTTCCCACCCTGTGTGTTCTTGTTATTGATCTTTTCTTTCTCCTTTCTTGTTCCTCCTCTGTTGGTTGTCCATCTCTGAAGGTATTGCATTTCCTAACAAGGGTGCAACTAAAATTGGAAGGCTGGCAGTCAAAATTTCTATCTCAAGATGGTAGAGCCATATTGATTGACTCAGTCCTATATAGTATGCCAGTTTTCCTTGTCGAAGTCACTTTTATCCCAAAGAAGGTGATCAGTTTCAATGACCGGCTATGTGTAAATTTTTTTTGGTATGGAGAGAAAGGCACCAAAGGCAAGCATTGGGTAGCATGGTCAGATATCCAGAGACCTAAGTTAGAGGGAGGTCTAGGAATTAGAGATCTGTAGTGGGTTCAGACTTCTTTGGCAATCAAAACCCTTTGGAACATTGTTCATGGGTCTTCTCTCTGATCCATGTATGCTAGGCGCAGATTCATCAAGGCCCATCTAGCCAACTGTGTAAGACCATTCCCAGTTGGAATGCCTTCGACTGTCTTTAGACAGGACAAAGATATTATTATCTCTAACAGCAGATGGATAGGAGGGAATGGGGCTAATATAGACTTCCTGAGTGACAATTGGACAGGGTGTGGTCCAGCCATTAATGCTGCAATGGCTAATGAAAGGATTGAGCTCAATAGCCTCCCCTGGCTTCTGTTAGAGAGGTTCTATGCAACACCCAACATGCTACACGGGGATACCTCAATAGTGACTTCCACCTTCCTAATATTCAACTAAGCAATGAGGCTGACTGCTGTGTCTGGACAGATACCGTAAAGGGTTCCTTTTCGGTTAAATCAGCTTGCAACCTAATACAGACTAAAGGCATCAAGGCCTGCCTGGTGAAGCTCTGGCACTCAGCAATAGCACCGAGGGCAGCTCTTTTTGTCTGGAAGCTTATCCATCGGGCAGTACCAATGGACAGCAGGGTGGCAGATTGTGGTATTCCCATTGTCTCCAAATGCAGCTGTTGCTCCTCTTCTGCCCAGGAAGACCTCAACCACTTATTCATCTCTGATGAATTGGCCTCTGAACTGTGGGGCTGGGTGCAGCCCTTGGTAAGCAACAAGTTCTATTTAAGTAATCAGATTTTCATTAGGTGTTGGAACCTACTAACCTTTACCAATCTACACTCAGCCTTCAGTTTTGTGGGGATGTATGCTGTAATTCTGATGAGGTGGGAAATTTGGAAACAAAGGTGTGCTACTAGATTTGAGGGTATGGCTCTTAAAATTGATTCAATAAAGAGGATAATTTCCTCCTCAATAGCCTTGGCTCTGGAAAAGCTTTGCTTCCGCAAGCCCTTATCCCCAGCTCAATCCAGCTGCCTTGCTTCTTTTCACCTATTCCCTCGGGTCAATTTAAAGCAGCCATTTCTGGTCTTCTGCAGATTGGGACCTCAGAAGTTCACATTGCATGTTGATGGGGCCTCCAAGGGTAATCCTGGTAGGTGTGGTGGTGGAGGTTGTGTAAGAGACTCAAATGGTAAATGGATGGTTGGCTTTGCTTTCCACTATGGCATTGGGAATAGTCTTGTGGCAGAGGCAAGGGCTCTATATGACTGCTTTAATAGCTAAGCTAGGTGCTCAAAATGTTTGGCAGCTGTATATTCATATTGTGCCCTTCTTGTGGAGGCTGTAAGGAAAGGAGCTCCTCCTAGCTGGATGGTTCTCCCATGGTGGAGGAAGATTTTGGATCTTATCCATGAAAGTGGCTACTTGATATTGCATACTTATAGAGAGGGCAACCAGGTTACAGATTCCCTGGCGTCCTATGCATGCAATACTCCAGAAAATCAAGTTTTCATTCAAGTAGGAGACCTCCCTCGGTTGACAAAGGGTCCATTAAGATTGGATAGAGCAGGGCTGCCAGCCATCCGAGTAGTTTAGCTTTTTGATTGTACTTCATAGATTTATATTTTGCTATATTTTGAGTCTCTTTGTCCTAACAAGACATCCTAACAATAAATCTGAGTAAGATTACATAAATTAAAATAAAATGAAACAACATATAAATATGAAATTAAATTTTTACTTACTGTTTATTTGAAAAAACTTATCTGATTCTTTCGTTCCCTTTCCCTCGGTCGATTATCCTACGATGAATACAACAATATATTAAATAAAATAAAAAATTATTATTATATGTACATGTGTGAGACGGGTGTGTGCGTGTGCCTGTGAGGGGGGAGGGGCAACAGAAGCCCTGCGGCCAACGGTAGAGGGAGAGGGAGAGGGGGGCTGAGGTGTGTGCGTGTGTTTGTGTCTGTGTGTGCGTGTGTGTGTGTGTCTGCGAGGGGGAGGGGGGCCACGGACAGGGGAAGAGAGGGCGGTGGAGGGGGTAGGGGAGGGCGGCCAGAGGGAGTGAGGGAGCGGGAGAGGGGAGAGGGAGAGGGAGTGAGGGAGCGGGAGAGGGGAGAGGGAGAGGGATTGAGTGAGGGGGAACAGGATCGGGAGAGGGTGAGGGATTGAGTAAGGGGAACAGGATCGGGAGAGGGAGACCACTTACGGCGACAGCGATGATGGGAGGAGGCTGGCGGCGACGGCGACCGTGAGAAGAGGATGATGGCGGCGACAGCGACGCCGACCGTGAGAGGGAGGGAGGTTGGCCAATGGCCGTGATGGCGAGGACGGGGGGGCCTCCGACGACGGCGAGGATGAGGGCTCCGGTGGTGACGGCGGCTCCGGTGGCAATGACCGCAAGCAGAGGAGAAGGAGAGAGTGAGAGGGAGAGTGGGGGGGGGTGGAAATGGGGGCGGGTGGAAGGGGTGGGAGGAAGGGGTCGATGGCGGCGGGAACGATGAAATTTTGAGACGGAAATACGGACGGAACTTATTTTCGTTTGAAATTTCAGACGGATTCGTTTCCATCTGAATATCCGTCCCAAATTTGCGACGTATAATAAAGACGGAATATATTCTGTCTATATTTATAGACGGATCTTCAGAGAGAGTATAGTATGTCCTTAATAGAGATGGAATTTGTGACGGAAGCTAATCCGTCACAAATACAGACGGATTTTAAGTCGAAAAATATCCATCTGAAATATCCGTCTATATTCCCGCTTTTTCTAGTAGTGCAAGAAACTTCGGATCTCGCTAGCATTGGTTGGTATTTCCTAGTTCTTCACAGCTTCAACCTTTGATGGATCTATTGATAACCCATCCTTGGAGATTACATGTCCTAAGAAAGATACTTCTTCTAACCAGAACTCACATTTACTGAGCTTTGCATATAATTGATTCGTCCTCAATATCTGTAATACAATCCTCAAATGCTCTTCATGCTCTTCCTTGGTCTTCGAATAGATTAATATGTCATCAATAAAGACCACCACGAACTAATCTAGATGAGGCCTGAATATGCTATTCATCAACTGCATAAAGGCGGCAGGGGCATTTGTTAGTCCAAAAGGCATAACAACAAATTCATAGTGCCCATACCTGCTCCTGAACGCGGTCTTATGAATGTCCTCATCTTTGATTCTCAGTTGGTGATATCCTGACCTGAGATCAATCTTTGAGAAATACTTAGATCCAGATATCTGATCAAATAATTCATCGATTCTCGACAGTGGATACTTATTTTTGATAGTGAGATGGTTCAACTGTCGATAGTCGATGCATAGCCTCATGGATCCATCCTTCTTCTTTACAAATAATATAGGCTCTCCCCATGGGGAAGTGCTTGGTCTAATAAATCCTTTCTTCAGAAGCTCCATCAATTGTTCCTTTAACTCCTTGAGCTCGGCAGGGGACATCCTATAAGATGCCTTAGAGACTGGACCAGCACTAGGGACCAGGTCGATGGTGAAGGCCACTTCTCTTTGTGGGGGTAAACCAGGCAAATCTTCTGGAAATACATCTGGAAACTCCCGAACTACCAGGATGTCTTCTATCTTGGTCTCCTTAGTCTCCTTTATGGTGACAAAAGCAAGGAAAGAAACACATCCTTTCCTTATAAGCTTGCTTGCTCGAAGAGACGAAACAAGAGGTGACTTGTTCCGACTCTTAGGGCTAGTGTAGACAAGTTCTGGGAACTTCTTAAAAGTTACCTTGCCTTCACGGCAATCAACAATGGCCTTATGTGTAGATAGCCAATCGGCTCCTAATATAACATCATATCCCTTGAAGTCTAGAGATATTAAGTATGCTGGTAGTTTTTTCCCTTTTACCATAACTATACAATTGGAATAGTGGTGTGAGATCTCAGATTCATTTCCGAGTGGGGTTGCAATTACTAGATCTATCCACTCCGGTTCCATAGGCCATTAATGGATCAGCAAACTTCTTAGAAATAAAAGAGTGTGATGCACCTGTATCAAACAAGACATGAGCATACTTGGAACAAATCTTGAGTGTACCTTCCACTAGTCTGCCTTCCTCTTGTTCCGCCTCCTGAAGAGCTTGAAGACATGCATTCTTATTCACCGGGCGTTTCTCATCTCCAGCTTGATCATTGAGTAACGGACAATCGGGAACTCGATGATCAAGGCTCCCACAATGGAGACAAGCTCCGAGTCTTTTCCAGCATTCTTCGGCCCTATGTCTGGCCTTGTCACAATGTTTGCGCACCTCCTTGGAAGGTGTGGCAGTAATCAAGAATGGTTTATTATTTTTCTCAATCTTTTTTTCTTGAGAGGACTCTCCTCCATTGCTAGGCCTCTTCTTGTTGAATGTTGGCTTGAAAGTACCGGAGCTGGTGACGTGCTCCTTCTTATCCTTCCCACGGATCCTATCTGTCAGCTCCGTGGCATCTTCCAATAACTGGGCTCGTCGTACTATCTTAGAGTAGACTTGAATGTCCATCAGTGCCAGCTGTGTAATATATTGAGGCCTGAGCCCATTGAGAAATCTTCTAGCCTCATCTTCTCGGTACTTACTAAGTGTTTAGCGTACCGTGATAGCCTAGAGAATTAAGCCTCGTATTCGGCCACAGTTAATGTTCTTTGTTTAAGTGTAGCGAATTCGACAGCCTTCTTCTCTTGTACTCGGTCAGAAAAATACTTGTTATTGAAATACTCCTTGAATTCAGCCCATGTAACATGATCTTGTTCTATCGTAGCTTCTACGGACTCCCACCAGGAACGGGCATCCCTCTCTAACTGAATGTTGCTAATAGAACCTTTTCTTGGTCCGAGCATTGCATGACACGGAATATCCGTTCAATCTCCCTTATCCAATGCTCGGCATCGTCTAGATCGATCGAGCCTATGAATTTAGGAGGGTTCATATTACGAAAACTTTGATGGAGACTACCGGCTCCACGATTAGCACATCCTTGCACTACCTGTTGTAGCGCTTGAGTGAGATGTTGCATGGTCCTTTGCATATCACGCCACTGAGCACATTCCGCGGCCATGATCTTACAATTATTAAGATAACTATGTTAATATGTGATTATATCCAAAGGTTCTAGTTTGTAAGTTAACTTAACCCTTGGCTCTACCCAATCTCACCGGGTAAAGGTTTAAACCTATCCTTGGACTTGGGTTTCCTAGGAATTGAATATCCTAGGCTCTAATACCACAAAAACTGTCACGCCTCGAGCACGGAAGGAACCCAGAGATGCGTGATGAGTTTATATCAATCATGTCAATCAAAGCGTAAGATTATTCGACATACATAGACAGAGTGCGCACAAGTAATGATAACCAAGTCCTTTTTTAATCATAACTTTAAAGTACTCCATTACAATTATTTATGAAAGAACTATGACTCAATAAAAGGAAAAGTACAATGGATGACTCAAGAAAATAGAAAAGACAGCACTAGATAACGCTTGACGGTTGGAATGGCTCTAAACTATTCACTCTTGTCCATCCCCATCCGAATGAGTCTCGTCATCGGAATTACCTAAAAAATAGGGGAAAACACTAGGTGAGAGAACGCTCAGTAGGAATTATATCTCAAGTGCTAGCTTACTTTAAGTAATTACATGTTGCATGAACGCAAGTATAGCTATGCATGTTCTCGTGAAACGACATTAGATAGTATAGCAAGAGATAAATGAGTGAACTAGTAAGACTTTCATGTCAATATACCAAGATGAACAAGTATGTACATTTATCAAGTCATGTCAAGAATTGGCTATCATGTTTCAAGCAAGCAAGTATATACCCTTTCCGGGCCACGCATGTCAAATCAAGTACAAGTATAGGATTTGTGGAAATGTCCAATCAAGCAAGTCATGCACTTTGGTGCAATGCCACACCGTGATCAATAATAGCTCCCATGGGCACAAGTACTTTCGGGTGCTCCTCCCAGGACCAGATCGGGCCCTATATGCGCAAGTATTGAGTCATGTATTTTGACATCCACTATATTTATAGCCAATATAGAGTTCCAAGGGAATGCTCTTGTAGGAATTTTAAGGTAGATCTTATGGAATAGAATCATAAGGATAGAACTTGATACATAAGGACGTACTATGATGAAATGGTATAATCACGATACTCATTGAAAATTGGGTGGAATCGGCTCCCTAGTGGGTGCCATGATATCAAGAATAAGCATTCATATACACATGATCGCTCGTTCTTTGTTCATGATAAGGTAGAAAGAATTAGTGTCCATATAGAGGCACATAATCTGTAGTTGATAGCAATGGTATGGTTTCCAATTTCATTAGCCCAAGAAACATTCTCACAGCGGCTAAGTAGCATACCATGAGGGTCGGTCTACCATGTTTCTTTATAGTGACATGGTAATTAAAAAGTGTCATGGGTTTTAATGGTACAACCTGCTCGGCGGCCTTGAGGGAATCCAAGGCTTCGCGTAGACTTACGGAGGTCTCTATGATAAAGTCACCAGTCCAAAGGAAGGAATATCTCACAGAGGGTTCATCTATCATCGAGAAATAGTGGGGTAATCGATAAAACACCGAGAAACGTGGGACTATGCTCACGGACTGGAATATAGTGCCAATAGATAACCCACTGAGATGGGTTACAAAGAAACAATGGAAATCAGGAAGCAGGAAAATGGTGCCTGGGGTAATGTCTTCATTTTATAAAATAGCGCCCTGGGCAAGGTCACTATTTCATTAAATAAAGACCCTCCGTTGAGTTGTTGTATCTAGGTTACATATCCATTTCTATATATATCAATTTTTAGAAATTTTCATGTGCAGGTGAATGGCGCCCTGGCTTAAGCCTTCAATTCAGTATATAGCGCCCTAGTCAGGGATGCCATATTCAAATAGTGGCTGGGTGACAGTCGTGGTTCATTCATGTGTAAATTGGTCATGAATAGTAGCACTTTTCTAATAAAAATAATTTTGCAGGAATGAACACACGGACAGGTAGAGAAAAATAGCAGAAATCTAGCAGTATACTCATGCATTAGATTAGATGTCATGGTTCATGGTTATTAAAATTTGAACATTGGTATTTATTAAATAGCTACAGAATAATGCCTGTTCTCATAGTCGTTAATCAATATAGCGCCCTTAACAGCGTCACTATTTCATTGTGTATGCAGAAACCACGAAATCCGATACTGCAAGTCTTTCCACTGATATCTAATGACCTATATGCATGCAGAAGACTTATTAATTACAGGGTTTGGCTTAGAACTTGGGAACACCTACCTTTCTGGGTTGATTCTGGTAGATAGAAACGTGAAGAGTTTGAAGAAAAGGGTAGGATAAGCAACAATGGTATTCCCAGAAATGATACTCTGTTCTGCAACTGCGAACAGAGGTACTAGATGTAAGGAAACTGTAGCTTCACAGCAACAGTTCTTCGAGCAGATGATGGTAGCTTCTTTGAATAAGAAGGTAGAGGTAGAAGATATTGCATCAATGGCAGTAAGAGAAACAGCTCTACTTCCTCTGTTATAGAGATTAACCGGATAGACGTTCCTATGGCTTCAGTGGTGAGAAAGCGGAGTAGAAGCAGTTGACGTTGAAGCCAAAACCTAGAGGTATTAACCTCTGAAGGGTTCTGGAGGGACTTATTTATAGGGAGAAAGATCCCACGAGGTTTAGAGTTTGATCGGGACTTAAATTCCTACATAGGGAATCCTATTGATATTCAAACTTCCCACGTATTAATCCTACTGGATTTTATCTTTCCCGAACGGCAACTACTTCCCAGTTCGAACAAGACACTGCCACGGGTTTTCCTTAAATCACTCTCAGTGAAATGGCGCCCTAACCTGGGTCTCCATTTCATTGAATGGCACCCTATCAAGGGGCGCCCTTCACCCTTTCCACGAATATTGCTTATTAGTGCATGGAAATAACGCTCATGCAGTGAGTCTCTATTTGATGAATTAGCACCCTAGTATGGGGCGCCCTTTTCCTTTGGCCCATTTGGTTTAAGTGCAAGGCCCATGTGTGTGTTTATGAGGCCTAATTGTGTATGTGATGTTATGTGTATGGTCTGGGCCTTGACTAATCGTTCATTTTAATCTATTTAAGATTTCTATTCTTTCAATTTACCAGGGTTGCTATACTAGAAGCAATCCAAATTTTATTGTCCTATGCTTGCTCATTGAACTTCAAATTATTTAAAATGGACGTTAAATCTACTTTTCTTAACGAGTATATCAAAGAGGATGTTTTTGTAGAGCAACCTCCAAGTTTTGAAGATCCAAAACATCCAAAGCATGTGTCAAGTTGCAGAAGGCTTTGTACGGGTTCAAGCAAGCTCCAAGGGCATGGTATGAAAGGCTTATTTCATTTCTCATGGAAAATGGTTTCAAAAGAGGTAAGGTTGACCAAACACTCTTCACGAGGAAATTAGGTAAAGACATATTAGTAGTTCAAGTATATGTGGATGACATTATTTTTGGAGCTACTAATAATGCCTTATGAGATCAATTTGTAGAAATTATGCAAGGAGAATTTGAGATGAGCTTAATGGGTGAACTAAACTTCTTTCTTGGATTGCAGGTGAAAGAAGCGCCCGAAGGCATCTTCATAAATCAAACTAAGTACACACTAGAGCTGTTAAAGAAATTTGGGATGGCTGAAGCAAAACCCCTGTCAACTCCGATGGCCACAACCACAAAGTTAGACAAAGATGAAAATGGTAAAACAGTAGATCCTACACTGTTTCGAGGTATGATCGAATCACTACTGTATCTCACAGCATGCCGCCCTGACATTCAATTCAGTGTATGTCTATGTGCTCATTTTCAGTCATGTTCTAAAAAGTCTTATCTGTTGGCTGTAAAATGAATTTTTTGATATTTAATTGGCACACTAGACTTTGGCTTGTGATTTCCGATCGACATCTCATTTGATTTGATTGCATATACCGATGCGGATTATGCTGGATGCATTGTTGATCATAAAAGTACTAGTGGGTACTGTCAATTTCTTGGTGGATGCCTAGTTTCATGGGCCTCAAAGAAATAACATTCAGTAGCTCTCTCAACAGCCAAGGTTGAATATGTAGCCGCCAGAAGTTGCGGAGTCCAAGTACTTTGGATCAAAAATCAATTGCTTGATTTAGATGTTGAAATGAAATGTGTTCCAATCCTGTGTGATAATACCAGTGTAATCAGTTTGTCAAAAAATCCTGTTCAACATTCTAGGACAAAGCATATTGATATTCGGCATCATTTTCTGAGAGATCATGTAGGAAAAGGGGTCTTTGAATTAAACTTCATTGACACACACAATCAGCTAGCTGATATTTTCACAAAACCCCTAAACCAGGATCAATTCAACAAGATAAGAAGAGAACTTGGGATGTGCAAGGGTGAGGGCATACATACTTAGGTCTGCACTAGGATGAGTGATGCATTTACATTTAAAAATTGGAAACTCATATGCATAAAGGGTAGATTAACATGCATATTGTATGAATTTATTTTTGATACCTTGTGTGTATTTACATCCCTGCATGCTTGGGTGTATTTATACATATAGCCCTACTTGAAAATTTTCTAAGGACAAATATTCCTTGATTAAATAAATGTGGACCCAATGACTTCAGATCTAAGGCACTTTCTGAGGGGGAGTTAGAGAACTTTTGTCAAAACCCCATCTCATCTCTCTCTCTCTCTACTTCATGATGAAGGTTCTATTTAAAAGGTCGGCTAATGATGCTCATATCAAAAAAAAAAAGAAACAAAAAAATTGATGAAAAATGAGCTTTTAGGGCTACGTCAACAACTTCGGTCGACTGCCAGCCCCGGTCCGGTCGACCGAACCCGCCCGGCCGAACCATCAACCGAACCATCTTATAAGGGGTCTTAACACCCCATTCTCTCATTCTATCACCTCCACCTTTCCTCCAACACATTTCCCTAACCCCAGAATCACATATCTCCACTTCCCTATCCCAAAACCTACTTCTTCCTTCACCCGCACAAGATCCGGTCGATTCATCATGGTTTCAGGGTGATATCTCCACGGCCGTTCATGCGTTCATGAAGATCTACCAAAGGTTCCAGATTGTGGAGAAGATCATTCCAAGCCCTAGGAGTGCCCTTTTGGTCCATCTTCATCCCCTGAGTTGAGCTTGATCCTTCAAGGGTTTCCTCGTGAGTTTTCCGATCTAGGATGCCGCCTCGACGGAGTTCTCGGCGTCCTGCCCAAGGGGAACCTAGCGGTCAGAGATGAGAGGCCCCAGTTCATCCACCACAATGGGCACCAGCACCTCGTCGTGCCCCTCGCTTGCCTCCACGGCCCATTATCGACCCTCAACTGGTCGATTTCGATAAGGTGAATGATATTTTACCCGATTTATGTGCACTTTTTGAGATTCAAGAGGGTTAGAGTGATTTTGTCACCAGATACACTAGGTACTATCCTAACCTAGTGCAGTAATTTTATGGAAATTTGGTTGAGAGAAATGGAGAGCTATACACAGTTGTTCAAGAAGTTGAGATACATATTACATTCAATCTTTTTCAGCGAGCCTTAGGAGTCTCGGCCAGGGGTGCTGACATGATCTTTGGTCATGGCGCAGTTGAGGACACTTTTATTGCTATGACAAACTGTGACTATGTGCATGGTGTTAGTGATTTGATTACTTTAAATGCAAATTATTTTCCACCACTATAGAGGATATTGCACCACATGTTCACTTCAGTTATCCATCCAAAGAGTTGGAGTAGGAATGAAGTTACAGAGGTTCACAAATTTCTGTTTTATCATGTTATGAATGGAAATTTAGTAAACATGGGTCGGCTCATGACAGACTTGATAGGGACATGTCGATCCTAACTGAGGAGATCATTGCCTTATGCTTCACAGTTGACAGGAGTGTTTGTATATGCTGGGATTCACCTTGGTGATGAAACATTTATTCGAGTCAGACAAGATGATATTTACAATCACCATAAATATTTCTTCAATTTTGGATATTACTATGGCCTCGAGGGCGAGCTACGCCGAGATATACCAGTTTATGGGGAAGAAGCTGTCAGTGAGGAAGAGTAAGAACAAGAGCAGTAGCATGGTCAAGGGGATGTTCCCCCTCCAGTTCAGAATAAGGACCAGCCTCCTCCACCTTCACCTCATCACATGGATCCGGAGATGCCTCCTCCACCACAGTACTATCATGGAGAGTCTTCTCTTCAGGGGGCTAGACAGTACTCTTGGTTAGACTATGAGACTTTTGACAGGCGGTTCACTGGGCTGGAGACTCGGGTCGATGTCTTTGGGGAACAACTCTCTACCTTTGGGGATAACATCGCAACCATGGACACCATGCTGAAATCTCTGCCACAGCGTCTAGATTCCTTCTCCACAGCTTTAGATTCCTTAGCCACTCGGATGGACACTCTCTCCACCAACATGACCACCCTCACCCAGAGCTATGAAGATTCACGTGATACTTTTCATGATATGAACCGCGTTCTCCTGAACATGCAACGCCGTGACTATGATAGGGATCAAACCCTTACCCATATCCAGCACCGCCTTCAACATCAAGACCACCTACTTGCAGATATTTGGCAGCGCCTTGGACACGTGCCTCCTCCTCCACCAGACGAACCGCCTCCTACAGATGGCCACTAAGGATGTTCTTTAGTTTCCTCCTCCAGTCTGTGTCCTTGGGTCCTGTGTCTTTTGGGTTATCTTTTTGTCTACCCCCTCCTTTGATGTTGCCAAAGGGGGAGAAGTAGTTATGTAGATATGCATGTCTTATATATAGTTTATGCATGCTTGTCCTTGTGTTTTGCATGAATGATCATTTGTGAGGTTTTCTCCTTGAGTCATTGTCATCTTGTGAGTATGTCAATTCTGCATTTCTGCATTTGCCTTGTCATGATGTCTAGAAGTCTTGCATTCTCTCAAGCATCAATGTACTTTGTAATGAAATGATGGAATGAATGCAATTGGTATTTGATTTCAAATGGTTGGCTGTTGTTTCTCATTTCCTATCTATTTGGCAAATAAGGTGTTGAATGGTTTGTGGTGTTTCACCTAAAGAAAAGAATTGTTGTTTTATTGGATCATATCCATATAATCAAGGCTTGGATTGGATGCATGTTATTATTGATTTCAAGTGCATTTGAGCGCTTTTTACGTGTTTGGAAAGCTGTGAACATTTATGCATAGTTCATGATGGAATTAGATCTTGATTGCGTATAGAGCTCGCTCTTAATCACTAAAACATGGCATGTGATAGAGCACATGTCTGGGGTTTTGTTATCATCAAAATCACTTGGATATACTCAACACACTCCACTCCTAGTAATCGTCACATGCTCATCCCGTATATGTTCTATATGCTCACACTACTGTGGGGATGAGGCTAGTGGTGGACACTCCGGGGTGGGGTCACTCTCAAAGGGAGGAGACGGCTCAAAGATCACTAGGAATCACCGCTGGGTCACTTTATGTGACAAGATCTGAGACTTTGAAAGTTGAGCTTTCCTATATTCGTCAGTCAAGTCCACAACGTACGCATGAGATCCGACTTGCCTCACACTCGAAAGGGACTGACACCATGAGCTTGCATTAGAACGACTCAACTTGACGTATGTAGACTCACTATGCACTCAACAAATGTATGTATAGACTCTTTACAAACTGGACAAATAAAAAAAATACGGACTCACACATGACCCTAGACAAACCTACTGTTAGACCGACCCATACATATGCAATGGTGGCCCAGGACATCCGAACGTGTGACTTGCATACACACGATGCAACCAATTGTTGGTGGAATCATGGAATCCTAGACATTCCAAAATGCACCACTCATGCACTGACGACCTTTTGGATTTGGGAGGTTTGGGTGTTTTGGGGGCGCCAGGAGAGCCCAATTCACCTTCTTCATTTCCCCAATGAACGGGCTCCTTGCCACGTGTAGGATGATTGGCCCATGTGGGAGGGGTGTGATAGGTGACTTCCCTGATGAGGTGGAATGGAGGTTGTGGGTCAAGAGGCTCACTAGGGAAGGGGTCGAAGGGATCAAAGAATGTGTGACCCCTCAAGATGGGTTCCCTCATGACACGGTCCCATGTTTGGAATGCTTGAAGGTGTAAATGATCACCTTCATTCATTGTGGTGGGTGGGACAGCGGTCATATGTAGAAGATATGGTTCCTCCCTCGAAACGGAGTTAAGCTCGACCGGTATGGGGAGAAATAAGAGAACCTCCGTGGTGACATGACCCATGGTGCACATGGAGGTAATGGACCCCAAAGCGGGATAGGTGAAGATATGACTTGTGGGTTGGTCGAAGCTTCAGGCCAACATACACGTCAACTTCATTTGCCTGTCTAATCCCTTGATAAGGTCTTCTAAAATATCAACATGGTGAAAAGACCGGAAAGTGATGTGGAATGAATTGACGGGCACTATTTGTAGTGCTGGGTCTATGGAGGGGTAGAAAAAGGTTTTTGGGACCAAGTCTTTCTTAAGCCAGCTAAGTAGTGGCTCTTCGATGAGTAGCTTCCCCGTTAGAAGCACGGGTGGCTCTGGCTGAGGTGGCTCCGAATAAAGATCGGAAGGTGAGGCCTGTGGTAAAACTTCTCCCTCGGAAGGGGAGAGGACGTCCTCCATGGGGAGAGGACTTGGGGACTCCATAGATGGAACCGGGTTCAGACTATCGGCTACGACCTCTTTAGGCTCGGGCAAGAGTCCGTCAATCTGAGTACACATCCTATCCACCCGATCCGAAATGATTTTGAAGAGTTCGGCAACGGTGGGGTTTGGGGTAGGGGCATCGTGATGGATTCGCTCATGGTCTCTCGGCCTAGTCTTGGACTTAGGCTCATCTACATGCGGGGCTCTTTGCCTCCGACTGTGACCCACTTGGTTGGAGTTGACTGGGTGGGGTCGGTTGGAGGTGACCGGGCCGGGTAGGTAGACCCTTCTAAGCTTGCCCTTCATCTCACACCATGACTCGATAGGCCATTGCCTCCTAATTTCCCTCATGCGTTCAATGCTCTCGAATTTTCAGGCGGCTTCTTGAACAAGCCACTTTTGGGCAAAAATTACTTGCATGGCATCGGACATAGTGTAACACTCAAAGTATTCGTCCATAGCGGCTTCCCACTTTAGGTAGTCGCTCAGGACTTTGGAGCCATAGAAGTCCGAGGCTTCGGGCCTACGGAAGTAGAGGGGATGGTTGCCAAGCCCTCGGGTATCGCGCCACCATTCATATGAACTAGGCGACTGGGGATCCATGGGGAATTGGGGAAACTTATGGGTTGGACATGCAGACACTTGGGACAAGACAATCTGACTCTCTAATGGACTAGACACGACCCTACAACAACAATGCAAAGTTAGAATGCAGACTCGACTACAAACCTAGACTCAACTAGTATCTGGTAGGTGGCGGAGGTTTGATCTGAAGATCACACTCACGGAAGTGTGCTACCTTCCCAATAAGCGTAACCTATCGTTCCGGAGGCACCTTTTAATATATCGGGTAATGCAATGTAACCTAAGACAAAACTATCATAGACTCAACCGGCTCTGATACTAATTTGATGCGAGACGGGACGTGACTCGACGCCAATTTGAATGTGAACCTTGGACTCTAGGCAAACTCACGACTTGTCCCTAGCGAGGGAAGCGTGCGGATGTACGCGGTTGAGAAACCGATAATGAGTCAAGGGTGGTCACTCTCTCTCGTGCTCAGATCGAGCCACGGGACGTGGCTCGCACTCACTCTCACAGCGGTGATTGAAATAATATGAACGAGCTAGTTACCCTATCACTCATGCAGCGGCATATAAAAATATACGAAGTAGGTAAAATGCCAAGAGAGGGGAGCGGAAACGATACCTCCACGCTACGGGCGTGGGGAGGATGACCCCGGCCAAGACTCGTACTCCCCATACAGTAATTAAATCATAGTTACAGCAGTGAATTTCATGCCCACTCCACGCAGGGAGGTAAAGGGCTACCGTGGGACCCGGGAGTAGCAAACTCGGGTTGACGGGCAGCAAGCCGGAAGTGCTTTCGGGCCGAAGGCGGGCTGCTGGTCCGACTCGGTACTGTTCAAACTCGCTGGACAGCAAGTGAACTCGACTGCTGAGACGGTGACTTCCGGTCACCTTCTGGCAGTGGCGGTTGGCTGAGACGCTGCTGGGGGGTTGCTGGTCGATCCCCGGGAGCGGCAGTCGCTGGTTCGAAGCCAGCGTATTTTGTAAGAATTAACTGGCAGGCTGCTCTGCTGGCCTGTTCACGGAACAGATTTATGCGCTTCCACGAAAATAATTATTGCGCCCAGATCCGGAGGTGGATCGGAGTGAGATTTGCACCATTGGAAAGAGGACTCAAATGGATACAACATATATTAATTTTAATACCATCCAACAAACCGATTGGAAATGAAAAACTATGTGGGTTGTAGTTATTTCTGGCTCGGATTCTAGATCAAATAGGATAGAATAGGATCTGCCTGAAAATGAATTTTGACCCAAAGGAAAACAGTGGATCTGGACTCTGACAATTTTATGGTTGGAAGGGGGGATGTGAGGATGACACACAAATATTTTGGGATTTTTATGATGTAGTTTAGGGGTTGGGAAAAATAAAAGAACAAGGAACTATCCCACAGATCTGTAAACTGGCAGACTGTCAGGGGTGGAACTAAATGACTGGGAAAAATAGCAAACATAGGCTGATTGGCCTGAAAATTTAACTAGAGGTGGGGGACGACAGGAGAAAAAAACCCTCAAAATTTGAGGTCAATCAGATAGATGGATTGGGAGAATCAACCTAATCTTTAAGCTTCTATCCTAGATCTCAAAATCTTGGACAGCAGGTTGAAGATTCGGTTGTGGCGGCTCGACAGCGGCTCCGATGGCGGCGGCGACTGCGGTGGCTGTGCTTCACACCCAGGGGAGGAGATAGAACTTGGAATCACTCCAAGAATATGGCATCACACCATGGATTTCTACTGCAATCTCTACTGTAAGAAGGGGAGAGGGAGGGGGCGCCCTTGGGCAATTGTCCACAAATGTAATTTTCTCTTCATTAATCTATGAAAATATAGAAAATACATGGGTTTTATATGAAATGTAAATGACCTAAACTAACCTCAGATCTAGGGTTAGGGAGGGGTAATTAGGGGAGAGAAGAATCTTCTCCCATGTGGTCAATTACAACAATTATAAATAATTCTAAAGGGGAATTATTTTAATTTCCACATGGGGACAAGAAAGGGGGCGCCCCCCTCTTGGAGTCAACAAGAGAGGCTTGGTCCAAGATGCCATCTTGGACCATGGACCAGCCCCACATGGGCCCTAGAATCTAGGTGGACCAATGGGAGAGAGGGTGGTGGTCCCGCCGGGCCAACATGGCCTTTTTGCAAAGAAATCCATTGACTTAGCCCACGTAACCCATTGGCTTATACTTGGCATACAATTGCAAACCCAATTAACTCAAGGATATAAATGCAAATAAAAAAAGTTAGTGGTCTTGCTTCGATGTCCCATCAGAAGGCTAGGAAGAAGAGTTTGCAGGAGGTGTCCTTGACCGAGTTAGGGGAAGTATTGGAAGATGAATTACCGTGGTATGTTGAGATTGAGCAATATTGTAAGGAAGGAAAGTTTCCCGAGACGGCCGATGCCGAGGAATGTAAGGCGATTAGAAGAGCTGCCGCCCGATATGCTGTTATCGGTGGAGTTTTGTACAGGCGCACTCTTAAAAGAATGCTTATGAGGGGTCTAGATGATGATGAAGCATGGAAGGTAGTTGAAGGTGCTCATTCTAGTGAGTGTGGAGGGCATGTCAATAGTCAGATGATTGCAAAGAAGATTTTTAGGCAGTGCTATTACTGGCCAACCCTAGAGTAGGACTATGCTATTTACATTCGTAGGTGTGTCAAGTGCCAGCTCCATGCTGACAAAATCCATGCTCCTTCTTCTTTTCTCTATCCGCTTTCTGCTCCATGGCCATTCTCTATGTGGGCCTTTGATATATTAGACCCCTTGCTGATCCTAATGCCCAAATTAAACAAAAATCATTCATTTCAACTGCCACTGAGTATTTCACCAAGTGGGCTGAAGCTGAAGCTTATGTGGAAATCAAAGCCACCACCGTATGCCGCTTCATCATGAAGAACATCATTTCGCGGTTCAGAGTGCCAAGCTACATTGTTACCGACAACGAGCCCCAGTTTATCGCGTAAGAACTCCAAGACCTATGTAAGAAGTTCAACATTACGTTGCATCATTCATCACCATATTACCATCAAGGCAAGGGTCAAGCTGAGGCCACTAATAAAACCCTTCTTAAAATTCTAAAGAAAACTTATAAATCGCATAAATTTGCGGATTGGCTGGAAATATTAATAGAGGCTCTTTGGGACTATCAAACTTCTGTCCGTACACCAATGGGGCAAACCCCCTACTCTCTCACTTACGGCATGGAGGCAGTAGTACCATATGAGATTCTCATCCCTTCCCTAAGAGTACAATTGGACAAGGAGCTTAACCTCGATGAACGTCGAGAAGCACTCCTGGTATAGTTGGAACTCTTAGATGAGAGGTGCTTTAACGTAGCCGATCTTGTAACTGCATATCAAAGGTGAATTTCAAGGTATTTTCAAAAGAAGGTCATTGAGCGTAAATTTCATGTGGGTAATTTGGTCATGAAATGCATTTTTGTCCGACCCGGAGGTCCAAGGTCCAAACTACAAGCAAATTGGGAAGGTCCTTACGTTGTTAAGGAGGTTTTTCCTGGGAACGCGTATCATTTAGTTAACACAGAGGGCGAGGAATTGTCTCACCCATGGAATGGGTTGTATCTTAAATGTTTTTATGCATAAGTTGACGATGATCGCGTGGTGGTGTAGACACGCTAAAATTGACATCATTTTGTGCATATCTCCTATCGCACTGCGATGCCCCATTTGACCCTCAAATTGACTCATTTGAGTTGTTTTTCTCTCTTTTCTTGAATATCCAACTTCCCCCAACTTTCCCACATATTTTTTTATTTTTTCAGATTTTTTTGAGATTTTTCTCCATTTTTCTATGGGTTTTTCTAAGTAGTGGCAGCCACCCTGACGCTATTTCTTTAAATAGTGGCAGCCACCCTGACTCTATTTCATTAAATAGTGGCAGCCTGGCTGACTCTATTTAACTAAATAGTGACTGCCCGGAAGGGCGCTATTTCTTTTAAACAGATTTAAGCTAGATTTTCTAAATATTGGCAGCCTAGCTGACTCTATTTAACTTAATAGTGGCTGCCTGGAAGGGCGCTATTTCTTTTTAACAGATTTTTTGCTGATTTTTTAGATTATTTTTAATTGAGACACCCCGGGACGTCGCTAATTCATTGAATAGCGACCGTTTGGAAGGTCGCCAATTCTTTTTTTCATATTTTGAGCCAAAATCAGATTATTTCTCATTCCACGACTTATGGATGGTCGCTTATTCATTAAATAGCGCCCGTGTGGGAAGTCGCTATTTTCCTTGCCATATTTTAAGTCTGAATCCATCCCGAAACGCTCCCGGAATGGCGACACTCCGCGTAGGCGCCCTTTTAAATAGGGACCACTAAGTGGTCGCCATTTCTTTCAAAGATCTGAAACCCGACAGAACCTCCTTGTTTCTCTCTTTGAGCCCCTTTTCACTTGGGAAAGGACTCCTAAGACTTTCTAAGGTTGAAGGGACACTTGCCTAAGGTTTATCTCTTGCTAAATCCAACTAAAACCGGTTTTCCTAATTTCCCTTGGAATTAACTCCGAATTTCAACCCTATAAGTAGGACCCCTCTCTCCCTTGTATTTAAGGCTGCTCAACAAAACTAAGGGGATGTGCTACTGGATTGGAGGCTCAAGGAAGAAGTCTTCCACATGTACCAAGGCTTCATCCTATGAAGGCTCCCTCCCTATTTAAGATTTGAAGCCTCTTCTTCCTTAGAGCATTTTGAAGATCTCAAGCCCCCCTTTGCCATGGAGAAAAATCAATAAGCCTTTCTCTTCCTCTCTTCTCTTTATGTTATTATCATAAGCATTGCATGCATCATTATTCTATCTCTTTCTTTTATCCCAATATTGAGATCCCCACTTGTGCACTCTAGCACACCTCCAATTGTGCAACACTTGCACACCCCTTTTCATCACATCATCATTTTTTTACCTACCCTTTTGCATAGGAGTTTAAGGGTCAACACCCAACAAGGTGTGTTCTAGTCCATGCTCTTGAATGTTTATATTTCTATTATGGATTTGATGCTACACACTTGCTTCTAATCCATATTTGTTTGTTGGTTGTTTTCTCTATCTTTGCAAGAGTATCTACACAAGAGAAACTCTCTTCATCGGCCGGCCGATAGCAAGAGAAGGTGCACTCACAATCTCCCCCGCATCCTTTTGAGGTATTTATATTCGCGATCCCTCCTATTTTTTTTATTGTTATATCTTTGAGGCCCTCGCGTCTCTAGCGATCACCTTTCCCCTTAGCATCCTGGCATGCTCCCCTTTTCTCCTCTTTCCCCTTCTTTTCTAATAATTCTTCTTAGTTTTCCTTAAGTGAATTTCTTAAGATCTACAGGTGGGGGTTCAGAATTTTCTCCCCGATCACTAGTGGTGTCCCGGGGTGCAGTTCTAACACACTACACGGCAACAGTGGCCCATCCCTTTCAAGCAACACCGTTGCTATCTCGGCCATGCTTGGGTTTGTGTCAAGATCTTTTCTCTTCCCCACTCAGCCAAGTGTAGGGGCAAGAGGTGGAATGGGGGAGATAATAAACCTAGGCACTTCTGACATGAGGAAGTCTCAAATAGGGGCAGTCTATTATGGCCTACAAAAGCAAAAGTAAAAGCAAAGCTCAAACCCAAGTCTAGCCAAGAAAGGGCAACAATATGAAAAAAATATGAAAGGAAAGGCATGGCAAGAGGGCAGTATAGTTCCCCGCGGGATGTTATGAGCTCGGTCGTATGCATGCTTCAATTAAAAGTAGGTCCAAGCAAAAAAGGCACAAAGCCCCGGTGCAACAGACTGAATCTCTGGGGTGGTCCTACAGGAGGGAGTAGAGCCATGAACCCTCAATACCTATACCCGACTTTTCCCCCAATTATTCTTCCTCCTTCCTGAAGGTCAAAAATGCACCCCGAGTATCACCCTCGTAGGGGCACCCTTGCTGGAAGGTGGTTGGTTATCGTGCGCCACCCTTAAAATGCACAACTGCACTCGGGGTTGTCATTGGTGAAAAGGAGAGAGGATGAGTGTCCCTGCTGCGTGGTTGGACTCTAACCTAAAAAAATAGAAATCTTACAAACATCATATATTTTAAAAATAAAAAAACCAGATATTTTAAAAAAAATCACATATTCCCATAATTAAAAAAATCAGATATTTTCAAAATCCCAAAAAAATTAGATATTTTCAAAAGCCCAAAAAATTAGATATTTTTATAATCCAAAAAAGTCAAATACTTGGCAAAATTTTAAAAATCATGTATTTTCTATTTTCTAGGGTCTTCTTCTCATTAGCATTTGCATTTTGCATTGCACACATTTTCCTTTCATTGTCTATTTTGCCTAATTAATATGGCCTAGCCCCTTGATCGCTATCAAGGACCTTGTCACGTCACTTCTTTAAAGGCAAGGGGCTGAGCCTAAGAACAGATCTAACTTGTTTTATTGTTCTCTCTTAGTGTGCAGGGGAGAGGTGTTCAGGTGTCCATGTCCATGTGAGTTCACTTTCAGTTCATTTGTTTTCTCTTTAGGCCAAGGACAACCACAGTCAAACCCGAAACCACATCGTTGAGCTTGCAGTCATTCACCAGACCGCATTTATCTCAGAATCAACTCAAAAAAAATTAAAAAAATGTTGCACAAGAAGCACTCATAAGCCAAGTAAAATTTTCATGATCCATTTACTAAGAACATCTTTTTATATCTTCTATGCTCAAATACATCAATACATCACATGTTTTCCTAATCTAGCCGCGTGTCCCCACGAGGCCGGATCTCACTCAACTCCTTGAGCTAAGCCTGGTAGGCTCCCTCATCCTCTATCACCTCTACTGGAAGGGGGCACACTTTGCTCACCTCCGACATCACCAGCGCACTTTGAACCATTTCTTCATCTTCTATGTTGCCCAATCGTCGAGCTCGTAGAGGTGATAGATGTGAGAGAGTCGGGACCGTCGTGCAGGGTAGCCTGACCTACAGGTAGCACCTGTGAGGGTTGTAGAGTGCAAGATTTCTATTGCCCATGAGCTGGAGGTCAAGTCCTATCTTTCGAGGGAGTTGGATGAGTTGTCTTTGAAGAGCTGGTGGTCGCAGGTTGAAGTGTCCAATCGGTAAGGTGTTGAGATAGAGTCGCCACTCATCCCTTGATTTCTTGTTCGCTATTCGACACTCCATTTGGTTAGGAAATCTTGAGGCAGCATCGATGAAGTAGAGAGGATGACTCCCATGGATCTGGCTGGTTAAGGTTAGACCTTCTTTGGGTTGGAATTTAAGCTGGATGTCCATCCAGCACTCTAGGAGGATCATGGACCCAAAAAGTGAGCCGCCTAATGAAGCTGAACTAAGACCCTCATATAGATATGACAACATGGCATGAGAAAGGGTTAGTCCGCGCCATAACCCGCTAATGGCACTAAGGTTGGCATGGTCCAAAAGGTGGTCCGAGCTAGGGAAGAGTAGCATCCCGCATAGGCAAATGGTCGAGGCTTTTGCTATAGGCTCGTATTTTCCATACTTATTCTTACAATGGGACACAACCCACTGAGCTAAGGGGGTTTGATGCACATAGTGAGGGCTGAGCATGGTCTGGATATCCTTTGGGTTTGTGAGAAATTCCGCTAGAATTAAGGTAGGGTCTATTGGGGCTACGGTGTGGGATATGAGGTGCTCTTCCCCGAGTTTGGACCTAGGTAGTCCTAGATAGGTTTCTACCTCTTCCAGCAAAATTGTGGCTTCGAAGGAAGGGAATATGAACGTGTGGGTCTGAGGATGCCACAACTCTACAAGAGCTGTAATGCTATGCCAATCCAAGGAAATCTTGCTATGGTTCTTTGCCAACACTAGAAGTGGGTGAAGGTGCCATGCTTTTAGAATTGAAGTAACCTCTAAGGGTAGGGCTTGGACCATGGGAGTCAGCCACTTAAGTTTGTAATATCGGCGTGGGCCTGGTAAGTGTAGATTATGGAAAATCCACTTAAAGAGAAAAGAATTAATATATATGTATGGGAAAAGAAGAAGAAGGGGAAAGAGGGGAAAGAGGGAGCATGCATGAGTGCTAATAGGAGGGTGATCGCCAGAGACACGAGAGCCTCAAATGATATTAACAATAAAGCAGAGGGAGGGATCGTGGATAATACCTTTAAAATATACGGGGGAGACTGTGAGTGCACCTTCCCTTCCAATCGGTCAGCCGGTGAAGAGAGTTTCTCTTGATTTGATTACCCTTGCAAAACAATAATAAACACCAATAAAAAAATAGAGAGAGCCCTCTCCCCGGTAGAGAGAGCCCTGCGACAACCCTAGCTGTCAACACCTAGTGCGTCCCTCTCCTCGCCGACTATGGCCGGTGTGACGGGGGGGCTTGCCTCCTCTCCATGAGAAAGAGGCTGCCGGTTCAGACGTCCTGCCCGCTGTTCCTCAAAATTTGTATGCCCAATCTCTCATGGATTCACATCTTCGCCCGCACATTTTCTTCCGGGTGAAACCTCCTGCTTTCACTGACCAAGGTGAACCCGCAGTATACTTCACACAAGAATAAATCCAAGCATCCCTGCAGCATCTTCAAAACGACATTATAGCAAAATGTTCTTATGGTCACCCATCCATTCCGGAAATCAAAGCTTGTCTTTCTCAGCGCCTATAGTTAAGTTCAGATTTTGTTATTTGTCGGATGAACGCCAGGCACATTCTTATTCGGATAGGCTGTGAGGCTGATTTTCTCAAGGTCCTTCTTCAAAAGAATTTATATATTAAAGGGTATTTGTTCAGGTTCTTTCGCTGGGCACATAACTTCAATTTTGATTCTGACCCAGCATCTGCGCCGGTGCGGATAGGGTTTCCCTCTCTTCTAGTTAATTTTTATCATGAGGACTTACTTCGCTCCATAGCTGGTAATATAGGCCCTATATTGCGGATACATGACACTACTCTTGCAATGACAGAAACTTCGGAGGCTCTCGTATGTGTTGAGCTTGATCTTTCTGCGGAGCGAAGAGAACGACTTTGGATAGATATGGACGGAGAAGGTTTTTGGCAGATGGTGAATTATCATAAGGTCCCACATTTGTGCTCTTTTTGCCATAATCTTGGCTATAAAGAAGATGATTGTAAGAAAAAACATAACAAGATGACGATTCGGCCTCCCCGATTTTAGACTGGTAACCCATCTGGTCAGCAAAAAATGAGCCGCCAAGAATACATACCTCATTCTCCTCATCCCTCTAGTCCCAAACTAGAGACTAACACCTCTAACAGGTTTTCTGCCCTGATGCATATGTCTGAGGACCCACCAACTGATGTGGAACCTGCTCAAAAGATGCTAGGTCCAAGGGGCTCTAATGATATCCCGACTGGTTTAATGCACAGTCAGCAGGTTGCCTTAGTTTCAGTCCCCCTAGCGGATGAAGTAGGTAATGTTTTAATCATATAGTCATATGTCAATGAACCAATCAAGTAGAATATCGGGAGATCGATACACTTTGAGGCTGTTATGATAACCAATTTGGGCACATGCCCAATTGAGAATAATTCAGGTCCATGAACTCACTAAGCTAGAAATCTGGACAAATTATTGAATGATCCTTAGGAAATTTGTAACTTAATATAGGGAGGTCAGAATTAGGTGAAACTAAAGCCCACACAATGACCATTAGGTAGGAAACGACTTTGATGAAGAGTATAACTTTTGAAAAATGGGTCTAATAGTGGTTAAGAGGGAGTTTGCGATAATGGGTCGAAACAGTTACAGAAAAATGGTCACCCGTTAAAATAAGGATATCTTGGCCCATAGTTAACCATATGAGATGAAACTTAGCTCATTCAAAATATTGGGCCCTTAACCCAAACTCTTCTCTTAAGGTGGAAACCCAATTCCCACCAGAACCCAAGGTTCTGAGCCCCTTGCTGCCAACTGTCACGAAGAGGTGAGACTGTTGAGAGAACTCGCACGTAATTAATTAGAAAATCATACCTTCATCTTTAGTTGATGAAATGACCTGCAACCAAGGCCATAATTTCGAATGGGATGTTAGCTACAACTTCCGTGTTGAGGTCGAGGCTAAATACTGCCTAGATGCTAGAGTTATACCTAGATTACCTCGGGCTACCGAAAGGTCGCGACTGAAACATGGGAAAATGAACGTTAATATTTGATAAATCATAACTCAGGCTAAGAATGAGGAAATTTGATGAATCCATGACCCAACGTTAGATCAAGAAGTCATCTTGATTTCATATGAACATGTCCCAACTCAAATCTTAACAGAAAAATGGGCCCACTCGCATCTATGACCGGGTAGACGATGGGTCACCTCTGTTCAAACGGAAGAGGCGGTTAGCACTAACCCCTCTTTAAACCAGTGACCTTGGGAGCAGGTTGGAGCCTTGTGAGTTATGGGTAAACCATTAGGAGGCTTGAAAACTATATAAGGAGGAGGGGTTCATGGATGGTAAGCCTTTAGCAACACCTAGTTTCAATTATCTACCATCTACGGTTCCTCTTGATTAAGAAAGAGAGGTGAGGGACCTTGGCACTGCGTAGGACGATGAACCTGCAGTCTTGGGAGGATCTAGGGTGTCGATCTCATCCCCAGATCGAAATAAGAAGTTTAGGAGGATCTGGGGTGTCGCTATCATCCCCGGATCGTCGGTTTAACATTTCGAAGGTAGGCACTGAACCTCAAGTCTTAGGGGTCAACGAAGCATTAGAATGATTTCGAATTAGTTTCTTTACGTTAAAAATGGGATAAGGGTATGTGTGACCGACTACTATGCTTGTTGGATCCTAGTTTTGATAATGATAGTCTATGAATCATGTTGGGACAGAAATGCATAAGATCCTTCATATTAAACAAACTTGATTTTCGTCTAAGTGTCAAAACAAAGGTTGATGCACATTCACATCTTCTTCTCATCATGTCAGTACACATTCTGCATGAAGTATGATAGGTCAATGCACATTTTAGGCTTAGGTCTGAAAGGTATGTGCATAGTTTCATACTACGTCACTAAGGTTGTTGCATGTATAAGTCCTTCATCATTTTAGGTCAATGCATCCTTACTTTGTCAAAACAAAGGTCAATGCATGTTTCTACATGAAGTAACACAGGTCGATGCACATTGCATCTTGCGTGAAGCAAGGTCGATGCACATTGCATCTAGCGTAAGGTAAGGTCGATGCATGTTTTGTAGCGTGGTCTACAAGGTCAATGCACATTTCTTATCATGTTTTGTAAGGTCTACACACATGCAACGTTCAAGTCTGTGTACATTTTAGGGTCTATGCACATTCAGAATTCAGGTCTGTGCACATTTTAGGGTCTATGCACATTCAGAATTTAGGTCTGTGCACATTTTAGGGTCTATGCACATTCAGAATTCAAGGTCTGTGCACATCTTCAAGTCTGTGCACATATAGGTCTATGCATGTTTTGGGTCTGTGCACATTTAGAATTCAAGGTCTACGCACATGTTAAAGTCTGTGCACATATAGGTCTGTGCATGTCCAGGGCCCTGTCTCATTTGCCAGAAACTAAGAATAAGAGAATTTCAAGGGGCCATTCTAATTTAGATAAATCTGAAAAAAATTAAAAAATGATGGAAGACCAAGTCAGTAACTCACTGTAAAATTTTCAGGTTCACAGCAATTCTGCACTTGTAGCTATGGCTCATCTTCTATGCATGTGTAGGGTTGACAGGTCAACATTACTTTTGGACAGGTCGACACCCTGGGACTCTGTCCCCAATATCCAGGAACGTGGAAAAGGAAAGTTTTGAGATGTCATTTTAATTCATAAAAATCTAAAAAATTAGAAAATGGTAGAAGACTAAGTTAGTAACCCATTGTAAAAATTTCATGCTCACAGAAATTCCGCACTTATGGTTATGATTTTTTTTTCTACCCATGTGTAACCTAGAAATAAACCCATCCTCTTTTATTCGGTAACCTGATCATGCTCTATTCCACATCAAGTAAGCTTATGATCGTGATTTGTCCACTTAACCTATTTGGAAGCATGCTTGTTATGATAAAGTATCATACTAGTATTTGTAAAATGAGTATGAATGTGATTGCAAATACAATGTGAATGTTATGAATGGAAAACAACAGCATTTTGTGAGGTTGGACCTCGGTCCCTTCTGTGGGATGACGATACGTAACGCCGCGGAAGTAAAAGAACCCAGGGGACAGCGTGACGTAACACCTTACGCCCTGGTTAAAATTCCTATGATTCGGCAGATTGTTCCATGGGACGGTGATACGTAACGGCACAGAACGTTGTGGGCCTCAGGAATCTAGGTGAAATCCGATGACTCGGCCGATTGTTCTGTGGGACGGCGATACGTAACGCCACAGAATGATGTGGGTCACAGGAGTCTAGGTGGGAGTTCGCTCTCAAGTCTACGCAGTACTCTTTCATTCGTTCGTTTGTGTGTGGGACTCCTGTGTTTGCGGCAGCTGTTCGGTTCCATGAATAACGAAAATGTGATAATGTGTAATTGCTCATTCACCGTGATTTTTGTGCATGCATGGGTACCTTATATGTTAGCTAAAGAATATGTATTTTCCTCATATGAGTTACCTTAAGAAGATGATAATGAATGGATTATGCTATTATTAACATCTAAATTATGTATATAATTTGGCTATGTAGATGCGAGTTAACCCCGATTTGTTTAGGCTTCCTACTGAGCGTCACACTCACCCCTTTGTGACACACGTTTTCAGGAGACTTAGTGAAGGAGGTCGAGGAGGAGGCTGCGGCCAAGGAGTAGTGCTAGTTCTTAGTTCGTCTGGGTATGCTATGGATGTATATCTCTAGTATATGTATGGTTATGAGGTGGTGAGCCTGTGTGGTCTCATGTTTAGTTCGGAACAATGGACATGTACTCTTCTTTGAAAGTTATGAATGGTTGAAATGCTATTTACATTTCCTGTAATTGTGGTTTCTCTCTCGCATGCGAATGCATGCATGTTTATTATATATTTTTGCTTCCGCGATACGTACTATGTAATGCTTCGAGGTCCGATGGAAAAAGAAAAAAACATGCCCATAAATTGGGAATCGGATCTCGGGGCGTAACAAAGTGGTATCAGAGCACGAGAGACAAACCATGATTACAACTAGTCCAATTGTCCAAGTAGTAGAAGAAGAGATAGGCTAGAATTGGAAAATGGTAGAGTATATTTAAAAACCCTTTTACTTAACAATTGTTTATTTCTCAGAGCTATGCCGCCAAGAAGGCAAAGAGATCTTCTCCAGGCGGATGAGAGGGGTTCGGGGGGAGATGACCCAAATGGGATGAACGATGGGGTTGTCCATGCTCCGGCGGTTGGCAGCAGACAAGTGCCCAATGCAGGGGCTAATCTGGTGGTATTCATGCAGAGTTTCCAAGGGCTTATGCAGGCCATGCAGTAACAGATGCTGCCGCAGCCCGCGCCCGTACCACGTCATGACTTACCGGCGCTTGATCGGTTCCTAAGGTTGGCACCTCCTTATTTTAAGGGGGAGAGTCGTCCAAAGGTGGTTGAGGCATGGCTCCGCGAGATGGAGAGGAAATTTGGCACGATGCGATGTCCCGAGGAGGGAAAAGTGAATCTGGCAGCCTACGTATTGCAAGATCAAGCCGACTTGCGGTGGAAGGCTAAGACGAGGACCACCTTCGCAGGGCACAATGGGGACATTCTATGGGAGGAATTCCTAACCGCCTTCAAAGAAAATTACTTCCCCGAGCATGTACGAGATGGTAAGGAGCAAGAGTTCTTGAGCCTCGAACAAGGAAGCTTGTCAGTAGCAGACTATGAGGCCAGATTTTCTACTCTAGGCCAGTATTCTCCTCACATATTCGATGAGGCACATCGAAAGGTGAAGAAATTCTTCAACGGTCTACAATGCAGTGTCTGATGTTATGTGGCTACCCTAAACCCTGACTCCTACACTATGGCACTGAGGCTTGCTCACCTAGTCGAGTAAGAGAATGCAAGGTAATAATCGAAACCATAAAAATTTAAGAGACATATAGAGTTAGGTTCTAATGGATACCCATGTGTAGGTTCACCGAGGAGTAGAAGAAGATGGGCAAAAGGCCTATGCAGGCAGGAGGGAGGCAGGACAAAGGGAAGGTGGCACACCAGGAGCCAATATCGAGGGATAGACCGGGGGTTCCATTTTGTGTCCATTGTTGATGGGATCGTCAGTTCGAGATTCAAGGATCGAGGCCGAACCTTCTCTGAGTCGAGAAATCTGACGGGATCAACAAGCGGCTGCGGATCATCGCCGATACGGCACTGGCAACTATCAAACTATATTAAGCTACGTTTAAGAGTTTTATGTTCATGGGTCACATAAAATGATAAATGGGCCTAATATGTGAGCTTTATGTTGTTAATCTACATATATAACTAGGCACTAATGGCCACTTATGAGGGACTCCTCGTGGAAACCATGTCCCATGGGATTCCCAAGTGTCTTTTTCCCTCCCCATATTTTCTATTTATACCCATGTAAACCCATGATGCAGAATAGAATGAAAACAAATTTTTTGGAAAACAATGTGAAGCCTCCACGAGGGGCCCTTACCCCCTCCCCCCTCTCTTCTCTCTTCCCCCTTCTTTCTCCCCCACGTTACCTCCTCTCTCTCCCACCAAACTTCCCACTTCGCAGGCGGTCCCTCTCTAGCCCTCTCTTATCTCTCCCACTTCCTCTATTTGTCTTCTGATTCTCCTTCTCAGCCTCCCTGCAAAGCCCCTTAGGCCGCCGACCTCCTACTCCACTTCCCCCCCTTCCTTTGCTTCTGCATTTCCCCTCCCTCACATCCACAGTTTGCCCAAGCTATCCCACCCCCTTCCTCCGGCCCTCAGCCCCCTCTCTCCATGCAACTGCAGTCACCCCTCTTCCCCCCCCCTCTCCCTCTAACTTCTTCTGGATGGCCATTCCCTTGCTCCACTCCATGCGTCTCTCTCACCCTCCCCTTTCCCCAAGCCTCTCTCTCTTACCTTTGCACCACTGGGAACCCCATCTTCATCCCTCCATCCCTCTATTCTGACCTTCCCCCCCCTTCCTTTGGCCTCTTCTCACAAGCCCACACTCACGTACAACCCACCCCAAGGCCCTTTCTCCCTCCCCTTATTCCCCCTCTAACCCGCGGCCGATCCCCTATTTGGAACAGGGGCACCGCCGGTGCCCCCTCTCCCCTCCTTTGGTCAGACCACACCCCCCCCTGCAGCACTGTGAAGCCCATCATCTGCCTCCCCAGCCGCACCCCACCCATTCCACCCCGCTCACGATCCCCCCCCTTCCTCCTCTCCTCACCCAACTCCTTGCTACCCTCTGCGCACCCCACCTCCCATGGTCGACGCCGCCCCACCCACGGCCCATGCACGTGAACAGTAACTCCGTGAAGCCGGCAACGTCCCCTACATGCGTGCTGCGCAGGCCACTCAAGCCCACCTCGCTGACCATCACGGTGGCAACAACAAGGCCACCACTATAGCAGCGTTGCCTCCAGAAGCCATCATCCGCCAAGACCGCCGTGTCCCCTCCGTACCCGCTCTCACTGGCCGCCTGCCACCGTTCGAAGCCTGTTCCTTCGCCATGGCCCATGCAGCCACGTCATCACCTCACAAGCTTCCTCAGACGTCCGCGGAGTTCAAGTCTGAAAACAGAGTCCCATTTTTGAGTTCTGTCCCATCAGGCAAGACAGATGGGTCAACCCACCCACACACTGGGTCGACCCACCTCCCTCCCAGATCCATACACCCTCCTGCAGGTAGAATGGGTCGACCCCCCCATCACCCTGGGTCGACCCTCCCTCTTTCCAGAATGCCTGAACCTAGTAAAACCCACCCATACCCTGCCCAACATCCACCTAACTTGATATCCATTCATCTCCAACTCTCACACCCCTCTCCTAGCCTCTTCTAAACCTGCAGAACCCCCACACATTTCTCTCCCATCTTCAAAACCTATGCGGTTCTGTCCAACAAGTGTGATCACTTTGGAAAGCCAAGAACAGATCCTGTTGCATGGTATATAGCCACGAGCCTTGCAAGATATGATGGAGAATAGTGGGCAACGCACAGGGGAATTATCAATCCGGCCTTTCATGAAGAGAAATTGAAGCTCGTGTTGCCAGTAATTTCCGCTTGTTGTATTGAGCTAGTAAGTAGATGGAAGAAGTTGTATGATCTAGAGGAACCATGCGAACTAGATGTTTGGCCTGAGCTTCAAAATGTCACCAAAGATGTCATATTTCCGGCGGCATTTGGAAGTAGTTTCAAGGAAGGGAGACGCATTTTCCAGATCTGAGAAGAGATATCACATGCCTAGAGGTTCCGTCTCACATCAATTATGGGCGCAACCATCTGAGACAGGAATGTTTAGGATAAAAGGGAAGTGCTATGAATGCGGCGAGGCCGGACATATTGCGAGGAACTGCCCCAAGAAGGCTCATCAAACGCTAATACCTCAGTAGGAGAAGATTCAATACAGAGGGCGAGTCTATGCACTGATGCAAGAGGTGGCAGACAACACCCCTACCGTGGCTGAAGGTACACTCCTTGTGGATAATATTTATGCAAAGGTCTTGTTCGACCTGGGGGCTACACACACATTCATATCCACTAGTTTTGCTAATCAACTGAAGAACTGACCCGAAGCCACATTCTTTGGGGAAATGATAGTTAGCACACCAACTAGGAAACAAGTCCACACCAAGCTTGTGATCCCTACTATAGAAGTCAACATCAATGGGAGGGTATTGCTAGGGGAAGCATACATCCTAGATATGAATGACTTTGACCTTATTCTAGGAATGGATTAGTTAGACAGACACTGTGCTCTCTTATACTGCCTTCCGAAGAGAGTGATCTTTCAGATGTCGGGAAAGGAGACATTCTTCTTCCAATGCCTGAAGAGCAAGTCGGGGAGAATGATGGTGTCAGCCATCAGGGCTTCCAAGCTGATTAGCAAGGGGTATGGCTATTTATTGGTTAGTGTGGTAATTGAAGAAGGCACTGTCAAGATTTTGGAAGACTTGGACGTGGTCTGAGAATTTCCTGATGTATTTCCTGAAGATTTACTGGGACTACCACCCGTTCAAGAGGCGGGTTTCTCTATTGAGCTGGTGCTAGGCACCGCACCTATCTCCATTCCACCGTACAGGATGGCTTTGGCAGAGCTTGCAGAACTCAGGAAGCAATTGCATGAGTTGCTAGACAAATGCTTCATTGGGCCCAGTGTGTCTCCATAGGATATGGCATTACAGAATTGCTGAGGTGCAAAGGCAGGATATGGCATTACAAAAACTACCGAGCAATGAGGACTTCCATGTGGGAATCGATGGGCTGATCATGTTCCAAGAAAGGATCTGTGTACCAGATGATGTGGAATTGAAAAGGGAGTTGATGTAAGAAGCTCACAGATCAAAGTTCTTTAGCTATCCATCCTGGAAGCACCAAGATGTTTCAAGACATGAAGAGGATGTATTGGTGCCCAAGAATGAAGCGAGACATAGCGGAGTTCATGTCCAAATGTCTCACTTGCCAGCAAGTGAAGATTGAGCATCAAAGACCTGGCAGACCTCTCCAGACCATTGAGATGGCACAATGGAAATGGGAACAAATCACCATGGACTTTGTGACTCGTCAACCCTTGACTAGGAGGAAGCATGATACCATATGGGTGATTGTGGACAGATTCACAAAGACTGCACACTTTCTGCTCGTCAACAAGCAGACTCCAATCGAATCCCTAGCGAAACTGTTCATCGCTGAGATCATTCGATTACATGGTGCACCCTTATCAATCATCTCTGAGCGGGACCCTTGATAACGCGAAAGTTCATCGTTTAAAACACACGTATAACAATCTTAAAATCGAACTCGCACAAAATGATGAAAAGAGAACGTAGTACTATGGCAAGCACGGGTCGAATCCACAGGGAAGAAGAGATTTTTGAAGTTAAAAACCTTAGAGTCCTTTGAAAAACACTTGTGATTTGGATTTGCTTAAAGAAAATAGTGAAATGATGAACAAACCAAACACTTAATTAAAAACATCTATGATTATGCGCCTATGCTATAGAAATTAATTGCATGAAGTGAAAAGAAGAGATATAAGAAGGGGGTAGATATGGAAGAAGATCAAGAACTAGATCAAGAGAACAACTTTCATTAATTTAAAAGAAAGAGTACATGAAATGTGAAACAAGTTTACACTAATGACACAATGAGATTACAATGAAGTGAAATAAAACTAAAGCAATAACAAAAAGAGGAGCCTAAGGTGTGAAGATGGTAGTAGCAATGGTGATGACGCCATCGTCTCCTCCTCGCCGAGCCTTGGAGAGGATCACTCCGCCTTGAAAGAGATCGCCGTGAAAAGAGGTGGATGAAGAAGCCGTCACCGTCCACGTCACGAGCCTTGGAACGTCACCCGTCTTTATATGCACGCCGCCATGAAAGGGGAGTTGTGGAGGACAAACTTTGGAGAGAAATATAGAGAGAAATGTGGAAGGGTTTGTGTGGAGATGAAGAAAGAAGAAGATGAGAGAGTAAAACAATGAGAAAATAAATATAACTCGTAAACAAAGAAGAATTGGAGGAAGTGATAGAAGAAGAAAATCTAGATATACATAAGAGGAAGAATTTTGATGAAGAACTCAGAGAGAAAAGAAGAGAGGAAGGACTTTAAAACTGAGAAATAACAAAAGCTAGAACCTCGATGAACAGTGAAATCACAGGATAGCACAGTGAAAAATAGATAATAGATTGAAAACCAGAAGGAATTAGAAGATAGTGTAGAAGAAGAAGTTGTAGAGAACGTCAAAATAAAGAACTTTCATGAAGACAGCAAGAGATGAAAATGACTAGAATGGGGATAAATATGGGAAAGAACAGAGAGAAACATGGGTTTGCAGATGAACATGATAGCACAGTGAAAAATATGAAATAGCTTAAAAAATAGAAGGAACTAGAAGATGCTCCAGAAGAAGAAGTTGTAGAGAACTTAAAAACAAAGAACTTTGATGAAGAGTGCATGAGCTGAAAACGAACTTACAAGGGAGAACTCGGAGGCCTAAGGTTGGGAGAGAAATTACCAAAAGAAGAACACCCTTCTCCTTCTTGTCATGGGCTATTTATAGGAAAAGTTGGGTAGATGGAGGGTGGAGATTGTATCAAAGGAGATGGATGGATGGGATTTAAGTAGAATATGATGCATGGGGAAGAGAAAAAGTAGGTGAGTATACCCTCCTTGGGCTTTAGACAACCCCCTTCCCAAGACTCATCATTCCTCTCCTTTATTTCAAACTTTGAATTCAATTCTCCCTCCAACCGAAATATGTGTTTCTTTTACTCAATTTCAAACTTTTAGAATTTCCTTTCCCTCCAATCAAAATATGTACTTTTGACTTGGTCAACATGGTGGTGACAGTTTTGCCCCCATCTTCTTTTGTAATTACCTTCGGTGTCCTACACACACATAATTGCACTTTAGTCCATAAAAATTACCACAATGTGCACATAAATCTTTAATGCTCATGATTATGCAATGGAGAATTAATGCTCATGGCCCTCAACTTTAATTTATTATTAAATAAGATAATCGAATTAATCAATTTCCGTGAAAGCTCTGATTTAAATGCGGAGTTGAGGTTAACTATGAAATATGCATAATTGCCTAATTATATGCACATAAAATGGTGTATATGCAGTGAATTGTCATAAGAAATGGACACTTATCACACCCCCCAATTTACTCATTACTAGTCCCTTAGCAATGTAAACAATTTAGAAAATTAGGACTAGCAAACACTCATGTGTCACAGTTCATGGCAAGAACATTATGCGTAATGATTTAGACTTTAGAGTATTACAAGTTCAAGTAGAATATATTCAGTACAAATTTCATCAGTCCATGTGTTTAGATCTTCCCCCAGGATACACTCAAAATTAAATATCTCTTTGTGTATGAGTGATATAACTTAACTAATGACTACCAAACAGTCTAGATGAATGAGTCTTCTACCTTTCACTTAAAGATGATTTTTAATTCTGCCCACATCTTGAATTAAGCTTCTCGAATTACAGGTAGCTTCACTCTGCCTGTTTATTATCTTTTTTTTTCTTTTTTTGTTTGACACACGGTGCTCCACATCCCTTTTCCGTTTGACGCGAACCTCAACTCTTGCCTTAGGAGAAGCATGCCCGGTTACTAAGTTCAGGGGCATTTTCCATGTATTTTTTTTTGGCAGGTAGCTTTTTCCTCACGATTACTTTCACCGAATGGGCATAATATTCATCATCACCTAAGTGTCCAGCAAAATTCCCATCATCCTAATGTTTGTCATCCACCAATCTTGTTATTGTGTAATTGTGTGCAAGTTCAATAGAATTTTCAAGTGTATTCTGAGGAAAAGGCTAAAGACATAACCAATTAATTCATCCCTTCAACTTGCATCTTTCACGAGTAAGACTCTAAGTCCTATCATTTTAAGAAAAGTTTCTCATCATGAAATATGAACATGAAACACTTGTTAGAGATGTGATGAAATGTTACAATTATTTTGAGAAAATTACAGCTCAAGCTACCCCCCAACTTAGGTGACATTGTCCCTAATGACATGAATAAGATATAAAGCCATAAAAAGTAGAGGGAAGGATAGATACGACCTGAGAGAGAGAGATGCCGTCGTCAAAGAAATATTGCTCCATGCTCCATGCTCCATGCTGCGTAAATAAAAGAAGAAAATCAATCACAATATTTTAATTTATTTTTTTGAAAAGAGACAGGATAATTGGGTTGCCTCCCAAGAAGCGCTAAGTTTAACGTCTTCAGCCAGACGCAATGTAGCTCACAATGGGTCACTCAGCCTAAGAGAGTCCTCCTGCGGCATTGGAAGATTTTCAATGTAAGGTTTCAAACGTTGACTATTGACAGTGAAAGTTTGACCAGTTTTAGGATCAAGAATTGTTATTGCACCATGGTCAAATATTTTAACTACCACATATGGTCCATCCCATCGGGATTTCAATTTGCCAGGGAATAATCGTAGTCTAGAGTTAAAAAGCCAAACCTTTTGGTTGATTTGAAAAGTTTTTCGTGAAATGTGTTTATCATGGAATGCTTTAGTCTGGGCTTTATAAATCCTAGAGTTCTCACAGGCCTCATTGCGAAGTTCCTCTAACTCATTCAGTTGAAGGACTCTATGAGAACTAGCCTGTGCTGAATCAAGATTGAATTACTTGATTGCCCAATAGGCCCTATGTTCCAATTCGACTGGTAAATGACATGGCTTTCCAAAAATGAGCCTATAAGGGGACATGCCAATGGGAGTTTTGTAGGCGGTCCGATAGGCCCATAAAGCATCATCTAATCTTTCTGACCAATCTTTCCTATCAGGCCTAACAGACTTTTGCAAAATGTTCTTGATCTCCCTATTAGAAATCTCCACCTGGCCACTAGTCTGGGGATGGTAGGGGGTAGCAATCTTATGTGTTATCCCATACTTCCTAAGTAAAGTCCAGAATTGAGAATGGATGAAATGTGAACCCCCATCACTAATGATAGCCCTAGGACACCCAAATCGAGAGAAAATATTCTTACGAACAAATTTCATGACAATTTTGTGATCATTAGTCCTTGTGGCTATAGCTTCTATCCACTTAGACACGTAATCCACCGCCACCAAAATGTACTCATAACCAAAAGATGGTGGAAACGGTCCCATGAAGTCAATTCCCCATACATCAAAAATTTCCACAACTAGGATAGTGTTTAAAGGCATCATGTCCCTGCGTGACATGTTTCCTTCAGCCTGACAGCGCTCACAAGATTTGCAAAATATGAATGCATCTTTGAATAATGTTGGCCAGTAGAACCCACTCTGCAAAACCTTGGCTACTATTTTCTTACCTGAAAAATGTCCCCCACAAGATAAGGTGTGACAAAATGTCAGAATGCTATGTTGCTCACTCTCAGGGACACACCTCCGAATGATTTGGTCTGGTCCTAAATGGAATAGCTCAGGGTCTTCCCAAAAGAAGTACTTGAGTTTAGCAAAGAAATGATCTTTTTCTTGTTTGGACCAACCTTCAGGAATTTTTTTCACAACTAAGTAATTTGCAATGTGCGCATACCATGGGGGTGAAATGTGGCATACACTAAGGAGATGCTCATCTGGAAATGAGTCCTGTAAGGGTGTGGTGTCTGATGTTATAATTCGGGACAAGTGATCTGCAACAACATTTTCACTTCCTTTTTTATCCCGAATTTCCAAATCGAACTCCTGTAGTAAAAGGATCCATCTAATCAACCTTGGTTTGGCATCTTTTTTAGACAGCAGGTGTCTAAGGGCTGAGTGGTCAGAAAACACAATGACTTTGGCCCCTAGCAGATAGGATCGAAACTTTTCAAGAGCAAAGATAACAGCAAGTAACTCCTTTTCTGTTGTGGTGTACCTAAGTTGGGCATCAGCGAGTGTGCGGCTCGCATAGTAAATCATCACAGGCTTTTTGTCTACCCTTTGTCCCAAAACAGCACCTAAAGCATAATTTGAGGCATCACACATAATTTCAAAAGGCAATGACCAATTGGGAGTTTGCAATATTGGGGCATCGGTCAACGCCATTTTCAACGATTCAAAAGCCTCAAGACATGATAGGTCAAGATGGAATGGGACTTCCTTAGCCAACAGATTAGTGAGAGGTCTAGAAACTTTGGAGAAGTCTTGGATGAACCGGCGATAGAAGCCAGCATGACCCAGGAATGATCGGATTTGTTTTACTGAGGTGGGTGGTGGTAGTTTGGAAATGAGCTCAACCTTGGCTTTATCTACCTCAATTCCTCTTGCCGACACTATATGTCCCAGAACGATGCCTTCTTTAACCATGAAATGACTCTTTTCCCAACTGAGGATAAGATTAGTGTCAATGCATCTCTTCATTACTTTGGCTAAGTGATCAAGGCAGGAATCAAATGTGTCCCCAAAAATAGAGAAATCATCCATGAAAACTTCTAAAAAGTTACCCACCATGTCAGAAAAAATTGCTAACATGCATCTTTGAAATGTTGCAGGCGCATTACATAATCCAAAGGGCATTCTCCGAAAAGCAAATGTTCCGTAGGGACATGTAAATGTGGTTTTTTCTTGATCTTCTGGGTAGATAGCCACTTGATTGTACCCAGAATACCCATCTAGAAAACAGAAGTATTTTTATCCTGCTAATTTTTCCAAAATTTGGTCAATGAATGGGAGGGGAAAATGGTCCTTCTTTGTCATGGAGTTGAGTTTCCTATAATCAATGCAGACCCTCCATCCCGTGGTCAACCTAGTAGGTATCAACTCTTCTTGATCATTGGCGATCACAGTCAGTCCTGATTTCTTTGGGACTATTTGGGTTGGACTTACCCACTCACTATCAGAAATTGGGTAGATGATACCGGCATCTAGCCACTTGACCACCTCATTTTTGACCACCTCCTTCATGTGTGGGTTTAATCTCCTCTGCATGTCTCTGCTTGGTTTTGCATTCTCCTCCATATAAATGTGGTGCTGACAAATGGATGGACTAATCCCTTTAAGATCAGCGACAGACCAACCTATAGTCCCTTTATGAGATTTAAGGACCTCAACTAGTTTCTCCTCACGGTTAGGTTCAAGGTCGCTTGCTATGATGACTGGCAAGGTTTGGTCTGGACCTAGGAATGCATACTTAAGGGAGGCCGGCAATGGTTTTAATTCAACCTGAGGAGGAAATTATAAAGATGGGAGAGCTGGTTCAGATTTAAGCTGAGGCAAGGGTTCACCTAGGGGCCACGTCCTAAGTTGAGTTGACAGGATGTCAACTTCTTCTCTCATTCTGATCCTACTATCCCCTTCAATCTCTAGTAACTCCTCAATGGTGTCAATAACATAGCAATCTCCTTTTGATCATAAAATTTGGATGCCTTAAAAATATTGATGCTAACTTTTTACTCCCCAAAAGATATGTCCATAACTCCTGAAGCACAATCTATATTAGCTCTAGCCGTGGCTAAAAATGGTCTACCCAAAATGATAGGAGTATGTTTGATTTCTTGGGGAGAAACCATGTCCAAAATAAGAAAGTCGGCAGGGAAGTAACACTCATTCACTTTAACAATGACATCCTCAATAAGGCCCTTTGGAGTCTTGATTGATCTATCGGTGAGCTGGAGAATAATGGGTGTAGGCTTGAGCTCACCGATGTCAAACTGCTCATAGATGGAGGTGGGAAGTAAATTCACACTGGCTCCTAAATCAAGGAGAGCCTTATCAAAGGTCACACCCCCAATGTTGTAAGAGATAAGGGGCGCTCCAGGGTCCTTTAACTTCCTTGGAAGTTGGTTGAGGACTACGGCACTAATGTTCTCAGGAAGTCGAACCTTTTCTGGGGTCACTCGTGGCTCCCGCCTAGGAGTGCACATTTCCTTCAAGAATCTAGCATAGGCTGGGACATGTTTAATGGCATCGAGGAGAGGGATGTTGATGTGTACTTGTTTGAAGAGCTCCATCATCTCCTCATTGTGGGCCGATTGTTTCTTCTTGGGCTTTAAGGCATTGGGAAATGGCACTGTAGGTTGGTAAGTGCTAGGCCCTTCATCTAGTTTTCACTTTCCCTTGACATCCTTTTCCTGGTTGGGTTCCTCTTCACTATCAGAAGATATTTCTGGGGCCTGAATCAATGAAGTAGAAGTAGACTCCTGGTGATCTTGGAGGACTTTACCACTTCTTTAGGCTGAAATTGCTTTTGCATTTTCGAGTTGTAGGCCTTTTGTGGTACTTGGCCTGATGGGTGCTGAAGGAGAGGAGGAATTTGCTGGTTCATGGGGAAGTTTGGTTGTGAGAAGCCCGGGGGATTATTTCGTGGGTTGGCAATGGGATGACTTGGCAGTTGGCCCACTTCCCTTCGCATGGTGGCTTCAGCCAATTGGCCTAATTGGGTTTCCAACTTAGAGATAGTTTGCTGGTGGGCTTGAAGGGTCTGTTGGAAAGATTGACTTTGGGCTTGAATGGTTTGTTGGAAGGATTGATTTTGGGCCAGAATTAGTTGTTGTAACTGATGGAATCGATCATCAGTTTGGGAGTCCTGGTGGTGATGCAAAGGAGGTTGATAGGTTTGTTAAGAATTGGAAGACTTCCCATAATTGGGCTGAGGAGGTTGGTATGGGGCCTGACCCTGGTTGAATCGGGGGAGTGGTTGTTGGACTTGCGGTCCCCAACCATAAGCATTTCCTTGAAATGGTGGCTGTGCTTGAAATTGGTTTTGGATGGGTGGTTTGTGAGTTTGAGACGTAGAGGGGATGGTGGGCTGATTGGGAGATTGTTGATTTCTCCAATTGAAATTGGGGTGATTCCTCCAGCCCGGATTATAGGTGTTAGAAAATGGGTCATAGTTGGGCTTAGAGAACCCCTGGGCTGCTTGGACTTGCTCCTGTATAAAAGGTGGTAATTGGGCTGCTGTTGGGCAATCGGACACATGATGGTCGGGGCCAGCACATAAAGCACACACCTCATGGTGTGTTGGGTCCGAGTATGGGTTGGACGTAGGTAAGATGGTGGTTTCTTGTTTGTTCTGGGCCAGGAGCTGGTCTAACTTGTAGGCCAACATATCAACTTTTTCTAGCTTTTGGGTCATGATATCCACCTTGTCCAATTTTTGATGGATGAAATTCACATCCACTCTAGCTTCAGGTTCCACACAATACATCCCGGCCCGTTTAGATGGCCCAATGGTTCTCTCATATGAGGATAAGGAAGCATGGTTGATTGAATTCTCGCTCAACATTTCAAATAAGGCATAGGCCTCATCCTCACTCTTGGTCATAAAGGCCCCACCACATGATGCATCAATAATCTGCCTAACTTGATCATCTAGGCCCTCATAGAAAGCTTGCACTATTTGCCATTTGGAGAGCCCATGATGTGAACATTTTCTGAGGAGTTCCTTTAATCTCTCCCATGATTCATGTATTTGTTCATTTGGGAGTTGCTCGAATCATGTGATTGCACGTCTCATGGTGTTGGTTCTACCGATGGGGTAGAATTTCTTAAGGAACTCATGTTGCATATCTGCCCATGTGCCAATAGGTTTCCCTAAGGTCCCTAGCCAGTATTTGGCTTTGTCCTTAAGTGAGAAAGAGAATAAGGTCAAGCGGAGAGCATCATCTGTGAAATTTTGAATTTTCACAGTGGAACAAATTTCTAGAAATTCATCCAGATGTTTATAGGGATCTTCATTGGTCTTCCCATAAAAGGATGGGAGCATCTGAATGGTGCTAGATTTGATCTCATAGTGCAAAGCAGGGACATTAGGCAGTTGGATACAAGTGGATGGCTGATAATTCGAAAAGAATGAAATATTCCTTCATCTGTTTGGGCACCTCTAATTGGTGTTGTTCAGCCATAGGTTGGGTTTGATTTTGAGCCGGATTAAAAATGAATCGCTCAATCTCACTAATGGGCTCAACTAAGTCAATGTGTTTAGATCTTCTCCCTTGCATAAACCAAGGTTAAAGATGAGAGATGAGAGAATCGTTTTATGATGTATATATTTTTTTTAATTTTTTTTTATTTTGACTCAAATAAGGACGAAGAGAGATAAGAGGATATTTTTTTCTTATTTTTGTTTTTTTTATTTTTTATTTTTTTTTTTTGTGCAAACACAAACAAGTTATCACACAAATTACTTAATGCCCTAGATGTGACCTAGACCTATAAATTAGGTTTCACAAAATGGCTAACGTGAAACTTAAGTTCACCCTCAATATTTCCACCGACCAGGTAAGGGGTGGGGTAGTGGGAGGTTCCCCCTACTTTCGTAGGGACCTAATTATGCCAAACCACTAGCCCGCTTAAGGCGTTTGCCGTCCGACCGTCTTACCTTAGGCACAAGTTTTCATAAGAGGATAAGCTCAAATAACACAAGAACCACAGTGTGAACTTAGGGTCAATGTCTACTGAATTTTATTTGAGGTCTAGGTGATACAAAGATGCAAGAGAATTATGATTTGTGGGCTAAGGAAGGGTGATGAAATCACCACCTTATCTTGCTTATGGGTGTTACCCTTAAGATATTTTGAAATGATATACAACAAAGCAAGTTCAAACAAGGGGTTCTATGTAAGAATGAAAATGCATGAGCATGCTTTTGGAAAAGTTAGAGTACTCACCTTGCCTCCCGTAATCTTCAACAATGTAATTAACAACAATTAGACAATAAAGAAAAAGAGCTTCTATCCTAAATGATGCATGACTTAAAACATGAAAGTGTGATTTCTACTCTTAGAATGAGAATTTTTATTAGGTTCAAGTGAAGAGTTTTTTTTTTTTAATTTAGTGAACCTATCTAACCATAATATGCAAGAACATTAAAGAAATGACACAAAATGAGAGGAATAAGTTTGGAGACTTACTTGATGCGCAATCCCTCGTTCTTCTCTCTCTCTCTCTTTTTTTTTTTGAAATGAAATGACAAAATCAAAAGATGAAAGAGAGAAATACAAACTTACCACTTTTTTTTTAATTTTTTTTAACCTGTAAAAAAAAGAAAAAGAAAAGAGAGCTTTATTAGTACACTATATACACAAGGAAAATACAGTTCTTAAATAAAAAATCATCATTCTTCCACGGCAACGGCGCCAAAAATTGATAACGCGAAAGTTCGTCGTTTAAAACACACGTATAACAATCTTAAAACCGAACTCGCACAAAATGATCAAAAGAGAACGTAGTACTATGGCAAGCACGGGTCGAATCCACAGGGAAGAAGAGATTTTTGAAGTTAAAAACCTTAGAGTCCTTTGAAAAACACTTGTGATTTAGATTTGCTTAAAGAAAATAGTGAAATGATGAACAAACCAAACACTTAATTAAAAACACCTATGATTATGCGCCTATGCTATAGAAATTAATTGCGTGAAGTGAAAAGAAGACATATAAGAAGGGGGTAGAGATGGAAGAAGATCAAGAACTAGATCAAGAGAACAACTTTCATTAACTTAAAAGAAAGAGTACATGAAATGTGAAACAAGTTTACACTAATGACACAATGAGATTACAATGAAGTGAAATAAAACTAAAGCAATAACAAAAAGAGGAGCCTAATATGTGAAGATGGTAGTAGCAATGGTGATGACGCCGTCGTCTCCTCCTTGCCGAGCCTTGGAGAGGATCGCTCCGCCTTGAAAGAGATCGCCGTGGAAAGAGGTGGATGAAGAAGCCGTCACCGTCCACGTCACGAGCCTTGGAACGTCGCCCGTCTTTATATGCACGCCGCCATGAAAGGGGAGTTGTGGAGGACAAACTTTGGAGAGAAATATAGAGAGAAATGTGGAAGGGTTTGTGTGGAGATGAAGAAAGAAGAAGATGAGAGAGTAAAACAGTGAGAAAATAAATATAACTCGTAAACAAAGAAGAATTGGAGGAAGTGATAGAAGAAGAAAATCTAGATATACATAAGAGGAAGAACTTTGATGAAGAACTCAGAGAGAAAAGAAGAGAGGAAGGACTTTAAAACTGAGAAATAACAAAAGCTAGAACCTCGGATGAACAGTGAAATCACAGGACAGCACACTGAAAAATAGATAATAGATTGAAAACCAGAAGGAATTAGAAGATAGTGCAGAAGAAGAAGTTGTAGAGAACGTAAAAATAAAGAACTTTCATGAAGACAGCAAGAGATGAAAATGACTAGAAGGGGGAGAAATATTGGAAAGAACAGAGAGAAACATGGGTTTGCAGATGAATAGGATAGCACAGTGAAAAATACAAAATAGCTTAAAAAATAGAAGGAACTAGAAGATGCTCCAGAAGAAGAAGTTGTAGAGAACTTAAAACCAAAGAACTGTGATGAAGAGTGCATGAGCTGAAAACGAACTTACAAGGGAGAACTCGGAGGCCTAAGGTTGGGAGAGAAATTGCCAAAAGAAGAACACCCTTCTCCTTCTTGTCATGGGCTATTTATAGGAAAAGTTGGGTAGATGGAGGGTGGAGATTGTATCAAAGGAGATGGATGGATGGGATTTAAGTAGAATATGATGCATGGGGAAGAGAAAAAGTAGGTGAGTACACCCTCCTTGGGCTTTGGACAACCCCCTTCCCAAGACTCATCATTCCTCTCCTTTATTTCAAACTTTGAATTCAATTCTCCCTCCAACCTAAATATGTGTTTCTTTTACTCAATTTCAAACTTTTAGAATTTCTTTTCCCTCCAATCAAAATATGTACTTTTGACTTGGTCAACATGGTGGTGACAGTTTTGCCCCCATCTTCTTTTGTAATTGCCTTCGGTGTCCTACACACACATAATTGCACTTTAGTCCATAAAAATTATCACAATGTGCACATAAATCTTTAATGCTCATGATTATGCAATGGAGAATTAATGCTCATGGCCCTCAACTTTAATTTATTATTAAATAAGATAATCGAATTAATCAATTTCCGTGAAAGCTCTGATTTAAATGCGGAGTTGAGGTTAACTATGAAATATGCATAATTGCCTAATTATATGCACATAAAATGGTGTATATGCAATGAATTGTCATAAGAAATGGACACTTATCAACCCTCGATTCACAGCAAGGTTTCATAAGAGTTTCCTGTAGGCTATGGATACAGAATTGCGGCTCAGCTCAACATTTCATCCTCAGACCGATGGGCAATCTACGCGCACTATCCAGACTCTAAAAGTATGCTGATGGCATGCAGTATTGAATGGAAGGGGAATTGGGACAATCATTTACCCTTGATAGAATTTGCATACAACAATAGTTACCATTCTGCCATTGGAATGGCACCTTATGAAGCACTCTATGGGCGGCCATGTAGGTCCCCAATGTGTTGGAATGAAGCTGGTAAGAAGCAGTTATTCAGGCCACAGTTGGTACAGGACTGCTCAGAGAAGATATCTATGATCGGGCAGTGACTCCTCGTAGCCCAGAGTCTTCAGAAAAGTTATGCAGACAAGCGGCGGAGAGAGTTGACATTTATAGAAGGGGACCATGTATTCCTAAAAGTGTCTCCTACAAAGGGAGTCATCCGATTCAGGAGGAAGGGCAAGCTCAGTCCCAGATATATCGGGCCTTTTGAGATTTTGCAGAGAGTCGGCGAGGTGGCTTATCGACTTGCACTTCCACCTGCTCTATCGCATGTACATCCGGTCTTTCACGTCTCCTTGCTCAGGAAGTATGTCACGGATGCCTCACATGTTATAGAATATGAGCCCTTGGAGGTTCGAGCAGACTTGTCTTATGTGGAGCAGCCCACCGAGATCGTAGACTGGAAGGAACATGTATTGAGAAATAAAACCATCCGGCTGGTGAAGGTTCTATAGAGGAATTCTCATTCCGAGGAAGCAACTTGGGAGCCGGAGGACAAGATGCGCTAGGAATACCCTCAACTATTCGGTGAGTAAACGTTTCCTTTTTAAAGAAATTTCTCAAGTCAATTTTGAGGATGATATTTATTTTAAGGGGGAGAGGATGTTATGATCACCAATTTGGGCACAGGCCCAAATGAGAATAATTCAGGTACATGAACTTACTAAGCTAGAAATCTGGACAAATTATTAAAGGATTCTTAGGAAGTTTGTAACATAATATAGGGAGGTCAGAATTAGGTGAAACTAAAGCCCACGCAATGACCAGTATGTAGGGAACGACTTTGATGAAGAGTACAACTTCTAAAAAATGGGTCTAATAGTGGTTAAGAGGGAGTTGGCGATAATGGGTCGAAATAGATACAGAAAAATGGTCACCAGTTGAAATAAGGATATATTGGCCAACAATTAGCCAAATGAGATGAAACTTATCCCAATAGAAATATTGGGCCCTTAACCCAAGCTCTTATGTTGAGGTGGAAACCCAATTCGCACCAGAACCAAAGGTTCTGAGCCCCTTGCTGCCAACTGTCACGAAGAGGTGCGATTGTTGAGAGAACTCGCACGTAATTAATTGAACAATCATAACTTTGTCTTTTGTTGATGAAATGACCTGAAACCAAAGTCATAATTTCTAATGGGATGTTAGCTACAACTTCTCTGTTGAGGTCGAGGCCAAATACTGCCTGGATGCTAGAGTTATACAAAGATTACCTCGGGCTACCGAAAGGTCACAATTGGAACATGGGAAAATGAATGTTAATATTTGATAAATCATAACTCAGGCTAAGAATGATGAAATTCGATGAAACGATGACCCAATGTTAGATCAAGAAGTCCTCTTGATTTCGTATGAAGATGTCCCAACTCAAATCCTAAAAGAAAAATGCGCTCACTCGCATCTATGACCGGGTAGATGAAGGGTCACCTGTGTTCAAACCGAAGAGGTGCTTAGCACTAACCCCTCTTTAAACCAGCGACCTTGGGAGCAGGTTGGAGCCTTGTGGGTCATGGGTAAACCATTAGGAGGCTTGAAAACTTTATAAGGAGGAGAGTTTTAAGGATGGTAAGCCTTTAGCAACACCTATTTTCAATTATCTACCATCTACGGTTCCTCTTGAGTAAGAAAGAGAGGTGAGGGACCTTGGCCCTGCGTAGGAGGGTGAACCTGCAGTCTTGGGAGGATCTGGGGTGTGGATCTCATGCCCGGATCGAAAGAAGAAGCTTAGGAGGATCTGGGGTGTGGATATCATCCCGGATTGTCGGTTTAACATTTCGAAGGTAGGCACCTAACCTCAAGTCTTAGGGGTCAACGAAGCATTAGAATGATTTCGAATTAGTTTCTATGTGTTAAAAATGGGCTAAGAGTATGTGTGACCAAGTACTATGCTTGTTGGATCCTAGTTTTGATAATCATAGTCTATGAATCATGTTGGGACTGAAATGCATAAGATCCTTCATATTGAACAAACTGGATTTTCGTCTAAGTGTCAAAACAAAGGTCGATGCACATTCACATCTTCTTCTCATCATGTCAGTACACCATTCTGCATGAAGTATGATAGGTCAATGCACATTTTGGGCTTATGTCTGAAAGGTCTGTGCATAGTTTCATACTACGTCACTAAGGTTGTTGCATGTATAAGTCCTTCATCACTTCAGGTCAATGAATCCTTACTTTGTCAAAACAAAGGTCGATGCATGTTTCTGCATGAAATATTGTTGTGCCCCTGTGGTCATTTGAGTTATTTGATATTCATGGTTTTGATAATGGCTAAACACTATAAGTCATTGTTATTTTCCACTCTCATATGACTGACATACGTGATGTTTTGCTCATGATAGAAAAGGCAATAAATGAACAAGGAATGGAGTGGAGATGGCAAATGTGAAAGCTCAATCATTGCGCCCTCGCACGTTGATCGACCTGTGCGGTTAGGTCGCGGGGATCGACAGAACTACACGGATCGACCTTTGTGCATCCATTGCATATCCTTAGGGAGAGTTTTGTTGATTCTCTTAACCTCTTGCAATCTGCACTTCACTAGCTTACAGTCTGATTTGAGATCATGAGACCGACAGAACTACGGCGTAAGAGCTTTCTATTATATGCCCTGATGATTGTCCATCCAATAAAAATGGTTCAGATTTAATGATTTTCTTGAAGTTTTGAAATATTTGTTCTGAAAGCATCTATGTTATGTGGTTTTAATAGACCTTAACTAGAGATTGCATATTATGCTTTGAATGACTATCCTGATATCTGAAAATTCAAAATTCATGACCATCTTGGTGATACACTCAGGCTTAGTATTGTTCCTAAACATCTTGATGAGCTAGAATTCTTAGAAATCCATTTGACAGAGCAATGATATTGTTGCACGGAGGAATATGTCATGTCATCAAATCAAGTGACGAATGAAATGTCATGATGTGCCCCTGTTATCTTTGTCTTAATTATATTTAGACTCTAGGCAGAGCACTGGCATAATTGCTGAGAAATATATCTTCTCATCAAAGAAATGAGATCGGATATGTCATGACGTGACTTTGCTATCTCTGTTCATTTAGAAGCATAACCGCCAGTCTTTGCCAAATACCTAGTGCAGAGGGGGATTCCTACAGCCCACTCAAAGAGTAGACCCAACTAGGCCCAACAAGGCCCAATGAGGCAAGCTCACCCAAGTGACAACCTACAGGGCCCACTCGGAAAAGCCCAATAAAACAATGCTCAAGGAAACAACTCTCCTAGGCGGCCCCAAGGCTCGGAGAGCCCGAGCCTCGGTCAGGTCACAGGAAGACCCGCGCACGAGCTACCCCTCCGCCCGAAGGGGGGAAGCACTAGCCGGTCTATCCGACCCATCTCCTCACCGAGCTAGGCCTATCACCCGATAGGGCCGGCCCCCTTAAGCTCGGGACGACCGATGAAATCATTGCAGCCGTTAGAGTCCACAGCGGGCCAAACACTAAGAAGTCCAGGAGCTCCGATTTTCCCGCGAGGGTAACGCCCCCATGATGAGGCCATCAAAGCCCACGACGGGGACGTAACCTCCGCCGGAGACATCTCAGCTTGCAGGACTCCATAAGGCGGCGCACTATAAAAACCTAGGATACCCTCCAGCGAAAGGTAGGTCAAGAAGGGTATGATTCCACCCCCGAACTCCTGAGCAAGGATCACTTCACCCCATCGGTGGAGAGGGATCTCGCGCCCTCATCTCCCCCTCCATATCGCTGCTCCCACCATTGCTCTACTGACTTGAGCGTCGGAGGATTTTACCCCAGGGAATCCCCCTGGGCCCTCTGACCCATTTCCCTATCTTGCAGTTCATTATCTTGGTGATTACCAGCCAGCTCAGGAACCAGCGCGAGATTTCACCTCTTCATCTGGCGCCGTCTGTGGGAAACGCACGAAGAGCCAACATGGTGAGGAGGAGCTCGGGGAGGAGGTCCGCCGGCGAGAGGGGTAAGGCCGTGGTAGCGGCAGGGGATGGCCCTTCGAGGGCCTCACAGAACCCTCCCTCCAACGCCAGCATCCCCGCCGACGGACCACAACCCCCCCCCCCCCCCCCGCGACAGCGGGGCTACCCCCCTACGGTGGCGCCGAAGCCTTCCAGGCCCTCAACGCCAAACTGGATGTCCTCGTGGATCTCATGAAGACCCAGGCGGCCAGGGATGCAAGGTTCCGCACCCCGTCAGGGAGCCCCCCCCCGCAGGAGTACATCCCAGCACACAGCTGGGGGCCGCTTCACCCTCCGCGGCCAGCAGCTCATCCGTAACAGGGTCGGAGGACCCTCGCAAGCTCCGCCTCCGGAGCAAGAGGCCTCCTCCACACCAAGGAAAGGAAGGCAGGGGGTGCAACGGCCCGATCCAGAAGCCAACGCCCCCGGAGACCGCTAAGGCACCCCCCTAGCCTCGTGGCACGACAGCAACCGGAGCTATCCCTCCAGTTGCGAGACTTCGAAAGGCGCTTCGCTGAGCAGGAGTGCGCCCTTCGCGCCCTGCAGAAGGCCTATTCCCCGGAAGATGAGGAGAAATCCCCGTTCTCCGAGTTTATCTTGAAGGCGGAGGTATCTTCCAGAGCCCCCATACCAACCTTCAAGCTTTACGATGGCCAAGGCGACCCGGCCGATCATTACGATAGCTTCGACGCCCTGATGACTCTACACGGAGCGTCGGACCCCATCAAGTGCCGAGCCTTCGTGACCACTCTGGTCCAGGGCGCTCAAGCATGGTTCCGGGCCCTCGCCCCCGGATCCATCCGAGACTTCAAGCAGTTCGGGGGGAGTCTTCAAGGAGAGCTTCGTCGGAAGTGCCCCCCCAAGGTCGGTGGCGGGGCTCTTGGCCCTCAAACAGGCACAAGGGGAAAGGCTCCGGGCTTACGTCCACCGGTTTAAATCGGAAGCCCTCCGAATCCCCCGCCTGGATGTGGCCTCGGCCACAACCGCACTGATCGGGGGTACCCGGGATGAGAATCTCCGCCGCGAACTCGTCCTCCACCCTCCCTCGACCCTTGCCGAGCTAGTGACTCTGGCTCTGTGCCACGCCGAGTGCGAGGAAGTGCTCAGCGCTTGCCGAGACGCAACCGGCTCGGGTCGAGAGGGGGACAAGAAGCGGGGCCCCGAGCCAAATCCTAGCTCGGGAAAGAAGCGGGATCGAGATGGAGAGCACAAGCGGAAGTACGAGCGATACACCCCATTAACCGCCCCGGTCTATGAAATCTATGAAGACGTCAAAGACTCGGGACTTCTCCGTCGGCCCGAGCCGATGAGGTCGAAGAACCGCAAGTGAGACATACATTGTCTATTCCACGGCGATCACGGGCATCACACTGGTGATTGCCACCAGCTCCAAGACGAGATCGAGCGCCTCGTCTGCCTGGGGCATCTGGCTCGGTTCACTGCCGAGCGTAGAGAAGATCAAGGCGCCGCAGAGGAGATTGACAACGCCCCCCGAGGGGTCCACATCAACGTCATCTCTGGAGGAATAGCATCAGGAGGCGACAGTAGCCGTGGAAGGAAGCGTCATGCCGAGCGGGCGAGCCGAGCCCCAGAGCCACCCAAGGCCCCGCCCCAGGTCATAGTCTTCTCCGATCAAGACTTGGAAGGGCTGAGCACCCCGCACGATGACACCCTCGTAATCTCGGCCACTATAAACCATTGTAACGTAGATCGGATTCTTGTGGACAATGGAAGTGCCCCTGATGTGTTGTCTTATGACTGTTTCCTCAAAATGGGAGAGAGTCCATCCACACTCCGCCCGATCCGGACGACCCTCTATGGGTTCAATGGCCTGGCCACTCTCCCCGAGGGAGCCCTGAGCCTGCCGGTTACCCTCGGCACCCCACCCAAAATCGTTACGGTCATGGTAGACTTCATGGTGATCAAAGGGATGATAGCGTACAACGCCATTTTCGACCGGGGAATCCTCAGCCGGATCAAGGCAGTACCATCTACCTATCACCAGAAAATGAAGTTCCCCACCAAGAACGGGGTAGGGGAAATCCGAGGTAACCAGGCCACGGCCCGAAGGTGCTACAATATCTCGGTGGAGGCCACGCGGCCGGACGGGAATAATAAGGGCCCCCGGGAAGTCGAGGAGAAGTCCGCAGCTACTAAGCCAGGAGGCGAGTTGCTGACGATCTTCCTAAACGACGACCCGACCCTAGGAGTAAGGATCGGAGCCGACCTACCACTCGAGGAACAGCAGCAATATAAGAATTTTCTTTCTGAGTACATCCGAGTATTCGCTTGGTCCGATGATCAGCTCCCTGGGATACCTGAGGAGACCGTGCTACACCGACTCAACCTCAACCCCACCGTGAAGCCCGTGCAGCAGCGCCGAAGGAAGCACGCACCAGAGAAACAGACGATCATCAAGGCGCAGGTCACCAAGGGGCAAGAGACTGGTCTTTTTAGACCTGGTCCTGTACCCGACGTGGCTAGCCAATGTAGTCCTGGTACCAAAGGCTTCCGGCGAGTGGCGGATGTGCGTGGACTTCACCGACTTGAATAAGGCGACCCCTAAAGACTGCTATCCCTTGCCCAACATCGACCAACTGGTCGAGTCGACATCGGGCAACGAGATGCTCAGCTTCCTGGATGCCTATTCGGGTTACCATCAGATCAGGATGAACCCTGGAGACATCGAGAAGACCGCCTTCATCACTGACTACGGCGTGTACTGCTATACCCGGATGCCTTTCGGGTTGAAGAACGCCGAAGCCACATACCAAAGACTGGTCAACCACATGTTTGAGGAATAGCTAGGTCAGAACGTCGAGGCCTACATTGACGACATGCTCGTCAAGACCCCCAAGGCCCAGGACCACTTCACCGACCTCGCCGAAGCCTTCGGCGTCCTCCTGAAGTACAATATGAAGCTCAATCCTGCCAAGTGCGCCTTCGAGTAAGATCCGGGAAGTTCCTGGGTTTCCTGGTCACTCAGCGTGGGATCGAAGCTAACCCTGACAAGGTCCAGGCCATCCTGGACATGCGCCCGCCCGCCTGCATCAAGGACGTCCAGCGTCTGACAGGGCGTATCGCCGCTCTCAGCCGTTTCCTATCCCGTGCGGCCGAACGATGCTTGCCCTTTTTTAAACTGTTGAAGGGGCCCAAGTGGGCATCTGCTACGTTCGCATGGGATGAGGAATGCCAGAAAGCGTTCGCTGAGCTTAAGGAGTTCCTGGCTTCGCCCCCGGTGCTCTCCAAGCTCGTGCCGGGCGAAGCTTTGCTACTCTATCTCTCGGCGACGTCATCAACGGTCAGCTCGGTCCTGGTCAGAAATGACTCAGGAATCGAAAGGCCAGTCTGCTATACCAGCAAAGTGCTTAGCGAGGTCGAGAGGAGGTACCCCGCAACCGAGAAGCTTGTGCTAGCGCTGGTTACCTCCGCGAAACGCCTCCGACCCTACTTCCAGGGGCACCCCATCACCGTGCTAACCGGCGAGCCGTTGAAGAAGATCTTGGCCCACCCCGAGGCCTCGGGGCGACTCGTCAAGTGGGCCCTTATGCTTGGGGCCTACGACATCTCGTATCGCCCGCGCGCAGCTATAAAAGGTCAAGCGCTCGCCGATTTCATCGTCGAGAGCACTATCTCGGACGAAGGGAGGTTACTGACCATGCCCGAGCCAACCTGGGAACTCTACGTCGATGGTTCTTCCAACTCGGTCGATAGCGGTGCTGGGATCCTCCTAAGATCCCCCGAAGGAGTGGAGCTACAGTACGCCTTGAAATTCAACTTCCAGGCGTCCAACAACGCTTCCGAGTACGAGGCCCTTATATTGGGAGCACGTATGGCCCGGCGGCTGGGGGATGAGCGAGTCAGGATCCACACCGACTCTCAGCTGGTCGCGAGCCAGGTCAACGGCAAGTACGAAGCTCGAGAGGCACCGATGATCAAATACCTCCAGCTGGTCAGGAGCTTGGCCCAACGATTCGAGGGATTCGAGGTAGTCCGAATAGCCCGGGAAGAAAACTCCCGAGCTGACGCCCTCTCTCGATTGGCCTCCTCCCTAGACCCAGAAGGTACCCGATCGGTCCTCCTCGAAGAGCTAGAGCGCCGGAGCATCGACTCAGAGCTCCTCGCTGTTGACTCGGCCGTCCCGAGCGATTGGCGCACCCCCTACCTGTCTTGGCTTCGAGACTTCCAAGAGCCCTCCGACCCTCGGGAAGCACGCCGAATGAAGTACCAAGCCCGGCGCTTCGTCGTCCTGGACGACACACTCTATCGAAGGTCCTTCGCCGGCCCTCTCCTGAAGTGCCTCGGCCCCGACGACGCCAGCCGAGCCATTCGAGAGGTTCATGAAGGCCTGTGCGGAGCGCACTCAGGGGCAAGGTCACTGGCCAGAATCCTGTTACGACAGGGGTACTGGTGGCGATTCCTGCAGCGCGACTGCTCGGCCTATGCTCAACAGTGCGACCGATGCCAGCGGTTCAACCACTTGGTCCATCGGCCGGCCACGGAACTCGTCACCCTCGCCGAGCCTTATCCCTTCGCTCGGTGGGGGATCGACATTCTCGGACCATTCCCCACGGCTCAGTCCCAGAAAAAGTTCATCATAGTCGCCATCGACTACTTCACTAAATGGATCGAGGCCGAAGCCACTGCAATTATCACCGAGATAGTAGTCTGGAGTTTCATCTGGAAATCGATCATTTGTCGCTTCGGCATCCCCCGAGTGATAGTGAGCGATAATGGTCGGCAATTCCATTCTCGATATTTCTGAGACAGATGCGCCGACCTAGAAATCCGCAACCACTTCACTTCGGTCGCCCACCCTCAGGCCAACGGGCTGGTCGAAAATGCCAACAAGACTATCTTGAAAGGCATAAAGACCAGACTCGGCAAAGCCAAGGGAAGTTGGCTCGAGGAATTGCCTAGCGTACTGTGGTCACACCGAACGACTCCCAGGACGGCAACCGGTGAAAGCCCTTTTCAGTTGGTGTACGGCACCGAGGCCGTCATTCCATTGGAGATCGCCAACCCATCTCTCCGAGTCATCCGCTACTCGACCGAGGAAAACAACCAAAAGTTACTCAAGAACCTCGACCTAGCAGATGAACTCCGGGACATTGCCAGCATCCGACCGACGGAATACCAGTGACGCCTCACTCGATACTACAACGCTAGAGTCCGAAGCAGGCACTTCCGACCGGGAGACTTCGTCCTCAGGAAAGCTGAAGCCTCTCGACCACTAGAGGCGGCGGGCAAGCTGTCCCCTAACTGGGAAGGCCCCTACTGAGTGGTCGAGTTACTCGGAAAAGGTGCGTACATGTTAGCAACAATGGAAGGGGAACCCATTCCTCGGACATGGAATGCAGTCGCACTACGCAAATTCTATTTTTGAAATTGTACAGTAAGATGGACGGAATAAATCCCTTTTCTTTTCATTCCAAACTATTGATACATCAGAAAGGCAAAGTCCAGTACATTGCATGACAAAAAGTAAGAAAATCCATCTAGCACCGCCGCAAGGGGGCATCGCTCTGTTGACTCGATCTCGATCTCCTCGCATCCAGCCACTGACTCTGCCTCACGTAGAAACTGGCTCGGACAAGAGGGGGCCGATCCAGTTGACTCAGACGACCCCCAAAGGTGACAGAGGGACTGCAGAGAAGATAGCCACCTTCTAAAGCCGGAGAAGGCTACCTTCCAAGTTGTGGAGGTGAGGAAGAAGGAGCACCATGAAGCCCTTTTTTTCCAACCCGCCAAACTCCTTGGAAGGGAACAGAGAGCAAGCAGCCTCTGAAGAGCGAAAGAAATGAAGAGCAGAAGAGGGAAAAAGAGACTGCAGATGGAGGAAGGCTTCGGTGAGGAGGGAACTTGATGCGCCTCCCCCCCCATACAGAGGGGGAGTGGCGGCAGGCTTCCCTGATACCCCCATCCGTCCTCCCCCTCGGCGCCCACCCAGAAGCCACGCCGGAACTGAGAAAGGGCAAGAGTCGTGCCCTCACACGTCGAAGACCTCTCCAGATCCGCGCGGCGACTGTCGGACCCGTCTCAAACCCGCGCGGCGACTGTGGGACCCGTCCAACAAGCTGGGACGGCAAGAGCCCTCTGCTCCCCATCGTCGACGGCGTCGCCCTCCGAAGGATCCTCCATGCTCCGAATGCAACGGCACGATGCAGAGTGAAGAGGAAGGAGTGAGGAAAGACTGTTAGAGAAAATCCCAAGCAGTAAAGAGGAAAGGGCGCCTTTCGGTCCTTCTTATAGGCCAAAGGAGGCTACACGCCTTAAATGACCCCCCCCCCCTCGGAAACACGCAAAAGGATTTCTCCCCTGAACAGTCACCTCTAACTCCTCGTTTCCAGCCCTAGCGGGATTCACGAAGCGACCTGACATTCAAAGCATGAGGGAACGGAAGGACGCCCCGTCAGAAGCCTACCAAATCAGCATGCGAAAATCACGCAGGACATATCGGCACTTTCCAACTGCTTCAGATACGCCAACCAAATCACGGCAAGGATGGCGATCAAACAAGTAAGTCATTTATTATCTCATAAAGAGGAAACTCCCTAAAGGAGGAAAGAGAGACAAACGAGAGAAAGGGGCAAAATAAGGTAAAATACATCAGGCCTCGGGCCCACTTTGACGCTCGGAAACAACGGAAGTAGGCGTGTTACCCCTAGCACCTTCGGTGACGGCCGACCCGGGCACTGACCTCGCCTGTGCGAGAACTGTCTCGGTCGCGAGCCCTCCCGAGGCATCCGGAGTTGGTAACCCCACCGAGAGAGACCCCCCTGGATCCTCCCCGCTCGACGCAGAGGAACTAGAAACTGACTCATCCGAGTCATAAGCCTGGCCCAAAGGGAACTCGATCCCAGAGTCTCGATCGAAGGCGTAGTCCACCGCCCGGTGATAACCTTGCTTAAACCCCTTTCGGGCGCCACGGCGAAGCGCTACCTCGTAATATGGTAGGGCGGCTCTCTCCAGGTCGGCTGAGTAAGCATCCGAGCTTCTATATCGCTCGACCGCCTCTGCCTCGATCTGCTCCGTCCTTCCAACGAGCTCGACTCGAGCCTGCTCTGCCTCGGCCGCACGCTCCTCTGCTCCCGCTAGGCTGTTCCTCTGCCGCAACCATCCTTCGTTCGGCCTCGCTTGACCACCTCTCCGCCCGGACTCGGTCCGCCTCGGCCACAGAACGAAGGCGCTCCGCTACCTCCGCCCGGTCCAGTAACTCGGCCCGTTCGAGCTCCCAGCGGCCGTCCAGCTCGAAATGACGCAGACGCTCCTCTTCCAAGAGTTTGCTTTTCCTCTTGAGCAACCCCCGGGCCTTAGCCAACTGCTCGGTCAGCGCCTCAGTTTCTAGCCGGCTCGCCCGCACCGAGTCCCTGAACGCGGAGAATTCCCATCGGAGCCCCTCATGTTCCTCGCTGAGGCGGGCCAGTTTCCTCTCGCACCCCCCGAGGGTCCAGGCGAGATTCGACCGTTCCGCCTCCACCCGAGCGTACATCTCCGCCATCAAGGCCGTCGTCCGAGCTATGACTAGGCCGCCCTCCATGAGGACGTCGAGGATTCCGGCGGGGGAGTAGCGCTTGTCTCCCCCCCTCGTCTTCGCGGCAACCTCTCGGCAAACCCGATAGAGGTCGCCCGAAACACCGAGCCTTTCCAAGGCCTCCGACATGGAGATCCGCTCCCCACCGGACGCCCCGCCAGAAGGTTCGGGTCGAACAACGGGGCCGACCGCCCCGCACGCCGCGGTCAGTTGGGGTTGCGACGCCTCTCCGGGCGAACCCCCAACCTCGACCGACGCCGCAGGATCGGCCGCACCAGGAACTTCAAGCACTTGGGGCTGCGACGCCCTCGCGGGCGAACCCCCATCCCTATCCGTCTCGGCCCGCGCCTCGCCGCCCGAGACATCACCGACCTCGACCGGTCTCCCGGTCTCGGCGACGGCCACTTCGGCACCGGTCCCCTCCATCCCCGGGGAGGGGAGAACCGACCTATCTCCGCCCTCTGAGGGGCCCCTGGTCTCCTCGGCCCCCTCGCACCTGGTAGGTGGGGGAGCTGGCCCTGAAGGGTCGGCCCCATCTTGCCCCCGAGAGGGGAGCGCCGCCAAGCCTGAATCACCCCCAGCGGCGGTAGGATGTCCGGCCTTCTTGGCCCGTTTCTTGGCCTTTGCGGCCTCCCGCAACCTTCCTTCTAGGGGGTCCTTGTTCTTCACCCCGCTTGACCGCGAAGATCCCTCGGAGGCTGCCCCCTTGCCCTTATCCCGGGCTTGGGAACGACCTGCGGGAGCAACAGGTTCATCGGCCACCGAATCATCTCCAAGATCGACGACCTCGGTGACCTCTTCCAAGCGCTCCCGCCGAATGTCTGCAATGAAGAAGAGGATTCGGTTAGGAAACGAAAAGTTGACCCTCCGACCCCGCAGCAGAATCCGAAGAATGGCACCAGATGGCCTGAGCTGTGTAAGCAGATACCGCTCCACGTTCTCCAGCGTCACCAGCTCCTCAGTCGACCGGCGATTTGTCAACAAGCGAGCAGTGTACTCCTTCACATCGGCGGGGAACTCCTCCTGCCGCGGGGGAAGATTCGGGTGGAAGTTGGGCATAACCTGGCACCTCCAGGATTCATCCACTGCTTCCGCCTTCACCCAGAAAAATTACCTCTTCCACCCTTTGTGCGAAAAATCCTTCGCCGCCAGCGGAATACAACTTCGATTCCTACGCGCCTGGATAAAATAAGAGCCTTTCCTCGCCGATGGATGTGCCTTCAGCTCGAAGAAATAATGAAAAAGATCTAGGGACGGGGGAACCCCCTGCAGGCGCAGAGGATCCGAAAGGCAGAAAGCAGGAGTTACGAGTTGGCCACCAGCTGAACAGGCGCCAACACGAAAAAATTGAGGAGCTTCAAGACGAAAGGCTCGAAGGGGAGGCAGAATCCGCTCTTCCACGCCAGGAGAAAAGTACAAATATGGCCCGTGCGGCTGTCCAAACTCGTCTCATACGGGGCAGCGGCTACGAAGCTATACCGGAGAGGCAGGCGAAACCGATGCTCCAATTTCTTCACGTCAGCCTCCCCCAACTCGCTGCGATTGGGGACGGGCTCCCGCCTCACCTGCTCGATTTCCGAGCGCAGATCCGCCATCGAGCTGGAAGAAGAACCTTCGCTAGAGCCCGAAGACTCCGGAGGAGGAGGAAGCCGCCGGATCGCCTCCGCGGTTACGCGCGCCAACTCCTCAAATGCCGCCGCAAGGGCTTGCTCCCCCGCTGTATCTTCACGGCGCATCAAGGAGCCCCAGAAGCAGAGAAATGGAGGAAAGGCCGATAACCCTGAAAAGACTGGGAAGAACGAGCAGTGCCCTACGCCTATAAACCCTCGCGGGAGCCAGCGCGCCGTTTCAACCTCCGAGAAAAAGTGGGCCCCTTCGTTTCAAAATACGTCAGGATCATTATTACTATGGGCCCAGGCGACCACTACACGTGGCACCATCACGCCAACAGGATTCCACCCACCCGAGCCACGCCGGTCCAAAGCCTCAAAAAGACTACTCAACCGAGTCTCCTTGGCTCGGGAGTAGGAGGGGGACAAGTGGAGAGGGGGATTCCTGCAGCCCACTCAAAGAGCAGACCCAACTAGGCCCAACAAGGCCCAACGAGGCAAGCTCGCCCAAGTGACAGCCCACAGGGCCCACTCGGAAAAGCCCAATAAAATAATGCTCGAGGAAACAACTCTCCTAGGCGGCCCCAAGGCTCGGAGAGCCCGAGCCTCGGTCAGGTCACAGGAAGACCCGCGCACGAGCTACCCCTCCGCCCGAAGGGGGGAAGCACTAGCCGGTCTATCCGACCCATCTCCTCACCGAGCTAGGCCTATCGCCCGATAGGGCCGGCCCCCTTAAGCTCGGGACGACCGATGAAATCATTACAGCCATTAGAGTCCACAGCGGGCCAAACACTAAGAAGTCCAGGAGCTCCGGTTTCCCCGCGAGGGTAACGCCCCCATGATGAGGCATCAAAGCCCACGACGGGGACGTAACCTCCGCCGGAGACCTCTCAGCTTGCAGGACTCTAGAAGGCGGCGCACTATAAAAACCTGGGATACCCTCCGGCGAAAGGCAGGTCAAGAAGGGTATGATTCCACCCCCGAACTCCTAAGCAAGGATCACTTCACCCCATCGGTGGAGAGGGATCTCGCGCCCTCATCTCCCCCTCCATATCGTTGCTCCCACCATTGCTCTACTGACTTGAGCGTCAGAGGATTTTACCCCAGGGAATCCCCCTGGGCCCTCTGACCCGTTTCCCTGTCTTACAGTTCATTATCTTGGTGATTACCAGCCAGCTCAGGAACCAGCGTGAGATTTCGCCTCTTTACATAGGGATACTGGCGTCTAAACAACGTGTATTCTTACGGCTAGGAGGCATGTACTAGACTTGATTGCTGGAACAATATGAGTCATGTGCCTTCAAATTCAAAAGATATTGAAAATCTAATTTGCTGCACTCATAAAATTCCATGCTTTACTCATGCTTGTTTAGCCTCAATACTAGTTTTTATATTTTTCCCTTTGTAGTTATTGAATATGGATGTATAAGATAAGGGACAGTTACACACCGCCATGATATGCACTGTTGGTTCATTCTATTAAAACTTGGATGTAGCTGCTTTTCGAACTCCATTGTTGATCTCAGATTTCATTAGCTTTGAACCATATACATTGCTCACGGCATGTTTCAGGTTTGCATATAATGGCTTGCTCTTCACTTCCATTCAGCTCTGGTCTCTCAGACTTTTGTAGCCTTTTCTGCCTTCTCCCTCCTCTTTATTGTTGTCAAAGGGGGAGAATCTGCATATGTGAGTCCTTTGTGAGCTAATACCTTGAGCTTGTTTGTTAGTACCACTTTGTGAGTCCGTCCTCTATGCGCCTTTGTAACTTGTCAAAGGGGGAGAAGCGAATTATGAAAGGGGGAGAGTCAAAGGGGGAGAGACCCTTCATCTGTGATGGGGGATTGCATAGCATTCACATGCTTTGATCATCCATGCATACATATCCGCATTCACATGCTTTAATTATCATGGATCTTGAGTTGCATATCTTGAGCTGCATATGTTATAAATATTGTCATCTTGGACATTACTGCAACAGAATGACTCACAGTGTTGTCATCATCAAAAAGGGAGAGAATGTTGTGCCCCTGTGGTCATTTGAGTTATTTGATATTCATGGTTTTGATAATGGCTAAACAATATAAGTTATTGTTATTTTCCACTCTCATATGACTGACATACGTGATGTTTTACTCATGACAGATAAGCCAATAAATGAACAAGGAATGGAGTGGAGATGGGAAATGTGAAAGCTCAATGATTGCGCCCTTGCACGCGGATCGATCTGCGCGGTCAAGTCGCGGGGATCGACCTGCTCGGTCAGGTTACGGGGGTCAAGGGGACAGCGCCCCTTGCAGGGGTTTCTGGGGGCAGAGCCCCCGGAACAAAATTTTGATTATAGGAGCGATATAATCAAATAGAAATCTTCAAGACTGTCAAGGCTATTGCAACAGATGAGAACGGGCTGCTAAAGGACTTAAGCAATAGAGCTAAACGGTTAATGGACTGAACCGGGGTAACCCGGGTTCTGCCCAGCTGGCGGTCGACCGCCAGCCTAGGGGCGGTCGATCGCCCCTGCCAGCAGCCAACTGCTTGCACGTTTCTCAGTGGCAGTCGACCGCCAGCCCAGTAGCGGTCGACAGAAAATTCTAGGGACCATCCGTCTACAGGGTTTCTCAGTAGCGGTCGACCACCGGCTTCTGCAGGTCGACTGCCAACCCCGAGCCATCAATTATTGACTTTGTTTTCTACTTCGAGAAGGGCCATTCTCCATGGATTTCTTTAATCCTAAAGTCACCTAATCACCCACAAAATGTGGATCTGGTCTCGGGGATGTCCAAGGACCATTCAAATGTTATAAAACACATGCAAGAGGGTTAGAAACCCTAGTTGATCATTTGGGAGATCAAAGGAGGCTGCAAGGGTGTGTTCAAGGGAGATGAGTTCGAGTACTGTAGCCGTGAACAGTACTCCGGGAAGAAGTTCTTCATCAAATCCTCAAGTGATTCAAGCTACTTCAAGAGGAGATCAACCCCACACCAAGTGAAGAAAAAGCTACAACCATCATCCTCTTCATCATCTCAAGGTGATCCAAAGAAGCTCATTCTCAAGGGAGATCAAATCTGCATCCTTCATCTTCTTCATCAACTCAAGGTGATCCAAGGAAGACCATGTCACAAGGAAGAAGATACCATTGAAGAATCAGATTCAAGCTTCAGCAATCTCAGACAAGATCTTTTCTCTTTGAGCATATTTCACATCTTGTTTTAGTGTTTTCATATCTTGTTCTTTTCCATTTCATTCAAACATTAGGAACTAAAGATTGTCCCTACCAGTGGTTAGTAGGAAGGCAATTGGATGTTGTCTGATCTGCGGTGTTGACGTCCCTACCTGTGGTTAGTAGGAAGGCAATCGGAGGTCTTTCCGATTTACGGTTCAGTGCGTGGCACTAGTGGAGCCTCACCGGATTTGGTGAGGGGTGGACGTAGGACTGGGGATTCAGTCCGAACCACCTTAAAATCTTTTGCGTTGTGGTTTGCTTGTGTGATTGCTTCATTCTAGATTCATGCTTTGGTTCAAATCGATATATTACTGGCTCATCTTGCCAAGTGAATCATAGTGTTCTTCGATAAGCTAGTTACACTCCGCTGTAATTTATTTTATCTAGCTATATAGAGGGTTGCATTGTGAAAAGAGGGGCAGATCTATTCACCCCTCCTCTCTAGATCCGCTGTCCACTACTCAACAAGTATGTCACACCCCGAGCCTTTATAACAGTGGAAGACTCGCTCGAGGAGCACGAACAGCTGGCATGGTAAGCCTCTTGCAAGCAAGAATGATCAGAGCGCAAGGCAATCACACATAAGAATGTAATCGCATAATAATTAATCAAACTCTAACTTTATTTCATTGATAATCGAGTATTCAAGTACAATAACATTTTCATACTTTTTTCATTCCACTATACTCAAGAAATAAGAAATTACAAAGACTCGATCTAAACAATATAGACTTTCCTAAGTCTTCACTCTCATCTTGACAATACTTTCATTCGCTCTCGGACCTGCTACTTGTATAACCCGAATCTGAATTCGAATCACTTTCATTTCCTGAAAAAGATTGGAAATAGGTAATGAGCACACTTGCCCAGTAGGTATCTTCGCATCAACATGATTTGCACTATTAAAGTAATTAGCATTTTAGCTCTAAAGAATTTAGATAAAATCAGGTGAAATGCGATCAATCATGCGAGTAACCAATGTAACAAAATGATCATGTAAGATAGAATGAGAGCAAGAATGAACTAGCAAGAACGTAACAAGAATATGATATTGGCCTTTCATAAACATGAATGTATCGAGAATGTACTAGCAAGCCACATAATCATCACTCTAGTATCTTTTGCTTATGAGCAAGTACTTCGTGAATTTCTGTGGAATATCAAGCAAGAAAGTCATGTACAAGAATGTCATGTCGTGCCGTGGATTTTCACTTATTCATAAAGAAAGTACTCCAGCGTAATGCGACGCCAGTAGCATCATACCCCATGGTTTATAATAGTATGTTTCGACAATCAGCCGAGGGGACTAGCATAGAGCCCTTGAACATAATCAGTGCTCGATCGCATCTTCAAGTATAAATCAAGCTACTTTCACGTATGTAACAATAAAGTATGGTCAATAATGTAATAAGTTCAATAAGCTCATGATAATAATAATTAATGAATGAACGCTTCAATTTAGAATATGAAAGATCAAGAATGACTTATACTATGTTATGCTCATGGAAATAAATCGGCAGCATAACGGTACATTTCTTACTTTCCATAAATTAAATTAGGCATCTTGAATCAATTTGGTAAGTCCTAGACCATTATTAATCCATCTAGAACTTTGGAAAATCAACCCTTGGATCAAATCCTCGGGTTAACATACTCAAGCATTGTGACGGTCAACGACTGGGCCGTTACATTAACGTGACGCTCTAGTATTGGGTCGTTACATTGGTTTGAATCCAGAACAATAGGATAGACTCAGTGAAATGTGACGGTCATATATTGGGTCGTTATATGGGCCTGACGGTCCAATATAAATATGTTACATTGTTAGAACCAGAAAATATCGATAATGCTTTCTAATCAATTTGGTTTTAATGGTACAACCAACTCGGCATCCTAGTGGGAATCCTAGGCTCGCGGAGAATTACGGAGGCCTTGAAACAAGAATTCCTAGTCCATTGGAAGGAATATCCAATAGAGAGGTCCTCATGTCCAAGAATAATATTCCTATAGTGCAAAGTGTGAACTAATGGACAATATACCGGAATATGTGCCATGTACTTAAAGAAAATGACTCTATTGATAGAGAGAGAATGTGTAGCAATGTGAAACCAAAATAAAACTCGTCTAGGACTTACCAAATTGATAGATTAATAATGGTGTAGGACTTACCAAATTGATTAATAATGGTCTAGGACTTACCAAATTGATTCAACATACCTAATTTAATTTATGGAAAGTAAGAAATGTACTGTTATACTACCGATTTATTTCCATGAGCATAACATAGTATAATTCATTCTTGATCTTTCATATTCTAAATTGAAGCATTCATTCATTGATTATTATTATCATTAGCTTATTGAACTTATTACATTATTGGCCATACTTTATTCTTACATACGTGGAAGTAGCTTGATTTATACTTGAAGATGCGATCGAGCACTAATTGTGTTCAAGGGCTCTATGCTAGTCCCCTCGGCTGATTGTCGGAAACATACTATTATAAATCATGGGGTATGATGCTACTGGCGTCGCATTGCGCTGGGAGTACTTTCTTTATAAATAAGTGAAAATCCACAGCACGACATGACATTCTTGTACATGACTTTCTTGCTTGATATTCCACAGAAATTCTCGAAGTACTTGCTCATAAGCAAAAGATACTAGAGTGATGATTATGTGACTTGCTAGTACATTCTAGATACATTCTTATTTATGAAAGGCCAATATTATGTTCTTGTTACGTTCTTGCTAGTTCATTCTTGCTCTCATTCTATCTTACATGATCGTTTTGTTACTTTGGTTACTCGCATGATTGATGGCATTTTGCCTGATTTTACCTAAATTCTTTAGAGCTAAAATACTAATTACTTTAATAGTGCTAATCTTATTGATGCGAAGATACCTACTGGGCAAGTGTGCTTATTACCTATTTTCAATCTTTTTCAGGAAATGAAAGTGATTCGAATTCGGATTCGGGTTATACAAGTAGCGGGTCCAAGAGCGAATGAAAGTGTTGTCAAGATGAGAGTGAAGACTTAGGAAAGTCTATATTGTTTAGATCGAGTCTTTGTAATTTCTTATTTCTTGAGTATAGTGGAATGAAAAAAGTATGAAAATGTTATTGTACTTGAATACTCAATTATCAATGAAATAAAGTTGGAGTTTGATTAATTATTATGCGATTGCATTCTTATGTGTGATTGTCTTGCGCTCTGATCATTCTTGCTTACAAGAGGCTTACCATGCTTGCTGTTCACGTTCCTCGAGCGAGTCTTCCGCTGTTATAAAGGCTCGGGGCGTGACATACTTCATGCAGAAACATGCATCGACCTTTATTTTGACAAAGTAAGGATGCATTGGCCTGAAGTGATGAAGGACTTATACATGCAACAACCTTAGTGACATAGTATGAAACTATGCACAGACCTTTTAGACATAAGCCCAAAATGTGCATTGACCTATCATACTTCATGCAGAATGGTGTACTGACATGATGAGATGAATATGTGAATGTGCATCGACCTTTGTTTTGACACTTAGATGAAAATCCAGTTTGTTCAATATGAAGGATCTTTTGCATTTCAGTCCCAACATGATTCATAGACTATGATTATCAAAACCAGGATCCAACAAGCATAGTACTCGGTCACACATACCCTTATCCCCTTTTTAACACATAGAAACTAATTCGAAATCATTCTAATTCTTCGTTGACCCCTAAGACTTGATCCTCCCAAGACTGCAGGTTCGCCCTCCTACGTAGGGCCAAGGTCCCTCACCTCTCTTTCTTACTCAAGAGGAACTGTAGATGGTAGATAATTGAAAATAGGTGTTGCTAAAGGCTTACTATCCTTAAAACTCCCCTCCTTATATAGTTTTCACCCCTCCCAATGGTTTACCCATGACCCACAAGGCTCCAACCTGCTCCCAAGGTCGCTGGTTTAAAGATGGGTTAGTGCTAAGGACCTCTTCGATTTGAACACAGGTGACCCTTCGTCTACCCGGTCATAGATGCGGGTGGGTGCATTTTTCTCTTAGGATTTGAGTTGGGACATCTTCATACGAAATCAAGAGGACTTCTTGATCTAACGTTGGGTCATGGTTTCATCAAATTTCATCATTCTTAGCCCGAGTTATGATTTATCAAATATTAACGTTCATTTTTCCCTATTCCAGTCATGACCTTTCGGTAGCCCGAGATAATCTAGGTATAACTCTAACATCCAGGCAGTATTTGGCATCGACCTCAACAGAGAAGTTGTAGCTAACATCCCATTAGAAATTATGAATTTGGTGTCAGGTCATTTCATCAACTAAAGATGAAGTTATGATTTTTCAATTAATTACGTGCGAGTTCTCTCAACAGTCGCACCTCTTCGTGATAGCTGGCAGCAAGGGGCTCAGAACCTTAGGTTCTTGTGTGAATTGGGTTTCCACCTCAACAGAAGAGTTTGGGTTAAGGGCCCAATATTTCTATTATGATAAGTTTCATCTCATTTGGTTAATTGTGGGCCAAGATATCCTTATTTCAACTAGTGACCATTTTTCTGTATCTGTTTCGACCCATTATCGCCAACTCCCTCTTAACCACTATTAGACCCATTTTTTAGAAGTTGTACTCTTCATCAAAGTCGTTCCCTACATACTGGTCATTGCGTGGGCATTAGTTTCACCTAATTCTGACCTCCCTATATTATGTTATGAATTTCCTAAGTATCCTTTAAAAACTTGTCCAGATTTCTAGCTTAGTGAGTTCATGTACTTGAATTATTCTCATTTGGGCCTATGCCCAAATTGGTGATCATAACATCCTCTCACCCTTAAAATAAATATCATCCTCAAAATTGACTTGAGAAATTTCTTTAAAATGGAAACTTTTACTCACCGAATAGTTGAGGGTATTCCTAGCGCATCTTGTCCTCCGGCTCTCAAGTTGCTTCCTCGAAATGAGAATTCCCCTATAGCACCTTCACCAGCCGGATGGTTTTATTTCTCAATACATGTTCCTTCCAGTCTATGATCTTGGTGGGCTGCTCCACATAAGACAAGTCTGCTCGAACCTCCAAGTGCTCATATTCTATAACATGTGAGGCATCCGTGACATACTTCCTGAGCATGGAGACGTGAAAGACCAGATGTACATGCGACAGAGCAAGCGGAAGTGCAAGTCGATAAGCCACCTCGCTGACTCTCTGCAAAATCTCAAAAGGCCCGATATATCTGGGACTGAGCTTGCCCTTTCTCCTGAATCGCATGACTCCCTTTGTAGGAGACACTTTTAGGAACACATGGTCCCCTTCTATAAATGTCAACTCTCTCCGCCACTGGTCTGCATAACTTTTCTGACAACTCTAGGCTACGAGGAGTCACTGCCTGATCATAGATATCTTCTCTCAGCAGTCCTGTACCAACTGTGGTCTGAATAACTACTTCTTGCCAGCTTCATACCAACACACTGGGACCTACATGGCCGCCCATGGAGTGCTTCATAAGGTGCCATTCCGATGGCAGAATGATAACTATTGTTGTATACAAATTGTATCAAGGGTAAATGATCATCCCAATTCCCCCTCCATTCAATACTGCATGCCATCAGCATATCTTTTAGAGTCTGGATAGTGCGCTCAGATTGCCCATCAGTTTGAGGATGAAATGTCGAGCTGAGCCGCAATTCTGTATCAATAGCCTATTGTAAACTCTTCCAGAACCTTGCTGTGAATCGAGGGTCCCGATCAGAGATGATGGATAAGGGTGCACCATGTAATCGAATGATCTCAGCGATGAACAGTTTCGCTAGGGATTCGATTGGAGTCTACTTGTTGACGGGCAGAAAGTGTGTAGTCTTTGTGAATCTGTCCACAATCACCCATATGGTATCATGCTTCCTCCTAGTCAAGGGTTGACGAGTCACAAAGTCCATGGTGATTTGTTCCCATTTCCATTGTGCCATCTCAATGGTCTGGAGAGGTCTGCCAGGTCTTTGATGCTTAATCTTCACTTGATGACAAGTGAGACATTTGGGCACGAACTCCACTATGTCTCGCATCATTCTTGGCCACCAATACATCCTCTTCATGTCTTGAAACATCTTGGTGCTTCCAGGATGGATGGAGAACTTTGATCCGTGAGCTTCCTGCATCAACTCCCTTTTCAATTCCACATCATCTGGTACACAGATCCTTTCTTGGAACATGATCAGCCCATCATTCCCACATGGAAGTCCTCATTGCTCGGTAGTTTCTGTAATGCCATATCCTGCCTTTGCACATTCAGAATTCAGGTCTTTGCACATTTTAGGGTCTATGCACATTCAGAATTAAAGGTCTGTGCACATATAGGTCTATGCATGTTTTGGGTCTGTGCACATTTAGAATTCAAGGTCTACGTACATGTTAAACTCTATGCACATATATGTCTGTGCATGTCCAGAGCCCTGTCTCAGTTTCCAGAAACTAAGAATAAGAGAATTTCAAGGGGCCATTCTAGTTTAGATAAATCTGAAAAAAATTAGAAAATGATGGAAGACCAAGTTAGTAACTCATTGTAAAAGTTTCAAGCTCACTGTAATTCTTCACTTGTAGCTATGGCTCATCTTCTATGCATGTGTAGGGTTGACAAGTCGACATTGCCTTTGGACAGGTCGACACCTTGGGGCTCTTTCCCCAATTTCCAGAAACGTGAAAAAGGAAAGTCTTGAGAGGTCATTTTAATTCATAAAAATCTGAAAAATTAGAAAATGGTAGAAGACTAAGTTAGTAACCCACTGTAAAAATTTCATGCTCACAGAAATTCTACACTTATGGTTATGATTTATTTTCTACGCATGTGTAACCTAGAAATAAACCTATCCTCTTTTGTTCGGTAACTTGATCATGCTCTATTCCACATCAAGTAAGCTTATGATCATGATTTGTCCGCTTAAAACATTTGGAAGCATGCTTGTTATGATAAAGTATCATACTAGTATTTGTAAACTGAGTATGAATGTGATTGCAAATACAATGTGAATGTTATGAATGGAAAACATCAGCATTCTATGAGGTTGGACTTCGGTCCCTTCTGCGGGATGGCGATACGTAACACCGCGGAAGTAAAAGAACCCAGGGGACAACGTGACATAACGCCTTATGCCCTGGTTAAAATTCCTATGATTCGGCTGATTGTTCCGTGGGACGGCGATACGTAACGCCACAGAACGCTGTAGGCCTCAGGAATCTAGGTGAAATCCGATGATTCGGCCGATTGTTCTGTGGGACGGCGATACGTAACGCCACAGAATGCTGTGGGCCACAGGAGTTTAGGTGGGAGTTCGCTCTCGGGTCTGCATAGTACTCTTTCGTTCGTTCATTTGTGTGTGGGCCTCCAGTGTTTGTGGCAGCTGTTCGGTTCCATGAATAATGAAAATGTGATAATGTGTAATTGCTCATTCACCGTGATTTTTGTGCATGCATGGGTACCTTATATGTTAGCTAAAGAATATGTATTTTCCTCATATGAGTTACCTTAAGCAGATGATAATGAATGGATTATGCTATTATTAACATCTGAATTATGTATAAATTTGGCTATATAGATGCGAGTTAACCTCGATTTTTTTAGGCTTCCTATTAAGCGTCACACTCACCCCTTTGTGACACAAGTTTTCAGGAGACTTAGTGAAGGAGGTTGAGGAGGAGGCTGCGGCCGAGGAGTAGTGCTAGTTCATAGTTCGTCTGGGTATGCCATGGATGAATATCTCTCTTATATGTATGGTTATGGGGTGGTGAGCCTGTGTGGACTCATGTTTAGTTTGGAACAATGGACATGTACTCTTCATTGGAAGTTATGAATGGTTGAAATGCTATTTACATTTCCTGTAATTATGGTTTCTCTCTCGCATGCGAATGTATGCATGTTTATTATATATTTGTGCTTCCGCGATACGTACTATGTAATGCTTCGAGGTCCGATGGAAAAATAAAAAAAAATATGCCCATAAATTGGGAATCGGATCTCGGGGCGTAACAGAGGCTGTTACAGATGAGCTCTCTCCCTCCAAGGAGCTTCCTTCAATCTAAGGTACTAAACTGGCTAACTCTAATGAAGTGGCTATTCTGCCTCTAGTCCAACATACAATGGATGTGGTGGCTATTCAGCTAATTAGCTCGGATGAAGTTTCAAAAACTTCAAATTCAGAAAACTCTCGGATGATGTGTCAAGGTAATAAGAACAAATCAGACCACCTTCAGGTTAATGAACCAAAGGAGATTTCAGCTTTGTCGGGATTTTATAAGTGATGCCCGTTTGACTAGAGCTATAGCAAAGTCTCTGGCTGCCTCTCAAAATTTTCCTATTGAACATGATTAATACTGCTCTTATATGGAATGTCTGAGACATTGGGAATAATGCCACTGTTAGAACCGTAGCTCATCACATTAAAATTCACCATATTTGTATAACATCGATCTTAGAACCTTGAATTGATTTACATTGTGCTAATGGTGTGGCTCGTTGTATAAATCTTCCTTCATTTATCGGTAATGATGGTGTTCAATCAAAAAATTGGCTCTTTCATAATACTAGTGTATGCTTAGACATTATTGACCATCACCCTCAATATATTACTGTTGCTCTAAAGGAAGGTAACTATGTTTCTATGTATTTCACTGCCATATATGCTTCATGTAATGTGAGAACTCGTAGAGACCTTTTTGATGCTCTTATTGAATTCCGTCAAGGTGTGACGATTCCTTGGATTATTGGTGGAGATTTTAATTGCATTGTATCTCTGAAAGAAAAGATAGGTGGCTCCATGTCTTCAGTGGCTGCCATGACAGAATTCCAGGGATTTTTATCTGCTACTGGTTTAATAGATGCGTGGTATTCTGGTTCTCCTTTTACCTGGTCCAATAATCAAACTGAGGCTTCTCATATTCGAGCTCATTTGGACATGGTTTCATATAATGCGGAATGGTTGAACTTATCTTATAACTTGTCTGTCAAACATTTGCTCAGAGGTCCTTTTGACCATGCTCATATGCTTTTATCCGCTCGCCCCATGCATTCAGTCCTGGGAAGATTTATTTATCAACACATGTGGCACACTCATTCTGCTTTTCTAGAATTTGTTAAAATGCAGTGGACCAAAAATTCGCAGCCCGATTGTCATCCTTTCCATATTCTATAGCAGAAACTAAAACCCCTCAAGACTGCTTTGAGGGAATGGAATAAAAATGTGTTTGGCAACATTCATCAAGCCAAAGATTGTGCTCAAGCACTTGTTGAACAGGCTCAAATAGCCTATGATGCTAATCCATCAGTGGAAAACCAGATAGATCTTCAAAAAGCAAATGCTGCTATGCGTCGCATCCTTCATCGCGAGGAGATTTTTTGGTATCAAAAGTCTCGGTTGCAATGGATAACATGCGGGGACTGTAATACGTAGTTCTTCCACCATTATACTAAGGTCAGAAGGCATAGTAATTTTGTTCATAAATTGAAAATTGATGGCAATTGGGTGGATGATCAGGAGGGCTTAATGAATGGCGTGGTTAATTTCTTTAAGACTCTCGTATCTTCTGAAGATCATAACATAGATGAAAGTCTATCTTCAGTAATTTCGTAGATGATCAACGAAGAGCAGAATAATTCTCTTTGTAATATTCCCTCGAAAGAGGAGATTAAACAGGCTGTGTTTTCACTCTCAGGCAACAGCTCGCTAGGGCCAGATGCATTCACTGGAGGTTTCTTTACTCATTGCTGGGATATCGTTGGAGACGATGTTGTTCTAGCTATTCGGAGTTTCTTCCAAGGTTGGGGACTACCTCAGGGGGTCACCTCCACTATACTCTGTTTGATTCCTAAGGTTAAGAACCCCTCCTCTTATGCAGACTTCAGGCCTATTAGCTTATGCAATTTCTCATACAAGATTGTCTCCAAAATTATATGTGATCGGCTGCACCCAATCCTTCCTCTCATTATATCTAATCAGCAAAGTGGATTTATAAGTGGCAGACTTATCACAGAAAATTTTCTCTTGGCCAAGGAGCTTTTCATGGAAATTGACAGGCCGGTGAGGGAGCACAACATTCTGATAAAACTTGACATGGCCAAAGCATATGACCGCATTGAATGGGACTTCATTCTCCTAGTTCTAAAAAGATTTGGCTTTTCAAGCAGATTTGTTTCTCTTATTGTGCAAATGCTGGTGAATTGCTGGTATACAGTTGCTTTCAATGGGCGGCTCCATGGATATTTCAAGTCCACGCGGGGAGTTCAGCAGGGGGATCCCTTGGCCCTTACTCTTTTTATAGTGGCTGAGGAAGTAATGAGCCGTGGTCTCACTCTCCTTTTCAACTCTGGGAAATGTCACTTTTATCACCTTCCACGAAATGTCCCGCCCACCACTCACATTCTATATGCGGATGACTCCATCATATTTTTGAATGGTGGCCTCTCCTCAGTAAAATCACTGCTTCTTTTCTTAAATAGATACGATACATCATCTAGCCAGCGGATCAACACTCATAAAAGCGGTTTCATGGTATCTAAACAAATGCCAATTCATTCTATTAATCGCATTTATCAACTCACTGGATATCAGCACAAAGTTGGTAGTATTAAGTATTTGGGCATTCCTCTCTTTAAAGGAAAAATCAAAACTCCCCATTTCAAATATTTGTTGGAGAAAATCAGTGCTAAGCTTGCCAGTTGGCAAAGTAAGTACTTGTCTCAGGCAGGAAGAGTCACTTTGATACAGTCGGTCCTAGCTTCCATTCCCATATATACTGCCAGCACTACTGCCATCATCTACACAATCCTCAAACAGATTGAAAACATTTGTGCTAATTTCTTATGACAGGGTCTTGAAACATCTCATCGAAAGCATTGGGTCTCTTGGGAAAAAATATGTCATCCTACTTCTGAAGGTAGATTGGGCATCCGCAGTCTCTTGGACATCCAACTATGTTTTTATGTCAAACAACTATGGCTTTCACTGCATGGTAACTCTCTCTGGGCTAAGTATGTTAGAAGCAAATACATACAAGGGCATCACATTATGGACTGTAAAATCCCTTTTTCAGCCGGTTTAAAAACATGAGATTTTGATAGAGCGTGGTCTATTCTCATGGCAGGCACTCACATTATTGTTCAGAATGGTGTCACCACTAACTTCCTTAAAGACATATGGTACAAAGATAAGGTTTTACTGGACTACCTTCCTCATCAAAATCGATTCCTAGCTGAAGATATCTCGGTTCAAGCTACTCTAGCTGACCAGTAGAACCCGATTTGGCAGAGATTAGAAGAGTATAACTTGCGGTCTGAAATTCAGAGTTTTGTCACTCAGTCCGACGATGATATTCCAATCTGGTCCTTCACAAATTCTGGTGAATTTAACACTAAGTCTACCTACATTTTCATCAAGGAACAGGCGGCCTTTTCCCCTTTAAGCAAGTTGTGGGATCAAAGATTCCCTCCGCGAGCTTCTCTCTTTCTTTGAAAAATTCTGAATCAGGTGGTCCCTTTAGACAGTCAGATTCAACACAGCGGTATTCACATGGCATCTTGTTGCGTGTGATGATCCTCTTCCCATGCTATAGAAGATGTCGACCATCTTTAGCTTAACAGTGATGTGGCAAGATTTCTTTGGAACAAATTCGCACCTCTGCTTGATGAACACTGCCTGCATTCCACTACTATTATTAGCCAATTATGAGAAATTATTAGTAGGGCAATTATTCATAATCCTTAGGGTTTTACTTCAATGCTAGTGGCCATGATGATCATATGGGAAATTTGGAAGTTTAGATGTCATTTTGATTTGATGGTCTTCGGACTAGTTTTTCTCGGCTGTCAGACCGAATACAAGTAGAAGTTGCTCATGTCCTGCAGCAGGTCACTTTTAAATTTGGTGTTGGTTCCCTCTTCAGTCACAAGCTCCAGGAGTTTGGCATCACCATTCAACACAAAAAATCTGGTCGACATTGCAATTTGATGGACTACTCCTAAAACTGCTTTTTCACTTCAAGTAGACGCTGCTAGCAAAGGTAATCCTGGCTCTTCTGGGGGAGGTGGTTGTTTCAGAGATGCACAAGGAAAATTGCTGCTGGGTTTCTCTTATTATTATGGTCATGGTTCAAATATGGTTGCGGAAGGACAGGCGCTCCTTGATGGTCTTTGCTTGGCGCAGTTTCATTCCATTCCTATATCGATCATCTTCACAGATTCTTTGGCACGGGTCAATATGCTGAAACACAAAAGAAATCCACCTTGGTCCCTTCTTCCGTGCTGGAGAGCACTTAAGCAAATTACTACTTTATTTCATTATCTTATTATGCATATCTATAGAGAAGCTAATCAACTTGCTGATGCACTGGCCAACCATGCCGTCTTCATGGGATACAACACAAAATTTTTGTCAGCAAGGGAGTTGCCACTTCTAGCTAGAGGATATGCCACTACAGATGCTTGTCACATTCCGAATATTCGCCTCCGTCGTGTGTAGCTTTATTGTTATATTTTCTCTTTCTTTCTTTGTATTCTTAGGGGCTTGCCCCGCTCTGAACTATCATTTATTTTATTCATGCAATAAAAGTTTCATCTATTGGCCCGAAGATGGAGTGAGAACATTCCCTTCCTTTGGATAGGGGGTGCACTCTCTCTTCATTCCATATAGATGATTTTATTTCAAAAAAAACACCAATAAAAGAATTGGATTAGAAACCAAGGTGAGTGTAGCATCAAATTCTTAATGTAGGATAAACATGAAGCATGAAAATAGACACACCTTGTTGGTGTTGGCCTTTAAAACCCCTATACAAAGGGTAAGAAAAAATATGATGAATGATAAAAGGAAGGTGCAAGTGTTGCACAATGGAGGATCTCAACGTGGTTGAGATAATAAAAAGAAGAAAAGAGAAGTATGATGCATTGCAATGCTAATGATAAAAAAGTAAAGAGATAAGAGAAGTGGAAAGCTCGTTGGTTTTCTCTCATTGGGGGCTTCAAAGGATGAATGATGTGACACAAACCCCTTGGGGGTGGCAGCCACTTGACCAATGCACCTTGGACCTAGATTTGCAAGCAATCGAACCGATCGGCGAACCCACTCAAGCGGACTCACCCGTGTAGTGCACACTCGTGCCCGTAGGCAACTCGACGATGGTGGAGAGGGTCCGGGATGGGACCTCGCTGTTCCAGGGTTTGGCTCGCTTGAGATTGAACCCCTAAAGGCCTGGGATGCCCCAATTCTGTGGGCGGCCAGCACGCCAAGGGCGTGGGATGTAGTGGCTCTCTCACAACTCGCTCTGCGGTGGCACTCAAATTGATGATATTTTGAGATCGGGCACTCACTCATCGATCGATGGCACTAAGAAGCAATACTAGTTAAGCAAGAAGTGCTGACCAAGATGACTGCAACCAGGAGCTCACCTGATCGGCGTGAAGACGCCGATCCCGGCCGGAGACGAGGGCGAGCGGGGAAGTCTGGGGTCCCCGCACACTGCGCCGATGAAGCTTGATCCCTGTTTAAATTATACAACCACTATGCCTCACACAGGAGGGTGGACTTGGGGTGGGAATTTCAGTAGTACAATGCAAACACTACCTCCACGCAGGGAGGGGCGTTAAGCCAGCCAGGCGGGGAGGGGAGATTCGCTCGAATCGCGCCGACGGATCACCCGACCGAATCTGCCCGTGTCTTGAGCAGCAGGATAGGGGATCGGTGTAGCAGCCTCTGTGCGCTCCTCCGGACTTAGAACTTGATGAGACTAGCGCTGGAACGACGCTGACAGACCCAGGTACGCCTGTGAATTTTTGTGGGCGGTTCCCGCATTGTCTCTGGTCAGAGTGGAGCCCGGAACAGGTGCTCAGAGTTCAGGTTCAGGCTGGCCCAGATTGTTGCAGCTGCTTTTAGAAGGTACCACGATCACTCCCAAAGTCTGAATGAGGCGAGACCAAGTTGAGGATGTCCGTGGATGAGTATTCTTCGAGCAGAAACTGAGAACAGCACCAGGGGATGTAGGGGTGGTGAGGAGGAGTCCGTTGAGTGAGGCAGTGTCAGGGCAGGACCCAAATGGACTGTCTGTGCACCCGTGGGAGAAAAATTGGAAAGAACACTTCCTGATGCCGAACAGGATGCCGCTTGTTGGTGGTGGTGGATGACTCGTGGATGCAGCTCTCGGCCAAGTGGCGCCTCCAGAAGTTGAAGGATGTGGCCGTGGGAGCTTCTGCACTTCAGCTCAGGTCCAGGTTCTGGTCCTTGTTGTGCAGTTGGACGAGAACAGGCACCACAAACTGTAGCGAAGTCGGAATGAGACGATTCTACCTCGCTTGCGAAGAAGACTCACAGACCTTTTCGGTGATATATGGTATACTTCCAGAGGACGTCAGATGACTCTGGAGCAGCCTCTGCAAGTTGAGCTCCAACTGCTGCCTGCGAATTGAGATGGATAGGGTGGTGAAAGGTGATGGGAGACGGAGTAGATGGGGTGGGAAATGGGGTGGATGGGTGTGGGGATGGCACCTGACTATGTGGGGGTCTGTTAGGGGGTGATACAAGGTGTGGGAGGGGAAGAAAGGGGGCTGGGAGGTGGTCTAGCAAGTGGAGGAAGGGGGAGCTGCGAATTTGGGTTGGGAATGAGAGAGGGAGGAGAGATCTCTCCTTTGATTTGAATGTGTGGTTAATGGAGGGTTTAATTCTGGTCTAGGGAATGGAAGGGGTGTCTTGGGGATGTGAATGGGTGCTTGGGAGATGGGATTCTCCCTTGGGAAAATGAAAGGTTGTATGGGGAAGGGGAAAGGTTGCTTGGGAGGAGGGAGAGGTGCCTAGGAGAAGGGGATTCCACCTAGGGGTTGGAGGGGGATTAAATGAGAGGTATGGGGAAGGGGGAGGGGTCTTAATTAGAGGTGAATAGGAAGGAGAGAGAGTGAATTTCGAAATTTGGAGAGAGGAGGAGAGAGAATGGGGTTCGCCCCCTTTAGAGAGAGAGAGAGAGAGAAATAGAGCTAGAGAGAGAGGGAGAGAGATGCACAAATACTTTGGCAAACTTTTATCAATACTTCATTAGCTTACAAATGAGGGATTGGGGTCCTATTTATAGGAATCCCACAATTACACATAAGTCCCTGACTCTTGGACTACTAACACTAAACCAAGGGGAAGGGGGCGCCCCTGGGCCTAGCCCATATAATTGGGCCCAATAACACACATAATGACTTAAGACTTAGGTAAATAGCTACCTCACCTAGGTATTGGACTCAAATAAAAGGAAAAGTACATGATAAGAAAATGAAAATTACATCATATGACTCGAAATAAAGTGGTGAACAAGATGTAGCATGGGTGGCGAGCATCGGGATCCTTGATCAAATGAAATTGCTGGTGATGTCCTCATCATACCCCCGGGGCGCGGAAAACTCGACTCCGTCGAGTATGGGCCCACCAGGGAAGTGGTCCTCTCAAGCAGCTCAGAGTGAGCCTCAACCTCCAAACTCAACCCTGCGTCCGCAACCAGGAGACGGTCCTTCATCCTCTCGAGGCGGCTCAGGCGCACCCTCTTGCTGGCGATGGAACCCTGCTTGCCTAGTATTGCCTCCGTGTGCACATGTCGGACTCTCAGGCTGATTTTTGGTGGCTCTCCGAGGGTGTCCCTCTCAAAGGAAGATAAAGGCTCGAGGCACTCACTAGGATGCACCGCGGTGCCCATATAGGGTGCCGGATCCGCCACGTGGAAAATGGGGTGAATCCCAAAACCTATTAGTAAGTCCAACCCGATGGCCGGGTTGCCAAAGTCACTCGAAACTTGGGAAGGTCCAAGTCATCGTGCCCTCGAATTGGAGGTGACCCTAGGGTAGAGCCACTCCAATGCCATCATCACCAGATTGCCTACTTGGAATTCTAAGTGGCGCTTGCGAGCTCTTGTCCGCTCTTTGTGAACCTCACCGCTCGTCAAGAATTGCTTGCGTGTATGCTCATGCCATGTATCATAATGCGGTGAGTGGGTGTGAAAGAGGATAGCATGCAAAGGTGGACCGGGGCAACCGTAAATTGACCTATCATTCTGTGATGCCATGTGGACCCTGATGAACTTGGGTGGACCGGGCAGCCACAAGTGGCCCTATCATGCATGGGCTGCATAACAATGGTTGGAGGGCCATGGTATCTGTAGGGAAACCTATCACTCAAAGTGGTGATGAATGCCGGGGGACCCGGACACCCGTAGAGGCTCCTAACATGTATATGATCAATGATGAATGATGGAGGACCAGCACATCCAAATATGAGCCAGTCCTGCATTGGGCCTAAAGTGTGTGTGACATGTATGAGATGACTGGGCTTACTAGCCCTACCAAATGATGCAAAATGTAGTGGCACATGCATTCCCATCAAAATGGCTCCTTCTATGTGTATGGCTTGGTGTGAGAGTTTCCACTCATAGGGGTCAAAGGGGTCTAGGAAAATGGAGTGGGCTTGGTCCAATAAGGTTGGATGGGGTAGGGACAGGTTGGTGGTGAGTAAGGTGGGTGGGTATAGGAAGGATCGAAGGGGTCATGGTAAGGGTCACCTAAGGAGAGGAACCCTAGGTCCTTTTGATCCTCACAACCCCTTGATGGTGGATTCTCCTCCTCTAGTAAAGTGATCGGGCCAAAGTTTTTGGTGGGATGGTCGGCCATGAATGGAGGACTAGATGTTCTACCCGAGACAAGCAACTCTAGTTTGTGAATAGCATCGGGCTCGTCGGGTGTAGGGATGAGTAAAAGAAGGTCACTAGTGTAGCAACCCACAGTGTAAATGGAGGAGATGGATCCGACACATAGGTGTAGGAGGTCAAGGCTCCTAGGTCGGTCGGTTATTGTAGACATCATGCCAGTTAGCTCCATTTGCCAAACTATACCCTTAAGAAGATCCCCTAATGTTTCCACTTGATAGGATGATTGGATTGTGGTGTGATAGGTGGATAAGGGTACTATGGGAAGGTTTTGTTCCATAGGAGGGCAAACATGGGCCATGAGATCTCTAAATGGGTTCTCCTTTAGCCAACGTAACAGGGGTTCTCCTAAGATGAGCTCGGGCCCTACTAGGGAGGGTGGTGTAAGGTGAAGACCACTATGTGAAGTGTCTTCTTCTTCCTAGACATGGGTGATCTCCAAGGCGGGGTGATGTGACACGACCTTGGACTTAAGCAAGCAAGCACATTCACAATCTAAATGGGCCAATTTGGGCCGCCGCTCTCTCGCCGCTCACCCAAGCCCGGGGTTACTTGGCAATGCCAAGGTGAGGTTGAGGGGTTGGGCCCTTGCTGGTAGAGGGCCAGCAAGGCCAAGACTTGATTCCCAATGGATGTGGAAGCCCAAGACAATGGGGCCGACCAAGTGCCAAAGGCACCGGTTTCTCTCTTTTCCCACGGTGATCACTCAAGGCAATGGGGCTTGAGGATCGAGCTCTCACTCGCATAAGCAGCCGAACTAGAACTTATATTGAAAGACAAGCACTAATGGAGTGAGGTGTGAGCACTTACTCGACCGGTTTGAAGAAACCGATCCCGCTCGGAGATGAGGGCGAGCGGGGAGGCGAGTGGATCCCCACACGCCGCGGCGGTGTCGCTTGACCTGCCCAAAGAAGTTACAACACTACACCTCTCGTAGGAGGAGGACCTTGGGGTGGGGGTTAATGATATTACAAGCAATACTACCTCCACACAGGGAGGGGCCTTCAGCCGGCCAAGCGGGGAGGGGGAAACTAGGACCAAAAGCGATAAGAAGTTGGGAAGCCGAATCTGCCTGCTGTCTGAGAGGGAGGACTGACAGTCGAAGTTGGGGCTGCAGAAGTCGATACAGAATTTTGCTGATGGCGAGACCAGGGGGGAACTCTTAGTGACTGGTACTGGAACACGTCAGAATTTTTTAATTTTCTTCTGGTACCACTGCTGACCGAGGTGGAGCTTTGAACAGAGTGGCAAGTTCTGGGACTGGCAGCTTCAGATTTCCAACCGCAGGTTGCAGAGAATGCTCCGATGGCTCCCGGACTCCGAATCGAGAACCGCAGAGTTGTTGGAATCGTGCACGTGTCTTCTTCACAACATAGCTGACAGGGATGCTAAAAGATGCCGGAGAAGACCTGGAGGCTATGATCAAGGATGACTGGTCGGGTAGACTGTGGGGAAGCAGATCCGTGCAGCAGAGGGAGAAAATTGATAACTTCTGCTACTTGATGCGGAACGGAGTTCCGCTTCTTGATTCTGAACATAGACAGAGCGATGAAGAACTTTGTAGAAGAGCTTAGGGGCGGATTCCTCCAAGGTTCGTCGTGGCAGGTGCTTCTAATCCGGTTCTAGTACTCAGTAGGGACAGCTCTGCGCCGTTGTGGAAGAACGAAGCTCCTGGGCAGCACACAGCTTGGATGAAGACAAAACCACTTTTGTTGCGAAGAAGACAGGGAGACGCTTCTGTGGATGCCTCTTGTGCCTTCAAAATCGTCTGGAGGAAGTAGTGGTGGCCGCTGCAAGTTGCTGGTTCATCTGTAATCTCTGGACAGCAAACTGCAACTTCGAAGTAGCTTCCAATGACCAAGAAAGAAGAAGGGGAAGGGGGTAGATGAGTGTGGGAGTGACCCCTGGTTGTAAGGGGGTCTTGGAGGGGGTGTTCTAAGGTGTGGGAGGTGGAGAATAAGGTCTGGAAGAGGGTCCAACAGATGGTGGTAGTGGGGGCTGCGAATTTGGGAAGGTGGGTGAGAGGGAAAGGGTATTTGAAAATAGGTTTAAGGGTGGGGTTAATTTGTTTGTCTTGGGAATGGGGGGGGGTTGTGTTGGGGAAGGGAATGGGTGCTTGGGAAAGTGGGAAGGGTGCTTGGGAAAGTGGGAGGGGTAGTTGGGGGTTGGATGGTGAGGAGAGGATTGGTGGAGGGGGTCTTGGGAAGGGATGGAGTATTGATGAGGGTTGTGGGGAATGGGAAGAGGCTTAAATGGGGTAGGTGGGGAGTGGAGGTGGTTGGGAAGGGAGGAGAGAGAAGAAAATTCGAATTTGGGTGTTGAGGAGAGAGAAAGTGGAGTGAAAAAGAGAGATTAAGAGAGGGAAGGGTGGGGAATCTCTCCCCTAGGGTTTCTCACCCAAAAAATGGAATCTCTCCACTAGATAAGAAGTGTAAACTCTCAAAATGGCAAGTTTTTTCATTCATTGATTCATTAAGTTGAAATGGGGGGGAATGGGGTCCTATATATAGGAAACCCACATTTCTACAAAAGTCCCTGACAATTGACTCAATGACAAATAACCGAGGGGGTAGGGGAGAGCCCTTGGGCCAAGCCCAATGAATTGGGCCCAATAGCTAACTAGACAACCTAATGACACTCAAACTTAGGGAAATGAACACAAGACCTAGGAACATGACTCAAATAAAAGGGAAAATACATCAAATGACTCAAATAAAAATTACATAGGACTCAAAATTAAATGACTAGACCATGCCGGATGCAACCGGGGCGAGGAGACGAGCTGTGAACGTGGGCATGGGAGGTGATGTCCCCATCATACTCCCGGGGTGCGGAGAACTCGACTCCGTCGAGTAAGTGTCCTTCCCTCCTTGGAGGGTGTAGAAGTGGTACTGCCCTCAAGTCTTCCGAACGAGACCGATCCATCCACCTGCCGAGATAGCGCTCGTATACCTTGCTCCTGGTGGTAGTGACATGTTCATCCAATATTCGTTCAATGCGCTCACGCTGGGCTCTCTTGGCTGGTGGACTCTCCTCACGGGTGGGTGCTCTCTCAACGGAGGGAATAGGCTCAATATCCTCACTAGGTACCACCGTGGGTCCCTTGTATGGCACTAGGTCGGCGACACTGAATGTGGGACTTACCCCATATTCCTCTGGGAGATCTAACTCATAGGCATTTGCACCAATGCACCTCGGGACCTGGAAGGGACCAGCCCCACGTGGCCTCAATTTGGAGATGGCTCCCGGGGAGAGCCTCTCCGTCCTTACCATCACAAAGTCACCCTCATGGAATTCTTGGTGACGTCGATGAGAGTCGGCTCGCCTTTTATAAGTCACATTCTTCTTGCTAATGTGCTTGTGGATCTCTTTATGCAATGTTGTGAATGCAGACATTCTAGGGGTGATGGGTGGACCTGGGCAACCAAAAGTAGACATATCGTGTAATGATGCAGTGTAGACTTTGGTTAGCATAGGTGGGTCGGGGCACCCGTAGGTGGCCCTATCATGCAAAGTGGTGATAAATATCGGGGGACCCGGATATCCGTAGATGCCTTGACATGCTTAAGACCCATGACGAATGAAGGTGGACCATTACATCCGAACATGGACCACTCATACTTTTTACTTGACATGTGGGTGATATGAATGAATGGACCCAACATAGTGTTCATGCCAAGTGGTGTGGTAAGCCTAGACACATGCATGTTTTTCCCAAGGGTGACTTCCATGTGTATAGGTGTGGGACAACCTTTGAACTCCCATTGGAAAGGATCGAATGGATCTAAGAAGGTGGTCATCATGGGGTGGAGCACAACCTTATTACCTAGGGATATGTGGCCCAAGGTCATGGCTCCCAAGGTGTAACCCGGGTCTAGGATGGGGTGGATTGGGTCAAACATGGTGGGTTGGGTTAGGGAAAGGTGGGTGGTGGATAAGGTGGTTGGGTCACATAGGGGTCTAGGCTCCCATAGGAAGGGATCAAAGGGGTAGTGGAAAGGTCTTCCTAGAGGGTGGCACTCTATGTCTTCAAGGTACCCAAACGGTGAGTCATCCTCCTCCAAGATAATTGGGCCAAGGTCTCTAGTGGGTTGGCCAATTAAAGTAATTGGAATCTTGATGGGTGGGAAGTGGGCCAAGATTGGTTTCTCATCCTTGGGGAGAAAGAGGAGGATTTCACTCGTATAATGGCCACTAGTGTAGATGGAGGTGATGGAACCGGTGGCGGGGTAAGCTAGGAAGGGTCCACTAGAGTAGATGGGGCTAGACTCCAATGGTCCTATGGCTAGCATATTGGTCAGGTAGACTTGCCATTGTAAACAGTCCACTAGGTCCCCTAAGCCTTCCACAAAGTAGGAGGTTTGAAGTGTGACATGGGAAGACCGGGTGGGCATAATTTGGACTTGATATGCCAAGGGTGAGAGGTAAGGTGGTGAGCTAGGAATGGTGGGGCCTTGCTTAAGCCATTGGAGTATGGACTCATTCATGGTTAGGGTGTGCGGCTCATGAGGACCCGAACTAGGAGAGGTGGGTGGAAGTGGGGGGTCTAGGATGTTCTCTATGGTGGGAGGTGAATCCGGATTGGCATCCATCTCCACTTGGGTAGGAGTGTGGGCCACAACTTCCAAGGATAATGGGGTAGGATAGTCTATGGTGGGTGGAGTGATAATGGTCAGTGCATGGTACTCTCGGGGTGGTGAACATGGGTGGACTTGGGTTGGGCTTGGTCGGGGAAGTTCATGGGTGGGAGTTGGGTTCGGGGGTGAAAGATCGGTTGGTTGAAGAGGTTTGGGTTGGGGTGCGTAGATCTTTCTAAGATCGGCCCTCATTTCATCCCAAGATTCAATGGGTGCTTCCCCTTTGGCTTCTCTCAAACCTACAATGTTCTCCCATTCTTTCCTAGCTTGGTGCCAAAGCAAACTCTTGGCATAGTTGACTTGGACAAGCCCTGACAGGGTAAACCTCCCAAAGTGTTGGTTTATGGACTTCTCCCATTCTAGATATATGCTAGGGCGGGATCCATCAAACACAAAGGCTTCTAATGGGCCTAAGAGTGGCGAATATGCCATGTATGAGGTAGTCATGATAGTGGACAAGGGTGATGCATGCAATGGCCCTAGGACAAGACTTAGTAGAGACAAGTCTAGAACTTGCTCTGATACCAATTGATGTGACACGACCTTGGACTTAAGCAAGCAAGCACATTCGCAATCTAAATGGGCCAATTTGGGCCGCCGCTCTCTCGTCGCTCACCCAAGCCCGGGGTAACTTGGCAATGCCAAGGTGAGGTTGAGGGGTTGGGCCCTTGCTGGTAGAGGGCCAGCAAGGCCAAGACTTGATTCCCAATGGATGTGGAAGCCCAAGACAATGGGGCCGACCAAGTGCCAAAGGCACCGGTTTCTCTCTTTTCCCACGGTGATCACTCAAGGCAATGGGGCTTGAGGATCGAGCTCTCACTCGCATAACCAGCGGAACTAGAACTTATATTGAAAGACAAGCACTAATGGAGTGAGGTGTGAGCACTTACTCGACCGGTTTGAAGAAACCGATCCCGCTCGGAGACGAGGGCGAGCGGGGAGGCGAGTGGATCCCCACACGCCGCGGCGGTGTCGCTTGACCTGCCCAAAGAAGTTACAACACTACACCTCTCGCAGGAGGGGGACCTTGGGGTGGGGGTTAATGATATTACAAGCAATACTACCTCCACACAGGGAGGGGCCTTCAGCCGGCCAAGCGGGGAGGGGGAAACTAGGACCAAAAGCGATAAGAAGTTGGGAAGCCGAATCTGCCTGCTGTCTGGGAGGGAGGACTGACAGTCGAAGTTGGGGCTGCAGAAGTCGATACAGAATTTTTCTGATGGCGAGACCAGGGGGGAACTCTTAGTGACTGGTACTGGAACACGTCAGAATTTTTTAAATTTCTTCTGGTACCACTGCTGACTGGGGTGGAGGTTCAAACAGAGTGGCAAGTTCTGGGACTGGCAGCTTCAGATTTCCAACCGCAGGTTGCAGAGAATGCTCCGATGGCTCCCGGACTCCGAATCGAGAACCGCCAGAGTTGTTGGAATCGTGGACGAGTCTTCTTCACAGAAAAACTGACGGGGATGCTAAAAGATGCCGGAGAAGACCTGGAGGCTATGAACAAGGATGACTGGTCGGGGTAGACTATGGGGAAGCAGATCCGTACAGCAGAGGGAGAAAATTGATAACTTCTGTTACTGGATGCCGAACGGAGTTCTGCTTCTTGATTCTGAACGTAGACAGAGTGATGAAGAACTTTGTAGAAGAGCTTGGGGGCTGATTCCTCCGAGGTTCGTCGTGGCAGTGCTTCTAATCTGGTTCTAGTACTCAGCAGGGACAGCTCTGCGCTGTTGTGGAAGAACGAAGCTCCTGGGCAGCACACAGCTCGGATGAAGACGAAACCACTTCTGTTGCGAAGAAGACAGGGAGACAGCTTCTGTGGATGCCTCTTGTGTCTTCAAACTAGTCCGGAGGAAGTCGTGGTGGCCGCTGCAAGTTGCTGGTTCATCTGCAACCTCTGGACAGCAAACTGCAACTTCGAAGTAGCTTCCAATGACCAAGAAAGAAGAAGGGGAAGGGGGTAGATGAGTGTGGGAGTGACCCCTGGTTGTAAGGGGGTCTTGGAGGGGGTGTTCTAAGGTGTGGGAGGTGGAGAATAAGGTCTGGAAGAGGGTCCAACAGATGGTGGTAGTGGGGGCTGCGAATTTGGGAAGGTGGGTGAGAGGGAAAGGGTATTTGAAAATGGGTTTAAGGGTGGGGTTAATTTGTTTGTCTTGGGAATGGGGGGGTTGTGTTGGGGAAGGGAATGGGTGCTTGGGAAAGTGGGAAGGGTGCTTGGGAAAGTGGGAGGGGTAGTTGGGGGTTGGATGGTGAGGAGAGGATTGGTGGAGGGGGTCTTGGGAAGGGATGGAGTATTGATGAGGGTTGTGGGGAATGGGAAGAGGCTTAAATGGGGTAGGTGGGGAGTGGAGGTGGTTGGGAAGGGAGGAGAGAGAAGAAAATTCGAATTTGGGTGTTGAGGAGAGAGAAAGTGGAGTGAAAAAGAGAGATTAAGAGAGGGAAGGGTGGGGAATCTCTCCTCTAGGGTTTCTCACCCAAAAAATAGAATCTCTCCACTAGATAAGAAGTGTAAACTCTCAAAATGGCAAGTTTTTTCATTCATTGATTCATTAAGTTGAAATGGGGGGGAATGAGGTCCTATATATAGGAAACCCACATTTCTACAAAAGTCCCTGACAATTGACTCAATGACAAATAACCGAGGGGGTAGGGGAGAGCCCTTGGGCCAAGCCCAATGAATTGGGCCCAATAGCTAACTAGACAACCTAATGACACTCAAACTTAGGGAAATGAACACAAGACCTAGGAACATGACTCAAATAAAAGGAAAATACATCAAATGACTCAAATAAAAATTACATAGGACTCAAAATTAAATGACTAGACCATGCCGGATGCAACCGGGGCGAGGAGACGAGCTGTGAACGTGGGCATGGGAGGTGATGTCCCCATCACGGGGGTTGGGTCCGGAGTGTTCACCATTATGGGGTCGGGTATGGGTTTTTCTACCAACGAGGTGAGCGGGTCCACTGAGGGCGAGATGAAAACGGTTGGTGTATGGTGTACCCAGGGTGGTGAGTGAGGCCGGACTTGGGTTGGGGTTGGGAGTGGAAGTAGCGGGGGGCTAGGTTTGGGTAGGATAGGAGTTGGAAGTGGAAGGTGGGTTGGGTGAGTAACTTTGGGTTGGGGAGTGGTGGCTGTCACGGGCCTAGGTGGAGGGGTGAACATGGGGTCCACGGGGGTTTGAATGGTGAGAGTGGAGTGAGCCACGATGCTTCTTCCACCTGGGATGGGAACTTCTCGGCCTAACCCATGACATTGTGATTCATATTCTTCTTCCCAATCTAGTGGAGCCTCATAGTCTTCGGTCACCTCCTTAAGTTCCTTTTGGAAAGGGGTGGAAGGAGGATTTTTGGAAGTTTGTGGGGTGTGGGTTTGATGGAGAATTTTGGGTTGGGTGGTGGAGAAAGGAGGAGTGGGAGTGCTCCTTGGGTTATGGTTCTCAAGGTAGGAGTGGGAAGGTTGGGGAGTGAAGATCTTCCTAATCTCAATCCTTATCTCTTCCAACAAATCTAGGGGTCCTTTGGGTGGTGGGGTTTGGGTCCTAATGGAGGTCTTGGGTTGACTGGGAGGGAAAGGGGGAGTGGGAGTGCTCCTCGGGTTATGGTCCTTACGGTGGGAATGGGAGGGTCGGGGAGCGTAGATCTTCCTAAGTTCCTCCTTCATATCATCCCACGAAGAAATGGGCTCTTGCCTCCTAACCCTTCTTAATCCCTCTATGTGTTCCCACTTACTCTTGGCTTGACCCCGAAATCGTCCCTTGGCCTTGCGGACTCTTGCGGGTCCATATACCCAAGTCCTTTCAAAATATCTTTCCATGGTAGTCTCCCACCTAAGATAATCACTAGAATGTGATCCGTCAAAGGTAATGTCCTCATCTAGAATGAAATCCATGGGTGGTGAGTAGGCTAAGTAGGTGGCCAAGATGATCGGGGGAATCAATGCAAGGGTCGGATTGATGATGACTCCAATGCAAGCATGCCCTAGGACTTGACTTGATAGAGACAAGTCAATAACTTGGCTCTGATACCAACTGATGTGACACAAACCCCTTGGGGGTGGCAGCCACTTGACCAATGCACCTTGGACCTAGATTTGCAAGGAATCGAACCGATCGGCGAACCCACTCAAGCGGACTCACCCGTGTAGCGCACACTTGTGCCCGTAGGCAACTCGACGATGGTGGAGAGGGTCCGGGATGGGACCTTGCTGTTCCAGGGTTTGGCTCGCTTGAGATTGAACCCCTAAAGGCCTGGGATGCCCCAATTCTATGGGCGGCCAGCACGCCAAGGGCGTGGGATGTAGTGGCTCTCTCACAACTCGCTCCGCGGTGGCACTCAAATTGATGATATTTTGAGATCGGGCACTCACTCACCGACCGACGGCACTAAGAAGCAATACTAGTTAAGCAAGAAGTGCTGACCAAGAGGAGTGCAACCAGGAGCTCACCTGATCGGCGTGAAGACGCCGATCCCGGCCGGAGACGAGGGCGAGCGGGGAAGTGTGGGTTCCCCGCACACTGCGCCGATGAAGCTTGATCCCTGTTTAAATTATACAACCACTACGCCTCACACAGGAGGGTGGACTTGGGGTGGGGATTTCAATAGCACAATGCAAACACTACCTCCACGCTGGGAGGGGCGCTAAGCCAGCCAGGCGGGGAGGGGAGATTCGCTTGAATCGCGCCGACGGATCACCCGACCGAATCTGCCCGTGTCTTGAGTAGCAGGATAGGGGATCGGTGTAGCAGCTTCTGTGCACTCCTCCGACTCAGAACTTGACGAGACTGATGTTGGAACGACGCTGACAGACCCAGGTATGCCTGTGAATTTTTGTGGGCGGTTCCCACTTCGCCTCTGGTCAGAGTGGACCTAGGAACAAGTGCTCAGAGTTCAGGTTCAGGCTGGCCCATATTGTTGCAGCTGCTTGTAGAAAGTATCACGATCACTCCCGAAGTCTGAATGAGGCGAGACCAAGTCGAGGACGTCCGTGGGTGAGTATTCTTCGAGCAGAAACTGAGAACAGAACCAGAGGATGTCGGGGTAGTGAGGAGGAGTCCATTGAGTGAGGCAGTGTCGGGGCAGGACCCAAATGGACTGTCTGCGCACCCGCGGGAGAAAAATTGGAAAGAACACTTCCTGATGCTAAACGAGATGCCGCTTGTTGTTGGTGGTGGATGACTCGTGGATGCATCTCTCGGCCAAGTGGCGCCTCCAGAAGTTGAAGGATGTGGCCGTGGGAGCTTCTGCACTGCAGCTCAGGTCCAGGTTCTGGTCCTTGTTGCGCAGTTGGACGAGAACAGGCACCATGAACTGTAGCGAAGTCCGAATGAGATGATTCCACCTCGCTTGTGAAGAAGACTCGCAGAACTTTCCGGCGATGTATGGTGTACCTCCAGAGGACTTCGGACAACTCCGGAGCAGCCTCTGCAAGTTGAGCTCTAACTGCTGTCTGCGAATTGAGATGGATAGGGTGGTGAAAGGTGATGGGAGACGGAGTAGATGGGGTGGGAAATGGGGTGGATGGGTGTGGGGATGGCACCTGACTATGTGGGGGTCTGTTAGGGGGTGATACAAGGTGTGGGAGGGGCAGAAAGGGGGCTGGGAGGTGGTCTAGCAAGTGGAGGAAGGGGGAGCTGCGAATTTGGGTTGGGAATGAGAGAGGGAGGAGAGATCTCTCCTTTGGTTTGAATGTGTGGTTAATGGAGGGTTTAATTCTGGTCTAGGGAATGGGAAGGGGTGTCTTGGGGATGTGAATGGGTGCTTGGGAGATGGGATTCTCCCTTGGGAAAATGAAAGGTTGTATGGGGAAGGGGAAAGGTTGCTTGGGAGGAGGGAGAGGTGCCTAGGAGAAGGGGATTCCACCTAGGGGTTGGAGGGGGATTAAATGAGAGGTATGGGGAAGGGGGAGGGGTCTTAATTAGAGGTGAATAGGGAGGAGAGAGAGTGAATTTCAAAATTTGGAGAGAGGAGGAGAGAGAATGGGGTTCGCCCCCTTTAGAGAGAGAGAGAGAGAGAAATAGAGCTAGAGAGAGAGGGAGAGAGATGCACAAATGCTTTGGCAAACTTTTATCAATACTTCATTAGCTTACAAATGAGGGATTGGGGTCCTATTTATAGGAATCCCACAATTACACATAAGTCCCTGACTCTTGGACTACTAACACTAAACCAAGGGGAAGGGGGCGCCCCTGGGCCTAGCCCATATAATTGGGCCCAATAACACACATAATGACTTAAGACTTAGGTAAATAGCTACCTCACCTAGGTATTGGACTCAAATAAAAGGAAAAGTACATGATAAGAAAATGAAAATTACATCATATGACTCGAAATAAAGTGGTGAACAAGATGTAGCATGGGTGGCGAGCATCGGGATCCTTGATCAAATGAAATTGCTGGTGATGTCCTCATCAATGAAGATCTCCAAGGATGTTTCTTTAAGGTTCTTGGGAGTCCTCTCCTTGAGCCTCCAATCCAGCAGCACCTCCCCTTGATCAATTGATGAAGCCTTAAACACAAGGGTGAGAGGGGTCTTATTTATAGAGGGGAAATTCGGAGCTTTAATTTCATAGAAATTAGGAAAACTAATTTTATTAGGATTTGGAAGAGAATATTCATTGGCCATATATCATCCAAGCCTTAGAAAGTCTTAGGACCCTTTCCCAAATGGAAAAGGAGCTAAAAATGAAGATGGGAGGAGGTTCTGGCCAGATTCGAAACACTGTAAGAATGAGTGACCACCATAGTGGTCGCCAATTAAAATAGTGATAGTTCAAAAGGGCGTCAATTCTAAGCCATTTTAGGAAGGATTAATTTTTTTTTAAAATTAGAAAAGAATTGGCATCCAAGGGGCCGGCTGCGATTTCAAGAAAAGCCCAGGAAAAATCAGGAAAAATGGGGGAAAAGCTTAGGAAAGCTGAATATTCAAGAAAAATGTGGAAAATCACTCAAATAAGTCAATTTGAGGGTCAAATCGGGGCATCGCAATGCGATAGGAGATATGCTCAAAATGATGTCAATTTTTGTGTGTCTACAGCTGCCCCACCTTGACGTCTTCTTTGCAAAGGAGAGACACGGATGGAAGGAAATGGAATGGAATATAATGAAGTGGAGCGAACTGAAAAGTAGATGCCAAGGTGTGATGAGACACGTAATCAATATCACTTGATAGGAATTAGATCTGGAGATCGGAATGATGCAATCTTGAGGAGGTTCAATGAAAGCAACAATTGTTTAGATAAAGGAGGGAGTGTGCACGCGGGCACGAAGGAGATATAGGAAAAGAAGATGATCAACTTCTAGTGCGGTGGAAGTATCCCAGGTCACAAGCCTATAGGTTTCACCATTCGAGAGTGGTCACCATCCAATGTGGACGTGCTACAGTCAAGGTGGATCTAAGGAAAAGGATTGATATAAGGGGATAGAAATCCAAACAAATGAGTTTTCAAGGAAACAACCCAAAATGGCAACAAGGCGAATTGAGGACACAATTCGACATGGAGTATCTCATATCTTAAAAATAAATGATCAATTGACTCTCAAAATTGAGTTATTGGAATAATTTTCTAAAGTTAATTCAAAGTCCTACATGAATGCATGCTGGGTTTAAAGGGAAAAATTAAAACAAATAGACATATAAGATAATCAATGATAATATTGTTAAGCTGTCCAGACTGAGTCAAGATATCAATTTGTGAGCTGATACTAAGCTAAAGTCCGTTTATCCGCGCACGAACTCACAAAAGGGGACCATCATCCCCAGTCTTGGACAGCTCAATGGCCTATCTGTGCGACTAAGATTCTTCTGAAATCATCATCATTTTTGATGAAGAGAAACTCAAATTCCAGATTTACCAAAGCCACAAGATTCTTGATATAATTTAATAGCATAGTTATCATATAGTAAAAATGCATACAAGGTGATGGCGAAGTAATAAGCATGGGGAACTAAGAAAGAGAGATGCAAACACTGTGGGAGCTGAGTGATGCCCGGACGGTGGGACCAAAGCTTCTTTCCTGCGCTCAAAATTTGATTAGCCAAGAATAGAAAGCAAGCAATGAATAAGCAATTATAGCATAACAAGCATATCATGTATCAAAGCATCAATAGCATAGTATTTATAGCATCGAGGAAAGCATGAATAGCATTGATTTAAGCATTCAACATAGATGGCATCCAAGCATGAATCGCATAGCATTAAGGCATATCTTTAAAAGGCATGAGACATGCAAGGAATATCATGAAAGAAATCATTGTTTTGTTGTTAAGTAATGAGGATAACAATCCTGGCAAATCATAAGATTTGTGCTTGAAAGATTAAGGTGATGCTCAGAGCGGTAGGAGTAATCAAAAGATTTGACAGTGAATTACTCAAAATCGGAAGATGCCCAGAGTGGCATGAGTAATCAGATAAAGTTGACATGAAATACTTAGAAGGATGGAGAGATGACAATCGAGAGTGCCTAGAGTGGACAAATCATAGTGATAGTGATCTTGAGAACACAGGGAAGAGTCAAACGACAGATAGAGGCAGATTGAGAGGACTCACCCCGTACTCTTGGTCCTTGCAAAAAGTAGTTGTCCCTGTAAAACACCATCAGAAAATACAATGCAATTTTTTTTGGATTTTGAAAATATTCAACTTTTTTTTAAATTTTGGTTTAGACATTGATAATGCAGCATTAAAGGATGTTTAATAAACCACTGGCCAGGGGTTCTTGTTCCTTCTTCTTTCACTAAGAACCGCCCAAAGCAGGGCGTGCATAGGAGGTGGCGCCCTATAACTAGCTGTGCTTGGCTAACGGTGCCCCTACCAAGGCCATACCCGAGAAACACTCAGCCTTGGAGGGAGAAGAGAAGGAAATTTGGGGGTAAGCCTGATGTGAGTTAATAAGATATCGGGTTTTGACTTCTATCTATAGCACAACCCCTAGAGATTCGGTTTATTGTGCCGGGGCTTTTTTGTCATATCATCAAACCTTTAATTTTCTTGTAGGCACGGATACGACTGGGCTTATAACGTCCCGTGGGAAAACTGTACTACCCTCTTGCCATGCAAAAATTTGATTTTCTTTTGATCTGCCCATTTTTTTTTCTTTTTATTTTGTTTGATGCTCATTTTTCTTTTGTTGTCCTTTGGACTTGAAAGATATTACAATTGAGTTTAAAATTTTGAGAATAAGGTCTTAATAGATTGCCCCTATTTGAGACTTCCTCTTGTCGGGTGTGCTTAGGTTAGTTATTTTTGCCCAGACTATCTCTACCCACATATTTCGGCCGAGTAAAGAGGAGAAAAAGACCTCGTGCCCTCGTGCATGGCCCAAGTAGTAACGGTGCTTTACGAAGGAAACGGCTAAGGATGCCGTGAAGTGTGTGCGGTGCCCAGCTAAGGGTTGCCCTTAATGAGCGGGGAGGGCATGCCAAACATCTAGCGCGGGGTTCTTATAACCAAAAGGTGTTACAAAAGTAAGCCTAAAGACTCTTTTGACATTAAATTAAAGAAACACTTAGGATTAGGCTTAGAATACCACTGTTAATAAAGTTAAGAAGCAATTCATGTTGAAAACCGTGCGTGAAGAATGAATGACATAAGGACATCATAAAAATGGATACTTACGCAGACATGTTATCTTGCGACCTTTGTAAAAGCAGCTGTCGGTAGAGGTGATCTTGATCAATATGGGATTTGTTGTCCTCATTTGACAAAAAGGAATATAAGAGGCAAGGATTAGGAAGTGGCTTAACAAGAAGGAGTGGTTGCCCAGATTAGACTTAGACGAATAAGGAGAAAAGGAAAGAGGTGAGGGCTAGAACTCCCCCACTAAGGTGCGGAGACCCTGATCACATGAAAGGTCTATAGAATGAAAGGAAAATCAAGAAGTGGAGTGAGGACTAAAGCTTGGAAAGCAGTGGGAGAAAGGGCAGATGCCCATAGCAGTTGAGGTAGAAGAAGTCATGTCGGACCCAGGATCGGGAGGAATCAGTAGAAGGAATTGATAGATCAAGAGAGGCGGATCCGGAGGGTCCGGAGGTAAAGGAGGCAAGAGAGGAGAATCATGATGGGAAGAAGAATTCGGAGGCTCCGGAGGAAGAATGCACCAAGGGACGTGATGCCCCTGGAAGAGGTATGGGAAAAGGTGGTTCAAAAGGAAGAAAAGAATAAAGGATGCGATGTTCTGGAAGAGTAGGAGCACAAATCAGAGGAGAGGGAAGAGGTCGGGAGGTTCCGGAGGAATAAAATAGAAAGGGTCGGATGCCTTGGGTGTAGAGAAGAATCTGGAGGGTCCAGAGGCAAAAAATAGGAAGGGGCATGATGCCCGGAAAGGATGGAAGAATGTCATAAGGGGTTCGGAGGTTCCGGAGGAAGGGAGTAAAAAGGGGCGCGATGCCCCGGGGAGAGTAGATCAAAAGAAGAAGGATCTGGAGGAATAGGATGAGCAGGGGCGTGATGTCCCGGGTCAAGAGGTAGAAATCTAAAAATTCCGGAGACAAAGGCAAATCTAAAGGAATAGCGTGTGGAGGATCCGGAGGTTCCAGAAATCGGGGAAGATATGGATCAAGAGATGGAGAATCCAGAAATTCCAGAGAGAAAGGTGCGTTGAAAGTAGTATGGAGAGAATCCGTGGGTTCCAGAGGACGGGGAAGATACGGGTTTGGAAACCTGGGAAAAAAAGAATGCAAAGAGATGCAATGCAATGAATGTGATGGATGCATGGAATGCAAAGGATGCAAGGAGTGCAAGGAAGAAAGTCTCCTTCTCACCCCGTGAGTGGCCCATAAGGAGAAATTAAATGAGAGGGTGAATGAAATTGAGTAGGTAGTGGATGAATTGGTGGGAGGCCCCTGAGAAAGCCCACCCCTCCATGGGAAATAATGTGCCCGGCCAAATGTCTCAACGAATGGAATCAATGCGCATGAGCTCTCATTTGATGAAGAATGCATTATTATAATGCAAGATGACAACCCCTTCTTTGGAATTTGTACAATGAGGGAACAAGGGGTAACGAGAGTATCAAAATAAGCTTGGCCAATAAGTAAAATGATATGAACAATGTTGCCTTAGGCCTCAATGGCATCAATTCTTGACAATTTTGCTTGGTGAGCTTTGGTGGAGACATGGCGTTCTCCAAGATGCCCGGCACAAGAACAAGGATCGGCATCCGGCAAATGAAGTCTTGAATTTTTAATAGCACAAACAAGGCCAAATACTTCTTGCCCCGCTCTTGAATATCACCTTTGGCACACGTGTTTGTAGAAAGATACCCACTTCGAGAGGGGATGGAGGGTGACGAGATAGAAGCGTTATGCTTAGAAAACAATGAAGGCTTGATGGAAAGCGTTAAAGGAATGGTAGGTAAGAGTGGAGGTTCAAGCACGTCGGACTTCTCCACTTGCTCGGAAGCGGATGGGGTTGGCTCGAGTGCAACAAGGGATGGATCCTACTCAGGATTTGTCACGGATTCGGGAGAAGGGTTAAGTGGTGGAATAGGAAGGATTGGGTTTTGACTTACAGGGGTAGTGGAGGGCCGAGGTGGCATTAATGGAGGGTTAGTTGGTTGGGTAGAGAAGTTGATGGTAGGTTCGGCAGAGGCTGAGGGTGTGGAGGTTGATGAAGGTATAATGGTTGGAGGTGAATCAATGGAGGGCCCGGATGGCTCGTGGGAGGTTAATGGTGTGGTAGTTGGAGAGGGTATAATAATGGCAGGCTTGGTGCGGATAAAGTGTCAAATTTTAATGGGGCGAGAGGTTTTAAGGATGGGAGAAGAGTCATGGTGCACCAGTGTGGGTGATTGGAGCATTGACCCATCATCGTAGCTCTAATTGATTTCGTAAATAGGATTGGGGACGGTGGCATCGTGCTGAGCAGGAGGTTCTTCGGGTAATGGAGGGAGAGGAAAATGAAGAAAGCTCGGAGTGGGTGCCTCTTGAAAATCTTCAACATCTTGTGACGGCTCAAATTCTTGATCAAAAATTTCATCGCGTGTTACTTTCAGTTCTTCATCATTGGATTCAAGTGAACGCCATAGTGGAGGCGTAATGATGGGTGGAGGTGTATAATGTTGCTGGGGTTTTGTAAATGTAGAAGATCTTGCGTATATAGATGTGGAGGCGGAGGCGGAGGGCCGTATGAATGAGTGTGATGGATGAGCGGAGGGCAGACAACGTCCACTTGATCATTGAAACTTGCAAAATCATCTAGATCACATAAATTGTTGATGTCATTATCATCTCTCTTCTGCTTCCAATCTTTCTCCATCTTAGTGATGTTATTCATGAATGCATGAAGGGGATTGACTTGATAAGGAGGAGGAGGAGACCACGGGGTTGTGACCCTCTTTAATTGTTCCTCCATTGAAGCGATTTTATCAAGAAGAGTTTGTTGGAGGGGTGTAACATGAATAATGGAGGGTTGGCACGGCGGCCTTTGAGAAGCGGTATATGATGGCCGTGGAGGAGGGTTAATGGGTTGACCCAAAAAAGGACCCGGACGGGTTGGGTTGCAAGGAATACGTGGGCCTTGGGGCCATGGAGGAGGAGGAATAGAAGGAGGCGGGTGATGGATCACCCGAGGAGAATATGTGTACAAGAAGGCAGGTGATGGGCCACTCGGGAAGGAGGATGAATAGAAGAGGGAGGCGGGTGATGGGCCACCCGAGGGGGATTGAAAGGAGGGCGAGAAGAAGATGCACCCTCAACAATAGCCTTAAGGGCTTGGATTTGTTGAGGGGTGAGATGATCTAATGCATGTAAGACTTGGGAAACCTTCTCATCGTGTGGAGGAGATGGTTCCGGGGGAATAGCGGCTCACGATTGATGTAAGGGACCATGAGATGGAGAATTGCCCATAGGTCGGGCAAGACCATGAGAGTGAGGACGTGGTCCCTTAGAAGAATTATGGTGAGAATTGTAAATTTGAGGATTATATGATGTGCTAGGTTGATCATCCTCATCAATATGATTGGGATTAAACATGTTGGATTGATTTTCAAAGCGAAACATTATGTAAATAAATAATATTCAATCAAGATAATGTTGCAAAGATATCAAACAAGTTGGATGTTTATGCTTGATTTCTTTAGTTAGACCTTGAGGTGAATTAAGTGATTTTTGACAATGTTTATGTAATTCACTCAAGGTAGGAACCTAGTTTCAATATGGTTTGCTTCAATGCCAACTAGGTTGATCACCTCACTACGTATAGGCCAACTAACCTGGGGAACTTCAAAGATACAACCAGCCTAGCTTCCATGAGGGAATCCATAGGTTCGAGGACTTATGTGGGTCTTAGTTTAAGAATTTTTCGTCCAATGAGATAGAATGCTCAATTGGAGGGTCATTCCTTCACCAAGAGAGGGTAAGTATCTCCTAGAAGGTGTGGGGAGAAGAGGTCTCCCAAGCCAAATGCCCTATATGCAAATGCTAATGCAAAAGAAAGAGGCAATATATATATGAACAACAATATGCAAGAACTATACAAAATAGATCACAAAAGAGGATAAATCTGTGAAAACACAAGGAATTGGCGACGGGACAGTGGGCGCCAATTTTAAATTGGCGGCCACTAGCCAGGCCACTCTTTCCTTTTTTTTTTTACAAAAACCTGAAAGCATTGCCTAACCCAGATGCGTTTATCTTTTTTATTTTAGAGAACATCGTCTGAGACAGTGCGCACCAATTCCAGGAATTGGCATCCACTATTTGGATGCAAATTCTTCTTCCTCCCATAAACTGTGTCAATGGCCAGAAAGCTAAGTAAAATGGAAAAAACCAATTGAAGAAGGGAGAAGCACTTACAAACTCATGGCATAAATTATGGCAATCAATAGGAATATGAAATAAAGCATGACATGCTCAAAAAAAAAATTAGATAAGAGAAATGGGTAAGAAGGAAATTTCCAAAATCTAGCAAACTAACATTCATATGTGAGAGGGGGGTGTGTAAGGGATGAAAATAAAAAGAGTGCTACATGGAGCACAAAAGGAGGTGCATCATGGGTGCAAAAGGGGAAAGGGCACACGCGGGTGCCAAGGGGAAAGGGTAATCAAAGAAAAATAATGGTAGTCCCACCGTGATCACCAATTTGTAGATTATGAAAAATCCACTTAAAGAAAAAAGAATTGATATATATGTATGGGAAAAGAAGAAGGGGAAAGAGGGGAAAGGGGGAGCATGCGTGAATGCTAATAGAAGGGTGATCGCCAGTGACATGCGGGCCTCAAATGATATTAACAATAAAGCAAAGGGAGGGATCACGAATAATACCTTTAAAATATGTGGGGGAGATTGTGAGTGCACCTTCTCTTCCAATCGGCCGGCCGATGAAGAGAGTTTCTCTTGATTTGATTACCCTTACAAAACAACAATAAACACCAATAAAAGAATTGGATTAGAAACCAAGGTGAGTGTAGCATCAAATTCTTAATGTAAGATAAACATGAAGCATGAAAATAGACACACCTTGTTGGTGTTGGTCTTTAAAACCCCTATACAAAGGGTAAGGAAAAAATATGATGAATGATAAAAGGAGGGTGCAAGTGTTGCACAATGGAGGATCTCAACGTGGTTGAGATAATAAGAAAAAGAAAAGAGAAGTATGATGCATTCAATGCTAATGATAGTAAAGTAAAGAGATAAGAGAAGGGGAAAGCTTATTGGTTCTCTCCAATTGGCGGCTTCAAGGGATGAAGATCTCCAAGGATGTAGCGTTGAGGTTCATGTGAGTCCTCTCCTTGATCCTCCAATCCAGCAGCACCTCCCTGTGGACGCGGGATTTTATCTTATTTCATTATATTTTTATTTGGATTTTTGATTTATTGGCGTGCCAGTCACATGTGTGACGATTTCATTGTGCGCTCGATCTGACTTGGTCAGTCGATTGTGAGGTCCGAGTCGGGACCAGAAGTCCGTCATACCATAAAGGCTATGACGTTAATTACGCCCTTCCAAGGAAGGACAACCCTTGATTAAACGCCAAAATAGGAGGCCTCGAGAGGCAAACATGTATTCATGTGCGCAAAATGGAACTTCATACCAGAGCCAGGAAGGCGGGCAAGATAACAACATCAGCTGTAGAAACAGACAGTATCGTCAAGCCAGCGGCTCAGAAACGATATCATTAAGTCAGCGGTTCAGAGACTGAGCCGTGGCCACGATGGAGGTTTAAAGCATTGATCAGTATTTCGACAGCGTTTCCCCTTAATCTGGATTATGCCCAGGGGGAAATAGGCTATCACCTACGGAGTGCCGGGATGAAAGCCGAGAGAAAGAGAGAGGCCAAACCTCCCTACCTATATGTATATATGCCATGGGGCAATGTTTGATGTTCCTTGTAGAAGCTGGCGGAACTCATGCAGTGGCAGAGCCCTCCCGAGCTAAAGGGGTTATTCATGAACCCGATGCGGGACGACGGAAAGTGAGCGAACGCTCAATGTTGCGCCCTCACATGCGGATCGACCTGCGCGGTCAGGTCACGGGGGTCAAGGGGACAGCGCCCCTTGCGGGGGTTTCTGGGGGCGGAGCCCCCAGAACAAAATTTGGATTGAAGGCCCAGTAATAAAATTTGGGGTAGGGTATCAATGCAGTTCAAGTGTACATAGGTTCCCGACGCGAAGGTAAAATGGCCAGGGTTCCCGGCGCGCCAACTAGAGAGCTTCTCGGCGCGAAGGGGAGATGGTGGAGGAGGTTCCCGGCGCGCTTCCGAGAAGGCTTATCGGCATGAGGAATAGGGGGGTCTCGGCATGGCTGAAGAGGAGGGGGAGCTCTCGGCGCGCTGACAAGAGGGCCAAGGGGGGGTTCTCGGCGTGAGGGTTCCCGGCGCGCTCAGGGCCGCGCCGGGAGTCATGGCGCCGAGGGAGTGTTGGTGTTCTGGCGCCGTGAGGACCCGAAAGGGGTTCCGGAGGCTCTGTTTTGGGTTTCTTGGCGATTCAGGACAAGCCAGATAGGTTCTGTGAAGTCAAAGTGGATCAGTTCATCAAATCTGAGCTGGATTAGATTTGGGCTTTACAGGAGCATCAGGATAGAACAGGGATTTAGGAAGACTAGGGTCGAGGGAAACCCTGTCACCATTATCATGCAGAGCCCGGGGGACAACCTGATGTCGACTTTCATCTTCCTGAGAGAATTTTGGCAGCACCTCCCCTGGACCGAGCATTTGCCAGAGAGTGGTATAGGCTGACATCCACGGAGTGCCGGGATAAAAGCCGGAAAAAGAGTGAGCACTAAGGCTCGAAGAGACTATCCATGTCTCTGGCATCGGTCACTATTCCCCTTCTCGGAGACTGACGAAACTCATGTAGAGACAGGGTTCGTCAGACCCACGGGGTTGCATGTGAATCCAGTTAGGGACCTTAGAATGTAGGGGAGGTCAATCCCCAGTTAATTTATCTCCTGAGGTACATATGACGACTCACGAACGCCCCAGGATAAGTGGACGAAGAGGCCAAAGGGGTAGATAGCGGAGGGGCTCTCAGCATGGGATTCTATTGGCCAAAGGAGAAGCTCTCGGCATGGTTTTCTATTGGCCAAAGGAGAAGCTCTCGGCATGGTTTTCTATTGGCCAAGGGGAACTCTCGGCGTGGGATTCTTTGAACAAAAGGGGGTCTCGGCGCAAGGCTTCCCGGCGCGCTCGTCGCCGCGCCGGGAACCTGCCGTCGGGAAAGATATATTGGAAGGGGGCTTAATGGCCAGAGCACAAGACCAGGGGTTTTGTCGTTTAGCTGGAGGGGAAGAAAAGGGAGGCCTCTCGGCGGCTTGGCTTTCGGCGGGGAAATTTGCACGCCGGGAAGGTTGAAGGGTCGGGGGTTTTCAGAGCTCACAACGATACTCTGTTTAGGGGTTTCATGAGATTTCAGAGGGAGTTTTGGGGATTCCAGACCTGCCAGTCGCTTGGATTTGCATGGACATGGGTTTAATTCATCAAGGATGGGCTGGGTTCGAAGGGAATCGAAGAAACCAATTACTGGAGGGGGTTTTGAGTAGTCATGTACTATGGACCTTCAGGGGATTATCTGCTGGCATCTTTGGTCGCCTGGGAGCCAAGAGATGGCCATCTCTGGCCCCAGGGACGATCCTGATGGAATTGTCCGTACTGGAATCGGATTAGAAACCCTCGGTATCAATTTATTGAAGCAGCTTACTTATTCACGTGGAAAGGGGATCTCGAGCAGGCCGTCGGAGTTATTGCCGATATCGGTAGCAGACTGCCCCAGAAGCCAAGAGATGGTCTGTCTCTGGCCCTGGGGCAAGCCTGGGAGGCTTTATGCAAACGACGAAGACTGCGAGGGACATCGGTTCATCTAGAGCTACATTTATTCTACTGAAGACAACTGAGCCTGAAGACCCACCAGAGAATCAGGCGCTCTTCAGTTGAGCTTAAAATAAAAACATATAAGGGAAAGAAATAGCAGCAGACGGAGAGATAGTTGGCAGATACTTCAATCACCCAGTGCCCAAACGGGCCACTGGAGCATTTCATTTCATTGGATCACCCCAGAACTCACACCAATCACACGGAGGGAATGAGGGAAAGGGAGATGAATATACATCGGGATATCCCGGTTACATCCAAAAAAACATCGAGATAAACTCGGCAGGATTACATGAAGAAGAAAACAGAACCATGGGGGAGGGCGGAGCATTGACTCCTCTCCCTCCCCGGCTGCCCACCTAGATCTTCCTCTCCTTCTTTCTCTTCTTCTTTCTTTTCTCAGCAGAGGAGGCTCTCTCTCTCTTTTCTTGCTCTGTTCTATCCTCCCCTCCGATCCCTTCTGGTGCTTCTCTCCCGGCCCCCGTCGATATGGAGGAAATGAGGCTTTTATAGGCATAGCACCCCCCCTTCTCGGCAGGGTTGCCTTGGCGCGCATACCTCAGGTTCCCGGCGCGCCCCCTTGCTTCCTGACGCAAAGGCTTCTCGGCGCCATGCTTTGGGCCGTGGTGAAGAGCTCTCGGCGCCATGGCCCATTTAGGCCCCTTTCTTATTGCCTTAATTTTTTTAATCACTAGGCTTCTGGGGCGCCTAATCTGCCTCTTCATTAGTCCTTCGAATCTGTCGGAACAGATGAAGGTCCTTTTAGTTGATGGGTTGACATAGTCTTATCAGCATATTTCTGGAGATTTTCATCAGTCAACAGACTGTAATTCTTCATCAGTACTGCCATTTGAGTGATGACAATACCGGACATCGGCTTGGCCGGGAAGGGCTTCGGCTGGGTGGTAGCTTCAGTGACGACTCTTCTGTAGTTCTAGCTTTGCAGGAATTCCTGGGATCTTCATGTCTGATTTCATCTTCTCTTCGATTTCATCTTTACCCTTGACTATAATTCAGGTGTCAACACTCCCCTTGATCAATTGATGAAGCCTTAAACACAAGGGAGAGAGGGGTCTTATTTATAGAGGGAAAATTCGGAGCTTTAATTCCATAAAAAATAAGAAAACCAATTTTATTAGGATTTGGAAGAGAATATTCATTGGCCATGTGTCCTCCCAGCCTTAATCCCAAATGGAAAAGGAGCTCAAAATGAAGAAGGGAGGAGGTTCTGGCCAGATTCGAAACACTATATGAATGGGCGACCACCACAGTGGTCGCCAATTAAAATAGCGACAATTCGAAAGGGTGCCAATTCTGAGCCATTTTAGGAAGGATTAAAAAATTTCTAAAATTAGAAAAGAATTGGCATCCAAGGGGCCGACCGCGATTTCATGAAAAGCCCAGGAAAAATCAGGAAAAATGGGGGGAAAGTTTAAGAAAGCTGAATATTCAAGAAAAATGTGAAAAATCACTCAAATAAGTAAATTTGAGGGTCAAATCGGGGCATCGCAATGCGATAGGAGATATGCTCAAAATGATGTCAATTTTAGCGTGTCTACAGTAAGATCTACAAGCATAGGCAAAGAAAGAAGGGAAAGTTGATGAGTAGGAGGAACCAAGGAGCTAAGAAGTTTAACTTTGTCACTCACCTCCTTTATGGGGTTGGTGCTTAGATGATTTGGTATGGTTGTAAGCCTCTACAGGTCGCTGTGGCTTAGTTTTGCACACTTTGGTCCATCGTAGGGTGCACCAGCATCCATCCCTTCGCTTCCACACCGCTTCATGATGGTTGAAAGGCTTAAGACCAAGGGAGGTTTTTTCCTAGTAATAGAATTTTGTGCAAGACGAATTTGACCCTTTGGGTCAATTTATGAAGCTTTAGGAAGGCTGAGTTTCGATGGGAGTTGGACTAGGATGATAGTTTTCAAGTTGGCATGGGCTTAAGAGCGCTTTAGATCGAGTTCGTGTGAAGATATGATGTGGTTTCTGTGGTCTGGTTCTTGGTCGGAGCAGGGTTGCTCTGGTTTCTTGATCGTGCTTTCATGATATGTCACATCCATCTTGATAGCGGTTGCCAATGCTGCCACGTCTATCCTTACATTTTCTACTCTGATCCGGTCGTTAGGCCCGTTCCCAGAGGCTTGTCGCGATTTACCACTAGACCGTGTCGAGGTTATAGTCGCGGTCTCTGTAATTTTTTGTCTTTCGACTTCTCTTCTAGAGCCTTAATGTGGTTGATCCAAGGACCACGTCGCGCTAGTCGTGGTAGATGAGCAGATCGTGATGCTTTCTGGGCCTTGGGTAGGACGATTAGCAGTGTCTGCCATGGGTCCACCATCACACCTGCCTCCATAATCATACCTGCATGTCCATCTCTCACATATTTTCATTCATTCATTTATGCTCATGGTTATTCCCTATCCTTGGTAATCACACACATGCACATTCATTCCCATTCACATTCTCATTCATCTACAACCAAGAGAAGATGAAGGATTCAATAAACTTTTCTTTAAAACTTATGAAATAAAGGTCATATACAAACACAAATAAAGAAAAGGGAAAAAGTATGAAGTCCCATGGCCCATTCCTATTTCTGATCCCCGCTCTCCCCCGTGCCTTCTCGGTGTTGCTTGGGTGGAGGACCCATCACCGTGCTGCCCTCCTCATGCCGCTATTGGCGTTCTTCCTATTCATTCCTCCGATGGCCGGAGGAACCAGTGAAATACTGTCAGTAGGAGCTTCCACTTCGGGCCTCGCTGCGTGGACGATATTGTCTCTCCCCTATGATCCGGAGAGCTCTCTCTAGTCCTTCCACAAGTGTCTTCTGGTCATGAGATTCTCTCTCGGCCTGCTCCGCCCTCATTTACAGGATAGCCAGCTCCTCGCGTACATGGGCCATCTCTCCCAGGGCCTTCGAAAGGTCCCTCTCTTGCAAGCCCCATCCTAGGTCAATTAAAATTCATTTTGAGGGGAATTGTGCTTAAGTTGAAATCAGATCTAACCTTCTCCGCTAGGGAGGCCTCCGCTGCCTCAGCTCGGGAGATCGCCTGGGCCAATTGCTCATCCGACTCGTCTCGATCAGTCGGTGTCTAGGAGGAGGTCGAGGGCACCGGAGCCGCTTGGCGCTATGCCATCTCTGCCTACTGCCTGAACCAAGGGATTAATTCAAGTGGGCTCATATTTGAAGTGAGGGAAGGGCAGTCATCTTACTAGGAGGTCCAGTGTGCGCTGGAGCTCATCTCGCTGTCTGACTGTGTTGTGGAGTAGGCCCTATAGCTTTGCTATCCTCCCCGCCGGGTCAAACTGGATATAAAATTCATTAGCCTATAATTGAATTCATAATGCATAAATTCACATAAAGGTTAAGGGTTAAGCTCACCGGTCGGCATGTCCCACGGAACACCTAGTTCCCATAGTGGTGGGAGTATGCCTAAAAATACTCCTCGTCGGACTGGGCGTTTACCGTCACGGGTCGTCCTCTCTATACCCAGTCCTAGATCTGCTCTGTCGCCTTATTCTCTAGTCCACGGTCCCTTGGAGTCCTCTAAATTGTTGCCCGAGCCTGACTGCCGTCTGTCGGGAGGGGAACTCCACTGGAGCTTGGTGTAGTCCCAGCATCCTCATGAACAGCCTATAGTGGAGGGGCTCCACTATGTTTAATGAATGAAGCTAGATCTCTCTACCAAAGTAGGGAGAGCCAACTGTGACCCATGGCTAATCTGGGCCTCCTCCCTATATGCTGTCCAGTTCACCTACATTTTGAAGGAAAGATTAGTTAATGTGCAAAATTGAATGGGGGTGAATTCATTTTTGAAGAGCTGAGTTTTGGAATTTTACCGTTGCGTAGGGGAGGGTGTCGATGTCGTCCTGGATCGCAGCCACTTGATGTCTCAGAGAGTGACCATATCGCTCTGGTGCCCAATGGCGTGCTATGGGCACTAGCCGGGGACGGACCTCTGTCCCGTGGCTGAGAGAAGGTAGGTGTAGGTAGCACCACACCTAAAAATCAAAAGGTCAGTACAGATAATCAAATGCTTGAATGAAACAATTGAATTTTTTTTCCAGTTCAGGTTTTTACCTGGATCAGAGGCTAGAAGCCACTCAGGGAAGCCTACCATCCTGAGATCATCAGGCAATCGAACAAGTGGGCCAGCACCGCCGCTCCCCACGCATAGCCCCCTACTCTGCTCAAGTCCTCGAGCAGGGGTAAGTGCCGACAACTCACCACATCACCGCGGGTTTCTAGCAGAAGCCTCTTGATGTGAGCGGATGCCTGTCGTTAAAAACACCGTGCACACAATTTCAAAATTCTGCACTCACACACAATAAAATTAAAATTTAAGCGTAGTGACAAGTACGAGTCGGTCCCATGAGGAGGTTAGAATTCTAAGGTTGAAAATTTTGTGTCTTGAAGAGAAAAATTGTGGAATGATTTTTTTTTATGTTAGAATTTAAAATTGCATAAAAGTAAATCTACCTAAAGAAATTCAGAGGGTTTAGAGAGAGAAATATGGAGAGAGAAAAGAAGAAGAAATAGAGGGAGAAGAGAGAGAAAATACTTGAGAGAGAGAATAACACCAAACTAATTTTATTACTCCAAAATTAAATGTTTACAAGATGATAAGAAAAATAAAAATTACAACCCCAAATAAAATCTAGCTAAACTAAAAAATAAAGAAATACGGAGAGGAAATAGCCGTGAAGCGGATGAAGATGTCGTCGCCCACGCCCTTGGGCCTTGGAGAGCCGCCCAAGCTTGGAGAAGATGCCCGCATGAGGGAGAGCTTTAGAGAGATAAGTTTTGAGGGATAAATAGAGCGAGATGCAGAGAGAGAAAGTAATAGAGACACGTAGAGGTGGGAATAAAATAAAATAAAATATGGAAAGGAATAAGAATAAAAATAAAAACTATGTGTGTGTGTTGGAAGAGAGAGATAGAGTGAAGAGAGAGATCGAGATGGGGGGAGATGGAGGGATGAGGGAGAGAACGAGACGATGGAGGGACAATGGAAAAGAGAGTGGATGAGAGAGGGAGAGAGATGCAAGAGAGGAGAGACGTAGGGAGAGGGAGTGAGACAACGGAGGGACACATCGACGGAGGGAGAATAGCGAGGGATACACTGGTGGTCGTGGGGCTCACTCCGGTGGAGGGAAAATAGGGAGAGAAAGGTGAGAGAGAGGAAGACGGTGGCAGATGGGAGAGGCACCGGCGTGGCAGTCGTGGGACGGTGGTGCAGGTGGAGATGAGAGAGAAGAGAGGATGTGGTGGCTGCGCTGGTCGCAAGGCTCCGACGAAGGGACAAGCAGCGAACATGGAGAGAGATGATGTAAAGGAGGGTACAGAGGAGAGGAGGAGGAGAGGAGAAGAGAGACTTGTCGGTGGACAGGGTCACCGGTGCAGTGGGGAGAAAAGCAGAGGGTGAAGAGAGGGGAGATGGGAGAAGAGGAAGGGGACAGCGCGTGCGGAGGGGGTTAGCAGGGAGAGGAGAGAGGCGAAAGAGAAGAGCAGGGGAATGTTGTGGAGGCAGTGAGGAGTTGAATAGGGAGAGAGAAGAGAGGAAGAACGAGAGAGGGAGAAGAGAGGGAGACAGTGGCTGTGTAGGGTGCCGTGAGGGGAGCAGGGTGCCAGCAAAGGGGTGCACGCAGGGGGAACAAGGATGCCGACACGGTGCTGCAGAGCCAGATGAGAATAGGGGGAGAGGGAGAGCAGCTCGGTGGGAGAGGAGAAGGAGGAAAGAGGAGGTGGAGCAGGGGCTCCGGTGCTGTGCGATGAGAAGAAGAAATAGGGAGAGAGAGAGAGAGGGACTGGTGTAGTGGAGAGAGAGATGAGAGGAGAGAATAGAGAGAGAGAGGGGGGATGCTACGGTTAGAGGAGAGAAAAAGAGAAAGGAGAAGGAGAGAAGAAGATTGGCTCTGGCAGGGGAGGAGAGAAGAGAAGAAGAAGGAGCGGGGGGGTCTGCTATGGGAGAAAGAGAAAGAGAAAGAAGAAGAAGAAGATGGAAAGGGCCTACGAAGGGGAGAAAGTTAAGAAGAGGAAAGGAGGTGAAAAAAAAAGAAAAAAAAGAAAAGAAAAAGATTTTATGCTCTCATGCGTGGCCTTCATGGGCTATTTATAGGAGAGAGTTTCTCCCTTTAACATCTTCTTTTCAAGTCCAACTCGACGATAACCAAGGTATCCCTTCCATGTTTGATGCAAACAATAGAGTCCTCATGTAGCTCTTCTTTTATTTCTATCAATTCTAAAGTTTTCAAATTAAATTCACGTCCATCTGATTTAACGCTATTTTATTCTGAGCCAAAAATGACATCTTTTTAAAAGGTCGCCAATTTAAAAATTCGTGTCCTGTCCCAAGATGTTAACTTCTCCTGTAGTAAAGAAATAACATAAAAATATTTTTAAAAGAACATTAATATTAAAAATAAAAATATAATTATGAAGTTTTTATTTATTATGTATTTTTGATCTCACATATTTATTTTATACCCCACAAAATGATTAATTTCATGACAACTCAAATTTAAGGTGAGATTAAAATTAAATATAAAAATTACATAATTATTTCTTTTAAAGCCCAGAAATAGTCCGTGTGACATAAATAAATATATAAAATTTAACATTTATCACACCTCAAACTTACTCATTGCTAATCCCTTAGCAATACAAACAGATTAAAATTTAGGACCAACAAGAGTTTAAAAGGTTTCATACTCTCATTTTCAAATCTTTCTTCATAGAATCAACTTTGGATTAGGATTTTTGAAACGTTAAAGCACACTATCCTAAGATTTGAAAATTAATGCACATATCTTAGAACACACCCAAAGTTCTATAGCACTTGTGCTCGTGAAACTAAATCCACAGCTGGACAATTGCATCCTTCATATTACTATCTAAAATAGGTATCTTTCAACTCTGCTCATCCCAGATCAGAACATTTAGTATGGTACCTTTCACTCTATCCGCCTTTTTTCTTTTCTTTCTTTTTTTTCTTTTCAACACATGGTGCCGCACATCCCTTCACTGTTTGACGTGAACTTCATCTCTTTTTTTTTGATAAGTAAAGGAATTGTATTAATGAGGACGATGTACAGAATGGTGGTTACTATCTACATAGGTTGTAGACTAGTAACTTGAGTCATTTGATATTGCTTAACTGCTATTACAATTAATCACTCTAGTAGGCTCACATTGTAATACCCCGATTTCTTTTAGAAATTAATTAGAAATTAATTAGAAATTTATTAGAATAATTCCTTAATAAATATAATAAGCTAAATTTTGACCATTTTATAAAAATCCAGAAAAATTATATTCTTGTAGAGAATAACACGTTTAACAAACTTGTCTTCTGTGACCAACCCAAATAAAATCTGTAAGTAGGTCGAATTAGTGGATTAAGCCCAAATTTAACACTTAGTTAACCTTACCTTGAAATGCCAAATTCGAGCCCAATACTCTACCAGATGAGCCCAAATCGATGGCAAATGAAAGGCCAGGATGAGAAGATTATTTTCCCTCTCTTAATCTCTCGAAACCCTAACCCTAGGAGATGCATTCGACGGAGTTTGGATCGAGTCAAATATCGCGGCGACGTTCACGTCAACCCGACTTGCGTGGACGAATACTCCGTGCAAAGAACCCTCCAGAAGGTGTATGACCTATTAAAATGAAGCTCTCTAACCCTAGAATTGTTTAGAACCAGCGGTGGGTGCAGAGGAGTTGGATCGAGAGAGATCTCTAACGATTAGTGGCTGCGTGTACCGGCGTCTTGGGTTTTCTTTCTCCTTCCTTCTTCATCCTATTCAGGTAGGTGATAGCAAGCCAAACCCTACAAATAATATATGGTTGGAAGCATCATTGTGTCAGCTTTTCATTGATATCGAAAGCCCTAAATTTTATCAAGTGTTCTGCGAGAATTTTAGGTTTTAGTAGAAGCATGTCAAAACTAGGGTTATAATTGTTCCCTTTCGATTAAGTAGTAATTTCAGGCTGTAAACATAAAACTGATTCATGCATCTTGTAGAGTTTTTTGTGCTCTTTCTTTTGGTAGTAAAAGCCCCAAATTCCATGCTTTATATCGTGCGAATTTTATGTTTTAGTTCTGACCCTAGAAACCTCGCCGGAGTCGGGCAAGGCGAAGGGGCAGCGACCTGTCTGGACTTGTGCGGCCACACGATAGACCGCACATCCAAGACAGGCGGCCTGTGTTTTGACCGTTTATATGTTTCTATCTCTGATCGTTTACCTGTAACGTGTGGCCGAACCTAAACTGCATGTCTGTCCTGCGGCCAGGTACATACCGCACATCCCTTCCAGCGGACACGATCGACTGTCCATATCCAGCCAGCAGGCCTTCGGACCTGAAGGGGCATGTGCGGCCTGTCTGTGACCGTATATTGAGATGTAAGGTCCAGAACCGACCGCACATATGTAACATAACAGATTAAATTGTCATTTCAGCATGTTATGTTAGTAGATTAGTGGTTAATGGCATGTTAGCAACACACCTAATAAACTGTAATTCATGACAGTAAATAATTCTTGCTGATTTATTTAATTTGAGCTTGATCTTGATTCATCTTTCCAATGAATGTCAATTTTAATTGTGCATCCTTTATAATTGAAATGGCTATTAGGTTTACACTTGCTATAACCGTTAATCTTGAACCATTTGTATCCCCCTAGATTTGAATTGGACTTAATCGAACCGATGTGTTTTGAGTTAGTATGAATTGGACTAACAGAGACTTGAGCGGCCATTTGTGGACCGCATATACTCATGAACGGGCTAGTGGAGACTGTTCATCCCTTGCTAATGCCAATTAGTTTTGGCCGATTATCCTTGATCCATCTTCGGCCAAATCCTGATTTGATTAGCCCAGTAGACCCTAGGCCGACCAGCAGACAGTGGGCTGAACTTTGGTTCAATTCCACCATGCCTATGGTAGCCCGGGAGCCCACTTGGGCAAATTCCTAACTTACGGTTAGGCCCTATGTTGTGCGGCCAGTAATGGCCCGTACAACTTACAAGCGGCCCTGAGTGGACCGTTCAACTATTGAGCGGCTCTGTGAGGACCACATATCATGTCCTCGATTTTGAAACCTTCTGGCCTTGTGCGGCCCAATCCTTACCATTTATATAGAGGAGCGGCCCTTTATCAGCCGTTCAATCTTGACCCCCGAGGGCTAAATGTAGCAACCCTGTTAAATTTAAAAGGAATAATATCTTAATTATCTTAAATAGATTAAAAGATTAAACTAAAGATAAAGGCCCAACTCATATACACTTAAACATATAACAAATGGGCTGCAAATAAATAACGCCTCTCATCATGTCGTCATTTAATTGAAGACCGTTAAAACAGGTGCTAATTTAATAAATGACGCCCCTTGAGTGGGCGCCATTTTAATACGATAATAGGGAAAGAGAAAGGATAAGAGTAATTGACGCCCCCTTGACAGGCGTCATATGAATGATTGAAGACCGCGTACATAGGCGTCAATTTAGAAATAACGCCCCAACTGTAGGCGTCATTTACAAACCGACCCGTTGGTGTTTGGTTCGAACAGGGATATTAGCCAGGAAGGTTTCTTGATTAGGGAAGAATCCATACGTGGATATCTATGTTTAGTAAGGATTCTACCATAGAAATTTTAGTTCTAATCGAACTCTTAAAAAACCCATTAGGATTCCTTCTCTATAAATACCCCTTCCATCGAGCCAACCTGTTAGTTTTTCTTCATCAAACCTATTGCTGCTAGTAATACGAGGAGGGTTCCCATCATCTTCCTCTTCGTTCCACTGTGGTGAACGTGAAGAACGTAGAAGTTCTTCGTTTCCTCTTGCTGCCAATACTGTGAAAGAAGGAAGCCATTTTCTGCTTCTTCGACAGTGCTTCACGTATTGTTGCTTGTGCCATGGGTGTACGTGAAGAACGTGAAGTTCTTCATCCTTTCTTCTTTTTCCTTGCTGCACGGAGGATTGAAGCTGCTGCTGCTGTTAGAAGAGCAAGCTACTGTGTCCTTTTCCTTCTACGCGGTTGCTCTGTTTCAAACAGGGTATCGTTGTGATCAAATCTTCATATATATTCTTCACGATCCATCAACCAGATCATCACCAAGGTAGGTTTTCTCAAGAGATTAGCAAAACCTATGGTTATTAGGCCACCTGCATGCATGTAGAATTGTTAGTAGGTGTTATTGATATATCAGTTTTTCATGATTTCTGTATTTCTTGAAATGACGCCCCAGCTTAAGGCGTTATTTTGATTTAACGCCCTTGCGAATAGTCGTCAATTGCACTAGTCAGTTAATAATTACGCATGATCAAAATTTAATAACTATGAATCCTAATGAGTTAACTAATGCATGATTATATTAGTAAATTCCTGCTATTTTTCTCTATCTGATCATGTCTCTAGATCCTTGAATGGACCTACTCCAAAATCCATGTGTTTAGGATTGTACCTGCGGGTGGAAATCATATGACAAAGAATTAGCGACCCTGATTAGGTCATCAATTTAATGAACGCCCCTGTAAAGGGCGCCAAATTAGTGATAAACTATAAAATTATAGAAATGGTGTTATAATGTTCCTAAAATTAAAATGACGACATATACACTACCCTATAATTTTATATATGACGCCCCTGACTAGGGCACTGTTCACTGAATTGAAGCCTTCATGAAAGGCGTCATTTTTATAATAATCAAAATTGGAAATATTCATAGATATTAATATGAATATAACGACTACGTGAACAGTCGTCATTTATTGAACTGACGACCCTGACAAGGGCGTCAATTCATAAAATGAAGACTTAAGCTCAAACGCCAATCAACTGATTTCCTGATTTCGTTGTTTTTTAGTAACCCTTGACAATGGGTTATGTGTATAGGCACTATGTTCCATTCCGTGAATATAGTCCCGTGTTTCACGTTGTTTAATCGATTACCCACTATTTCTCGGTGATAGATGAACTCTCCATGGGACATTCCGTTCCTTTGGATCAGTGACTTTATCATAGAGACCTCCGTAAGACTCCGCTAGCTTTGGATTCCCTCAAAGCAACCGAGCTGGTTGTACCCTTAAAACCCATGACACTTCTTAATTGCCATGTCACTCTAAAGAAACATGGTATACCGTCCCTCACGACATGCTGTTTGTATGTCATGAGAATATTCTTGAAATAATGGGATTGGTAATCCATACCATTCATATCCTTTAAGAATAGTGTGCCGTACTTGTGTACACTAATTATATCTACCTTATCATGTACAAGAACGAGCGACCATGTTCATGTGGGCGCTTATTCCTATCGTCATGGCACCCAAGTTAGGGAGCCGATTCCACCTAGTTTTATCGTTAATCATGATTATACCGTTATTATCGTCATTATACCACCTGTTCAAATCCTTGAAATACTATTCCACAAGATCTACCTTAAAAGTTCATACAAGTTAATTCCTTGAAACTCCATATTGGCTATAACTTTAGTGGATGTCGAAAAATACACGATCAATGCCTGCGCATATAGGGCCCGATCTGGTCCTGGGAGGAGCACCCAAAAGTACTTGTGCCCATGGGAGTTGTAATCATCACGGTGTGGCATTGCACCGAAGTGCATGACTAGCTTGATCGACATTCCACAATCTCGTACTCGATTTGACATGCAATGACTTGCGTGACCCGGAAAGGGTATTTATTGTTACTTGCTTGAAATATAATAGCCAATCCTTGACATGACTTGATAAACGTACTTGCTTGAATGCCTTGATCATTATCGACATGAATTCTAAAATGACATGCTAGTTCACTCAATTATCTCTTGTTATACTCTCTCTTATCGTTTTACGCAACCATGCATAGCTTTATTGCATTCATGTAACATGTAATTTACTTAAAGCAAACTAGCTCTTGAGATATAATTCCTACTGAGCATTCGCTCATCTAGTGTTTTTCCCCTATTTTTTTCAGGTAAGTCCGATGATGAAACTCAATCAGATGGGGAAAGTCAAGAGTGAAGAGATTAGAGCTCCCCATCTATCCAAGCGTCTTCTAGTCTTATCTTCCTATATTTCTGAGACAATCGTTGTACTTTTCCCTTTATTGAGTCTTAACACTTTCATCAAGTTGATTGTAATAGAAGTACTTTTGATGTTATGATTGGATAAAGGATTGGGTTATCTTTATTTTTGCGCACTCTGTCTTTGTGTTGAATACACTAATGCTCTGATTGACATGATCGATATAAACTCATCATGCGTCTCCGAGTTCCTTCCGCGCTCGGGCCGTGACAATTTTTGTGATATCAGAGCCTAGGATATTCAATTCCTAGGAAACCCCAGTCCAAGGATAGGATTAAACCTTTACCCTGTGAGAATTGGGTAGAACCATGGGTTAAAGTAACTAAGGTATTCAAACTCTTGGTCAAGTCTCATATTAATTAGTTATTTAAATCCTTGTAGGATAATGGCTGCCGAACGTGCTCAGTGGCGTAACATGCAACGCAACATTCAAGGCATGACTCAGGCACTTCAACAAGTAGCTCAGGGGACGGTGAACCGTGGAGCGGGAAACCTCCACCAAAGTTTCAAGAACATGAACCCTCCTAAGTTCATGGGATCCACTGATCCGAATGGCGCAGAGCACTGGATCCGAGAGACGGAACGTATCTTTCGGGTTATGCAATGTACGGACCAAGAGAAGGTCTTGTTAGCAACGTTTCAACTGGAAAGGGACGCCCGCTGCTGGTGGGAGTCGGTAGAAGCCACATTAGATCAAGGACAAGTTACTTGGGAAGAATTTGTTGAATATTTCAACAATAAATATTTCTCAGACCGGGTCCAGGAGAAGAAGGCCGCCGAGTTCACCGCACTTAAACAACGATCATTGTCGGTGTCTGAGTATGAGGCATAATTCTCTAGGCTATCCCGGTACGCTAAGCATCTAGTCAGTACCGAGAAAATGAAATGATGTGACACAACCTAAGACTTAGGCAAGCAAGCACATTCACAATCAAAAGGGCCAATTTTGGGCCGCCGCTCTCCCGTCGCTCACCCAAGCCCGGGGTGACTTGGCGATGCCAAGTGGAGGATGTGGGGTTGGGCCCTTGCTGGTAGAGGGCCAGAAAGGCCAAGATTTGATTCCCAATGGATTTGGAAGCCCAATTCAACGGGGCCGACGAAGTGCCGAAGGCACCGGTTGCACTCTTCCCACGGTGATCACTCAAGGCAATGGGGCTTGAGGATCGAGCTCTCAGTCGCATAACCAGCGAAACTAGAACTAATATTGAAAGACAAGCACTAAATGGAGTGAGGTGTGGGCACTTACTCGACCGGTTTGAAGAAACCGGTCCCGCTCGGAGACGAGGGCGAGCGGGGAGGCGAGTGGATCCCGACACGCCGCGGCGGTGTCGCTTGACCTGCCCAAAGAAGTTACAACACTACACCTCTCGCAGGAGGGGGACCTTGGGGTGGGGGTTAATAGTGATTACAACCAAAATTACCTCCACGCAGGGAGGGGCCTTCAGCCGGCCAAGCGGGGAGGGGAAACTAGGATTAAAAGCATTGAAGATGAAGTCACCGGTTCTGCCTGCTCTCTCCGAACAGGGATAGATAGTCGATGTTTCTGCTGTAGAACTCGCTCATAAATTTTGTTGGTGGCGAGACCTGTGGGAAACTCTTCGGGACTGGTACTGGAACCCCTCAGAATTTTTTAGAATTCTTCTGGAGCCGCGGCTGGCCTGGGTGGAGGCTCGAACAGGGAGGTAGAATCTCGGACTGGCAGCTCCTGGTTTCCAACAGCAGGTTGTAGATGATGCCCGGAATCGAGCACCGTGAAAGGCGTTGGAATCGTGGACGAGTCCTCTTCGTAGAAAAATTGACGAGGAGGCTAGACAATGCCCTAGAAGATTAGGGAGCTCTGAACACTGGTGACTTATCGGTGCAGACTGTGGGTAGCAGGACGATGGAGCTGAGGGAGAAAAATGATAACTCCTGCCACAGGATGCTGAACGGGATTCCACTTCTTGATTCTGAAAGTAGACAGGAAGAAGAAGAACTTTGTAGAAGAGCTTGTGGGCTTATTCCTCCGAGGTTCATCGTGGCAGAGCTTCTAATCCGGTTCTGGTACTCAACAGAGATAGTTCTGCGCCATTGTGGAAGAACGAAGCTCCCGGGCAGCACACAGCTCGGATGAAGATGAAACCACTTCTATTGTGAAGAGGACAGGGAGACGCTTCTGTGGATGCCTCTTGTGCCTTCAAACTCGTCCGAGGAAGTCGTGGTGGCCGCTGCAAGTTGCTGGTTCACCTACAACTTCTGGACAGCAAACTGCAACTTCGAAGTAGCTTCCAATGACCAAGAAAGAAGAAGGGGAAGGGGGTAGATGAGTGTGGGAGTGACCCCTGGTTGTAAGGGGGTCTTGGAGGGGGTGTTCTAAGATGTGGGAGGTGGAGAATAAGGTCTGGAAGAGGGTCCAATAGATGGTGGTAGTGGGGCTGCGAATTTGGTTGGAATGGAGAGAGGGAAAGGATATTCAAAAATAGGTTTAAGGGTGGGGTTAATTTTTTGTCTTGGGAATGGGGGAGTTGTGTTGGGGAAGGGAAGGGGTGCTTGGGGTAGTGGGAAGGGTGCTTGGAAAAGTGGAGGGGTAGTTGGGGGTTGGATGGTGAGGAGAGGATTGGTGGAGGGGGTCTTGGGAAGGGGTGGAGTATTGATGAGGGTTGTGGGGAATGGGAAGAGGCTTAAATGGGGTAGGTGGGGAGTGGAGGTGGTTGGGAAAGGAGGAGAGAGAAGAAAATTTGAATTTGGGTGTTGAGGAGAGAGAAAGTGGAGTGAAAAAGAGAGATTAAGAGAGGGAAGGGTGGGGAATCTCTCCCCTAGGGTTTCTCACCCAAAAAATGGAATCTCTCCACTAGATAAGAAGTGTAAACTCTCAAAATGCAAGTTTTTTTCATTCATTGATTCATTAAGTTGAAATGGGGGGAATGGGGTCCTATATATAGGAAACCCACATTTCTACAAAAGTCCCTGACAAATGACTCAATGACAAATAACCGAGGGGGTAGGGGGGAGCCCTTGGACCAAGCCCAATGAATTGGGCCCAAAAGCTAACTAGACAACCTAATGACACTCAAACTTAGGGAAATAAACACAAGACCTAGGAACATGACTCAAATAAAAGGGAAAATACATCAAATGACTCAAATAAAAATTACATAGGACTCAAAATTAAATAACTAGACCATGCCGGATGCAATGGGAGGTGATGTCTCCATCATACTCCCGGGGTGCGGAGAACTCGACTCTGTCGAGTAAGTGTCCTTCCCTCCTTGGAGGGTGTAGAAGTGGTACTGTCCTCAAGTCTTCCGAACGAGACCGTTCCATCCACCGGCCGAGATAGCGCTTGTATACCTTGCTCCTGGTGGTAGTGACTTGTTCATCCAATATTCGTTCAATGCGCTCACGCTGGGCTCTCTTGGCTGGTGGACACTCCTCTCGGGTGGGTGCTCTCTCAACGGAGGGAATAGGCTCAATATCCTCACTAGGTACCACCGTGGGTCCCTTGGATGGCACTAGGTCGGCGACACTGAATGTGGGACTTACCCCATATTCCTCGGGGAGATCTAACTCATAGGCATTTGCACCAATGCGCCTCAGGACCTGGAAGGGACTAGCCCCACGTGGCCTCAATTTGGAGATGGCTCCCAGGGAGAGCCTCTCAGTCCTTACCATCATAAAGTCACCCTCATGGAATTCTTGGTGACGTCGATGAGAGTCGGCTCGCCTTTTATAAGTCACATTTTTCTTGCTAATGTGCTTGCAAAGGTTTTCATGCAATTTTGTGAATGCTGTCCTTTTAGTGGTTATGGGTGGACCTGGACAACCATAGATGGACTTATCATGCCATGATGCCATATGGACCTTGATGAACCTTGGTGGGTCGGGGCAACCATATGTGGACTTATCATGCAATGTTGTCATGTAGACTTTGGTGGGCCTAGGTGGGCCGGGGCACCCGTAGGTGGCCCTATCATGCAAATTGGTGATAAATATAGGGGGACCCGGACATCCGTAGATGCCTTTGACATGCTTAAGACCCATGATGAATGAAGGTGGACCATGACATCCGAATATGGACCACTCATACTTTCTACTTGACATGTGGGTGATATGAATGAATGGACCCGACATAGTGTTCATGCCAAGGGGTATGGTAAACCTAGACACATGCGTGCTTTTCCCAAAGGTGACTTCCATGTGTATAGGTGTGGGACAATCTTTGGACTCCCATTGGAAAGGATCGAATGGATCTAAGAAGGTGGTCATCATGGGGTGGGGCACAACCTTATTACCTAGGGATATGTGGCCCAAGGTCATGGCTCCCAAGGTGTAACCCGAGTCTAGGAAGGGGTGGGTTTGATCCATCACGGTGGGTTGGAGTAGGGGAAGGTGGGTGGTGGATAAGGTGGTTGGGCCACATGGGTATCCGTACTCCCATTGGAATGGGTCAAAGGGATCATGGTAAGGGCTACCTAGAGAGAGGAACTCTATGTCCCCAAGGTCCTTACAAGGTGGTGAGTCATCCTCCTCCCAAGTAGTTGGTCCAAGGTCTCTAGTGGGTTGACCGTTCAAGGTACTTGGGATCTCAAGGGGTGGGGAGTAGACCGGGATGGGTTCTTCCTCCAAGGGGAGAAATAGGAGGATCTCACTAGTACAATGCCCACTTGTGCAAAGGGAGGTGATGGAACCGATGGATGGGTGGACAAAGTTGACGGTGCTAGGCTCCAATGGTCCCATGGCTAGTAGGCCGGTTAAGTGGGCTTGCCAATGTAGGCAATCCACAAGGTCTCCCAAGTCTTCCACAGAGTAGAAGTTTTGATAAGTGACATGGGGAGGTCGGGTGGGAACAATTTGGGATTTATATCCCAATGGTGGTGAGCTAGGGAGGGTGGGACATTGCTTGAGCCATTGGAGTATGGACTCATCTATGGTGAGGGTGCCATGTGTGACGGTGCATGGCCTTTGAGGATCCGGACCATGAGGGGTGGGGGAAGATTGAGGCTCTTCTTCTTTATTGGTGGGAGCTTGGGCTTCTCTATGGTGATAGGAGGGTCCATATGGGCATAAATCTTCCTAAGTTCATTTCTCATCTCAACCCAAGAGTCGATTGGCTCTTGCCTTCCAACTTCCCTTAAGCCTACAATGTTTTGCCATTCATTCCTAGCTTGGCGCCATAGCAAACTTTTGGCATAGTTGACTTGCATAGACCCTGACAGGGTGAACCTCCCAAAGTGGTGATCTATGGAGCTTTCCCATTCTAGATATAAACTAGGGTGGGATCCATCAAACACAAAGGCATCTATTGGGTCCAAGCGAGACGAGTAGGCTAAGTAGGAAGTGGCCATGATGATCGAGTGATAAATGCAATGGCCCTAGGACAAGACTTAGTAGAGACAAGTCTAGAACTTGCTCTGATACCAATTGATGTGACACAACCTAAGACTTAGGCAAGCAAGCACATTCACAATCAAAAGGGCCAATTTTGGGCCGCCGCTCTCCCGTCGCTCACCCAAGCCCGGGGTGACTTGGCGATGCCAAGTGGAGGATGTGGGGTTGGGCCCTTGCTGGTAGAGGGCCAGCAAGGCCAAGATTTGATTCCCAATGGATTTGGAAGCCCAATTCAACGGGGCCGACGAAGTGCCGAAGGCACCGGTTGCACTCTTCCCACGGTGATCACTCAAGGCAATGGGGCTTGAGGATCGAGCTCTCACTCGCATAACCAGCGGAACTAGAACTAATATTGAAAGACAAGCACTAAATGGAGTGAGGTGTGGGCACTTACTCAACCGGTTTGAGGAAACCGGTCCCGCTCGGAGACGAGGGCGAGCGGGGAGGCGAGTGGATCCCCACACGCCGCGGCGGTGTCGCTTGACCTGCCCAAAGAAGTTACAACACTACACCTCTCGCAGGAGGGGGACCTTGGGGTGGGGGTTAATAGTGATTACAACCAAAATTACCTCCACGCAGGGAGGGGCCTTCAGCCGGCCAAGCGGGGAGGGGAAACTAGGATTAAAAGCATTGAAGATGAAGTCACCGGTTCTGCCTGCTCTCTCCGAACAGGGACAGATAGTCGATGTTTCTGCTGTAGAACTCGCTCATAAATTTTGTTGGTGGCGAGACCTATGGGAAACTCTTCGGGACTGGTACTGGAACCCCTCAGAATTTTTTAGAATTCTTCTGGAGCCGCGGCTGGCCTGGGTGGAGGCTCGAACAGGGAGGTAGAATCTCGGACTGGCAGCTCCTGGTTTCCAACAGCAGGTTGCAGATGATGCCCCGGCAGCTCCCGAGCTCGGAATCGAGCACCGTCAAAGGCGTTGGAATCGTGGACGAGTCCTATTCGCAGAAAAATTGACGGGGAGGCCAGACGATGCCGTAGAAGACCAGGGAGCTCTGAACACTGGTGACTTGTCGGTGCAGACTGTGGGTAGCAGGACGATGGAGCTGAGGGAGAAAAATGATAACTCCTGCCACAGGATGCTGAACTGGATTCCGCTTCTTGATTCTGAAAGTAGACAGGAAGAAGAAGAACTTTGTAGAAGAGCTTGTGGGCTTATTCCTCCGAGGTTCGTCGTGGCAGAGCTTCTAATCCGGTTCTGGTACTCAGCAGGGATGGTTCTGCGCCGTTGTGGAAGAACGAAGCTCCCGGGCAGCACACAGCTCGGATGAAGACGAAACCACTTCTATTGTGAAGAGGACAGGGAGACGCTTCTGTGGATGCCTCTTGTGCCTTCAAACTCGTCCGGAGGAAGTCGTGGTGGCCACTGCAAGTTTCTAGTTCACCTGTAACTTCTGGACAGCAAACTGCAACTTCGAAGTAGCTTCCAATGACCAAGAAAGAAGAAGGGGAAGGGGGTAAATGAGTGTGGGAGTGACCCCTGGTTGTAAGGGGGTCTTGGAGGGGGTGTTCTAAGGTGTGGGAGGTGGAGAATAAGGTCTGGAAGAGGGTCCAATAGATGGTGGTAGTGGGGGCTGCGAATTTGGTTGGAATGGAGAGAGGGAAAGGATATTCGAAAATAGGTTTAAGGGTGGGGTTAATTTTTTGTCTTGGGAATGGGGGGGTTGTGTTGGGGAAGGGAAGGGGTGCTTGGGGTAGTGGGAAGGGTGCTTGGGAAAGTGGAGGGGTAGTTGGGGGTTGGATGGTGAGGAGAGGATTGGTGGAGGGGGTCTTGGGAAGGGGTGGAGTATTGATGAGGGTTGTGGGGAATGGGAAGAGGCTTAAATGGGGTAGGTGGGGAGTGGAGGTGGTTGGGAAAGGAGGAGAGAGAAGAAAATTCGAATTTGGGTGTTGAGGAGAGAGAAAGTGGAGTGAAAAAGAGAGATTAAGAGAGGGAAGGGTGGGGAATCTCTCCCCTAGGGTTTCTCACCCAAAAAATGGAATCTCTCCACTAGATAAGAAGTGTAAACTCTCAAAATGGCAAGTTTTTTTCATTCATTGATTCATTAAGTTGAAATGGGGGGAATGGGGTCCTATATATAGGAAACCCACATTTCTACAAAAGTCCCTGACAAATGACTCAATGACAAATAACCGAGGGGGTAGGGGGGAGCCCTTGGACCAAGCCCAATGAATTGGGCCCAATAGCTAACTAGACAACCTAATGACACTCAAACTTAGGGAAATAAACACAAGACCTAGGAACATGACTCAAATAAAAGGGAAAATACATCAAATGACTCAAATAAAAATTACATAGGACTCAAAATTAAATAACTAGACTATGCCGGATGCAATGGGAGGTGATGTCTCCATCATGAAAGCTAGAAGGTTTCTAAATGGGCTCAGGCCCCAGTTTATCACACAACTGGCCCCGATGGACATACAAGTCTATTCGGAGATAGTACGATGGGCCCAGCTACTGGAGGATGCCACGGAACTATCTGATAGGATCTGTGGGAAGGATAAGAAGGATCAAGTCACTAGTTCGGGTTCTTTCAAACCCAATTTTAAGAAGAGACCGAGTAATGGAGGTACTCCCTCCCAAGAGAAAAAGTTCAAGAAGACCAAACCTTTCTCCATCACCACTACACCTTCTAAGGTGGTATGTAAGCATTGTGATAAGGCCGGGCACAAGGTCGAAGAATGTTGGAGGAAACTTGGAGCGTGTCTCCATTGTGGGAGCCGTGATCATCGGATTCCCGACTGTCCCCTACTCAATGATCAAGCCGGTGACGAAAAGCGCCTGGTAACAAAGAATGCACGTCTCCAAGCTATTAAGGAGACAGAACAAGATGAGGGTGGACTAGTGGAAGGTACATTGAAAGTTTGTTCCAAGTCTGCATATGTCTTATTTGATACTGGTGCCTCACATTCCTTAATTCTTAAGAAGTTTGCTAATCCATTACCCATGGAACCGGAATGGATGAAATTAGTTCTTTCAACCCCTCTCGAAAGCAAAGTTGACCTTACTCACCATTATCAAAATTGTGAAGTCTTGATAAAGGGAAGAAATCTTCCTATCGACCTCATATGCTTAGACCTAAAAGACTATGATGTCATATTAGGAGCAGATTGGTTATCCAAGTATCAGGCAACTGTGGATTGCCGTAATAGCAAAGTTACTTTCAAGGAATTCTCAGAATTGGCCTATACTAGCCCCAAGATTCGAAGCAAGTCACCTCTTATTTCAGCTCTCCGAGCTAGCAAGCTAATAAGTAAAGGATGTGTATCTTTCCTTACTTTTGTCACCATTAAGGAGACTAAGGAGACTAAAGTAGAAGACATCCCTGTTGTGCAAGAATTTCCAGATGTATTTCTGGAAGATTTGCATGGACTACCCCCACAACGAGACGTGGCCTTCACCATCGATTTGATCCCTGGTGCTGGTCCAGTTTCGAAGGCACCTTATAGAATGTCCCCTGCCGAACTCAAGGAGCTAAAGGAGCAATTGATGGAACTTCTTAAAAGGGGTTTTATTAGACCAAGCACTTCCCCGTGGGGAGCACCCGTGCTATTTGTAAAGAAGAAGGATGGATCCATGAGGTTATGCATCGACTATCGATAGTTGAATCATCTCACTATCAAAAACAAGTATCCGCTACCGAGAATCGATGAGTTATTTGATCAAATATCTGTATCCACGTATTTCTCGAAGATCGATCTAAGGTCGGGATATCACCAACTAAGGATCAAAGATGAGGACATTTATAAGACCGCATTCAGAAGTAGGTATGGGCACTATGAATTTATTGTTATGCCTTTTGGACTAACAAATGCCCTGTTGGCACTCATAATGTGATCATCGGCAATCAAGCCATAAAGACGAATGATGCGGCCCGCTGAAGCACGGAAGCCGATAAAGATCAACATATTGAAGACTTCTCGAGCTGCCAGAGCCTCAAGTAACCCCGTATGAACGCCAGGGACTTCACCTCAGGAGAACCGAGATGAATTCACAACCAACCGACAGTGCGACCAAGCCTGCCCAATGAATCGGCATCGACTCCGTCGTGCCGCATACACTACACCCGTTGTCCGACCAAGGACGACAGTCTACCCAGTGGCTACCCACCTCATGAAAGGCTCTCATGAGATGAAAGAGTCCCCTTGGCTCTTCAGAACGGAGGACCAAAAACTCTGTCGGCAGAAGATTCTGGTCACCCGGCACAGGTACGGTTTCCCACCAAGATGGGCCCGTTAGTGGCCGAATGATCGCCCAGCTCAAGTGGAACTATCCCTGGTGTTATCCCACCCTCTAAGGAGCTTTGAGCACAAGCCAGACCAAGCTAGTGGCACGTATCATAGTGCAAAGAGCCGTGTCAGCGGAAAACCCGCGTGATCAAACCAAAGCCATCGGAAGTTCTGAGAATGGCCATACGTCTGTCTGAAAGCTTCAACAAGGCGTCTCGGCGAGGTTTCAAGGAGCATTAGCGAGATAAATGTTCACGGTGACCCCCGGAGTCATCCCCGGACTCATCGTCGGACTCGCGACTTGCGAGGAGCATTAACACGGCGCGCCCTAAACTGGCGCGCCTCCATCTGGCGCCCCTTATTCCGGCGCGCATAAACCCTCACCTGGCGCCCTCCTATTTCGGCACGCAAGGGATAGAGCTCACCCTTACCGGTGCACCATTCTCTGCACCGGATTAAGGCATCAAACCTCCTCCTATATATAGGGAGCCGTTCGATTGATAGAAGGGAGAGGCTGGAGAGAAGAAGGCTTTGAGGAAGACTTTCAAGAGGGTTTTTAGAGAGGCTTTCAGAGAGGCTTTCAGAGAGGCTTTTCAAGAGAGGATAGAAGGAGAAGAAGCAGGGTTCTCCGGAGCGCCCGTTGCCGCCGTCTTCCCTTAACCTGCCTGAAGCCCTCCAGAGTCGGAGAAGAAGACGACGTCCGATACTCTGTTCTGGGAAAAGGTGGGCGCCTGTGTTTCCGCTGATTCCCGATATCAATTTCTCTCTGTCGAATGTAAGCGGGAGGGGGAGGGATGGCGATGATATGAGCCAAACTCCCCTCCCCTTCTCCGCGTCTTCTTCTATTTGCTGTTGCTCTCCTGTGAATCCTCCTGCGAGTAGGATGGTGGCCGTGCCGCGATGCCGGCACCGAACTCGTGATATGTGGGTGATTTCCCCCCGCCGATGGAATAATAACATGCGTGTATGAATGCACTAATGGATTGAATGTTTGGCGTCCCGCCTTCCTGACGGGATCGTCATCAACATCAGACTTGAAATGGTATCGGCCCGTTTTGAATGGAGGTCATCCGTGAAGCTCCGATGCATCGTCTTCGAGAAGAGGACGGGTGTGAAGCCCCATCGATGCTCCACGATCTTCCTCCTTCACCGTTCAACCGCCATCGTCGTTCATCACCACCGCCATCACCGCCGTGCCAACTGCAACGCCTGCAACCGCCATCACCGTAGAGAAGAATTGAAGAGCGCGACTGCGTTGTCCCTGAGATGGGGATGGGTGTGAGGCCCCGGCCGAGCTCCTCTGTTCTTCTCTAGTCACCTCGCCTTCCTGCTCTCCGGCTGATAGTTTGAAGTCCTTCCTCGACCTCGTCTCACATCAAATTTGACGGGATCGTCATCAACATCAGACTTGATCTTCCGTCTTAAAATATTTGTAATTTTTTTATTTTACATAAGGGTCTTTGAAGTTTATCTTTTGATATCCCTAAGTGTCTTTAAGGGAGTTATAATGAGTCATAGGTGTCTTTTGATATTTCTAGACATTAAAGAGTCTTAGAGTTCTTAAGGGAGTTATAATGTGTCATATGTGTCTTTTCATATTTCTAGACATTAAAGAGTCTTAGAGTTTTTAAGAGAGTTATAATGAGTCATAAGTGTCTTTTCATATTCCTAGGCATTAAAGAGTCTTAGAGTTTGTCCTTTGATCTTCTTTGTGAAGTCTATAAAAAGAGTCTTGTAGTCCTTATTTGAAGCAATAGAATGAAGAAAAAACCAGTTTAGCTATGGCTATGAGTGTTCTTCCAGATTTTTGGAACCCCGGGTGAGAGGCCCAACCCCACTTCGCCCCGCCATGGAGGTCGTCTGTGAAGCTCCGGTGCATCGTCTTCGAGAAGAGGACGGGTGTGAAGCCCCATCGAAGATCCACGATCTTCCTCCTTCACTGTTCAACCGCCGTCGTCGTCCATCACCACCGCCATCACCGTCGTGCCAACTGCAACGCCTGCAACCGCCATCACCGTAGAGAAGAATTGAAGAGCGCGACTGCGTTGTCCCTGAGATGGGGATGGGTGTGAGGCCCCGGCCGAGCTCCTCCGTTCTTCTCTAGTCACCTCGCCTTCCTGCTCTCCGGCTGATAGTTTGAAGTCCTTCCTCGACCTCATCTCACATCACTTCCCCTTCCATTGCTATTTCGTTCAATGGTTTTATATACCTATTAGGGTCTTCCCGTATGCGGCTTTGAGATCCCGGTTTCTCCGGATTTCGAACGCGCCCTGGTATGCCATGGGCTACATGAATAACCCCTCCCTGGGTCCTCCGTGCCTGTGCCTGTGCACACGGCGCTCTCCATTTTGATATGAAATCCGACCTTCACCTCCCCTCCTCTTTGCATCTCTCCGTTGTTCAGAGGAGGCCGGTGATGTTTCTGGGATAGTGAAGCCCGCTTCGCGACTACTGCATCCCAGCCATTTGTGGGTATGTGCGTGTAGGAAAGCTTTTCTAGTTGCATATCGATCGACTCTTTCCGTGACTGCCGTTGCATTTTGTTCTATGAATGGTAACCCGGTCCCGTGAGCATCAACATCTTGGCCCTCCACCCAGGGAGGGGGATATCTCCCACCGTTCACCGAGTTGCTAATTGTCCAGGGGAACTCCGCTCTCGATTGATGGATGTTCTCATGAGTCATGAAGCCAACAAAAACAATAGGGGCTCCGGCCCGACAATCTCAAACCCACAGCCCCTCGGGACCCTGTGGTGACCAAAGGGTAAATGTTCCTAGCAGGCTAGCCCTCGGAACCTATTTTCCTGAGGGTCTCTCTCTCTAGCAGGTGCAGTGTATGCTTTAGGTCGCCCACCCCTTTGTAGGCTTGTCCTCGGGGTGTCGCTTCTATCATCAGCTACCTCATCCTCTACTTTCACCCGCGGAGTTTTGGTGCCCCTCGTAGGCTAGTCCTCGGGGTATCCTATCCGTTGGGAATTTGCTGGCTGTCACCATGCAGACCAGTAGTTTAAGGGGCTTACTCCACAAGTGAGTATGACCCCGTTCCTCTCCTGCAACCTTTCAGGTTCAGGGGAGATGCTGCCCAATTTTCGACAGGTTCTGGACAGATAAATCATCTATATGGACTCGTCGTAATAAAGTATTCATTCTGAATCAAGGACCCTAGTGATCGAGTATGGACCTCGCATTAGCCCATCACCTCATTGTGGAAGGGTCCTGGACTTCAATTAAACAAGCAATTGGCCCAAATAACTTCAAAACTCTCAACAGAATCTTAATGAACTTAAATGGTTTCAAAATTCATCAAAAATAAGCTAAAATGGCGCGGCCCCAATCCGGTGAGCCCTAATACGGCGCGGTACCCCCCCGCGCCGGATTAACACTAGACTCCTGATTTCCTCTTTTTATTTGGCCCGTTCCCGGCGCACCCTAAACCGGCGCGCCCCGTGCCCGTCGCGCCGTATTAACCATTTGTCATAACCGCGCCGTATTAAGACCCTTCACCTACATTTGGTCGCGTCAGGGAAACCTACCCCTACGCGTGGCCGCGTTTGTTTTGAACCCTTTTGCTGTTTTAATCGCTCACTCGCCTCCGGAGCGATCCTCGTCTCCCGTGGTCAGAGTTAATAAACCCTAATTAGTAATAAACTGAATAAGAGAAGGGCTGTTCGAGTCCGAGTCATCTTGTTATCATGCTTTCACTACCATGTCCGTCAGCACTTTGCTCTCATTATCATGCTTGTGTTACCATTCTCTCCCCTTGGCGGGGATTAATAAATGTGATTGAGCACTGCTTGTTTCCATAACTCTATTGCCATGCTTAGCATAGTCACGAACATCATGCATGCATGCTTGCATAGATCCTCGGATATATCAAACGGCGTTGACAGAAGGCCGGGTTATGCCCGATCGGAAGTCTCCGCTATGCGCGATGGTGGTCTTCGGACCTACGTCCTCCGCCACGTACCAAGGGTCTCCAATTCAACGAACCATGTCTCTTTTGCATGATAGATAAATGCATCTCATGTGATCTCGTCATGTTCACAACATCGCATCTTTATTTCGGCCTCGATAGCCCACTATCTCGGCAATTAATCAAAGGTTTTCCCTCCTCGCGGGGGATGTAATTAACGCCATATCCTTTATGGTGTGGCGGACTGCTGGTCCCGACTGAATCTCACTTTCGCCTGACACGGGTCAGAATGAGCGCATAATAGATTTGTCACTCATGTGAATGGCACGCCCGCGCAGTCAATTAGTCAATTAATTGCCAGTCAGTTAATTGATTGATCGACACATGAAATAAATCGAATAAACCCAAATGATAATCATAAACAAACAAAGAAAGAAGACCGGAGTAGAATGGGAAGATTCCCATCGCAAACAGTCTGGCACGCCCGGTGGGACCAGTGTCACCTTTCATCTCTTTGCCAAGATACCTGGGCTTCGAGGCCCTCCCAAAGGCTGCTGATCATTGGTTTGTCTGTCTTTGCAGGCGAGCGATGATGATGAATGGGTTAACTAGCGTCGGCTTTGGCCCTTCGATTATCGCCGATCATGCGCAAGGGTACCTGGTGGTGCCCATGGAGTTCGGCAGCTTCCCTGCCGCTGTTGGCTTCCCCAACTTCTTGGGGTTGGCCTTTGTGGATATGCTAGAAGTGGAACCATCGGAGCCTGTCGAGGGAACTACAAAGAACGTGGAGCCTCTGAAGGCTCGATGCAGCCACGACTCGCTCAAGAGTCCTACCTCGGTCGCCAACTGCTTGGTGCACCATGCTATCCGTGGGGCCCGCCCCAATGCTGTCAACAGAAACCCCGAAGGACGTCAGTGCAGGTAGATCCGAAGGAGTACTACAGTGGTTACCGGAACCCTCTCCCAATCCGGCAAATCTATGATGGTTGGCGGCATGCGCGTCTTCCTCAACAGATGCGACACGCGGATAGTTCCGGATCAAGTTATCCCTTCCGTCCCCGTCCGCAACTCATATCAAGCCCTCACTGGAAGGAGGGCGGAAAAAGAAGAAGCCGGCCATTACGGTCGAGAGAAGTTGGCCCCCAGGCCAAAGAAAATTGAAGCAGGTATGGGTCCCCATGAGGGTCCAACATGTTCACGAAGCTGCACCCGTCCCCTGCCGTCTTGCTCACGACGGAGGGGAAGGAAAGAGAGGAAGGGGCCTGGCCCCGAAAGAGGAAGAAGTGGTCGCGGATCCTCCGCGCCGCTAAAGTTTTCAGGCCTACGCCCATCAAGCCAACATCCCAGCTGTGGGATGAAGATTCTAACAACCTACCGACAGAGCTCAGCTAGCTTATACCCCTCCTGTGGGAGGTCGGCAACTGTCCCCCTTGTTACATCAAGAGCGGGGTCAAGAAGAGATGACCTGTCTGGTCAGGAACTATTTTCGAGGGTTAGGCAACCCCTCGCTTGGGCAACTGCGACTGATGCAAGCAGCCGCCGCCAATGAAGACTACTGCCCGTCAATGGCAGATGAAGAACATGTAGGAGAAAGAATGATGGTGTCGTCAGTCGATGACAATGGATATGATAGCGGCTTCAAGATCGAATCCGATGAAGCCGTCCCCAAACACGAAGAAACAAGAAGAACTTCTGTGTTCGAGACGCTGATCTTCCCGCATCAGGCTAAGAGAAGGGCCCACCGACAGAGAAGAGAGATACAGGTTTTTACCTGCAACATGGCTGGTATATCCAACCGATATGGGGGGCTTCCCGAAGACCCCCGCGAGTTGGCTAAATTGGCCGCACGGCCGCGGCCGAATACTCGTAGAACAGAAGCAGTAGCAAGGGAGCTCCTGACGAGTACTAAGGGAAAATAACCCCGGGTCTACCACCAGTGGGATGATAAGGCCCCTGTCCTGACCGCCAATGTGGTGACGGAGGAAGAAGAAGACGACGTCCCCCTCGACATCCTGCCCGAGGGTACGTCCGGGGAGACAGCAGAAGTTATCCCCACTACAGCCACTATAGACCCATCAGTCTTGATACTACTTCAGAAATATCAGCAAGAGATAGACTTGCTAAAGAAGCAGCTGATGGAGAAAACTGAACAGTCCTCAGCTTCCAAACCACCCGAAGTCCAGGGTGAATCATCCCGGGGAGCGGTTCGTCATGACGGCCCTCCGCCGCTCTACACACTGCCTCAGTCGTTGGAACCAAGCATGGCGACAATGCAACAGCGGCCACCACAGCTCCAGCCGCTGCTACCACCTGTTGTCACGCCCCGAATCGATAACAGCGGAACGTGTAGTTCGGAACGTGGCAGTGATATGGTCGTGAATAATCAGAGCGAACATAAGACACGAAATTACAACCTGGACAATGTGGGCCAATTTAACCTTTATTGATATTCAAATATTCGAATTACATACCTTGACTCAACTTACATAAGTGAAGAAAGGACTCACTATTACACTCTAATAAAGAGAAAGGACTCAAATAACAGGACGAGACAGAAAGACAAAAGACACCGACACGATTCACCATAACGATCATCACTCTTGCCTTCCCCATCTGATGGACTATCTTCAATGTTGTTACCTGAAAAAAACGTTAAAGATAGGCTGGTGAGCGAAACGCTTAGTAGGAATTACATCTCTCATCAAGCAGAATATAAGTGATTAACCAATTACTCATGTTCATGACAAATGCAATCCAGGAAATGGTATAACTTGAAAATCATGACAATTGATCTAACAGTAAGGATAAATAACGAGGCCAAAGACAATTACGAGCTCAAGAGAAATAGGGATGAATTCCCATGCAGAGTCAAGGACAAGCTATCAGAATATAACAAGGATAGATAATTAGATGAACATAACTTCAGAATTGGCCAGATTATGACAGAGTTCTAATAAATATAAGCAATAAAGCAGAATATCTAAATTATCAAAATAACCAAGCAACAAATTATCAGAATAACAGAATTAACAGAATTAACAGAGTTTGCAGAATAACAGATATAACAGAATAACGGAATACAACAGATGTACAGAGTTTTTGGTGCAATGCCACACCCAGAATTACCATGGTTTATAGAATTGGACTTCCATCCTACGTGACACTGAAAAGTCGCGGACCTACAGCCCTTAATGTTTCAGAATCAGATTTGGCCAAATACAGAGTCAAAGGGTTATGTTCTCGAATTGATGACAAGAAGATTCCAAAGGAGTAGAGTGTCAAGACTAACGGAAAACCAAAGTGACACGGATCGGATCCAGGGTTTTTAAGGTACAACTAGCTCGGCTGCCTTGAGGGAATCCAAGGCTAGCAGAGACTTACGGAGGTCCCAATGACTAACTTGCCAGTCCGAAGGAACGGAATATCCAACGGAGGACTCGTATGTCACCGAGAGTTGAGGTGTATACATGAACCAATCATAAAACAGGGACTCCATCTACGGACGTGAGATGCGAGTGCCAGAAGACCCACGGTATGGTCAAAATCGGAAGAAAACGGTGAGAACATGATTGCGTTAATTATACAATTCATGTCCATCCAATTCTATAATTAACTATAATTAAATAAACTTATATTATTTGACGTCTGTGAGTAGTGTCATTTATTAATTAGCGTCTACTTGGAGGGACGTTAATTCTATGATTTTTAACTTAATTTATTTAACAAAAATTCATGTCAATATCTATTTAATTGAATAATTTTAAAACATACATTCAAAAACACATTTATTTATAAAAAATAATTTAGAGAAATAGAATATACGATAATTAGGAGAAAAATTCAAGGATTCCAAATATATAGTTTTTATAATTTTCTGTTATATATCTTAATAGATATGAATTTTTAAAGATATAGTTACAAATATATACATATATATATATATATATATATATATATATATATATATATATATATATATATATATAAGATATGACGCCCTTATCTGCTGGCGTCAAAACAATTTGACGACAAACACGTTGTCGTCATTAAATACATTGTGTTAACTCTTTAACCCTCTCGTTTCCCAACGTAATCACGTCGGAATCGAGCCTATGATATACCGAAATGACGGGCTGAAAAAACTCTACCTAACCGGACGTTCAAAATAATGTTTCATCGAGATATGGGAGATCTTGAGATAGGAGGTATGGAAAACGGTGCAACCACTCTCACTACCTCAGTCTCCACCCCAATAGTAAGCCCATAAATTTTCATGGCCAAAGGAGACTCCGATACCCATGAACAAACTATTAAGGCGAAAACTCCATAACTAAACTTCTATAATTGACGACTGATTGGTTGGTCGTTGAATTAAAATGGCGCCCTATATTGGGTCGTCATTTTCATTCTTTCAGTAAAATAGATAAACCTCAATCAAGAACAAAATCTTTACTTCTTACAGACCTATACGCATGCTTATAACTTACTAATTACAGAGTTTTGCCAAGTTTTGAGAAAACCTATGGATGCATTAAAAGATTAAGGTATATACATGTAGAGATCATATTAAAGTTTAACTATTAACGGGTTTAGCTTGATGTCGAGAACACCTACGAGAAACTAGAGACTATGAACTCGAACATGAGCATGTTGTTTATGATCATAAGAGCATGTATCATCTTTGTTAATTGAGTTTAGCCATCAGAGAGAGCACGTACCTTTCGGACGATTAAACAGATGAATAGTGAAGAACTAGATTGCTGCTACGGCACTCTGTTTCGAACAGGGCAAATCACAGGAAGAAGAAGAAGATAGAGGAAGAAGTAGATTCTTCCACAACAAGAGCAATAACTGCAGCAGGTGGCAGTAGGACGTGGAAGAAGAAAACGTCGGGAAGAAGCCTAGCAACCCATGAACAGTAGCAGCAGTAGAAAACTGATAGTAGAGAGGGAGATCTCCTGATAAGAGGCTCTTCTTTGTACACAACAACAGGGAAAATTAGGAAGAAGGAATAATAATCTCCTTAGCAGAAGATTACAGCTTCCTCGTGAGGCTCTTGCAAGAAGAAAACAGCAACCGATGATGGAGCAATATTCCCTCACGCTTGGCACAACAACAGGTTGAAGTTGAGAGCTAGAAGTTCAACGGGTTGGGGTTTCTGTGGGGTATTTATAGTGCTTGGGAACCCAATGGGTTTAGTGTTCGATTGGGACTCAAAACTCTTGAGTACATGTCCTAATAGCATTACGATTTCCCTTACTAATCTTTCCGAAACACAACACTTCCTAGTTAGAGTGAAATGGAAATGACTCCTCAGGTTGGGGCGTTATTTCAATAATTGACGCTGGTATACACAGTCGTCAAAAATAAAATGACGACTTGCTCGGAGGCGTCATTCATCTGTCCCTATTTATTAATTTAAGGTGTACCGATCTTTCTGGATTTTTATCTTTTTTTCTTGATGTGACCTAGATGGAAAATTTTAGGGGTATGGGTTTTCCATTTTTCTCTATTTTTTATGTAATTACTTTTCCAAAATTCTTTAATTAAAAAATTGGCACTATTCATTTACAATAAAATAACGACTTTGTTTAAGTCGTTTCTTAAGGAATCAACACCAATACGTATGGGTGTCAATTGACATTTGGCATTTCTCCATGCCCTTACAAGGACCAAAATTATATTTATACCCTATAAACCTTATCTATATATCTTATTTTATGTCATTCGTACTTTAAATAACGACATATTGTATGTCGTTTATTATGTGAATCACGCCAACATAGATGGGCGTCATTTGATTTTGGCCCTTGAAAGAACTGAAATTACATATATGCTCATTTATTTTATCTTTTATATATCTTTAATGTAATTAAATCTTATATATATATATATATATATATATATATATATATATATCCTTCACCCTTCTAATAAGATTATAATGTAATAAATGTGGAATATTAAAATTTCTAAATTAGTAATAAAATATAAATTGACATTTTCTTCGAGATTTAATGATTCTTAATTCAATTAAAATTACGTTGTTCATTGAATGCCTACCTAAAATAACATGTCATTCTTAAATTTATTATAATACAATAGCAGGGTCCATGAGTTCTTTTGGTGAGACTTTTTAGTCCTTTAATTTACCTTGGGTGCTACACCGGTGCTCCCTCAAGTGCACCAGACACCCCCGCTGCCACGTCCTCCACAGGCGACCACCCTGGTCACCCCGTACCTGCAGCCGGCACACTTCTACCCAGAGCCAGTTGACCCTGCAATCATGAACCGGATGATGGTGGAAAGAATGATCGAGCTGAAGCTCGCAGAAAGGGGTGAAGGCGACTATGTCGCGTTTGATGCATACCGGGTGCCATACCCGCAACACCATGCTGCTAAGCGGCTTCCCCCGGGAATCAACAAGCCGCCCAAGTTCGACAAATTCAACGAGAGGGGGTCCCCGAGAGAACACATTGCCTATTATATGACTGTCATGGGTGACTTGGCCACCGACGAGTCATACTTGCTAAAAAATTTTGGGTCCTCGCTGACAGGGCTCGCATTTGAATGGTACTCCAGCCTCTCGGTCGGGTCGATCAGCGACTGGCCAGATATGCAGAAGAAGTTCAGAGAAAGATTCCATGTTACAGAGAGGGAGGTCACAGTGGCCGAACTCTACTCAACAAAGCAGAGGACCGATGAGACAACCCTCAATTATATCAAGAGGTGGATGAACCTCGAAATGAGGTGCAAGCGGCCCCCGCATCAGGAGGACGCTGTGCAAATATGCAAACAGAATCTTAGAAGGGAGCATCTGGAAAAGATGATCGGAATGGAAATACGATCGTTCGATCGGTTGAACAATGTCGTGGCTGAGGTGGAAGCTTTCCTGGCCAGACCTGCCCCTACATCTGCTGCCGGCACGACCCAGAAGGGCAAGGCAGTGGAGTGGCGCTCGTTGCATAAGGAAGCGAATGCTCTTGACATAAAGACGTTCGAACAACAGAAAAGTGAAGGCAAGAAGGGAGTCACCCCACAGCCAGCAGAAGTCCCAGACGGCAAAGAAGGCCCTTCGTTGAGGGACAAGATGAAGAAGGCCTATTCATTTCCAAAGGACAAGACCCGGGTTCTGTTCGACTGGGTAACAGAATATAGCATGGTCACCCTGCCAGAGCCAAGGAGGTCGGAGGACCTAAAGACAAAAGACAGCCCAAGATTCTGCCCCTACCACCAGATGTTGGGGCATCCAATCGAAGACTGTTATGTTTTCAAGGACATCATCTAAGGGATGGTGAAGAAAAATGAGATCGAACTGGGAGAGTACAAAGTGGACCCTCCTCAGCCACATGAAGCCCCTCGGAGGAGGGCAGGAGTCAACATGATCTCCCTATACCAGGCACTGCCCGAGGAGATCTCTGAAACAAGCACGCGAAGCACCTATGAAGCTCATTTCTTGGAGCCTGTGAAAGAACAGTAGGGATGGCAGCATGTCCCTGTGAAGCATAAGAAAAAGAGGGCACCTCGCCCGAAAGAGGGGGCACATATCCGTGGTGTCACACCCCGGCTTGCTCCGTCGGTGGTGGCACCCGTATGGGTCACTCCACCTACAACTGTCAGGATACCTACACATAATCGGAGGAGACAAACTCTGCTGCCAGTGATCAAGGAAACCAATCCTGGGGTCCTTCGACTGCAAAACCTCATTGAGGAGCTGGACGAATACGTGCAGCCCAAATTGAAACCTTTGCTGGTGCGGGACCACGTCCCATGGCAAGAACTAGAGCAGCTCTCACTCGAACAAAGGGAGGAAGCTGAAGCGGCACCCGATAGAGAGGGCGGTCTGTTCTGGGGGCACCCGCCCGCTGAAGCAAAAAAGAAGAAGAAACAAAAGAAGAAGAAAAGGAAGGCCGCTGAGGGCGATAAAGTGCAAGTTGTCTCATGTAATACTCTATCAGCACTTTTCAACCTATCCGGAGAGGAGGAAGAGGAGGAAATTTGCTTCACACCCCATGCTGGGGGAGGCAAGGCCGAGGCCGCAACTATTGCACATGCCACCCAGTCGGGCCGAAAATGGGGGCGCCAGCCGCCACCCAACCACAACATCATGTTCAGGGGGAGCAACCCTACAAAACACCTCCGCAGGAGGTCAAGGGAGTCCGAATCCCTCCTCCGTCAGGCCCATATAACAAGAACGGAGGCAAAGGGGACCCTTCATTTCTTGAATTCATGAAGATGTCCAAGGGGAAGCAGCCTTGTCAGGAGACTAACCCTACACCCGGGGACGTCTGCCCGCAGCTAGCACAATCTGCCGAAGACCCAAATGCAGATGGAGCTTGCCCTGCATCAGCTAACAAAAAACATCCAGGAGTCGGTACCAGCCAGAAGGGCGCCGAATCTGAGGAAGATGAAGCAGGTCCGTCAGGGCCCGCAAACCAAAACTTCCCCAAGCCCAGGTGGGCTGAAGAGATAAAGCTCTCCAATGTCCGAGCTGGGAGCCGAATAATGAAGCTACTCAAGAAGCTCCCCGCTCGATTTACAATCTGGGAGATCCTTTCTTTGAGTGAAGAGACTCGACAGGCGATTACAGCTCTCCAGACGCCTGCTCATTTTGAGACATGTCTGGCTGAAGCGATGCCGGAGGCTAGCATGACCTTCACTCCAGACGATATGCTGCTGCCTACCATCAGCCACAACATGCCGCTGTATATGAAGGGGCACCTGAATGGAAGGGAGCTGAACAGGATTCTGGTTGATCCTGGTGCAGCGGTCAACATCCTGCCTTATAGAATATACGAGAGGCACCATTTTAACGTGCATCTCGAGAAAGTCGGAGATATGCGTATCGCCGACTTCAATAAAAAATGTGAAGTGTTAATGGGGGTGGCAGAGTTCACCCTCACCTTAGCAGATTTCACTACGATGGTGTAGTTCTATGTCATTGACTCCTGCACCTCGTACAAGGCACTGCTCGGCCGCCCATGGCTGCATGAAAATATGGTGGTGCCCTCCACGCTCCACCAATGCATCAAGTACAGTCTCCAAGGGAAGGAGGAGAGGATATTTGCAGACCCCCACCCATTCGAGGTGTTCGAATGTCAGTTGGCGGATGCCAACCTATATACAGGGCCTTCTCAGAAGAGCTCTGAAGCTAAGACCCCTACGGGGGCATCGAGAAGAACATCCGGCAGCAGTTGGTATCCACCACCGCCGCGCGGATATGTCAAGCCCAAGGTGGTCTCCCGTATCACAGCATCCGGAGACGTGGGCAGAACAGCACCCCCAACATTATACCCTGAAGCTAATGAAGTGCGGGTCGCTCGGCGGCACAATCATATTGAAATCCCGGATGGCCTCACCAAGCCAACTCTCGGCCTTGATAACCCTACTGTCGAGCTTTTCAAAACTTGGGAGGTGACACATGAAGATAGACCTAGCAGCTTGTTCTATACGGCTGAAGAGCACCCTACTCGGGAAGACAGACTGCAGCCTCCCTGAAGATATAAGCAACCCGCCGGTTCCCGTCCAGGGTCTGGCATTCACAACTGATCGGATGGTCAGGATGTTTCAGAAGCAACACATCCCCCCCGATCAGTCTCAAAAGTGCAAAGAAGCTTTCCTGAAAATGTGGTATCCCGTAAATCTGGATAAGGAAATGAGACGTGTCTCTCAACATCCGGGGTTGGGCTTCACCCTGGAAAAATATTATTACAGTGGGCGATACGAAGTGGACACCATCTCCGCTTTCTATCCTGCTGAAGATAGCCCGCTGGGGGTAACTTTTGATGAATACCCAGCGGAAGCTGAGCATGTTGAACTGGCTCAACCCGAAAATCAAGAAATAGAGACCTCGGTCCCCTGCCGATGCTGGGAGCAGGTCTACCCTGAAGAGGCGGCCCTTCAAGCCAAATTTGATACGGCTAGCAGCAGTGAAGCCGAAGATACTGAAGAAGCAGGAATTTCTCCCTCCAGTAAAGTCCCACTGATGATAACTTCAGCACCCCTTCTGCCAATCGGGGGAGCCTCGGTCGACTCCGATCAAGAGGAACACGCTGCCAAGGAAGAAAAGGCCACTTCTACAGAAGATACAACTGCCCCAGAAGGCGAGACCTCCTCAACTTCTGCTACAAAACCGGGATGTTGTCCAGGCCCGGCAATAAACAACTACCAGCTTGTCGCGGCTGCAACCTCATCTACAAAGACTGAAGCTGCTCTCTCGCCCTTGGGAGCTGCAACAGTAGTGGATTTGCTAATAGAACAATCCTCGCAGCCGCTACTACAAGAAACAGAGAATCCTCAAGAGGCTCTGATGATGTCAAATGAAGAAGTCGAAGAACTCAACCCTCAAGATGGTATTCCAGACTTCGTTGACCTCCAGCCGGCACCTCGGAGATAGAAGACGGAGGCCAAGCCACAGTCGACGAACTGATAGAAGTCAACTTGGGAAATGAAGAGGACCCTAGGCCTACCTTCCTCAGTGCCCAACTGTCCCCAGAAGAACGGGAGCTGTACACCCAGCTGCTGCTAGAGTACCGGGATTGCTTCGCTTGGACTTACAAAGAAATGCCCGGTCTAAATCCCGCTGTCTCACAACATGAGCTGGCAATCAGCCCTAAGGCCGAGCCGGTGAAGCAACCACCGCGACGCATGAGGCCAGAACTCATTACTCAGATTTGTGCTGAAGTCGACAAGCTTATTGACGTGGGATTTGTTGAAGAAAACCAGTACACCACATGGCTGGTGAATATCGTCCCCGTGAAAAAGAAGAATGGACAAATCCGGATATGTGTCGACTTCCGAGATCTAAATAAAGCCTACCCCAAAGATGACTTTCCGGTGCCAATAACGGAAGTCATGATCGAGGCTACAACCGGCCATGAGGCCCTGTCATTCATGGACGGGTCATCTAGTTACAATCAGATTTGGATTGCGAAGCATGACAGGGTCCATACTACTTTCCGAACCCCTAAAGGCATTTATCATTATAAGAGGATGCCGTTCAGACTAAAGAATGCCGGCGCAACTTATCAGCGCGCAATGACCCAAATCTTTGATGAGTTGCTCTACCACAAGGTCGAGTGCTACATAGATGATCTGGTGGTCAAAACCAGAAGAAAAGAAGATCATCTGCAAGACCTCCAGATTGTTTTTCAGAGGCTGAGGCAGCATGAGCTGAAAATGAACCCCATGAAATGTGCGTTCGGAGTGTCGAGCGGGAAGTTCTTGGGCTTCATTGTTCGATACCGGGGGATCGAGATAGACCCCGCAAAAATCAAAGCAATTCAGGAGCTACCTCCACCAAGGAATATCTCCGAGCTGAGATCACTACAGGGCCGCTTGGCTTATATCCGGCGGTTCATTTCCAATTTGTCAGGGCGATGCCAGCCTTTCAACAAACTGATGATGAAAGATGTTCCCTTTTATTGGGATGAAGATTGCCAGACAGCCTTCGACAAGCTGAAAGACTATCTGAAGACTCCTCCAGTGCTGGGCGCACCGGTGAAAGGACGGCCATTGATACTATATATAGCAGCTACACATAACTCCCTGGGGGCAATGCTGGCCCAGAATAATGAAGAAGGAAAAGAGCAAGCCCTCTATTACCTCAGTCGGAGACTGGTCAGAACTGAGGAGAAATATACTTATATTGAGAAGGTCTGTCTGGCACTGGTCTTCACAGTTAAGAAGCTTCGACACTACATGTTGTCGCACGAAATCAGCCTGGTATCCAAAGAGGACCCCCTGAAATATATTATGTCCCAGCCAGCACTCAAAGGTCGCCTGGGCAAATGGGCAGTAATCCTTATGGAGTTTGACATCTCCTATGTGCCACGCAAGGCCGTCAAGGGCGAAGCTATTGCAGACTTCTTCGCTGAGCACCTAGTACCTGGGGACTGCCCGCTGGAACCGGAGCTTCCTGAAGATGAAACCCTGGAAGCCGTTCAGGTGCGGCCCTCCTTATGGCAGCTATATTTTGATGGCGCTTCCAGAATTGACACCTCTACCACTGGATCAGCCAGGGTCAGGGCAGGAGCAGGCATAGTCCTGAAATCCCCAGAGGGGGAAGTGGTGCACACATCTTGCTCGATAAACAAGCATTGCACGAACAACGAAGCAGAGTATGAAGCCCTGATAATTGGGTTGCAAATTGCTCTATCCATGGGAATTCAGATGCTGGAAGCATTCGGAGACTCCATTCTAGTTATAAAACAACTGGAAGGAGAGTTCGATGTGCGAAAGCAAGAACTTCTCCCCTATCATCACCTGGCAACCTGCCTGATGTCGAGATTCTACTTCATCAGCATCAAGCATATCAACCGAGGCTAGAATGCTCAGGCAGACGCCCTCGCTAAGCTGGCCAGTTCGTTGGCGGTCCCGCCAGACGCAAGCCTGAATATAACGGTGATCAACCGCCGGCAAGTCCCCAGTGTAACAGAAGTCTTAGCCGACGAGCAAGAAATTGAGGTGGCAGTCGTCGAGGAGGTTCAGCAGCCCGATTGGCGAGAACATCTCCTGCGGTGGTTTCAACACCAACAGCTCCAAGAGAGAAAGAACAGGGAATGAAGCTCTTGAGGGTCAAAGACTCTTATGAGATGAGAAGCGGAACCTTGTTCCGAATAATGGCGGATGCCCGAAGGAAAGTCCTACTTTGTTGCTTGTCTTCAACAGAGGTGGGACAGGTGATGCAAGAAATCCATGCGGGATCAGCTGGAGCACACCAGGCTGGCCCAAAGATGAAAATTGAGATAAAGAAATTGGGTTACTATTGGCCCACTATGTTTGATGATTGCTGCAAGTTCGCCAAAGCTTGTCAGAAGTGTCATGAACACGCTAACGTGGTAAGGAGACCTCCAGTGCCACTGCATCCCACCTTGCCAAGCTGGCCGTTTGCCCAGTGGGGCACGAACGTGGTAGGGCCGCTACCAGCATCTTCATCAGGGTGCAAATATATCTTAGCAGCTACAGACTACTTCTCCAGATGGGCGGAGGCGGTAGCACTAAGAGATGTAACGGGAGAACTAGTTGCAAGATTCTTCCGCCAGAACATAATATTTCAGTTCGGGATCCCCAGCCGAATCATCTGTAATAATGGCAGCCATTTCAGAAACCAAAAGATTTATCGGCTAGCCGACAAGTACAAAATTGACTGGAGGACATCATCTCCCTACAACCCTCAAGCCAATGGACTCGCAGAAGCCTTCAACAAGACACTATGCACGTTGCTGGAAAAGACTGTCAAGTCTAATAAAAAAAGATTGGGAAGTAAGGATGTACAAAGCGCTCTGGGCCTATCATACTATCTACAAAACCCCAACCGACTGTTCACCTTTCTCCCTCGTCTACGGGTCGGAGGCTGTGGTGCCAATCGAATTGGAAGTTCCTTCGCTGTGAGTCGCCGTCCAGCATGGACTAGCCAACGGTGAATAGACAAATGCGGAAAGAAGATTGGAAGAGCTCGCCGAGCTCGAAGGAAAATGCCTCCGGGCACAACAAAACATCCAACTCTACCAAGCTCGCATGACCCGTGAATTCGATAAGCTGGTCAAAGGCTGAGAATTCAAGAAAGGAGACCTGGTGATGGTTAAAAGAAGAGAAGTGATGGCCTCCAACCCCAAGGGGAAGTTGGTCGAATACTGGATCAGACCATATATCATCCGCCGAGTATATGAAGGGGGTGCCTACGTCCTGGTGGACCACAAAGGAGTCGTCCAGTTCTTTCCCCTCAACGGAAAGCATATAATGCTGTACCACACAGCTCAATCGGCATTCCCAGAATGACCGTCATTCTTTACCCTTGGTTTAGTGGCGCTCCGCCCTAGCCAAGCTACCTTTATCTTGGTTTAGTGGCATTCCACCCTAGCCGAGCTACTCTTCCTTGGTTCAGTGGCACTCCGTCCTAGCCGATCTACCCTTATCTTGGTCTAGTGGCACTCCGCCCTGATCGAGCTATCTTTCCTTGGTCTAGTGGCACTCCGCCCTAGCCGAGCTACCCTTCCTTGGTCTAGTGGCACTCCGCCCTGATCGAGCTATCCTTCCTTGGTTTGGTGGCGCTCCGCCCTAGCCAAGCTACCTTTATCTTGGTTTAGTGGCATTCCACCCTAATTGAGCTATTCTTCCTTGGTTTGGTGGCACTCCACCCTGGCCAAGCTACCCTTATCTTGGTCTAGTGGCATTCCGCCCTGATCGAGCTACCTTTCCTTGGTCTAGTGGCACTCCGCACTAGCCGAGCAATCCCTCCTTGGTCTAGTGGCATTCCCCCCTAGCCGAGCTACCTTTCCTTGGTTTAGTGGCACTCCGCCCAGATCGAGCCACCTTCCCTTGGTCTAGTGGCATTCCGCCTTGGCCGAGCTCTCAAAAGAATACACCATATTGCCATTACGGGCCCTACGCCCGAATTGGCGAAAGATCATTCCTTTATGTTAGCATTCAGCCCCTGCTAATGAATGAACCGCTCTGCTCGGCACGAGGCCCGGTGCTCCGGCCAACAGCCGTCTACTATCAACCGAGGGTCGGACATCACACTTCGACCTACCACCCTTTATATCAAAAAAAAAGAAGAAAAGAAAAGAAAAATGGTGTTAAAAATTGAGATACCCCGCCAAACGTGCTCCTATATTAGGACAAGTGCAAAAATGGCTATAACCCAGCTGTGGCGAAAACCCGAAAGGGCGCTACAGGCAAAATCGGGTACCCCGCCACGCGAAAACCCGAGAGGGCACGTCGGCAAAAGCAAGAGGGGGCTGGCTTCGGTGAAAACCCGAAAGGGCGCTTAAGTCAGTAAAGTGGTAATTTAAAAATTCCTCTTTTGTTCTCCCCCCGTTGAAACTCCAAAAAGGGACAATCATCAAAAGTCCCGCCGGTAATCCTCTAACAAACCCATGTTCGACCCTCGTCATCATCGGCGAGATCGGTCGATCTCTACCCCTAACTTGGACCTTCCGTCCTTGTTAATAATCCTACCTTTGCTTCGGCGTGTGACCCATGCTGATGAACAAACCCATGTTCGCCCCTCGTCATCATCGGCGAGATCGGTCGATCTCTGCCCCTAACTTGGACCTTCCGTCCTTGTTAATAATCCTACCTTTGCTTCGGCGTGTGACCCATGCTGATGAACAAACCTATGTTCGACCCTCGTCATCATCGGCGAGATCGGTCGATCTCTACCCCTAACTTGGACCTTCCGTCCTTGTTAATAATCCTACCTTTGCTTCGGCATGTAACCCCTGCTGATGAGTAAATCCGTGTCCGACCCTCGTCATCATCGGCGAGATCGGTCGATCTCTACCCTTAACCTGGACCTTCCGTCCCCGTTAAGAACTGTACCCTTTGCTTCGGCATTTAACCAATGTCGACGAATTAAACCAGGATCCGACCCTTGTCATCATCGACAAGGCCGATCGGCATGCTAGCGGGCAGGCTCTCCTGTGTCCCGACTTCTTCCTACACAAAAAAAAGAAGAGAAAAAGATGGGGTTAAAAATAGAGATACCCCGCTGGCCTTGTTCCTATATTAGGGCAAGGGCAAAAATGGCTATAACCCGGCTGTAGCGAAAACCCGAAAGGGCATTACGGGTAAAATCAGGTACCCTGCCACGTGAAAACCCGAAAGGGCGCGTGGGCAAAAGCAAGAGGGGGGTGGCTTCGGCGAAAACCCGAAAGGGCGCTTAGGTCAGTAATGTGAATAAAAAATTATATAAATGAATGATGAATAGTGATGATCCATCCTCCATCCTGAAGACCCTTTACAGGGTCGAAGCGGAGTCTTCATCTAATGTCCCACCTATATATGTATATATTTCCTACCCTTTCTGACCCTTGTCACCATCGGCAAGATCGGTCGCTACCCTTTCCGGTTCTTGTCATCATCGACAAGACCGTCTACCCTTTTCGACCCTTGTCACCATCGGCAAGATCAGTCGCTACCCTTTCCAGTGCTTGTCATCATCGGCAAGACCGTCTACCCTGTTTGACCCTTGTCACCATCGGCAAGATCGGTCGCTACCCTTTCCGGTTCTTGTCATCATCGGCGAGACCATCTACCCTTTTTGACCCTTGTCACCATCGGCAAGATCGGTCGCTACCCTTTCCAGTCCTTGTCATCATCGGCAAGACCGTCTACCCTATTCGACCCTTGTCACCATCGGCAAGATCGATCGCTGCTCTTTCTGATGCTTGTCATCATCGGTGAGACCATCTACCCTTTTCGACCCTTGTCACCATCGGCAAGATCGGTCGCTACCCTTTTCGGTTCTTGTCACCATTGGCAAGACCGTCTACCCTTGTCGACCCTTGTCACCATCGGCAAGATCGGTCGCAACCCTTTCCTGTTCTTGTCATCATCGGTGAGACCATCTACCCTTTTCGACCCTTGTCACCATCGGGAAGATCGGTCGCTACCCTTTCCGGTCCTTGTCATCATCGGTAAGACCGTCTACCCTGTTCGACCCTTGTCACCATCGGCAAGATCGGTCGCTACCCTTTCTGGTTCTTGTCATCATCGGCGAGACCGTCTACCCTATTCGACCCTTGTCACCATCGGCAAAATCGGCCGCTGCCCTTTCCGATCCTTGTCACCATCGGCGCTCGCTATCTTTTTCAGTTTTCGTCGCCTAGACTGACCGACTTTCTATTGACCCTTGTCACCTTCGACAGGACCGGTCGACTTTTCCCCCCTAACCCGGACTCCTCGTCCTCATTGAGCAGCAGATTGTTTTCACTCCATATAAACTCTATTAATGAATAAGCCATATCCTCAGTTCCATCAGCTTCGACGGATTCGGCTGAATGGCCATCTGCCCTTATTTCCTAGCCCTGGAGAGGCCTCTATACCCTTTTGGGTCCCCCGGACTCTCAGCTTGCACTGGCCGTTGTTTAGTCCCGAGGATAGCCATGGCGCGGTGGAGCGAACACCTCACCCCTTTGCTGAAGGCGTGAGCGCTCTCCTGCCCCCGTGACCCACACGCTTGGACTAGAATCAACTGGCGAAGAAAAAGAAGAAGAAGAATAATAATGAAAGAATGGAGTCGTCATTTAACAGCAAAATCGAGATTTTCATTCCTATAGAATAAAGGGTACATGTTACGCGGTGGATTCCCCGGAATACATGAAGTCCATCAAAAAGAGGCAAATAGAAAAGAACTATGGCAGAGAGAGTCGGAAAATGTCCTCCAGCTCCGGAATGCCCAGGGAAGGATGGAGGGCTTGTTCCTGCAGTCTGAATTCAGTGGCCTCCAGCTGAGATAGTCTCTCCTCGAGGGAAGCAACTTGCCCCTCGGCCATTTCTGCCTCCTCCACCCTCTGGACTTCCAGGCATTCTACCTCTTGAAGCTCAGCTTCTGCCCTTGAAAGTTCGACATGTAGTTCCGCTATGCGGGCTGTGAGAAAGCTTCGGCGCTGTAAAGAGGCATTGGCGTCATCCCTCATCCTCGCCGCAGTCCCTTTCAGAGAGATGAGAGCTGTTCGGCATTCGGCCCGCTCCAGTGTTAAGGCCGCCGGCTGGTCAGCTGCCTGCCGGCCTAAGAATTCCCTCCTGTTTACATATTTCAGAAGCAGGATCACCCGTGGAGTCCAGTCATCCATGGGGCAACCAAAGGCCAACAGCGAGCGGGATAAGTGCTCTATCAAGCCCCTTAGCTGAACATAAGTCAAATCTCTGCTGGCCATTATGCTCTGCTAAAGGGTCCCTAAGAACTGCAACACAAGGTCACTCGAAGACTGGAGACCGAGCGGCGATGTGTCGGGTAGTTCAAACTCCACTCTGTTGTCCACAGTGGCCCAGATATCGTCGCCCGTCCCAGAAGATGACGACGGCATGAGCTGCAATGCACTGGTATGGGGAATAACCATGGTGGCCGATAGGGTAGCAGGAGTCTCAATGACGATAATTTCCCTGCCAGCCCCCTAGGATGGAGGTGCAACAGGAATATCAAAAGCCAAGGACATCTGTTCTTTGACGATCTCTCCGGCTTCTATCTCGGGGGGGCCATCCTTCTCCGAAGCTGACTGATGTGCGACTTCTAATGGCTGAGAGTTCTCGATTGCTACCAAACTATCAACCCTCACAAGTGCTCTGGGTCTAGCTAGAGCCACTACCGCCGCATAGTCCTTGGGGTATCGCAGTGCGATAGGCCGCAAGACGGACGGGAAGGTTGCGTGGCCCGCGCCTAGAGCCGGGAGGGGTATCTGCACCGTCATGGTTGGCAGCACCACCTCAGTCTGCACCAGAAATATCTACATTAAAAAAGCCAAAAGGAAGAGAAAGGAAGGGCAGCAGGCGCCGACCAAGGGTGGGTCCTTACCTCAGCCGGTACTAAGCTCAAATCTCTAAGGGCAACTTCTCCGGCGCCAGCCTCTCCACTCACAAGCGAGCCTGACGGCCCAGGACCACTCCATGACAACCGGGGTGGGCTAAAAGTCGGATGATCGCTTTCATAGGCCGAAGATGCCCCAACATCCTCAGTCTCTGTGTCAACAGGTGGGAACTCCTCATCATTGGAGCTGCCACCATAATCGACCTGCTCAGAGGAGGAAGACTCCTCTGCTCTTTCGGGACGCTCCACCATCGGGGCAGGAGCCTCGCCAGGAGGAGCATCACCCGCAGCAGGAGCTTCCCCCGCGCACTCCACATCAGGAGCAACAGTGGATGGGATCTCAAGGGCAAGTTCACCCTGCTCCTGGATAATCGCTTCTTCTGCACCCTCCGAGACCGGAAGTAATGACGGTTGTATATCAACTGAAATTCACGGCAGGAAATGGTCAAGCCGGCTGAAGATATGAGGATTCGTGGTGGCGTCACAATTAAACTCTAAATTACCTTCCCATTTCCTGTCTGGGCATTGGAGAAGGCAGATCTCTCTCTACAGGAGTAGCAGGGATTTCCTCTGCCCCTTCCCTAGTCGCGACATCTACTGTCGCCTCCAGCCCGACGACCGCGGCAACTGTGTCGGCAACCGTCAGCATGGGCTATCCAAGGCAGTCAAAGTGAGCTAATGAACTCTGAAGAAAAGGAGAGCCTACCTCCAGCTTCTGGCCTTTCTGTGTGAGAAGTCTCAAACTCTTCAAAGGATACAACCAGAGGAAGAATGGTTGTTGATTCCCTTTCTGCGGCCTTCTTTCGGCGCGCTCGTGTCACCCGGGTCACCGCCGCCTTCGCCTTCCCGACGGCCTCTCTCAACTGGGATCGAGTCCGCTTTCTCGAATCACCGGGAGGCAGTGGCGTTGTGGTCGGGGCCGGCTCGGGAACCTAGAAATATGCTGGCTTCTGAGGCTTTATTATCAGCTCCCTAAAGTGTCGGGTCTCCTCTGAAGTTGGTCGGACTGCACATGCACACAAGTGAGAATAATGCACCACAATGAAGGAAAGAAGCTGGCCGAAGGGCCTGAGTGAAGAAATGGAACATACTTGCCGGCCCCGTGTAGAAGGGGAAGAGAGGCCAATAATATAGCGATGGTATTTTGTCTCTTGAAGCTGCCTCGCGAATATGCCAACATAAGTCCCCTATCTTCTCCCTCGGCTCAGCCAGCATCGCCAGATCCTCGTGGCCATGAGAAGACAAGTGATAATATAAGCTCAGGTGATCCAGCCCCCATCTGTCAGCATACTTGAATGAGATATGGAGGGGCCGGTCCAGAATGGCTTCGCTAGGACCACCCACTGAGAGACCGTGTGAGCGAAGGAGCGCAAATAGCCACGGGGTGTTGTCATATAAAGCATCCCGCCTGTCTTCCCTACGGATGAAGGTCCGATAAGGATACAACCTATCCACCTCGGGACGCCAGTCGGCCATAGCCGAGATGGGTTCCTCCACCGGTAGGGGGAGTTGCTGAAGGACCACCCTCTCACTACTTACCCGGCATAAGCCCTAGAGTGTTTTCACATAGTCATCCTTGCTGATTGGGGGCAGCTTCGGGTCAACTTTTGTCCTGCGACTTGTTACGACCTTTCGGGCCTCCAGATAGGCCCTCGCCTCTGTATGGGTCCAGGATTTCAACTTCCTCAAATAAGAAGACTCAATGTCAAGGACTGGCTCTGGCTGGGAATCCAGAAACCTATGCTCTGCTACGTCCCAACACTCTCACCGGGAGCTCCTGTAGAACCCTGTCCACGCGTTCCACCACTTGATGTACTCAGGCGTGACGCGGGGGAAACTGGCAGGGGTTGGCACCCTGAAAGAAACATCTTCCCGGTGGTGGAAGAAGCCCCACCATATCCGGGCATCATCATTTGAAACTTGCCTGGCCCTGTGCCTGTTAGGCAACACAAACTGTGAAGAAGAATGTGGAATGTGTTGGTCGTAGCTGAAGTTCCGGCTGAAACGGAATGGGTAGTATGGCTCCAACCACAAAATGCCGCTCTTGCAGAATACAAGGACACTCGGCCTGATGGCCAGTGCTCAGTGCCCAGTCAACCAACTCTTGCTCAAGAATAGGCCTGGTACATTTGGCCCCGAAAATCGGATGGATATACTCCTCAGTCTCAAAAAGCTTGCACTGCCTCGTCCTGTTCACCAGCGGGCTGGAATGGGTAGCTAAACTCCAGAAGTGAAGAACCCTGGGTGAATCTATGGGAATACGGGCCAACTTGCCCCGAATGGCGAAGAGCTACTCCGCCAATGAGGATGGCTCAGCACTCGCGAATTCTATCATTCGCGGAACAAGAGGAACCGACTGTAATGCCCGAGGACTCGCCTCTGGGAACAGGGTACAGACCCAAGCATTAAAGAAGTGTAACGGACCAACCGTCCGAAGAGTCCTCGGGAGACGTGTCTTGTGCAGGTCTCCCATCATATTGTAAATGAGGCACAGAGCCACCGGGCAAAGAGATAGCTTGGTACCCCAAGCCATGAGACAGGCAAGATAAATGACCTCTGCCCTAATTACGCTCTCGTCACCTTGCGGGAGAGTGAAAGAACAGATCAAATAGACCAGGTACGTAGCACAGTGGGTGATTGCGTCGACACCAGTAGGGTTTGGGTCTTCCATCTGCCCTCCCCTTGAAGTGGATGATGAGGCGGCCTGGCGTCGAACTCTCTTCTTCCGCTTCTGAGCCACTAGCGCTATCGGGGGAAAATCTTCATACTTCTTCTTCCCACCGAAGAAATATTGGAGCCAGGCGCCCATCCGCACCCTCCGCTTCTCACCCGGCTTCCGAGCTTCCCTCGTGTCGTGCGACGAATGATAGAGGGTGCGGTACGCCTTCATCAGATATCGATAAGCGTAACCCGCCAGATACGACCCTCACCGTCGGTCTGATCCTTCAGCCAGTCAGGCCAGCAAACCTCCTCATACGGCTCTCCATCAATGGGTAGGCCGCTAAGTTGTGAGAGGCTCCATAAATCCAGAGAGGTCTCTCCTTCTGAGGTATAGAAAGTGTTGTACTCAGGGCAAAACACTTCGATCATGCCGCAGCATAAGCCTCGGGAGATGGGGTAGCGGTATCTCGAAGCATATATGCTGTGGTAGACGCCAGCCCGGGTCAGGATGGGAGTGTAATGATGCAGCACATAATCTGTGAACTCCACCGCTCCAGGTCTAAATGCGTGAGCATCGGTGGCCCTTAGCTCGGCAAACCACCCCACAGATATCTGGTGCTTGAAGCGGATCGCCAGGCAGTCCAATAGAAATGATTCATCTCTGTATCCCCATTTCAACGGGGCAAGAAACAAGCCAAAGATCGGCTTCTCCCGATCCACCCTTCCTGCGGAATCATTCCACCGAGCGGGTATGAATTCAGGGGCCCTGGTCAACAGCCCGTCCTCTGGAGCCAGATCTTGCAGTCCCAGCACGGCGCTCCATTTCCTGACCTCTCCGGGAACATAAATTGGCCTTCCCCGCACCACACATTCTAACAGGCTATCCCTCTCTACTAACAAGGCCTGCTCGGCTTTGCAGACGAGGAACAGATCTCTCTTCCCCTGAAGATTGAAACGCCAAAGGAAGGACATCAGATGCTTGTCCTTGGGGTGGTCTCGCCTGACGGTGCCTTCACGGTCATAATGAAAAGAATCACCTCCGAGGATGAGGAGACGGCCAGTGTCCATAGTATCGGTCTCCGAGTCCGAGGATTCTGCAACTATAGCAAGCTGGTCATGCCCCCGGTCAAGGGAATGAACATTTTCCCACGTCACCACGGCACGGGATGCGGAAGAAGAAGAACCGGATGCCATGATAGCTGCAAAGAAAGCACATCAAATAATAAGGAAAGTTAGAAAATAGCTGATCAAAGGTAGATTTCTGACAAAATTTCGGCAGAGTCTCCCCAGCACGGGAGATTGCCAAAGAAAAGCGGGAACACGTCCACTAAAGGAACGGCCCCTAAAAGTAGCCATCGGCATTACACCGAGGCCAAAAGGAATACCCAGGGAAATAGCTTCGAGGGAAAGCCCTACTAGAAGCCTCCTGGGGCCCAAAGAATGGGTTTGAAACCCAAAAGAGCAACACTCCGCTCACCCCGAAGGAGGAGCCGTTGCCGCTCTCGCCCTCACCTCACTCGGCGCCGCAGGAAGAGAAGGAAGGGAGGAGAGAGAAAGAAACTGTGAAAATGAGAAGTGATGAAGAAAAAACCGAAGGGAAAATAATATATAGGGGGAGCCTCCCTGTGGTTAATCCGGCGCGCTATTTTACGTGCTGAATTAACATCCCTCAACAAAAAGGCGCACCGAAATCGGCCGCGCCGGGTTAACGGTCAAATGGCCAGGGCCGCGCCGTATTAAAAACGCAAAGGGCCAGGGGCACGCCGGATTAACCCGCGCCATATTAACATTCAAACGGCACCGGATTAACATCCGTGCCGGATCAAGGGCCATCCCATGCTCCTGTCAACTGAAGAGGAGACCATTCCGGGCGAAGCTCATCCGTCGGCCTTGTTGCGCTTGTGCCTCGCTCACAACACCCACGTCTGGGGGGCATTTGTTGGCACTCATAATGTGATCGTCGGTGATCAAGCCATAAAGATGAATGATGCGGCCCGCTGAAGCACGGAAGCCGATAAAGATCAACATATTGAAGACTTCTCGAGCTGCCAGAGCCTCAAGTCACCCCGTATGAATGCCAGGGACTTCACCTCAGGAGAACCGAGATGAATTCACAACCAACCGGCAGTGCGACCAAGCCTGCCCAATGAACCGACATCGACTCTGTCGTGCCGCATACACTACACCCGTTGTCTGACCAAGGACGACGGTCTACCCAGTGGCTACCCACCTCATGAAAGGCTCTCCTGAGATGAAAGAGTCCCCTTGGCTCTTCATAACGGAGGACCGAAAGCTCTATCGGTAGAAGATCCCGGTCACCCGGCACGGGTACGGTTTCCCACCAAGATGGGCCCGTTAGTGGCCGAATGATCGCCCAGCTCAGGCAGAACTATCCCTGGTGTTATCCCACCCTCTAAGGAGCTTTGAGCACAAGCCAGACCAAGCTTGCGGCACGTATCATAGTACCAAGAGCCGTGTCAGTGGAAAACCCACGTGATCAAACCAAAGCCATCGGAAGTTCCGAGAATGGCCGTACGTCGGTCTGAAAGCTTCAACAAGGCATCTCGGCGAGGTTTCAAGGAGCATTGGTGAGATAAATGTTCACGGTGACCCCCGGAGTCATCCCCGGACTCATCGTCTGACTCACGACGTGCGAGGAGCATTAACACGGCGCGCCTCCATCTGGCGCCCCTTATTCCGGCGGCAGAAACCCTCACCCGGCGCCCTCCTATTCAGGCGCGCAAGGGATAGAACTCACCCTTACCGGCGCGCCATTCTCTGTGCCAGATTAAGGCATCGAACCTCCTCCTATATATAGGGATCCGTTCGATTGATAGAAGGGAGAGGATGAAGAGAAGAAGGCTTTGAGGAAGACTTTCAAGAGGGTTTTTAGAGAGGCTTTCAGAGAGGCTTTCAGAGAGAGGATAGAAGGAGAAGAAGCAGGGTTCTCCGGAGCGCCCGTTGCCACCGTCTTCCCTCAACCTGCCTGAAGCCCTCCAGAGTCGGAGAAGAAGAAGATGTCCGATACTCTGTTCTTGGAATAGGTGGGCGCCTGTGTTTCCGCTGATTCCCGATATCAATTTCTCTCTGTTGAATGTAAGCGGGAGGGGGAGGGATGGCGATGATATGAGCCAAACTCCCCTCCCCTTCTCCGCATCTTCTTTTATTTGCTGTTGCTCTCCTGTGAATCCTCCTGCGAGTAGGATGGCGGCCGTGCCATGATGCCGGCACCGAACTCGTGATATGTGGGTGATTTCCCCCCGCCGATGGAATAATATCATGCGTGTATGAATGCACTAATGGATTGAATGTTTGGCGTCCCGCCTTCCCCTTCCATTTCTATTTCGTTCAATGGTTTTATATACCTATTAGGGTCTTCCCGTATGCGGCTTTGAGATCCCGATTTCTCCAGATTCCGAACGCGCCCTGGTATGCCATATGCTACATGGATAACCCCTCCCTGGGTCTTCTGAGCCTGTGCCTGTGCACACGTCGCTCTCCATTTTGATATGAAATCTGACCTTCACCTCCCCTCCTCTTTGCTTCTCTCCATTGTTCATAGGAGGCCGGTGATGTTTCTGGGAAAGTGAAGCCCGCTTCGCGACTATTGCATCCCAGCCATTTGTGGGTATGCGCGTGTAGGAAAGCTTTTCTAGTTGCATATCGATCGACTCTTTCCGTGACTGCCGTTGCATTCTGTTCTATGAATGGTAACCCGGTCCCGTGAGCATCAACATCTTGGCCGTCCACCCAGGGAGGGGGATATCTCCCACCGTTCACCGAGTTGCTAATTGGCCAGGGGAACTCCGCTCTCGATTGATGGATGTTCTCATGAGTCATGAAGCCAACAACAACAACAGGGGCTCCGGCCCGACAATCTCAAACCCACAGCCCCTCGGGACCCTGTGGTGACCAAAGGGGTAAATGTTCCTAGCAGGCTAGCCCTCAGAACCTCTTTCCCCGAGGGTCTCTCTCTCTAGCAGGTGCAGTGTATGCTGTAGGTCGCCCACCCCTTTGTAGGCTTGTCCTCGGGGTGTCGCTTCTATCATCAGCTACCTCATCCTCTGCTTTCACCCGCGGAGTTTTGGTGCCCCTCGTAGGCTAGTCCTCGGGGTATCCTATCCGTTGGGAATTTGCTGGCTGTCACCATGTAGACCGGTAGTTTAAGGGGCTTACTCCACAAGTGAGTATGACCCCGTTCCTCTCCGGAAACCTTTCAGTTTCAGGGAAGATGCTGCCCAATTTTCGGCAAGTTCTGGACAGATAAATCATCTATATGGACTCGTCGTAATAAAGCATTCATTCTAAATCAAGGACCCTAGTGCTCGAGTATGTACCTCGCATTAGCCCATCACCTCATTCTGGAAGGGTCCTGGACTTCAATTAAACAAGCAATTGGCCCAAATAACTTCAAAACTCTCAACAGAATCTTAATGAACTTAAATGGTTTCAAAATTCATCAAAAATAAGCTAAAACGGCGCGGCCCCAATCTGGCGCGCCCTAATACGGCGCGGTACCCCCCCGCACCAGATTAACACTAGACTCATGATTTCCTCTTTTTATTTGGCCCATTCCCGGCGTGCCCTAAACCGGCGCGCCCCGTGCCCATCGCGCCGTATTAACCATTTGTCATAACCGCGCCGTATTAAGACCCTTCACCTACGTTTGGTCACGCCGGGGAAACCTACCCCTACGCGTGGTCGCGCCAGTTTTGAACCATTTTGCTGTTTTAATCGCTCACTCGCCTCCGGAGCGATCCTCGTCTCCCGTGGTCGGAGTTAATAAACTCTAACTAGTAATAAACTGAATAAGAGAAGGGCTATTCGAGTCCGAGTCATCTTGTTATCATGCTTTCACTACCATGTCCGTCAGCACTTTGCTCTCGTTATCATGCTTGTGTTACCATTCTCTCCCCTTGGCGGGGATTAATAAATGTGATTGAGCACTGCTTGTTTCCATAACTCTATTGCCATGCTTAGCATAGTCACGAACATCATGCATGCATGCTTGCATAGATCCTCGGATATATCAAATGACGTTGACAGAAGGCTGGGTTATGCCCGATCGGAAGTCTCCGCTATGCGCGATGGTGGTCTTCGGACCTACGTCCTCCGCCACGTACCAAGGGTCTCCAATTCAATGAACCATGTCTCTTTTGCATGATAGATAAATGCATCTCATGTGATCTCGTCATGTTCACAACATCGCATCTTTATTCCGGCCTCGACAGCCCACTATCTCGGCAATTAATCAAAGGTTTTTCCTCCTCGCGGGGGATGTAATTAACACCATATCCTTTATGGTGTGGCGGACTGCTGGTCCCGACCGAATCTCACTTTCACCCGACACGGGTCAGAATAAGCGCATAATAGATTTGTCACTCATGTGACTGGCACGCCCGCACAGTCAATCAGTCAGTTAATTGATTGATCGACACGTGAAATAAACTGAATAAACCCAAATGATAATCATAAACAAACAAAGAAAGAGGACCAGAGTAGAACGGGAAGATTCCCATCGCAAACATGCCCATGCTGCCTTTATGCAGTTGATGAATAGTATATTCAGGCGTCATCTAGACCAATTCGTAGTAGTTTTCATTGATGATATATTAAATTATTCCAAGACCAAGGAGGAACATGAGGAGCATTTGAGGATTGCATTACATAAATTGAGGACAAATCAGTTATATGCAAAGATCAGTAAATGCGAATTCTGGTTAGAAGAAGTATCTTTCTTGGGGCATGTTATATCAAAAGACGGTTTATCCGTAGACCCATCAAAGGTTGAAGCTGTAAGAAATTGGGAAAGACCGACCAACGCTTGCGAGATCCGAAGTTTCTTAGGTATTGCAGGCTATTATCGGCGATTCATCAAGGATTTCTCCAAAATCTCCGTACCACTCACTAGGCTAACTGGCAAGGAGATCTGTTATGAATGGAGCGAGGAATGTGAAAGAAGCTTCCAAGCCCTCAAAGATCACCTAACTACTGCCCCGGTCTTAGCTTTACCAATTGAAGGCGTGAAATTTGAAGTATACACCGATCACAAGAGTCTCAAGTATCTCTTCTCACAGAAGGAATTGAACATGAGGCAAAGACGTTGGATAGAATATCTCAAGGACTTCGACTTCACTATACAATATCATCCTAGAAAGGGAAATCCTGTAGCCGATGCCCTCAGTCGAAAGCCGAGAGCACTATTAGCCAATTGTATGATTCAGGAGTGGAAGTTGCTAGAACAATTCTCTAAACTTAATATAAGCATAGACATGGACAGTAGGTGTGTCACATTATCCCATATGAGCATACAACCAGACTTGCTATCCGAAATACAAGGACTTCAGGATAATGATCTTGTACTAGTGGAAATCAAAAGCAAGATTGGAGAGCAATCAGATTTCAAGATAGCTTCGGATGGAAGATTGTTGTTCAGAGATAGAAATTGTATACCAAATTGTCAGGAGCTAAAGAAGACGATTTTAGAGGAAGCTCACAGATCAAGGTACACGATTCATCCAGGATCTACTAAAATGTACCAAGATTTGAAAAGGACCTTCTGGTGGCCCAATATGAAAAGAGAAGTAGCAGAGTTTGTGTCTCGCTGTCTCACGTGCCAGCAAGTCAAGACAGAACACCAAAAGCCTGTCGGTAAGCTACATCCTCTAGATATTCCCAAATGGAAGTGGGAGGATATCGGTATGGACTTCATTATGGGTCTGTCTAAATCAAAAGGAGGACATGATGGAATATGGGTTATCATTGACCGATTGACCAAATCGGCACACTTCTTGCCAATCAAGAGTCGATGGTTAGTTGATGTTCTTGCTGCATTATACCTTAAGGAGATAGTCAGGTTACATGGAGTACCTGTCTCAATCGTGTCTGACAGAGACCCTCGTTTTACTTCTCACTTTTGGAAGGGTCTACAACATTCGTTGGGGACGAGACTTAACTTTAGTACAGTTTTTCATCCTCAAACGGATGGCCAGACCGAGAGAACCAATCAGGTAGTTGAAGATATGCTGAGAGCTTGCATCATTGATTTTGGTGGAAGCTGGCATGATCACTTGCCTTTGGTTGAATTTGCATACAATAACAGCTACCAGGCAAGTATACAAATGGCACCTTTCGAAGCCTTATACGGAAGGAGTTGCCGATCACCCTTATGCTGGGACGAAGTTGGTGAGAAACAACTATTAGGTCCAGACATGGTAAGGGATACCACTGAAAAGATTCAGCTGATTAGAGAAAGACTTCAAGTTGCTCAGTCTAGACAGAAGACTTATGCTGACACAAGAAGAAGAGATCTCGAATTCCAAGTCGGAGACCACATATTTCTCAAGATATCACCTGGACGTGGAATAAGGAGATTTGGTGTTAAAGGCAAGCTTACACCAAGGTTTATCGGACCTTTTGAGATACTAGAAAGAGTTGGCAAGGTTGCTTACCGTGTCGCCTTACCTCCTCAATTGTCCGAAGTTCATAATGTATTCCACATATCTATGTTGAAGAAGTATGTGCACGATCCGTCACATATCATTGATCATGGTGACTTGGTGATTCAAAAGGATCTCACTTATGAACAAAAGCCCATGAAGATCCTCGATCGCGAGGTACGAATGTTAAGGAACAAAGTTATTCCCATGGTTAAGGTGCAATGGAGTAAAAGCTCAGAACATGAAGCAACATGGGAGACCGAGGAGTCTATGAGGAAATAATTTTCAGACTTATTTTAAAAGGTATGTACTCTACACTCTCCACGTCTATATACGATTGAATTTGGGGACCAAATTCTTTTAAGTGGGGGAGGGTGTAGCAACCCTGATAAATTTAAAAGGAATAAAATCTTAATTATCTTAAATAGATTAAAAGATTAAACTAAAGATAAAGGCCCAACTCATATACACTTAAACATATAACAAATGGGCTGCAAATAAATAACGCCTCTTATCAGGTCGTCATTTAATTGAAGATCGTTAAAATAGGTGCTAATTTAATAAATGACGCCCCTTGAGTGGGCGCCATTTTAATACGATAATAGGGAAAGAGAAAGGATAAGAGTAATTGACGCCCCCTTGACAGGCGTCATATGAATTATTGAAGACCGCGTACATAGGCGTCAATTTAGAAATAACGCCCCAACTGTAGGCGCCATTTACAAACCGACCCGTTGGTGTTTTGTTCGAATAGGGATATTAGCCAGGAAGGTTTCTTGATTAGGGAAGAATCCATACGTGGATATCTATGTTTAGTAAGGATTCTACCATGAAAATTTTAGTTCTAATCGAACTCTTAAAAAACCCATTAGGATTCCTTCCCTATAAATACCCCTTCCATCGAGCCAACCTGTTAGTTTTTCTTCATCAAACCTATTGCTGCTAGTAATACGAGGAGGGTTCCCATCATCTTCCTCTTCGTTCTACTGTGGTGAACGTGAAGAATGTAGAAGTTCTTCGTTTCCTCTTGCTACAAATACTGTGAAGGAGGGAAGCCGTTTTCTGCTTCTTCGACAGTGCTTCACGTATTGTTGCTTCTGCCATGGGTGTACGTGAAGAACATGAAGTTCTTCATCCTTTCTTCTTCTTCCTTGCTGCACGGAGGATTGAAGCTGGTGCTGCTGTTAGAAGAGCAAGCTACTGTGTCTTTTTCCTTCTACGCGGTTGCTCTGTTTCAAACAGGGTATCGTTGTGATCAAATGTTCATATATATTCTTCACGATCCATCAACCAGATCATCACCAAGGTAGGTTTTCTCAAGAGATTAGCAAAACCTATGGTTATTAGGCCATCTACATGCATGTAGAATTGTTAGTAGGTGTTATTGATATATCAATTTTTCATGATTTCTATATTTCTTGAAATGACGCCCCAGCTTAAGGCGTTATTTTGATTTAACGCCCTTGCGAATAGTCGTCAATTGCACTAGTCAGTTAATAACTACGCATGATCAAAATTTAATAACTATGAATCCTGATGAGTTAACTAATGCATGATTATATTAGTAAATTCCTGCTATTTTTCTCTATCTGATCATGTCTCTAGATCATTGAATGGACCTACTCCAAAATCCATGTGTTTAGGATTGTACCTGCGGGTGGAAATCATATGACAAAGAATTAGAGACCCTGATTAGGTCGTCAATTTAATGAACGCGCCTTTAAACGGGCGCCAAATTAGTGATAAACTATGAAATTATAGAAATTGTGTTATAATGTTCCTGAAATTAAAATGATGACATATACACTACCCTGTAATTTTATATATGACGCCGCTGACTAGGGCGCTGTTTACTGAATTGAAGCCTTCATGAAAGGCATCATTTTTATAATAATCAAAATTGGAAATGTTCATAGATATTAATCTGAATATAACGACTGCGTGAACAGTCGTCATTTATTGAACCGACGACCCTGACAAGGGCGTCAACTCATAAAATGAAGACTTAAGCCTAGACGCCAATCAACTGATTTCCTGATTTCGTGGTTTTTCAGTAACCCTTGACAATGGGTTATGTGTATAGGCACTATGTTCCATTCCGTGAATATAGTCCCATGTTTCACGTTGTTTAATCGATTACCCACTATTTCTTGGTGATAGACGAACTCTCCATGGGACATTCCGTTCCTTTGGATCAGTGACTTTATCATAGAGACCTCCGTAAGACTCCGCTAGCTTTGGATTCCCTCAAAGCAGCTGAGCTGGTTGTACCCTTAAAACCCATGACACTTCTTAATTGTCATGTCACTCTAAAGAAACATGGTATACCGTCCCTCACGACATGCTGTTTGTATGTCATGAGAATATTCTTGAAATAATGGGATGGGTAATCCATACCATTCATATCCTTTAAGAATAGTGTGCCGTACTTGTGTACACTAATTCTATCTACCTTATCATGTACAAGAACGAGCAACCATGTTCATGTGGGCGCTTATTCCTATCGTCATGGCACCCGAGTTAGGGAGCCGATTCCACCTAGTTTTATCGTTAATCATGATTATACCGTTATTATCGTCATTATACCACCTGTTCAAATCCTTGAAATGCTATTCCACAAGATCTACCTTAAAAGTTCATACAAGTTAATTCCTTGAAACTCCATATTGGCTATAACTTTAGTGGATGTCGAAAAATACACGATCAATGCCTGCGCATATAGGGCCCAATCTGGTCCTGGGAGGAGCACCCGAAAGTACTTGTGCCCATGGGAGTTGTAATCATCACGGTGTGGCATTTCACCGAAGTGCGTGACTAGCTTGATCGACATTCCATAATCTCATACTCGACTTGACATGACATGACTTGCGTGACCCGAAAAGGGTATTTATTGTTACTTGCTTGAAATATAATAGCCAATCCTTGACATGACTTGATAAACGTACTTGCTTGAATGCCTTGATCATTATTGACATGAATTCTTGAATGACATGCTAGTTCACTCAATTATCTCTTGTTATACTCTCTCTTATCATTTTACGCAACCATGCATAGCTTTATTGCATTCATGTAACATGTAATTTACTTAAAGCAAGCTAGCTCTTGAGATATAATTCCTACTGAGCGTTCGCTCATCTAGTGTTTTTTCCCTATTTTTTTTCTGGTAAGTCCGAGGACGAAACTCAATCGGATGGGGAAAGTCAAGAGTGAGGAGATTAGAGCTCCCCGTCTATCCAAGCGTCTTCTAGTCTTATCTTCCTATATTTCTGAGACAATCATTGTACTTTTCCCTTTATTGAGTCTTAACACTTTCATCAAGTTGATTGTAATAGAAGTACTTTTGATGTTATGATTGGATAAAGGATTGGGTTATCTTTATTTTTACGCACTCTATCTTTGTGTTGAATACACTAACGCTCTGATTGACATGATCGATATAAACTCGTCACGCGTCTCCGAGTTGCTTCCGCGCTCGGGGTGTGACACTAAACCTCAGCCCAGTTGCTGTTAGTGCGGCCCAGTGTCGACCGCACAAGTCTTGAGCGGTCCAATAGGAATCGCATATCATCCAGAGACGAGTTTTCTCCGTGTTTTATGGTTTTGAATCCAAGAACATGATGGTTCTTCATAATTTAAACTCCTGGACAGAAATTCTGGATAGTATCTCTTCAACTTAGTCTTGGGATGTTCCGAGGTAAGTTTGTACTTGATTATAAATGGCCATTTAACTTGATTAAAGTCTAGATGGAATTTGAGATCTTGGATCCAATAAATCAATGCCAACGCATCATAGGGGCCCGGTCTGGTCCTGGGGTGAGCTCCCGAAAAGTACTTGTGCCCATGGGTATTTGTAATGACAGGGTGAGGCATTGCACCGAGTGCATGACTAGCGTGATGTCTATGACAATGATCACTTACTTGAATCATGTTCTACTTGGTTATATTCTTACTTGTTGGCCAATTTCCTACAATTTCCTGTTATATATATATTGTTCTTAACTTGCAATTCTTGTAGTTATATCATTCTGCCATATTGTTATTTCATTCCATTCTTTAGCACTTTCTTTTATTTTGTTGTTTCATTCGATCGTTATTTCTTTTCTTCCGTTTCATACATGTAATTAATTGGTTAATCACTTACACTTGCATGTTGTTACCTACTAAGCATTCGCGCATATAGTTGTTCCCCCCCCTTTCCAGACAGCTCAGGTGAAGATTCACAGATGGATGGGAATGGGCAAGAGTGATGACTTGGAGTGTATCAGCTAGTCGTTATGTTGAGATTGTTATAGTTGTTTTATATCTAGCTATGCCTTAGAACTTGTGTTAGTTATTGTAACGGAGTCGAGTAGAGATTATGTTTGATTATGTTTAAGTCAGTTGATGGTATTTGTAATAGACTTGGAGTTATTCTGTTCATGACGTTATGTTAATTCTTAGCTCAGTATGTTATCTTTACTAGCATTTTCTACTGTCGGTCCTGATATTCCGCATCGGGGCGTGAGAGTTTGGTGGTATCAGAGCCTAGGTTTTCTGATATTCCTAGGTTCTCTAAGTTCTAGGATTCTAAGTGATGCCGTAGGACCTATAACCTTGTTATAAGTCTAAGGACCCAACCTGGTGAGATTTGGGTAGAAGACTAGGGTTGAGTTAATAATCTCATTGCACGATTATCCATTCTTAATTGAACCTAACGTTACCTATTCCACGTGTAGGCTTTTGCAATGGCAGGAGAACATGCAGAATGGAGGAACTTGTAGCGTACGGTTCAAGGACTTACTCAGGCTTTGCAACAAGTGGCCCAAGGAGGAGCTGCAAACCATGGCACTGGCGACCTTTATCGAAACTTTCGTGGGATGAATCCCCCGTGATTTGGAGGCTCGACTGACCCTGATGAAGCCGAGCACTGGCTTGAAGAGATAGGGAGGATTTTTGAAGTGATGCAATGCAGTGATCAAGAACATGTCCTCTTGTCGACCTTTCTACTTGAACGTGATGGGAGGACATGGTGGGACGCAGTGGAGGCTACCCTTGGTGATAGACAAGTCACATGGGAAGAGTTCGAGGAATTTTTCAATGGTAAATATTTCTCTGATAGAGTACAAGAGAAGAAGGCGGCTGAGTTTGCTACTATGAAGCAACGAAATCTTTCCGTAGCTGAATATGAAGCTCAGTTCTCTCGGGTATCTCGTTATGTTACTCACTTGATATCTACCGAGAAGATGAAGGCTAAGCGCTTTCTTAATGGGCTAAAGCTGCAGTATATCAACCAGTTGGCACCGATGGAAATTCAAACTTATTCCGAGATGGTTAGAAAGGCTCAAGTGTTGATAGATACTTTAGAAATGACGGAGAGAATCCATGGGAAGAGTGTTAAGATTGAACAACACCATACGGGTTTTGGGAGTATCAAGCCTGGTCATGGCAGGAAGAGGCCCATTAGCAGGTCTGTTTCGTGGAAGGGCAAGATGCCGAAGATTGAAGACAAGAAGCCTAGCCCTATTGTTCCATTCAAGGGCGTATGCAAGTATTGTGACCGTCCAGGTCACAAGATGGAGGAGTGCTGGCACAAGCTGGGTGCCTGTTTCTGTTATGGCAGTAGGGACCACCGTATTCCCGAGTGTCCCTTTTTATCTGAGCGAGCTACCCTGGTGAAATCGCAAGGAATCAAGAAGCAGCAAGGCAAGCTCCAGGCTCTACAAGAAGACAAGATAGGACCCGCCGAGGAAGGTGGACTTGTCGAAGGTACTCCTATTATACATGACAAATCAGCTTTTGTTCTTTTTGATACTGGTGCCACTCATTTTTTTATTTCTCAGAGATTTGCGAAGTCTTTAGCTGTGAAGCCAATTTTGATGAATTCTCCGTTAGAGATTTCAACTCCTATTGGTTCCGGATCAGCAATTAAGTATTTCTATCCTTCCAGTAAGGTCATGATCAATGAACTAAACCTGCCAGCTGATTTTGTTTGTATGGACATGAAGGATTATGACGTAATCCTAGGAGCAGATTGGTTGGCTAAGTATGAGTCCAATGTTCAGTGCAGATCTAGTTCTGTGTCTTTCACTAGACACCCTGGACTTTCTTTTATAGGAACAAGACACCATAAGTCTATTCCACTTATTTCGGCTCTTCGAGCTGATAAGCTGATGAGGGAAGGATGTAAGGCTTTTCTAGCCTTTGTTTTTGTGACCCCTGAGCAGAAGATTGAGATTGAGGACTTTTCTGTCGTCTGAGATTTTGTAGATGTCTTTTCTGAGGAACTACCAGGACTCCCTCCTAAAAGGGAAGTTATCTTTTCTGTTGATCTAATTCCTGGTGTGACCCTTATTTCTAAAGCTCCTTATCGTATGTGTCCTGTGGAGCTAAGGGAACTAAAGTAGCAGTTGATGGAATTGCTTGAGAAAGGGTTCATTCGTCCTATTACTTCCCCGTGGGGAGCCCCTGTATTATTCGTTCGGAAGAAGGATGGTTCGATGAGGTTGTGCATCGATTATCGGCAATTGAACCAATTGACTATCAAGAACAGATATCCATTGCCAAGGATTGATGAGTTATTTGATCAGATAGTAGGAGATCAGTACTTTTCTAAGATCGACCTTCGATCTGGATATCATCAGTTACTAATTAAGGAGGAGGATATCTATAAAACAGCCTTCCGCAGTAGGTATGGGCATTTCAAATTTGTAGTAATACCTTTTGGGCTAACGAATGCACCTGCAGCTTTCATGTAGTCGATGAACGATGTGTTTCGGCCCTATCTTGATCAATGGGTCGTGGTGTTCATCGATGACATCTTGATTTATTCTAAGATTGAGGAGGAGCTTGCTAAACATTTGAGGGTGGCATTGCAACTATTGAGAGATCATCAGTTATATGCCAAGTTTAGTAAGTGTGATTTCTGGCTGCAAGAGGTGTCCTTTCTAGGGGACATCATCACAAAAGAAGGTATTTATGTTGATCCTTTGAAGGTAGAGGCAGTAAAGAATTGGGCTAAGCCTACTAATGTGACTGAAGTGAGAAGTTTCCTATGCCTAGCAGGTTACTACAGAAGGTTTATTGAAGATTTCTCCAAGATTGTGGTACCTCTGATAAGATTAACCCGCAAGGAGATCAAATTTGATTGGTCAGAAGATTGCGAGCGAAGCTTTCAGACCTTGAAGGAATGTTTGACTACTGCACCTGTTTTGGCTTTACCTTTTGGTGAAGGAGATTTTGTTATATACGCTGATGCTTCGGGTATTGGTTTAGGGTGTGTACTCATGCAGCACGGGAAAGTGATAGCCTATTCTTCTAGGCAGTTGAGGAAGCATGAAGAGAATTATCTTGTTCATGATTTGGAACTAGCAGCAGTGGTGTTCACCTTGAAGATATGGAGGCACTACTTGTATAGAGAGGCATTTACGGTGTTTTCAGATCATAAGAGTTTGAAATACTCGTTTTCTCAGAAGGAACTCAATATGAGGCAGCGAAGATGGCTGGAGTATTTGAAGGATTTCGATTTCTCCATTGAGTATCATCCTGGAAAATATAATGTTGTGGCAGATGCCTTAAGCCGTAAGCCTATAGCTAAGTTGTCAAGCCTCATGTTACAAGAATGGAAATTGTTAGAGCAGTTAGCTAGTTTGGATCTTAATGTTGACAATGATCAGATTATGATTGTTCAGATTCAACTTAAGCCTGAATTATTGATGAAAATCAAGTCTCTACAAGATGATGACCCAGAGTTGGTAGAGATCAAGGGAAGCTTGAGTAACAGAACTGACTTCATGATGGCTGATGATGGAAGATTGTTATTTCAGGGAAGAACTTGTGTACCTGATGTAGCTGAGATAAAAAGTAAGATCCTCGAGAAAGCTCATAGATCTAGATACACCATTCATCCTGGAGGTACTAAAATGTTCAAGGATATGAAAAGATCTTTTTGGTGGCCGAATATGAAAAGGGAAGTGGCAGACTTTGTAAGTAGATGCTTGGTTTGTCAGCAAGTCAAGGCGGAGCATTTCAGACCAGCATGGAAATTGAAACCCCTTGATATACCCCAATGGAAGTGAGAGAGCATTGGCATGGATTTCATTATGGGTCTACCTAGGACTCGTAGTGGATTTGACGCAATATGGGTGATTATCGACAGATTGACAAAGTCGGCTCATTTCTTATCCATTAAGCCTAAATGGACAATTGATGTTTTGGCTGCTTTGTATATGAAGGAAGTGGTAAGACTACATGGTATACCAGTCAGCATTGTGTCTGATAGAGACGCCAGGTTCACTTCTCATTTTTGGAAAGGATTGCAAGAGTCCTTGGGAACTCGTCTGAATTTCAGTACTGCTTTCCATCCACAAACAGACGGACAGACTGAAAGGACCAACCAGATAGTGGAGGATATGCTTAGAGCCTGCATGATTGACTTTGGAGATAGTTGGAGTGATCATTTGACATTGGTTGAATTCACCTACAACAACAGTTATCATTCCAGCATTTAGATGGCTCCATTTGAAGCTTTGTATGGTAGAAGTTGTCGATCCTCGTTATGTTGGGACGAGGTAGGTGAGAAGCAATGGCTTGGACCAGATCTCATTTCTGAATCGTCCAAGAACATCCGTATTATCAGAGATCAGTTGCAAGTAGCACAATCAAGACAGAAGAGTTATGCCGATACCAGGAGGAGAGCATTGGAATTTCAGGTTGGTGAGCATGTGTTTTTAAAGGTTTCTCCTATGAGAGGAAATCGAAGGTTTGGTATTCAGGGCAAACTGAGTCCAAGATACATTGGTCCATTCGAGATTTTAGACAGAGTGGGAGAGGTTGCTTACCGTTTGGCACTACCACCTCAGTTATCAGGAGTACACAATATTTTCCATGTGTCTATGTTACGAAAATATGTGTATGATCCCACTCACATTATTCAGTATATGGACTTCGAATTGAAGGAAGATCTGACTTATGAAGAAAGTCTGATCAAGATTCTAGATCGGAAGCAACAACAACTCAAGAATCGTTCCATACCGATGGTTAAAGTGCAGTGGAGTCGGCGTGGAATTGAAGAAGCTAGTTGGGAGTCAGAAGATACTATGCGGAGATAGTACCCTGACTTATTCTAGGTGAGATGTCTCACTCCCTCTTTTTATTAAGTACATTGAATTTGGAGGACCAGATTCCTTAAGTGGGGGAGGGTGTAATACCCCGATTTCTTTTAGAAAATAAGTAGAAATTAATTAGAAATTAATTAGAATAATTCCTTAATAAATAGTGTAAGCTAAATTTTGATCATTTTATAAAAATCCATAAAAATTATATTCTTGTAGAGAATAACAAGTTTAACAAACTTGTCTTCTGTGGCCAACCCAAATAAAATTAGTAAGTAGGTCGAATTAGTGGATTAAGCCCAAATTTAACACTTAGTTAACCTTACCTTGAAATGCCAAATTCGAACCCAATACTCCATCATATGAGCCGAAATCGGTGGCAAATGAAAGGTCAGGATGAGAGGATCATTTTCTCTCTCTTAATCTCTCGAAACCCTAACCCTAGGAGATGCATTCGGCGGAGTTTGGATCGAGTCAACTATTACGGCGGCGTTCACATCAACCCGACTTGCGTGGACGAATACTCCGCTCATAGAACCCTCCAGAAGGTGTGTGACCTATTAAAATGAAGCTCTCTAACCCTAGAATCGTTTAGAACCAGCGGCGGCTACAGAGGAGTTGGATCGAGGGAGATCTCCAGTGATTAGTGGCTACGTGTACCGACGTCTTGGGTTTTCTTTCTCCTTCCTTCTTTATCCGATTCAGGTAGGTGATAGCAAGCCAAACTCTACAAATAATATATGGTTGGAAGGATCATCGTGTCAGCTTTTCATTGATATAGAAAGCCCTAAATTTTATCAAGTGTTCTGCGAGAATTTTAGGTTTTAGTATAAGCATGTCAGAACTAAGGTTTTAATAGTTCCTTTTCGATTTAGTAATTTCAGGCTGTAAACATAAAATTGATTCATGCATCTTGTAGAGTTTTTCGTGCTCTTTCTTTTGGTAGTAAAAGCCCCAAATTCCATGCTTTATATCGTGTGAATTTCATGTTTTAGTTATGACCCTAGAAACCTCATCGGAGTCGGGCAAGGCGAAGGGGCAGCGACCTGTCTGGACTTGTGCGGCCACACGATAGAATGCACATTAAAGACATGCGGCCTGTGTTTTGACCATTTATATGTTTCTGTCTCTGATCGTTTACCTGTAATGTGCGGCCGAACCCAAACCGCATGTCTGTCCTACGGCCAGGTACAGACCGCACATTTCTTCCAGCGGCACACGACCGACCATCCATATCCAGCAAGCCTTCGGACCTGAAGGGGCATGTGTGGCCTATCTGTGACCATATATTGAGATGTAAGGTCTAGAACTGACTGTACATATGTAACAGAACAGATTAAATTATCATTTTAGCATGTTATGTTAGTAGATTAGTGGTTAATGGCATGTTAGCAACACACCTAATAAACTGTAATTCATGACAGTAAATAATTCTTACTGATTATTTAATTTGAGCTTGATCTTGATTCATCTTTCCAATTAATGTCAATTTTAATTGTGCATCATTTATAATTGAAATGACTATTAGGTTTACACTTGCTATAACCGTTAATCTTGAACCATTTGTATCCCCCTAGATTTGAATTGGACTCAATCGAACCGATGTGTTTTGAGTTAGTCCGAATTGGACTAACAGAGACTTGAGCGGCCATTTGTGGACCGCATATACCCATGAACAGGCCAGTGGAGACCGTTCATCCCTGGCTAATGCCAATTAGTTTTGGCCGATTATCCTTGATCCATCTTCGACCAAATCCTGATTTGATCAGCCCAGTAGACCCTAGGCCGACCAGCAGACAGTGGGCTGGACTCTGGTTCAGTTCCACCCTGCCTATGGTAGCCCGGAAGCCCACTTGGGTGAATTCCTAACTCACGGTTAGGCCCTGTGTTGTGTGGCCAGTAATGGCCCGTACAACTTACAGGCGGCCCTGAGTGGACCGTTCAACTATTGAGTGGCTCTGTCAGGACCACATATCCTGTCCTCGATTTTGAAACCTTCTGGCCTTGTGCGGCCCAATCCTTACCATTTATATAGAAGAGCGGCCCTTTATCATCCGTTCAATCTTGACCCCCGGGGGCTAAACCTCAGCCCAGTTGCTGTTAGTACAGCCCAGTGTCGACCGCACAAGTCTTGAGCGGTCCAGTAGGAACCGCATATCATCCAGAGACGAGTTTTCTCCGTGTTTTATGATTTCGAATCCAAGAACATGATGGTTCTTGATAATTTGAACTCCTGGACAGAAATTCTGGACAATATCTCTTCAACTTAGCCTTGGGATGTTCCGAGGTAAGTTTGTACATGATTATAATTGGCCATTTAACTTGATTAAAGTCTAGACGGAACTTGGGATCTTGGATCCAATAAATCAATGCCAACGCATCATAGGGGCCCGGTCTGGTCCTGGGGTGAGCTCCCGAAAAGTACTTGTGCCCATGGGTATTTGTAATGACAGGGTGAGGCATTGCACCGAGTGCATGACTAGTGTGATGTCTATGACAATGATCTCTTACTTGAATCATGTTCTACTTGGTTATATTCTTACTTGTTGGCCAATTTCCTACAATTTCCTGTTATATATATATTGTTCGTAACTTGCAATTCTTGTAGTTATATCATTCTGCCATATTGTTATTTCATTCCATTCTTTAGCACTTTCTTTTATTATGTTGTTCATTCGATCGTTATTTCTTTTCGTCTGTTTCATACATGTAATTAATTGGTTAATCACTTACACTTGCATGTTGTTACCTACTAAGCGTTCGCTCATATAGTTGTTCCCCCCCCCTTTCCAGACAGCTCAGGTGACGATTCACAGATGGATGGGAATGGGCAAGAGTGATGACTTGGAGTGTATCAGCTAGTCGTTATGTTCAGATTGTTATAGTTGTTTTACATCTAGCTATGCCTTAGAACTTGTGTTAGTTATTGTAACAGAGTCGAGTAGAGATTATGTTTGATTATGTTTAAGTCAGTTGATGGTATTTGTAATAGACTTGGAGTTATTCTATTCATGACGTTATGTTAATTCTTAGCTTAGCATGTTATCTTTACTAGCGTTTTCTACTACCGGTCCCGATATTCCGCGTCGAGGCGTGACACACATAGCTATATCTTAACCTAAATACTTGAATGTAGGGTTGCCCTCTTCTGAGTGCAAATAGAGCAACTTCTGTCAAATTATGTTGTATCTTTGGAAAATGGTGAAGTCTCGTCTCTTGGTGGATCCTCTCATCCCGCCATGAAATTCAATGCAGTGTCGTGTATCTTTAAGACTTTGGATAAGAAGATTTGACTTATTTGTGTTAGTTTCCTGAAAAATTCTTATGCACCTTTCCTTCCAGATACTTCAAACTGTTGTTTACAACAATACTCAAACAAGTTTCAATATAGGACCTTTGGTTGGGTAGTTCTTAGCAAGCTCTACTATCTCCATTCTAAGAGAAGTCTTGGGAAGTCGCTATAGGTCTAGCCTCTTTAGAATCTCTTTCTAAATCCAATTGCTGTAATCACAAGCTAAGAATAGGTGATCTTTAGATTCACCATTATCTTTGCATAGGTAGCATATACTAGGAAGATGATGGCCTCGCCTTTGCATGTTATCCATGGTCGGAAGTTTGAGCAGCATAGCTTGCCATAGGCAGTGGGATGCTCTTTGGATAGTTGGCCTCTTCCAAATCCACTCCCCATTATCAATGATGGCTGCCTTCTCTCTGATCACTTCCCAGCAATGGTTTGTAGAGAATTCTCCATTATTATATTTCAATCGAATTGCATCTCTTCCACCTGAAACAATTAGAATTCCTAATATGGAGTTCCATAACTCTGCCATTTCTGAAGAAACAGGCTGTGGAAGGGACCAGTATCCATTATAGATGAAGCTGGAAACCTTGCAGTCTTTTTACAATTCTAAGTCTTGCATTATTTGTCTTCCAAATAATTGGTTGATGCTTTCTCCCTGACTCCAAGGATCCGCCCACATATTAGCATTATTGCCATCTGCAATCTCATAAAAGATGTGATATTTTAGCCATTTCATAGCATGCAAAACTCCCTTCCAAGCTGTATAATAATAAGGCTTCATTCTTATTTCCCAGATATTACACTTTGATAGGTATTTAGCATGAACCCATGAGCACCAGTTTGAGTTGTTTTTTTTGTAGAATATCCCAAAGCAGGTTAGCCATACAAGCCAAATTCCATTCCCTGAGATTCTTAAGTCCCAGTCCTCCCTCCAGTTTCGATTTACAAATTTGCTAACGTGAAACCATATGGCAGGCCTGCTTGTTAGTATGGCCATGCCAATAAAAACTACAAAGCATTTTTTCTATACCATCAAGCAATGATAATGGGAGGGAGAATGTGCAGACCAGTATAGGGAGAATGAGGATAAAACTGATTTAATCACACTAATGAAGATAGTATTCTTCCATGAATCAATGCGTCTTTCGATTTTATCAATCAGCTGAAGATAGTTTGCTTTTTTAATACTACCTAACAATAATGGAAGGCCAAGGTAGGGAACTGGCAATATACCTTCTGAAACCCGAATAGTATTAAGGATAGCTTCTTTATTTTTCACATTCTTTCCAATATAGATTTTACTTTTCTAAAGGTTTACGCACAACTCAGACATTCTAGCAAATTCCCGGAGTATTGAGACAATGTGGTGTGCGGACTGAATATCATCTTTGAAGAAAAGGATTAAATCATCAGCAAATGCAACATGAGATACCATTACTGCTCCAGCTTAAGGAACTTTAATCAAGCCATTTTGCACCTCTTTTTCTATGAGTGTAGTGAATCCCTCCATAGCTATGGAAAATAGGTATGGGGATAATGGATCCCCCTGCCTTACCCCATTCTGGCTATTAGGTTCGCTAAGATGGGCGAACCTCAACTCTTACATTAGGAGAAGCGAGCCCGAATACTAAGATCAGGGGCATTTTTCATTATTTTTTCCTTTTTTCCGTGCTTTGCACTTATTTATAGGTAGGTAATGTTTTCCAAAAATATCTCTTCACTAAGAACTGTAGAGTATCAGACACCACACTAAATAATAGAAGTCTTGTCCTACTTACTTCATTAGTGTGCAAGTGATTTTTTTTTCTTTTTTTTTAAGTGCTAAAGAACTTTACGAGATTCTAAGTTAGTTTTCCATGGCTAGATATTAAAATTATCCATCATCCTTCTCCTTAGCCTCTTCTATTTCAGATTCACTTTTAATGAAAGTATAAATCATGAAAACTTAATTGGGGTTCTTTCTTTATTTTCTAGAAGGATTTTTTTTTACAAAAATAAAAATAAATAAATAAATAATAAAAATAGCATGGCAAAGACAGGTTGTATAAAATGGAACATGAATTCCCTCCCCCCAACTTGAATGACATTATCCTCAATGGCATAAATAATACAGAACAATAGAATAATGTAGAAATAAATTTTGCTAGGAGGGAAAGATACAACCTGGGGCATGTGGGCATGGCTTCTTCATATATGGTTGTGCTTCGATGATGACGTCTTCACCACGGCTATCCCTAGATACATGAAAATAACACACTAGAAAATAAAGCATTAAATAGAATCGTTGGGTTACCTCCCAACAAGCGCTAAGTTTACCGTCTTCAGCCAGACGCAATAAATCCCCATAACCAACAAGTTACATTAAGAATAAGCCACCACATTATCTTATCTTATTTTTAATTCCAGCATTTGTGCCACGAGAAGACAAGATTATGCATGCACGTGCATGGGCTGAAGGTAAGTTCGTTCTGCACATTATTGAATTTAACATTAATAATATGTGTGAGCTAGTTCTCTTCTTTAAGGGTCATGTAACGATCAATCGTCATTAATCTTTCAAGATCGGGGTGGAACCTTTGTCCAGTATCTACCCATTGGTCCCCTTGTCTTGTATCTACCCACTTGACTATCCCTTTATTGACTACTTCCTCCACAGTAACTTGTTCATGCACCAGTGGCTTATGAATAATATCAACATTATTTGCCACACTCCCCTCAATGATAGCCTCATGTGCATTAAGAGCACTAATTAATTGGTCTTTCTGATGGGAAGTCAAATCAAAGGTGAATATAGCTGACATATCCCCCTCAGGTCCTAGAATGTCATATTGGAGAGGCTTAACTTTCAGGGGAGTCAAATTGGAAGGAAGCATAAGCCCAAAATCTAATTCATACAATGACTCAGACTTTATGGGATAGGGCTCAAGGATTAGATCAAATGTGAAATTCTTTAATAAGGCCCCTTTATCAAACTCATTAATCGAATGAATATTATTAATCAAATTACCCAATTTAATGGGGTGGGTAGATTTAATGTAAACTTTTCCATCAAGGCCCCTTCCTCATTTTCTTCAAAAGGAGCAAGATATTCAGAATTCGACTCTATTAAATCATCAAGATTATTAACCACAAAGCAATCCCCCTCTTCATGTATATCCTTAAATTGTTTGGGTCACTATTCTTCATAGTGATACTCTCAACCTCAAAACATTCATAGGATGGGGTGGTGATATCAATATGATCACCATTATCCTTCAATCCACCCCCTAATTCCTTCCGTTCCTTCATCATAGTGTTGTTAGTGCACTCCTCTTCACTGCCACTATTGACATCTTGAGCCAAAATGACAGGCATAAGATTATCATCATCACCATTAACGTGTTGAGGAGGTTGGTATAATATTGAAGGAGGGTCATGGTAAGTAAATCGAGAGTACACGATTTGAGGTTCAGAGTAGTGGGCTAGTGAACCCGCCCTAGTATCGATGTTGATGTTGAAGTAAGGGTGAGATGAGTTGGGCCGAAGTTGATTACGCATGGGCTGCTCATGGACTTCTTGGGGTGAAAGTTTAGACAAATGGGTTTGGATTGTTTGCTCCATCCAAGTGAAATTTGGGTAATTGCTCCAGCCTAAATTATAATCATCTGAAAAAGTATCACACTCGAGCTGAGAGAACCCTAGGACATATTGGACTTGAGCTTGGATGGCTGGTGGGAGTCGGGCTATAATAGGACAGTCACTCACATGGTGAGTGGGACTAGCACAGAAATCGTAGGCTTCCTTAAAAGTTTGGGTTGGACTTTCATATAGACTTGATGAGGGTTAGACAATGGCATTAACGTCTATCTTAGAGTCAGACCCTACCCAATTTTCTATCTTACAACACCCAGCCTGTCTAAAAGGTCCTACATATTTTTTATGAGATGAGATTGAGGCAAGATTCATCGAATTGTCACTCAAAATTTCAAACAGATCATAAGCCTCATCTTCACTCTTGTTCATGAATGTCCCTCTATAATATATGTCCACCATTTGTCTATCATAATCAGATAATCACTCATAAAATGCATACATAACTTGTCATTTGGGCAACCCATGATGTGGACATTGATGTAACCAATCCTTCAGTCTTTCCCAAGATTTATAAATCTACTCTCTCGGAAGCTGAGTAAAGCCTATAATCGCCCTTCTCATAATGTTGGTCCGGACTATAGGGTAAAATCTTTTCAAAAATTCTAATTGCATAACTTCTCAAGTGCTAATGGTTTTTCCAAAAATACTTAACAAACATTTTACTTTATCTTTAAATGAGAACGAAAATAAGATCAACCTAAGGGCATCATCACTAAAGTTCTGGATTTTGACTAGGGAGCAAATTTCTAGAAAGTCATCTAGATGCCTATAAGGATTTTCATTATGATTCCCATAAAAAGATGGGAGCATCTAGATGATACTAGGGTCAATCTCATAATGATCGACAAGAATATTAGGTAGCTCAATCCAAGTCACGCCCCAAGCGCGGAAGGAACCCGGAGACATGACGAGTTATATATCTATCATGTCAATCAGGGCGTAAGTGTATTCGACACACATAGACAGAGCGCGCACAAGTAACGATAACCAAGTCCTTTATTAATCATAATCTTCCAACGTAATTCTATTACAACTCTTGATGATAGCACTAGGACTCAATAAAAGAAAAGGTTTGATGGATTACTCAAGAAATTAGAAAAGATAGGACTAGATAACACTTTGATGGTTGGAATGGCTCTAAGCTCTTCACTCATGTCCATCCCCATCCGAATGAGTATTGTCATCAGAATTACTTGAAAAATAAGGGAAAACCCTAGGTGAGCGAATGCTCAGTAAGAATTATATCTTATGTGCTAGCTTGCTTTAAGTAAATTACATGTTGCATGGATGCAAGTAAAGCTATGCATGTTCGCATGAAACGACAATAGGGAGAGTGTATAGCAAGAGATAACTTAGGATGAACAAGCAAGATATCCAAGATTTCATGTAATTATATCAAGATAGGCAAGCATGTACGTTTATCACGTCATGTCAAGAATTGACAATCACGTTATCAAGCAAGCAAGTAAATACCGTTTCTGGGTCACGCAAGTCATGTCATGTCAAGTCAAGTACATGTACAAGATTGTGGAATGTCATTTATCTAGAATGACGAGTACTTCGGTGCAATGCCACACCATGATCAATAATAGCTCCTATGGGTACAAGTACTTTCAGGTGCTCCTCCCAAGACCAGATCGGGCCCTATACGTGTAAGCATTGAGTCATGTATTTTCGACATCCACTATAGTTATAGCCAATATAGAATTCCAAGGGAATGCCATTGTAGGAATTTTTAAGGTAGATCTTGTGGAATAGAATCACAAGGATACAACTTGTTACGTAGGGACGTACTACAATCAAAATGGTACAATCACGATACTCATTGAAAACTGGGTGGAATTGGCTCCCTAGTGGGTGCCGTGATATCAAGAATAAGCGCTCATATACATATGGTCGCTCATTCTTTGTACATGATAAGGTAGAAAGAATTTTGTGTCTACGTAGAGGCGCATAATCCTTAATTGATAGCAATGGTATGGTTTCTCATTCCATTAACTAAAGAAACATTCTCACGGTATCAAAATAGCATACCACGAGTGCTGGTATACCATGTTTCTTTAGAGTGAAATGGCAATCAAAAAGTGACATGGGTTTTGATGGTACAACCTGCTCGGCGGCCTTGAGGGAATCCAAGGCTTTGCATAGACTTACGGAGATCTCTATGATAAAGTCACCAGTCCGAAGGAAGGAATATCCCGCGAAGGGCTCATCTATCACCGAGAAATAGTGGGGTAATCGTGAAACCATCAAGAAATGCGGGGCTATATCTATAGACTCAGATATAGTGCCATATAGACCCTCGGTATGGGTCACAGGAAAACACTCGGAAGAAAATAATGAAACAGGTAAATGGCGCATGAGACAGGGCCACTATTTCAGTAAATAATGACTTCTTCTTAAGGCATTAAATATTCAGATTTTCCATATATATATATACATAACTATTCTGGAATATTTCTGCTCAGGGTGAATGGTGCCTGGGCAGCAGACTTCTTCTTAGTATATATTGCCCAAGTCAGGGGCGCTGTATTGAAAGAGGGTAGGGTGACAGTCGTTGTTTCATTCACGTGAAATTTGAATGTGTACAGTAGCACTTTTTAAATAAAAAGAAATTTGCATGAATGAATATATGGACAGGTAGAGAAAAATAGCAGGATTCTAGCAGTGTACTCATGCATTAGATTCGACATCAGGTTTCATGGTTATTAAATTTTAAAGATGGTGTACTTATTTAATTACTAAACGAATAACGACTGTGTATATAGTCGTTTTGATGAAATAGCACCCTATAGAGGGGCGCCCTTTTACTGAAACTCAGAAAAATGAAGCATAGAGCTACTAAAATCATACTAAAAGGCCTATATGCATGCGTATGATCTGAGATTTATGAAGTTGGGCTTGGTACTTTAGAACACCTACCTGTTTGGGTATTCCGGATGATGATAGATCGAAGATATCGAAGAAAAGATAGGAGCAGTAATAACAATAACGAAAACTACAGCTTCACGTCACGGAAATACAAGATGGAAGCAGTAGCAACGGCAACTTGACTCGAAGGAGAAACGGTAGAAAGGAGGATTCTTTTCTTCACACATAGTCGTCGGGTGAAGCAAAGAACAATTCGTTAGAAGATGAAGTAGCAGGTAGAAGCAAAGCTTCTCCACGTTCACGTCGGGTAGCAGTCGAAGTAGGCAGCAACCTTATCCAACACGAGGAAGAGGCTAGTAGCAGACTTCTCTTCACGGAAAGAAGCAGCAGGGAACCGCAACCTCCACTCCACTTCTGAAAGAAGAAGAAGCAAGAGCAGAGAGGAAGAACACCGGAGGTAGATGAAGCAGTAGCCGGTGTTCGATCGATGGGGCGGGGTATTTATAGAGAAGCAATCCTACTGGAGAATTAGAGTTTGATCAGGATTAATATTCCCCATGTAAGAATCCTATTGCATCCATAATTTTCTACGTATTAACCCTTCTAGATCAAGACCTTCTCGGACATCAACCGGTGTCCTACTTAGAACGAACCACGGTCGACAATTTTCATATTTCACCCTTAGTGAAATGGTGCCCAAGCAAGGGTCTTTATTTCATAGAATAGCTCCCATTCTGAGAGTCTTTGTTTTTTGAATTGGCGCCCTGGGTAGGGGCGCCCTTTCCTTGGCCTATTTGGGTTTAGGTGTAAGGCCCATTTGTGTATGTAGTATTGTTCATAAGTAGGGGTTGGATCTTGAACATTTGCTTGTTTTAATCTATTTAGGATTTCTATTCCTTCAATTTACCATGGTTGGTACACACTCCCCCACTTAAAAAAAATTTGGTCCCCAAATTGAATCGTATTTTAGACGTGGAGGGTGCATAGTACATACCCTTTAGGATAAATCTGGGAATTGTTTCTTCATGGATTCCTCGATCTCCCACGTGGCTTCTTGTTCCAAGCATTTGCTCCATTGAACTTTGATCATGGGAATTGTCTTGTTCCTTAGTGTACAAACCTCGCGATCTAGGATCTTTAATGGCTTTTGTTCATATGTGAGATCCTTCTGTATTACCAGGTCACCATGATCTATGATGTGGAATGGATCGTGCACATACCTCTTTAACATAGATATGTGGAACACATTGTGAACTTCAGACAACTGAGAGGGTAAGACGATGCGGTAGGCAACCTCGCCAACTCTTTCCAATATTTCAAAAGGATCGATGTATCTTGGTGTAAGCTTTCCCTTAACGCCAAATCTTCTAATTCCTCATCCTGGAGAAATTTTAAGAAAGACGTGGTCTCCTACTTGGAACTCGAGGTCTCTCCTTCTTGTGTCGGCATAAGTCTTTTGTCTAGACTGAGCCATTTGAAGTCTTTCTCTAATTAGCTGGATCTTTTTTGTGGTGTCTCTCACCATGTCTGGGCCTAGTAGTTGTTTCTCGCCAACTTCATCCAAGCATAAGGGTGGTCGGCAACTTCTTCCGTATAAGGCTTCAAAAGGTGCCATTTGAATGCTTGCCTGGTAACTATTGTTTTATGCAAACTCGACCAAAGGCAAGTGATCATGTCAACTCACCAAAATCAATGATACAGGCTCTAAGCATGTCTTCTACCACTTGATTTGTTCTTTCGGTCTGACCATCCGTCTGAGGATGAAAGACTGTACTAAAGTTGAGTCTCGTCCCCAATGAATGTTGTAGACCCTTCCAGAAGTGAGAAGTAAAATGTGGATCTCGGTCAGATACGATTGAAACAGGAACTCCATGTAGTCTGACTATTTTTTTGGTATACAAGGCAGCAAGGACATCAACTGACCATCGGCTCTTGGTTGGCAAAACGTGAGCTGACTTGGTCAATCGATCAATGATGACCCATATTCCATCATGGCCACCCTTAGATTTAGATAGACCCATTATAAAGTCCATACCGATATCCTCCCACTTCCATTTGGGAATATCTAGAGGATGTAGCTTACCAGCAGGCTTTTGGTGTTCCGCCTTAACTTGTTGGCAGGTGAGACAGCGAGATACAAAGTCTTCTACCTCTCTTTTCATGTTGTTCCTCTAGAAAGTCCGTTTCAAGTCTTGGTACATCTTGGTAGATCTGGGATGAATCGTGTACCTTGACCTATAAGCTTCTTCAAATATCTTCTTCTTTAGTTCTGGACAATCTGGTACACAAGTTCTTTCTCAGAATAATAACCTTCCATCCGATGTTACCTTGATGTCTGGTCGTTCTTCTAGCTTATCCTTGATTTTTACTAACAGCGGGTCACTGTATTGAAGTTCTTTTATCTCAGAGAGTATATCCAGTTGTATCCTCATGTGTGATAGAGTAATACACTGTTTCTCCTTGTCCATACTTATATTAAGCTTAGAGAATTGCTCTAGCAATTTCCACTCCTGAATCATACAATTGGCTAAGAGGGCTCTTGGCTTTCGACTGAGGGCATCAGCTACAAGATTACCCTTTCCAGGATAATATTGTATTGTAAAGTCGAAGTCCTTGAGATATTCTAGCCAACGTCTTTGTCTCATATTCAATTCCTTCTGAGAGAAGAGGTACTTGAGACTCTTGTGATCGGAGTATACAATGAATTGTACTTCGTATAGGTAATGTCTCCAGATCATTAATGCAAACACTACCGCAGCCAATTCTAGGTCGTGGACCGGGTAGTTCTCTTCATGCTTCTTCAGTTGTCGGGAAGAGTAAGCTATGACTCTTCCTTGTTGCATTAACACACATCCGAGGCCAATGCCAGATGCATTGGTATATACCTTGAATTTCTCCACTTCAGTTGGTAGTGCCAATACCGGAGCGGTTGTTAAATGATCCTTCAAAGCTTGAAAGCTCTTCTCGAATTCTTCGTCCCACTTATAAGGATTCTCCTTACGGGTCAGCCTAGTAAGAGGAATGGTGATCTTGGAGAAGTCCTTGATGAATCGCCTGTAATAGCCAGCTAGGCCTAAGAAGCTTCAGATCTCGGTAGCATTGGTCAGCCTTTTCCAATTCTTCACCGCCTCGACTTTTGACGGGTCAACTGATATCCCATCCTTTGAGATCACATGTCCTCAGAAGGACACTTCTTCGAGCCAGAACTCACATTTACTGAGCTTTTCATATAACTGATTTGTCCTCAATATCTGTTATGAAATCCTCAAATGCTCTTCATGTTCTTCCTTGGTCTTTGAATAAATCAGTATGTCATCAATGAAGACTACGACAAATTGATCCAGATGAGGCCTGAATATACTATTCATTAACTACATAAAGGTTGCAGGGGCATTTGTTAGTCTAAAAGGCATAACAACAAATTCGTAGTGCCCATACCTGCTCCTGAACGCGGTCTTATGAATGTCCTCATCTTTGATTCTCAGTTGGTGGTATCCCGACCTGAGATCAATCTTTGAGAAATACTTGGATCCAGATATCTGATCAAATATTTCATCGATGCTCGGCAGTGGATACTTGTTTTTGATCGTGAGGTGGTTCAACTGTCGATAGTCGATGCATAATCTTATGGATCCATCCTTCTTCTTTACGAATAATACGGGCGCTCCCCACGGGGAAGTGCTCGGTTTGATAAATCCTTTCTTCAAAAGTTCCATCAATTGCTCCTTTAATTCCTTGAGCTCGGCAGGGGACATCCTATAGGGTGTCTTAGAAACTAGACCAGTACCAGAGACAAGGTCGATGGTGAAGGTCACTTCTCTTTGTGAGGGTAATCCAGGCAAATCTTTCGAAAATACATCAAGAAACTCCCGAACAACTGGGATGTCTTCTATCTTGGACTCCTTAGTCTCTTTTATGGTGACAAATGCAAGAAAAGGTACACACCCTCTCCTTATTAACTTACTAGCTTGGAGGGCCGAAATAAGGGATGACTTGTTTCGACTCTTTAGGCTAATGTAAACAAGTTTCGGGAACTCCTTAAAAGTAACCTTGCCGTTACGGCACTCTACAACTGCATTGTGGGTGGACAGCCAATCGGCTCCTAGTATGACATCATACCCTTTTAAATCTAGGCATATCAGGTCAGCAGGTAGATTTTTCCCTTTTACCACAACTTTACAATTTGGGTAGTAATGTGTAATATCGGATTCTTCTCCGATCGGAGTGGAGATAACTAAGTCTAACCACTCGGGTTCCATAGATAGAGGATCAGCAAACTTCTTGGGAATAAAAGAATGTGATGCACCGGTATCAAACAAGACACGAGCAGACTTGGAACAGATCATTAAGGTACCTTCCATAAGTCTACCTTCATCTTGTTCTGCCTCTTGAAGAGCTTGGAGACGTGCTTGTTTCTTCATTGGGCGCTTTTCATCTCTGGCTTTTTCATTAATCAAGGGACAATCGGGAATCCGATGGTCACAACTCCCGCAACGGAGAGAAGCTCCGAGTCTTCTCTAGCATTCCTCGGCCCTATGGCCGGTCTTGTCACAATGTTTACACACCTCTTTGGTAGGTGCGGCAGTAATGGAGAAAGGTTTATTATTATTCTTGGGTTTCTTCTCTTGGGAAGAAGTACTTCCATCGTTGGTTCTCTTCTTATTAAAGGAGGGCTTGAAATTGATGGTACTAGTAATAGGCTCTTTCTTGTCCTTCCCACGGATTCTGTCGGACAGCTCTATGGCATCTTCTAGTAATTGGGCTCTTCGAACCATATCCGAATAGACTTGTATGTCCATCGGCGCCAGTTGGGTGATATATTGAGATCGAAGCCCATTGAGGAATCTCCTTGCCTTCATCTTCTCAGTACTCACTAAGTGCTTTGCGTACCTTGATAACAAAGAGAATTGAGCCTCATACTCGGCCACTGATATGGTTCTTTGTTTGAGTGTGGCAAATTCTGCGGCTTTCTTCTCTTGTATACGATTGTAGAAATATGTGTTATTGAAGTGTTCGGTGAATTCCGCCCATGTAATAGGTTCTTCTTCTAATGTAGCTTCTACGAACTCCCACCAGGAACGGGCATCCCTTTCCAATTGGAAGGTAGCTAGTAACACCTTCTCTTTGTCCATGCATTGCATAACACAGAATATCCTTTCTACTTCTTTGAGACAGTGCTCGACATCATCAAGGTCTGATGAGCCAATAAACTTTGGTGGTTTCATATTGTTAGCGCAGCAAGAGTGATATAGAAGGGGGGGATGAATAGATCACTCCCAATTTGCAAAACTTAGGCAAGAAAATAAATCTACCGCTTATGCCCCTTCTAAACTAGCACACAAAGAATTGCAAATGCAGATACCACTCAAGATCGAATAAGAGAATGATGATGAAGAGCTGAGCAAACAAATAGTCGAAGTGACAAACAGATAGAGAGCGCTGATAAAGACCGCAAACCATAGAGAAGACAACCGGTTTTTTAGGTGGTTCGACTGCAGTCAGCAATCTACATCCACCCCTCACTCCAACTAGAGTGAGGATTCCACTAGCCACTGCTAGAGCACAGCAGACTCAGTCTGCGAACAACTTGCTGCCAAACAGCTTGAAAACCCAAGGGAGACAAATCCCTCAACCAAGTTCTGCCACCCGCAGAGCTTGAAACCTGTTCTAGCACCCAACACGAACAGAACCGGAGAGTGCCTCTCCCTTCCTCCACACACCGGAGGGAACCTGCTAATGACAACCCGTCACTAGCAACACCAGAGATCAGCGATCTCTCTTCCTCTGCAACCCAGAGGGAAACCGGAGTTAGACTCCCTTCCTCCACATACCGGAGGGGAACAGGTCAGAATTAGACGAAGAACACATAAAGAAAATCAGATAGAAACTAAAGACTGATCGAGAAAACATTCGATACTGAGAGTTAATACAAATGTAGCTTCCTGGGAAGCAATTTCAAAAACCAGATACTGCAAACTCTCTTTCTCTCTTCACTGTTATCTCTCTTTTTCTTTCTCTTCACTGCTATCTCTCTTTTTTTTCTCTTCACTGCTGGATCGAGCTCTCTGTAATTCTGCCTTTTCTTTCTTGGCTCTGATCAGCCTTCATCGGTGGACGAAGGTTTCTATTTATAGCGGCAGCAGGTGGATAGGGCACAACATGCGTGTGCTTCCCACGCTCGATCCAGAACCTTCCTGCCACGTGTCCTCATTGGGTTGGTTCCTCTTGTCTTGGATCACGTGCAGCCCATTTATTTGGGAATATTCTTCCTCGTACCTGTAAGGAGATAAAAACCATTAACACGCTGTATGGCCACTAAAACTAAAGCTGCATGAGGTATATGATAACAACACGACGTGACTACTACACGAGATAAGAAAAGAACGACACGAGATACAATGGACAAGACTGACACAATCAAGGAAGGTGACACGAGGTCAGATCAGGATAGCACGAGGTGAGAAGAAAATATCACGGAGTGAAACAATAGAAGAACACGCGATTTAGAAGAAACCTGGACGAGGTTAGAACGAAACAACACGAACTAACAAACGGCAACAAAAGATGACACGATGTGAAACAACACTTGAAAATATAAGAAAAACAACTCGAGCACAAAATAGCTCGAATGAACGACTCGAAGACGAGGCGACACGGGCTGACCACGACACGAAGACAAATAACAGAAACCGTCACGAGTTGAAGACAACACGAAGATGAAAACAGAAACCGACACTAGTTGAAAACAACACGAAGATGAAAATAGAAATTGACACGGAGTGTGGTCAAGGCGAGAAGGACACGAAGTCTAAAGAGAAAAATAGCACGAAGACAGAAGAGTGACACGGCTATCACGACACGTAATGAAGCAGTGACACTAAGAAAAGGAACGACTCGAGGAACAACAGTAAGTGACACGTAATTAAACAAGCAGACATAAAAGATGACACGAGATGAGCAACTAAATGACAGGGAGAAACGGCACGAGGTTCACAGAGAAGCGACTCGAAGTTCGTCAGAACTATTCGAGCTGCTTCAGTAACACGACACGAAGTTAAACAACCGAGACTAGGACTCGAAGACATAGATGACAAGGATAAAACAACATGAAGTATTACCTCATACAAGTTTTCCTGTCAAGTATGGAAATCAACACGAAGTGTTGTAAGCTCAGACGACACGAAATCTTTTCGTGTTAGTGAGGGGAAACAACACGAAGTGTGGCTCAAGTGGCACGAAAACAACTCCCAAAATTAACTGAAGTGGCTCGAGGATTTACATTAACACAGAGAAACATTTTTGTTCACAAAGGTTCATAGTGTTGAAACCATCAAGACATTATGACTCAGGGAACACTAAAATTCATTTGGTCAAATTGTTCAATTGAACAGGACATTCCCTTACTGTGTAATCCATTCACTTACATGATGAAACATGAGATTATCTTGAGATAAAGAAATGATTTATAGTGTGAGACATCATCAAAATCATAGGGACACAATAATCTCCCCCTTTTTGATGATGGCAACACTATGAATCAGGCAATATCAAGGTTTATCAAGATTTAACATGAAATCAATATCAGCTTCAACAACAGATTAAATTCAAGGCATGCTCATGCAAATGAATTAAACATTCCCTACAACACACTCTCATTTCCCCCACAACTCATAAACAAATCAGCATGAAGCAACATGACTCCCCCAAAGCTCAAGACAAAACCAAGACTCACTGATATTGCAGAACATTGCAGAACTTCTCACTAAAATTGTAGACATTGCTTACTTCTCTCCCCCTTTGACATCAGCAAAAAAAAAACAGAATGTGTGACAGTGCTGGAAACATGAGGACTCAGGGCAGTAACTGCATAGTGCAGAAAGTCACTAGTAGGTCTTAAGAGAATAAGTGAGTTTCTAATCTCAAGATAAGATTCTTTAGATTTCAGTACACAATAGAGAAGTGGAATGATAGACAAGTTTATCATCATACATAGTGGATGATTTAGAGCAGGAGTTGACAAGTATGGCCAAAAATAGCTGATCATTCAACTATTCCACTAGACAGCAAGAGACTAAATCAGAGAGGTGTTCTCAAGGTATTGAGGACAAGCAATCCATTAGTTGCATAACAACAAGGAATTTTTGTTGGAGATGATATTCAAGAAGATCAATGAGTAAGTTGGTAGTTCACTTCCTTTGACATTAGGGAGACACCTTGATCAGAGGCCTGAATCCCCAGTTACTCAGAGTGAGTACCTCATTACTTTAGTTCCCCCCCTTTTTTTATTAAGGAACAGAGTTAGTAACTGTGGCTTTTGACATGAGGAAACACCTTGATTAGAGGCCAGAGTCCCCAGTTACTCACCAGCAAGCCACCATTGCTCTATCATGACTTTTCATTTATTTTAAGAATTTGACACCTCATGACTTGGGAGAAATATTCATTTCATTGATGAAGCTCCCAGTTTCTCAGTGATCAAAACAGAACATGTTTGTTCAGTTAAGCCCTTGAGTTAAAGAGAGAGAATGATTGAAGATAATACCAAAAAGGACTTTTCTTGAATTGAGTCTTGAAGTCTAGATTTCAAGTTGATTGGGTCAGATATCAAGACATACATGTTTTTTAGCCTGAACCATAATCAATGACAATGTAGGAAGATATACTTTATGCAATTAGTCTAGATCTCTGATGGAGTACTAAAGGAAAGATTCTGACCTGGAGATTAGAATCACTGACTTATAGACTTAAGAGATAAGTGACACTCTACTTTCTGAGAGAACCACACTAAATCAGTCATGCAAGACCAGCAAAGGTACACATCTGGACAGCCCTTTTGAATCTGTCAAAGAACTTCTCTACTCACATTACAACTCAGCTCCCCCTAAGATATAGCATTCCTCAATAAAATATTTCAGCAAAATCTCAAGACTTTCCTTTATTTAGAGCATTCCTGAAAGCTAACCAGTAAGCATTCTGAACTCCCCCTTAAACCAGCATGTAAGAAGGCTAAACAATAGATAGACAAAACTCCCCCTCACAACAGGAACAGGCTCCAAAATTAAGACACTCTGTATAAGCCTAATTCTCTTCTCAATGTAGTGAATTTTTCATTATCCAGAGGTTTTGTGAAAATATCAGTAATCTGATTATCTGTCTCTACATGAATCAGTTCAAAATTATTCTTAGACACCTCATCTCTTATAAAATGATGTCTTATCTCTATGTGTTTGGTTCGAGAATGCAAAACAGGATTTTTAGCAAGATTGATGGCACTTGTATTATCACAGAAAATAAGTGTACACCCCAGGTCTACTTGGTAGTCCTGAAGCTGATGTTTAATCCATATAACTTGTGTTCCACAACTCCCTGCAGCCACATATTCAGCTTCTGCAGTGAAGAGGGCCACAGAATGTTGTTTCTTGGAGCCCCAAGATACTAAACACCCACCCAAGAATTCACAATGGCCACTTATGCTTTTCCTGTCTAGTTTACAGCCTGCATAGTCAGCATCTATGTATGTTACTAGATTCAATGTGCGAGATGCAGGAAACCATAAACCAAGAGAGTGACTAGCTGACAAATATCTGAAGATTCTTTTAACTACAGCTAAGTGTAGTTCAGTGGGTCTAGACTGATACCTTGCACACATTCCTACACTGAATTGTATATCAGGTCTAGAGGCTGTCAAGTAAAGAAGTGATCCAATCATACCTCTATAAAGTTTGGCATTTACTTCTTTACCTGTCTCATCTGCATCCAAAGATGTATTGGTGCCCATGGGTGTAGTAATGTGCTTTAAGTTTTCCATGCCAAACCTTTTGAACAGTTCCATTGTGTATTTGGTTTGGTTGATGAAGCACCCATCTTCTAGCTGCTGTACCTGCAATCCAAGAAAATATTTTAGTTCTCCAACCAAGCTCATTTCAAATTCAGCAGACATCATGGTAGAAAATTCATCACATAGTTCATCCCTAGTTGATCCAAATACAATGTCATCTACATATACCTGAACTATGATGAGATCTTTATTCATGCCCTTGGTAAATAAAGTCTGATCAACTTTACCTCTTTTGTAGCCCTTGCTGATCAGAAATTCAGATAATCTTTCATACCAAGCCTTTGGAGCCTGCTTTAGACCATACAAGGCTTTGTTTAACCTGAAAACTTGGTTAGGTTGAGGAGAAAATTGAAATCCAGGAGGTTGTTCAACAAAAACTTCTTCTTTAATAACTCCATTTAAAAAAGCACTTTTAACATCCATTTGTTGGAGTTTAATGTTCTTTGAGCATGCAAAGGCAAGCAACAATCTTATAGCTTCCATCCTAGCAACTGGTGCATAGGATTCATCAAAGTCTACACTGAATTCCTGACAGTAGCCTTTGGCTACTAGTCTGGCCTTATTCCTCGAGATGATTCCATCTTCATTCATCTTATTTTTGAACACCCACTTGGTTCCTATAATATTTATACCATCTGGTCTTGGGACAAGCTCCCAGACATTATTCCTTTCAAACTGACCTAATTCCTCACTCATAGCATTGACCCAAGCTTGATCAGCTAAGGCCTCTTCTACTGATTTGGGTTCAATTTGTGAGACCAAAGCAATTAAGTCATCATTATTCACATTTGTAAAATGAGACCTCGTCCGAAGAGGTTCTTCAGGATTGCCTATGACATTATCTCAAGGATGCTCTTTAAGGAATCTAATATTTGTTGAAGACTCACCTGTTTCTCTTGGACCTTCCTGATTTGGGGAATTTGTTTCTCCATTCTGCTGAGTCTTCTCTTCTTCTTGTTGGTTTTCCAGAAAATCTCCACCATGATTGGAGTCCCTGTCAAGATTTTCAACATTAGAAACATCTTTCTTTTCACTAAAAAGAATGTGTGGAGATTCTTCCACTTTCTGATCTGATACATTAAATACCCTATATGCCCTTGACACTTCAGAGTAACCCAAGAATATTCCAGGTGAACTCTTGGCTTCAAACTTGTCTAAGTCTTTCTTATCATTGTTATGAATAAAACATTTTGCTCCAAAAATTCTGAAATGAAACAAGTTTGGTTTCTTACCTTTTAGAAGCTCATAGGGTGTTTTCTTGTGTATGGGTCTTACCATGGCCCTGTTGATTATGTAGGTTGCTGTATTGGCCGCTTCTGCCCAAAACCTTCTAGGTAACTTACTTTCAATCAACATGGTTCGGGCCATTTCCACCACTGTTCTATTTCTTCTCTCCACGATCCCATTCTGTTCAGGTGTCCTGGGAGAGGAAAACCTGTGAGTTAGTCCTTCTTTGTCACAAAGATCAGTAAACATGGAATTTTCAAACTCACCTCCATGGTCAGATTGAATAGAACTAACCTTGTACTTCCCTTCTTGTTTGACCTTATTGAAAAACAGATTAAACTTTTGAAATGCATCACTCTTATTTGCTAATAAAAATATCCATGAATATCTGGAGAAGTCATCTATGATGAGATAGCCAAACCTGTTACCATTAAGACTCTGAGTTCTAATTGGACCGAAAAGATCCATATGAAGAAGTTCCATTGGTCTAGAAGACAATGGCTCAGATCTTAATTTGAAAGAATTTCTGGTCTGTTTGCCTAGAGCATAGGCATCACATGCTTTTGATATAGAGTTGAATTTAATTCTAGGCATGCCTCTAACTAAATCATGCTTGACCAATTTATTTAAAGTTGATAAGCTAGCATGACCTAGACGTCTATGCCATTCAAAGGCATCATTTTCAGAATTGGCAGATAAGCAAATAGTGGATTCAGATTTCTCATCTAAGTCTACAATGTAGACATTATTAATCCTGTTGGCTACAAATTTAACCATGTCAGAATTTGTTTCAAGGATTTTACATGAACTATCATCAAATACAACCCTGTGACCCCTGTCACATAATTGGCTAATGCTAATCAGGTTGTGTTGTAGCCCTTCCATGAGTAATACTTTTTCAATGGAATTTGTGGAAGACTTACCTACTGTGCCAACTCCAATAATTTTACCTTTGTTCTTTCCTCCAAACTTGACCAGACCTCCTGGCTTCATCTCTATCTTGCTGAACTTGGATCGGTCTCCTGTCATATGCCTGGAGCAGCCACTGTCGAGGTACCACTTGTTGTCTTCAGCTGCCAGGCCGACCTACACAAGTATATCAAGCAGAGTGATTTGGAACCCAAGATGAGTTGGGTCCAAGGACATTGTTTAAATCTCTGATCAAGTGTTTAGGTATCCAGATTTATTTCAACATGGTTTTCTCTGGCACCTTCCTTTCTAGTTTTTTAAAGTTCAATCCAGCTGAACTGGAGAAGTGAGTTCTATTCCTTTCATTGGTCTTCCTATTCCTAGGAAATTTCCTGTAGGCTTGTTGATTGGCATATCTTTGACCGTGAAAGTTATTCCTCCAGTAGGTCTTGTTTGGACCCATCTGATTGTTATAATTCCAGCTTTTATTCTGATTTGTTTTCTTGGTCCAGCTACCATTTGTGTTCTGGTGAATGGACTTAATGTTATTTTTCATAAAGTTCATTCCAATCTTCAATGGTTGTCCAGTACTGGTTTTTGTGTTTTTTTAGGACTTTAAGTTTCCTTAGAGCTGTTTGAGCTGGATGGTGTGTCCAGCTTTTCTTTTCCCTTCTCTGGACAGAAGGTGATGGTCTTGAATTGCAAGGGTCTCTTGTTGGTTGGGTCATAGCCTAGACCTTCCTTATTGAAATTGACCCTAGTCCCTAGTATAGCATCTAGGCTAGTCTTTCCTTGGACAAACTTTTCTAAGACTTTCTGTTTGTCTTCCAGCTCCTTTTGAAGAAACTCAGAATTCTTTAGGAGTTCAGCATTTACTTTCTTCACAGCTTCATATTTCTCTGAATTCATTCTAATTTCACTCATGCTTTCTTCAATTTTAGTTTTGAATTCATTGAGCTGTTTTTGACTTTCCTGAATTTCTCCCTTAAGCTTATCATTCTCTTTCCTTTGTGAGGTCATTTCTTCTAGTTGTTCTTTTAGCTTTGCATTTTCCTCACGGACCAGAGTTTGTTCTTCAATATTTGTGTTAAATTTTATTTTCAGAACTCTGTGCTCTTTGCTAAGTGAATTAAATTTATCTAGCAAGTCACCATAAGCATCCTCCCAGTCATCAATTGAGAAATTTCTAAAAACGTTTATTACCTCCTCTTCACTGTTTGCCATAAGGTAAATTCCATCTTCATATTCTTCTGAGGAAGCTTCTTCTGGGTCTTCTTCTTCCTCGCTCCATGTGCAGACCATTGCCTGTGGCTTCTTCTTCTTCTGCACCTTTATGTTTTTCTTCTGAAAATAGGGACCTTTCTTCTAGAGTTCTGGGCATTCGCCTTTCATGTGTCCCTGTTTGTTACAGTTAAAACAAGTCAGTTTCTTGGGATTTCTATCCCTGTAATTGGTAAACTCAGCATTCTTGTTAAAAGAGTGTGGGTTCTTCTTCGTAAAGGTCTTTCCCTTTGCCCTCAGAAACTTTCTGAACTGACGAGTGAGCATAGCCTGCTCCTCCTGGTCGAGATCTGATAAACCTTCAAGCTCGGACTCAGACTCGGGGGTACTGCTGTTGCTCCCACTGTTACTACCTTTGTTGCGGGAAGCTCTTAGAGCTACATTTTTACCGTTCCTCTCACTTCCTTCTCCACCTCCTTGGAAATTCATCTCATAGGTCATCAGGGATCCTATGAGTTCATTCACAGTTAAGACAGTCAAATCTTTTGACTCCTCAATCACAATGGCCTTAGTGTGCCATGCCGGGGATAAAGATCTAAGGATTTTCCTGACTATATCTGCCTCAGCAAGATCCTTCCCTAGCCCTTTAAGTGTGTTAGTGATCAAGGATAACCTGGCATACATTTCGGTTATATTCTCATCTGCATTCATCTTAAACATTTCATACTTAGAAGTGTAGAGGTTTACCTTCGAGGCTTTCACTTGAGCTGTACCTTCATAGATCAATTGCAGCTCATCCCACATTCGCTTGGCAGTTCTGTATGCAGATATACGAGCATATTCCTCTGGATGAACAGCACACTGGATTATGTTCAGCGCCGTCCAGTTGAGTGACGAGAGCTTCACATGATCATCTGTCCAAGCTTCCTCGTTTGGTGGCAGCTCATATGGCCCCACCGTGATTACTCTCCACAATTTATGACTCTGAGCTCGGATGAGCACTTCCATCCTGTTCTTCTAAAACAGATAGTTACTACCATCGAAATAAGGAGGGCGACAAATGGATTGACCTTCGGCCATGAAGGTTCTAGGAGCACCACCATTTCCTTGACCGTTCGTCCACATGGCGTAAACCCGCTCTGATACCAAATGTTAGCGCAGCAAGAGTGATATAGAAGGGGGGGGATGAATAGATCACTCCCAATTTGCAAAACTTAGGCAAGAAAATAAATCTACCGCTTATGCCCCTTCTAAACTAGCACACAAAGAATTGCAAATGCAGATACCACTCAAGATCGAATAAGAGAATGATGATGAAGAGCTGAGCAAACAAATAGTCGAAGTGACAAACAGATAGAGAGCGCTGATAAAGACCGCAAACCACAGAGAAGACAACCAGTTTTTTAGGTGGTTCGACTGCAGTCAGCAATCTACATCCACCCCTCACTCCAACTAGAGTGAGGATTCCACTAGCCACTGCTAGAGCACAGCAAACTCAGTCTGCGAACAACTTGCTGCCAAACAGCTTGAAAACCCAAGGGAGACAAATCCCTCAACCAATTTCTGCCACCCGCAGAGCTTGAAACCTGTTGTAGCACCCAGCACGAACAGAACCGGAGAGTGCCTCTCCCTTCCTCCACACACCGGAGGGAACCTGCTAATGACAACCCGTCACTAGCAACACCAGAGATCAGCGATCTCTCTTCCTCTGCAACCCAGAGGGAAACCGGAGTTAGACTCCCTTCCTCCACAAACCGGAGGGGAACAGATCAGAATTAGACGAAGAACACATAAAGAAAATCAGAAAAGAAACTAAAGACTGATCGAGAAAACATTCGATACTGAGAGTTAATACAAATGTAGCTTCCTGGGAAGCAATTTCAAAAACCAGATACTGCAAACTCTCTTTCTCTCTTCACTGCTATCTCTCTTTTTCTTTCTCTTCATTGCTATCTCTCTTTTTCTTTCTCTTCACTGCTATCTCTCTTTCTTTTTTCTCTTCACTGCTGGATCGAGCTCTCTGTAATTCTGCCTTTTCTTTCTTGGCTCTGATCAGCCTTCATCGGTGGGCGAAGGTTTCTATTTATAGCGACAGCAGGTGGATAGGGCACAACATGCGTGTGCTTCCCACGCTCGATCCAGAACCTTCCTGCCACGTGTCCTCATTGGGTTGGTTCCTCTTGTCTTGGATCACGTGCAGCCCATTTATTTGGGAATATTCTTCCTCGTACCTGTAAGGAGATAAAAACCATTAACACGCTGTATGGCCACTAAAACTAAAGCTGCATGAGATATATGATAACAACACGACGTGACTACTACACGAGATAAGAAAAGAACGACACGAGATACAATGGACAAGACTGACACAATCAAGGAAGGTGACACGAGGTCAGATCAGGATAGCACGAGGTGAGAAGAAAATATCACGGAGTGAAACAATAGAAGAACACGCGATTTAGAAGAAACCTGGACGAGGTTAGAACGAAACAACACGAACTAACAAACGGCAACAAAAGACGACACGAAGTGAAACAACACTTGAAAACATAAGAAAAATAACTCGAGCACAAAATAGCTCGAATGAACGACTCGAAGACGAGGCGACACGGGCTGACCACGACACGAAGACAAATAATAGAAACCGTCACGAGTTGAAGACAACACGAAGATGAAAACAGAAATCGACACGAGTTGAAAACAACACGAAGATGAAAACAGAAACCGACACAAGTTGAAAACAACACGAAGATGAAAACAGAAATTGACACGGAGTGTGGTCAAGGCGAGAAGGACACGAAGTCTAAAGAGAAAAACAGCACGAAGATAGAAGAGTGACACGGCTATCACGACACGTAATGAAGCAGTGACACTAAGAAAAGGAACGACTCGAGGAACAACTGTAAGTGACACGTAATTAAACAAGCATACATAAAAGATGACACGAGATGAGCAACTAAAGGACAGAGAGAAACGACACGAGGTTCACAGAGAAGCGACTCGAAGTTCGTCAGAACTATTCGAGCTGCTTCAGTAACACGTCACGAAGACAGAGGGAGACACGACACGAAGTTAAACAACCGAGACTAGGACTCGAAGACATAGATGACAAGGATAAAACAACACGAAGTATTATCTCATACAAGTTTTCCTGTCAAGCATGGAAATCAACACGAAGTGTTGTAAGCTCAGACGACACGAAATCTTTTCATGTTAGTGAGGGGAAACAACACGAAGTGTGGCTCAAGTGGCACGAAAACAACTCCCAAAATTAACTGAAGTGGCTCAAGGATTTACATTAACACAGAGAAACATTTTTGTTCACAAAGGTTCATAGTGTTGAAACCATCAAGACATTATGACTCAGGCAACACTAAAATTCATTTGGTCAAATTGTTCAATTGAACAGGACATTCCCTTACTGTGTAATCCATTCACTTACATGATGAAACATGAGATTATCTTAAGATAAAGAAATGATTTATAGTGTGAGACATCATCAAAATCATAGGGACACAATACATATTTTTGAAATTACGGTGGAGATCACCCGCTCCACGGTTTGCCCCACCTTGCGCCACTTGCTGTAGCGCCTGTGTAATGCCTTGAATAGTTCGTTGCATATTACGCCACTGGGCACGTTCGGCGGCCATAGTCCTACCAAAAATTTAAGTAACTACCTTGACATATATAAAGCTAATGCAAGGGTTTGAGTTCCTAAGTTTACTTAAACCCATGGTTCTACCCAATCGCAATGGTTAAAGGCATAACCTATCCTTGGACTTGGGTTTCCTAGGAATTGAATATCCTAGGCTCTGATACCACAAAAACTGTCACGCCCCGAGTGCGGAAGGAACCCGAAGACGTGACGAGTTATATATCTATCATGTCAATCAGAGCGTAAGTGTATTCGACACACATAGATAGAGTGCACACAAGTAACGATAACCAAGTCCTTTATTAATCATAAACTTTCAAAGTACTTCTATTACAACTCTTGATGATAGCACTAGGACTCAATAAAAGAAAAAGTACGATGGATGACTGTTTCCGACCGTGGGGAGTCACTTATCATTTTGGTCCTTGCGGTGGGGGTGTAGACTCGCCTTTTACGGAAGGTTGAGATAGGTAGACTAGGCACGTGGGGATTCCGGGGGTATTGAGAAGAAGGCAGAGAGAATGATAGGAATGCACTGGAAGGGATGGCATATGGTTCATCATTCTGGGAGACTGGGATAGGGATGGCTGGGTGGAATGCGGGCGTGCCAGTCGATTTCTCGACAATCACCTATGGAACTGAGGATTGGCCGGGGAAGCGTCGCAAGGACGCGGCACGTGGCTCGAGTGATCGGGTGACACGTGTATAGAAGGGGTTCCACGGGTGTGAGTGCGCAGGCGATTATGAGGATTCATGTAGTGGACGTCTTTCCCCATGTGGACGCACTTTTCATTAAAAATTGTTGGCAATTTGGTTATTGGTTTATTGAGTGCGTGGGCATGCCAGTCACCGGAGTGATAATTTATTTGGGCTCCGAAGAGCCCATGGTGCGCTTGACTTGACCTCGTCAGACGATTGTGTGGTTCGTGTCGGGACCAGATCCCGTCGTGCCATGAAGGCCACAACGTCATTTACATCCCCCGTACGAGGGAACACCCTTGATTAATTGCCGAAATTAGGGGCCCTACGGCCGAAAAGACTAATACTAACTGCGTGAGTAAGAAATAAGAATAAATCACATTGAGATCCGCATCGGGATACGGGCCACGGGCTATGTTGGTCACTCGTGGACCTTTTTCATGTTCGGACGAGGGTCCGCAATAGAAACACGGTGGAAGCCGGGATGAATCCGTTCGAATGTCTGCCGAACGCGCGGCAATTTCAATAACTGCTCAAAAAGGTTCCGGTCGTGAGAAACGGGTCCGATCTAATCAGAATGTCAGCCCGATGCAAGGTCGGGTTGTGGCCGTATTGAGGTAACCCTCGCGACTTAGGCCTGACCTACAGGGGCATCATTGTTATTCCCTTCAACGCCATGTCACAGGAGAGACAGGCTGCAATATAGACTTTATCATGTCTTTTATCTGGGCTCCTAATTATACACATGCATTCTTTTTCATTGCTTATTTCCCTTTTGTGTATTTTTCCTGATTGACTTATCCATACTGTTTATTATTATTATTATTAGAAACTTCTCTCACCATTATTATTATTATTTCACAATTTTTGTTTGTTTTATATATATACTTATCCGAACTTATTTAGTCATCGTAAGTTTTATTGATTTATTGCCATTATTATTATTATTATTATTATATATTATATATTACACACATACTTCTGGGGGGAGTGGACCGCTGAAGGGCCAAAAAGGGGACTGAAGGAGCGTGCCAGTGAAGGTCGTAGGCAACGTGCCGGCGAAGGCGGCATAGAGAGTGCGCCGGGCGAGGGCGGCCGAAGGCATGCCGGTGAGGGTATCAAAGGGTGCGCCGGATAGAGATTGGGCTAGGTCGGTGCAGGGTGTGCCAAGGCTGAAGGTAGGTCGGTGCAGGTCTGGGCCGACAGCAGGTCGGTGCAGCCTGCGGGCTAAAGTCGGTGCAACTTTAAGCTGTAGAGGGGCAAAGTCTGTACGGTCGCGGGGCAAAGTCTGTACGGCCTACGGGGCAAAGTTTGTACGGCATGCGGGGCAAAGTCTGTACGGCCTGCGGGGCAAAGTCTGTACGGCCTGGGGGCAAAGTCTGTACGGCCTGCGGGACAAAGAATGTACGGCCTGCGGAACAAAGTCTGTACGTCCTGCGGGGTGAAGTCTGTACTGCCTGTGGGACAAAGTCTGTACGGCCTGTAGGGCGAAGTCTGTATGACCTGTGGGACAAAGTCTGTACGGCCTGCGGGGCGAAGTCTGTACGGCCTACGGAGCGAAGTCTGTACGGCCTGCGGGCTGAAGTCGGTGCAGCTTCGGGCTGTAAAGGGGTAGGGTCGGTGCAATGTGCACCGAGGTAGACCCAAGGTCGGTGTAATATGCACCGACACAGGCTGAGAGGTGTGAAAGGGGGCTAGGAGTATGCCGGTGAGGGCAGCCAGTAGCGTGCCGGCGAAGGCGGCGTGGAACGTGTCGGAGAAGGTAGCCAGGAAGGGTGTGACGGCGAAGGGCTGGCCGGGGGCGTACCGTTGGAAAGGGTGAGGAGTGTGCCGCTGGAGGTTTGGAATGGGTGTACCGCTGGAGAGGGTGAGGGGTGTGCCCTTGAAAGGCCAAAAAGACGTACCGCTAGAGGTGGTGAGGGATGTTAGAGTGTGCCGCTGAAGGGTTAGATGGGTGTACCACTGAAGGGTTGGGGAGCGTGCCGCCAAGGGGCTATGAGGGTGTGTCGTTGAAAGGCCAAAACGGCGTACCGCTGGAGGTGGTGAGGGTTGTTAGAGTGTGCCGCTGAAGGGTTAGAAGGGTGTACCGCTGAGGGATTGGGGAGCGTGCCGTCAAGGGGCTATGAGGGTGTGTCGTTGAAGGGATGTTAGAGTGTGCCGTCGAAGGGTTAGAAGGGTGTACCGCTGAGGGATTAGGTTGAGAATTTCTAAGAAGACCCACTCTCCCTCTGGTTCTTTTAAGGCTTTTCTTTTCTTCTTCTCTCCGACTTTTATGTAGTTTTATACGAATCTTTTCCCCTTCTTCTCGCAACCTGTTCTTCATAGATTGAGCATTTAGTTCACCACAACGTCGATTAGCCCAATTCTTCTCATGTTATCCGTAGTGCCTTGTTCCGGTTGGAGTGTTCTATTATCGATCGTTTCATTCGTTCATTGCTTCCCTTTGCCTTTTAAACACATTATTAGCATTTCTACCAAAAATTCGGCAGCATCTCCCCTTGACCCGAGCGTAAGGGAGATAAAGGGAACGCGCCCACATGGAGTGGTGAAACCTGACAACTGGAGGTGGGCGCCCGAAGGCGGCAACACCTTTACCAGAACCTCGGAAAACCTGAAAGCAGCGATGAACGAGGCCTACCTGGGACTGGTTAGAAGGGTGCTGGGCTAGGGGGGGTCAGGGGTGTACCGGTGGAGTCCAGTGAGGCATACCTAAAGGGGGGAATGAGTGTGCCGGCGAAGGGCTGCAAAGGCATGCCGGGGAGGGGTTTTGGCCAAGGTGTAGCGTACCGCTGGGGGCTGGAGAAGCTGCACCGTGGTGAAGGTGGACCGGCGGGAAACTAAATAAGGCATTTAGCCTAAGGGCTGAAGGAACCAAGCGAAGGGCTGATCAACGGGGTGGAATCAGAGAGGGAGGGAGGAAGAGGTTAACCCACAGGGACAGTATGGGAATGTGCATGGTTGGACGTTTCAAGGTGAGGGAGGAGTAGTAGCGAGGGGGATGAAAACCTACGGTGGGGACCGAATCATCAGAAAGCGGATAAAGGAACATTCGAACACATACGCATGAAACCAACGGAGACATTAAAAGGAAGGAACTCAAAAGAGAGGTGTGGACGCACTAAAATTTGGGGGGGAATCTATTCGTTTGTTGGTCGGGGTTAATTCTTCTATTTAGTGCGAGGGCATGCCAGTCACAAAGTGACGATTTATCCGGGCTTCGTGGAAGCCCATGGTGCGCGCGATCTGACTAATCAGATAATTGTGTGGTTCGTGTCGGGACCGAAACCCGCCGCGCCAAAAAGGTCACGGCGTTATTTACATCCCCCATACGAGGGAACACCCTTGATTGATTGCCGGGAATAAGGGCCCTACGGCCTAGAGAGAATACTAATAATGCAGGAGGATAGTGAAAGATGAACCATGCTAGAAACCCGTCTCGGGACGTGAATGTTCAGACTATGTTGGCCTCTCATGGGCCGTTTCATGTTCGGACGAAGCTCCGGGCTTGTAGTATAAAAGATGGTGACAAAACCGCATGAATGTCTGCCACGAACAAGGCAAGTTTAATGAGAATATGGGATTGGATCCCGGTAGAAACGGGTCAAGTTGATAGACTGTTGGCCGGAGATGATTTCGAACTATGGCCATGTCAGAAATTCCATAAACCACGTCCGATACCATAAGGCGTTGTCGATTTTCTTTTTGCACCCAGTCCGAGGGAGTGAATTATAAAGTGCATAGCCCGAGCTCACTAACGTGCGCCCTCACACGCGGATCGACCTGCGCGGTTAGGTCGCGGGGTTTAGCCACGCCCTGTTAGCAATTTGCAAGGAGAGGTGAGAGTAGAGGAGCGCGCCGTTTTTAGGCGTGTGGAGGAGTGGGAGGGGCGCGCCGGTTAGATGGATATGAAGGAGTGGGAAGGGTACGCCGTTTTTAGGTGTATGGAGGAGTGGGAGGGGCGCGCCGTTTTTAGGTGTATGGAGGGCAAGGGAGAGGGCGCGTCGTTTTATCCTTTGGAGAAGAGATAGGGAGATTTTGTGAGGAGGGTTGAGGCGGCGCGGTGGAACAATGGCCACGCCATTTTAACCCGCGCCGAGATAGCTATATGGGGTTGTTTCAGAGCTCTGTTACTGCGTTTTCTTTTCCTTTCACCCGTAGATTGATTCAAAGTTTGATTTGTTCGTTCTATTGATAGATCAAGCTGGTAACGAGGAGGTTTTAAGAGCTTTTACCATTTTAATCATTTATTATGATGAAACAGTATGAACGTCTAAGTGTTTTACTCCAGCAGTTGCTCACAGAGGCCTCATTCTGCTCTTCATCAGTTCAACCCATTCACTCGTCGTTGGGCGTTCTTAGTCTTGGCGAAAATTGGGCAGCACCTCCCCCTGGACCGAGACTTGCCAGAGATAAAGGAGGGTCACCAATCGGATTGCTCCGGGGGAGACCCTCAAAAGTCGGAGTAGCCTCACGGCGGTCTGAACCCAGATGTGAGTATGGAACGTTCGAGGGCCAGCCTGCAAGAACGACCACAGCTCACAGGTGATGATCTCTTGGAACGGGACAGATGTAGGCCATAGGTGGCCATGAATGTTCACCCTTCGAAGAGGTTCCCTCAGAGTTCATGCCATAGAAGGGCAAGCTTCTGAGGACCCCAGGTGATGTTGAAAACCGGGAGGGAGAAAATGGAAGAAAAGGGGAAGAGGTGAGAGCAATAGAATGCCATTTACGCCCACAAGAGTCACTCTTTTATTCATCCTCAAGGGGAAGGAAAGGAGGGAAGAATATAACGGAGAAGATAAAAGAAAAAAAACTAGGCGTTGAGGTGGGGGCAGGAGATACATTGGTGGGGGAGAAGGAGGAACAGAGCACAAGCTCTTCCCCCTCTCTCCCCTCTCACTCTCTCACCCTCTCCCTCTCTTTTTTCTTCACCTTGCAGGTGGGAATGGATGGAGCTTCTTCTTCTCTTCGGACGCCGGAGACCTTAGCCGAACTAGTAGCCTTCCCTCTAGCCTCTTCTCTCTTCTTCTTCTGTTTTCTTCTATTCCCTTCTTCTCTTCATCATCCTCCTGCTTTGGCTTCCCAATGCTGCCCTATATATATATCAGCCAGCCTGGGAGCGTCCCTGCCAATTCCACCTCGTCCGCAACGAAGTTGGGAGTTGACTGGCTGTGCTGGACACCGTTGATTCGTCTCGTACACTGCTGCTCGTCCGAGGATGGGACGCTCAGAGATTTGTCGGAGCTTGCCTTGCTGCTGCTGCTTATGTGCTGTTGAACGGAGGTAGAGGAAGGGCCATGGGCATTGAATGTTCTCTGCATGCCATAATGATGCAAAACAGAGCATCGTAGTGCAAATGGGATGGCTCGTTTACGCGCTGGGGAAGCGCTTCAGAGAATAGAATGAGGGGTTAAAACGGCGCGGCGGAAAGTGCCCACGCCCCATTTTACCCCAAGTGCAATTGGCACGCCGGTTCAACTTTCTGGCCTTCAAGATGGCCATGCCGTAGTAGACATATGGGCGCCGTTTTAATGCAACGCAAGCGGCGCCGTTTTAAGCATCAAAGGGGGAGGCCCCTTCGACGGGAGCGCGCCGTGTAGCCAAAGGAAGAAGGGGTCACGCCATTTTAAGGTGCGCCGTTTTAGGGCCACTTCACGCCGTTTTAAGCACCAAATAGATTCCTTTCGAAGTAGCGGCCATTTATATGAATGTCGGCATTCCCAGAACGCTCCGGTTGCGACGTATGGCCTCCATAATATTCCGTTTGTAGCCTCTGGGACTCGGTCCCAGATTCTACGCGACTTTCGGTGCATGCCGAGACTGTGCCAGAGTTCTCGACTCTTCTCTGATTCAGCTCTCGGCATGGCCGGTCGGAGCCTTGTAGCTGTATCTTCTGCTTAGGGGGCTTCCTTAGCGGGTAGCGGACCACCAAGCGAGTTCTCGTCCTGATCGGGCGAGGCATGAGGTTTATTCGGCATTTCTGTCTTCGACTCGCGCTCTAATGTGTAGACGCGAATGTCGCCATGATCATCATCGTCATTTTTTTGGCATCCACAAATGCCCCCCACTCACGGGCGGCGCAAGCGAGGGATGAGTGCGCGGGGCCCGCGAGTGTAGAGTTCTTCAACATGACGTCTGTTCTTCCGAGCCAGTGGGATGCTAGTCCGGTGCAAATTCACGGGAAAGTGCTCACTCCTTCAGCGAAGGGATGAGGGGATCGCTTCACCGCATATGCACGCGGACTGAGATGTCAGAGTGGGGGTTTAGTCATCGGCATGGGGTGAATACCGGAGCAGGAACGAAGAGTCTACGTGTCGTCTCGGGCAAAAGGCCCCAAACAACTTAGACGAGGCCAACCCGAAAGAGGGAGTTGTTGACTCGTGCTGGGCTTAGGAAAGTTGTTCATTCACCGACTCGGACGGAGGGTCCGAGCCGAGTAATGGGATGCACTTTTGTTTATGGACTAGGATGGATGGTCCGAGCAAGGCAAGGAGGGGTTTCTTTATGTTCATGGACTTGGACGGAAGGTCCGAGCCAAGCAAAGGCGGTCCTTTTTTATTCATCGACTTGGACGGAAGGTCCGAGCCAAGCAAGAAGGTTCTTCTTTTTTTTTTGTTCATTGACTTGGACGGAAGGTCCGAGCCAAGCAAGGAGGTTCTTTTTGTTCATCGACTCGGACGGAAGGTCCGAGCCAAGCAAGAAGGTTCTATTTTTTTTTGTTCATCGACTTGGACGAAAGGTCCGAGCCAAGCAAGGAGGTTCCTTTTTTTTTCTTTTTTTTGTTCATTGACTTGGACGGAAGGTCCGAGCCAAGCAAGGAGGTTCTTTTTGTTCATCGACTTGGACGGAAGGTCTGAGCCAAGCAAGAAGGTTCTTTTTGTTCATCGACTTGGACGGAAGGTCCGAGCCAAGCAAGAAGGTTCTTTTTTTCTCTCTCTTTTTTTGTTCATTGACTTGGACGAAAGGTCCGAGCCAAGCAAGGAGGTTCTTTTTGTTCATCGACTTGGACGGAAGGTCCGAGCCAAGCAAGAAGGTTCTTTTTATTCATCGACTTGGACAGAAGGTCCGAGCCAAGCAAGAAGGTTCTTTTTTTGTGTTCATCGACTTGGACGAAAGGTTCGAGCCAAGCAAGGAGGTTCTTTTTGTTCATCGACTCGGATGAAAGATCCGAGCCAAGCAAAGGCGTTCTTTTTGTTCATCGACTTAGACGGAAGGTCCAAGCCAAGGGTTTATTGGTCTGTGGGACTGGGGTTGTAATATTGAGGTGGTTTATTCATTGACACGGGGTTAGTGCCAAAGCAAGGGTATTTTATTCATGGCACCAGACGGAAGGTCCAGGCCACTGGTTCGTTCATCGATGCCGACAGGGAGTCGGAGACCGACGTGGTTTGTTCATCGGCACGGGGTTAGTGCCGAAGCAAAGGTCTTTTTGTTCATGGAACCAGACGAAAGGTCTGGGCCACTGGTTTATTCATCGACGCCGACGGGGAGTCGGGGACCGACGTGATTCGTTCATTGACACGGGGTTGGTGCCAAAGCAAGGGTCTTTTCATTCATGGAACCGGACGAAAGGTCCGGGCCACTGGTTTGTTCATCGATGCCGACAGGAAGTCGGAGACCGACGTGATTCGTTTGTCTCTTGGTATTTTCGTTGGTGCGGGGGCTGGTGCCAACGCAAGGAGCAAAGGTTTATTCCCCAACCCTGGACGGAAGGTTCAGGTGGGGTGTTCTTCGTCAGTGCCGACAGGATGTCAAGAGCTGACATGGTTGATTCGTCTATTGAAATATTCGTTGGTACGAGCTGGTGCCAACGCAAGGAGAGAATGTTGATTCCCCGATCTCGAACGAAAGGTTCGGGTGGGGTGTTCTTCGTCAGTGCCGACAGGATGTCAGAGGCTGACGTGGTTGATTCGTCTATTGAAATATTCTTGGAGATAAGAGTGAGTGTTAATAAAGGGAGACCGATTCCTCCCCCCTTTTTCCTCTTTCTTTTTTTTTCTTCTTTCCTTTTTTTTCTTTTCCTTTCTTTTTCTTTCTTTTTATTTTTTTTATTTCTTCTTTTTTTTCTCTCTTTTTTTTTGACATGCAAGATAAATAGTGCCCAATCCATCTGGACAATAGTAATGCAAATTCGCCCGGGGCAGGGCAGAGAAAAGCATTATTCCTCGAATGGGGGAATCGGAGCATGGTACAACCTCAGATGCCTACCATTGAGGGGCGGAAATTGAACCTCCCCCCGATGGTCGACGATTACATACGCTCCGCCCTCGTAGACTTTCTGGATCACATAGGGTCCAAGCCAATTCTCATTCAGCTTGCCCTTGGGGTTGGAAGCCATGACTTCTCTTCACTTCACCATAACGAGGTCACCCTTCTTAAATTCGCGTTCCTTGACGAGCTTGTCAAAGGCGCGAGCTATCCGGGCCTGATAGACCTGGATGTTCTGTTGGGCTCGGAGCCGTTTCCCCTCCAAGTTGGAGAGTTCTTCGAGCCTTCGCTCGACATTTGTCTGCTCTTCCCCGACCAACCCGTGTTGGACTGCGACTCGGAGGGAGGGTATTTCCAGCTCGATAGGGACAATTGCCTCTGAGCCATATACCAGGGAAAAGGGTGAACAACCCGTTGGAGTTTTGTACACAGTTCGATACGCCCACAGGGCCTCGTACATTTTCTCTTCCCAGTCCCTCTTGTTAGAACTAACAATTTTGGACAGGAGAGTGCAAAGAGTCTTATTGAAAGCTTCAGCCAAGCCATTGGCCTGTGGGTTGTAGGGGGTCGACATCCTCCAGTCGATCTTGTACTTTTCTGCCAGCCGGTAGACCTTCTGATTACGGAAGTGACTTCCATTGTCTGAGATAATTCGGTTCGGAGTGCCAAACTGGAATATGATGTTGGGACGGACAAATCTGGTGACGATCACCCCAGTCACTTCTTTCAAAGCAATAGCCTCCGCCCAGCGGGAGAAGTAATCAGTTGCGGCCAAGATGTACTTGCACCCAGCTGATGATGCGGGTAGTGGACCCACAACGTCTGTTCCCCATTGGGCAAAGGGCCAGCTGGGCAGTGTTGGATGCAAGGGCACGGGCGGTCTCCTGGGTACCGTCGCGTGCTCCTGGCATTTTTGACAAGACTTGGCATACTTGCAGCAGTCGTCGAACATTGTCGGCCAATAGTAGCCGAGCTTCTTTATTTCAATCTTCATTTTCGGTCCTGCCTGATGTGCACCAGCTGCTCCAGCGTGAACCTCCTTCATGACCTTCCAAGCTTCTTCAGTGGATAAACATCGAAGGAGCACCTTCCGTTTGGCATCTGCCATAATTCGGAATAGGATCCCGTTTCGGACCTCGTAAGAGTCCTTTGTTCTGATTAACTTGATCTTCTCTTCCCTTTGCCTGGGCAGTTGCTGATATTTAAACCACTGCAAAAGGGGGTCTCTCCAGTCGGGCGGGCTAATGGCTTCCGCTGTGATGACTTCAAGTTCTTCTTCTCCTGGCCCTTCTATCATGCTAGGCACTTGGCGTTGATTCACCACCCGGATGCTGAGGGATCCATCTGGCGGGACTGCCAATGAACTCGCCAATTTTGCCAGTGCATCAGCTTGTGCATTCTCTCCTCTGGCAACGTGGCCTATCTCAATGAGGTAGAACCGCTGCATGAGCCGTTTCGCCTTAGTGTAGTAAGGGAGTAACTCGGGTTTTCGGACGTCAAACTGTCCCTGGACCTGCTTGACGACCAGCAATGAATCGCCAAACACATGTAATATTTTAATCTCCATCTGTAAAGCGACTTGAAGACCAATGATCAGAGCTTCATATTCTGCCTCATTATTTGTGCAGGGCTTGCTAATGGAGCAGGATGTGTGCAATACTTCTCCCTCAGGGGATTTAAGGACGATGCCGGCCCCGGCCCGTACTTTTGTGTGCCCAGACGGGGTTGTTTCTGTTCTCGAAGCTCCATCAAAGTGCAGCTGCCAGGCGATCAGTTGGGCTTGGTCCACCTCCAGTGTTTCATCTTCAGGCAACTCCGTGGCCAGTGGGGAATCTTCAGGCACAGGGTGTGCTGCAAAGAAATCAGCCATGGCTTGACCATTAACGGCCTTCTGAGGCACGTAGATGATGTCAAATTCCATTAACAGTACGGCCCACTTGCCGAGACGTCCCTTCAGGACTGGCTGGGAGAGAATGTGCTTTACTGGGTCAGCCTTAGAGATTAAGCTCACTTCATGCGAGAGCATGTAATGCCTCGACTTCTTGACTGCGAAGACCAAGGCGAGACAAACCTTCTCAATCGGGGTGTATTTTGCTTCTGCCCCCATTAGTCTTCGGCTAAGGTAATAAAGAGCTTGCTCCTTCCCCTCATCATTGTTTTGGGCGAGCATTGCCCCCAGTGAACATTCGGTGGCAGCTATATATAGAATAAGCGGCCTCCCCTTGACAGGTGCCCCCAGCACAGGCGGGGTCTTTAAGTAATCCTTCAGCCGATCAAAGGCCTTCTGACATTCATGGTTCCAGTTGAAAGGTGCATTCTTCATCATTAATTTGTGGAATGGTTGACAGCGCCCCGACAAATTGGAGATAAATCTTCGGATGTAGGCTAGCCGACCTTGCAGGGACCTTAACTCTCCCAAATTCTCCGGAGGAGGTAGCTCCTGAATGGCTTTTATTTTAAAGGGGTCGATCTCGATCCCCCTATATCGGACAATGAAGCCGAGAAACTTTCCACTAGAGACGCCGAAGGCACACTTCATTGGGTTCATTTTCAGCTCGTACTGCCGGAGTCTCTCAAAGATGACTCTAAGGTCATTCAGGTGATCCCCCCTTTTCTTTGTCTTGACGACCAGATCATCGATGTAGCATTCGACTTTGCTATATAGCAGTTCGTCGAATATCTTGGTCATCGCCCGCTGGTAAGTGGCGCCAGTGTTCTTGAGGCCGAAGGGCATCCTTTTGTAGTGGAATATCCCTTTAGGTGACCGGAAGGCCGTATGAATTCGGTCATGTTCAGCTATCCATATCTGATTATAGCCGGACGATCCGTCCATGAAAGACAAGGCCTCATGGCCGGTAGTTGCATCAATCATCACTTCAGTGACGGGCACCGGAAAGTCATCTTTTGGGCAAGCTTTATTCAGGTCGCGGAAGTCCACGCAGATCCTGATCTGTCCATTCTTCTTCTTCACCGGCACAATGTTGGCCAACCAAGTAGTGTATTGGTTTTCAGCTACAAAATCGACATCTATGAGCTTGTTGACTTCTTTACAAATCAGTTTTATCAGCTCCGGCCTCATACGCCTGGGGGGCTACTTCACCGGCTCCACCTTAGAATCAATAGCCAGAATATGTTGAGTCACGCCGGGGCTCAGACCGGGCATCTCTTTGTAGTTCCAGGCGAAACAGTCCCGGAATTCTTGCAGCAACTTGACATATTGTCCCCTCTCCTGTGGAGGAAGAAGGGCACTCAGAAAGGTCGGCCTGGGGTCGCTTTCTGTGCCTAGATTAATTTCAATGAGCTCATCCACTGTGGCCTGGCCGCCATCTTCAAATTCTGGAGGCGCTGGTAGCAGGTTAATGAAATCCTTGTCTTCACCATCTTCTGCTTCAAGGACACCATAGGTGTTTTCTTGCTCTGCCTCATTGGGTAACGAGGCTTTGCTTGTTTCCCCCTCTATTAGGCTTGCTGTGTGCGGCTCTGGGGGGCTCTCTTGTGTGGAGAAGTAAAGGACTTCTTCGGGATCTTCTTTGTAATTGTCATAGATGGCTCTTGCAGGGGCTAAGGTGATTGATTGCCATACTGGGGGCTGCTGCTCTGCTGGTGGCTGGGGTTGCCCATTCTCAGCTGCATCTTCAAAAATCTGGTGCTGAACTGACACCATGTAAACACTTCTTTCATGGCCGCCTGCCACATGGGGGCGTGGCGGAGCGACCACATAATCTCCCATTCTGAGCTCATCTCTCTCAATCAGGTCTTGAGCAATGTCCTTGAAGACGTAGCAGTCTTCGATGGAGTGGCCCAGTATTTGGTGATAGGGGCAGAACGAGGGGTCACCGCTTTTGCGAGCATCTTGCGGCCTCTTTGACCTTGGGAGGGAGACCTTGCCATAGTAGCAGGCCCATTCAAAAATTCCTCGGGTTTTATTCCTTGGGAAAGAGTAGGGCCTTTGCATCTTCTCCCGCAGCGTGGGGCTTCGCTCGACTGATCGCCTGACCAGGGAAGCAGCTACATCCCTAGCCTCCCTTTTCAGGTGCCCGGGGGCGTTTGGGACGGTGTTCGGGGACCGGTGCGCGCCGATGCTTTGTCGACAGAGGATGCCTCTAACGAGTACAGTCATTTCGGCCAAGCGAACCTTCAGCTTTTTGATCTCTCGCTGTTGCCTACAGTATAGGGCGAGTAGGGTAGAGTCGCACCGAGTGAGGTTCGGAGCTCGGCCCGCTTCCCCATCCTTTGGGTCAGTGTCAGACGAGGGTGATGGCACCCCGCTGCTGTGGTCATTCGGGATTGGTCCCCCGGAGGAGGACGGGGTCTTCCATTTATTCCTGCAGGGAGGTGGATTCCATAGGAATATTTCTTCATCTTGTTCTTCGTTGGCCAAAGGCATAAGATGCTGACGGCCTTCAACCTGCCATGGGCCTGCAGTGCCTGCGTGGCTATTGCCGCCTAGAGCCGGGACTGATATCACATTAGCTTCATAGGAATCTTCTAGTGAAAAGCCCAATCCTGGATGCCGGGTGATTTGCAACAACCGCCGGTCCAGGTTTGGTGGGCTCCACATTTTCTTGAACATTTCTTTCCGACTGGAGAGCTGGCAGAAGGGGATCCCTTGCTTTCTGGCCATCTTGACCACAGGACCGGCTGTGTCAGGAAGTCCCATTATTGGGACGAGTGGGTCGTGCAGCTCATCGGGGAGTCTACAATCATCATCCCCCTTGACCGGGTGCTCCTTGGCCACATAAAAGATGGTAGGCAGACCCTCGGGGTTGGGCACCTCGAAGGTCCTTAACGGTTCAGCCACCTGGCAGTCAGCTTCTGCAAGAGGCTTGATGATCCCGGAAGGGACCCTGATGACTTCCAGCAAGTCTTCAAGGTATGGTGTTCCCGGTGTAGGGTAGATGGGAAGGTAGGTGGCCCGGAATACCCCTTCTGCTTCAGAAACGAATGACACCTGAGGGGGAGCCACATAGCCAGGCGGTGGTGGAGGGAACCAGCTGTCAAGCTCTGCCTTTTTCTTTCCTTTGTCTTGAGTAGCTTGGGAGGCTTGCTTCGGCTTTTCCAAATAAAGGTTAGCATCTGACAAGTGACATTCGAACACTTCGAAAGGATGGAGGTCGGCGAAGATTCTCTCCTCTTTCCCGTTGCCGGGGTACTTGATGCATTGGTGCAGAGTGGATGGTACCACCCTATTTTGATGTAGCCAAGGTCGGCCGAGCAACGCCTTGTAAGAGGTGTTGGAGTTGATCACATGGAATTGGACCTTGGTGGTGAAGTCACCGAGGGAGAGGTTGAACTCTGCGACCCCCATAGGGACTTCGCACTTCTGGTTGAAGCCGACAATCTTGATGTTCCTGACCTCGACCAGGTGTACGTCAAAGTAATGCTTCTGATACACCTGATAGGGGAGTATGTTCACTGCTGCCCCAGGGTCGATCAAGACTCTGTTGATGGGATGCCCATTCAGCTGCCCCTTCATGTAGAGTGGCCTGTTGTGACTGCAGGTTGGTAAAAGCATGTCCTTTTCCCTGAAGGCCACAGGTACCTCAGGTGACATTTCTGCAAGACAGGCTTCAACATATGCTGGTGTCTGGAGTGCGGCGATGACAGCTTGCCGTGTTTCTTCATCTAAGGATAGGATTTCCCAGATGGTAAACCTGGCTGGGATCTTCTTCAGGTGTTTGACTATTCTGTTGCTAGCTCGGACTTCGAGCAACTTCATTTCTTCGGCTCTACTGCGCCTGCCCCCAGTCTGGGCCTGGGGAGTCGGCTCAACGGGTGCCTCCTCCACTGGGTCGAATGCCGCTTGAGCTTGTGGGGCCTGCTGGGTCACTTCCTTTTCTTGCAAGAACTCGACAAGATTTGGGATGTTGTCGGGCTCTTCCCTTGGCCGAGGAGGGATTGCTACAGACGGAGCCGAGGGGCTGCCTGCCCCTTTGGTCTGCCGGGACTCGCGGGGGCATGACTGTCCTCCCCCCTGAGTTGTAAGAAATTCAATGAATGACGGGGCACTCTGGCCACTTGGTTCTCCGGGGTAGAGGCCCGATGGAGGGGGGATCTCCATGCCTTGGACCCTAGGCTCGGGGATGTGATATGGCTGTTCCCCCCTAAGCAGGATGTTGTGGTTGGCCTGAGGAGGGCGTCCCCACGTTCTTCCCGACCTGGTGGCATGTTGGGAGGTGGATGCTTCAGCCTGATTCACCTCTGACGGCTCAACAAGCACCTCTTGCTCTTCCTCTCTCAGGGAGAGGGCTGTGTCAAATAATGCTGAGAGGGTGTTGCAAGAAAGGACCACCCCACTCTTCTTCTTGTTTCTAGGTCTTCTCTTCTTCTTTTTCTTTTTCTCTTCAGTGGCTGGCAACTGCTCTTGGGGAAGCTCACCCCATAAGAGAGGCTCTTCTTTCGTCTCGGCTTCCGCTTCTGGAGCGAGTTCGAGTGACTCGAACTCCTCCCAGGGGACATACTCCTTCAACTCCATAGGCTGGATCTCGGGCTGTTCATAGTCTTCAAGCCCATCAATGATGGCCTGGAGCCTTTCTACCGCAGGGCTGGTTTCCTTGTGCACCCGCATCGGGATGTGTTTCTTCTTGTTGTGAGTGGGCCGTCTCATAATGAGCCGGGGGGCTGTGTCATGCAAAACAGGTGTCACCGGTGGCGGTGCTGTTCGGGGTGTAACACCCCTTATGCGAACCTCTGGAGTGGGCCGAGGAGCTTGTCTTCTTCTTCTGTTCTTCGTTGGCGCGGCTTGCCAACCTCCTTGATCATGAGCTGGCGCCATGACGAAGGCTTGATAAGTGGCCTGCGTACTGGACTCCGCCCATTCTTCAGGCAGCTGTTGGTATAAAGATACCATGTTGACAGTGGTGCCAAGGCTCGGCATCTCGTGCGGCTGCGGAGGATCCACTCTGAGCTCCCCCATGTCCAGCTCTCCCTTCTTGATCAAGGACTCAATGACATCCTTGAAGATGTAGCAATCCTCAATGGTATGCCCAAGCATCTGATGGTATGGGCAAAAACGAGGATCATCCTTCTTCTTCAAGTCACCAGGCCTCTTTGGATCTGGTAATGTGATCTTGTTGTACCTGGTGGCCCATTCGAACAGGACTCGAGCTTTGTCTCGAGGAAAGGAATACAATTTGTTCCTCATCTTCTCCCGCAGGGAGGGACCTTCCCGCCGTTCAGTGGAGGTGTTGGCCATCTCTTTGGCTTTCTCTTTCTGTTTCTCAAAAGCTTCGAAGTCTAGTGTATGAACTTCTGGCAGTGTTGGCCTCCTCTCGGCCTGCCGGACCCTCTGACTTGATGCAGCTGGAGCAGAAGAGTATCGAGCAAGGAATGCTTCGATCTCTGCCACTATGTTGTTCAGACGGTCGAACGACCTCACCTCAGCACCGATCATCCTCTCAAGGATCTCCTTCTTCAGATTCTGTTTACAGATCTGCACTGCGTCCTCCTGATGCGGGGGACGTTTGCACCTCATGCTGAGGTTCCTCCATCTCTTTATGTAGTCGAGTGCCGACTCCTCATTTCTCTGTCTCGTGGCGTAAAGCTCTGCCACGGTCACCTCCCGCTCAGCTATGTAGAATCTTTCCTTGAATTTCTTTTGCATATCAGGCCAGTCTGCAATGGACCCGGCGAGCAAGCTCGAATACCACTCGAAAGCGAGCCCGGTAAGCGTCGAGCCGAAGAATTTGAGAAGATAAGCTTCATCCGCAGCTAGATCCCCCATAACATTCACATAATAGGCAATGTGCTCCCTGGGAGACCCTTGCCCATTAAATTTCTCAAACTTCGGCGGCTTGGTAATGCCGACCGGCAGCCTCTTGGCAGCATAGTGTGCCGGGTAAGGTACCCGGTATACGTCGAATGGCGTGTGATCACCATCGCTCCTCTCCGCCAGCTTCATATCTATCATTTGTTCAAGCATTAGTCTGCTTACTGTTGCCGGGTCAACCGGGTTTGGATAGAAATGGGCCGATTGCATCAGCGGTGTTGTTAACACTGTCGCCTGAGGTGCAATAGTGGACCCCTGGAATGGCAGGTTCGGTGGCGGGGCCGGTGTGACATGTTGTGGCTGATGCAGGGGTACGCCTCCAGTGTAGGTAGGTATTGGGGGAGACACCATCGCCTGTGGAGAAGCTTCCGAGGCCTGCCCGTTGCCCCCAGGGGTCTCTGGTAATGCTTCAGTCTGCCCGGATGTTGAGGGCTGAGCGGCTCTTTCAGTCAGTTGTTTCTTCAACAATTCGATCTCCCGTTGATATTGTTGCATCATGTGCAATACCGCGGGGTCGTTCATGGGAAGGCTAGGGGTGCCCCCCCTTTCTTCGATCGGCACCTCTTCAGATGAAGTGGATGGTCCTCCCGCCGTGCCTTCTGTAATAACATTGGCAGCCAAGGATGTTGAAGGTTCCTCATAGTTAGCTCCTCCAGTGTGGACTTGTGTCTTTTCAGCTGTCGCTTTCCCTCTTCTGGTAAGAGGTCCTGGCCTTGTGGCAAGCCTGGCTACTTCTTCGGGCTCGGTTGGTAGAGCCCCGTACCGGCCAGATACCCCTGCCATATTGCAGGTATAAACTCTTAGGTCTCTGCCTCTTCTTGTTGCTCTTCTCGATGGCCTACCTGGAAAGACCAATCTGTCAAAGACCGCTCTCCGCAGCTTCACTTCTTCCCTTGGCGGGGACTGATAATGCTCCTCAGAGTAGTTTCTTGACTCGGCAGTGGGCACTGGCCGGGTCTCTTCTTCTTCAAAGGCAGAGGCTACTACCCCCAGTAATCTCTGGCGACCCAGGGGAGTGCTCCCCGGGCCCCGCAAGTAGTTCTTCATGGCTTGCTCCACTCCTTCCCAGTCCTGGTCAGGAGGAGAAGCTGATGATGTCACCCTGTTGGCAGCAACGGGCATGTGGGTTGCAGGCTCCACACGGGCAGCCTGATAGTGGCGTCGGTAGTGTCGACGGTGGATGTTGTCCGGTGGGGCCGGTGTAGTTAATGTCATCTGGTAGACGGGGGCCGATGTCTTGACCCGATCTCCTTGTTGTGCCCTTGTCGGGCGGAAGGTGCTGGGCCTCGCCTGGGCTGGTGAGGTGAACCGGGCCCCCTTGGGAACCCAAACTTGCTTAGCTTTGGTGGGCCTGGAGGCTGACTGATGTTGCGGCACTGGGGCCTGAATGGCGGGCGTCATCTTGCCCTTCATCTTCTCCAGTGCCTGAAAAGAGTTGCGCACTGGTACGGCGGGTACAATGCGATCCGGGATCACCTCGGAACGCTGTCCGTTAAGATGCACCCGGAAAGTCCCGACGATAGCGGACTTGCCGGTGCTGGAGAACCGGCCTCGGTATGATGTTGTGGCATGGCTCCTTCGGAGCCTCCTTTGGTGAGAGGCCGACCCTGGGTGAGAAGGGCCGGCAGTTTGGTGCACGTGGTGCACGTTGCAGCTCAGCGTCCCAGTCGGGACGGTCTTGGAAGTCTCGGCCATCGATCGGCCGACAGCAGCTTTGGCGGCCCCCTGGATGGGAGCGTTGCTTTCAGTCCTGTCAGACGCTTCCACGTCCAGCAGGTTCGTGAAGGCTACCCCAAGGAAGTTGGGGAAGCCTACCGCGGGAGGGAAGCTCCCGAAGCTGAGGGGGACGGCCAAGTAGCCGTTCCGAACATGGCTCTCGACGGCCTGTTGGCCGAACGTGGGGCCATCCTGGTGTCCGAAATGCAACCTGCATTTGCAAATCAAACAATTAGCATTACATGAAAGGGGCCATAGGGCCCTTAGTCCCGGCAAAGAGATGAAGGGTGATTTCGGTCCCACCGGGCGTGCCAGACTTGTGGACGCACTAAAATTCGGAGGGGGAATCTGTTCGTTTGTTGGTCGGGGTTAATTCTTCTATTTAGTGCGAGGGCGTGCCAGTCACAAAGTGACGATTTATCGGGCTTCGTGGAAGCCCATGGTGCGCTCGATCTGACTAATCAGACAATTGTGTGGTTCGTGTCGGGACCGAAACCCGCCGCGCCATAAAGGTCACGGCGTTATTTACATCCCCCATACGGGGGAACACCCTTGATTGATTGCCGGGAATAAGGGCCCTACGGCCTAGAGAGAATACTAATAATGCAGGAGGATAGTGAAAGATGAACTATGCTAGAAACCCGTCTCGGGACGTGAATGTTCAGACTATGTTGGCCACTCATGGGCCACTTCATGTTCGGACGAAGCTCCGTGCTTGTAGTATAAAAGATGGTGACAAAACCACATGAATGTTTGCCATGAACAAGGCAAATTTTATGAGAATACGGGATTGGATCCCGGTAGAAACGGGTCAAGTTGATAGACTGTTGGCCGGAGATGATTTCAAACTATGGCCATGTCGGAAATTCCGTAAACCACGTCCGATACCATAAGGCGTCGTCGATTTTCTCTTTGCACCCAATCCGAGAGAGTGAATTATTAAGTGCATAGCCCGAGCTCACTAACGTGTGCCCTCACACGCGGATCGACCTGCGCGGTTAGGTCACGGGGTTTGACCTGCCCAGTCAGGTCGCGGGGGTCAAGGGGGCAGTGCCCCTTGCGGGGGTTTCCGGGGGCAGCGCCCCCGGAACAAAATTTAATTATGGGGAGGGTATGCTATTGCCGTCATTCCGATCATTGATTTAAGTGGTTTATTCCCATTCCATTCTTTCTATTTTACTTACTGATTTAGTCCTTATTCTCTCGTTTATTATTTAATTTCAATAGTTTTCTTTCTTCTTTTCATTCTTTTGGTTTTCTTTTGCCACGCCGTATTAACCAGTTGCAAGGAGATGGGCGCGTCGGTTAAGGGGCGCCGGGTTAAGAATGTTAAAAGGGGGGGGGGGGCGCCGGTTTAGCCACGCCCTGTTAGCAATTTGCAAGGAGAGGTGAGAGTAGAGGAGCGCGCCGTTTTTAGGCGTGTGGAGGAGTGGGAGGGGCGCGCCGGTTAGATGGATATGAAGGAGTGGGAAGGGCGCGCCGTTTTTAGGTGTATGGAGGAGTGGGAGGGGCGCGCCGTTTTTAGGTGTATGGAGGGCAAGGGAGAGGGCGCGCCGTTTTATCCTTTGGAGAAGAGATAGGGGGATTTTGTGAGGAGGGTTGAGGCGGTGCGGTGGAACAATGGCCACGCCGTTTTAACCCGCGCCGGGATAGCTATATGGGGTTGTTTCAGAGCTCTGTTACTGCGTTTTCTTTTCCTTTCACCCATAGATTGATTCAAGGTTTGATTTGTTCGTTCTGTTGATAGATCAAGCTGGTAATGAGGAGGTTTTAAGAGCTTTAACCATTTTAATCATTTATTATGATGAAACAGTATGAACATCTAAGTGTTTTACTCCAGCAGTTGCTCACAGAGGCCTCATTCTGCTCTTCATCAGTTCAACCCGTGCACTCGTCGTTGGGCGTTCTTAGTCTTGGCGAAAATTGGGCAGCACCACCCCCTAGACCGAGACTTGCCAGAGATAAAGGAGGGTCACCAATCAGATTGCTCCGGGGGAGACCCTCAAAAATCGGAGTAGCCTCACGGCTGTCCGAACCCAGATGTGAGTATGGAACGTTCGAGGGCCAGCCTGCAAGAACGACCATAGCTCACGGGTGATGATCTCTTGGAACGGGACAGATGTAGGCCATAGGTGGCCATGAATGTTCACCCTTCAAACAGGTTCCCTCAGAGTTCATGCCATAGAAGGGCAAGCTTCTGAGGACCCCAGGTGATGTTGAAAACCGGGAGGGAGAAAATGGAAGAAAAGGGGAAGAGGTGAGAGCAATAGAATGCCGTTTACGCCCACAAGAGTCACTCTTTTATTCATCCTCAAGGGGAAGGAAAGGAGGGAAGAATATAACGGAGAAGATAAAAGAAAAAAAACTAGGCGTTGAGGTGGGGGCAGGAGATACATTGGTGGGGGAGAAGGAGGAACAGAGCACAAGCTCTTCCCCCTCTCTCCCCTCTCACTCTCTCACCCTCTCCCTCTCTTTTTTCTTCACCTTGCAGGTGGGAATGGATGGAGCTTCTTCTTCTCTTCGGACGCCGGAGACCTTAGCCGAACCAGCAGCCTTCCCTCTAGCCTCTTCTCTCTTCTTCTTCTGTTTTCTTCTATTCCCTTCTTCTCTTCATCATCCTCCTGCTTTGGCTTCCCAATGCTGCCCTATATATATATCAGCCAGCCTGGGAGCGTCCCTGCCAATTCCACCTCGTCCGCAACGAAGTCGGGAGTTGACTGGCTGTGCTGGACACCGTTGATTCATCTCGTACACTGCTGCTCGTCCGAGGATGGGACGCTCAGAGATTTGTCGGAGCTTGCCTTGCTGCTGCTACTTATGTGCTGTCGAACGGAGGTAGAGGAAGGGCCATGGGCATTGAATGTTCTCTGCATGCCATAATGATGCAAAACAGAGCATAGGAGTGCAGATGGGATGGCTCGTTTACGCGCCGGGGAAGCGCTTCAGAGAATAGAATGAGGGGTTAAAACGGCGCGGCGGAAAGTGCCCACGTCGGTTTTCCCCCAAGTGCAATTGGCGCGCCGGTTCAACTTTCTGGCCTTAAAGATGGCCATGCCGTAGTAGACATATGGGCGCCGTTTTAATGCAACGCAAGCGGCGCCGTTTTAAGCATCAAAGGGGGAGGCCCCTTCGACGGGAGCGCGCCGTGTAGCCAAAGGATGAAGGGGGAGTGCCATTTTAAGAGGGGGGGCGTGCCATTTTAAGGCGCGCTGTTTTAGGGCCACTTCGCGCCGTTTTAAGCACCAAACAGATTCCTTTCGAAGTCGCGGCATTTTATATGAATGTCGGCATTCCCAAAACGCTCCGGTTGTGGCGTATGGCCTCCATAATATTCCGTTTGTAGCCTCTGGGACTCGGTCCCAGATTCTACGTGACTTTCGGTGCATGCCGAGACTGTGCCGGAGTTCTCGACTCTTCTCTGATTCAGCTCTCGGCATGGCCGGTCGGAGCCTTGTAGCTGTATCTTCTGCTTAGGGGGCTTCCTTAGCGGGTAGCAGACCACCAAGCGAGTTCTCGTCCTGATCGGGCGAGGCATGAGATTTATTCGGCATTTCTGTCTTCGACTCACGCTCTAATGTGTAGACGCAAATGTCGCCATGATCATCATCGTCATTTTTTTGGCGTCCACAAGAGGTATTCTTCTATTCATGCTCAACAAGGGCCGTGATCGGCCGTGTACACATTAGAGCGTCGGAGCACTGAGTACAATGGAGGGAGGAAGAAAGAAAAGAGAAAAGGGAGAAAGAAATGGGAGGAGCTAGAGTTGAGCAGGGGCGAAGGCTCGCTGCCCTCTCTGGTCCCCCGTAATACACCACGCACACTCTCTCTCTTCGCCTCCCTTACTCTCTCTTCCGGATGGCTGTCGGAGGGGAATCCCATGTTGAAGCTCTCCCTCCTCCTTCTTCTTCTCTTCTTCTTCTTCCTTTGGAGACGGTGGCTCTCTCCCTTTCTTTTCTTCTCTCTGTGTGTTCTCTTCTTCCTCCTCTCCCTGGTTGTGCTCCTCTGTCTTTTTTGTGCTCCGAAGAAGAGGGGTTCTTATACCCCACACGGCGGGAGCGTTCGAACATGACAGCCGGAAGCGGGAAGTGACCGGTCATGATGGGGTTTGACTTCCCCCGTTCTGGATGGCAGGGGAGTAGCCTGCGTGGCCCAACCTCCAGCCGACACCTTGGACAGCCCACTGTGCGCCAAGGATCTGTAGGGCATGGGCTCGACATTTGGTCTGCCGGACGTGCCGTTGAAACGGCTGAGCATCGTGCCACTGGGCTCAGCAAGTGTGCTGTTGGAAGGTCATCAGGGCGTGTCGCTGCAAGACCCTGCAGGTGTGCTGCTGAAGAGGGCAAGAGGCGTGCTGCTGAAGGGCTACCAAAGTGTGTCGTTGAAGGCCAACAGGGCGTACCGCTGAAAGCTCAAAGGGTGTGCCGCTGAAGCCCATGAGGGCGTGCCGTTGAATGGGCTTCAGGGCGTGCCGTTGAAGGCCAAAGGGGGCGTGCTGTTGAATGGGCTTCAGGGCGTACCGCTGAAGGCCACCCTGGGTGTGCCGCTGAAGGCCACCCTGGGTGTGTCGTTGAAGGCCATCAGGTGTGCCGCTGAAGGCCATCAGGGGTGCATTTCTGAGCCCGTTGTGAGCATGAGTCGTGGCCCGTTTGATTTCCTCCGTGGCCCGTGGTTTGTGGGGCTCTTGAAGGCTGATCTCTCTTTGCTATCGTGACTGTGAAGGCGGCCTCACACAGCGTGTGTTGATATTCAGAGAGTCTGGATGGCCCTCTTTCTTCGCAGTCTCTTCGGCTGAAGTTGTTGTCGATGCCGGGCTAATTGGGACGTATGGGCATGCAATTTTGCACGTCCACAAATGCCCCCCACCCACGGGTAACGCAGGCGAAGGATGAGCCGGGCGGTGCCCGTGGGTGTACTGGTCTCTTCTTCTCTTTGTTGGCTTCGACAGGGTGTCGGGAACTGACGTGGTATGCCTGTCTCTTCTTCTCTTCATCAGTGCCGACGGGGTGTCGGGAACTGACGTGGTATGTTGGTCTTTTTCTTCTCTTCGTCAGTGCCGACGGGGCGTCGGGAGCTGACAGGGTTTTTTGGTCTCTTCTGTTGGTCTCTTCTTCTCTTCGTCAGTGCCGGCGGGGTGTCGAGAGCTGACAGGGTTTGTTGGTCTCTTCTGTTGGTCTCTTCTTCTCTTTGTCAGTGCCGACGGGGTGTCGGGAGCTGACAGGGTTTGTTGGTCTCTTTGTCTCTTCATCAGTGCCGACGGGGTGCCGGGAACTGAAGTAGTATGTTGGTCTCTTCATCAGTGTCGACGGGGTGTCGGGAATTGAAACAGTGTGTTGGTCTCTTTGTCTCTTCATCAGTGCCGACGGGGTGCCGGGGACTGACGTAGTATGTTGGTCTCTTTGTCTCTTTATCCGTGCCGACGGGGTGCCGGGGACTGACGTAGTATGTTGGTCTCTTTGTCTCTTCATCAGTGCCGACGGGGTGCCGGGGACTAACGTAGTATGTTTGTCTCTTTGTCTCTTCATCAGTGCCGATGGGGTGTCGGGAACTAACGTAGCATGTTGGTCTCTTTGTCTCTTTATCAATGCCGACGGGGTGCCGGGGACTGACATAGTATGTTGGTCTCTTTGTCTCTTTTCTTCTCTCTTTTTTTTTGAACCACATTACCGGTACAAGCGCCCTTTCCGGTTTTCGCAGGCGCCGGCCCCCTCTTGCTTTTGCCCACGCGCCCTCTCGGGTTTTCACATGGCGGGGTACCCGATTTTGCCTATAGCGCCCCTTCGGGTTTTCACCACAGCCGGGTTGCTGCCATTTTTACCCTTGTCCCCATGTAGGGGCAAGTCCGGCGGGGCACCTGTATTTTAAGCCCCTTTCCTTTTTTTTTTTACGAGTGGGGATAACATGTGATCATTGGCTAGGGCCCAAAACCTTGCACCGAAAGATAGGGTTCATTCGTTGGCAAGAAGATAATGCCAACGCAACGGGAGAATTCCTGCCGATTTGGACGTAAGGTCCGTAATGGCAATATCGTGTGAGAGTGGGTGGCTAGGGCACGAAGCCTTGCGCCAGAAAGGGACTTATTCGTTGGCAAGGGACTAATGCCAGCGCAAAGATAGAGATTCTGCCAATTTGGGCGTAAGGCCCGCGATGACGATATTGCATGAGAGAAGGTGGCTAGGGCACGAGGCCTAGCGCCAGAAAATGACTTATCCGTTGGCAAGGGACTAAAGCCAGTGCAAGGATAGAGCCTTCTTTGCCTGTGTGGATGCCCGTCGACACCTAGGGGCATACAGATGGAAGAAATATGTATATATATTTATATGTATTATTATTGTTGTTGTTTTCTTTTTTTTTCCTCTCTCTTTCTTCTTTTCCTCTTCTTCTCCCTTTTTTCTTCTCTCTCTCTTTTTTTCTTTTCTCTCATCTTTCTTTTTTTTCTTCTTCTTATTTTTTTTCTCTCTTTTTTTTATTTCCCTTCTTTTATTTCCCTTTGCTCGTCTTTTCTTTCTTCCTTCTCTCTTCTCTCTTTCCTTTCCCCCCCTTTTTTCTTTCTTTTTTTTGTGGGCCTATAAATGGGGCGGGGCGGCCGTTCGAACCGTTACCCCCCTCCATTTCAAACGGCACCTTTCCCTCTCCCTCTCTCTTCCTTCTCCCTCCTCAGTGGCAGACGAACTGACCTTCCCCCTCCCTTCCCTCTTCCTTCTTCATCTTCTCCGTCGCCTATCACCGCGACCGTCGCCGTCACCGTCATCACCGTGGTGAGGGCCCGCCGTGGAGGCGCTCCCCCTCCCTCTCTTTTCTCCTCTTCCTTCTCTTCCTCCTCTTCTCTTTTCTTCTCCTTCTCCCCTTCTTCTCCGTTTGGGAATGACAGAGCCCTAGGCCCCCCTTCCCTTCCTTCTTCTCTCTTCATCTCTTTCCTCTTCTCTTCCCCCTCTCCGGTGGGGCGTGTGCAGAGGAGGGAAGTCACCGGTGGCGTCGGGGTGTGGCCACCGGGCGTGTCAAGCTACGAGGGCACATAGTATGCCGTTGACGTGGGGGCTAGGCGTGCTGGGGAAGGCCCCCAAAGGACGTGCCGGCGAAGGCGGTTATGGGTGTGTCGGGGAGGGCGACCAGCACGTGCCGGCGAAGGCCACTTAGGGTGTGCCGGCAAAGGAGCTTAAGGCGTGCCGGTGAAGACACCCAAAGGTGTACCGGCGAGGGTAGCTCCGGGGTGTGCTGGGGAAGACACCCAAGGGGTGTACCGGTGAAGCAGTCAGAGATCGTGCCGGGGAAGGGCATTCGAAGGCGTGCCGGGGAAGGCCTGCGGGCTGTCCCGGTAAGGGGCTTTGGGCAGTGCACCAGCGAAGGGAGGAAGGGAGACTTCTTCAATTGGAGGATTTCTGGTGTTGCCTCTCGGGGCCCACCATGACTTTGTTGGGGCCGTCACTCCTTGTGGACGCGCACCCGTGTTTTTCCTTACGCCTCTGGCCTAGGGGAAACTCTGCCAAAATTTCGTCAGAAATTGGCAGTGTCTTATTCATTTTACTCGTAGTAGAGCCCCTTTACAGTTTTCATTTCCCTTTGCCCGTGGCTTATTCTGATCTTCTGTTTGTTGAATCTTTGCAGATAGATGGCTGCCCCAAGCAGTTCTTCTGCTCCTGCCGCCACTGTCGGTGCCGACCTTGTTCCCCAGGCCCCAGTGCCAGCCATCACATGGCTCAATGTAGAGGAACTAGACAGGGAGCATGCTGAAATAGTAGCACTGGCCGTGTCTTCGGACTCTGAGGCCGAGACGATGGACTATAATCGGCTCTCTCGGGTTGAGAACCGCTTCACCTTCGATCGGAATAGCGAATATCGAAGGGACTTCCCGAAGGATAAGCATCTCATCCGGTTTTTGAAGTACTTCCACTCCCAGGAGAGGCGGGAGCTACGAGCTGTGTGGGAGGTCGAGCAAGTGATCCTGCAAGAGCGCGACAGTTTGTTGTATAGTGCCCCGAGTAGCATCTCGATGTATCTGGTGGGGGAGGCCCGGGAATGGAAGCCTGTCCTAGGGATCCAAGAGGTGTTGGCAGTTGAAGACAGGCTGGTGCGAGCACCCCAATTCATCCCGGTGAAGTGGGACATGTCTGCTGGGCGAGTGCAGGGCGAACAACCCCGTTTTGGTCTCTTCTTGGCTCCCCTGAAATGGGGCTACAGGAAGGAGCCATTCGTTCTGGCGCTGGACTGGTTCGGAGAGCTGAAGCTTCAGGACGCTCACAGCTTCAGGGAGGGGGCAGTAGAATTCACAGCGTATGTGCTATTCAACTATGCCTCGCTGCTAGTCCGAGCTGGTATTTATCACAGCGTCTACGCCTCCCGCTACGGCTACCCCATCTCCAAGGGCCTCTGCTGCGGCATTGTGGAACGTGGATTTTATTTTATTTCATTATATTATTTATTTATATTTATATTTTTAGTTTTATTTGGATTTTTGATTTATTGATTTATTAGGCGTGCCAGTCACGTGTGTGACGATTTTATTGTGCGCTCAATCTGACTTGGTCAGTCGATTGTGAAGTCCGAGTCGGGACCAGAAGTCCATCAAACCATAAAGGCTATGACGTTAATTACGCCCTTCCAAGGAAGGACAACCCTTGATTAAACGCCAAAATAGGAGGCCTCGAGAGGCAATAATAAAAAGGATATTTTTTTTATGTGCGCAGTTTGAATTTCATACCAGAGCCAAGAAGGCGGGCAAGATAATAACATCGATTGTAGAAACAGACGATATCGCTGAATCGACGGCTCGAAAAACAATCAGACTCAGGGGAAAGGTAAAACAGAGGATATCAATCGTGGACAGGATGAACCGCGATCATGACGGAGGTTTAAAGCATCGGTTAACATTTCGGCGGCACTTCCCATGGTCTGGATCATGCCGAGAGGGAAATAGGCTATCACCCACGGAGTGCCGGGGTGAAAGCCGAAAGAAAGAGAGAGGTCGGGCCTCTCCACGTTACACACGTATGCCCTAAGGCAATGTTTGATTCTTCCCTCACAGGAGCTGGTGGCACTCATGCATTGGCATGGCTCACCGGAGCTAAGAGGGAGGCGCGTCGTTGTGACTTCGACACGAATCGATGGAACATAAGGGAGTCTATCTCCCTTTAACTTTATCCTCGGGACACATCTGGTGATCCACGAATATCTCTGTGTAGGTTAGCTCTGGGCATTTGGGCTCACAGGGTGGCAACTTAGGCTCTCGGCATGACCACAGATGGGAGGCTAAGGCTCCCGGCGTGAGTAGCAAGAAGATGGAGGTTCTCGGCGTAGCCAAAGGGAAGAATCCAGGAAGCTCCCGGCGCCGACTTCCCGGCACGCTGAAGATTCTCCAAGGGGGTTATCGGCGTAGGCTAAAAGGGGGAAGAGGAGCTCTCGGCTTGGGGGTTCCCGGCGCGCTGAAGGCCGCGCCGGGAGCTGGTGGCGCCGAGAGGTAGCTGGCCGAGAAGGGGTGTTTGGGCGCCGTGAGGGGTTTAGGACTTTACGGTACCCTGTTTTTAGGATTTTGAGAGTTTTCTGGGAATTATATCAGAGTAGATTGGCTCTGGAGATTAGAGATGGGGTTCAACTGGTTTTAGTTGTATATGCTTCAAAGGAGGCCGAGAACTGAGAGGGATTGGAGGGGAAGAGCCCCACACAGAGGTCCTTTTCACCATCACCATACGGAGCCCAGAGGACAGCTTCAGTATTATTTTTCATCAGCTGGGAGGATTTCAGCAGCACCTCCCCCGTACCTAGCGTATGCCAGGGAGTAATAGACGATCACCCACAGAGTGCCGGGATGAAAGCCAGAATAAGGGGGGTATGGGACCCCTAGCCCGTGTATGTGATCACAGCACCAACTTAATATCCCTTTGAGGCCATTGAAACTTATGCAGTGGCAGAGTTTCTCTGGCTCGTAAGGTTATGTAGGGGAGTTATGTTTATCCCTTAGGCACATATGATGATCTAGAGTATCCTTCGACAAGATGCAAGGCTTGGTTGATCGGACTTCAGAGGGCATCTGTGTGGTTCCTTGGCCTGTAGCAGGAAGGCTTTCCTCCGGGGTTCAAGGAATGGAGGATTCACAACGTAAAGCAGGGGTGGTAGGAAGCATGGTTCCCGGCGTGGGTTTTATTGAGCAAGGGGGAATGCTCTCGGCGCAAGGGTTCTCGGCGCGGTAATGACCGCGCCGGGAACCCGGCGCCGGGAGTCCCCCGGGCCGGGAAGGCTGTATTGGGATAGGCTTTATTTGCCTTGCCGAAGGGGCTAAAACTTGGATCTCTCGGCAGAGTAGTTCTCGGCGGGGAAATGGCCACGCCGGGAAGGGGCTAAAAGGGGTTTCTGGCTTGGCTGCGATACTCTGCTCAAAGAGATTTCTGGGATTTCTGGCTCGGATTGAGTTGAGATCTGGACTGCAGAAGGGGTTTACGCGGGGGTTAGCGTCAGTCGAAGGGCAGATCATCCATTATCGAATCCTCATGGGACGTATGACATTTTCTATACTCACCTGCTGCTCAGACGGTCAAGAGATTGATGTCTCAGACTCTGAACGAGATGGGAGCTCAACAGACATCTGTGATATCCGGGGAAACCATGATTCGAGAGGAGGAAGAGGAGGGACAGAGCCTAATAACCCACCGGATGAGGGTTGAGACTCCGTCTTCGTCTTCCACCAGAGGACAGGCTAGGGAGGGGAGGTCGAAACATGGATCGGAAAGCTATAACATCTAGGCAAAATGACATTCAGAAGAACAGCCGATGCAAGAAGGGGAGAAATACAGCAGATATTTCAATCGATCGAATGCCCAAACGAGCCATGTTCATCTTTCATATTATTGCATCATCCCAAACCTGTACAGATCGTAGAAGGTAAACGAAAGACAGAGAGATGGAAATCGAGACCGAAATCCTCCGGCTACATTGATACATCGAGAAAGCCTCGCCAGATTACATCAGAAAAAGAAAATAAAAAGAGGAAAGCATGGGGGGAGGGCGGAGCATTGACTCCTCTCCCTCCCCGGGCTACCCACCTGAGTCTCCCTTTCTTCTTCTTCTCTAAGCTTCTTCTTTCTTTCCCTCTCGGTCTCTCTTCTGGCTCTTTTTTTATCTGGTTTTCGCTTCTACTGCTCCTTTTTTTCTTCCTATCTCTGACTTTTTTTTTTTACCGACCATCAGCCTTTCGAAGGGAAGGGGCTTTATAGCCGTCCCTCCTTGCCTTCTCGGCAGACACCTCACGGCGCGCCTCAGCTGAAGGCTTCCCGGCGCGCAGGACTCCAACCTTGTGCAGCATTTGGGCTTTGACAAAGTGGCTCCCGGCGCCACCATTAAAGGCCCATTTAGGTCTCTTTGACCAGGCCTTTGATAGGCCCTTCACGTACATCAGTACCCAAGAGGGTCCTCCGTTGGTGATATAGTTTGTATTGAGATCATTAGCAGGGTTTTCATCAGTCCGCGGACAGGGGTTTCATCAGTATTGCCATCTGAATGATGACAAAACCGGGCATCATTTTATCGATATCGTCACCTGAATGGTGACGAGATCGGACATCAGCTTTAGTCTGGGAAGACTTCAGCCGGGTGTATAATCTGTGGAGACGATTCTTCTTGTGTTCTGACTTTGCAAAAGCCCTTACAATCTTCATCTGCCGGTACCGGCTTCATCTTTATCTTACATCACATCTGTCAATAAGCCGACATCTGACTTACGCTGACATGTCATCTGTGGATTCTTGGATGAGGCAGTAACACAGCTCTTATTAAAGTGTGCTGGGAGGTCTCATTAGTCAAACGACTACTGCTTCGTTAGTGCTGCCATCTGAGTGACATCGGCACAGGACGTCAGCTCGGCCGACAAAGGCTTCAGCCGGGTAAATGGTTGACGAGCCTCATCATTGGTCTTTCACTGTGGGTATGATCTGCTTCCACCCTTGTTCATTTTCAAGGTGTCAACAAATGCCCCCCACCTGCGGGCGGCGTAAGCGCAGAATAAGCGGCACGGGGCCTGCAGGTGACTTTCATTATTCGAGGGTATCTTCCTCAATTTCTTTTCAATCCGGTCCTCAGACCTGATCATCTCGTTGCAACAATATTCTGCACATGTATCTTTCTTTTCTATCTTCATATTGTTTGACTTTATTTTAGCTTTTTGGAGCTTCTCGGCATGAGGCCATAGGCTTCTCGGCGCGTGAAGACCTCTCGGTCGTGGAGACGGGGGTCTCGGCGCGCCTAGCTTCCCGGCGCGGAGGGCTTCTCGGCGCGGGGTGCTTCTCGGCGCGGAGGGCTTCTCGGCGCGCCTTTCGGCCGAGGGGGGTCTCTCGGCCTGGGGGTTCTCGGCGCGCATTCTACCGCGCCGAGAGCCCTTCGCTTCGGCCTTCTATTTGAGGCGCCGAAGCCTCTTGGCTTCTCATTATTCTCAGCTTCTTCTCTCTCTTCACTTTCTTTTCTCTCTCGGCGGTAGCGGCAAGCTCCTCTCCTCCGACCGTCCAGCTTCTTCCCGTGTTATTTGATTTCGCCCGCGTATGACGGTCTTTGGGGATTCAATCCCTTTTGTTTTCGGGATCACCCCCTCTTGGTTGGTGACTCCCTATTCTTCTTGGGCAGACCCCAAATAAGGGGAGATGCTGCCGAAATTTTCATGGGATCTCATGTTACAATCTTTATAAGACTGCCCATTGTTCTAGGATTTTTAATTCACTTTTCTTCTTTGACTGCAGACACTGCAATGGCTTCAGGCTCTGCTGTGGCATCCCCTGGAGGTGTCGGGGCCAGTTCGTCGGCCCAGCCAGATATATCATGGGCCACAGTAAACTGGCTGAACGTGCATAGCCTCGACTTCGGATACGACAAGATTGCTTCCGTTGATGAATCGTCTGATTCTGACACCGATATGGTGTCAACATCCCGGGTATACTCCACTGTCATGGAAACATGCTTCAGACGGGGCACTGATTATCGCCCGGATTTCCCGAAGGACAAACACTTGCTGCCGTTTATCCGGACCTTCACCGTGGGTGGAATGCGAAACTACCGAATAGCTCGTACAGTTGAAGCCGCAATTCTCGTTGAGAGAGACAGCCTGAAAGATTCAGTGTATCGCGGAAAGGCTATATATCTTCCCGGGGAGAAGCGTGACTGGGATGCAGTCCTTGGCATATCGGAGCTGGAGCCGGAAAAGAAAATGCTGACCCGGGCCCCGGAGTTCACACCTGCTCGGTGGGATAATGCCAGTGGCCGAGTCAATAGGGAGAAGCCCGGCTATGGTCTCTTCCTGGCGCCAGTAAAGTGGGGGTACCGCGAAGAGCCTTTTGTGCTGAATTGTTCGGCCATTCAGTTCAAGTATCATTTGGCCGCTGGTTGGTTTGGGGATACCAAGATCACTGACGCCCACCTATTTCGGGTAGGAGCCGTGGAATTTACTGAGTTTGTTCTGAAGGAATATGCCCCTCTGCTGATCAGAGCCGGGGTATATCATAGTGTTTTTGCTTCCCGATTTCGGTATCCTATATCCCGAGGGTTATGCTGTGGGATGTTCGAGGTCTTCTGCCCCTTATTCAACATATTCTATACAGCAGAGGGTGAGACATCTCTTGACCTCTGGAGTCTGTCACAGCTTTCCGGACTGCCTATTGACGGCGAGCCGTATGAAGAAGTCTGCTTGGCAGATTCTGAGAAGGATAGCTCCGATGGTGAAGGCAGATATTCCATTGGCTTCTCATACCGGTACCTGATGAAGGCATATCGCTCCATTTGTCTGGCGTACAGTAGAGGGTCCTCCAAAGGTTATCATCCCCGAGAGAAGGGCAGCAAGCTGCGGATCCGGGTAGGGCAGTGGATTCAGTACTTCTTTGACGGCCCCCTGAAATATGCAGACTTCCCTTCCGTGGGTCCGACTGCTAGCAAGCAGGTAAGGGCTCCCCGTTATAAGTCGGCGCTGCCATCTTCATTGCGCCGTGCAGGCAGCGGTGGTCCCAACCCAGCAGGCGTACACCCCATCACACATTGTGCGGCTTATTTTACATTCTGGCTGTGCACTTTCGCTCTCCCTCAAGGGGACGAGACAATCATCCGGCCAGAAGCTATATATCCGGCCTGTCAGATGGCCTGGGGAATGAGGCTGTCGCTCTGCCCAGTGGCCCTGTGTCTGATATACAAGTCTTTGGGGGATCTGTACAAGCACCGGACTCCCCGTTCTTTGAGAACCGTGGGTCCTTTTCATTTCTTCAATGCCTGGGTCTGCAGTTTATTTCCTGAGTTGGCTCCCAGAACTTTGCAGGCAGACACAGTACTACCCAGAATGATTGAGTTCGCCAGTGCTGAACCTGGTCCTTTCTATGATCAGCTGTTCAAAGTAAGGGGCCGACTGATAAAGGTGCCGGTGGATTCCCCTGGCAGCATTCATTTCTGGAGCTTGGCGGCAGGTTCAGCTCCTTTGATTGATCCTCAGAGAGAGTGCAAGCTGGAAGAGGTAGAGACATATATCCATCCTATCTCAGGGGTTAACACTGCCCGGCCAATCCTGGAGCCGGAGCTGGTCAGATGGGCCATGGCCATCCGTCCTAGTGTCTTAGTTTTCAGAAAGGGTGGCCTGCTCCTTCTGGAACCATACTATCCATTCCGCTTTGGACGGAACTTTGGTTATGACCAGCATAGCCCCACAACGGTTGCTCAATTTCCCCTGGATAGCCAGGCTAAGCATGGGTCCACCATTGTCGGCGATGGCCGGTTGTGGTGGGATTTCGACCATCGACAGGACGGTGCAGTTTTCAGAGTTCACACAGTTTCTAACCGTGTTCCCCGGGTAACATCAGAATATATCAAATGGTGGAACATTCGAACCAGCTTCTACAGGGATAGTAGAGGTGCATTCTGGGACGTGGCCGAGCGTTCCTTTCTGAAACAACAGCCCGGGCCAGTGTTTGACATCCCCGAGGCCCACCTGAGAAGGCTTTATTCACAGCACCAGAGGGAGGCTGAGAACTATCTGGCCCAGGGTCAGGCTTTGAAGGAAAAGGATTCTGACCCGCCTGCTCCTGTCTTTGCTGCTATCAATGAGGACACTTTCATGCAGAACTTGAAACATTTGAGCCGTGTAGGGGACGCTCGTTTGGAGGCGCAACAATATCCATTTCCTGTCGAAGAGCCGCTCCCGGCAGTAGTTTCTTGGAGGGGTCCGACAGATAGATTTCACCCATATAGGACGTTTGTGCGCCGGGAAGATAGAACCCAGACGTACTACAAGCAGACGTCTTGGTTGTTTATTTTGCTGAATTTACATGGGTTATCTGCAGAAAACCCGATAGCCGGCATATTGAACAAGCCGTTGTTTATCTCTTTTCATTATGTCGACGGCTGGGGTATGGACCACCTCGACTTGTTTCGGTGTCTTGACCTTCATGGTCATAGTGACCTGGCAGCTTTAGTGGAGAAGTGCCAGGTACTTGGCGATGTATGCTGGCTTATCAAGGAGGCTGCTTCACGCTCCAAGGAGGTAGCTTATCTGTACTGGCCGCTCTCTATCTTTTACGACGGCCCAGCAGGTATGATCTCTTCTTTCCTGACTGCAGTGATTTCTGCTCAGTATTCACACTTTGCATCCACTGATCACATTACCTCTCTGACATCTTCAACAGACAGGCCTGATATAAAGCGACAGGGGCTTTATAGAAAAATCATTGCGCAGGCTGAGAAGCCTACTTATTTTGAAATCCCTGCAGCAGCACCGACTACTACTCCCCTGCCTCCTGGCAAGAAGAGAAAGGCTTCCGTAGTTAAGGCTGCAGTTGGGAAGGCCAGGAAGGCCAAGAAGGTTTATGCTCAGCAATCGGCTTCGGTAGCTATGGACACCGGGACCCCTCTCCCTGATATTCCCTCATTTGATGAGTTTGAATCTGAAAGGGAGGCTGCTCAGACATCGGTTCAGGGTAACATCAATAGCCTGCAATTGCATTCCTCATTCTCTTTCGCTGGATTTCAAAGAAGTCCTTGAATCTGACCCCTTCCTTTTGCACAGCCCAAGAGCCAGTTGTAGCACCTTCTGTGGTGGAGACCAGGTTGCCTTCTCCCACGCCGGCTAGTGAGGCGGAGGGTAAGTGTGTTTTTTCTCATCTGTTTCATACTTGCATTGTCTTCTTTGCTATATTCCTCAGAGGTCCCTTTTGCAGCAGTGGCAGGCGAAGAGCAGACTGAAGCTATGATGACAGAAGAATTGCTTCAACCACAGGAGGGTCACAAGACTCAGTCGAAGCAGAGTACTGTTCCGGCCAGGCGCATAATTACCCGGTCTACATCCCGACATGTTTTAGAGGTGGCCCCACAGCGTGTAGCTAGTGTGGAAATATCCTCAGGCAGTTCTAAGACCGTCTCTGATGAGGAGGAAGCGACTTTCAGCGGCAGTGAGGGGGATGCTCCTGAATCAGAGGCCCCGCTTGTATTTGCAAAAGGTGCTCTGCCTTTTCA